>OU744319.1:13958026-15240844 GCA_916610145.1 Eristalis arbustorum | reverse complement strand
GGAGTAAAAAGAGTGCAAGATTTTAAGGTGGATCATGCCCAGTTTCGCAGTGGGGGCTTAAAATTAGCTGAACCCTGAACAGAGTATGTTTTTGTTTGAACTTGTCTGAACTTCTGATCAGTTGAACAATGGTTGTGTAAAGATTGAAAATAATCTGGCAGCACGTTGCATTCTGTCCGTGTATAAATTAAAATTTGATATATTCGCTGTACTTTGTGCTACTGGTGCACAATTTGTTTTACCCTGTTTTACCTTCAATCAGTGGAGGGATAAGTTGCGGACTCCATTGCGACCATACGCAATATAACACAAAGAAGGGATCTCATGACCCTACAGCAGATTTCAGAGAGAAAAAAAACGAAAGAGAGAATATGAGAGCGAAGCAAGATGGGTGGGGTGCAAGACTGAAGTTTCACCGACAGTGTGTTCTCGTTTAGCTCAAACTACAAATTTAAGTCAAAGCTGAACAGAAATGTAAACCAAAAGTGGAACTCAAGCACTGTGAAACTAAGCACCAGTAAGCCACAAAGGAACTGAATACTAAATAAAACTATTAAAAATAAATTTCTTTGACAGTTCGAAGATAGCCGATCGAAATATATGTTTTTTACATAAATTAGCACACAATGCCTGATGGACCTCTCAGGCAATACGTTAGGTTATACAACATAAATTCTGGTACGCTTCAGTTTTTGTAGAAATGTTGTCAAAAATGTGATATTTTTACTTACCTTTCCTTCTGCAAATAAGAATTAATCTAAACCCTCCACTATCCCCAATTCTTAAATAAAATAGTTAAATATTGTAAATAGAAATACACTAGTTCAAACAAAAATCACTTTGTAAGGCAGTTTAGCAAAGGGCCTAAGCAGCGTGTCTTGGAATCTTGGGCATCGTATAAATGAGCGATCTGCCCATGCTTTGGAATGTGTTTTTTTAAATTGAAAATTCCGATTTTTCGTAGATATTATACCCCACTGAGGGACCCGCCGATTCCAGCGATGCATAAGAAACTGATCAGTATTTGTATTCTTCTGTCTGTTAATTTAGCATTAATTCCTTCGATGCCTGCAACCTGGAGTCATTGATCATTGCATCTCCGCGGGTCAGTGAGTTAAACTGATTTTTATTATATATATATTCCGCAATCAGCCTAGGAAAGATGGCCCAACACTAGGCCGACCAAGCTGGTTATTGCGGCTAACAACTCCTTCATGCTTAGAATCAAGCCTACATGTTGCAAAAAAATAAACATTATTTGAGATCCTGGAATGACAAGGCACAGTCGACTTATATAGTCCTCTGCACGGGAATATTCCTACAAACCGACACTACTTTTGTTAACTTTACTTGCAGTAAACTAAAATTGCTACCATGGATTGACCAGTTGGTAACGCGGCGGCATAAAACAAAAAGTCATTATCACACTCCATACAACTCATCTCTTTGCATGTCAAGTGATGCGATCATAGGGAAAGCGAGCAGAATGTGGATCCCCATAACCGCTCGTGAAACCACTAGGATGCTCTGGTCTTAGTTGAACAGTACAAAAACCATTGAACTCCTGGAATGCAACAAAAATGTGCTAGCAACACTAGTTAGAGGGAAGAAATTAAATGAATGTGGGCTTAGCTAAATACCTTATTTGCAGAGGCGATGTGGAGAAAAAAGGGTTCTCCTTATTACCTCTGTCACTGCTCCAGTCTATAGAGAACATTTTTTCCCAGACACACGAGAAAATACCTCTAAACATCTGTTTTTTTTAATTAGGAGACTAAACCACACCCTCAAGATTCGATGCAGGAGCAAAGCTACATTTTCCCTTTGGATATAAAAATTGGTTCAAATTGACCTCAGTGAGAAGTGAGTTAACCCCATCTACCCTCTTTTCTAATCTAACCTTCAGCACACACATCTCATAGGGTCTTTTTGAACATCGTCACTGATCCACTGATCCGTCACATGAAAAAATAAAAAATTTCGGCGCATGGTGAACATCAGAAGGAGATAATGGTGTGTACGGAGACTGTGCGTACTGATGTGACCTTACTTGGACACCATCATGACACAATTGGTAAGCAGAACCAAAGGAAAAGGCAAGCACAGCACAGTAAGCACATGATCCAAATCCACCCACCCCATTGGACCATGTGTTTCTTCTACAGTTCCTGGACCCGTGGATATCCTTCTTTTTCTTCTTATCGCGCTATAGTCCGGGGTGGAGCTGAGCATCAGTCTTTCCAGCTGGTACGATCCTTAGCCAGCTGCCTCCAATTTTTCCAATTTAGGAGCAATATCCTCCAATTTCTTTCCACTTGAGGGCGCCATCGTCGTTCCAGCCCGAAGAGTCTGCGACTCCGAACCAGTGGGAGTTCGGAGTCACTCACTCTTGAAGCAGTGTTGTCGATTGTCTCAACATGGCCTAGCCATCTAAGGCGTTGAATCCGTAGACGACTGACTAGACTTATGTCGCTGTACTCTCTGTCGCTGAGTTCGACCAATCACATCAATGTCATCCGCGTATGCAATTGCACGGATTTTTGGAAAATTGTGCCTGTAGTGCTGGCGTGTGAGTTTTGCACGACCTTCTCAAGTACAATGTTGAAAAAGTTACATGACAGCGCGTCGGCTTGCCTAAAACCTTTTTTGACATTGAAGGTCTCAGGAGTTTCCTTTCTTGTGAATCCGGCAAACGATGTGGATATTCAGAGAAAAAAAATATCGATGCTGACCATTTCATAACAACGTGATTCAGAGCGTACCAAGCAAACGAATCATCGCTCACCATGTAAGACCAAACGTAACGATCGACAGATGGTTCAGTGTTAGACACTACGTCCTGCCTGCGTGGATCCGGAGGAGAGGAAAGAGTATAACTGCTCTACAAAGATCCGAATGTAGTCGGGAAAAGCAAGGCTCTGTCGACAATACTGACAATACTTTGGTCACATCGAACGATGATGATGCTCCACTTAAGATGATGGTCTTTGAGTTGGATCTCATGACAATCGAAGACTGCACTTCCGGTATGAAGACTGTCAGGAAAGACAGATTTCAGTCATAGTCATGGTAAGAGAAAAGCTGGTAAGACACACTTTGTGTATATCAGCTGTAGTGAGTAAGGGAATAGACAAAGGTGTGATGTTCAAATTCCGATCTTAAGACGTTCACAGCACCAGCTCCTTCTACTCACTTCTGATTTGCCATAGAACTGTGGCTACCATTGAAAGAACAACTTCACTTCGAGAACAAGTGTTACGTGTGCAAGTTTTCAGTCCACGTCCACTGTGACTGTAACGAGCTGATCCCACGCCACGACCTCAAAAACCACTTGGGCTAAGTTCTAAAATTAGCAAATGTCAATCACAATCAAAAGCAAATCAAGAGTCAGTCGTTCAACTCGGAAATCGATTGGAACCCAAATTAGAATTTAAATATTTCATCAATATCTTGGATTAATGAACCTATCTCCGTCAGCTATAAATCTACAAAACAAACCCCCAATGAAAATCTTAATTAAATCACTCATGGATGTCGCATCTCACACCATCCCCACAGCACACTTTCAAGTGCAAAAATGCAGATCTTACTCCATCAGTCACACACCCAGCTGAAGTGAAACAACATTATAAGGATGCCTTCACCTGTCCAGCAGCTGACCGTAAATAGTTTTCCGGAAAATATTCCTCCCCCACATTCAGTGCTGTATGCCTGTATGCTCATTGAAATAAAAGGAATCCCCAAACTCGCATAAATATCCCTCCCAATCTATCCCAGATGTCCAGACATACTCGTGCATACATATGTAAGTGCCTGATGGCGGCGCGCGACCCAACAACGTGGGGGAGGATTTAACTTCGCACAAAAATGAAAGCATCCACTAAAGCACGTCGGTGTGTATCGTACATTAAGCATTCCGGCGAGTGGCAGCGGCCCACCTTCGCAGTGGATACCTGAATGTGTTGGGGAAAGGAAATAATGTATGCATTGAGATTCAGGGATGCCCATGTGCGGCGGGATGAAATGCGGCGGCGGCGGCGGCCGTGTACTCCTGCGAAAGAATATCTATTAGCATAAGTGTTTTCAGCCAACGCACATACCCGGCCACATGGACGCTGCCCTGCCGTAGCAACCGGATTGATATATCCAAACCGAGTCGAACCGAACCGCCGAGTCAGGATTTTGAAATTGCCCATGGGTGCCACATGGACCGATAGGATGTAGTTTATTTTATTATCCGGCCGGGGGTAGTTGTTGCCGAGTTAAATTCTCCAGCTCCGGCCATTCTCCATAGGTTTATGCGAAATCATTCCGATTGAAATGATGTGGCAAGAATTTTTTTGGTTATGGTCACTATGCGGGAACCGATGAAATGGGATCGCCTGGGCTTTCGTGGGGACAACAACCTGATTTTCGGCTTCGTTAAAAATTTAAAGGGGACTCCGAGGCAGTGGGTCGGCTTTCGGAGCTCCTAAGCTGCGGTAGAGTTAATATTTTATGAAATGAATTCGTTTTTTTTTTTGTCTTCCACATGGGACGAAGGGTAAGTAGTAGGAGAGGGGGAGAGAGACATCTGGCCTGTAGCTCTGTGGTAGGTTCTCTACATGGCATAAGCCGATTGCTTTAATCGTGCCTATTTGACTGACTTCTTGGCTTGTGGTAACCAAGCCAATCTGGAGAGTATTGCCTGAGGTTGGGACCGTGAGGTGGCGGTAAATTGTCCCGAAAAAATATTGAGTGCCCTTGGAATGGGAGCCAGCATGTGGAGTAGGGCCTCATATGGTTACCTTGGTAGGGCATCCCGAACTCTTGGAAATTGTAATCTGGTTACCGACCGTCAGTAACAGCTGCTTTACGGATACGGTCATTAGAGTGGGATAGGGAAGTGAGAAATCCCACCTTCAGTCCAGTCATGAAGCAGTCATTTCACCTAGCCTTGAAGGAGTCGTTACAAAGCTGGGACTTACCAACAGAGCTCTTCCAGTCCGGTGTTTTGGCAGGGAGCAGTCGCCATCATCTTGAAAAGACAAGAGCATGATGAACTGGACTATCAGCTCTAAAAAAATGAGGTACAACCTCCGTAACAATAGACGAATACAGCCAATAGCCACAACTGTCTGCTTGGGGTCTGCCTGTTGATGAAATGACTTGCCAAAAATGTTCACATGATTTCTAATGAAATTCCCTCCTAGAGATGTTGTCATAAATTCAAATGATTTGTAACCGGGCTTCGACTGTGATCATATTGGGTCAACAAAATACAGAGGCTTGCGTGCATCTGCAGTAGTGCAGCAATGAGAACAACGCCAATTGCTGGCAAGGCAATACTAGGGCTTCCACAATTCATATTGTTATAAAAGCTGGGGCTGCAAAGCAAGCTGTAGAGATACAAATAACGAGATCCTCAAGAGAGTGGACAACGTCTGGGAAATGACAGGAGAAAGTGATATATTGCCACTTGAATTAAACTTTAAAAGACAATTTGAATTCCCAGCAGAGAGTGGAACAACACCACCCTTGGTAAAATGACGATGCCCAAAAATTGTGTACTGATGAATCAAAGTCAGAAACAATATAGGGGCTTGAGTGATAGAATGATAGAGTGTAGGCTTCATATTCCTCTCTGCAATAAATTTCAGGCTGAACTTTGCTACTCAACGGTGTGTATCAGATGCTTCCGCTGTGTTCTAAGTATTGACGATAGGCCAAATACTCAACGAGTTTCAGATCGATACGCATTAATTACCATCTATGTATGCATCGATTTGAGTAGTAAGCGGCATCATTCATCGCAAGCAGCTATTCGATTGTATGGCCAAATTCGGGATCCCGGGAACCTCATGCCGTTGTATGGTACTACTAAGACCTACCAGGTATACCGGTATGAGCGTCAAGATAGGGAACATTTGTTGTGAACGAGGCCTTATTTTTTTTTTGTTTGTTTGCTATGACGTCTTTGAAAAATATTTAGTATACATCAAGTCATTAAACAGACAAAAACATATTTTTTCATCGTGTTAAAAATGTCGAATTTTGTACCAGAAAGTGATGATTTGCGGTAAGCATTCATTTTCTGTTTTCATTTGAAGAAAAGTGCTACAGAGTCGCATCGAATGCTTCTAGAGGCATATGGTGATCATGCTCTATCAGAAGCAACATGCAAAAGATGGTTTCAACGGTTCAGAAATAATGATTTTCATGTGAGAAATGAAGAACGTGGAAGACCACCAAAAAAGTTTGAAGACGCTGAATTGCAAATGATATTGGATGGAGGTGACACTTTGAGCCAAAAGCAAATGGCAGCAATGTTATGGTAAATGTTGCACAACAAACAATTTCTGACCGTTTAAAAGCAATGGGAAAGATCCAAAAGTGTGGAAAATGGGTGCCACATGAATTGAATGAAAGACAGATGGAAAACCGAGAAAACACTTGTGAAATTTTGCTTCAAAGACACGTAAGAAAATCGGTTTTGCATCGGATTGTTACTGGCGATGAAAAATGGATTTATTTTAAGAATCCTTAACGGAAAAAATCATGGGTTAATCCGGGACAACCATCAACATCGACTGCAAAGCCAGATCGATTCGGCTGTGTGTTTGGTGGGACCAGAAAGGTGTGGTGTATCATGAGCTCCTAAAACCTGGTGAAACCGTTAATACTGATCGCTACCGACAACAAATTATCAATTTGAACCATGCATTGATCGAGAAACGACCAGAATTGGCCAGAAGACACGGCAAGGTAATTTTGCTCCGTGACAATGCACCTGCACACAAAGCAAAACCGGTTCAGGATACAATCAAAACACTTGGCTGGGAGCAGTTGCTCCACCCGCCGGATTCACCAGACTTGGCTCCTTCCGACTACCATTTGTTTTCATCGATGGAACACGCATTGGCTGATGCAATTCTGTCAAAATATTCTCTCATGTTATTTGTTCCATCTGATATTGAAGAAAATTGTTCTAAGGCCAGTTGTAACCACAGAAAGAGCTGTCTTCTTCAAGCCTGTTAAATTGTTTTGATGAGCACAGACATCGACATCGTCCCGTTTACCCATCGTGTCGTATTGTAAGCATCAACTGCGATTGAAGAACAGGATCGAAGGAGCAAAATCATGTTTTATAAAATGGTAATTTTGTAGTCCTGGAACCGAATGCTAGACGATAAGCAAACATTACAGCTGACTTACAGCGCCTCCGAAAGAAAATACCGGTTGCGAATGCTAAATCTAAGTGGAACCACCATGATGTGGATCGGAAGGCAAAAATTGATCGACTACCCTAGTACGTCTTCAAAACCGTTTAAAGACCAGACTCTGGACAAGTTGAGATACCAGCCCCTCTAGAAGGAACTTATATCTGGACCCTACCATCTTTAGACATCATGATACCTGATATCCTCTTCGAAAAGAATTTCTCAAACAGCATCTCCCCAGAGGACCTGAAATGGTGCAAGCGACACGCTATCCATGCCTATCGCTACTGTAAAGCATATTTTGAAGTTGGACACGCTTGCCAAGAAAATCATCGATGGTCAACTGGCACAGTATGCCTCACAACAAAAACAACTCTGCCCTAAGCTGGATCTCAAAAGATCACTTAACCTGATCAACATGAGCAGACTGAATCTTAGAATCCTTATTGCCGTTGTATGGCAATGGCAATGCGCCATTGATATTCACGCCTCCAGGATAGGACGTCCATATAATGACTTCTGCACAAGCTGCAGAGACGATTATGAGGAAGAAAGCATAGCACAGATGCAGACTTTTGGAAGCCTATTAACACAATGACTTGACCGACCTAAATCGAAAGGTCTGTCATCTTCTTCGCTTTATAAAAATGTCTAAATGGCTTGCGGTATAGACACAGTTCCGGGTGGTAGCACAATGGACCTACGGTGGCCTATGTGGCTGCACAGGAGACAGAAGCAGATCACCCGCAGACCCCATTCACTCAATCGTCGTTGATAATGTATCTTCGTCGGGTGCCATTCTAGGAAGCACAATTTTTAACTAACGTCCTTCGCTTCTCCCCCTGCTCGCAGGAGTATTGCAACACCCTTTCCGCATACGCTTGTGAACGCATTCATCAAAGTCAGTTTCATTTCAATTGAAATGACAGGACATCAAATTTTTTTTGTTTTTGCCTGCCAGTTCAAAATTGTAATTTAATATTTTTCTTGCAAAACCCCAGCCGCTGCTCTTCACTGCTTCACATTCAATTGAAGTGAAGTCTCTGCCGGTAAGTGCAGACTGCGTTGCGAATGAATAAAGTAATGAAAGCAGGAAACCATCTGCCTCTATTGTATTCGAAACGGAATTATTAACTTGACTTCGTGATGTTTCCATCCGTCCAGACGAAACTATCTCTGGCTTATGACGCAGATTTTTTTATTAGAAATTCTTTTTGGACCAGACTTCTGCTCATGAATTTTTAAGGTTGTACGCTCTCGTGCGGCCACAAAAGGACGTGTTACCTGGCGACAGCAACTCATTTCATCATCAGTCCCCAGACAATTTGCGGATTTTCCAATTTCTTCATTTTTATCCTTCTTACACAATCTTATGTATTCCCACTGCATGCTTGTCGAAGGGAACACCAGAACGCCACCGAACACAGGAGCTCTCTCGCTTCTCGGTTAATATTTGATGAGGGACTGGTTTTATGCTTGCACACATAACAACAAGCACCAACCCTCGAAACACGCAACTTTTGCTGTGGCTCGGTGTGCCGGTGTGTCTGTGTGTGTGTTTCAGCATTAAGCGAATTCTGTGGCCAGTCAGTACACAGCTCCTGTTAATTCAGTCAACCCCAAAGTGTGGGATTTTCACTTGTGTGCACGCTTAGGCAAAAGCCACCAAACCCAGTTCAAGCTGGCCTTTTTATTTTGCAACCCCTATCAGCAGGCTGCCCGCCTGCAATGGCGTCGCAATCCGGGCCAACTGAAGGTGCGAAAGAATATATAAACTAGAGATTTTTAATAGAAGTCATCATGAATCATTTAGTGAGTGAATCCCGCTTTGCGAGGGGTGTCTGCGGATGTGTATGTGTTTTGTCTCCTTGCTTCGTTAGACGAAACAGAAGGATGGGTCATTATTTCGTGGAAGATTTATAGCTCGATGGCTAAGTTCGCACCGAGCGAAATTTCCTTTGGCTGTTCCTGCGGCGACGGTGGAGTGGATCCAAACATTCAGAGCGCTTCCTCATCCTCTGGGGACAAATGAATTTTTCATTGTAAAGGCGAGCAGCTAACGAGGCAGCAACTTGCGAGAAATACCCACCAAGGAGAGAGAAGGTTAAATAATGCATTGCGTATATTAAATGCAATTTTTGGATAATGATGTTCCCCGGGGATGCTGGCTTATTGTGTAAGATCAAAAGATGCTGGGGGTATTTATGGCACGTCAGGAATTCAATAGACTCGAAACCCGGCAGAGGTTGGTGCGGCTGGCCCCAAGGGGGTGACTACCGAGCGCTGCTTTGCATTGTTTTCGCAGAGAAATGAAATAGAACTACTTTTGGATGCGGAAACAACATCGCTCTTTATTGGGTAATTTCTGCACTACGGCCAGGGTGGGGTGAGAAGAGAATGCTGTTCTGAATGCGGATCCTCGTTGCATACACTCATTTGGGGATGCACCCTTGTAGTGAAGCCAGTGAATGCCAGCTATGTGTTTAATCTTTGTTTGTTTCTCTTGTGGAATTTCTTGGACTACCACTTTGGCTGAGTTGCTTTGGATGGATGGAACTGAGTTGGTGTGAACGATGAAATACCGCCCAACGATCGGCGTTCTTTTGTGGAAAGCAGGCAAGGTTTAAAAAGGCAATGTGAACAAATTTTGGATTGCGAGTGATACAAATTTTGCATTGTCGAAAATTGGTATTTCTGAGCACCATAAACGTGAATACCTTCGATGCAGAGTTAACGCGCTCATAGCTTCTAAAAAACGCGTATGTTAATGGAGCCCGGCACAGAGATATGAAATCAATACTACAGTAGAGGCTCACAAATTAAAAAAAAAATGTTGCCGATTCACAATTTTCAATCGCTTTCCAAGCTGTTCACACAGAAAGTAATCGTGGACAAATTTCAAGGCAATTCCAATTTCCACGAGTTCTAATTATCAACATTTACATGTATTTCTTAGCCAGAAGTGGACATTTTAAGTGTTGAGAAATTCACACCAAAAATGTCCATTTCAGGGCAACACATCTTGCCTCGGAGCTCGACGTGCCCGACGCTAAATGATATTTTTTATCCAGAAATGCGCCGAGGAGAATTTTGAAAGAAGGGAGCGGACTTTTTCTAATTCAATTTTGAGGTCTGCAGAAACATTGTGGGAGGCGTTCAGTTTACTAAACTGTCTGTGCCTTACTTACGTACTTAAGCATCTAGTTGGCTTCAGTTCTGCACTCATTGTGGTTGAGGCCCTTTTCACTTGCGTTCGCCATCTGAATCGCGGTATTTCTCCACTACGCCATCCCTGGGGGGGATCGGGTGGATTCGAAGCATTTCAGGACACGGCACTGCTTTGCATTCACTCTAAGTGAACTAGTGAAATTCACTAGTGTGGCCGTCTATGTCGCTGCACAGCTCGTCCTTATATCTCACGTCTAACTTGACATCGCTTGTCATTACTTTCTTTTTCTTGGATTCAGGTACCCCTTGCAGGATCCTCTTTAGGCAATTGATAGCCTCAGTCACGTTGCTTACAATAATTTATTCTGTACAACAAAAATAATTTGCACGGCCCAGCTCTTTCGAGTCACAGTGTTCGAAGAGTACTTCTGTCTAGAAAAAGGTTCTCAAACTTAACCGTTCGGTGTCAGCATAAAACTGTAGGTCCGTTCCACTCGCGAGAAAACAATAGGTCGCACAACACTTGTGGTTGCTGAGAAGCTAGGCCCAGGACCTCTACGCGGCTGTATGGCGCAGTTGGTTAAGTGCCTTCCCTTGGTTGTAGGGGTCACCGGTTAGAATCCCACAGAAAGCTAAATTTAATATGCTTTGCTTTACTTTATCTTGTTATCGAATCTGGTTCAGTTTTGCTGTCAAATAAACGGCACTGGGTATCACAATGCATCAACAGTGGTCTGTGTGCTGCCAATTTTGATGGCAGTGCAATAACCTAAAGTACAAGAACGAAATGTAGACAGAACAGTCCTCAAACCTTCATCTTTTCTTCTGATAACGTGCGCAGGTTCCCCGCAAAACTGCTAGTAGTTACTGCTGGCAAAAGAGAAACATAACAAAACAATGCAGAGTTCTTAATAGTGTCACAGTCTGCTTAAATTCTACTCTACTGAATCATCGACTCTAATTTTGAACAGTGTAATTTGTGCTCACTCTTAAACAAGCAAAGGTGAACGAAACATAACAAAAGCGAGCAAGGCAATCATTAAGGTCTTCTTCTTCTTCGATTGGCGCTACAGTCCGGGGTGGACCTGGGCCTCAACCAACATGCCTCTCCAGCCAGCACGATCTTTCGCCAGCTGATCGTACGCAGAACTTTTCTCTCAAAACAACCAAGAGCTTCTTCATCCGCTTTCAGTAGCGTCCATGTCTCTGCGCCATAGAGCAAGACTGGGATAATCAGGGTTTTATACAAGCTCAATTTGGTGTTTCGAGAGATGGCTCTGTTACTCAATTGCCTCTTGAGCCCAAAGAAACAGCGATTGGCAAGAGGAATTCTGCGCTTTCATTAAGGTCAGTGTGTATTATTTCTGGGATCTTACGCGATTTCTGATGTTATCGTATATCTTCTTCTTTGATTGGCGCTACAGTCCGGTGTGGACCCAAGCCTCTCCAGATAGCATCGTTATCGTATACAAGCCCTTTAAATTCTGCTTTGTTCATTGTCTTCCAACTACAAGCCTATAGAAACAGGTAACTAGTGAACGGAACTTAACGAAATTGAGCGAAATAATCACATAGTCACACGAAGCAATTGCAAATTGACTTAAGTCTGCTAACGTGCACTATGCTGTCACGTCATTTAACCCCTTATGCCCGATTTATTTGCTTTTTTTGAGGAGACAATTGTGAACAACTTTCTACGACTTTTCATACAACTCGCTTGGGTACGTTTCAGATGGTGTGTGACCAATTAAGCACGCTGGGCACTGCCGCCAAAATGGTGTATTTGTATGGCAGATTTTTTTTGTTGAACTTTTATCGAGGAAAGTTGTATGAAAATCATTTTAAAAAACATAATTTTAATCAAAAATCATCGGCAGCGCATTTCAGGTTCCGTGATGTGCCATGAAACAAATCATTTCACTGTGAGGTATAAACGAACTTGACAGTCGATGTCGAGTAATTGCGTGCTCCGGTAAGTGGCCGACTGTGCCTCCTTCGGTGGCAAAGAAGCAACATTCACTAGACCTCGCTTTACCAGGTTTTCGCCGGGCTTCTTTAGACTAGTGGCCACTGCCGTGATAGATTCGTAGGAATTCAGTGCCTTCGTAGTTTATACTGTACAATCGAAGTGGCGTCGATGTTGACGGCCATATAGCACGTGTGGTAGCAAAGATAGCGTGTCATTTTGAGCATTTTATGTAGGTGCGAAATCGACTCCACAGCCATACATGATTTTAATAGATTCGTGTGTTTCGTTGGGCCACTGGGGTGATTCCATCGATTTCGACTATTCGTTGAAAGGCTGAACAACTGGAGCTGTTGTCGGTGCCCTTTAATCGGTGGATGGATATGGTTTGATTCCAGCTATCGTAGAAACCATATTTACAACTGTTTGAGACCATTGTCGGTCCATTTTTATACCCAATGTCGTTAAATTGCCCCCAAAGGCAAATGTTGACTGGAGCCGAATTGTAAACCAGATAAAAGTATATTAACTTTAGCTTTCACTGGTATTCAAACCGGAGACCCCTATTACCAAGTGCAGGCAATCAATCAATTGCGTCATCGTGGCGTTTATCATTTTCAAGACACGGTGATGTATACGGAAACATTTTTTTCGGAGCTTGGAGTTCGGAGTTCGGAAAAAATGCGTATCGTACGTATTCCGGCGCGTACTTAACTGCATTTCAAGACTTCAAATGCTAATGAATTCAAGCGGCAACTGGTGCATACTATCAAGCTTGTTTAACAACGTAATCGAATTATTCCCACGCAGCTTGGAATACGTTTATGGAACAAACATTTTTTTGTCAAAAAGTACGTGCTCAGAATGAACCATGGTTAATAGTACTGAGTAACAAAAGCTTCAAATCCGACCCTGTCGGGCAACGCAACAGAGGACGCCCGCGTTTAAGGTGGCGCGCCCAAGTGGAGAACGACCTCAACCAACTTGGTGTGCGAAACTGGAGAGAGCTAGCCAGAGATCGCGCTAGTTGGAGAGGCTTGTCGGTTGAAGCCCAGGTCCACCCCGAACTGTAGCGCTACACACAACTACTTGAAGGGCGGAAGACTACACCCAGCTCAATTCTCTAAAAATGTGTACCGTTTTCGTGATGTGAACACTGGCCCATATAAATACGCAAAAAATTCCTACACATCACTCTGAAAATGACTGTAATCAATCAAAATTTGTCAGCGCCACTGATGCCATTACACAGTCCGTCGTCGTCGTCGTCGTCGGTCGTCGATATCGAAACCTCAGTTTTTGGGGAAATTTCAAATTTTGCACCTCATTTAACCTCGAACGTGGTGTGTTGTCCTCGCATTTCAAACCATCCCTTATTTGGTCACTGATGTTCGTCTAATACATCAGCCGACCCGACGCTATTTCTTACCGTTAAATGAACCAATTCTCAAGGCAATCTGGCTGCTGTTCACCTTTTCCGCCATCAAGTGTGTGTGTGTGTGTGCAGGAGCTCGTCTATTTCCTTGTCGAGTTCGTTTGGGGGTGTGTACCCTAGCTCGCACGAAATGACAAATTTCTTCATAATTCTTCTCTGAAATGAGCAATTTGCCGACGAAAAATGATTCCCATTTGACGTTTCGTACTTTTAAATGCCAATTTATGTTCCCGGTGGCAGATTTTTTAATGGACTCGCATATTTTCCAACTGCATAGCGGGCGACCGACCGACCGACCTGATGGATGCCTTCAAGCTCCCAGCTAAATAATAAACCGCTGCAATTATAATGAAAAAGAGAATAAATTTGATTAATATTTGCCCCCGAATGAGCGGCTATAAATTCAGCGAAGACACTCGCTGCTCACTGGGGGCGGGACGCCAGTGACGCCCGAATGCAGGGAATACCTTGTCTAGGTGAACGTGTTTCGCCGGCGACCTCAATATGGCCCTGAAAGAGACCCATCAAGGCTGTCGGTCTCCCTCGAGGAAAAGCGTACGTATCCTTTCGCGATAATAAAAATTTCCTGAAGTTAATTTATCCCGACATTTGTCTCATTCTCACGAGTGTGAACGCCCCTTATTCGCGCGCCCTTGCTCTTACCGCCGAGTAGCAGCATAAGCAAGACATTAGGCCGGCTGCATTGGCCCGTCAACAGTAATTACCATTGCCCTTACATAAACACGAAATAATTTTTCACAAACCCATTTCCCCAGCAGGATTCCGCTTCCTTAAGCGCTCTTCGTTTGTCCGTCCGGTTTCGATGGTGGTGGCGGTGGCGATGGTGGTGGCGATGACGGTGGCGGTGGAGCTGGTCGACGGTGGTGGTTTAAGGAAAAGGGTTACTTCCCCAACCGAGAAACTTCAGGATTTATTAGAATCAAGATTATCGCATGGTGAGAATGGAAGACACACGAAAGCCCTCACCCACGTCATCTGGATATTCCTCGGTCGGGACATGCCACTACCCCCCCGACTGTGTTAATAACTGACTGCTCGCAGCGCAACTCCGGAGGGAGCAGGTTGTGGTAAGTGCAAAAGTTGCATGAAGCAAGTGCTCGTATGGGGAGGGAGAGCTAAACGTAAGCCAATTAACATTTTGAAAGTTTTTTTCCTTCCAAAGTACCCACTGCGCGTCCAAATGCACTAGAATGTCGTCGTAATTGAAATTGTCTGCCGGTTGGGGTTGGGCGATCGGAGGCCGTGGGCGATGCAGGGGAGAAGTGAGTGAAGGGTTGCGGAAAGTGCTAAAAGGGTGCCGGGGATAGCGTCCATCACGCAGAGGAAGTCAGCGGTAAATGTAGTGCTCGAGTCCGATTAAGTTTTGACAAATTAGATAGATTAGCATCACGCGAATTTATAAATTTTACTTTACTTGTTTGTCAGGGGATTTAAGTTGGAGGAGGACGAGCAGAATTTACTGAAAATGTGTGCAGATTATTAAATGGATGAGCTGCTAGAGTTCGCGGTCAGTGATTTGGGGTAGGAGGGAGTTCTTAATCGACTTCGCTCATCGCATTCTAGGCGTGGGCAAATAACTAATGGGGAGGGTGGTTTTAAATAGCGTGATGATTTTGCTTCTGTCATTGAATAGTAAGAGATCACATGTGCTGTCTTTAAGGATGGTTGGCCCCCAAGTGGCAGCATCGTTGTGACTCTCCGACGTGATAGGTATTGACCCAAGTCTATGTGGAGTTGCAGAGAACAACCAGATGGACCTACCAAGGTGAAGAAATAGGTCCATAAGCTTATTTCTAAATTTGGAACTTGAGATTCCTACTGAAGGCGTCTGATCCTGCGTCATAAACTGGTCCAAAGATTAAATGTCTTCGTGATATAAGCCTAACGTTATAAGATCACGTAAAGCACTTATTACTTGTCTTTAAGGGTACACATATGATTGAAAAATAATTTGATAACATTAAGCGCTGTTGCAGCCAATTGCGTCTAGAAAAGTTCATCAATTTCTCCCTTTCGCCGACAACATAAACCGATTAATTAATGAGATGTATATCTTTCACTGATACGAGCATCATTTATGACTCACATCTTAAAGTCTTGCGAGTCACTGACTAACTAAATGTTTCTCGATCTTCGCATTTCGTAGTCGACTAGGCCGATGTCTACAGATTGCATGATTTAACTGACATGGAATTGACTCATCATCATGGCCTTACTTTGGATGCAAAATTCGGTCTTTATTCTTGTATCGAAAATGGCTTCAGGGACTTACCTTATGGCGCAAATTAAATTTAGATATGACAATATTCAGCCTCCGACCAATTAAAAGATACTTCTAGTGTTCTAGTGTCCCACAGATAGGCACATTGGTCTGAAATTGTTGACACAACAACGCTGCTGATTAAACACAACTATTATCATGACTTTCCCTGTGTATATTGATATGTTGCAAAATGGGCTAGTATTATATTATGCCATAAAAAAACTTATTGGATTTTAATTTATCTCATATACCTGTCTCCCTACTGCTATCTATGATAATTAATTATTGACAATGGTCATTATTTCACAAAATGATGATGTACTGGGCTTTCATGTTTCTGTATACTAATTAAAAAGAGACAAAGCTAAACTTCCACTTCGCGCAGTTGCATGTTTCCATTTAAGTCTGATTTCGGGGGCCGTGTGCTAATACACCTGTTAAGTCTTCTTCTTCAAAAAATGTTCCATTTAAGCCTTTTGGTTAAAATTACTTATTTTACGTTACTACTTACTTATCAGGCCGGTGATCCGTGGGAGTCCGAGCCTGATCTCTCTTCCATGGCTGACGCTATTTTCAGTCATCAACACCAATCTGTCTTATATCCGCGATGACTTGATCTCTGGAACCAGAAGGCCATGCCCTCGATATGGCAGAGTGGATATCATCCACATCCTGGTACGTCTCGTAGACTTCTTCGTTTTGTGTCTTCTTTTCCATTCATCTTGCTCGCAGACGTAACATTTTTCTTTCGAGGGCACCAAAAATCCCTCTGGAAATTTACTTAGTGTCCAGCTTTCGGCTTCATAAAGCAGGACTGGCAGGATAAGAGTTTTGTAGAACATGATTGCCCAAATAATACAATACCTTCAGTCGAATCTGAGAAAACGGTAGGTATATGACTGTGACTCCTCTTTAGCAGTCAGCCACTGCTACCTAACCTAACCTAACCCATGGTACTTGACAGTGTTATGTTTTGTATAAAATGTATGATATTTAAAACAGGCAGTCAATAGGGTATGCTCTGCAAATATGTTCAATACAGGTAACTTAATCTTAAACTGACAAGTAATTAATTGATGGGTGTATGAACTAATTCTTCGAAATGCACGATTATTAAGCATTTAAATTAGCCACATTTGGCATTTCTCAGTGGAACCTTGTTATTAATTCGCAATATGCTGCCACTATCTTCAAACTCTTCGAATCCATCCCCGAGGGACGGCGCAGTAGAGGAAGACCGCGACTCAGCTGGCGCACGCAAGTGGAAAGCGACCTCAACCAACTATGCGTGCGAAACTGGAGACAGCTAGACAGCTAAAGATCGAGCTGGCTGGAGACGCTTGTTGGTTGAGGCTTTTCAGCACTCGAAATAAAATTAAAAGAACAGTTGAGTTTCAATAAAGAAAACGTGTCAAATATGGCCTACTGGGCGGTATTACAAGCACATGAGTAAGGCCATATAACATATAACGCACGCTGTTTTTTTTCAATAATTTTAATTCACAACACACTTCAACATTTTTTTTTAATATATCACAAAAATTACGAAAATACATAACAGAATCCAATTATAGAAAACTGCAAACAAATTAAATTCAATGTAAGGATACTTACTAAAAAATTGCAACCAAAGGAAGAACGAAATAGCCTGCTTAACTTTCAAGACCGTCGCGGCAGCTCTGAGGCTATGCCAGTTTATTTTCTTAGTTACCCAAAACGCAGCGTCTTGTGGTCTAAGATTTCCTCATCTGATATTAGCCGATAGTGTTGATTTAGCACCGTTTGTGTATGGCGACTGAATAACCCTCGAAAGAGGACCTTCAATGTCATACCCCTGGAGAACACTCCAGAGTTTACCTCGAGGCACTCGACCGTTTGCTTTCTCCAAATCTACAAAAGAGCTGTGGATTGGCTTGGCATACTCCCTTCTCGAGAACCATTCTTAGAGTGGTAAGCTGGTTGGTTGTGTGAAAGCCGAACCTTTCACTTCCGATCCACGATTCGACCACAGATTTAGAGCGCGCCTCTAACACCTTAGCCTTGGCTTTAGCGGGTGCCTTTTTAGGAAAAGAGGAACAATCACCTCTGTTTGCCAACCGCTATATGTCCGATCGCGTTTCCAGGCCACCTTACTGACACGACAGAGCCATAAAACGTCCACTTTATTCTATATTTCTTGCACGACTTCGTGCCCACCGCAGGATTTGCCCACTTTTAGCGATTCACTCGCCAAAATGACTTCCTCCACCATTGGACTATTCTCAGACCTCCTCAAGACCATGGGCTTGCCACCCTTACTGCCGCGCCTCAGAGTACCGGTCACGAGAAGCAGAGTCCCCCAAGAAAATCCGGTACCAAATTGTCAGATCGAATTTGCACCATCTTCTGACCCGACTGCTTCATCTAAGTTGGACGGTGGCAGCTGTCCACGTTAATTTTTTTTTCCGAAACTTGCAGCACATTGCCATTCGTTGAAACTTATTCCCGTCGAGGGCTTGTCCGAGAGGATATTTGTGACTGCGCACTTCCTTACGGCATCTCAGAATCCAGAAGTTCTTATTTCATGTCAAAGTCCATAGACATTCATTCATCATAGAAACAGAAGTACAATTCTGGCTTTCGTGCATTTGGCTTAATTTGATGTTAAAAATATTGAACTCTTTGATAGTCTGACCAGGACTCATGCGTGAATATTTATCATGCTCCCTACCATGGCGTCCAGGACCTTTCTTACAGCAGCACCACGTTACACGGTACCCTTGCGTCCGGTGGATATACACCTGGCACCACCAGCTCAACAAATCATTTCCACTTCGATTTCTTTCTACAAAATCACTTACGGCTTACCCTAAACATCTCAGCATTTCCCACCACACATTGGGACGTTGATTTGGCGTTTTACTAGCAAAGGACTGCTATTAGACTGTAATGACTACGCCAGGATGTTCCCATTTACGTAATCCGACACGAATTTACGATCTCTTGCGTGATCTTATAATGGCCGAATCAATATAATTCATAGCGGTAATAGAGATGAATCACATGTGAAAGGGGTTTCACGAACCCATCAAGTGGGCTTTAGGTGCCCAAATAAACTGCACCGACCTCACACAATATTGCACCATAAATATTCCCCCTTAAAAAACACTTTTGAAACAAATCCAAAAAAGGCACAACACATCCGCCATTCAACTAATGAAATATTATCCGCAATACAGCGTCAGACCGGGGGACGGGGCGACCGGAGGAAAAAATTACATCAGGGATTAAGGGATTTCGTCTGGCACAAGCCAATGAATTCAATTCCACAATAAGAACACAATCGAAATACAAAACTCTCATCCTCCCGACGAGCACATATCAACAGGAAGTTTGTCTTCTCGCCTGCCAGGCCATACACTTTACGCCATTATTTTATCGGCCCAAAACACATGCTATATAGCCCGACAACAAAACCCACACGAAAAAAAGGCGACCAGAAAAGAAAAGACACATCGGCGCAAAAAACCGAAAGAGGAAGTGAAATGGAACAGGAGAGGCAAGCAACAACGAAATGCCTTTGCTGAATTCCAAATCACATGGGATTTATCGAATGACATCGACAACGTTGTTATCGGAATGATGCCAGCAAGTGTGAACCGTGCGTCGCCCGAGACAATACTCAGATGAGACGTAAATTTGTTTTCATAGTTTAACCTAATATATTCCTCGTAAATTGAAAACTCGATCTGCAGTAATAACGGCCCTGGGTGGGGGTGCTGCGGCCCCGAAGTGAAATAAATTTCTATCAGAGTGAGAGTAACTTTTTTGCCGGGCCCTCGGGTGTGCCCCTCGTGATCTGAGTCGTGTACGAGGAGGCAACAGAAAAAAACACAAAGCTGTTCGCATGGGACACGGGGAAACGCTGGCATTGAAGCCCTCAAAGTTTTCGGTGGCATTTCACTTAGGGATCTTGATCTCCCACCTGCCCGGGCTGACAAATTAATACGGTTACGTTCGGCTGAAACTTTGACGACGTCAGCGGCTAGACAACAAATGTACACCCGCACACGTGTGGTTGTGCTGCTAAATGCCAGGCACACTGACGTTCTACCTACTCACCAATTTGGCTCGTGGAGAGGGAGAGAGCTTCTCCATCACCGCCGCCGCTGCCCATCGCCGAGGCAGCTCTTATCCTCCCGCATTCTTTTGCATTTTCATTGAAGTCAAAAACTTCCTGGCTGTTCTGTCGAAAGTTTTCGTCGTCGTCGTCGTCGTCGCCGTCGTCTTTCATGCTTTTATCCTATCGCTGCTGTCTTTTGGATGCTTCTTCACCGCCGCCGCGCCGTTTCTTTGAAGTGTTGCGCTGTGTAATTTTTTCTCCCCGTCACCAGCGGCCCGTATCTCATGTTCGTTGTTCCGAGACACAAAAAGGCTTAAGTTTGTTGGTTTTACAGGGATTCATCGCGACAAAAGAGTGCAAGTGCGGCGGAGAGGACGCGCAGAAGAAGGTTCCACCGGATGGCGCGGCGCGGCGGTGGAATATCAAAATATTGGCTTAATAATTTGCCTGCCAGGTTTCTGAACTTTAGTCCATCTTTGTACATCGTTCTTACCTCCCGCCACTTTGCACTGTTCAAAGCAAACAGCCGAAAAGGACAAGGGGGTGTTGCGCGAAAACTTAAATAGAAAAGTTACGGGCACTGACTTCTTGGAGATACAAAACGTTTTGATATTAGCATTTTCCGTTGGTGTGCGCTGCGCGGGTATCTTTTGAAATTACTGAAACTTTTCCGAAAACGCCCGGCACCAAGACTCGGTGACTTGGATTCGAGAAGAATGACCTGCTCTTGGCGGGATTGTCTGGTGTAAGTTGAAATGCAATGCATGCTCGAAGTGAAATGGGACAAGTTTCTGTGTGAAAATGTATCCGAAATCTGGCTTAATAGATTTAAAGTCGCTTGCTGCTGGCTGCTGCCGGAAGCTCCTGTCATAGAGCTTCGAATGTGTGCAGAAAAAAATTTAAGAAGAAGAAACTTTCGATAATTCTCAATCGATTCGCAGCAGCAGAAGTTCCCCTTCGGCTTTGAATTTAAAACAATCCTCTCTTGCTTCAGGGACAATTTAAACACTCATGCAGTTCCCAGAGATACAGAGGCCCTTTAAAGCACTTCCGAGTATAACTTTAAGGGAACCGGAAGTACCGGGTCAGTGTGGAATGGAGTCACATGTGACAGGGGGATGGATATGTAAATATTTCGTGTCCACTTTTGTGTTCCCCTCCCACCCAACTGCTGCTCTTTTTATTTCTACGGCCGCTGCCGCCTGTGTGAGTTGCTATCTGGTCGCTGCTAACTGGGCCACCTTCTTACCTAATTTCTTGGTAATGTTAGGTAATATTACTCTTGTTAAAACCATGGACAATTCAACTGTCGTTCGATTACCTTTACTCCACACTCGTAGAATATTATTGACGTCACAACTACGAGTAGGACATTCTTCTCGTCGCTATTTAAAATGGGCGCGTATTTCGGGGTCGATTTGTGTGAGGATGTTCCTTTTTCTCTTCTGTTCGAGGTGGAATCACTGTTTTATGGTTCGTCCATATTCCAGTGCTCTTTCATTGCAAATACAATACAAACATGAGGACACAATAGTTCTATCTTCTCCCAGATTCTGGACAATTGAAACGAAGTCACAGCTTTTTTTACAAAAGCCCCTAGTCCTGGGTGTTAAGAAACCGCATGTGTTGGCAGATGAAATTATAACAGCCTGACAGCCTCTGATGAAGCTCAGGAATGTTGGAACCTTGGTCACCTCCTCATGAAGTCTATCACGACTGTCTTGTCATGGTCATGTGCAAATCTTGAGTTGGGACTTGTAACGGATGGTTAAATTTCAAGGGCCGATGTTGAATGTGAACCACACCCAAACTTCAAGTTTTTTTTTCTGCATTTCATTAATTTCAGACTAACTCAATTTGAACCATGGAAAGATACACAATCGAGCAATGCCTAAAAGTTATTCAGGCTTATTATGAAAATGGGCGTTGAAATCAAAATGCATATCGTGCACTTCGTTAACCGTTTTCGGTCAATTTAATCGTCCAAATGTGCGTCCAATCGGAAAAATCACATAAGACCTGCGTTTACACGCTTACAAGGTGCAATTGACTCAAGAACTAAAGATTCTTGACCATTTCAAGCGTCGTCAATGGTCAGAATTGTGGCAAGAAATGGCAACAGTGGATGATAAATTTTCGAAGAAAATCATCTTCAGTGATGAGGCACATTTTCACCTCAGTGGATTCGTCAATAAGCAGAATTGCCGCATTTGGTCGAAAAACCAATGCACGCACAAAGAGTGACTGCTTGGTGCGGTTTATGATCTGGCGGCATCATCGGCCGTATTTTTTTCCAAAATTAGGTCGGTCAGGCAGTAACGAACTTTTTTTCAACAGGACGGTGCCACTTGCCACACAGCTAACGAAATGGCCGTGTTATCTCACGTGGTGGCGATGTCAATTGTGATTTGACACAGTTTAATTTTTTTTTTGGGTTATTTCAAAGAAAATGTGAACGTATAAGCCTGCAACAGTTCAAGAGCTAAAGGATGAGATAATTCGGCACATCAACGACATAGAACCTCAATTATGCTTCAGCGTCATCGAAAATTTGGACCATCGGATGGAGGTGTGCCGCCGAGGTCACGGCGGCCATTTGGCCGATATTTTGTTCTATACTTAATTGAACCATACCAATATTATCATAATAAAAAGAAATGACAATAATTTGTGTTTTATTCAAAATCGAAATCAACATTTAACCACTTTATTAGGATCCATCTTTGTGTCGAGTTGCAGTTTTGCGCTGCAATCCATAAGGCTCCAACAGCCATTTGACAAGCATCATCTAGACCAGATGAGAGGGACAAAGATTAGATTTCAAAATCGTCAAATGTTGCTACGAAGCACTAGGTCCCTGTACACAGAGGGACTGCAGGCAATGACTTCACAGATAAACTCTCAAAGGCTGACTCGAAGTCAGCGTCAACGGTATTGTAACGACTCGCTAAAATAAAAGATATGATAGGTCTTCGAGTTTTGGGTAGCGACTACTACTTGACCGATACTGTATATCATTCTGAATTTGATTATAGATGCTACTCAACAATATAAAGAAAATAAAATACATTTTGTGGTGCGTTATGGGTATGTGCTTCGACCCCAATGCACTAGAACCTCGAAGTCGTAGATTCGATCCCTGCTCTGTACGGGCTGTAGCGCCGCCAATATTGTTTTTATTATTAAAATACATTTTAGTACTGTATTGAAAACAAAAATGTCTTCTTTGTGTTCCTACAGTCCGGTTGGACCTGGTCCTCAACCAAAAAGCCTTTCCAACTAGAAATACACAGTTAAATGTCACCAGTTCCGCATATTAAGTTAGTAGCTTAATTTTCTACTTGAGAGCACTATCAGTTGTATTGCTGTACAGTACTACAATTGTTGGTCATCACCCTTCTCTACTAGAGATAAGAACATCTTCATCCGCTGTTGAGATTGTCCATACTTCAGCGCCTTACATCAGAACTGCGCTGATCAGTGTCTCATATAAAATCAGTTTGGCCCTTAGAGAGACGGCTTCATTATTCAATTTCGTCTTGGAAACTACGGATGGTACGAGTTACTCCGTGTCTGATGTCAGTACCGATGTTCTTCATACTTTTTGAGTAGGAGCCAAGGTTGGCGTTATGGTACACGGATTGCTTATGATATTAATTTGAACCTATTATGTAGCAACCCCAAAAATAGTGCCTTTAATCAATTCACGAACGCCATCAGGACTGTGTGTAGATACTTGTTGCGCGAACGTCCAAATTTTGAAATTAACACGAAAAAATCTAGACACCACTGACAATATTTTTGCGATTTCTGTACATATCCTATAGTACACTTGTGCATTGTGTGAATTATCGAATTATATTAAAAGCGTGCTCTTCTCCCAGATAAGGAAAGAAAACCACCAACAATTGGCGCATTTACGCAGCAGCTAGGCAAACAAAGGCGTCCTCACAAACTTGACGTTAAAAACACGACCAGCGAATGCTGAAATTAGAAACTACAGAACGCCAATCACTGCACTCGTTAAATATTAAGTATCCTGGCAACATAACAAACAGACCCACGCGGGTAAAGTCGCGGTTACATTTAGCACGTAACAAAATGTTGGCTCATTCTCCTTCTTATTAAGCCCCCTGCCATAGTATCACGAGCTCATTTACAATCAAGCATCCTGCTGAAGTTAATTCACACCTTCAGTTTCAACGCACTCTCCTCCATGCCTTATTTACACTTTGTTTCATCAATCTATTCGCCAGTCAGTCCTTAAACTCTGAATCAACGTTCTCTCCAGAGGCCTCCTCTAGAATACCTTCCACTCCTCACGCGCCCGAATTTCCTCATTCATCTACATCTATCTTCATAAACTCCATCAGATTGAAGTTTTCGAAACCTCCTTATGCCGACCTAAGTTCTGCAATTTGACTTTCGTTTTATTTTTGATGATTGCAGCCGTTGTGCCAACAGATTTTAAGATAAACGACTTGCCTTATAAGTCCAATAAGGCCAAATCCGAGTTGATTCGGAATCACGTCAGGCATTCCATAAGTTCATTCACTCCGTGCGAGGGAAGCGGACATGCCTCTGGCTTTATGATCCTTAATAATTAATTGTTCCATTAACACACGAATGATACACACTTAAGGGGGAGGTCTACGCCAGTTGAAGTGTTCAAGTGCCTTCATCTGGCATTCTCCAGAGCAATAAAATCAAAAGTTCATACCACACAATACTGGGCCAGTACCAGTCACAGTCATCTTGGTTTGCGGCATTCTCGAAGCAATGTATTGCTCTGCCAGTCACCCTTACAGAATCCAATCTGTTAATGTGGCATTGTTCCCTGGCCTACAGAACGTTGGACATCGGCAGCGTCTACTGTCTGCGAACATAAATCTTCATTCCACGTCACCTGATTAAGGCTCTTCGTATGCCCGGCGAATGAATCTCGCAAGAGTACTACCCTGCGACTCCCCCGGTTCTCCGTCGTACGTCGCAAAGATCCAATGCGTTCGGCAAATGGGACTCCGACTCACCACGGACGAAATGTGTTTCGCCATCGAGAGGGTCCCTTCTGGCCTAAAATCCGGAAGCTCTCAAATAATTTGCACGCTTTAATGTCATTGTTTTTCGGGAGTAATAAAAATGGAGATGGATGCGCAGCGGAAAGTAGCTAACGGTGTACAAAGAAAGGTAGATGCCCCGGAAGGACGTGAAATTGTCAGGAGAATATAATGCCTCCATTATCAGACCAATCATTAGGGGACGGAGTCTCGGGGCAAATATGCCCCTCATTATGAAGGGTTAAAGGGGATTCCATTACATTTCCGGTTGGGCTGCTTTCATCTGGGAATGCGAACCGGCATTTCCCTTCGTCCAAGGCTATTAATTATTTTCCGTACCGAGGAGATGCCAAATGGATTCTAAGACTTATCACACTTGTTCACTGCCCCCCGATGACTGGGGGCGGACTCTCTGAAGCGTTGGCTACTCCGAGCGGTTGCAGTCTCTGCTCAACGTTGAACTTTCCCACCGCCAGGACGGAATTGCAATTTGTCTTCCTGCTTGGCTTTCACAACAATTTCCCAAATTTCCTTTTTCTCTGGGATGACTCGCTTGCATAATGCTTGCATACTCATTTAATCGAGTTGTGAAGTTTGCTGTCGCTTCAATGCACGCGCGTTTTGAGTTTGGACAACCGGGCGCTGTTTCGTTGGTTTTCTCTTACGAAACTCACGCAATTAATATTTTCGCCTACATGTCCGGATTAACCCAGAATACCACGATTAACAGGGGACACCCAGTGGAGTTGATAAAGTTCATAATTAATTTGCACACCGTCGGCAATATTTGGATGGATTTGGACGGAGGTCTCAAAGTTTTGGACCTGTCGAGTCCAGCAGGAACTTGTGTTGTACGAGCTGTAGTTCTTGGCGATTTATTCTGGTTATACACAGTGAAGCTTGAGATTTTGCCTAAGATTTTTTGTCGACAGGTACGCTTTCTAGGCAGTGTCTGTGGCTTAAGAGACTTGCCATGGTGAGAAGCTTCTGCACCCGGAAACTTTGCTTCAGCGCATGTACTGGCAAGAAGTCATAATATCATGCCAGTCAAAATTTCTGAGTATGTCAAAATTTCTAAATTTGATGGATTTTTGATGAGAAAACAGCCTTTGATTCGTACACAAATAATAAGACGGTTATCCAGAATCCGCAAGATCTAGGATGCGAGATAATTGCAAACAGTCAAATGACTTTTATTTGATATTGCAATAGTCTTACATATATTCGAGCCTGATGAGATGTGCTAGGGTTGCAGAAACTATTTATAATGAGTTGAATTGAAATGAAATTTCGTCAAGAGTAACTTAAATATACCTCATGTGCTCTTGCCAAGAATTGTCCCAATAAATGTTGGTTTCTACTCAGTATAGTTTCTACAACGGGACCATTAGCGACTCAAGAGTCCCCACGACAGTTGGGGGGGTACGGTGTCAGCGCTTAGGCCCTGGTCCTCTATGGGCTGTAGCGCCACCTTAAGTAAGTAAGTATGTTCTCAAAAATCCGACGCCAATTACAAGTTTCTTTCCAAAAATGCAATAAGATGAAAAAAAAATTAAATCTGGCTTCCATGTAAAGGGATTGAAGTATAATTTAAACGATTGTTAATAGAACTCGATTTCATTCATAAGGCCACCGCTGAAACGTTTGCAGCGGACCATTCGTTTGGCTCAATTTTCAATGACTCGCCCACTCATTTGGCCCAAAAGGCCGGTAATTCATGTTCCATGATGGCTCTTCCAAAGTTGTCGGCTTGTTGGCACAAACCAATGACTTAATGTAGCTCCCCAGTAGTCAGAGGCGTCTTTAAATAACACGCTCACCATACTTACTCTGCAATAAATCGATTGTAACGTGTGCTGTTTGGCTTGTGGCGCCACCCTGTTAAAACGCCATGCCCTCCTAGTTCATATCTTTATGGATACATGCAGCCCACGTGGGTTTTCAACCGACCAATACCGACTTACTGACAACCCCATTGAGTCAAAAATGAGCAGTCGAGATTTTTTATAATTTGCAGACGTTGCTCGTTCGTGTACTTCACTGTGATGATTATGAAAATGTTGGGCTTACCGAATCAATTGACAGTGATCATTTGATAATTAGTGAAAGAGTGCGTTCACTAGTTCAATCTTCAAAAGTTGTCAAGTCCCTATTAGAACTAAGTTTATTTTAGCTTTTAATTTGATGCCAATTAATTTTGAAATACAATGTTGTGCAAGTGGCTGCTTTTTGAGTCAAAAAGGGTTTTAGGCAAGGCGACACGCTGTCATGTGACTTCTTTAACATCATACTAGAGAAGATCGTGCGAAACTCAAACGTAAACACCCGATCTTCCAAAAGTCCATTCAACTGCTTGCTTACGCGGACGACATTGACGTGATTGGAAGAACACAGCGAGCCGTCAATGAGGCGTTTGCTGGTATTGAAGCGGAAGCGGCTAAAATGGGTCTAGCGGTAAACCAGGGCAAAACAAAGTACATGCTGTCATTACGGAAGGACGCACAACATCGACGTCTCGGACAGAGCGTCATATTGGCCAGCAGAAACTTTGAGGTAGTCAAGGACTTCGTCTACCTAGGCTCCGGAGTATATAGGGACAACAACACCAGTACCGAGATCAAGCGCAGAATTACTCTTGCCAATCGCTGTTTCTTTGGGCTCAAGAGGCAATTGAGTAACAGAGCCATCTCTCGAAACACCAAATTGACCTTGTATAAAACCCTGATCATCCCAGTCCTGCTCTATGGCGCAGAGACATGGACGCTACTGAAAGCGGATGAAGAAGCTCTTGGTTGTTTTGAGAGAAAAGTTCTGCGTACGATCTTTGGTCGTGTTTGCGTTGATGGCGTTTGGAGGAGAAGGTTCAACCACGAACTATACGGGCTGTACAGCGGCATGCACCTGGTTAAGCGTCTTCGGATCCAACGCTTAAGATGGCTAGGTCATGTAGAGCGGATGGACACCACAGCTCCGGCCCGAAAAGTCTTCGACACCGAGCCATTGGGACAGCGCAACAGAGGACGTCTCGCACTAGATGGCGCACACAAGTGGAAAAGAACCTCAACCAACTTGGTGTGCGCAACTGGAGGGAGCTGGCGAAAGATCGTGCTGGCTGGAGAGGCAATTTAGTTGAGGCCCAGGTCCACCCCGGACTGTAGCGCCAATCAAGAAGAAGAAGAAGCAAGTGGCTGCTTAGAGTGGCTTCGCTGTGTCGCATTCTAGCACACCAAATTTCCAAGACGGTGGTGACGGTTCCAGGCTGTAAGCTCATGGATTGCTTAGACCTTCACTGTTCCACACAGAAAACAAAAGACTGAAGCGTTCAAGTCGTAGCTCTGAGGCCATCTCAGCAAAACCTCACTTCGTAACCACCTTCAGTCAAGTTCTTTCCTACCCTAGGTCTGCCTTCCTCTCTCTACCATCGAGTTTAATCTTAAGGTTTAGATTAGTTTGTTTAAGTTCGCCGCTTGAATTAAGCAGACTGGGGGTGTTACCTCCACTACACCAATTCACATCACGAAGACGGCTGATGACCTGATTACGGCATTTCTGTCGCTAAAGTTTAATTGTGACATGAACCAAATTGTGGAATGAACCAGATGCCGTTCAAATATATGTCAGTAACAAATGTACGTGAACATGGCTCTGTAACGCCCACCGTTGACCGAAACGTTGTTCCCAGCCTAATTTTGATTTTCGTGAATTTTGTCTCATACTCTTACCCACAGTAGTCGCATGCATCTGTGCGCACCGTGAAATGATGGGTCCATAAGTGTTGCCAGTCCGACGAATTTTTCGCACAAACTTGAGTACAGCGGCCGAAGTGCGGCTCTTAAAACACTTCTTTTCACTCACCTTGGAAATAAGTTTCCAATATTTCCCAACGTTGTCGAAGCGAAAGGGACTCATTTCGTTCCGCGGACGCACGAAACTGATTTCCTGTCAAGGAAACAGCTGCCAGTGTCAAAATAAAAAAGCCCTAGATGTCCCACTCCGTATATTTATGTTTCCTAACAAGTAACAATGTAAACCGAAAAAGTCAAAATTGCGCCGTGCTACCATTCATCAGTAAACCATTTGACTAATTTTATGCACGCTCCACTCCTGAGTTATTTCAAACCGACAAAACGTGATCGAACGCCACCAGAAGGGGATGGCAATCAAACAAGGCGTGCTGGGCGGTCAGGTGCTCATCAAATTTCGTAAACAATCATCAGCCATTAGGGGAGGGCGCATGGAGCATGATGAAAAGAAAAATGGTAAAATGCTAAAATGGTAAAACCATATCCAAGGACATCAACAAATTTAAAAAATAAAAAAAAAAATACGCACAGGCAACGTGAGTGGGAAAACATTTTCCGTCACGTAGTCCCCGACGACGAGGTGGGTTGGATGGCGGTCGGAAGTGAAAACTTTTCGTGTAAATATTGCCTACGCAAATATTTTCCCAATGAAACCATGATTTGAAAGTTTAACTGGTCGCACAGAGAATTTTAAGAGCCAAACCTCAATTAATTAGCCCCGGATGGGACAGTGATTTATGAAGGTTTTCCAGACCGCGGGTGTGTGTGTGCGTACATTTTCCGCTCACCTGTCCTGATTTGTGTTAACATCAAGCAATGCGAGCGAGCCGTCTAACTACATTTGGCTGTAATTAATGACTTAAGGTAGAGTAGGGTTTCAGGGGAGATGTTCCTCCAAGGGGACGTGTATGCCGGTGCCTGAAGGATGCCGCACTTTATTTCGGATTAATTCTTTCGGTATTTGTAAAAAATGTACTCCAGTGAGCAGGTGCTTTAAGGATTACCGAGTAATGCCTAACATCCGCGTTAAAAGAAATGTGTACCAGATGTGATGGGAATCCCAAGTGCTGTCATTAATAACGACGAAGTACTCCCCCACAACGGAACGGGATCAAACCGAATGCCAATGGTCGGTCAAGTACCACCACCAATTTCCGAGACCCAATCCATTATTACTCCCGACGAGGAAATCCTCTTCCCGCCACAAAGCGCATTGTCTTCTACTCGTCGTGTCAGAAGTGCATTTGTGAGACGTTCCTTTCTGAAATAAAATGAAATACAAATGCACATTTCGTTCGTCCCACATCAAGTTAGGGGACTTAACTTCACCGGCAATCCAGCGATGACAGGACACAACATGAAACCCTCTCCGGTCAAAGGCAACCGAAATGCCAACCTCCACACCAAGTGCACAGCACAGCAACCCTGTCCGGCACCGTTCCCTTGCAGAGTGGCGGCGGTTGGCTAGAGTAGCCGCACTGCCAGCAGCAGCAAAGTACCAAAAATCATGGTCGCTCGCCACATCCAATATTTTCCGAGCACTTTTTCCCGTAGCCAACAACCTCTCCGCAGAGAAGACAAAAATCTCTTTTAATAATCTCTTAGGAAAGTGTTTTCGACATTTTGCCTGCCAGCCATGCCAAGCGAGGCAACGGGCAAAAGAGTATGGCTGCCTGCCAGGCAGGCGATACAATGCCACCGTCCCGACTGCTCGCCCAGCGTCAGCCCCACTTCAAACCGCAACACTGAAATGTTGTTTTATCTCTGGAAAATGTTGAGACATTTTCCCTGGGAAGCAATTAGCACTTTGGTCACAAAATTCACCATACAATGCTCGGGTTGGGGGCGTCCGAGAAGAGGCAAAAAAAAACGAGGACACCTCGAGAGGACAGCACTTTGCGAGAGCATGAGGTTGATAGGTTGGACACATCGCTCCGAGTATAACTCAACCTTTGACGTAATTGTATTAGTGGGAAGATGGCCAAGTGAAACATTTACTTGGACTACCGGCTACCGGGTGTGCTGGCCGGGGCTAGCCGAGGATAACATATTTTTGTTGTTCCTGGTTGTTGTTCTCGGTCGGAGTTTATTGTCCCTTTTGGGTTCATTTTTTGTGTCGGCCCGCCTTGTTTGCTTTTGAGTGCAGCAGAGGACAGGAAGTGCAGCGAATTAAATGCAGGAGTGTAGTGTTGGGGTGAATTAGTTTTTGTCTGCCGAAAGAGGGGATTTCTTATTTTCGACCGATTGGGCTGCAGAAGGTATTCCATTTGCCATTTCACTAGGTCAATGCTCTGAGGTAATTTATATGCAATTTTCTTGGGGACAAGGGACTGGGGGTTCATCAGATATGAAGGTACTCTCGTGCGCTGTGTGCAGTGGAAGCCGGATCAACCGCAGGTACGAGTACAAATTTGGATGGCAAATTTACTGACGATAAGTTTGTCAAACAGAGACGTGGACTATCCTTCGGAGGATAGAGATTGAGACTGTTCTTCGAAGAGGGTTACAATGGCACACCACCCATATTAAATCATATTAGTGACTATTATTATAATGGCACACTATACTCCGCAAGAGCGTGAAATAATTATTATGTCGATTTTTGACCAATAGTGCTGGTCAACACAAGTTTTGTTTCCTATTATATATCCTCTCATTCGATGGCCTTGACTTTGAACAAATTACTGGAAGATGGCTAACAGCTAACATCAAATGCTGCCAAGAAATTTAACGTCGCACAGCTACAATCGCAGGAGATCGCCAGAGAATGCGCAGATCGCGTCTCCCTTCACCTCTCACAGAGCCTTATACCGCCGATATCAAGTACTGAAGACTAGTGGCAACATTGCCAAGAATCCATCTGACACACCGCAACTGATGTGCTTGGTTTCACTTTGCCGTCAGCGAGCACATGTAGCAAACAGGAAGCATACAAAGCGGCGTTGCCAAGAAGGACGAGAGTTGCTTGTGAGATCTACGAGCAGAAAAGAATGGAAGAACACCGGCTTCCCAGAAAGAAAAAGAAAGAGAATGAGAAGCGCGCTATCGAGGAGATTGAGGGATGTTACTGCAGGAACGCCGTTCGGAAACTCTATCAACAGGTAAAAAGAACATGTCAAGTTCGGAAAAACGGAACGGAAGTCTGCAAGGACAAGGTGGGAACCTAGTAGTAGAATTACAGTCAGTGCTGGAGCACTTCGCAGATTATATAGTGTCGAGGGCAACCAACTGTCAGGCTGAAAAACCAGACTGAAAAAAGAATTCCACCCGGCCAAACTGAGCGAAGTGACGGCAGAAATCGGCAAAAACGGCATACAAAATCGGAAGTATATGCTGCCTTAAAAAAAGGTCCACCAACACCGACGTCTTGGAAAACACGTCACTATAGACAGCTATAACTTCGAAGTAGTGAAACACTTTGTCTACCTAGGCAGTTAATACAAGCAATGACACCACCGCAGAGATAAACGGAGGATCAAGCTGGCCGATCACTGCATTTTCGCACTCGGAAGGCACTGAGGAATAAAACCATCTCTCGAAGAACCAATATATCTCCATATAATACCCTTATAGTCCCAGTCCTGCTGTATGGCGCAGAAGCATGGAGACTAACTAAAGCGGACGAGGATATTCTTGGTCGCTTCGTAAGAAAAGTCCTTCGAATTATTTTCGGTCTTGTATGTGCGGATGGTATTTGGAGGAGCAGACTGAACGACGACATCGATCTGGTCAGTTCGAGTTCGAATCTCTCGTGTCAGATGTCTAGGTCACTTAGAGCGAATGGACACCAATGCTCCGTCCCGAAAAGTCTCCGACTCCAACCTCTAAGGAAAACTCGGTACAGGAAGACCCCGCCTACGGTGGCAACGCAGCTAGAAGGGGAGCTGAATAAGTTTAACGTGCGTGACTGGAAGCAACTAGCACAAGAACGGGATAGATATAGAGGCACTTTGGATGAGGCCCAGGTGCACCCCACACTGTAGCGTCTGACGAAAAAGAAGATGTGAAAAAAGTATGTATTAAGCCCCAGTTTATGATTTCTTATAAGATTTCGAAGGAATGAACGATATTAGTAAGAATACGTTAATGGGCTGTCAGCGAAATTGCCAGCAGAACAATTGTTGGTCCAGTGGCGTTTATTTGAAAACCAGATAAAAGCATATTAGCTTTTGCTTTCCACAGAGATTCGAACCAAGGGCAATGCCGGTATAAAAAAAAATAAAAAAGAAGTCCAGCATTAGTCTACCATCATGAGTCCCACAGCGCCCCGGATAATGCCCTTCCATTGTCCAGAGATCATCTTTCACCCTGCTCTTGCACTCACCCAGTTTTTGTGGAAAGCGAGTAATGAAAGTGAATTTTATGCTCATATTGCACCGTAGCTCATGCAAAGTTCAATGAATTGACTCCATATGCTTGTCATTTTGCCTAAAAATGTACCCATACCCAAATTAATTCCAAGCCTTGGATGCGAGTTTTATTTGAAGTGGAGGAAGTGTGGTGCTAACTAAAGGTGCGTTTATAACATTTTTTCCTGTACCAACATTAGTAAAATTGTAAGAGAAGAAAGAAGATATCAATAGCAGAGACGCGACGATTGGAGAAAAAAAATTCAGAGCAAAGAATCAATTTCTATTTATTTGGTGACGAGTCAATCAATTACTACGTCAATTTCCTAATTGTGGGTGCCGACTCGAGAATGGTGCCGCGCTTGCCTACTCACGTACACTTAACTGGAACCACAGGAGACCACGACGACGGGCCCCGCCATCACCAGACGGAATCTCTAGGTACTTCGTACTGCCAAAATGATGGGCTTGGTGCACTTGTAGTTTCAAGAAGACTGCACACACTTCCTAGTTGCATGATCTCCTGTTTTGGTGATTACTCACGGTCAGCCGCTTTAGACTTCTTTATGGCTACTTGAGGTCGCTAATTTATGACAACAAGTCGCTAACAATTGCAGCCCGTAGGTGGAATATTCAACAATGCAAACTAGTCAACACTGGCGGCAGTCACAACAAAAATGTTAAGGTCCGCCTTACATTTTTCTTCAATGCCTACCGAGCTTAAGAAGTGTCCGTAGTTAAAACGGGTCGCTATAGGTGTCGCGAGGTCTGATGGATTCATTACAGATATGAACATTATACTTTCGTTGAATCGTTGATGTTGAGAGCGGCAGAAGTTTCCAGCATCATTTGAAGAAATCTAGCCGTTTCTCATTGATGTGCTTAAATATTCTTAGTTCAAACCTGGATCTTGCTTGTATTATGTTGGCTTTTACAGACTGTGTGTCTACTGATTTACGACTTCGATGGCTATTCCCAGTTTTGAACACCCCACCACAGGCATAATGCAATAGGTGAAGCTCACGCACAGAAGTGAAGAAGGCCTTAACCATCTTAGCATGCGAAATTGGAGACAAGTGGCTAAAGAGAGTGAGCGAGCTGCATAGGTTTATTGCCTGATGCCCACAGCCCTGCTATGCCTTGAGATCCAATACAACCTTGTTGGTTAACTGAAAAATCTGATACAGCAGACAAGGAATACAAGAAGACGACATAAGCAGCTCTACGAAGTTCCAAGGTACTGGAACAAGTATGGCAGAAGAACGCTTAAGGTAGATGTTCCGATGGTACTCAATAGACTCCGAACAGAATTGCGCAGCCTGCCGAGAAAAAGAAGATACGTATCAACAGTAAAAGTTATATCGCAACATATTTTGTTTGTAAAATAATCTTGGACATTTTGTTCAAGTGTAACTTTTTTAAGTTAACATAATTTCACTTAAGAAAAACTTTGTTGGTCCTAATTGTGCCATAAACAACAAACCTGCATCAAGACAAGCACCGCCCTTGCTCTCGGTAGCAATCGGCGTAGTTGTTGTTTCTCACTAGTCTCTAGGCAATACGTTATAAAAATAGTTTTTTGGCTTGGCAACAACGTCTTGAGTTATTGGAGTCGTTGTACCCGGTTTCTGATTTAAGACCTTATTACTTAAAATCATATCAAATATATCAAATATATATCAAATATATATTGTGGTTATTCATTTTCTATTTGCTCGTACGACCCTATCGCACCTCATGGATAGCAATCATTTGTATCCTTGAAGGGGCTCCGCAAGTTCACTTGATAACGGACCGCACACATTCCATAAGCAGATGCAAAAATCGTTGTCATTATTTATAAGGTCCCCAGCAACAGGGTCAGGTGAGGCTTGTTGTCATCTCTGAAATAGGGAGGCCATGTCATAATGTAAGCCCCTGAGCAGAAGCACATTACCGTATCTCTAGGCAGTTGCCGTTGAAACAATCTAGAGGGCGCCACGATTGGCTGTACATCAACTTGACTCTTGTAGTTACAAGGATCGTTGCAAACAAACTTGCGCTGGAAGCCGAATCCGAAGCCCTTGAATTCGAGCGTACAGTGTCCATCAATTTATGAGTACAAGGAAGACACCGTTCCATTAATCACGCCACTTTAAGCCAGTACGTGTCAGTAAACGATGTGAGACCACACACACGATGCTCCTTAATGACAAAACCCAAACTCCCCCCGTTTATGGCTCGGATTTTAAAAGCGAGTATTAAACACCCCAACGGACGCCCCAATCTATACATTAAACCTTAATATCCACATTACGGGTCACCGTTTCTACCCCAGACGAACTAATAAAATCAAAATATTAATTAAATTCTGGAAAACACTCAACGCAGATAATTTCAAGTGGCAGTAAGCGCAACCACCCCTAATGAATACTCCCTAAAGTGCTCGCTGTCATGTAGAAGCTCTGGTGCGAGTGTGTCCCGGAAGATATTCCAGCAATCCAACAACCCCATAAATGACAGCACTCGCACACTCGGTGTAGCCTTCGATACGCATCTCGGATAATTAATACTGCAAAAGGAGCCAGGCATCCGCCCGAGGACAAAGGGTTAAATGACAAATATAATTATATCCTTTTACTATTAAATGGTTAATGTGCATGGCCCTTCTCCGATGGATGCATGATTAATGGACGTGACATTCGCATCCGATCCCACGATATTATTTCGACCACGGCACTTTGATAGGGACTCTGTGGTTGCGGTCTAACATGTGCAACAGTAACCCTAGAACTTCCTGTTTAACTAGCACTTAAAAATGCATCTCGTTCTGAAGTGATTGTGTGACAGGTTGACACGAGATCTAATAACGAGGGGAATTTGTGCTTGCAAGGTTATGACGGTTCATGCTTCGTTCTTGTTAATGAAGCGCTGTGTAAAAATTTGGCTCATGGCCGTTTTTGGGGTACGAATTACTGGGAAATGCTTGCGTTTAAGGGTATGACTCCTACCTTATTTTTCCCTGATGCTTACCTGGCAAATATTTTTGTCAATTTGCCAGGAGTAAACGAGTAGAGGCCAGGTTAGGCTTCACGACCACAGTGTCTACAAACGGCAACTACGATAGCACCTCGTATAACAGTAGCACTTGTTGTTGAAATCAATTGCGTCCACTCTCGTGTATCCAGTCGAGGCAAGTCTTGTAACTTAATAAGTCGAACTATTCACAGACGAGAAACTTTTGAGGCAAATAATTTATTATGTCTTATAGCATTTGAAAATATTTATAGTCTTCTTCGATGGAGCTCACAATGTCGTGGCGCTTAGTAGGGAATCTGCTGAGGTGGATCCCTGAATCGAAGAGGCAGTTGCCCTCAATGTGAGAGATTCATGCAAACTGCGCCTCAGGAAGCCTTGTTCAGCGCTTGTTGTAAGTGGCAGAGTAGACCCGCCTATGGTGTGGCCGCCAGTTCACTTGTGGTCCCTAACATAAGACACCCAGTCAAAAATTGCATAAAACACTAGCAAATAACAATGACGACGGAATGAAAGGGCACGAAATATAAAACTAGGTAGAACGCAGTCACTATCTGTGCTTCTTCAATCTAGGGAACGTTTGATTATACGGATGCCACTATTGAGCTGATTTCGACCATCGTTCTACCCATAGCTGCGATACAGACAACAAGGATCTAAAGGACGAATAGAAGAAATCAATTACGTATAAGGAAGCGTATCCTCAGCAAAGCGAGTTTCGCGTAGAAGGAGATTCTTCAAATCCCTGGAAATCAGAGGGCATACTTCGCAGAGCAAGCGAGCTGTTGGAGCGTGAAGCCAAAAACCCGATAAGTGAGATGAAGTCCATAAAGGTTGCAAATAGCCGTCCCCTCATTTGCCGACACTGAGATCCCAGTATAAAATGGTTGTTTCTGGGGCTAGAAAGGATCAGGAATCCAGTACGATATGATAATAATAACAGGGGTGGCGCTACAGCCCGTATGTAGGCCAAGTGAGGTATTCCATCTATTATGGGGAGTCGTGATCCACAGTGATTATGAGGAGTTATTGCGTATTTTGCAAACGACAGATTTTAAAATGAAGGGTCTTACAAGTAGATATCCACAAGTATTTATGGTGTGTATGTATATTAGCACGGTTTGTAGTAAATTGGGAAGACTCCACTGGAAAAGTCCTTGTCAAAATTGCTTCTTTCAATAAATGTTCTTGGGAAGGTACCCTTGGACTGCAGCTACGGAGCGCTCTGTTCTAGATTTATTTTCTCTTCTTCAGCCAACAAGCCTCTTCAGCTGACACGATCCTCAGATTGCTGCATTCAATTTCGCTCGCCAAGTTGGTTGATGTCCTTATCCACTTGTGTGCTCCATCTACTTCGTCGTCGTTCTCTATTGCGTTGTCCCACAGGCTCGCAGTCGAGGACTCTTCGCAGTGCTATCCGTGCGCTCTACATGGCCCAGCCAGAAGTTGAATCCGTAGACGTACAGTTCGTGGTTGAATCTTTTTCTCCAGAAGCCATCAACGCAAACAGGACCAAAGAACGCACACAGAACTTTTCTCTTGAAGAGACCAAGTGTTATATAGTGTTAGCTTGGTCCTTCAAGAGAGGGCTCTGCTACTCAATTGCCGCTTGAGCCCAAAGAAACAGTTGTTGCCAAGAGTTTCAACTCTGTGCTCACTTTCGGTTCTGATGTGTTATCAATTTGGGAGCGAAAGTAGATGAAGTCCATAAGCACCTCCAAGTTGTAGCTGAATATGGTAATGTTCTGACCGAGTCGTCGATATTGGGTGTCCTTTCTATATGACAGCATATATTTAGTTTTGGTCTCATTCACCGCTAAACCCATTTCTGCCGCTCCCGTTTCAAAACCAGCAAACCTTTCATAGACGTCTCTCTATGTTTAACCAATCAAGTCAATGTCGTCCGTGTAAACTAGCAATTGCACGGATTTCTGGTGTTAACGAGAGAGTTTTGCACGACCTTCTCAAACACGATGTTAAAGAAATCACATGACACATCCCTAAAACCTTTTTTGACATTGGAGATGATGGATGGAGCGGCAAGAGTTCTCCATCACCATCCCGAACAACTTAACGAGTTTGGCATTAATGTCAAGACTAGACGTTGTATAAAGTGTTGTATAAACATGTTGTATAAAGTTAAAATGAGTAACTTCAACGATTAAAAGAAATATTTACTTCTTCATCGTTTCCGATAAACAAATATAAGCAGAGAGTGACTCAATCCATGTAATACTTCGGTACTGGTAGATGAAGAACATAATTAACTCGTTGCCTTTTCTGATGGGCACGGATGCCCATATGCCAGAATCTGAGAGGGTCATTCTGAATTTCGTATCTTGATGTGAATAAATTAATTAGAACACCGACATGCAAGGACATCTGCCGAACATCCTCATTCAGAGGAACTAAGCCACTTTCAGCCACAAGGACATGGGTATGAACAAGCTGATGGTCGGGAGCACTATTAACAACAATTTGACACTTAAAAAAAAAACAGAAAATAAATAACCCGGCCTTCTAATGGACGGTCCAGTTTATTCCAAATATTCACCGAGACGTTTATCACACTTAATCGAATGCGTCCACTGTTGATTTATTCATCAGCAAAACTGGGCTAAGAGCACTGGCACTCGCCCAGAACTGAAATACAAATGTTCCCAATTAGGTGAATGCACGCCCTGTCACCACCGAGCGCAAACATTGTCATCACTAAGTGGCGTAAGGATATGCTACCAAATGTGAAAATATGCTCACCTCAAGTCGTCCTGATGCATGCCACCGTCTGTTCGACCGCACAACCAGAGCAGCCAATGTATTTGCTGCCAAAGAGCAACACGAGCTGACCCTACTCTTTTTCAGGGTCACACCCCCTAAAAAGATATGAACACCCATTATTATCCTTTTAGATCCCTATTCTTGTGTCCATTTCCATTTCAACCCAACCTTATGGTCGAATTTAATGATGCGAGAATTATCTTAACGTCTCAACATCGTACGAATGGGATCACAGGAGCACTGGCTGGGGGGAGGAGAAAGAAAAAAATAAAGCCCACAACACAAAGCCAATATACACGGCTGTGGGTATGGATGGGTGTGCGTGTGCGTGTGTGTGCACGCGTGAGGGTCTGCGAGTTTGAGTCGCCCATTGGGCAGCTTCGCCAGTATTATCCTTCAGAGTTGAAAGTTTATTTTCACTTATGGAAGGATTTATGGCCAAAGAAGAGATTTATGGCAAACTTTTTCACTTCGTCCTTTTTGATTAATTGTGCGTTTTCCATTTTCATCATTTGTGAAGTGAAGGCATATTAGGACAAGCTGCGAAATGGAACACCAGAAACAGTTCGAACATCATCGTGTCGTTTCCATTTCGAGTTGAACGCCATTAAATGTGGAAAGCTTCAACAAGGATGATCGCCCAAACGCCCGATGGGGCGTAAACTCAACCGCAAGAGGGTTGGAGCATTGATAACTTCATAAGGAAGCGTTTCAGTTTCTTTCTTTGATTTCATTTTTTTATGCCTTTCCGCCTCCCTGCGCCGGTCCATGGATTGTGTCTCCTTAGTGTTATTAGCTGTTGGCTCCGTTTTTGCGGATTAAATTTATGGCTAGAGCATAAAATTATGATTAATCGAGCGGAAAGAAAAGTTAAATACGAGTTAATTTTTGATGCGCCCACGCTAATGGCTGAGAATCGTTCCCCGTGGCCGTGGAAGTGGATAAAAGTATTGACATCGGAAGCCCGGCGCTCATTTGTTTGTGCGATGCTGAGTCATGAAATCAATATTTATTGTGGAAGTGATTTGTTGGTAATTGTTTCCTTTTACTCGCCCACCAGACTGACTGGGCAAAGATGCTTCGGGTAGTCAATTGCGTTCGCCTGTGTGCTCATCATGCGAGTTTCGCGCGTTGAGTGGCGGATATGTTGATGGCCATATGCTGGATGGGAGTGTTTTACTCAGTGAAGTTTGTTATTGACGGGAAGGAAGATTTATTGGATTTTGGACTTTTATTGGACGCCTTTCCCCTAATGGAACAGTCAATTTTTAATGTCTTGATTTCGGAAAAGCCTGACGTTCGTGTTTAGCTAGAACGACCATGCATTACATGATTGGGGGACGCACCTTCCTCAGCATGTGGTGCTGGAACATCAAGGAACTAGGCATGACATTCGAAAGAGACCGAGTTTGGTAAGGTCTTGAGAAAGAGGCCCGCCACACTTAGGTCCATGCAGACCCATTGTGATGCTATAATCCGCTCTCGAAGCTCTTTGACATAATCGCTTTCGCTTTTGGGGTTCATCTTTAGGGGATCCAAATTTCATCTCCTTGGGTAGCCGAACAGTCCGACCGAACAGTATCTCGTACGAGGTCTGTCTAGCAATGCTATTCACCGCTCCTCGCTGGGTCGCTCCAAATGTCGCTGATGATCGCTAAGGACCTTCGAAAGCTGCACTTCTAAAGTTCGTAACTCGAGCCCGATGATGATGATGATGTTTCTAGTCCGATTCAGCCCGATGCCTAATGAACCTGTAAAGAGATGTAAGTCGCAAGTCTTTCAGCTCATGAAGGTCTTGGAACAAATATTCTCCCTGAGTTCTATTCCGCAATCAGTTGAGGCCTGGATAGTGACAGAGATAGCGCGGAGTATCCTCCCTTTCATCTGTGTCTCCGCAGCCTCTGCAGATGTAGTCATGGGTGAGGCCCATTTATTTTTTCATGATGGTGGTGTCACTTAAGTGCACCGACTACCATTCTGATCAACTTTTTCTGACATTTTAGGCGTTCGTCGGATTTAGCACCGTTGTAATTGGGCCATAGAGTCCGAGTAGTCTCAAAAGTGGTTTGATTTTTCCATCGCACATTTGCTGTCCAAATTGTTGTATCACTTGCACTTTCCTATTTACATCCTCCAATGGTGGTTTATTATTGCCTAAAGGATGAGCCTTTATTATTGCCTACGCGATGAGTATGATATTTATTGGCTACATGCAAGGACTGACTGTTGAAAATTGGTGCTGAAAATGCCATGGATGCGCAATTTGTACGAAACCTGTACTGTAGTCGGATACCTTGGGGTCTGGCCAGATCTGTACCTATATTGTCATCTGCTACCTAGCCCTCATGTGCCCAATGCTAACCTCTGGCTGTCCCGTGTGGTTCAACGTGAGTGCAAGCTCGAGGGAAAAGATAAGGGTGTTCCTGTCTTAGGACTTGTATTCGTCTTTACAGAAGACCTGGGTCCCAGTACATAAAATTCTAGTCCAATGTTATTTTATTCCAGAAGGTGGTCCTGATACGAATGGAAAATTTCCTGGTGAAGTTGCTTCATACTGCCATACTGCGAAAGCGATGAATTTGATCTCGGGAGCTTACTAATGCAGTACCGCACTTCTTTAACACCCTTTCAAGGGTGTGCCCTTGAAACTACATTTTGACCAAGGGCGAAACTTCGAATCAACAATCTTCCAAGCGCTGTGCCAGCTATTGCGCATAAGGAAAACAAGGACAATTTCACTGAACGATCGAAAGTTTTAATAGAACTTTAGAAAAGCATCGTTCGGTCGGACTGTTCGGCTAACCAACGAGATGAAACCTGGACCCCCGGACTGCGTCAAAAATCTTCGAGAATGAATTAGGGACATACACCAAAGAACCCGCGCTAAGATAACGATAGTGAGTGGTTATGACCAAGGCATTCAGACTCGAGGAAAAACATCGGACATAAGGGAAGTCGCTAAAGCTGCAGGTGAAATGGGAGGCTCCGTATAAAATTTTCTCCCGCATCAACGACTTCGCTTGCCTCCACCGAGGAACAGGAGGCAAACAAGAATTAGTGCATGTTGATCACTTGCAACTCTTTTAGAGCGAAAAGTGTGACACGCTTATTCGGGAGGAACAATTCTAAGAGGAGGACAATGTAACGGATGATACCTAAATACTGGACAGAATGCACTCAGAAGAAGAGCAGCAGAGCAAAGCCCAAGAGAGAGAAGTAAAAAATATTGAGTCTATAACTTCAAAATTTGAACGTTTATTCAAGAAAAACTTGTAAAATAGTATTATTCAAAGTAATGCCCATCCGAAGCTATGACTTTTTCAATGATAACTTTTTACAATGACGGTAGCTTTCCAACCCATGTTCCAATGGAATAATACAAGTTGCGCCATCTCTTAGCAAACGGCACGAATTAAGTTATAGGCCTAGAGTTTTCATTGCATTTTCGGCCAATCAAGATTTTCGGTAATTTTCTTTTAAACACATTTATTTGCCGAAGAAGTAGTAAAGTAAGTACGGAAGTCTTGCCACATTTTACATTTACAATATGTACCTACCATACACACGTAAAGTTAGCATTGGCGTGAAAAACAACGCTACGCATCACGTTGTAGCTTAAATTTATGTGAATTAAATTAGGTACCCACGAATTCAATCAATTCATGTCACATACGCTACACGTGAAAATGGCTGCATGTAATTAAACGCGGCGTTAAGAACCTGTGACAAAAATGCCTTTTGTTCCAGAATTTTCACTGAACTGAGTATCTGCCCGTGGAAAAAACGTTTTTTTCTTAGATATTTTTTTTTCTTATTTCTCCTGGTCGTACAGACATCTGTGCATGCTGAACCGACAACTGAAGATGTCAGGGTCGAAGATGGTGCACCCAAATGGAGAAGGACCTCAGACAACTTGGATGTCAGGGTCGAAAGTGGTGCGCCTCAGATAACAACTCGACAACTTGGTGCAATTGGAGACGGAAGTTGCTCACATGAGTCTGGCGATGAATGAAGGCAACCCGGAGGGCGCTCATACCGCAACTCATTCACAATCCTGGGAATTGCAATTCGTTGATTAGGGCGGATTTGAATATGCATTCGATGCCAAAGTGCTCAGATTCGTTTCACATAGAGCCAATAAGCCATGGAGGGCCCTGGGGACGCTGCTTCTTGGACTGGCTTTTGCAGAGCAATACTTTTGTCCTTCGAGTCTGAAGTTGTTTCGACAAGCCAAAGCAACAGCTAGTTCTATGTCGCATCTCCTCTAGGATGTCGTGTAAACATTGCCTGAAAATTGTAGCTGTCGCTTGAAATGCCTTTTCGCAGATGGTGCGTGACTGAGTGTCTCACTGACCTCACGTCCACGGAGGCTCCATTAACCGCGCGCAGATATCGATATCGAAAGAATGCTTCCTTGCGCTGAATGCTGAGATTAGTGATGGGCATTCACATAAAATGTGTGCGAACTTCTAGGGAATGTGGGCACTCCTTATCAGAATAAGACCTGATTAATGGCTTGGATTACCGTAGAATATCCCCATCATCTGTCCCACAGTCTTCATTGGGCCAGTGGCCATTTTCATCATTGTAGCTGCTGTCCAATTGACTATTTCACATACAACAACAGTCCTCTTCTTACCCACAATCAATATCCGCCCTGTTCTAACTCGGTCCTCTGGCCATTTGGCCATTGACAATCGTCAGTCCCTCTAAAGGTACGCATCCAAATAATCACCAAACTAAGCTGCTAACAGGAAATGCGTGCGTTCAACTGGTCCGCCAGCCGAGCTTATCAAAATGGGCCAATTTTTCCCCTCATAACACATTCCGCTGATTCGTGCACCTCCGTTGCCCGAAAAGGAAAACGCTTCGAACAAGCAAATTTCATTCCGTCTCTAATGGACCTTATCATTACCTTCTGCAGAAGCAACAGAAAGCGAAGCGCACACAAACAACGAAAAAATCTTGTCCACAGTGCGTCCCTGTCTCGCGAGCAATTGCCCTAGTTTTCCAGTTTCCACCCCATTCCACTCCATTTGAATGAAATTCTAATAAATTCAAGTTCACGTTTTGTTCCGCTCCGCGCGGAGTGTTTCGCCTCGCAAATGCCTGTCATTTGGATTTTATGATACGTGTAACAATGCGCCACCAAACGAACTCAAATAGACGCCCTCCTCAAGATCTTTGTTTACGGGACGAACAGATGTCGGGAACGGCGGGGAACGGGAGATGTCTTAGCGCTCTAGCATCCAAGACTCACAGTCACTCCGACTATCGTTCGTTGGAAATCTCAGAGCGATTAAAGTGTAAATAGAACCCCGTGCCATCAAAGCAGTTCACCCTTTACCCTCCGCTCATTCAACATCAATGACAACATGTGAAGCTAAGTGCTGCCGAGGACACTGAGTGTTGGGGTGAATCACAAAATGATTATTTTGTCAGCACAGATGGATTTGGGGGGCGGAACGGGTTGTTGGGTGCAGTGGAGAGCGGCAACCCCTTCCTGGTTTCGCCCGGATTAAGTCTGCTGGCGGTGGCTGGCAGAATGAGAGCAGAATGATACCCCATGTCGACACAAAGTAGTTGAAATGGAATTATTTAATCCTTTAAACACAAACACGGATCGGCGGCAACGGCGGCGGCTTTGTCAGTATGTGAACGCTGCTGTGATTAGACGAAGGAGCACGCTAAAACTGTTTACTTTTTCATCCCGGGGACACGCTGACAACGACGACGGTGTGGAGCGAAATAATAAGAAGAGACGCTTCAGTCTATAAACCTGAGTCTTATCGCAGAGTTCGTAACAATGTCGGGTGGCATAAGTTCTTGTCGCTGCTGAAAATGACAATCTAAGGAAGCTCCAAATGGCAGCACTTGCCGGTGATATGGGGTTACATTGGGGAAACGCGCAAGGGCGTTAAGTCGCAATGAATTTTTGTGACTCTGAGGATAACTAGGTTACATATCGATTTAACAGTTCATAAGGTATGTATGTACCCATTTAGCTCAGCTCGTTTGTAGTTATTTTTGAATTTTCCATGCAGTTGGCACGCGTCGAAGTGCAAACAACGGCTGCTTAATCTCTCTACGCAAATGTAAATACTGGCTTATGTGCACGTATGCACGTGCGGCATTCATATATGAAACATTTAAACACGTGTGCAAATAAGACTTTTTGGTTTGCTGTTAATATTAAACTACTTTGAATTTATGCGCTGTCAACCGTTGGACGAGGACACTGCGTGGAGTGAGGCTGTCTCTGATGGGATCGAATTAGAAAATAGAGTATATACTCGGTTAATAATCAAATAATTCGTATTATCACAATATTGATGCGGGAAATTTGATTTTAAGCCGCTGCATTACTAGGGTTGTGGCGGCCCGGGACGTTGTGGGTGTGTGCGTCGATCCCAACCTCGACGTCTTAGGTTCGATTCCTGCTCAGTGCGACAAAAATTACTTCATTAATTCACGGCCCACCTCCTACGAGTCACTGACAATGCTCAAAGAGTATTTCCTGTCTAGAAAAAACTTCTCAAACTTGGCCGTTCGGTGTCTTCCACTCGTGAGAGAACAATAGCACCCACAACACGAGTGGTTGCTGAGAAGGCCTGGCTCTCTACTTGCTGTAGCGCCACCCATGTTATAATATAATATTACTAGGGCGTATCAGCAAGGCGTGCTGTCAAAATAATGACATCTCTCAAGTTCATATGTGATTGAAAAGGACCGTTTATATGAGCGGGGAATTGCGAACGCGAATTTTGAGAAACAACCATTTTGCAGAAAATATTAACAAACAGGGCGGTATGCAAAAAGATAGTCATTGCCTTATCGAGTCCTTTACCGATAAAAATCTTAACAAGACAGCCTAACACTCCTAATTAACGACTTAAAAGAATTGTCTGCGAATCAATTTTCCCTTTTGCGAACTGTCAAGTTAAATTCGCTATCGATAAAGAGGCAAACCCAATCCACAAACTCATGAACACAATTTGCAGTGAAGTATAAGCTTCACCCGTCTCTAAGATTGAGAAAAGTCCATGTGAATGAATTTACGAATTTAGCTATCCGTCCCACAAGTGGAATGTAACACAACGGATGAAATTAGTGATGACTTTTGTAGGCTTGACAGATGTCATTCTGTGTCCCTATTGCGTTTTGCCTTTTTTTTTTATCTGTCCTCGAGTGAACCATTTGATTTCGCAGTTATTTTGAAAGTGGATTGCCAGATGGACCGCTTTAATTTTTGTGGAATCTGAATGCAAGGCAGGAAACTGATTCTATCTGCTTGGGCGTACGATCGAATAATGACAGTCCAAGATGAACGATTTTAGCCAGTAGAGAGTCGCCTGTCGATAAGCGTTTAAGAATTTGAAATTCTAATTGTAAAATAAGAACTAAACTATGCATTTTAATCAAAAATGAGTGTGTTTTAAGAGTTCATAGACTGTATTGTATTTTAATATTTAATCACACAATTTGAAATCGTAAATGGTTCTCGAAGGACTTTCAAATGTTGCAACCTTGAAGACTAAGTTAAAACGTTGCGCAAAACTGTCGACTTGGACTGTCATCCTTCCAAGTCAATCGACGTGCGAATCACTATGCTTAGAGGGTCAGTCCCTCATGTTGGTTGTTAGCAAATCACTCTACATATGTGCAGATATAAAGCTGCGGCATAGAAATCCATTGCATATTATTTACTTTCAAGGAGTGGATCTAATTACGAGACATCAAATGATAGAGAGAACAAAATGGAAATGCTTGAAATAAATAAAATTGGGCTACATCGAAGAACAAGCAGTGGAAGATGGATAACCACATCCCAGCGTAAGAGGTAATCAAAAAGGAGGTTGAGCTGCAGTCCATCTATCCATGTGGTGCTTTTGGTTGGTTTATGGCGTTTTTAAGTCTGAAACTGAAAACACCACACCATTTGAAGAATTTGGATTATTGCTTGGTTGATGTTTCTAGGGATGTCTCTGTTACTCAGTTGCCTCTTGAGCCCAAAGAAGCAGCAATTGACAAGAGTAATTCTGCGCTTGATATCGGTACTGGTGTTATTGTTCCTATTTACTCCAGAGCAGAGGTAGACGAAGTCGTTGACTATGACAAAGTTTTTGCTGCCCAATATAACGCTCTGTCCGAGACGTCGATATTGTGCGTCCTTTCGTGATGACAGCATGTACTTTGTTTTGCCCTAGTTAACCGCTAGACCCATTATATCCGCTTCCGCTTCAATGCCACAAAACACCTCGTTGATGGCTCGCTCTGTTCGTTCAATCACGTCAACGTCGTCGCGTAAGCAATCAGTCGAACAGACTTTTGGAAGATTGTGCCTCGGGTGTTTACGTTTGAGTTCACGATCTTGTCAAGTATGATGTTGAAGAAGTCACATGACAGTGTGTCGCCTCGCCTAAAACTTTATTTGACATTGAAGATCTCGGTGAGTTCTGCGAGAGCAGCGAGAGTTCTCCATCGTCATCCTGCACAATCTGACGAGTTTGCCAAACCTAGACATGGCACATAGCTCGTCTCTATGTACCCTATTATATGTGGCCTTGAAATCGACAAATAGGTGGTGGGTGTCGATCTGCATCTCTTGAGTCTTTTCCAGGATCTGGCAAAGTGTGAATATTTGGTCGATGATGGAATTCCTCAGCCTGAAATCGCACATGGACAAGGTTGTTGACAAATGGTTTCAGGCGTTCACACAAAACGTACACGATGTTGTCTTTTTTTCTTCAGAAAATTAACACCACTTAAACACATTCATCTGCAGTGATACCAAGAAGTACCGTGGCAAACATTGGCAAGCAACCAGTCGTATTGTGAGTGCAAAGGTTACCACCACTTCTGAGGGGACCTAAAGATTTATTTCGATTTTGATATCGACCAGCCAATGTCGAGGAACCCGGGCAGGTTACAGTCTCAATCCATGAGACATTTTTATTCCTTATTACCAATCAATCTTAACGACACCTCCAGCTCCAGCTCATTCCTCTTCACTATTGCAAAAATTGTATGCAACCCTTCACTCTTACTTCAGGATGTTATCAGATCCGTAATACACATGTTCCTTGTATTTAATCATAAAAAAAACCCCTTTTCATAGCATTTACGCATGAAAATTCAAGAAGTCAACAATATTATTCCGCCATCATCGTCTAACAACTGTCAAATTTCTCTTCAAAAAGCCATTACCGATTAGTTCCACAGAGGCACACCGTCGGCTGTGCGCATTACTGCGTCATAACAATGGCCAAAGCTGGTTGCTGATATTTTTATGGATGTTATTCGCTGTAAAATTGCTCTCAACATCAACCCCATTCGGCCAGATACAGCTCGTCGATAGCCATTTGATAATTCGCTTATCAGAGTCGTAAAACTTCGATTACTGACATCATCCCGGCATTTACTGTCCCGCCCCAAGTGCATTTATCAGCGAAAGCCAGTGTTCATCCCCCTTCATCTTCGCCTCATACATGCGATAAGGTTAAATGTCAAATTTGTACGGATTGCTGCGATGGCCTCATCAGTTCTATTGAATTTGGGGTAAGTCACTTGTAATCCACAGCAAAGGGATGTGCTCACGTAGTCGCAAAAGGCCACCCTCGCCGCTGACACTGACTGAACGGAGGCACAGAACATGGGCGAGAATTGTTCATCAACTGCAGTTGCACACGCACAAGCACACACCGTGCCGAGAGACTCGTACATTATTTAGGAGGAAACAAAAATCCAGATATGACATCATTAATGATTGATAAGCTCGAGAGGAGAAGTGTGTATCCGTGCGATAAGCTCTGGCGAACTTTTGAGATCCGGAGCGGCTGCACTCGGAACGAGTAAGGCGGTTATCTTGAGGCACAGGTTCATTTTTTATACGCAAACAGAATTCATTGGCACCAGTAGGCGCGCTGGTGCAGTGACTAGTGATGTAATCGACGTTCAGTCCACCCGTGCCGTGCTGGTTAAATGAATGAGTGAGCTGTTAGAGGGTTTTCTGCCCCATTTCCCGTAAGTGAGGGAAAGTGCTCTCAATTAATCAACTGTCAGAAACTCGTAATGCTGAGGAGTTTCCCCGGATAATGATCAGGAAATGAGGCGACGAAGTTGGCCATCTACATACGGTCAAAGGGGAGGAGTGCGACAGCCATACTTAAAGGACACGTGTGGCCTGCTGGTGGGCCACTGATCGATTGGCCAATTGATGAATGTGAGACAATGAGTTACACATACAGATCCCAGAAGGCTCTGCGAGCTGAGCTAACTCCGAAGCGGTAATAGAAAGTTGTAGCAGATTAAGGGGGTTGGATATCTGAAAATGTTAATCGAACTAAATGATTGCAAAGACAAACACACCATTTTGACGACTGAAATGAGAATGGTGGTGCAAATGTTCTCTAATCTCTCAACTTTTACTTTATTTCAACCTGTTCTGATGTTCTGATGCTCTAATCGGATCAAAAAACCGTCAGAGTGTCTACCGAACATGTTCGCATGCAATCTTATCGAAACTTTAAGTTGAATTTTATCTCTTCAGCCTTGAGACAGTGCGACCCACTTAAGTGCGTTAAAAGTAAATATATTCTTAAATTAATGCAAACAACAAAGCGATACGGCCGGGAACTATAAGTTGGGTGTACCTAGTCTATTCTGACCAACGATGGTACGTGAAGTGGTTTGACTATTTTATTATCTTATAATTACTTACTTATCAGGCCGGCGACCCATGGTGGCTCCGAGCCTGAGCAATTGCTGCCATCCATCGCTTAAGCTGTTTCCAGTCATCAAGACTTGATCTCTATACCGGAGGTCCGATAATTTCTTTTCCGGTCGGTTTTTTGTTTACTTCAAGGGTGTAGCCAATTTTTAAGCGGAAATTGGAGATGTCGGTGAATGCAAAAATGTTTACCCATGGATTGCTGAGTCTGAGAAAAGTTATTTTACATCGATGACGGTAGTGGCCATTAAGAACAAGAGCGCTTGCTGTTCGGTGTTATTCCACTTCTTGAACGTGGCTCGGGTTTTGTACCTCTTAGATGGAGCGTTGGCGTCCATGCGCTCGATGCCATTGTAGTCGACGACTTCTTGCCTTCCAGACAACATGCATATCCTGGTACAGCTCATAGAGTTTGCGCTTGTCTCTTCTCCTCCATTCACCTTCCTTGCAGACGGGACCATATATCCGAAGGGGAATTTGTCTTTCGATGGCACAAAGTATCAGCTCTGCAGTTTTGCTTAATGTCCAGCTTTTGTATCCACGAAGCAAAACTGGAAAGATAAGAGTATTGTAGAGCATGATTTTGTTCCTTCGAGTCAGGAGTTTCGAGCCCAGTTGTTTTGACAAACCTACCTTAGCAACCGAAGCTACACTAAGGACAGTTCTATGTCGGATCTCAACTAAGATGTCATTAGTGGAATTCAAGTTTCCCTCGAAGCGGACAAACTGCCTTGCTGTATATATATTTTGTCCTGGGTTGTGTGTGACGGAACGTTTCTTGGTCGTCAGCATATATTTTGTTTTGTTTTCATTGACCTTAAAACCAGCTCGTTTCGCCTCTCCTTCAAAAGCTTCAATTATGGGGCGTTGAGACTCATCTGCGAATCACAACATCCATAGACTTAGTGCCGTCCGTTATGACTTTATTTTCGCCACACTATTGTAGTCGAACAAAATTAATTTAATTAATGTCACAGCGGACATACATTCGCTCTTCTGTTAATGAACGACACACAATCAGAGAGTTATTTGTCTTTGGTTTTTATTCTTTTCGCTCACTTCTTCTAGAGTACCAAATATGAAATCACACGACAGCGCATCTCCTTGCCGAAATCCCATGCAGGTTTCAAACGACTCAGAGTTCCTCGAGGAGAACTGCACGTTGCAGCGCGTATGTGTTAGCATGGTGCTACAGAACCAGATTAATTTGCTCTGTTCCTGAATTCGGCTATCGTTTCGAATAATTCCTTGCGATGAATGCCCGGTACTCCTGTTTTTGCTTTCGTGTGCAAATTTAAAATGATGAAAATATGTGGGTTTCGATTTCAAATTCGCTGTTCTTCTCCAGGATTTCAATTGGTGTGAAGGTTAGGTCTGTAGTCGAATAGCCGGGCTGGAAGCCGCATTGACGGTCATACACAACGCTGGATAGGATTTTGTAAGCGACGTTGAGCAGGGATATATGTTCCTCTGTAGTTATTGCAAGCAGTAGGATGACCTTCTTTGTGGATGGGTCATATGGAGCTAATATTCCAGTCGTCGGGCATGCTTTCGTCCTCCCAAATTCGGTAGATGATCTGGCGCATGCTCTCTACCAGAGTATTGCCACCAGCTTTGAAGAGCACCTCTGATCGTAAGCCATCTCAGTCTGCGGCTTTCTTGTTCTTTTAATTTCTGTGCCGACTTGTTCAAAGCTAGGTGGGAGGACTACTTAAATGACAGGAGTTGGGATTTCCTTATTCCCTACTAATCTCCCCTGGTCAGGCCCCCTAACCAGCAGTTGGAAGTGCTTCTTTAACACATACACCATTCCCTGTAGACTAGACTACCCCCGCATTTTAGAAGAACTTGGGTGCCTTTCCTAAAGCATGCGGCCATACTTTTGGTTTTCTTGTAAAAGGCCCGTATTTGTTGGTTGTCCCTGGACTCTTCGATATCCTTGAGCTAGAAGGTTGCGAGATACCTTTTCTTCAGACGTAGAAGCACACCTCCCATCTTCTAGCCCGGTACTCCTCTTGCGCTGCTCTTGTTTTCATTTTCTAATAACATTTACTTTTTAATTATTAGATATCATGTGAAGCCGAATATATATGGTGGCACAAGAATCGTGCTACAAAAACAAAATGCGATAAGATTACGATAAGAGATTTAAAGGAGCTTTATTTTTACACAGAACTGCGCTGAAGAACGTTCCTTTTCAACAGCATTTGGTTCCTGTAAGATGGAGCAACTGCACACAAAGCCAGACCGGTTATGGCGGAGCTCCAACGAAAAGCCCAAAACAAGTTAAATTGCAGAAACTCCACTTTCTGCAAACCCAAGGCCTCATGACCTCACCGCACCAGACTATTTTTTACGGATTTTTGATAAGCAATATGTGTACAAAACAAAACCAACCAATTTGACGGAATCGAAGCAATCCATTACAACAATAATTGAGGCGAACTCGACGTCAACTCTTCTGGCCGCAATGAACAATTTTCTTATCAGGTGTCGCATATGTGTCCATGAGTATGGAGGTAATTTACGTTCCAAATTCATCAAAATTTCCCAGCAAAAAAATAAATGAAAAACATTACCAGAAAAGTTTTTTGAGTTTCTTATTGTGGCACACCGCCACCCTGTAGTTGCACTTTTTTAATTCCATACCCATACCAATTAACAGGCTACCGCGGAAACAGAAAAACAATATTTCAAAGCAAATATTTCAAGCCACCCGTGAAAGGCCACAGTTCGATGTCCGTTCATTCGTGCACATGCCCGTCACTCTCGGCGAAGACTTAAAACTTTCCTCCGCCACAGACCATCTTCATCTATTCAAGATGACCTAATTCAATAAGAAGGCCAGAGAAAACCAAAAGAGAAGAAAAAAAATCATCATCATCAACTACAAACTTATGCGAACTTCCGCTCAACTTGCACCAACTCCAAAGAACCACACCGTCGTCACCCCAAATCAGACCACTTAAAGCACTTCAAACTTTTTACATTCAATTAAATCTCCGTGAAACTTTGCCTCCAGCATAATGATGTAATATCTGCCTATCTGGATTCGGAGCAAAATGCTGTAGGTACCCTGTGACACACGTCCCGGCGATGCACTTAGCTCAACGCGCTGCCACGTCCACCGACTGGACAGCGATAATGGCATCCGTGAATTTCATCGCGATTAGTCGGGCCAGCAAAACTCATTAACGTTCAATTTCAAAATTAGAACGCATTTCATAACGCGACTCCGCCGTCGACACCCGCACTCGCGTACTCGCACCAGCGCCCGCGGGAACCCAACTGGCAGAATCCACCAAGTTAATGATTATAACCCCGAAGTAAATGCGTTTGGTGGACATTTTTGGCAGTGGGTCGCCCGTGAGGCTGTGAATTAACCCCAAACTGATGCTCGCAACGCAACCATAACCGCGGCCGCCATTCTCAATTTATTGTGTATGCTGTGCGTGCGTTCGTGTGCGTCACTATAAAACTGCCAAAACAGCTTGGCGCTCCTCAAGAGCTCCATTAAAAATATTAAATTATCAAGATTTAATCCAATTTCAGATTTATACCAGCCTAGTAGGTTCCCCAGTGGCAGGACACTTTACAGCGCACCGCGTCGTCGAGCTGATGCCATCAACGCCTAGCACACTACACCGCACCCCGATCGTACACCTTGCGCGCCAGACGCCACCTCGCATGCTGCCGCCAAAATTCATCATCCTAAAGCACATGGACAAAGGATTTATTGATTTAGTCGTTTAATTTCCTGACGTTGAAATCCATTAAAGTTTCGCATAAAAACCGTGAATGATGTTTGCGTTGATGAAATTTGGCCCGAGGTTAGTAAACGACGACAGTTGTTGGGTACACCAGCTCCTGATGGAGTGGTGGTGGCTAAACTGAACCAAAAGTCGGAGGGAGGCTGAATGGAATACACTCGTGTGTACATGCCCTGGATGGGTGGATGGGGGAAGATGGCTTCGGATTTTGATGAAAATTATATTTTTGCCGGTTTTATTGAATCAGATTCACCTTTAATGGTCGTATTTACGTGATGTTTTGCATGTTATTGAGTTAGGAGTTTCATTTGACATTGATGGTGATGGTGATGGTGATGGCGATGGCGATGGCTCCGGTTATGGATGTGAAACAGTTTCGTGGAAATGGTTTCACTTTTTGTTATTCATTGAGCACATAACTCAGCGGAGTTCGCTAGGCCATCACGAGCCGCTGCGAACGAGTTGAGGGGAAATGGAATTACATTGTACATGATCTGAAAATTTACGCGATTGAATGATTATGAATTTAGCTTTGTTAATGGGTGCGAGTGTTTTCGTGTTTGAGTGAATTTCGTGGTTTTAATTTGGGTAATAGAGACTAAGTGGGAGCGTCAATGGAGTTGGAGGATGTAACGAAATTTGCAAAAAACATACGGTTTTGATGAGTGAGGCATACAGTAAAGGGGTGTTTGTTTGTAGGTACACTTTTGTCAAATTTGCCCTCAACTGTCTTAGTTCATCGTGTGGGTGGTTGGTATTTTAGAAAATGTCCTTCGAGATGGATAGACGTCCTAGTAGAATTCTTCTACTTTCTGCAAGGACGAGGCAGTAACCGTATTGTCTTCCTTGTCATTGCTGCAGCTTCGACCAAAGTCATTGTAGTCTTGACACAAAATACATTCATTACCAGTTGGTTAATTCGCCAAATATGGGGGGCGGTTCAGCCCGTAGACAGCCAGAGAATAGCTTCTTAGCAACCAATCGTGTTGTGCGTCGATCTCTCACGAGTGGAAGGGACCTACAGTATGGGATCGCCAAATTAAAAAAAGGAACATGTTTAATGTCAAAAATAAATAATCACGAAACATTTAAAAAAAAAATTGTTAACTACTAGTCAATGCGATCTTACTAGCCTTTGTTGGTTGGGGTAGTAGTCAGTGATCAAGTTATCGGTCGAGATCTTCGTTCTGGCAGTATAACCTCAAATCAACTTTACCAGGAAGTTCTCTACTTGTATCAGGTTTACCCTCATGGGTAAAGCATCATTGGCGTAGAAGCCCTCTCAATCACCCGAATCTTTTCCATCAAGCTTGCACTCACATTGAACCCCACGGGACAGCCTTATTTGAGCATTGGCCGTATGAGGGCCAGTTAGCAGATTACCTTCATCCTCGCATCGAGTTGGCTGTTGTTAAACAGTTTCTTTGTCTAACTACTAGTTCTTAAAAAAGAAATTTGCATTTGCAGCAATTTATTCTTGTTATTTGTTATTAGTCTTATGGATAGGTAATTGATGTTAATTATAACAAATTCAATTCAAATTCTAACAATGTGAAAGAGGATTTATGCAAATTATAAATACATTTTTGTTTTGATACAAAACCAACCCTTCCTGCAGTCTTATACCGACTAAGAACAGCCAAGCTTGAGAAGCTTTTTCTTGACAGGAAATACTCTTTGAGCATTGTAAGTGACTCGAAAGATGTTGGGCCGTGAAAATTATTATAGTCGTTCAGACCAGGGAACGAACCTTGACGTCGAGGTACATGTTCGTTTGGATCGACGCACTTACCCATAACGCCACGGACCACCACTCTTACTTTCAAAATGCTTCCAGTAAATAAAGCAATCATGTAAAGGACAAATCCCTCATTGTTCACTTCCTAGAAAGGCAACAGTCACATCAAGGCCACTATAGTTCTCTTGTGTCACTACGCGGAATCATTTGAGCCTATTCGACAAAACAATAAATGCTTTAGATAAAACGTTCAAAAGGACTAATGCTGATCCCGCTTAGTTGAGCGAAGTTGTTGAAGTAGTGGGCTCCTTAATTGGAATTACACTAGATGCACAAAGGTATGTTTTTTTACAGTCCTCCGTAGACATAAATTTGAATTTGCATGTAAAATACTCTAACAACAACATTTCTACATCGGATTATGTTACTTATCATATATATTGCCGTCTGTGAAGTTGTCCAGGTTAAAAGCAATTTACTCCAACCATTATTTTCTATATGTTATCGACCATTCACTTTGAAACGCCATAAGATTCATTTCATTCGTTTGACACAATAAAAATTCAAAACTGCAAAGGCATTGAAAATGGCTGAGGGAGATAAATCGTGAGTAACAAAATTTAATCATTAAACCAAGACTATTTTTTTAGTTTTCCTCGCAAACAGCTGATTGCTACAAATGTCAAATGTCGTCTGTGCTGCCAAGTTTTTCTGATGAACATTGAAGCGCCGCTGAGTTTCAAGTTTATACCCACCACATATTGATCGACATTAAGGCCGCGTATGACCGTATTTACAGAGGTGAGTCATACAGCGTCTTGTCTAGTTTTGGCATCTCAGCAAAACTCGTCCGTCTTTGCAGAATGACGAAGGAAAACGTCCGATACTCCGTCAATGTCGGTATAGATTGTAGACAAGACGACGCGCTGGCATGAGACTTTTTTAATATCATTCTCGAGGAAATCGTGCGGAACTCAAAAGTCAACACCAGAGGCACGATCTTCCAAAAATCTGTGCAACTGCTCGCATATGCCGATGACATTGACATCATCGGAAGAACTCAACGGGCTGTCAGTGGGACGTATGTGAGCATCGATAAGGAAGCTGCCAAGATGAGGCTTGCGGTCAATGAGGGTAAGACAAAGTATATGCTGTCTTCAAAAGGGTCCAAAAACACGGACGTCTTGGGCAACACGTCACTATACACAGCTAAAACTTTAAAGAAGTAAAGGACTTTGTCTACCTAGGCTCCGAAGTTGGTCATTGAAACACAATGACACCAAGGCGGGGATAAAACGGAGAATCAAGCTGGCCAATCGCTGCGTTTTCGCACTCGGAAGGCTACTGAGCAATAAACGCCTACGGTGGCGCACGCAGCTAGAAGGGGACTTGAATAAGTTGAACGTGCGTGGCTGGAAGCAACTAATACAAGACCGGGCTGGATGGAAAGAAATGTTGACTGAGGCCCAGGTCTCAAATCGAGAACGCAGGGGGCTCCCCTTTAACAAAACATCTATAAGGAAGACTGTGATTTATGGTGCTTTTGATTCCCCTATTTATGTTTAACACGAAGCCCTTACTGCCTCAAAATCACAATGACCATGTCCCAAGTCATATGCCAGGACGTCTAGCTCGCTTGACGACGCCGATGCCGGAGGGCCACAAGAGGGATTCCCAATCAAGGGAGATGAAGTCGGTGTCTGGCTGGAAGGAGTCTGTGAGACTCTTGAAAGTTGCCTAGGTTTCTACATCAAGACGGAGACCTAGACCAGCATTTCCCAATTGGTTCCGTGCAAGGGTCAAAGAGGGGTGCGTAGGAAAACACACCATAGATTTGTCGCGTCGCAACGAAATTCATAATCTATTCACTTTCCAACAAAATGTCGATCCTTTAGGGTTCCGTGGCCGAACAAATTGGGAACCACTGGTGTAGAGGGTGATGTGAAGCAAGCGAGGGCGGACAAAGCGTGGAAAGAAAACTGGAGGTGACTGGAGGACTTAGTTCTCGAAAATGACGCTACTTTTGAGCCCTAATCCGTCCGTTTAAGGCCATTGAAGGTTAGAACTGTGGCGGAGAAGGTGAATGATATGTGTAAGACTTGCACACCCCGGTTTAGCGGGAATAGTATAAGAGAAGGTAGATTGATCTGCAGCAAGTAAATCATTGTATCACAAATTATTATAAAATAAAGAGTCAGTCTTACGCCGGACAGTCAACGTGTCAAACGTTTCAATTCGGCCACACTAAAGATCAAACACATCAGTGATCTCAAATGTTTCTCTTCGAGTCCTGAGCGAAGTCAGATGAACTTTGAAACTCAATTCCTGCTGGGCAAGCCCTGCAAAGTTCAGAGATGAAAACCCCGAGTTCGCCAAGAACCCACTTACAAACATCAGTTTTCCATCAACCACCTTGCCGACACCATACAATTTAAATGACTCCCTCCATTATTCCCCGTCCTTGAACTTCCCACTCCCACGCAAAGACAACAATCACTTGTGCTCTCTTATCGGCGATGGCCCTCCTATCTTTTAAGCACCATCACTTAACCAGTGCAGCATCAACCAATAACCACCAAGGAATGGCCTCAAGTTCACTGAAGATGCTCTCGAAACTTATTGCCCCGCTCGTCTATCGGTTGCCAAACCACCTACGAAACAGGTTAACGCTACGGGGCGACGATAAGCCAGCCCCAGGTTTAAATCATGAATTATGAATCATTTTTACAATGGGTGAGTAGATACGATTTCGATATCAATAGCAACCTTGCAATCTTTCCAAAACTAGACACATTTACGATCCTTTCCATTCGATCGGTTCTAACATAAGCTGACGTCTCGCCCATTATGTTTAGCCCAAGAACCTCTTTTAAATGCCCTTAGCTAGATGGAGCCATGCAAACATCGATAGGTAAGGGAAACCTAAAAATGTAGTTTATGCCATATAATAAAAAACAGAAAAACATATTTTAGATGTAATAATTTCAGTACTCAATTTAATTATATCGCGTGGAAACTCGTTCGAAGCTACATAATAGCGCTGCAGTCTTCAGTAGCAAAGCGTGCAGAAATCGAGATACTGTAGCATGTACTCACGTTTGCGGGCATGTTAACGTGCCCCAGTTCATAAAATATTTAAGCTCAGCATTAAAAGATAGATAATCGGGCCGAAGAGTTAAATATAGTCCCGATGAGTTCACCGAGTGTTATTTACATGCCCACAAGCTTACCTGCACGCTATGTACCCTGGCGTCACCAGAGGCGGCCCCGACAGACCAGCAACCTCGGCGCTCCTCATGCAAAGCAATAATTGAAGGATTAAAACACTATTGACAGATAACCAAAACAGTCGTCAATTTTACGTAATTTATCTGCTTACACGAAATGCGTTTTACACGGCAGTTAGCACGCAACCTCTGTATGACGAACGTGATACCCCAGTCGGGCGACGGGATAATGCAACACACTGCTACCCACATGCACGTCCAAAGTGCAACTGCCGCCACATAAAAAGGACAATGAGCCAGCCAATGTCGCCAGTGTTCCATGCGAAGAGAAGTGCACTGGCATCAGCTGTCAAATGAGAACGAATAAACAGCCCGCTTCGCAGTGAACTCATTTCTTTTTTGCCCATGCTCGCATGAAAAAAACGCAACGCTCGCGCCGTGGGGCGAAATAAAAACACACACTCGTTCCGTACGTAGGTGAAATGCTTCTTTTGTGCTGGCGGCACAAAGTCCCGCAGCGGTTGTCACAGCAAAAAAAAGGAAAAAAGAAATCCTCTCCCACTTACGGCATCGCCCACTTGTCGAACACATGAAATATCGGTTAAATTTACCCCGAAAGTATGTAAACATTTTCATTTCCGCATGAAACAGTGGCAAAAGTTAATCGCCAACCTACAATTACGTTGCGGGGATCCGCTGCACGTTACTTATAGCCCGCTGCAGGTAATAGTGCAATTATTGCGCTGAATTTTTCCTAGAAATACCGTGCAGGGCGGGCCCATGTCTAGTCCCATGGTCTGCCTCATGACCTGAACTGTTGCACCTCATGTCTGTATTCTTTTTCATAATTTCAAAAACGAAATGAAAAACTGCCACAAAGGATGGAATGGAGGGAATGTCTAGGTAACCGCTCGTTAGTGGAGAATTTCGGAGAATTCGGTTACATGCGATATTAAATCGGGTCACAGCGAGTAACAATTAAACTCTCTGTTGTTAAATTGGTGAATTAGGCTGCGGTTGTAGCGTCTTTATCTGCCGTACAATCAACTGGGTGGGAAGGGAAGGGATGGTTTTCACAAAAGAATGCATTTAAGGAACCCATCGGCAATGTACTGTCTTGGAATGTGGGCACTGGGTGTACTTCAGTTCGTCACCCCATTCCTTACTGAATCATGGTGACTATTCCAATTCTTACTCATATCCTTCTAATAGATGGTAAACAGAAGTAGGCGGTGGCACTTGGCGTTGTGGGTATATGTGCGCCGACCCCAATGCACTTCAACCTACGTTTCTAGGTTCGATTCCTGGTATGTAGGAAAAAAAATAATACTCAATCTAGGAAAAAATAGCATTATTCCTCTCTAGGAAAAATGTTCACAAGCTTGGCTGCACGGACTCTGCATAAGACTGTGGGTCCTTTCCCCTTGTGAGAACAAAACAGCATGCACAAGAGGAAGAGTTGCTGTGGAACCTTGATTATTTTGTGTGCTAATAATCAAACTGACGTTTTTGGTAGAATCCACAACGTTAGGCAATACAAGAGGGACCTATGATCTGAACCGCAATCGTAAAAAAATACCATGCAGGATCATAAACCACACTTGATGTGCGTATGGTTTAATATGTACGTCTGCATAATTTTAAAGACGACTGTGCCAACAATATTACAGTCGCGGTCGTTCAGTCGTGGGGGCATGGGCTTATGTACACAGGGCAAAGTTGCTGACTGCACCCAACCTGGTAGGATGCCAGCGCGATCCCTGTTTGTGCATAAGTCAAGTTGACATACAGCCTCCTCGTGGCGCCCCTGGATAGCCATCACAACAACCGTTGTGTGGTGAACTAATGTATGCAGCGATCCCCCTCTGCCCGAGGGTCAAATAATGGGCCTGGCCTACCAGTTGTAGGTTGTGCGTGAGGTTGACTCCCTCACCACACAAAAAACCAACGGTTACGAACCGACAACAGGCCTCGGATATGGACGGATTCAAAGTTGACGACCCCAGCAAACGATCAAAGGACAATGATTTTCGGTTCTGCACGTGGAATGTGAGGTCCCTGAACAGACCACGTGCAGCCGATGAACTCGCGGAGGCCCTAGACTGCTACAAAGCAGATGTCACCGCCATCCAGGAGATGCGATGGGATGGGCCGGGCAAAAGGAAGATGAGAAACTGCGACATCTACTACGGTGATTGCTACAAAGAGGGAAGGCAGCGCTTATTTGGATGCGGATTCGTTGTTCGAGGCAGACTTGGGCAAAAAGTCTTAAGCTTTGATTATATCAGCGAGCGCCTCATAACAATCCGCATCAAGGCTAAATTCGGGAACATCAGCCTGATTTGCGCACACGCCCCGACGGAGGAGAAGGATGACGATAGCAAGGATGACTTCTATGATCTCCTAGAAAGAACATACGATCGATGCCCCAGCTATGACACCAAGATCGTTCTAGGAGATTTCAACGCACAGCTGGGCAAGGAAGAAATCTTTGCTAGAGTCATCGGAAAACACAGCCTGCACGACAACACATCCGGAAACGGACTCAGGCTGGTAGATTTCGCCTCGGGGCGTAACCTCTCTGTGATGAGCACGCGGTTCCCACACCTCAACATCCATAAGGGGACCTGGCGGTCTCCTGATCAATCAACCGTCAACCAGATTGATCACGTTGCGATCGACGTCAGACACTCCTCCAATATTCTCGATGTCCGAACGTTCCGAGGAGCCAACATCGACTCGGACCATTTCCTTGTTGTAGCCAAGGTAAGGATGAGGATATCGAGAGAAGTACGGAGTCGAGAAAGAACACTACGGTTTGACGTCGGAAAGCTACAATCGCAATCGACCGCTAGGAACTTTGCCGACCGAGTCTCCCTGAAACTCTCTGAAAGTTCGACGCTGCCTGCACATTCAATAGAAGAAGAATGGAAACGTTGTCAAAAAGCCATCAAAGAAGCTGCCACTGATGTGCTGGGTTTCACGACACCACCCAGAAGGAACCCATGGTTTGACGACGAGTGCAGGCAGGTACATGCAGCCAAGCAGGAGGCCTACAAGGCAACGCTGCATCGAACAACGAGAGCTGTTCGTGAGCTCTACGAACAGAAGAGAAGGGAAGAGCACCGGCTTCTCAGAAAGAAAAAGAAAGAGCATGAGAAGCGCGCGGTCGTGGAGATGGAGAGGTGTTACGACAGGAAGGAGGTCCGAAAGTTTTACCAAAAGGTAAAACAAGTATCAGGAAGATATAGACCTCGGACCGAAGCCTGCAGGGACGAAAATGGACAACTAGTAGTAGAATCGCAGTCGATGCTGAGAATTTGGAAAAATCATTTCTGTAGACTGTTAAACGGCGATGACGACACAAATTCCGCTGTCAGGCAGAATGTTTCACTCAATTTGGACGATGATGAACACGAATTCCGTCCCCCCGACTTAGACGAAGTTAAGATAGCGATATCTAGACTGAAGTCGAACAAAGCTGCTGGAGCGGACGGATTGTCCGCGGAATTGTTTAAGGCAGCTGGAGATGACCTGGTAGGGCGCATGCACCAGCTCATCTGTAAGATATGGTCGGAGGAAAGCATGCCCGATGAGTGGAATCTCAGCGTCGTTTGTCCGGTCCACAAGAAAGGAGACCCCTTTGACTGCGCCAACTATAGAGGGATCAGCCTCCTTAACATCGCTTATAAAATACTCTCTGCCATTCTGTGTGAACGCCTGAAACCCTTTGTTAACAACCTGATAGGTCCTTATCAGTGCGGTTTCAGGCCAGGAAAGTCCACAATAGACCAAATATTTACACTCCGGCAGATCCTGGAAAAGACTCAAGAGATGCAGATCGACACCCACCACCTATTTGTCGATTTCAAGGCCGCATATGACAGCGTGCATAGAGACGAGCTATACAGCGCCATGTCTAGTTTTGACATTCCTGCCAAACTCGTCAGGCTGTGCAGGATGACGATGGAGAACTCTCGCTGCTCCATCAAGGTCGGTAACGAACTCACCGAGACCTTCAATGTCAAAAAAGGTTTTAGGCAAGGCGACACGCTGTCATGTGACTTCTTTAACATCATACTTGAGAAGATCGTGCGAAACTCTAACGTCAACACCCGAGGCACGATCTTCCAAAAGTCCGTTCAACTGCTTGCATACGCGGACGACATTGACGTGATTGGACGAACACAGCGAGCCGTCAATGAGGCGTTTGCTGGCATTGAAGCGGAAGCGGCTAAAATGGGTCTAGCGGTAAACCAGGGCAAAACAAAGTACATGCTGTCATCACGAAAGGACGCACAACACCGACGTCTCGCACAGAGCGTCATATTGGGCAGCAGAAACTTTAAGGTAGTCAAGGACTTCGTCTACCTAGGCTCCGGAGTAAATAGGGACAACAACACCAGTACCGAGATCAAGCGCAGAATTACTCTTGCCAATCGCTGTTTCTTTGGGCTCAAGAGGCAATTGAGTAACAGAGCCATCTCTCGAAACACCAAATTGAGCTTGTATAAAACCCTGATCATCCCAGTCCTGCTCTATGGCGCAGAGACATGGACGCTATTGAAAGCGGATGAAGAAGCTCTTGGTTGTTTTGAGAGAAAAGTTCTGCGTACGATCTTTGGTCCTGTTTGCGTTGATGGCGTTTGGAGGAGAAGGTTCAACCACGAACTATACGGGCTGTACAGCGGCATGCACCTAGTTAAGCGTCTTCGGATCCAACGCTTAAGATGGCTAGGTCATGTAGAGCGGATGGACACCACAGCTCCGGCCCGAAGAGTCTTCGACACCGAGCCATTGGGACAGCGCAACAGAGGACGTCCTCGCACTAGATGGCGCACACAAGTGGAAAAGGACCTCAACCAACTTGGTGTGCGCAACTGGAGGCAGCTGGCGAAAGATCGTGCTGGCTGGAGAGGCATGTTGGTTGAGGCCCAGGTCCACCCCGGACTGTAGCGCCAATCGAAGAAGAAGAAGAAGGTCGTTCAACGTCCGCCAACTTTCTTGCCCACAATGATCGCGCATAAGTTGGCTGACGCGCTACATATGTAACCGCAAGCGAATCGATAGCAGGGGACCCCTTTGACTGCTCCACCTATAGAGGGATCAGTCGTCTCAACATCGCGTACAAGATCCTCTCAGCCGTTTTGTGTGAACGCTTGAAACCATTTATCAACAACCTGATATTGCCTTACCAGTGCGGTTACAGGCCGAGGAATTCCATCATCGACCAAAGATTCACACTTCGGTAGATCCTGGAAAAGACTCAAGAGATGCACATCGACAACCACCACCTATTTTTCGGGGTGTTTCAAGGCCGCATATGACAGCGTGCATAGAGACGAGCTATACAACGCCATGTCTAGTTTTGACATTTCTGACAAACTCGTCAGGTTATGCAGGACGACGATGGAGAATTGTCGCTGCTCCAAAAAGGTCGGTAACGAACTCACCGAGACCTACAATGTCAAAAAAGGTTTTAGACAAGGAGACACGCTGTCATGTGATTTTTTCAACATCGTCCTCGAGAAGATCGTGCGAAACTCAAACATAAACACCCGAGGCACCATCTTCCAAAAGACCAAAAGTCCGCTTGCTAACGCGGACGACATTGAAGTGGTTGGACGAACACAGCGAGCCGTCAATGAGGCGTTTGCTGGCATTGAAGCGGAAGCGGCTAAAATGGGTCCAACTATAAACCAGGGCAAAAAAAAGTACATGCTGTCATCACGAAAGAACGCACAACATCGACTTCTCGGACAGAGCGTCATAATGGGCAGCAGAAACTTTGAAGTAGTCAAGGACTGCGTCTACCTCGGCTCTGGAGTAAACAGGGGCAATTACACCAGTGCGTAGAAGCTCTTGGTCAAAGTTCTGCGTGCGATCTTTGGTCATGTTCGTGTTGATGGCGTCTGGAGGAGCAGATTCAAGCACGAAGTGTACGGGCTGTTCAGCGGCGTGTACCTAGTTAAGCGTCTTCATATCCAACGGTTAAGATGGCTAGGTCAACTCAGAGGAGTAGAGCGGATGGACACCATCCGGCCCGACGAATCTTCGCTACTGAGCCGTTGGGACAACGCAATGGAGGACGCTATCGAACGAGATGGCGCATAAGAGTGGAAAAGGTTCACAGCCACCTTGGTGTGCGCAACTGGAGGCAGCTGGCAAAAGATCGTGCTGGCTGGAGGGGCATGTCCAACTGACTCAAAATTGGACTCTGTGTATGTATCGGCATTGGTTCCGTAGACGGCTGACTGATTTTTAATGAAACCAGGACCAAAGGTCGCACCTAGAACTTTCATCTCGGAGAGACCATGGACATGGTCATGGTAATTTTCTTTTGAAATTGACTGCAAAAAATTAGGACGACATTTCCATTCAGGTGCAAGTGGCTAAAATAGGTCTGGCGGTGATTGAGGCAAAACGAGGATATAGGTGTCAAGAAAGGACATACAAGGGGGCGTCACTATGGTCAGCTATAACTCCGAGGTAGTCAAGGACTTCGTCAACCTCGGCTCCACATCAGCAGCGAAATAAACCGCAGAATAACTCCCCGAAACCAATTGAGTACAAGGCACCTCTCTTAAAGGACCAAGTTGACTCTACGTAAGACACTGATCATTTCCGCGCTGCTGTACGACGCGAAGGCATGAACAATCTCAAAAGTGGATAAAGAAGTCCTTGGTCTCTTAAAAAAAAAAGTTCTGCGCGGCTTTGGGCCTTGTTTAAGTTGATGGGATCTGGAGGAGAAGATTCAACCACGAACTGAAGAGGCTGTACAGCGACATGAATCTGGCAAGGCGTCTGCGGATCCAACGCCAATATTTGCTGCGCTGTATGGAACGTATGGACAACTCAGCTCCGTCCCAAAGAGTCTTCGATTTCAAACTTTTGTGGCAACAAAACAGAAACCGCCAACTTAGACGGTGGTGCGCCCAATTAGAATGAGCTCAACCAACTCGGCGTGCGAAACTGGATACAGCTAAGTAGAGATTGCGCCCAGTGGAGAAGCTTGTTGGTTGGGGTCTACCTCCACCCCGGACTGTAGTGCCGTACATAGGAAAAGAAGAAATACCAGGATGAGCAGTGATAAATTGCTTAGGCACTTGTCATGCCGACCGAGCCATGATAGTTTGGTGCTTTAGAGATAGGCATCGTTGAAAATTTGATCAGGCATTATTACTTGGTCTCCAAGCCAAAGGGTAGGTTCTTCTGCTTGTTTGTCTGCTTCTACAACCCAAAATGTGGATTCGAAGCTTAGGAGGATGTTCATGCGCTCGATGTGAGCGACTCACTGTGGTAGACTGATTTTTGCCTTCCAAACTGCATCCACTTTTTGGCACAGCTCACATAGTTCATAGCCACCAATGATTAGCAAAAGTTATTTTGGCTATCTTCAGATGTTGTCAAACGCAGGGTTGAGATCTAAGTCCTAGGGAATTACTCTTGATGGCGGAATATCCTGAACTACCTAATTCTGGGCAACATATTTTGACTCATGTTTAAACATCGTAGTCAGTAAATAAATGCATACGGCTTTAAGCACGGAGAGAGCTAAGAAAAAAACCAAAAAGTAGGACACACTGTTCACACATATTACAAAACGCCAATGCCCATAAATCCTATTAGAGCAAACTCAAATTGGGTGCAAATATATTCTTTCAATTGTCTCTTTATTTCTCCTATTTATGCCCCAGAAATAATGGTCAAGCCCTGCAGGCCGCCATCGCACATCTGCGCCAGGACGGCAACCGCGAATGCTACGAGTGCATATTGATTTTCATGAAAATGTTCAATTGTTCGGTTTGCATGATGCCCGGCTGGGGGTTCCTCCCGAAGGCCGAATAAAGACCGCGCGCCGCGGAACCGATTCCAAGAAGGAACAAACACGACAACGTGGATAATTACAATTTTAGCCCACTCCTGAATTGATGTCCGCGCTGGCAGGCGGCTAGAACGAGCCCATGCCAATCGGCTGAAAGTAAAGTACTTCTGTAAATGCACTCGACAACTGTGTTCGGGCTCGAAATTGTACTTTTGCCAAAATTGTGTTAACATACCCATTGACCCAAATTGCAACAATCGAACACAGCTGGGTGGCGGGGTTCGCCTATTGCCAGATACCATCGGACACTGCGGGAGGGAGGGGGGAGTGCGGCGGTTCCATGAACTTAATGCGATTACAGGTGCATTCGGATCGATTTCGATCGAGAAAGTTTGCATGGAAATGGAATTTGTTGGAGGTCACTTTCTGCGGCAGCCTGGTGAAAGGAAAACCAGAAAAACAGAAGGTCACTGGATGTGTACGAGTGCATGTGTTGGGCGCCAAACGGAAAGGGAATTTTAAAGTTAATGTCATTTGCATTTTATTCAATAAATGAAAACCGCGCGCATTGTGTCATCATCATCGGCCATTTCTGTTGTGCAAGTGAGTGTTAAAATGAGAATCAACAGAGGCATTCATTTTGCGGATCCGAAAGTGAATTTGAATAAAGGACAGCTGTGAATGGATTACGCGAAGGTCGCTGAGAAATAGTTGGTGCATGTAAAGTTGGATGCATCCACTGAGTAGACATGGCTAAGGATTCAGCCAGCTCAAAACTTCACAGTAGTCTATTAATGGATACTAGTATCAAATGTCTTCCACTGTGACTTTTAGGATTCGACTGACGAGAAGGTAGACAGCTTGGTCTTGATGACAGGAAGCTGCTTTGCTAGGGCTGTCATCAGTGGAAGTTAGCCATTGCTCAGGCTTGGTCACTCCATCAACTTGGCGGGGTGCTAACAACGATCCTTGTCGATGATTAGACCAAGTTGACATGCAGATTCCTCACGACGCCCCCTCAATACATATTACAACAACCGTTGTAAGGGGATGCAGCTTTCACTTGAATTGAAGGAGAGACGAAATGAGCTGGTCTTAATGTCAATGAAAAAGAAATTTGGTAGTAAAGGAGTTTGTCTACTTCGGGGCAAACGTTGACTCTACAAAAGGCGTCATGGTGTATAGCCGACCCTTGGTAACCGATGTTACTTCGGTCTGCGGAAACTCCTGACTCGAATGACCAAAACCCTGCTTCACAAGACTTTTATTGGCCAGCCCTGCTTTATGAAAGCTAGACGATAAGCAAGATTGCAGAGCTTATAGTTGATGCCTTCGAAAGAAAAAATCTGCGTCGGATATATGGTCCCTCTGCGAGGAAGGAATGTAGGAGAAGACAACCGCGAACTCTACTAACTGTACCAGGATGTGGGTTTAGTCCTGACTGCTAAAATCAGTCGACTATGCCTGCTCGGTCACATCGAGCGCATGGACACCAATGATTCAGCTAAGAGGGTCTGCGAATCCGAGCCTCAGTAGGGTTTTTGCAACTGCGACAGTGTGAGTTGTGTGGAACGCCTAGTTTGCAGAATGATGTCCTATCGGCCAGTGTCCTGTATAGAGCGTAGGTCAATCTGGGGATATCCTGCCGAGGTCGCCAAAGGAGGTAGTTATTTTTTGTCTTGTACTAGTGATCTTTGTCTCAACCGTTTTCTTACTTCCTCCCCAAGCGAGCTCTGAAGGACGGATCCTAGCTTAGCCAATTCGGAAATCGCTGTGACCTGGAACGCAGATGAATTATATTTTGGGTTTGACTACTAATGGTGCTAGCTCGGTTCGGCAATCCTCAACAAGTTTAGAGTGTGTAGGGAAGGAGTAAGTAGCTTTGATGGCAACTTGGTTCTTCAATTATTCTCTCTCGTTGAGACTTTGAACAACGGTGACTCAATAACCGATTTGTATCACTGCACTTGAGCGTTATCACTGAGAGAAAAAAAAATCTCATTTAGCTGATTAGTGATTTGATTTGTCATTTTAATGGAAAAACGCGTCAAATAAAGTTCAGGGAAGTAAGTGCAAGTAAATATAACAGGCCGAAATTGAAATAATTCTTTTGTTCATAAATTAAATCTAAAATCCCCATATATTTTTAAACTTGCATTGGTCGTGGTTTTCGTGCCATAATCCCAAGTAACTTTCGAAAGAGCCTTTTTTTATAGAATTATATTTTCAACGAGAAAAGGCATAGCTTAAGTTCTAAAACCCTTGGGCGTTTACTTTTTGTAAAGCCAAATTCCTAATATATTCCCCATGCCATGCATAAAGCATTCCTATATTTTTAATCTGTGTCACTTCTGATTTATTCTTGACGAAAGAGGTTTTGGGTTGATCCTTTCTATTTAATTCTTATAAAAAATTGTCAACAGATGAGTGGTATGTATGAAAATAAAAAAAAAACTATCAAGCGAAGAGCGTAAAGTTGAATGTATTTAAATATATCTCAGAGCAAGACTGACATTTTGATGAGCAATACAATATCGGTCAGTGAGAAACCAAATGAAAATGAAGGTAACAGTTACTTTCGAGCTCTAGGTTCAGGTTTCTCTTCCAGCTAAGTTTGGGATCTATGTAGTTGTATGCCTTACGCATGATGACGAATAGTTGACTGTTTAGCAGATGATTCGCGGATGTTATTGTTATCTTTAAGCGTCCGCTGCTGTTTACTTTTGCAGTAGGCTTCTAGATCGTTCGTCGTAGTGATCGCTTTGTAAATGTTTAACAACTGTTGACCGAATGTTTTTGTTTGCGATTCTTGAAGCTAAGATGGGGTATTGGATTAAGCTTGTGTTGCAACATTTGTGCTGCTAACGTATATTTCAATTTCCACAAGTGGTATCCGTGGCGTTCTAGGTATGTGCGTCAACCCCAACCTCGACGTCGCAGGTTTGATCCCTGGTCCGTGCGACAAAAATAATGTTCACGGCCCCACCTTTTTCGAATCAGTGACAATGCTCAAAGAGTAGTGTTTAGAAAAACCTTCTTAAAATTGGCCGTTCGGAGTCGGCATAAAACTGTAGGACCCTTCCATTCGTGAGTTGTTGCTGAGATGCGAGGCCTAGGCAATAAAGTTGATTGCTTATGTTTGCAAGGATATAAATTCAATATTGTTATTCATCTGAAAAAAAAAAAACAACAGCCAAAAGCAATTGCAAAATTGTTTGACGCCATTAACTTGTCTAAAGCCATACACCGCAAGCCGAGATTCCAGTGACAAATGTGTTGTGCACTAAATTGATAGAAAGCCCGTCTTTCCCTTAGAGTTTTTTTTTTAGAAGTGTTAAAATAAACTTTTTTTGTTTCCTATGCGATTCCACATATCCTCTTCTAAAATTTAATCCGTTTAACCATCACATCCATCTTCATAACCAAATATCAACCTTTCGTGTAGAATTCTACGATGTTCACAGAAGATTCTCCTCTCTGCAGTCCGCTTACAAAAGCCGTATGTAGGTGGATTATGAGATCATCGGGCGTTTGTTCCTAAATTCAAATATTTGAATTTTTATGGCCACAATTTAGGGAACTTTTATTGGCGACTGTAAGCTAAAATTACACGTACACCTAACTGGAGGTTAAGTCGTGGCGGACATGTGTTTGCTAACTACAAATAAACCGCTGAAATTATCGGTGCTCAATATTGTTATTAGAGAACCATAATATAGCGAGCGAAAGAATTTGCAATTCGTGGCGGTAAGTGGCCACTTGCACGCCATCACATCGCCAATTGGCTACATACATTGCCAATGGTTCATAATCACACATATTTCGCTGGCAAATATTTATAACCAAATGTTTGCAAATAATCAAATAAAACTTTTATAATGCCCGTGTTCGAAATAATGACGATGATTCATGGCATTAATAAATTGTGTATAACAACCTTTGACTTTTAGCCGAGGGCAATTCAGCGAGGAACGTTAGGGTTAATGTGACGCAACGCCAATAACATTGGAGTGCCTAAATTAAAACAACTCGTAATGGACTGTAATAATTGATACCAAGTTGATTGAGGTCCAGGTTAACGAAGGAATATCCATTGCTCTCAGGTAGAGTGGATATGTGTTCGCAAAGTCAGTGGCCTACTTCAGTTTCCCATCAACAAGTTGTTGAACTTATTCTACCTTAATCTCCAAGGACACACCTATTTTAAATGACAAAGTTAGATCAAGTTCTGTCTGGGAAATCCTGACAGTGTCTATGCACACAATTTGATTTGCGTTTTGTGACTGTGAGGCAGTCTTTCACAGACCTCTCTGTTCCCGTCGATTCTACAAAAATAGTACATTCCTCCGACAAGCCTTACCAACAAATCAAATTTTAAATTAAATGCCCATCGACCGCTGACACCAAACCCATTTTCTTGGCCGTCTAGTCTTGAATTTCGGAAACATCAACCACAGGTGCAGATGTGCATTGGATGTGGCCTCTCAAACTGTTTTCCCCATCTCTTGTACAATAAATTGCCACTTGGTGTCTCTATACTGTTATAAGCTGTTATACTGGTTGTTTTCATTTATCAGGGGTACATGGTATTTCCTTCGTGTAGCCAAAGTCAAATTGAAAAAAGAGGGTGAAACGTGTTAATTATCGAATTCAGCCACCAATTGCAACAAAAGCTATATATATCTTCTTATCTCGTACACAGACGGAATATAAGAGCTTTTCAATTGTCTTCAGCTTTATCTGCAAGCTATGAAGTAGTATAAACTTTCCTTCTTTTAGAAGAAATTTAATTTCTGTTGTAAATACAAAAAAAAACACACGCCTCAACATCTCAGCCACAACATTTCAGCAATATGTGGTTGGCAGAGTAACTGTAGTAACAGAGTAACAGCAGCGCCATCTATTCGACAAGAGGAGAATCGGGTTTATAGCTGCATTTATAACGGATTGAAGAAAACTTAACGAACAACTGAATTATTTGAGGTGAAAACAAATTCAAACATTCCGTTGATGGTTCAGTTTATTTTCAACAGGAAGACTATTTAAGAACACCACTGTGTAGACGCAAGCACAGCAATACCCCCACATACGCGAGAGATGCGTTCCAAAAAAAATACCGCGTGTGTAGACTTCGCGTACATTGAGACTAGAAACTGTATGAAGAAGAAAAAACAGGAACAAGTAATAGTAACACACAGAATCAAGCAGGACATTAAAAAAGTGAAAATTCTCTGAAATCTGAGGCGCTGCAAAGCGTGCTTATTTTCATGATTTTATGTTTTAACAGATGAAAGATGACCCGATGACAAGTAAAAACACAAAAGAAATCGCGTATGATGTGACCTCGTATGTGAAGGGTTCAATGTAAGGAATAGTAATAATATGGGTGGCGCTCAGTGAAAGTAATAAGTATGCAAAATTAAACAGAAAAAAATCAAAATGAATATTGTTGCCGAAAAATAACCCAATTATGAATAGATGCAATTTGAATGGAACTGCTGATAGCTTGACCGTACCTTCGACCGCCGAAACTGAGGAAGAAATGATAGATCAGTGATGTCGATTGAAAAACCAAACCGCAAGTAATTAAGTACTACTACAATACAATAAATGCTCCCATTTGGGTATAAACAAGAAATCCGCGATGGTTGTGCTAATTTTAAAATAATAATACATACATATATGGGTGGCGCTACAGCCCATAGAGGGCCAGGGCCAAGCTTCTCAGCAACCACTCTTGTTGTGCGTGCTATTGTTCTCTCACGAGTGGAAGGGACCTACAGTTTTATGCCGACTCCGAACGGCCAATTTTGAGAAGCTTTTTATAGACACGAAATACTCTTTGAGCATTGTCAGCCACTCGAAAGAGGTGGGGACGTGAACATTATTTTTGGGTCTACGGGGCCACCAGCTGGTACTATAATCACGTGCACATAAGAATTCCAAGTCAACTTCATGTATGGACTTGCGAAATTAATGTCTATGTCTATAGAGAATACAAGCTTCCTAGATTAGATTTTTCGTGCTGCTGTAAGAATTACTCGCCGTGATATGAAGACCAACACAACAGTGCGCCAGGAAGTCAATGTTGAGCTGCTGCTTCTTCAAACAGAAAGGGGTGTGCTTCGATGGTCTAGTAATGTGACACCAATGTCCTTGCATGCGACTCCATCAGCTTGGCAGTCCCTCGCCTGGTTCCGTTGGAGCATAACTTCTGATGCGTTAGGGGTGGCACAATAGAGACCAATTTATTGAATCATTCTGGTCAAAGGATGATAGAGAGAGACTTAGTCCTCTCTTAGACATGAGCCCATTAATTTTTTCTATATAAATGTCCCTGCAGAACAACTTCCGATCGAAGTACTTGACGTATTGTGGGTTGTTAGATTAGGTTAGGTAATAGTGGCTAACTGCTAAGGGCAATCACACTTAGGCCACAGTAGGCCCATTCTCATACCACGCGGATTGACTTCTTCTAACACTGGAACCAGTTGCTCTAGTGAAGCGATTTGGCTGGCTTATGCTGGCACTGTTTAGCTCATTAGGCCGCTGAAGTAGTAGGCCCCTAGGTGTAGGAACCTACGACGACTAGGTAATGAGTGTTTTCTTCGTGCGAGCTTGAGTGCCAATTGCACAGTGCCCGGTTATGACTCCAATGAGAGTCCTTAATGAGTGCTTGCTGAGTCTAAGTAGACTGCATAGTAAGACGCGACGGGATCAACGGTATTGAAAATTCTTTGTTTTTTTTTAATTTTTCTTAATTTTTAAATGCGTAGCAACGTGCACTCTGTGCAGCCAGTTAGTAAAATAAAAATTAAACAAGAATTGTCAAAGAAATATATTACTTCTCAGTCCAAAAAGCCTGAGGCTGTCTTTCATCTCTCCTTGATTGCTAGAGAATTAAAATCGCGTTGACTTGTACCGGCAATCAAAAGTTATTGATACCAAAGCTCTAAAGTTCATCCCCTACTTGAACAAGAAGACTTGGGTTCGAAGACACTCTGGAGCTAGCTGGATAATTGATGCTCATGCAACCGTAGAGGCCGAGGCTGTACAGTCGACGGAATTCCAAGACATCTTTGTAAACTCATGAAGTTCCCAATTATGCCTTCTCCTCGTTTTACCTTCTTCGTAGACATGACAAAATCCAAATATTAGGATCAAGCTTGTTTTTCTGCGTATCTAGAGCAGTTAAGAGATGACTTACCATATTACTTGACCAATTTTTTTTTTCACTTGCAACATTTTTGCTCAAAAATTTAGCGTTAGGTCGTCTCTTTTATTTAACCGTCCACTTATCTTCACCAACAATCGGCTAGATGGCGCAGTTTGTTCAGTGCCTATCCTTGGTTAGTGGGGTTTCCGGTTCGAGTCCCAGTGAGAAAAAAAGTTAATATGCTTCTATCTGGTTTTCAAAATCTGTTCCAGTCACCGTTTGCCGTTGGGAACATATTATCGACACTGGGTATCACAATCGACCAACAACGGTCGAAGCGAGCTGGCAATTTCTCTGGCAGCCCAATAACCTTACCATTCTTCTTCAATTCGCACCACATACAGCTGAGAAGACATCCAAAGTGATCGATAGTAGCCATGAATAAAGCTCAATATTTTAGTTGCTGAGCTGACTACCAAAGCACTTACTTACTTTACTTATCTGGCAGACGAACCATGAAGGGTCTGAGCCTGAGCAATTGCTGCCTTCCATCGGTGTCGGTCCTGGGCACGCTGCTTGCAGTCATCAAGGCCAAGCTTTTTGCATCCGCGATGACTTGGTCTTTATACCGGAGGTTCGGTCTTCCTCTCCTTCTCGAACCAGGAGGCTCGGATTCGAAGACCCTCTTTGCTGGAGCGTTGTTGTCCATTCGCTAGATGTGGCCGAGCCAGTGTAGTCGACGGATTTTTGCCTTCCGGACTACATCCACATCCTTGTACAGCTCGTAGAGTTCGCGGTTGTGTCTTCTCCTCCATTCGCCTTCCTCGGAGACGGGACCATTTATCCGACGTAGAATTTTTCTTTCGAAGGCACCAAGAATCAGCTCTCCAGCTTTACTTAATGTCCAGCTTTCGGCTCCATAAAGTAGGACTGGCAGGATAAGGGTTTTGTAGAGCATGACTTTGGTCCTTCGAGTCAGGAGTTTCGAGCCCAGTTGAAGTAGACCGAAGTAGCATCGGTTGCCAAGGGCGATTCTACGTCGGATGTCCACTACGATGTCATTCGTGGAGTTTACATTTGCCCCGAGGTAGACAAACTCCTTTACTACCTCGAAATTGTAGCTGTCGATTGTGACGTTTTGGCCTAGGTGGTGTGCGGCGGATCGTTGTTTGCTCGACAGCATATATTTTGTTTTGCCCTCGTTGACCTTAAGACCAGCTCGTTTCGCCTGTTCCTCAATTGCCGTGAAAGCTTCCACGATGGCACGTTGGGACCGCGCGACAATGTCGATGTCATCCGCGTATCCCAACAGCTGGACTGACTTGTAGAATATAGTGCCTTCCGTGTTGACTTTTGCCCGCCGCACTATCTTCTCCAGTACCAGACAGAAGAAATCACACGACAGCGCATCTCCTTGCCGAAATCCGGTGCAGGTTTCGAACGGTTCAGAGGTTTTTGAACCGAACTGCACGGTGCATCGCGTATGTGTTAGCGTAGTGCGACACAACCGGATCAGTTTTCCCGGGATCCCGAATTCGGCCATCGCTTCGAATAGCTCCTTGCGATGAATGCTGTCGTATGCGGCTTTAAAATCGATGAAAAGATGGTGAGTATCGATTTGAAACTCGCTGGTCTTCTCCAGGATCTGCCTTAGTGTGAAGATTTGGTCTGTAGTCGATTTGCCGGGCCGGAAGCCGCACTGGTACGTCCCGATTAGTGCGGTGCAAAACGGCTTTAGACGTTCACACAGTACGCTGGATAGGATCTTGTAGTCGACATTGAGCAGGGATATACCTCTGTAGTTCTTGCAGGAGGTATGATCGCCTTTTTTGTGGATGGGACTGCCAAAACACACCTCACACCAACCCAGCCGAGTGGTCAGTAGGAACCCTCGCAAGTCAACAAGACACAGCGCTAAAACCAAGACAGAAATAAAAACAATTTCCTGTCTTTATGTTCAACTTTTCTTTACTTACAATTATTGTACAACTATTTCTGAATAACTTTTACAGTACATACAATTCCTACGTAAACACAAGAGTCCCATTGAAAGTGCGCCCTTTGGAAAGATATTTACAATAAAAGAAGAAAGAGCCAGACTTACAAGTAAAACAGAGTGAATGCTTAAAATTAAATGTTTAACAAATAAGTTCGTCGAATTCCACTAATGACTAACTAACTAGGTGCAGCAGAATGTGCAGTGCAGTCCACAGAGGGATATTTTCTTTGGCAAACAATAATTGTTCCTAGTGAAAGCGAGGCGCAAAGGAAGAGAAAAAACAAACGACAGCAAGAAGAAAATAACTAATAATAAAAGGAGACAGCGCCGATGGAGAGAAGAAAAATCGAACTGGGAGTAATTAAGGATCGCCTTCTTCGGGGGAATCGAATTAATTGTGTGTGTGTGTAGCCTTCCTGCTGGTCATTCTGCTTCTAATCGAATCGAATTCTTTTGAGTTCAGAAAATGTGGGAGGTGGAGTGGAATGCGACAGACAAGGGAATCAAAAGGAACTCAATCATTCCTCTGTCCTGCAACGAAAGAATACACATAACTCCACCTACTTAAATGTAATGAAGGCATCAAGGAAACTGAAAAGGAGATAGTTGGACGAGTAGTCCTCCATTCGTCTTGCTGTGGTTCGGTGCTTTCAATTGAAATTAAATTTCCGCTTTCTTTTCAGGCGTCACGTCCTCCTCGTGCTGTACAGTATTTATTTCCACGTCTTTGACGTCCTCGTCGAATATTTTCAAATCCTTAACGTAGTACCACACCGCGACGTCAAAGAGTGAGCCGAATAGCACAAATACCGCGGCCGTCATATTCAGCGTGTACCTGATTGTAATGAGGTATGTATGGTGAGAGGCTAGATTTTTGTTTTGTGTAGCTTACCTCAGCGATGCGGGATCGTAGAGCCAGCAGTTGCCCTTGGTTGTGCAGGTCCGGCCCCAGACTAGACACAGCTTGTCTATAACCCAGCCGAAGAAGATCGGACTCGGAATGAAGGCGAATAGGCTCATCATCATGAGGCCAAAGCCCATGGCTGCAGTCTTGTCCTTCTCCGGAACACATCGCACGGATACGAGGAAGTTGCTGGCCCGTCCCGAAGCGCCAATGAACTTCAGTGAACACATGACGGCGATGAAGATGAGGAAGTAGTTGAAGCAGTTCACGGGGCATGCGCCCGGAATAGCCTGTCCTCCAAGGAAGGTCTGCAAAAGAAAAGGTTCTCATTTGAGAGACGTCCGATTGAAAGTCAATGAAAATGTGTCTTACATCCGGATGGAGACCTGCAGCCAGTGATGTGCCAAAGCTCCAGCTGCCATTGTTCGTCAGGCCACTCTCGATGGTGCTGTTCAAAGCGGTCAGACGTTCAAAGACCGGAGTCGCACGGCTGTGATTGGTTTGCACGCAGGAGCAGTCGAAGAATGTCTGAAAGAAGGAACAGAAGATTAGTTGAGAACACGTAACCATGCTCGACAAACCTTTTGTCCAGTCGGAGGCATGTACTGCTGCTTACAGCCCGCATGACACGGGGATATGTACGTCATGCCGTCTTCTCCGCAAACCGGCTCGTATCTCACGTAATCACACTGACAGTTTGAGTTGCAAGTTGTTCCCAACGATGCACTGGGGGACGGACATGAGTACAAAAAACCACCAAAAAAGGTTCACTTTCTTACCTGTCGTGAATGTTCACAATGACGGACCTCTCGTTGTCGGGACACCCAATGAAGGAGTACGAAACTATTCCGGCAACAGTGCAGAAGCCCACGAAGACATTCCATGCGGCCATGTACCGTGCCTTGGGCTTGTACTTCGAAATCACAAATCCTGACAGAAGCACTCCCGCGGCAGAGAACGCCAAGGCAACAGTTCCCGTCACCAAGCTGAAATGAAAAAACACCCATTTGACGTGCTCCAACCCTGCAAGCAATCCCCATCAACTCACTTGGACGAAGAAGCCGACAGCTTGTATTGAATCTCAATGTACTTCGGCGTGAAGATCCAGAAGGGAGTGTAGCCGAAGAAGTAGAACACCGACGAGAAGTTGTTGCACATAAGCGTGGCGTTCGTGATCAGTCTCTTGAATGTGGCCACCATGTCTTGGAAAGAAGCCGGCACATCCGGTTCCTCGACTTGTTTCTCCAAGCCCTTCTGTTTCCTCCGCTCGGCTTCCACTGCTCGTCGGGCGGCTGCGCGTGGCAGTTCCTTCGGGAACATGGTCAGAAAGAAGCCAGATATGGTTATCAGTGCGCCCAGAATCAGCCATCCCATCCACCAGGCGCCGAGCCAGCGCGGATCCTCCTTTCCGATGACGGGTCTTAGGTGCGGCACAATGTACACCTTCAGGCAGAACGAGGCAAGTGCGTAGCCCAACGCTGGTCCCAGCATTCGCAAAAAGTACGATAAACCTGCATGATGCAAGGGAGAAACATTTAAAAACCCTCCGTTACTTAATTCACTGCAAGATAATCGTAATCAAGCACTCGCAGCTGGAGTGACTGCAACCGTTCAGTTCACCGAGTGGGAGGAGGAAATTTATGATACCCTCCCGATAAGCAAGCACAATATTGTAATTTTCCACTGTGGAGACTACGAAACTGCAGACGATGCGAATCAAATGTCTCGCGTACACAAACCCCACTTAGCTTAGGCAAATATCAACCGACGATTAAAGGTTGTAGACTGTCATCGGCAAGGCGACCGATTGCAGTTGAATCTGGTTGCAGCTAGTAAACTTTTGCAATTCGCGACGTAATACTACGAACCCCATACTCACTTAAAAGCGCGGGTGTGCTTGATTTCTTGGTATTGTCGTCCATGTAGGCCACTCCGAGGGTGTAGTACAGCGACCCGCCGATGCCGGAGATGAACTGTGCGACAAACAACACCACCTGCGGTGCGAAGTTCTCCTGGTTAACCTCACACTCGAGGCCGTCCCCTTGAAATAAAATAAATGATTGATATTCTTCTAGGCACATTCGAGTAAAAATCTCACCTCTATTTCTGCATAACGACTTAGTGCGTTGCGCTTCAATAACGTCCGCCGTGACGTTCTCATTAGCCATGGCGCCAAACTCCTCTGTCAGAAACAGCGCGTCCTCCCCGGGGCCATAGAGGAAGTGAGGCAACGCTGTCAACAGACAGAAGGCGACAATCGTGAGCAGACCTAAGGACGGAGGAACATAGATTAGATTCTCCCACCGTCAGGACTTGATTTTCGCGACTCTTACCAAAGCCTATCCATCTTGGTCGGTGTCCTTTGCCCGCGTAGTAACTTAACGCCGCCGAAACGAACAGCTGACTGATGTCGTTGCCGACCGATATGATACCGGTGTTCTTGGATGGAATTTTGAAGCGTTTCTCTATCGTTGTTATCGTTCCGTTGAAGTAGGCGAATGTCATTGAAAATATACAGCCGACGAGTCCGTAAAGGCACACATACGCCGTCTGGTTTGCGAAACTAGAAGAGAATAACGTTTTTAGGTTTGTGGGTGCGTTTTAGGTTTCTAAAAGGCGCTAAAACATTTGATCGTTATTCAGAACGATGGGACTGTTCTAAAGGAAGTCCTTTTTTGGATTATATTCACATTTGCTCTGAAAAACTATAATAAATTGTTTGCACTTCAAATGGAACAAAACACAGAATTGTCCTTCAAACAAGAAGGATGTGCAGTGAATGGTGGTACTTTAGAGTTCTCCAGGACATTCTCTGTTGATATTCTTCGTCACCTATGATGGAGTATTTACAATCACTCTGGTAGCACAGCGGCCATCAAATCCCTCAACTTACGTTGAAATAAGATCTAAAATAGAATGCGCTTGACTTCAGTTGTTATTCAACCGTGTTTGCTTGTTTATTCAAGGATTACATTTGATTGTCAAGTCATACGCTATTTAAGACAGTAAATTTGAAAACGTTTCCCTGTGGAAAGTTTCGGTTCGGTTCTTCAGTGCTCTACTACACACAGGCAATAGCAAAAGATGGACTTGCTCAATTGAAAGTGGATAGATACGTATGCCCTACGGCTGGGCCTTCACAGAGTAGACTATTCCTATTAGCATACACACTTCCTTGCAACTAATTACTCAAGATTCGCCACACTGTCACTGCTGTTACTCGAATGTCCAGGCGAAGTCATCAAGTACTGGCTCTGTCTAGGGCTGCCCTTTTGTTGACTCTATAGAGTCTAGCGACATAAATGCAAAAAGGATTGCTGGAGACTACCAGCTCAGAGCCATACTCCGCAGGACTGTCCGATTCCTCGTTTCCGTCAATGGAACCGTGTTCACCAAAGATTTCTCGCTCACGCTTTGTCAGCAAAAACTGACTGGATTATTTTTTAAAAAGATGACCGATGGAGGGCTGAAAGATATTCCCAGCAACAATTACAAATCGTATGGAGAGCTGAGCTATAAGAGCGTTGGTTTCCTTGGGTAATCCTTATAGCTCAAAATAGCAGTTGCAACATATGCAATTTTATTGAATTTGTACACTGGCTTCCATATTCAACCAAGATTTGTACGATCTTTACAGCGTCTTGAGCCTTGTCAAGCGACTATGAATTTAACGCCTCAGCACCTCAACCCAAAGATGACTAAGCCTAGGGCAACACTAGGTGCATGGGCAACACTGTTCCGAAGGATCCTAAACGATGTCCACGAAACCGGAGACGCATATACATAAGTGCTGTTGAAAGCAGTTGGCTAACAACACATTTTTTTGGAATCCGTTTATCTAGAGGAACTTTCTATAGCATAACTAAGTAATGTCTGGGGACTCTGCGTCGTCTCGCCAGGGAACGAGGAATATAGTGGAATCTTATATTGAATCTGTGCTACCATGTGGATTTATAAATATCGTGTGAGTCTGAACCACTGTCACAAGGAATATGAATGTTCTAGAATGAATCCCGTCAGAAACCAATGGACACTAAGATAACACAAAGATTATGGAAAATTATTATTAGCTATGCAGTTAGCTCCAACGCAAGGCCTCCGAGAACATGAGGGTCGCAAAAAAACTTTGCGCAGAAAAAAGGTTGATTTAGCGAGGCAATTGGGGGGAAATTGAGCGCAGATGACTAAGATGACCCGAAGGCCCCTTGCTTTTCAGAAACTTTCTAGCAAATTTGCTGCCGTTCAACAACAAGAACCAGCGGAATTAAGTGGACTCTTACGACTCGACTAAAGCATCTGTGAACAATCCCGACCACGGCGACAGGTAAAGGCGAAGTGGATGCACTTACTGAACATTGCAGAGAAATGCAGCAATTTCTGCATGAGACTGCAATTTTAGGTGGACTGAGAGGACATAGACAAAGACAAAGACAACATTTCTTAGGAGCTCACTTTTTCAACGATTGATGACATAAGTAAAATTTCGTCAATGCCCTGCATGGCTCCTTCATAAGCTTTAATTGAATAAAGTTTGGGAAAACTGTCAAAATTATGTGAAAAAAATCATTAACGATGAACTAAATTCACTTCCCACTTGTTGAAGACTAGAGACTACTGCAGCGTCTTGGAACCCAAAGTGGCTGCAATACACTAAAGAAATTCAACATAACCAGCAGATAGATTAGAACATTTTCCGACAGTCCGGCTCCCTAAGAAGGAAACTGGCGGACGAAACCATAGAGCTCGTTTCAGTTTGGATAATGAACCTATAGCAAGGACCTTCTGACCTACCCTAGGCAAAAAGAAATCGACATCATTGATCAGCTTTAGTCGCAAGGAGGGGTGAACCGGTACAAGAGCTAGGCACTCACGCATTGCGTCTGAACATACCACATAATAACTTCTACAGAATCTGCTGAGATGAAGAAGAGGGAGAATCTGGTTTGTGAATACTCAGCCCTGACAAGGTTAAAAAAACAGTTCCTTAGAATTTACTGCTTTTAGAGCTAAAGGAACCCGAATGGTTTTAGTAACAAAAGAAAATTGCTCGGTATCTCTTAATGTTTTAAGAACACAATGAACTCATCATGTTAGTTAGGTTAAATTAGGTTACTAGGCTGGCAGCGAAATTGCCCGCACACTTAGACGATTGTTCGTCCATTCTTATATCCAGTGCCGTTTATTTGATCGCAACGGCGAATGGTTACTGGGTAGGCTTTGAAAACCACTGATAAAAGCTTTAACTGTTACTTTCACTGGGTCTCGAATCGGGGATCCCTAAATCCAAAGGCAGGCACTTAACCAACTGCACCATCTAGCCATATCATGTTAGTCTAAGTGAGCCACGATCATAAGGCCGTAAGAATATCTCTTGTATCTACTTACTTTCTTAAGTCTATGCCTAGTTAAGTTCACTGCACATATTAAATTAAAGGGTTTTTAAAACTGCTGTCCTTTTTAACTTAATCATTTTTAACTTAACATATTTTATGCAAAAAATTATGAAACAAAGGACAAATTATGACATTCGATCTAAGATTTTAACGAGCGCTTAAAAGCATAATGGATAGGAATATACAGTCATAGATTTCGTACCAGGCTTTGCTTTGTTTCTTCAACCGGTACTTTACTTGTAATGAAATTGTAGTTTTTTCAAAATATCCTGAAGAAATGTGTTTAAAATATTAGAACGCTAAGAATTTTCTTTTGGTATTGATGCCTATCCCAATCTCTCAACGCGTTACTACACATAATGAGAACAATTCGTTGACTGTGTTGAAGTTGAATTATGAATGTGTGCTGCAGCAAAACAGACGGAAATTACGGTTTTTTCTCAATCATTTACACACAACATGGCGGAATATCAAGCGATTCATAAAAAAAAGTTCTTTCAAATTCCATCTTTGTACCTGCGCGCGATGTTCAATTGTTGTGCAAATCGAAGTCAAACTTCATGAACCATGAAAAAAAAACACCTAGCTTGTAACACATTCTGTAATTAGTATAATTCATACCGGTTTGATGCAACCACCCTCATTTTAGAATTTTATTCCCGTTTAAAAAGTGCTCGTAACTTCCGAACCGTATGTCGTACCAACTTAAAAATTGTCACATTCAGCATCTAAATATTAGAATGACTTTTGTTGAAAATTTCGGAGCTCTGCGACGTGTAGTTTTGGAGCCTTTGTCGGTCAGACACACAAATTTTCTGCTTATCGTTAAGATCAGCTAAAGTACAACTGGATTTTTCATTACTTTTATTAGATAAGAAAAAAATGTACGTGGTGGGGTGAAAAAATATCAAAAATCAAATTGTTAAAATTCAAAAGGGCAATCCAATACTAAAACCAAAGAAAGTCCTAGTTAACTTTTTTTCTACTCAAAATAATCTTTCTTCGGTAATCTGTATGCTTTATTAGACAATTAAAGGAACATTTTAAAAATTTTGGAAGACACATTCACACACCCGCTTGAACACACATGGACCCACTCACCTTTGAAAAAACTTTCCCTTAAAGATCCCAAAGCCACATGTCATGTCATCCGTGAGGGGCATATCCTTAAGCAGTTTATCGATCTCGTGACTCATTTTGACGTCGGGTTCCTTTCCGTTTTTCTCCGTATAGTTGCACTTTTCCTCGTCGTTGGGTTCCGTTTTGTCGTACAATAACTTTTCCTCCACTTCACCAGCCTCGGGATCCCGATTATCCTTTTGATTTTCATCGTTTTCGCCCATCTTTTGCGGATTTTTTTCCCACGTTTTTACACACTCACAGCACAGCACTATATCACAATTAAGAACGGCGCTCTAGGAGTATCAGACTATCCCAGCAATACGCACGAAACAAATTCACCGTCAGACCAAGAAGGGCAATGCATTCGCTAGGTTAATGGGTAGGCTGATCACAGTGGCTTCTCAGTGGTCTGCCGCCGAGCAAATGACATAGTTTCACCGGGGTGTGATGGTCTTTAGAAGCAATTCGAGATGTGTTCAATTCTGTTGTATTGTTTCATCTCTTATCGTGCTTGAGTTTATCGCAATCTTAATCGCGAGTCGTCTTTTTTATTTCAGTCTTATATCGGCAAAGATTGCAGACTCTCCGCTCGTCTCCGGCATATTGCTGGGTTCATTTGCCAAAATACCGAAGACAATTGCCACAGTGATAAAGTGGGCGTATAGATGTTCCTGTCCCCCTGCCTGCTTAGGTAGATTTGGAAACGAATGAAAAAAAAGATCGCGTTCCGTGTTTACCTAGACTTCAGTTGAGGAACCAGAGCTCTGGGTGGTTGGGCCCGTGTGTCTGAGCTGATGATAGATGATTATCATCTAAATTAATCCGGCACTTGTCTATCTTGGCAAATATTGTCAGATGATAAGGCTGTGGCTGTTGTGTGATGTATTCCTGCAAAGAACAATGAATCGGTGATTTAAATTAGTTTATTCGAATAAATAAAGACGCTGAGCGTTAAGCTATTTGGACGTTGATATCAAAGTGTGTAGTTTATGGCATTATATAGATGTGTTGAGTGATGTTTATAGAGCCAGCTTAAGAGGCGTGACGGTGGCAATTTTCACTTTTTTTGTTCGTTCCTTTCTTTTTACATATCACTGTGTTTACATCACTTGCTTACGTAAAGACACACAGCACTTTTCAAGAATCCAGTGTCGTTTTCTTGAAAAGTAATTAATTGGCTTAATCTTGCGGCACATGGCCCGTGCGAACAATTAAACGCACATTATGATGTGGAATAAAAGTTTAGAATGGAAGCAGCTTGGAGGGCTGTCAATGAAACTATTATTGACATTTCGGAGAGAGGACTGGCTTTTTCTTGATGGGCACACTGTCAATATGTTTTGATTGTCGCTCAATCTCGCGAGCTCAACTAAATAGAACGACTCCTGTAATAAGTGTGTTACGCAAGTTGCTCATGATTTTAGTACGTCCCTTTGATGGTCAATCTTGTGTTAAGAAAAGATCGACCGAAGTACGGCCTTGAACATTTGGCAACACAAACCTCCTCTCCTAGGAGTCAAGAACTTCCACACATCCTGTTCTGCACCGACTACAAAAAATGAAATAACTTTAAAATAAAAGAAAACAACTGTGTTTATCAAGATTTGTGTTTATTTAGAAACTCATAAAATATCTCGTCTTTTTGACACGATCTATTTGTGCGAGTTAATCTGTTAAGACGAGATAATATTGACACAACAAGAGTGTGCGTTAGCATGGGTTCATGTTGAACCAACTTCAGGTCAAACGTTGATTTTTAAATTTATTGCAAACACACTTTGTGGAGGAGGCGTAGTTTTGATATCATGTTTTTCTAGTTCTCCTGAGGCAAGATGCAGATGAACGAAAAATTGTATTTTGACAGTGAAATGGTGGGAGAAAGGGTTTTGTTTTGTTCTTTGTTTCATTTGAGTATTTGAAGCCACCAGCGCATGGACAACAATCCTTGTCTTTGAATCAGAACCTCCTGGTTGAAGAAGGAGAGGAAAACCGAACCGTCGATATCTAAACCTTGTCAACGCGGTTGAAGCTATTGTCTTGATACCTGGAGGCAGCATTCCCAAACCAATCATGTAGGGAAGGCAGCTATTTCTCAGTCTCAGACCCTCCATTGGTCGTTGGCAAAAAAGTAAGTAACTGACACCACCGTGAAGTAGTGAATAGATGCGACAACTAATATGCTGGGTGTCTAGGTTCAATTTCCAAAATCAATCTGGAAATAATTTCTCAAGGCCTGAGTTGTGGGCTACTCCAAAAGTCAGGCTCAGTCCACCTCGATACACTGAATGTGAGTGATATCAGTACATGACATATTCTAGTATAAAGAACAAAAGAGGGATGTTTAAAAGTAAGAACCTTAAACAATTCACTTCTGCGAGCAAGATTTTATGTCAAAATTTGTATTGAAGCGGTTATCAGAGCGCATTGAATATGCCCGTAAGCTGAGTCACAAACTGCACGATAAGACATCTGTTCAAACTTACTGCCCCTAAAACGCAATAAATGTTATCTTCACCGTTGAGGCGAAAAAGATAAATTTAAATTCAATATTTACCGACGAAAGTGCCAATAGCATAAGCTCCTGACAGTTCGTCTACAGCGATTAGGAAAGAAAGAGCAATTGAAAGGAGGACCACCAATAATTAGAAAGGATCATGGTCAGTCGAAGAAATGGAGAGAATCCAGGCTGTCGATCAGAACGAAGAGTGAGGACGAGAGGTTTTAAATTATGAACTATGAAGTGTGTAATAAAGTGATCTTCATGTTTTTTGTCTTATCTGCTGCATATGTACGTTTTTCACAATGTTCACAAAGGATACCTTAAACTTCATGTACTTTAGACTATGCTATCAGCATTTGGAAATGATAAGAATTACAATATGACGAAAGAAATTTGGATAAATCCACTTTCCTTGTCATCATGGTGTCAATTATGGTGTAAAAATGGATGGTGTGCTGGACAGTCCTACTGATGTCCTTTTTGACGTCATCGCGGCAGTTTTTTTGTCAACTTACATGCAGAAACGGATAAACACTTTTCAAACATTTAAAACATTTCTACTCTTACGCTTCCTGTGTTGCATTTTCCTATACAACACCGATTCTAAACGAAGCACATCCTTTCATCTTACATCAATTTGGAATTCAATTTCTGTTTTTCATTCTTAATTTTTTGATATACGATATATATATAATACCGATGTAAGCTTAAACAATACATTTTCCCAGTGACATAAACGGGTTTTGACAAACTGTCCAGTACACCTTATTTTCCTTGCACCATGTAGTCAAATGCAAGAAAACAGAAGTTTCGGGGCCTCTTTCCTTCGTATATGTTTAAAAAAAATTGCATTTCTTACAAAGGAGAGCTGATGAGACACTAAACTGGAGTAGCCGCGAAGGTCAATGCCTTAGACTGATTATTGACTACGGGGAAGGCATATCACATTTCATCTTGAAAATTATTCTAAGAACAAAATATTCTTAAATATGGTCATTGTCCATAAGCTGCACGATTGCGTAAACAAACAAAAGTGGCGCGACAGTCGGACTTAAATCGGCGTTGTGCATTCTATTGTTCTATCGCGGCTGGATTGATTATATGGTTTATATGGTTATATTGCTAAATTCGGGGATTATCCTGGCTTCACCGGAGTAGGATTCAACGCAAGTGAAGGAAGTCTTCCCGAACCACAACTGGAAACAGAGTTCTTAAAATTATTCTTGGGAATATGTGGCGTGTGCCATGAACTTCACTATTCATCAAACAATAGCTGTCAATATATTTAGTAATCTCAACATTTTCATGATTTGCGGTTGTGACTCCCGCCCTAGTAGACAGGCAATAACGAGCTTAGTGTATAAATTTGAGTCTACATATCCGTTGTTTGATGTTGCCACGTCAGTGAGACAACTGGTTAGTCGAAGTTTCGAAAATATCACTGTTGTTCAGGCGCCCGTAGCGAATGATCCAAATCTGTCAAATCTAAAGCGTTCAAGAATTTTGCATCGATCAGACAACATTATGGCGTATTTGGCATACAAATCTTGGTTTAAACCCACACAAGATCATGCTGGCTTAAGAATTGAAGTCGATGAATCATTTTTGTGAGAATTTTTCGGAATCAGTCAATATCTTGGATTACCAAATCGATTGTGCTTTCTGAAAGTATATAATACTGCTATTTATAAATTAGTTAAATCGGTTAAAAATGTATAAGCAACGGTTGCCGCTTTTTCGAAGTTCATAGCTGACTCAAATCCGCAGATCCACTGAGCCGATCAATCTTCGAAATTCACGTGCACTGGGAGTATACTCCCGCACTAGTCGGATATGACCGTCACGGCATGACCCCAGTTGGATGCGGGAGCACTTTGTATCTTACTAACGTGATATCCACCATTCGCCTATCCCTATCACGAATTCCATCATCGTCGAAAATGGGCTCGAAGACGAATTCCGAAAATCTAACACAGAATTCATTCGCAGTAGTTCCTCGAAGAATGAAGTGGACATTTGTATGTTTTCCTACGGCACGTTATTTACGTCGGAACTCGTAATTCCTTTCGATAATAATTGTTCATAGTGCGCATCGTTCGCAGATTTGCTACGAATGGATTCTGTGACAGGGCCGATTATCTCTGTATGGATGGTGAACGGACAGGTATGTCCTGTGAATCTCTCTCCAAATGCCCTGTGAACCTGGAGAGTTTTTGGAGTGCTAGGCTAGTATGATTTTCATTCGCTGGAGGCTTTGTACTAGATTAGATATGATAATGTAATGGACAAATAGAATCTGTTCATAGTTACTGAAATTTAAGCGCTGAACAGACGGGGTCATTGAATTGCTCTTCTTTGAAAATGTGGCCGGTCGATCAGTGATATAGAGGCAACGGAGCTCGCTATCATAACAAACTTGCTCGGACCTCATTTGCAAAATATTGATGCCAAAGTGACTGCATTAGACATTTCTTCACCATGCACACAGAAGTACTAACCATTTTTAATCACTTCCAGCAAAGTCCCCAAATTAATGCGACAATGCATTGTCAGTTTGAGTAAAATTGACTCACAAACAGACCAGTCAAAACATTCCTTATTCTATCAATGAATCGGCTTCATCACGTCATTCTCACGCAACTTCTCGGTGAACTCATGGACATGAACGCAATAATTAAACAATTCAATTTTCTTAAGTATATATTTGCTTACATGTTGAATACACTTTTGTTGCTGCGAAACGAAGGCAACGACGAAACAGAATGTACTCTCGCTCTTCACTCTTATCCACAATGTCAATAACTCACTTATCTCGGGATTATTTCGTTGCTCTCTTCTAAATTGACAAACTCTATACATCCACGGTCAATCCAATTGTTTCGTTGACAATAATTTTCAAATCAAACTTGCGAGAGTAAATGAAGTGACATTCGTGTGTAAATATTTCTCCCGTACTGTACGTCTGTGCACTGTGCATTCAATAATTCATTTTCGGATCAAAACACGAGGATATCGTTTCTGTGCATATTTTCCCATTTAATGCGAGGCACTTTTTCACTTTTGGAATAATTTTTCACTTGATGCACTAATTAAAATGTTAGAGGCAACAAATCACAGTCGTATAGGTACGCGGAGAGTTCATTTTGCATTTATTAATGAGTTTCCTGCTTAAGAAGCCCGCGCCCGCTCCCGCGTCTGACAATCAGTGTACAAGGGCTGAATTTGGTGAGCGCCACTTGTGTTTGCAACTTGTGTTGCTCTCTGAATTCTAAGTCGCACAGAACGCTCAGGCACACTTTTAACACACATCAGGTGATGGGCATGAGCGATGATTGAAATTCATGTACCATTGATGCATTCTGTAATCGAATCACTTGTTAATACGAAGAAAATATACAATTTCAATTGTTGTTATACGGGCAAGCGGCGCGACCGACCGTACAGCGTTAGCGAATCATTTCGATTATATAATGCATTCGACAATTTTCGGTTGGTTTGCGACCGGTCCACCCAACCAGTCAACGGATTTTTGAATTTAAAACTATTTGAGGGTATCGAAGAGCAAATGTGCTCTGATTGCGAGCAATTAAAGCTGCTCAGTGGATCAACTAGTGTGAGATGTACAAATATCTTGAGAGCATCTTAACTCGCGACTAACTAAGCGGCAACGATTCGCATCATTTCAATCCGTAAAAATTGTAAGATGAGCCTTCGCGACTAATTCCATACGTATGCATGCATACATCTGCAGTTGTTGATTGTACATGGGAAAATCAGGAGCGAACAAACATTTGACGGCGGGCAAACGGGGCAGCGTGTGATGGAGAATGTTTGTTGATGGAATTATCGTTGAAATGGGTGCGGCGCCTCACTTCGGGGTGAACCAGGACCTACATTCTACAGCTTCCACATTCATCTACAGCGAGTGAAGGCAATATTAGCGTGGGGCGATTGCGAATGGATTTCACAATCGAATAAGTTGGCAATTGTTAAAAATTGAATTCGATTGTCGATTTATTCGATCTCATTAGAAAACAATCGAATAATAATCGAATCGAATTTTACAATTTATTCTCAGTACCCATGACACACAGAATACAAGGTAATTTGTTCCCGTAGTTATCAACATATACCCCAAAGAAGAGCATAACAATTTTACTATTTTTATACGGAATTTAATTCAATAGTCCTCTCTCACAGAAAAGGATACTCAAGTGACGTCACACAACTTTGACAACAAAAATAACATATTACCTTGTACTCTGTGTATCATGCTCAGTACCTACTACAATTAAACATCTCTCTCCGACCTGAAGAATCGGCGAATACACTCATGCGTTGACGATTGGAATCGTAAATACAAGAAGAAAATCAACAATCGACTCCGCTCAATTTGAAATCGAATTATTCGATTGTTTTTATTCGCAATTGCCCATCGCTAGGCAATATCAGACCGACTCAAGAGCCTTTAATTTTGCATCTTGTTCGTGTCGGGAAGTGAATCTATGAATTGACTATTAAGGATACTCTCTATTTCTGTATAAAAAGGAAATATACGTACAAAAACTTGTGTGGTTCCTTTTAACTTGATGGCAGTACAGTGCCTCAGGTGATGAAGCGTTGAAAAATATGGGGAATCGAACCCAGGCTCAGCTAACATTGGAATATCTCAGTCCTTCTAGAAAAATTGCATAGCTCTCCATTTTGCAATGAATTTAAACGCCCCAAATGGAAAAATGGCGGACTTGGAGTTGAACTCGCACTTTAATGTAAATCCTGAAAGCTCTTTTAACTATTTGATAATAAAGATGTGGTTCCGGACTTAGCTTCCACAGATCATTCTCCAGTTGCGCGCATTTCTGTTCTACCACGATTGAAGAAAATATCAGACAGATTCGAGAGAGGCGAGCCGGCGTTTTTTCCCGTCGGGAATTAAACATAGGACGAGTCGACTCGCACGCTATCTATTTCTGTAAGGACAGAGGTTCCACTGATGCTTTAAATAAAAAATACTTTGTCTATAACTTAATTTGTGCTAAGAGATGGCGTAACTTGTATTATTCCAATGGAACATGCGTTGGAAAGCTACCGTCATTATACGTCCTTTCAGTATATGTCATTCATTTGAAGCGTAAACAAAACCTTTGTGCCCGAAAAAGTGTTTTTACGGTCGTCGTATTTTTGTGGAAGTTTGGTGAACATGCGCTAGCTGAGCAAACGTCCCAAAAGTGTTGATTTTGGCTTGGAAGACGATGAACGTCATGGGCAACCAAAAAAGCTTGAAGATGAAGAACTGGAAGCATGACTCCATGAAGATTATTGCCAAATTCAAGAAGAGCAGAATCTTTGGGTGTCACTCAAACAGCCATTTCAAAAAGTTTAGCAGCTGGATATGTTCAAAAGCTGGGTTCCACATGAACTCAAGTCTAAAGACGTGGAAAGGCATGTCCGAAAAGCTGCTGGAACGCCACAAAAGAAAGTCATTTTTGCATCGGATTTTTACTGATGATGAAAAATGGATCCATAACGACAACCTCAAGCGCAAAAAATCATATGAATGTGAAACCTGGCCAATCAATATGGGGCGAAGGTAATGCTCTGTATGTGGTGGAATCAGGAGGTTGTATTATGTATTATGAGCTGACGGTTGAAACCATCAATGGACAACGCTACTGAGCAGTAGCTGACAAACGCCCGGAATATGCTACCAGACTCGAGGCAATAATTGTCCATCATTACAACGCTCTGCCCACGTTGCTATTCCCGTTGAGAACTATTTGGAAGACAGTGGCTTACCCCAACCGCCTTATAGCTCAAACCCTGCCCTTTCTGGTCGATTTAAAAGCCCTCACGGAAATACGGTTCACAACAGAGCAGAATATCAAACACTGGCTTGACTCATTCTTGGCTGCCAAGCCGACGCAGCTCTTTTGGGATAAGATCCACATATTACGAGAAAGATGGGAAAAAAGTTATAGCTTCCGATGGGCAATACTTTCAATAATACTATTGTACCATACATATTTTTATTTAAAAAAAAACGTTCTAATTTTGAAAAAAAAAACCGCACGAACGAAGCTATGCGGTGAATCTAAAACAGGGTTTCTACGCAGGTCCTGGCAGCATTGAGATATCACGCAGTCTCCCACAAGAATTGCGTTGCTCTTCTATTTAAATGTACACTTTATCGACAGTTTTTAATTTTGGACTGGGAGTCGAACCGTGTCTAGTAGTAAAACCGTGGTCTGAAAGTGGACCCCTGGATGTTTAACATCATTCTCAAGACAAATGGAAGAGGATAACAACCTGTTGACACCTTTTAACCCTTGTGTCAACACCCACATGTTTTTCATTTTAAAATTGATTATTTTGAGTTCTACACATGAAGTTACCCAGTCGACGTGGCATTTTCAAAAGCCTCCAAAATATTGCTTTTTATCGTATTTCAAAAAAAATTGTAATTTTCCTTTTGGGTCAATATTTACAAGCAAATTTTTGTTTTTGTACAATTGGGTGTTGACATAAGGGTTAAGTAAAAATTCCTTCACTGGGAGTCGAACCCTGGACCTTTCACAAGTTCCTTAGAAGAAACTTTTTGACTCGTGACATGTTCAGTTTCTAATTGTGAATTTTCTGTTATGAGTAAAAAGATAACGAACCTCTAATTTCATCCCACACTGTACTTGTAATAAAACAACATGTATCCTCTTCGTTTTGCCTTGCGGAAGATCACTGCGTGTACCAAAATCTTTTATTCGATGAGGAGCGTGCACATGCGCACGTTGGCAAGTCAGGAAAACTGGAACAACTGCATAAGTAAGTGTTGGCCGAAGCCACAGAATACACAATAATCGCTCTGGACAGGTTCCCTTGTCGATCAAATCGATTTCTTTCTTGTTCATCTCTTAGGAACAGTTATGTACAGGGTGGAGCTTACACGAAATCTCGGTTATTACACAATTCCACTCATTTGCTCTTTACACCGCCAGGGATATGTATTATTTCTCCAATTCCTGCGGACAACTTGATAAAAGGTTCTTCAGCCCTGCTACCCCCAACAGTGTTACTTAAAAAGACAAATTCATTTATAAAAGAAAATGCATACACACACAAGAAGACGAATACGAACCATCCCAACTAATATTAAACGAATACTGCCCGGAATTCTATCAATCGTACAACGATTTAGCGACAAAGTAAAATTATGTTGTTTTTTTTTCGTCTTCTTCTTCATTCTGTTTTGATTATGGCCGTGTGTAGAGAGGTCCGCTTCGGCCATCCCTACCGGTAGTTGAAGTAATTCGAAAGATGTGCGTTCGAGAATCCACACAGCCGAAAACGAATCGTAGAATTATGGAGCGACTATGTGCTGGACTATTTTCAATTCGTTTTTTTAGTTAGTTTGCGTTTGTTTCGGCGCTGCACTCTGGGTTCTTACTGTGAGGGGTAGTTGGAGTAGTATGTAAATCATTGGTGGTTTTGTGGTTGAGAAGAGTACTACGTACGAACACCTACACAGCGAACGTTGGCGATCGGATTTCTCAGTTGAAATTACGCTCGTTATGTCGTGAGGTTCCATGAGTGATATACAAACGTACTTACAGACGTCTAAACTAGATCAGCTGCAGCAGTGATTGATGACAAGTGAAACTTTAAGTGATTACTATTATGAGCGCAGTGCAGTCAGGGTATGCGGGTGACTAGCTTTGCGCAGAGCGGCGCCAAAAATGAAATCGAAGATCGCATGAATTACGGAAATGGAGCCGTCATAACGAGTGAAGCTTGTTATCTCAATCTGCTGCCACCGAAGGGGGCTTATCGTTTGTTTTTTCATAATCCAGAGACAAGATAATGAAATGGATTTCTTTTTGTTGATAAATTTAGTAGATTGCACTTTTGGAAAGCATATCGGTAACCTACATATGTCGGTATCTTGAGTACCCATAAGCATGTGTTTTCGTCATGTTCTTCCTAATTAATCGGTACTTGAAGAGATACATATTTCAGTGATACGGATAAACAGTCTGAGAAAATGAAATGTGGTCAGCGTGATTTTGTACAAGGGAAGAGAAGTCATGTTTGTAGTATGCACGTTTTATAATTATAGTAACATCTGATGTGGCATTGTGCGTTTGGGCGTCGACGTCGTAGGTTCGATGCCTGGTCTGAGCGACAAAAAAAATGTCACGGCCCCACCTCTTTCGACTCACTTACAATGCTCAAAGAGTACTTCTGTCTAGCAAAAGCGTCACAAACTAATCCGTTCGGAGTCGGCATAAGACTGTAGGGGACCTACAGAAGTTTTAGAAGGGACTTCCACTCATAAAAGAACAATAGCACGCACAACACGAGTGGGTGCTGAGCAGGAGTTCGTGACCTCCAACCGTTTAACGTTTCATGGAACGAGTGTGTAAACAACAAAACATTTCCAGGCAGTTACAAACGCTGCAGCAAAAGTCTTCCCTTGGTTTTTAGCTTCACCTCATTGGCTTGTTACTCTTTACTTTGATATCGGACAAAACTCCTGAGATATTACATACTTACCTAACTTTTATCTGCATTGCTGCCATGCCCACTACTTAGTGCACGTCGTAGTATTCCATTCACCCTTCTCGTCAGTAGAACCATCTATTATGTATCCAACGGAGAGATTTAACATACCTCTATCGGAGCAACAAAATCAACGAAAAATCAAACCCTGCGTAAAAAGTGTTAGAATCCTTTTAGCGAGTCACACACCTCCTCCTTTAAGAGGAGACCTTCTTATAAGTTTACAAACTACAAGAACTGTGGACTTATAACCCACCCAAGTAAGTCATATAGGGGAGAACAAACGTACTTCAAAAATCTAAAACATTTTATGTCATTAGTTCCCATTCGTATGCGAATTAACACCATATGGCGCTAGTTTACTTTTTACCCTTTGGCTCTCATTTAAATGTAAACTAAGGCCATAACTGGATTATGAACGAACCGAAACCGAAACTCTCTCTCAATTGAGAAAGGGATGCTTCCTTACTCGTTACCCAGGACTGGCAAAATTTCGGTTCCTCAGGTACTTTTCTCTGGACAAAATACGCCCGCTACTGGTCGGTGAGTAACCGCAGCTAGCGAAAACAGCACATTGCATTTCATTATGTTATCAGAACAAGAATAAAACATGTTTTTCATAACTTTATTTTTATTTTAGTGAAAAATGCAGAGCATGCATTGGAGTACAGTATTTCGAACGATAATTGTTATCTTGTACCTACTCCTTAACAAAATTCGTGCAATCAAGTATTGGAGTTCACCTTTGCTAGTGAGGTAGACTCCTCTTGTAGATTCCTGTACCAATTGGTTTCGCTGTTCTTTAAACATCCACGGAACCAGGTGACGATATTGATGTTATCCCACGAATCTAGTTTGTTAGGTTGGTAGTACTCCAAATCTGATTCAATGTGCTGTCATTAATTGATTGATTGATTGGTCCTTCGATATTTTATCTCACCCGTTCATAGCCATTTGGTGACTTTGACATATTGCAGAATATCCTCAGATCTTCGAGGTAGTTGAAACAGTGCTTCCCTAGCAGTTGTCTTCTAATTTTTGTTGCAAGTTAATGGCATTTTCCGAGCTTATGCAGTATAGTCTACTCTTCTTTTTCATCGTTATATGGTGCTCCAAGTCTTCTGGACATTGCCTATGATACAATTGGCAGTTAACCCATATTATCTTACTGATAATATCATTGTCCAACTCAGGAAGAGATTATGTCCTTTTTTGATTTACCATAGTGTAGGCTACGGCAATAAAACTCTTATTTGTCAAAAAAATCACAAATTCAATGAAATATAAACCAAAATCAAACGACTGTATTGATACATTTCACACATGTTTAAGTTTAGCATTCTTTCGGAATTAATGCATAAATAAGGATCATGCCATTTATCTACGTCCAAGCGATCGCTGCAAAATCTGTATAACTTACGTATTTCTCAAGGCAAAGTTTCATACGGAGTATGAAGTAATGACAAAAGGCCTTTCTTCTTGCCTTTTGTCAATACATACGGAGTGCTAACATTGCTACTAGTCACCCATGCCTTGGGATCGAACAAAAAAATTGTTCTATATGTACCAATTTTAAATAAAAGATTAGAAAAAAAATATTAAATCCATGCCATTACACTGGACTGACGGAATAATTAACTTGTTTCCAAAAAAAATACGACCAACAAGAAAAACCATGATTTACGCGAACCACCCTCATATTCATTCTGCTTCCATGAGCTATTTTTTTCCATGCTCTCGCTGATCCTTTCCTCTCTGAAGATGATTTTCTCTTCTATTGGTTCACATAATAAGCGAATTAGTGAACTCCAGATTCCACTCACGTGCCAACATAAAACTCTTGATAAATTAACAAAGTAAATGGGGCATCATCCCGTTATTGCACTGCCATCTCTGCCACCAATTTTCTTCTGTCGGAACACGTAAGTCCTTAGTGGTCTCGCTGATGTCGACCAAGTGACGTGAGGTGAAATTGCTTCACCATCCCTTTTCGGTGATTGGATTTTGAATCTAATTTAGATTTAGGTGCAATTTATTTCTTCGCCTATCTCAATAAACCCGCTGTCGGTCACTGTTCTCCTCCCACAAGCGAAGGAGCTCGTGAGCTGAGTTCCTTTCTTCTTGTCTTTTGTCATTTACTCTAAGGACGATATGCGAACATTAAAGGTAATTTTTGAGAAAATCGCGTGTCTCGGCGGTCGAAAGATTTATGACGGCGCAATATAACAAATTTATGACACACTATACATATTCAAAAATTTAGATATACGCCCACTGTGTGTACGTTTGGTAGAAGCACGAAAATTAGCTCCTGTTCAAAGGCATGGCAATGACACTGACTGCCGGGCGTGGGGTGGCGGTCTGAAGCTTTGCTTTCCGGTGGAACCTGGAACCAGAAGGTGGGAGCATAAGGCGAATCCTTTTTCGAAATTAGTTTAAGAAAAGGCTTTTAAGCGAGAAAACTTTTCTCGGTTCTTAAGAGCATTTTGCGAACGAACTTTATCGATAGTTTTTAATAAGGAAAATCATCAGTGGATTGGGGCGGCCACTGGGGAGGGTTTAGTTTGCTGCCGCCTGCCGCTCTGCCCTGCAAATTGATCGATGGAGCATTTGAGCGGAGATGCACACTCATCGACATTTTCAAAATTATTTTCAAATTTTAAGGATGCGAAAATATTATTATTTTTTGAAAGAGTAGACTGAGCAGAAACTCATCCTAATTGAAAGTTGGATGGAATCAAGTCGTAAAAATATAGACACGTTCAATGATTCGTTTGAGCACGTTTTAAGAGCATTTTTCAAAATTGTTTGGGGGTGTGGCCTGTTTTCCAGTGATTGAAATTATTAGAATGTCTGATAATCGTAATAAGTAAACAGCTTTGTTTGAAAACACGGCAGGCTTCCAGCGATATCAGAATTAATCAGGTTTAACGTGGTGTTCTTTCTGATGTTAAGCGATATGAGGTTAGTAGGGTCAGACGGCATGTGATAATGGGATGCAAGAATAGATAAGTTAATTACTCAATCAATTTTTGCTAAAACTCAGCGAACATAGGTTTTCGCAGTAAAAGGCTTAGTGCAACAGTTGTGCAATATATGACTTTCATTGTTTTGTCTATTTAACTGCAATATTTTGTGTTTAAAAAAATAAATAAGTAGAACCATAACAGTGTGTGTAATATGGCCTAACCCCGTATTTGGAACAAGACATTGCAATTCAAAGTCTGAAAGGTAGATCTAGATAGCCCTGATAGAGCTAAGAAACCACAATTTCGTTTTACACAAACTGCTCTACGTTTCTACTGTAAAAAAATGCGCTCACTACTGGTTGGTGAGTAACAGAAGCCAGCGAAGACTGTATCAATTACATTATGTTAATTGATTATGTGGTGGTCCGTGGCGTTGTGGGTATGTGCGTCAACCCCAACCTCAACGTCGTAGGTTCGATTCCTGCTCTGAGCGACATAAATAATTTTCACGGCTCTACCTCTTTCGAGTCACTGACAGTATTTTTTGTCTAGAAAAAGCTTCTCAAACTTGGCCGTTCGGAGTCGGCATACAACTGTAGGTCCCTTCCACTCGTGTTAGAACAATAGCACGCACAACAGAAGTGGTTGCTGAGAACTCACTTGCATTGTGCGTACTATTGTTCCTTCACGAGTGTAAGGGACCTAGAATCTTATGCCAACTCCGAACGGCCAAGTTTGAGAAGCTTTTTCTAGACAGGAATACTCATTGAGCAATGTCAGTGATACCAAAGAGGTGTGGCCGTGAAAGTTATGTGTTGTCGTATGTCCAGGGATCAAACATCGATGGAGAGATACATACCCACGATGCTACGGGCACCCTGTTACATCACTTCCAATAAAAAAACTATAGAAATCATCAATCACCACACCACACGTCAAATATGATACGTTTCCGCATTCAAAGGCTAAAGAGTAAATAATCTAATGATGCATTTTGCATAAATCGTCTCCGCCTCGGACGCTCTCGATTGTTTATCGCGAAAAACCTTTTCTTTATTAAAATTCTTCCATTGTTCCGTGACAGAAAATAAATGATTCAACGGGGCTGTCATCGAAAATCTTTGCCCACGTTAAGGTCTTAATTCAGATCATTAAAATAGAACGAGAACGAGAAAAATACCAGCCAACAAACGAAGAGGGATTTCGAGTTGTTCCCCCAAAAGGATTTAATTGAAATTAAAATGAAATTATACGAAATACGCCAAAACAGCAGAAGAAGAATCACAAAACAAAACCAAAATGAATACGCTTTCTTTCACCTTACCATAAAAGTGTACACAACGACAATAACAACAGCAAAAAGAATGTCGAAAGAAACACCGCAAAATGGAGGAAAAATATCACTCACTCAACAGTGGTGGCAGGGAATTGTTATTATTTTTCAGTCGTTTTTTGTTTTGTTTTTGTGTGCTTAAAGAATGGATGTGCACACAGAATCCTTTCGTCTCTATTTCCGAGGATGGAAGAGCTCGCATTTAATGCGCACAGCGGGCGGGATGGAAATAATAGGAAAATCCTATTTACAATTCCAGAAAATCCTGCCCCGCCCAAGCGCAAGACCAAACCTTCTCACGCAATTAAAAATATGCTGCGAGTGGGTGGTGGGGCTGCGGTATGTTCGCCGCAAATGATTTATATCTGACGGTTAGATATTCAAAAGGTTAGGCGATATGTACATGAAAGGAGGCAGAAATTAGCTCCACCTCGTGAAGGGATTTCGTCATACGACTCAGTTATTTTTTCACAGTCAACCGCATGCCCTCACGTGAAGGGTTCACGGCACTGATGTCGATGATAAGTGCAAAGTGTCTGTCGACAGAGTGCTTGTCGGAAGGGTAATGTCTTCACACGAGTTGTCTTATGTTTACTTATGCATTTGGTAATGGTGTCAGTAATCTTCTTGTGGAATATATTTAAGGGTTCCTTATCCCTGCGAGGAACGTCTTACTGCTGACGAACACGCGTCGCTGCTTCCCATGCTCCATTTGCGGTGGAAAGGAGGTGTTAATTCGGGCAAAATAATTTCACTCTGTGTGCGAGTGTGGCTGGAGGAACTTGTGGATCATGTGCAAGGTTTGTGCTTGAAAATGTGTATTTTTTTGTTTCTTGTTGATAATGCATCGGAATCATTTTAATGAACCTCCTCTAGCGTCCATCAGTTAATTAGCGCATGCATCCCTTCTCCAAATTACTTCAAATGAGAAACACCAACCAACCACTCGACGTCGGGCGGATGTAAAATTTACCTACTGGAAAAATATGTCTCTAATAAGGGATTACAGCGAAGAAATTATCTCCACAGCAATGCCAGCCAGATATGCCTCATTAAGTCCATTAGACCATCGGAAACATGGTCGTGTTCCTCCGCATCGGATTCGGTAATAATTTCAATCATAAGCTCCATTCATTGCTTGCGCATCCATCAATACGCCCGCAATGAGCACGAGGCCAGATCTATCTACCAGTAACTGGTGCTTACAATTGGAATCCTTATAAGCGGCGAATAAAAATAGCACAACTCACTGAACTGAGGACTTGGTCTTCGCCTCCTCCCCCAGCCTCACACCAGCAGCAGGGGTTGTAGTACCTAGTCGCCGTACAGTTACATTGGCAGCATCCATTGCCAAATGTGCATAATCCTTTTCCGTCTTAAGACACAAAATGGAATGACCGTCACGAATTTTGCTCCTTCCTCGGTTGCTCGGTGTGTTGTCCTCGATTTACCAGCGCGTTGCGCCGCCACCAAAGCCAGTGGAAAAACTCAGCTCCGCGAATAAATTTTACGACGATTTGTTGGCATTAGACAGTCGGTCCTTGCTGGAATTAAGAATTTTCTAATTAAACGGTCTTCTGTAATGCCATGGCTCGGTAACCCCTTTTTTCCAGTCCCATAAGCTGCCGATGTTTGTGTCGCTTGGGTGTGTGCCTTGTCCCACCATTCAGTCGTCCGTGTTGCCTCCACCGAAAATAATTAGTCCATAAATCGAATCGAGCGCGAAGAGAATTTTTATTCTTCTTCTTCTTCTTTGGTTTGGATACGGTGAGGTCCTTTGGTCGTGGTTTTGCTTTGTTGCTATTCATTTCTTTTTCGTTGCAAAAGGAAATATGACGGGGGCTCTGTGTTAGTCTCACGTACTCTAATAACGATTTTAAGTCGTTCGCAGTGAACTCAATTTTCTCATCTTCAGTTTTGTGATTCTTTTCGTTTTTCAGGATTTTGTTTTTATTTGCTTTCGATGGTCCTTTTTAATGAGGCGTGCTCATCAGACGTCGTTCGACATCTGAGGGGAGACGGAAGAATAGATTATGAAGTAGAAGTAGATTTTCTTGGTTTTTCCCCGTTTTTTTTTCTCGTTTTTTTGGAATCATTTTTCTTGTGCTTACTTTTTAATCTGTTATTTGTTTAGGAAGCTTGAGAATCTTTGAAGTTTCTTTTTTTTTTGGTTTTTGTTCATTTGCACGAGCTGGATTTTTTTAGTTTATTTTTAAATTGACAGTTCTGTACTTGGGACTGTTTGAATATGTATCTGGGTTTTATCAAAGATGAACAATTATTGACATAAAGTTGTACGGATGAATAAATTTAGAAGTAAATGAATAGGGGGTGGTTGTCATTGTTATATAAATTAGATGATTGAATTGGATGATTGATACTTGAAGACGCCGCCTGTTCAAGAAGAAGTCTCTTCTAAAAATGCAGTTCAGTGCTGTAAGTGAACTGGCATGCACAACGATCAACAACGATCCGGTTTAAACTTCTTCTGATTCATTGCGCAGCTTATGTCGATTTGCTGCTGTTCAGAGGGTATTGCTGCCAAAGAATGTGTTTACTAACATTTTTCGCACAAGTGAAAGAATGCTTAAGAAATATGTTAATCATAGAAGTAAGACCTTATACGCAAGTCTTGTTTAAAAAAACGTAGATCGATCAACTACACTATTTTCTACAAAATATATTTACGTAAAATGAAATTGAACCTTTTTGAATGTGATTCAGAATAAAATATGCAGAGGATTAGGTGTAGACGCCTCATCAGCCTATCCAGGAGACTGCCTGATGGCCTCTTTGCCATGGGAACGACGTCTGATTAAAATTGACATTAAACCAAGGTCTAAAGTATCCACTTAATGAAAACGATGCAGTGTCAGCGCGCGGATTACATCCGGTTGACACGGATGCGAACACTTTGGGTGTTGAAATCAGATTATTTTATCGAAAAAAATATAAACTGTCTCTACTTATTTCTTTCCGCAGAATCTTCGTGCTTGTCGTAGGTGAAACTAAAATTTGGCGTCTGGTCCTGTCGAATTCAATGAATCTGCTGAATGTGGTGGCGACTTAACAACGATATTGTCATGGCAACATCAGCCACCACATTCTTTCACAACCCACATAGCAATGGTTGTGTGATAGGCACTTGAAAGGAAATTCAAAAATGATCATGTCAATTCCATCGAGAAAGAATGATAAAGGTTACCAAAACTATGAGTTAACTTACATATTTAAGAAACCAACTTAACTGCATTCAAGTACGTTCATTGTCAGTACAAGCCATCAAACGTTAACGTACGAGTACACGTACAGAAAATTCAACACATTCATGTGATCACATTTATTTTTACGATGAACGCTCTAGTGATTACTTGAATTTTGGTGTTATGTTGCCTATAGGTTAAATTAGGTCCTCGGGTAGACGCGAGAGCCACGTCTTACTTAGGTCTATACTCATTGTGACTGCCCGTGATCCAGCCATCCTGAGATCCTCACAAACCTGAAAAGAGATGATCGTGGCATATTAGACATTTCCATTAGGTCTTGAAAGAAATATTCTTTTCCCCTAACTGACAGAGGTAGGGACGGTGACAGAGAGAGAGTGAAGAGTGCCTCCATTTATTTTTCGTCACCACAGCATCTGCATACGAAGTCTTTTTGTTTTCCTAATACTTCAGGTGATTATGGTCAGATAGCACACCAACTACTATCTATAGCAACTGGTTGCCGCAGTGAAGGAGATCGTTGGTTTTTGGCCGCAGCGTGTAACTGGTCTTACAGGTATGTGGTTAGAGAGTTTGTAAGCTAGCTGAACCAATTTCAGCACCTTTACTGCCAAGTTCATCCGCTGCACTGCGACCATGCACTCAGCATAAAGCAATGGCGTGGTGCGTGTTGGGCACCCTTTGATCTTTGCGGCTGATCACTTGACTGTCAATTAGAATGTTAATATCAACCTGTGATATCAGTTTGGCCCCTTCATTACCTGTCAGGACGTCCACTGCAGAAACACTACCATTATCAATGATTTTGAAAATGCTCACGCCTGGTCCTCTTCGGATCTTCGATTCATCAGTATACAAGTGGAGGGTCGAATTTTTGATTTCTAACCTTTGGGGTCAGGGTCTGTGATGACAGGGCACGATTGTTGATCGCTATCAACTTGGCGGTTAGAGCTCTAGTCCCCTGTCGGCAAATAACACCGAAAGAGTATTTCGCAGTCGACAATTGGAAGAGAAAAGTCGGAAACATGTTCAATTTCAAGTCGGTCCGATATACATTCACTCCCAGTTGAGTTTGATAGCAAGCTCAGACTTTGTATAATCCTCATGGCGCACATTGCAGCATTCATCTGCAGAAGGAAGATTTAGTAGAACCTCTAGGCCTGCCGTTGCAGTAGCCTAGATTGATGCTGTGTCACCTTACATGAATGTTTTGGTTACACTTGCATATTTGCCACCTGATCACGTGAAATTCGATTCCAAAGTAAGACGGCCCAACGGGAATCTGTAAGAATACTTCCGACGTTTGGGGTGGAGGTTGATCGAAGTCGTGAACACAAGAGCCAATGTATGACGTTACAACTTGTACATTTGAGTTGTAGAAGTCGAAGTCATCACTGTTCTCCCCACCAAAGGAAATCTTCAGCATGAATCCGTCAACAAATCCGTAATCTTTATAATTTTAGTGCGGCTGTTAGTCTAACTGTCAAATTATGTACTGGCTCAACAAATGTGAAACGATCGGCACACAATTTTAGTGGATAAGCGATATTTTAAAAACACATCACATTTTGTAAGTTAATATTTCAAAGACAACCTCTCTTTGAAGGCTAGCAATCTTGTGTGGGGCTCTAATTATATAAGTTACGCATATTCTGCGAGCGAGACACGTCCATCCGTATTATATCAGCTTTCGGTTCTTTCATAGCGGCTGTCCATTGTGCTTTGCTGATACAAGGTCTGTTAGGACGAGATCAATTTGTTCCCACAGTACCAAACACACTTGGGGCATTCGTGCCACGAGGATCTCTTCCGGTTCAGTAGAGCGATCTTGCTCGAGATAGGAAAGTCTGTGCTAAAGAGCTGCACTTTTACTGGTGCTTGCATCGGAACAAATCTCGGCCTCCGTTGGCTAATCGAAATGATGAAACAGTTGACCATGGTCGCAAGCTTATATAGATATTTTAAGTTAGTTTTAAGATAAATAAAACACAAAAAAAAAATCTAAAAAAGATGCACCACGGCCTATAAATGTTATATGTACATGATATATATTCCCTGGTGCACGCGTCTGTCTCAACGGACATGGTAAAGCTAGTTTGAAGGGCTATGTTAGTTAAGATTGTTAGAGGGATTATGGTACTTAAGTTATTTTTAAGGTCCTTAGTTTAGTTGGGTTAAAGTTTCCTTGGTAATGAAAAATTGAACAATTGGCTGTCGTTAAGACTATAAGAAAACACGTAGTGTAAGTCGAAAAGCACAAATATGTATATAATTAGATTATTGTGGAGCAACCGAAGAGGGTTAGTAGGTTAGGATTCATTTCAATAAGTTGCTGTAAGTTAATTTAACAGGGGTTAATTATTTTTGTCTAGCAAGTAAATAATAACTTAACAAATTACTCGAAAAAAATTGGGGCATTTGATTCAAATTGCAGCAATCGATTGTAACGTCATCTGCTACGTTGCTTTTTTTTAAATTTTGTGTCGATGGTATCCCTCTACATCACAAATAGTGCAAAAAATACGAATCATGCATGATTTTAGCGACCCCCTTAAGAACGTCCCCAAAGTCGACTCAGACTTTTTCGCCTCCCACCACCCAGGAAATGCAGAGATTCTGATCGCATCGAACGTCATAATTATACGCGTTCCTCTCTAAAGTCGCGCCATGCAGACTCTAATACACTTCCAAATCATTAAGAATTATTACAAGTCGACTCCAACAAATGCTACCAAAAATATGAATCCCTATTGCAGCGCATAAATCACAAGAAGATAATTTCAAATCTTACCGAGTGTACCCGTACAATGAGCAGTCTCTTGGCATTCGCGCAGGAAACGGAAAACCACAAAACTGCGTCTCTCTACATCAATATGGAAATGTTAAGCATTCGTATGATAATATTCTTCTTCCCAGATGTACCGCCAGATATGTGGTATATGTGTCAGTGGGGTGAAATTAAATTTTCGCCCCCACCCCAAGACGCCCTCGTGCATGCGGCTGCGAGTTGTGCTAATAAAAATTGTTGCCCGCAAAAATTCGCCGCCGATAAGCCCTTAAGTCAGCGCTCGGTATCTTTTTCTTTCAGTATTCATTTGTTCGGAGTTTGTGAAATTTATTTATTGTCATCATTCGGGCAGGCATATGCAAATAAATCCGCCAAAAGTAATAGATAAGTAATCGGCGTAGCAGCGAAATAGGCATCGTGGCTTCGTTTTGTGGATGCGGGTGGTGCTCCCAGTTTTGCCGAGCACATGCGAACGACTGCGACACATAAAGACGTGTGCGGAATTTCGTTTTAGGGTTGCGATGCGGTATGTGGCCCGGGAGAGGTGAGTGTGGGCTGAAGATTCTTGTGCGACGGGGGTTTGTTTGGAGAAGAAACATTTTACTTGCATACTTTAAATCAATGAACGACTTTATGGGATGGTATTTGGAAGATCATAAAATTACGCTTTCGTGTTATTATTGCCGAGGAACATATGATGCCGGCAATTGAGTTGATAGAACGGGTGGCTGGTCCAGTGTGGTGGCTGTGGTTGGTTTGGGTTGATTTGCAATGCGGTTAGTTTTGCTATTGTATCAGAAACGTTTTGGAGATGTAGCACAAATGGGAGTATTGGGTGGTGTTTAATAAACATCAGTGCAGTTCGATAACAGAGATTCGATTCATTTGAAACATAAACCTGATTTGGAAATTTATGCACGAAAGTGCACGTTCCCAACATTGCTTCTGATGAAATACTACTGTGCTCTATTGAAACGTACTGACTCCAAGTCAAACAAGCCTTTCGAGTCACAGCCAAGATGTCCGTACGATCAACATGAGTCACCTTAGAAGTTTAATAAATTGGCGCCTGGCTAGATCCATGTCATTATATAGTCACAGCCTGTATAGTTCATGGTTGTTGGTCTCATACAGATGCTCCAACCACAAAGAGAACCAAATGACACGCATATGCGTTATCCCTATAGGCTCCAGTACCTGCTTTTCAGATTGATCCCTTAGGCTAAAATTTGGGTTATCACTATCTGGTATGAAACCAACTCGGTTTTTTCCAGACGCTGGTCTATTACTCAATTGCCTCTTGAACTAAAGGAACATTAGCTGGCTAATGCTTACGTTCGCTGATGCTTGTGTAAATAGTAAGCACTTTGCCACAAAGGATGTGTTGTGGTTTCTCACTCCTCTACATCCATTCTGCCAACGAGCGTCCTGACTGAAAGTCTGCTTTTTGTTTTGATTTAGTGCAGGCCCTCTTTTTTTTTGTTTCAAGGCGTGTGGTTTCTTCTAGCCACATGTTGTTGGTTGTTCTAACTAAAGGCGGCACGCTGTAGCGACCAGCACAGAATCGTATATTTAGAGAAGAGGGTGTTGCAGACCTTGCGATTGCATCAGCTTTTCATTGTCTCGTCTGTTGCCGCAAGGGTTGGCGGCAACTACCAAAAGCCGCATGGTTGGCGCCGCGAGATAATTTGAAACAACACCGAATTTGGGTGAAAATAGTCCCATAATTCCTTTTTTAAAAACGAAGTATATTATTACATTATTTCTTGTGATTATGACAACGAAAGTACAGAGCGTCATCATGGGCAGCATAAACTTTAAGGTAGTCAGGGACTTCTTCTGCCTAGGCCCTGCAGTAAATAGGGACAACAACACCAGTACCGAGATCAAGCGCAGAATTTCACTTGCCAATCGCCGTTTGCGAGAGAATCAATCACGAACTGTACCGTACAGTGGCATGCACCTAGATAAGCGTCTTCGGATCCAACGCTTAAGATGGCTAGGTCATGTAGAGCGGATGGACACCACAGCTCCGGCCCGAAGAGTCTTCAAATCCCAGCCATTGGGACAACGCAACAGAGGACGTCCTCGCACGAGAAAAAGAGAGAAAGGCGCACACAAGTGGAAACGACGAACCAGATATATTGTTGACCCATGCCGTCATACGCACGTCGGACAAGTGTAGTTGAATATTTTAGCATTTGGTTGGATCAATGTCTGTATTTTGACTTTGCCCTGGCCAAAGCTAAAAAGGCCTTTGCTCTGGCAAGAAGGTTGACTTACAGCAGCCAACTTGATGCCAAGGTGAAGGTAATCTGCTACACGGCCCTTATAGGGCCAATTTTAACGTACGGCTGTGCACTGTGATTCAACGTAAGTCCTTCGCAGATGGAAAGGATGAGGTTGTTCGAGAGACAGTGTCTTTGGACCTGTCTTCGGTTTTATCGTGCAACCCGAGTCTGAGTACAAGAAGTACTTTCCCAACGAGGTCATGTACAACGAGGCAAACTTGAACAGGAATTATTAAGCTATTCAGAAGATATATTGCACTATGGCTATGACTTCTTACAACAATCTGATCTTTGGGGATTACTACCCCAGGTTATGTATTATGGGAGAGTGCGCCTTACAGGCTTTATTTTTTTGTTCCTCTATCTTGACACAATTGGCATAATGCAGGATCTACACAGATGTCCTGTACTCTTCAACGTCGTAAGCCGAACAGTGGCAAGGCGACTCCAATACGAACAGGATGTCGCTCGCAGTCATGAGGATCTCCTCCGGTTCAGTAGAGCGATCTCTGCTCGAGACAGGAGAGCGTCTGTCAAAAAATCTAAATCACGCGGTAGTTGACCATGGTGGCCAACTTTCATAGATCTTTAAGGTAGGGTTAAAATAAAAAGAACAAGCATGTGAATGTGATCTCAAGCTCGAAATTGCGATCCTGACCGAGTGCAGAAAGATCTTATTTACGCCCCTTTATCCGAATGTTACTCTACAGAGACCGAATTTGGGAAAGGGTAACTCTTTTGCCTTCCTCTTAGATGAAGACCGGGCTGTGTACACTGTACGAATTCACCTGTGGATTCAGTGTGTGTTTGTGCACACATTGTTTCGTAGACTGCAATGACAAATTGACAACATAAAGATCATGTAAACAAATGTCCTTATTTCTAAGAAAATGTTACTGCCGAAATCGTTTATAAAAAAAATAAACATTTTTCTCACGCAGGAATATTCACATGTACATCCTCTCTAGTCGCTGCATCACCACTAAGTCGTACCCCTTACCTACCACCACGAACCAACCCTGTCGACTCGGGCAAAAAAATCCGCGGCATAATTTTTAGGTCATCACAATTACACACCCCACCCACCGGGCACATCATTAAACTTCATCGCAAGCATTTAAAAATGTTTCCCTACACAGGCAAGATTTAAAAATAAATCTCAGTTCCCCCGGTTTCTGCGACCACAAGCACATATCCGTACCGCGCCATCTAATGAGGGGTGGAAGTGAACATTTTTGTTCTCCCACCGTGCCGCCGCAAAGGACGGGACACTTTCCTTCAAAATTTTTAGGGCAAAATAATGTTTCATTGTGTTGGTTTCTTGGCGATGATGAGGTCTTTTGAATATTTTAATCCTCAGTTAGAGTCTAACAAGAGAGGGATTACACTTGTTCGAATTCAAATGTCAGAAGTGATGAATAAATATTCGCGATGATGAAGGAAACATCCGGAATTAATTCCCTCCCTGAGTTTTCTTTCTCTTTTTTGTTTCGGTTCAGAAGGCCCTTGCAGTCGGAGTCTACGCAAAGATGGTCTGATCTTTCAATGGTCTTAGGATTAAGACTCTTCGCCGCTGAAAGAAGTTATAAGGACTCATTTTTTGTCCGTCGATTCCGGCCGTTTATTTTTTTTCTATTCCGCTGATGGATGGCGTCCGCTCGGATATCTGTGCCCTGCTAGTATGAACTTTCAATTAATCACGCATTTTGAAAGCACTGCGTTGGCCCACGGTTACCTACATGTGTGCGCTCGGTACTTAGTCGACCAAACCTAAAAGGATTACTTCAATTAAGGAGTCCACGAGTTTTATTTATTCTGTTTTTTCAAGAGGGATACTTCTGATATCCTCGTTTTTTTCCTTTTGGTGCTGTTCTGTGTTTTGCGCTCCCATTCCATCTCGCCCATCTCGAAATCTATCCTCAATTTCACATTAAATGAAGTAGCTAGAACGATGTTAAAAATTATGTAAATAATCACGAAAAAAGGGCATCAAGGACTGTTCGCTCAATTTGATGTGCGTAACACAGCAGCACTCACCCTCGGTCGGTTGACGGTTGATGCTTGGCGGGTGGTTGGTGTGTATTACAATCCCCCGTATTCTTTGTTTTGTCTAAGCGTTTGCGAAAGGAAAAGAATGGAAAAATTATGAAAAATAATGGAATAATTTTGAAATTTTTCCTCGACGCCTAAGAGGGCGGAAAGAAAAATATCTAAGTCCCGGTTAATCCTTCCTATTACAGGGCATACCTATGCCAGTTAATTCCTTTCATTTGGGAAGCGAAAGAAATTGTGTTGTTTTAATTTGATGTTTCTTATTTCGCGCTGCCCCTTTTCGCTTTTGGTCATGTAATCACGATTCCTTTCCTTTTCTGTTTTGTTTTCGTTTTTTTTTATTTTCCGGAAAATGTGCTCTTTAGTATCGACTTAATTTAAAAAGCAATTTCAAACTTCATTTCATAACGATTTAGAAGACAAATAGTGGCAAAATAAATTACGCGTGGATTAAGTGGCGATTACAGATTTTGGTGTCATCAATATGTCAACGCTTAGTAAGGTTATTTTTGTAATCCATGACCATTTGAGATGAGGAGATCTTGGAACATGTTGATAGGACTCTTTTGAATGTGTGTGTATGGAACAGAGGCAACCAAGATCTCTTAACCAGCAACAAAGTGTCGACTTTTCCAATTCACTAAAATTCAGTAATTTATTCGATGTAGTCCATTTGCATGCATAGCAGACGATGCTTTAAAGTTCACGACATGTTAGCTAAGTGATAAAGTCGAATCTCCATTATTCGAACTATTTTGCAGGTCCTTCGACAATAACCTTGCTTATCAAGGAACAAAATGTCAATAAACTGAATATCAAATTACGATTACGTTATTCGAAATCAGTACAGTTTCCTCTCATTGGTTATTCATATATAATTTCTTTGCAAGGTTCTTTGAGTTTCGAATTAACAACAGTTGACTGTAAATATTCTGCATTCTGTAGTTTTATAGACGGCAACTAAGAACCTTACAGCAGCAACTGATTCCACAAAAATTGCGTTCCTTTCTTCTTCGATCGTTATTGGTGATAACACGATGAATTCGAAGTCAATACGTTTTTTACTTGAAGAACAACATGGAGCAACTTTGAACACTTAATAACCGATCAATTCCCTATGCGTAACTACGTGTTCAAGTCGCAATAATATCGACACCACTGTACCCACTGACACCAAATAGTGCGATCATCATAGCATACTTTTTGGCGTTCTCATGAAAAATTAGGGAAATCGGGCAATTGTTATGTCGAATCTTAGGTGCAGCTTTAAATATTAACGTTGTGTTTAACTGACGAATTAGGCTTTAATCCGCATTTTGATTTCATCCTGTGACGCGAAAAAAAATAAAACGAAAATTGGGCTCAATTTACTAAATTTCTCCTTAATTTTCTTCTTCGTTTGGCGCTACAGTCCGGGGTCGTCCTAGGGCTCAACCAACATGCCTCTCCAACCAGCACAATCTTTCATTAGCTGCCTCCAGTTGCGGCCATCAAGTTGGTTGTGATCCTTCTCCACTTGTGTGCGCCATCTCGTTAGAGGACGTCCTCTGTTGCGCTTTCCCAATCGCTCGGAATCGATCTTTTCGGGCCGGAGCTGAGTTGCGATGGTGTCCATGCGCTCTACATGGCATGACATCGCACGCAGAACTTTCTCTCAAAAGAGCTTCTTGATCCGCTTTCAACAGCATCCATGTCTCTGGGCCAAAGAGCAGGACAAGGATGATCAGAGTCTTATATAAAGTCAACTTGGTGCTTCAAGAGATGGCTCTGTTACTAAATTGCCTAAAGAAGCATACCCAAATTGACAAATGTCCCTAAACACGTCGCACGCACAACGGATAGTGATAAAGTCTAAAAGCTAAGTAATGTCATTTGCAACAGTCTTAAACCATTTCGAGAAATAAGTGATTCGCTTGATTTTCTGTCCCATGCCGGTTGAGAGTCCGGACTGGCAGAAGTCTCCGGATTCAATCCCAAAACTGGAGAGACAAGACAACGCGAGTGAATATCTGGAAAATCGACCTGGAATGCAAGATGGGACAACCACAGATAAGGCTACAACCAACATGGTGACTTTCTGAAGGAATTCAGTACAAAATCACGCTATCTAGAAAGTCTTGCTAATGTAAAATCTTGTTCATATTGAACAGCCACTGAAGGAGACGAGAAATAAGTCGCATAGGGATTAAGCACGATATATACTACGTTGATAAAAAATAATGTAAAATTGGTACAACATGTGCTTATAGTCGATGGTACCTTTCGGAAGTAGCAAAAAGTTTACATAATTCAGTACTTACTCCTCAACTGTGTCGACAGAACATTTCCGGATCAGTTTTTAGTATTAGGGAAGACCCATGAAACACGTGCGTTTGCATCAGGTCAATGCGGTGGTTGTGGAACTATAAGAATTGAATTTTTTGGTAACATGATGTCTAAGGACAAGACCTCTCCCTATCCACGTCAACAGTATCAGGGAGGTGTCTAATTGTCAATCGACGATCTTGCGAATCTATTCGGTACCCTGTAGTTCACAAATCGACATTGATGGCTAGCTAAGACAAACATTGCTTTCACGGTTTAGGCTGGCCATCGAATACCTACTCAAATATTCTCACTGTTCTTCGTCGTCTTTCTTTTTTGGCTGCCGCTACAGTCCGGGATGGACCTGGGCCTCAGCCAACATGCCTCTCCATCTAGCTCGGTCTTGTGTTAGTTGCTTCCAGCCACGCACGTTTAACTTATGAAGGACTATCCTTTACCGCGCTGTCCCTCGGGGTTGGAGTCGAAGACTTTCAGGGCCGGAGCATTTGTGTCCATTCGCTCGACGTGACCTAGCCATCTGAGACGAGAGATTCAAACTCGTTTGACCAGGTCGATGTCGCTGTATAGCTCGTCGTTTAGTCTCCTCCTCCACATCCACCATCCGTACATACGGGACCGAAGATAATTCGAGGAATTTTCTCGACCACGAATATCCTCGCCCGCTTTAGTTAGTGTCCATGCTTCTGCGCCATTCAGCAGGACTGGGACTATCAGGTCTTATATAGAGACATCATGGTTCTTCGAGAGATGGCTTTATTCCTCAGATTGTCACTGTTCCTTTTGCAAATACATACAGTACGAACTATGCCATCTCAACCCCTGATACACGAAACTCTTCGTTGTCATTGTTACATTAGTAATTGCAACTAATCAATAAAATAATACCTCAATATCTGCAATTTCTCTATGATGCTAGTAAGTAAATAAGCACATTCGTGCGGTTTGCTAAGAGATGGCGTTACTTGTATCATTCCATTGGAACATGCGTTGGAAAGCTACTGTCATTGCAAAAGTTATAGCTTCAGATGGGCAATACTTTGACCCAATAATTTATGTTATTTTGCTTGTTGTTGCTTTATTCTCGTTTTTTTTAATTATCTTCATTATTCGCTAATAATTTGGTGTATGTATTTTTTTTTCTGATCTTTTGCGTGTGAGACAATTTTGTTTCGTAAAATATGCTCTAGCTATCATACTGTTACCTGTATAACTTTTTCTCGGTACAAGCAACGACCTCAGAAAATGCAGCAACACCGATTCCTATCAGTTGCGGTTACCGAGTTCGTACTGTATTTCATTCCATGACGAAATGAGACATTCTTAAAATCGATAAATTTACGATTTCTTGTTCGCAGGATTCACATGACATGAAATTTGGCTACTAACAACTTTAAAAAAAATGTGCCAAAAACGAAGATCTTGCCTATGTATCAAATTTAATTCATTGTTTTACAGTAGCTATTTATTGGGTATTATATTTTATTCTCCTTGATTTTTTTTCGCAGAGTATGTGTCGTATTTATGTGATTCCTCATCAAATCTCATATCGAAAGGTTGACAGGCATCCAATTAAAAAAAAAAATAAATCGTGATTATTTCCATAGAAAAGGGAACTCCAGTTCAAATTGTGATCCGTCTAGACTGTGTCTGTATCTTTTGCAGTTAAGCAAAGAGTGATCAACCCTACTGGTTCCTTAGAGCTTAACAGATTCTTTGATGACTATCCAGTATCAATCGTTCCTACCACGAAACATATAACTTCCAACCCCACCCACCAACTCACATCAACCAGCCGTCATTGCTAATCGAATGTGCCAGAATTGTTTGCTTTCAGTCGTAGAATACTTTCAAATATATATCTCTAGAAATTTCCCACTCAATTGCAATTAATGAATCTGCAATCAATTAAAAACTACCACCACTAATTCACTTCACCTCTTCCATGAATCTATCACCGGCAGGGCAACACATCGCAGCGACAGCAACAACAAAATAACACTCATTCCCGACACTAAGCGAAACAATCTAATTACATAAGAACGTACAGAACCCGCTGAAAGTGGATTTCTGTGTATGAAAGGTACGACTGCGCTGATAACAGCCGCACTTCGTCGGCCAATCTCTTAAATCGACGCCGAATCACTTGTGTAAATCATTTTCGAAACATTTGTCCAATTAATTGAAAATCTAAATTCACCAGAAAAAAATGAACGAAATACGACAAGCTTGCCATGTCAACTGCAGGTTAGTACTCGTAGTTCTTTCAAAAACTAGCCGACCATCGCTTGTTTCTCGTTCTTTTAAATAAATATAATTAACTGCAGCTTTCATGTGTGCGTCTGTGCGGGCGTGTGTGTGCAGGGTACACATGTTCGATTTCCTTGATCTAATTAAAAGCCCCCGCGTAAGATGTGTTCAGTGCAGGGACACCGGCGGCGAGCGGAGGCACCGGGTAATGTACGAGTATGTCGAAAAGCACTCAACAGAAATGGTTTATCAGAAAATTATATCGGCTTTTCATTACCACTTTGCTGCTCGTAGAAGTGGAAAAGATAGAGCACAGGACGACACATTTATCTTAAAGCATGAACGGCGGAGTACACGTGTGGGTAAGATTTTAAACATTTTCGATATTTAAACATGCACCTGAGGGGAGGAGAATATATACAATTATTAAATCCCTTAAACACAAATCATGCCTCATTGTACGTTATTCAAATATCATCACAGAGGCAGGCATTTAAACCAACTTGTTGCGATGGGAACTCCGCTTTGAGCATGGAACTGTTTTGGAAATGCGTGATTAAGATTCAAGCGATGTTGAATCACGTTAGTGAATCACCAGAGAAGTCGTCAGACGTTCTCTGAAAAATGTTTGTTCTCCAGAAAAGTGTGAATAACACGGGCTTGCCACTAGCGTGTTCTCTCTACTGAAGAGCCGACCATTGAGACACCTGCAAGGACACTCCAGGAGACAGTAATAGAGAATGGCCAACATAAGATGGCATCAGTATCAACCACGCGGAAAATAAACACGGGGCACTCCAATAAGCTGCCATCCGCAAAGCACATCCAAAATAAGCTTCATAACCGGTCTCAATGTCTGCTAGATGATTGGCAACTGTGAACTTCGCGAATGAAATCTTAGTAGAGATCCGATATAGAATCGCCCTTAACAACCATGTTCAACAAAATTCTTATTTTGCCAGTCCTGCTTTATGGAGCCGAAAGCTGGACTGCAGAGCGGATTCTTGGTGCCTTCGAAAGAAAATTGCTACATCGGATATATGGTCCCGTCTGCGAGGGAGGTGAAGACACAACCGAGAACTCGACTCAGCTGTACCAGGATGTGGATGTAGTCCGCCGACTACACTGGCTCAGCCACATCGAGCGAAAGGACACCAAAGCTCCAGCTAAGCGTGTCTTCGAAGCCTAGTTTGTTGGTTCAAAAAGTAGAGTACGACCAAATCTCCGGTTGAATGACCTAGTCATCGTGGACACAAGACAAGGTCTTGATGACTGGAAGCAGCGTGTCCAGAACGGTCGCAGCGGTCACTACGGTCGGAACGATGGAGGGCAGCGATATCTCAGACTACTTCCTTTGACTGCTTCAGATAACTTGGGTTTCTTTACGTCTAACACTTCTGGAGCCGTATCCGAGAACGCACGTCGCTTCATATAATCGAGTGACTTATGTATGTTCAAGACGTCAACTTTATCTTATAAGAGTGCAAGCCAAGATCCCCACGCAGAAATTTAGCTCAGTATTGACGTTCTTGGCCCGCTTGCGACGGAAGCTTCTCGGCACATTTATCAAACTTTTTTGTCAGTCAGCCCTTAAAGCCTAGACTCCAAAATGGTCAATTGCTGTTTCAACGCTCTACAATCCCTGGCAAGACACAACAAAGTAAAATTCAATGATTGGCTGGGTCCCTCGGCTCAGGGGGATTGCAGGCAACGATTTCCTAGAAGAGCTCTCTGGGGAATCTGCGTTGAGAGGTCGCAAACCGTAGACAACAACAGACAAACTTTGCCTAGACCATTGGACCAACTCCGAAGGTCTCTGGCAATCGAAACGTTTAACTAGACCTTATTCATATAAGGACCTACTCCATATCAATAAGGGAAGCCTAAAATTGCTAACGAGTTTTCTTACTGTCCACTGTGGCCTTACTTACAACATTAACGAGCTAAGCTCGTGTCAAAAAAACGCGTCGTTTTTGCCTCGAAGAGGATGAGACAATGAAGCATGGAATAGGTATGTTCCATAGGGAGATAAGCAATTCAATGGTTTTCAAAATCGATACAAACACTGCAAAGGACATGCTCTCCTTAGGACTAAATCTATAGCTTCGAAGCAAAAGATCTTATCAGGTCGCTGTGTCACTGCCTCTACTGCAGCGAAAATTTAGCAGAAAATTGTTCACCAGTTGATTTGTTTTTTTTAAACAAAAATCAAGGAAAGCTGCTGGCACTGACTCGGAATTTTGAATTTGAATTATTTGTAAACGCACTTCAGTTGGAGGGCAGTGTTGTCATAGTTGTAGTCTTAAGGGTGCGTTCGCAGTAAATATTCACAATTGTAGTCTCGATTGGAAAACCCGTGATTTTTTTTAGCACCGCCATTGATTGAATATCAGTACGCTGACCTGAAACAAATAAGCAAAATTAAGGAATAACCATACCATACTTCAAGGTCTCTAATTACCATTTAACACCAAAAAACACACCCATTTATAGCCCATTAATGCTGCGAGTTAAATCACAATAGATCATTCAACCCAGCATAAGTTAACTACACGCCGACTCTCCACTTCAACTGCTTAAAGTTCATTTTCATTTCTCACTTCAGACACACATGCCAAGGCCACACCCTCAAGACTATGTACACATCCTTTCCATATTGGCCACGCGGAGAGAGAGAGAAACTCCCACAAAACATGAGAATAAGACTTAATTTGCAGCAATTGCAACATATTTGCAGACAGGACTTAAAATCTTGACAACGTCTTTCCGGATGACATGCAATTTTCAATAAAATCTCTGAGGTTTTCATCCGTCCTCGCACACCAGTTGTCGGGGAACAAGAATGACGACAAACCCTCATCTGACTGGCTGCTGCTGCTGGTGCTTTCATCCATGCTGCCACTCGACCCACACTCCCGTCGCATCGCCAGCACGGGAAATCCGCAAAGGAAAAGGGCTCTCACTCGCTTACAAAGATAAGTATCACTATCCTTTCAATTATTTCTAATTTACAACGGCGCTGTATGCATATGCGTGCGATGCCAAGATGCGGTCGGCAGAAGGCGCTGTACTCTGCGGCGCCCAAATACAAATTTGAGTGCTTTTGTGGTTCGGCCGGAGTCACTGTGACTGTGACGTCTTTGAGGGCAGCGACGAAGATGTCAATAGACAGCACATCCTTGGAACAAAGTGGACCGTTATTTGCGACTCCAGTCGGGCTTTTCGAATAAGCTACGTTCCGCAAAGTGTAAGTGTAGGAGGAAACTTTCTTCAAGTAATGCTAGAATGTATGGTACTCGTGCATGTAGTCGAATGCACACAAAAGGCTTTGGCTCAGCGTCTTCGCCAGTGGCGCGGCAGGGGGACGGTGCAGTAACCGTCTGGGTTTTTCGGTGGCAGTCGTTTCGATTTCGGGTGGGTGATCTGGGCGAAGGGTAATGTTGTGGGAAATTGCATTAATTATTCTATTAGCTACGTAATACGCCCTTAATTGCATGATAAACTTTATTGCTTTCGGTCGACCGTCGCTGGTGGTTGCACTGTCCTCCGTTTTGATAAGGGGGTGGAATTTCACTTGAACCCTATTTGTGAACGGCTTTGAGAAAAGAAATACGTTCGAATTGGGCTTAGTGCGGGTGGGAGCAGCTTTTCTTTCCATATGCAGATGTGCACACGCAGGAGTGCATGAAAAGGGAACGGCAGTGAAGAGGAGACCGACATTTTTGAGCCTTAATCTGTCAGGAAATAACGAGGAACACATTTCTTCTGAAGAAATTATGATGGTTAGCTTGTTTAAATTAAGGGATACAACGAGAGTGATCTCTGTCAAGCTGCGTTCTCAACAAACTGCAAGTGATCAATAATTAGGTGACGTGGAATATGCTACAGTCTTCTAAACTTAGCCAATATTTCCTTTAAAATAGAGCGCGGAGGCATGGATAATCCCAAAGATGAAGACGTCTCTGATTTCCTCGAGAGACAGAAAGTTTTGCGTTCTGCGTTCTGCGTTTTGGACATGCTTGCGTTGATTGAGCGGTGCGATATGTACAGGGACATACAAGTCTAAGGATACTGCGCCTAAGGGTCCTGTAGAGCGCATGAACAACTTAGCTCCCGCCTGAAGAGTGGGAAAACGCAAGACATGATGTTCACGTCTAAGGTGGCTCACCCAACCTCGACCAACAACTTGGCGTACGATATAGAAGATAGCCACCCAGAAATCGTTCTGAGGCCCAGGTCCCTCCTGAACAGTTGCGCTCTATAAAGAAGAAGAAGAAGACATAACCATTACGACATTATTTCACGGTTATGTAACTAAGTCCAGTTCTTCGAATCGTATATCCCGGCCGTAATACAGCCCCAAATACTGTAAGTCACATGGTTGACTCGATTTCAATTAAAAGTCAAATCGCTTGCCTCACAAAAACCTTATTGACGGAACCTGCATTCGAAAATAACCGAGAGCTGCCTTCATGAAGGGTTCCATAAGAGTGCTATTTCTAAGTGGTTCAAGTTAGAATTTAGTTGGAGTACGTTATTGTGCAAAAGAGATGGCCTTTCAACGCCACATCTATAACATCCTGTGCAGAAGAATAAGTTGGTTCGTTATTTGTATTAACTCACGTCTGAATGTCTACCTTCACAAAGAATTTGTAGGCATTTAAAGCGTCATTGGAATTGTTACAGCCAACGTCACATTCTCATACGTGCTGATTAAATATCGCTACGTCGATGAGTTGAGTCTTTTGGAAGCGAATTCAATGTTTTTGTGTCATTTCAAGCATAAATTGCAGGACTAAGTCGAACTCTCCATAACTCGAGTTTTCTGTTTGTCATATATCTCTACCTCGAACTCTCTTAAATAATAATAATACAAAATGTATTTGCCATTGTTCTCTGACGAGTGGAAGGGAGGTACACATTTATGTAGACTCTGAGCGGTCAAGTTTGAGAAACTTTTTCTGGAAAGTTAAAATTTTTGAGCATTGTCAGCGACTCGAAAGAGGGGCCGTGGAAATTATTATTTTTTTTGGCGTACAGACCTGGGATCGAACCCTGACGTCGAGGTTCAAGTATGTTGGGGTCGACGCACATACCCAACACGCGACTGGCCACCGCGCCCTCTAACTGATACAAAATTCGATATCACGTGACAATTCTAACACTGGAACCAGTTGGTGCTTCTAGGGAAGCGATTAAGTTGGCCAATGCTGGCACTGTTCAGCTCATTGCGGCCGCTGAAGTAGTATGCTCCTAGGTGTAGGAACCTAAGAATAGCGAGAGCACTGCAGAAGCAGAGAAGGTGATGAGTGCTTTCTTGCTCTTCTTCATTCATGCAGCTTCTGCAAAAATCATTATGTGGGGCACCCATCCTGCGAGCATGAGTGCCAATTGCACAGTGCCCGATTATGACTTCAATGGGGGTACTTAATGAGTGCTTTTTGAGTCTGAGTTTTAATTGTCTGAATCTTCAAGAGCTGATAGGCTGCAACGATCGGCATAGAAGGTGGTACCCCTGTAATTGATAGGGATGAGGTTGTACCACACCTGGCGAGTTCATCGGCTTTGCAGTTTCCTGGTATGTCACAGTGTCCCTGCACCCACATGAGGTGAATGTTAAAATCCTCAGCCATCTCGTTAAGAGACTGCCTGCAATTAAGGAATGTTTTTGAGTAAAACATGACATTGTCCAGCGACTTTATAGAGGCCTGACTGTCCGAACAGATGGTGATATCTCTTTTTGAGATCACGTTGTTTTCTCTTTAATTGCTATGGTTTCTGTCTGAAAAACGCTACAGTGATCAGGGAGCTTCAAGGAGAAAGCAATGTTGAGATCTTGGGAATAGACACCCGCACCCACCCCTTCGCTTGCCATCGATCCATCTGTGAATATACGCAGAGGATCTTCCAATGTTTGCCTGTCACACATCCAGTCCGATCTGGATGCGATCTTCTAAGATTAAGACAACAGGGTCTTGTTCACGTTTTTTAAAGTGCATTCAATTGAACATTACTATAATTGTCATTCTAAGGTATTTTGCTTCATTACCGAAGTGTATTTGAAAACCATTCATAAAGCGGAGCAGCTTAATCACTTTTTCACAAAGGCTGTAAAGACAGACGTACTTAGTTCCATTAAGAGCGATTAGCCAAATTATTGCAAAATGTAATTTCATTGTTGACTTTTCAAACCAGCCACCAATAAATGTGCTTGGTACGGTTCCATACTTGCGGCACTCCAGGTTTGTGATTTTAAATTCAGAGAATTCAGTTTCTTGCTGAACACGAATTTTTTGTAAGAAGTCGTTCTCTAAGCCGCTGTTAAGTTCTGAAAAAAATTGTACACAGTTTATGTTTCAAGCTTTCCCTGCACACTTAAGCAAAGGCCTCCATCAGCAAGGAGCCATCAAGATATGTGGCTAAAGAATGCATCGATATACTAGCTACTACATGAGTTATGCAGGTATTTATTTTGTTCTATAGATAGACAGAGAACTCAAATTGAAATAAAAAAAAGGGAACTCGAATTTACGTACACATGTACCAGTTCGAGTTACCCTCAATAATTATAATATAATAATACGGGGTAGCGCTACAGCCCATAGAGGGGCCAGGGCCTAGCTTCTCAGCAACCACTCGTGTTGTGCGTTGTATTGTTCTCTCACGAGTGGAAGGGACCTACAATTCTATGCCGATTCCGAACGGCCAAGTTTGAGGAGCTTTTTCCAAACAGAAAATATTCTTTGAGCATTGTCAGTGACTCGAAAGAGGTGGCGCAGTGAAAATCATTTTTGTCGCAGACACATTGTTGCATCAAGCCGTTCAAAGCAACGTGTAACGTGTCTGTCTTGTTCCACCACGACACAGTTTTCGTCCCAACGCTAACCACAAATGTGGTGGAAATCATATGTTGTTTGCTTGTCGTCAAAAGCAGGCTGCGTCTTGATCTTCTTAGCAAATACATTATGTCTTCCTTATAAAATGAAAGAAGCACAAGAAAATGTAAGATTTTGCGTAAAATTCGTCACAGAACCACACAGACATTTTTATAAAATTAAGAATTGAAGCCCTTTCCAAGGATTCAGTCATCCTGACAAATAGGTGTAATAACCTCAGAGCTGACTTGACTCTCCGTTCAATGTTCCTCATTCCATGTCATCTCTTCTCCACCATAGTGAACAAATTGGTTGACATGTCTCTTACTAAATGGCTCCTGCAAAGCGTTTGATCTTCAACTTAAAGGATTCTCCAACTCAATTATTGATAATTCATTCATCTTTCCTTCGGCGCCGTCGCCTTCTTTATCACATTCATATTCTTCGTTGTCGACGTAAGGTCTTAGCCATTATCACGAGAGGAGAAATTATAAAGAAAACCCACCCATAACACCCACCCCACAATCTATTGGCAACCCTTTCTTCAATATTTATCGCATGAACAGCGATGCCATGTCATCGACTGAAAGGATAAATCAAATTTTCATAAAATTTTTGAAGGGAGTAAAAGGATTTTCCATAATTAAGTAAGTACGCTGCTTTGTCCTCACCATTCTCGACTGGGATACTGCTTATGAGGTGGGAGAGTTAATTCGATACACTGCTGCGATTTAATAGGTACGCTCTTAGCTAGCTGTATTTTCTACATTGTTTGAGATTGAAACTAATGGCCTTCGTCGAAGTATTTGTTATGGAATTATTTTTTGAATCGGGATTTGTCAGAAATCCATCTCGTACTTTGTTTGAACACCAAATGAATGGAATTAATGAAGTGAAATTAGCGTGGAGCATCTTTGAGACGATTGACGTGGCAAGGGTATTTCGATGGTATTAGCATTGATTTTACCAGCGAGGAGCTGGTGCTGAATGGAAGAAGAAGATCACGCGCTAAGAAGACAGTCGAGTTGTCTGAAAGGGTGCGTGGAAGCGGAATAACCTGGCATTTCCGGGTCGTTAGAGGGAATCTTGTTCACTCTTCTTTTCGACTGGCGTTTAAAGCCTGTACGTGTAGTTTCTTCCTAAAGAAAGGAGACCATCTAAGCTGTGCCAATTATAGAGCGATAAGTCTCATAAATATATCCTTTAAAATCTTTTCTGTCGTTCTGTGTTAACGCCAGAAACCTTACGTTAACAGCCTGTTTGGTGAGTGGTGGACCAGTGCGGATTCAGGCCAGCGAAATCCACTATTGACCAAATATTCACATTACTTCAGACCCAGGAGTTTCAAGTTCAAGCCCACCACCTATTCATCGACTTTAAGGCCCCGTATGACAGTATTTATAGAGACGAGTTGTACAGCGCCTTCTCTAGTGTGGGCATCCCTGCAAAACTCGTCCGTCTTTGCAGAATGACGATGGAAAGCGCCCGATGCTCCGTCAAGGTCGATAAAGATTGTACCGAGACTTTTGATGTCAGAAAAGGATTCAGACAAGGCGACGCACTGTCTTGCGAATTTTTCAACGTCATTCTCGAGACGATCGTCCGGAACTCAAATGCCAACACCAGAGGCACGATTTTTCACAAATCTGTGCAACTGCTCGCATATACCGATGACATTGACATCATCGGAAGAACACAACGGGCTGTCAGTGCATCGGGCGTTTGTGAGCATCGAGAAGGGAGCGGTCAAGATGTGGCTTGCGTTTTATGAGGGTAAGACGAAGTGTATGCTGTCTTCAAAAAAGGTCCACCAACACTGACGTCTTGAATAAAACGTCACTATAGATAGCCTTCTATTTGTCTATCTAGGCGCCGAAGTTAATACAAAAAATGACACAACCGCGGAGATATAACGGAGGATCACGTTGGTCAACCGCTGCATTTTCGCCCGCGGAAGGCCATTCCATCTCTCGGGTAACCAAGATATTCCTGTATAAGACCTTGATAGTCCCAGTCCTGCTGTATGGTGCAGAAGCATGGACACTAACTAAAGTGGACAAGGATATTCTTGGTCGCTTCGAGGGGAAAATCCTTTGAACTATCACCGGACCCGTATGTACTGGTGGAGAAGGTGACTGAACGACGAGCTGTACGGGCTGTACAGCGACATCGACCTGATCAAACGAGTTCGAACTCTCGTCTCAAATGGCCAGGTCACGTCGAGCGAATTGACACCAATGCTCCGGCCCGGAAAGTCTTCGACTCCAACCCCGAGGGACAACGCGGTGGCTCACGCAGCTAGAAGGGGACCTGCATATGTTGAACGTGCGTCGCTGGAAGCAACTAACAGAAGACCAGGCTATATGAAGAGGATGGTTGTCTGAGACCCAGGTTCACCACGGTCTGTAGCGCCAGCCGAAGAAGAAGAGGTGTAGTTTCTTTAGAGACCAAAGTGCATGACATCCGAAATCAAGTCCTTGGTCAATCTTACATGTGCAGTTTGTGCCTTTAAGTTATCACCCCTATCACCGAATCCATTCGTAGATGAATCTTCAAGTCGAAGTTGCGATACGAACTACGGAAAATGATGATATCACACAATCCGAACAGAATCACAATCTCCGACGTAAATAACTCGACATTGAAAAAACGTACAAATTTCCGTCTCATTCGCAGTCAGTCATAGTAACTTTTAAGAAATTCGTAGCTGATTCTTCGAATTTCTCGAATATCGCAGCATATTTTCGATTACGACGAAATCTGTGAAAGGGGTGATTGGTGTTGTGTCCAGCGAATCATGGTTTTAACTGCAGGAGTCAATGCACCGACAAGGGATTCCGAACAGTGACTCCGAAAAGTCCCTTTCTGCTGGATAAAAGCGTGAGTCATATCTAGGCGATGCAAGAAGGTTTTGATTGAAGTTTGATTAGACTTAGCCACTTCCTTCCGTTCTATGGTTTTCAAACATGTTTTTGAGGATTTCTAAGATCTCTCAAAGAACACAACTGCCCTGATAGTGTTCTGGACCTGAACATATACTTCTTTCCAGTTGCCTGACGAATCTGCCTCGAATTCGAATGCCAATGCTTATGGCTTTATCAACGATTTGTCTATTTCTGACCAGCTATCAATTCAGACAACGACATTAGCGTTGAAATCTAACAAAGAAGCTCTTACCAATCCTTGATTTTATAGGCTAAGAAGGCAGTCGATAAGCAAAGCTCACATTCGAACAACTAAAGTACTCCTCTGTAAAACCTTGATATAATGACGAACTGCACAAGCTGTTTAGCGACATTGACTTAGCCAGAAAAGTGAAGATCCAACAATTGAGATGAACCACCGGAAGGACCGGAAATAATTCGAATCCACGCCTGACGGACATCGCATTAGAGGAAGACCGCGAATCAGATGGCACACGCTAATGGAAAGAACCTCAACCATCATGAGAAACTAAAGGCAGCCAGCTAAAGATCGAGGTGGATAGAGACTCTTTTTGGTTCAGCTCCAGGTTCACTCCAGACTGTATAGCCTTCTTCTTCTTCTTCTTATGGCGCTACAGTCTGGGGTGAACCTGGGCCTCAGCCAACAAGCCTCTCTTGCTTGCGCGATCCTTAGCAAGTTGTCTTCAATTTCACACTCCAAGTTGGTTGAGGTCCTTCTCCACTTGAGTGCGCCGTCGGCTTCGTGAACGTCCTTTATTGCGTTGTCCCACTGGTTCGGAGTCGAAAACTCTTCGGGGTGGAGCCGTGTTGTACATGCGCTCAACATGGCCTAGCTATCTTGAATCCGTAGACCCCTGACTAGACTCATGTTGCTGTACAGCTCGCACAGTTCTTCTCCTTCAACGCAAACAGGACCACAGATTAAACGCAGAACTTTTCTCTCGAACAGACAAAGTGCGTCTTCATCCGCTCATCCGCGCCATAGAGCAGTACAGGGATGATCAACGTTTTATGCAATGTGAGCTTGGTCTTTCAAGAGAGGGCTCTACCACTCAATTACCCCTTGAGTAAGCAAGAGTTGCCAAGAGTTATTCTGCGTTTAACTTTGGCTCTGATGTTGTTCGTCCTATTTACTTGGGAGCCACGGTAAATGAAGTCCTTTACTATCTCGAAGTTGTAGCTGCCTATGGTGACGTTCTGACCGAGACGCTGTGTGCCCTTTCTTAATGACACACACACTTCTTGAATGAAGAAGTGCATGCACCTTACCAGCTCATCTCCAGCTGCCTTAAAGAGTTCTGCAAAGAATATGTAGCTGCTTTGTTCGAATTTAGTCCCGATATCACTATATTGACTTCATCTAGATAGGGGGGACCGAATTCTCTTCTATCGTCGTCCATTGGGTGGAGTGGAACATTCTGCGTGACAGCGGTATTGGGGTCCTTCGCGTGAGGCTAAAGTGTAAAACAGACCCTAGTTCAGAGACGGCACCAAGCCTCGGATACAGATGACCCTACTGCTGACGACCATGGACTGTATAACCACCTTAAGTAAATAAGCAAGTATCAAAGCAGCCATCATTCGTGTTTGTCGTTGCTTCAAGTTCAAGCAAAAAACTTGCCATTGATTTCCTACTCACACTCACTCACAATTCCATGCAAAATTCCTTCACTTTGGATCCTCCCCCAAACACAGGACACAAATCAAACCGAGACCGGAAATAATGTGAAATCGTCATCTCTTCTTCAACCCTCCCCCTACCCCCACGATAAGCTTAACCATATCATCATTTCCCCTCCAACCCAACCACAACGAAATGTCATCAGATCTGTTCCCTCAGATTTTCAGTGAAACTAATTGAAATGTCACCCAACATGTTCATTCAATTGTAGCACCTTCCACATAAAAGATACCGCGCTTAGCTTCACCCAGATAGTGAGAGCCATCACTATCTCGATCGCAACAAAGAAATGTAAAGCATTAAGCAATACAACACCGCTGATTCCTATCACTGGCAATAATACCTGTTCCGGCGACAACAGACACTGCGATATCACTGACTGACACAACCGGAATAATAAGAAAAAGCACTTAAGAGATTCGTATTTTTCGTCAGTTCAACTGAGGGTGGTTCTACGAAAATACCTGTCTTGTCAAACAAATCCACAATCTTCACCTATCCCCTCGTGCCGAACCGAATTGAAACGAACCGTGTGCCAGTTGTCAACCCTGACAACCTCCCACCGAAAGCGGCGGCAAACAGGGTTTTTTGAAGCCTCCATCTACATTTTGTTCCTATAATTCTCGTACATCGGTTATGTTTTTCCATGTTTGTCATGTCGTCGCGGTCGTCCCATACATGCATCACTGGAGTGTGCGGCACTCGTATGTTTGGATGTTTGTACGTTTGCACTGCGTATGTACAGTTTCGCGACTGACGAGATATCACTAATTAGGTCTCGTTAATAGTTTTAATTTGATAATTCGCAGCCTGATAGGGAACATTTGATTTCTTTCATGTTCTTACAGTTTTGCTATTTTTTTTGTATTTTTTTCCCCCAATAATCAGGACCAAACAGGGAAAAGCTTTTAGTTCAATGAAACAATATAACATTTTGGTGTGAAAGTGATTTCGAGGTTTTCGTGATTTCGAGGCTGCTTAAAGCAGGGAAGCAACCATCTTAAGTGGGACAACAAGAGTTTTGTTTTTGCGAAGACCTTGTGCAAGTTACCTTGTCTCTTTCCTGTAAGCTACACATTTCCTGTAGTCATCTCGGCGTCGAGATTTGTTGAGAATGTAAGTGGGCTTGATCATTTCTGCCGTTTTGTGTGAACGCTTAGTGCGCTTTCAGGCCTGGGAAGTCTACAATCGATCAAGTTTTCACATTACGGCAGATCCTCGAAAAAACCCATGAGTTGCAGATCGACATGCAACACCTATTTGTCGACTTTAAGGCCGCATATGACAGTGTGCATAGGGATGAGCTATACAACGCCAAGTCTAGTTTTGACATTGCTACCAAACTCGTCAGGTTGTTTAGGATGACGATGGAGAACTCCATCAAGGAACTCACCGAGACATTTAATGTCATAAAAGGTTTTAGGCAAGGCGACGCGCTGTCATGTGATTTTTTTAACATCGTACTTGAGAAGGGCGTGACATACTCACACACCAATACTAGAGGTACGATCTTCCAAAAGTCCGTTCAACTGCTAGCATACGCGGACGACATTGACGTGATTGGCCGCACTCAGCGAGCCGTCAGTGAAGCGTTTGCTTGTATTGAAACGGAGGCGGCAAAAAATGGGTTTCGCGGTGAATGAGGGCAACACAAAATATATGCTGTCTTCAAGAAAGGATACAGCATATCGACGACTCGGTCAGAACGTCACCGTAGGCAGCTACAACTTCGAGGTAGTAAAGGACTTCAAGGTCCCAAGTTCATAGTACGAACAACATCAGTACCGAGATTAAACGCAGATTAACTCTTGCCAACCGCTGTTTCTTTGGGCTCAAGAGGCACCTTGATCATGCCTGTCTTGCTCTATGGCGCGGAAGCCTGGGCTAACACAAGAGCGGATGAGCGGATGGTCTCTTCGAAAGAAATGTTCTGCGTTCAATCTTTGGTCCCGTTTGCGATGAAGGTTTCTGGAGAAGAAGATTCAACCGAACAGCGATATGGGACGACCACGAACCCGATGGCGCACTCAAGTGAAGAAGGACCTCAACCAATTTTGAGTGCGAAAAGATGGTGCCAGCTGGAGAGGATTGTTGACCGAGGCCCAGGTTCACCGGACTGTAGCGCCACAAGAATAAGAAGAAGTTAGTGGGCTTGTACCGAGTTCTAGGTGGTCCCATCCCTGGCGTTCAAACTTCACCCAAGAGGACACTTTCTTTTCAGTCGAGAAGGAACTTCATTGAGCTTGACAAGAAGTTACGAAGACCGCCACGAAGTCTTCTGCAGCAGAAGAGAGATCTCAGCGGAAATCACAAAGACGTTCTATAATGACAAGCTTGTGAACTCTCTATCAGGATGGACAGTGCTACAAGATTATGGACATTTTTCCAACATCCCTGGCAGCAGAATGCAATTTATTTCGCTTGGTTTTAAGGCAGACGCAATTGGTAGGAACTAATTAAGTTGGCTAAAAACAGGAACAGACACAGCCGAAAGGGTTTTCTAGATCGCTGAAAGATCGTCCAACCGACCAGTGGTTTAATGACACCGAGAGCCAGGCTAGAACCAGCAATAGTAGAAGCCGATAGTTCGAACAACATCGAGAGGTCGCTAATTATTTTCTAAAATGACACTTAACAGGTTTTGGGAGTTATGGCATCTTACTGGTGCCTTGACCTGATGCTATAGTCTGGGGCCACGATTAGATCAGGACCGCCCCTCAGACCTAGTTTAATACTTACGGTCGTGAGAAGGGGTCGAGGTGAAGATTATACCAGCCAGACTATTGAGGGGTATGGTGTTCGCCGTGGAGTCTATATGATCCAATGTCTGCGTGGAGATTATTATTTGCAACTCCTCATACATCACCAATATGTGAAGAGAGAAAATCAAGTCGGCAGTTAAGCTTAATTCAAAAATTGGTATTTGAGGCAAAATGGCAAACTACTGTGAGGAGTCAAATACCTCGTGATACAAGCCCATATGGCAAGCGGAAACCTTGATGAATTATTCCACTCTACCCTAAGAAAGGCAAGGGTAGTCTTCAAACAGATCAGGCGACCCCTTGGCAGATAGATGACGAGGTGGTTGGACCAAGTCCGTAAACTAGCTTGGTTTCGACTGGGCATAAATCCTAAAGACTTAGTTGATGACCAAGGATCGAGTGGCCTGCATATCTCAGTGCATGCTTTACCATTGCCTCCCTTGTAGTGGATCCTGCGGGTCAGAAAATGATGACGAAGTTGCAACTTGAAGATGACTGGAATTGAACTCGACTGCTACATCCTTCCAGACCAGACCACGCTGAAAAAATTCGCTTCTCGTCTTCCACTGTAGTCGAGTTGAAGAACTCAAAAAAATAAAACATCACCGGTCACTCCTATAAGACCCCAAATACAACTCATTTAAGCCCATTTAATGTCCAATAAACGTCTACTCCTCAGCGCTTACCATTTGAAGGTACCTGCAATTCAATCCTCTCATATTGAGATACATCTAATCTGCTACAGCAATTTGAAGTTGATAAACGAAAATCCCTTTCAAGGGCTTTACATTTTTATTGCCAAATTAGGTTGATAACATATTCATAAGGCAATTTCCGATCGATGACCAATCTGGGTATTAGAAATAATAATGCCAAAAAGCAAAACATCCTCCGCCACCCTCTGCCTTCCTGAGCCTCGTCCTTAACGTGATATACTCGTGCGCGCTGTCAAAGAACCCTGCAACTCCATCGCAACGAAGGTCGCCTCTTCCGCTTACGGACTTCCGTTTGAGTTTTTTTTTTTGTATTTTTTCAAACCCATTGACCGGCAATAGTTGTAAGCAGCTTGTAACAATAAAAATTCGATTATGTATTATTCGTTGATTTATCATATTCGCATGTCCTTACCTCCTTCAGGACATTCGAATTCGACGAACAGCGGTTGCCATGGGTGTCTGCGCGTCAGTGTTTCTCGGCCGATGTGCCTGCCCTTTGTGAGGACTTTTGAATCAAGCATCTCTCTTCATGTTACACTGATGCGAATATAAATATTTTAAGGACATTCAAAGTAACTTATCGTCCGTGCATATTAGGTGTGAGTGGCAAACGTCGATTGTGGGGGTGGGTGATGTGGGATAGTCTCACACACACGTGACGGTGGCCTCGGCCGAAGGAGAAAATCCAAAAGTCACATATCGTCCTTTTATCGTCGTGAACAGCGTAAAGGCAGGGAAATAATAAGTCGCCGGGTATATGTCATAAGCGGTGGAGAAAAAATATTATTCCCCCTGCGATGGTCAGTGGTTTTTTTATTCTTTTCGTGTACTTACGATAGACTCTGCTTTCTGGCGTACATTCGAGTGAAATGATATACAAATCGGCTTAGGAAAGTTTTTTTTCTTATTTTTCCTTTATCTCTTGTCGTTCGATTTACAAACTGTTCTCTGCTCCTAAAAGAGGCTATAAATTATAGATATCAGATTGGTTGCGTCTGAGTTGGAAATGGACATGACATAGTTTTTGTACATGTTCTTAAAGAATTTGCAAATGAACTCGGAGCTCAAAGAACTTCTTGTGAGTGCGGGGATGTCTAAGCATTGAATGGTCTTCATAACGCATCCTTTAAAGCTGTCACGTAAAAATAAATGTCTAATATTAGAGAAATCAAAGTGTTTTACTGCCATCACCAGAGTCTAGGCTAGTCTTTATTGCAGCGCGACTAAAAAGAATGAATGCTGGCGCACCATTCAGATTAACAGCATTTTACTCTCTCGCTGTTGGTATAAATTTAGGAAAGAAGTAGCTTGGCACATTTTTTTGTGGTGCCATGTTATTGCAAGGAAACCACAAACCTCTTGGTAAGGATCGTCTGAGTGGGTCGCGCTTTCATGTGAAATGATCGTTCGACTGCTGATAAAGTAGAGGATGACAATATGATGAATTTTCACTTGGATGACCTCCTTCATCTGGGCCACCTTCTACTAGCTAAGAGCAGGAAGTGTGGATATTGGGGGACCCACCAACTCAGTGGGGGCACTGCAGGTAGGTCTGAGCTTGGCCAGTTCGTCGGCGCTCTCGTTCCCCTCTATGCTGCTATGGCCTGGAACCCAGAGGAGAGTAATGTTGAAACTTCTACTGGCCTGTTTGAGCTCGTCGTTGCACTGCTGTACCAATTAAGGGCAGGTGCTGCTAAAAAGCTTACTCCCTTCTCTGATCGGCAGGGCTTCAGCTTGAGTGATGTGGGAGGCGGTAAGAATGGGATACATTGGAATCCGCCGACCGCTGAACCTACACCGTGGTCTAGCTTTCTCCATCTGTGTCGAACAGAAATAGGTATTCTCAGACGAGTAATGGAGTGTGTCGAGTTGTCGAAGTCTAAGGTGGGGGCTATGTAGTCCGTCGAAGTTGAGGTTAGGTGCCCAAGCTGGATTTGCAGAGCTTTGCTATGGCCACATGGTCTTGCTGTCCATCCTCCTGCTTCTTGGAGTCACTGTGTGAGATATTCATCCCATTTTGTACGGTCGCATCGGTTTAGTTGGCAGAGCTTCAAACGATGTGCCCACTGTTTGATTGCTCGATCTACCACATATTCTGGAAACAGCATCTCGAAAGGTGGCCTAGAGCTCGTTGAAATTGATTGGCTTGTAAGCATAGACCAAGGACGATGTACTTTCAGAGAGAATAATGTCAAGTCGCATAATCGTGCTGTCCAATTGACAATAGTTTTACGCATCATGATACAGTCGCCATATGTTCCCCTTCACAACTTCGAGCTTTGCATCGATCATATGGCATGTGGCGCTGTCTTGTTGGAGCCACAAGTCGGATAAGTCGGTCTTGTCGAACTCTGGCCACAGAAAGTTGGTTAACATCGCCCCATCACTGAGATCCTTGCTTCCTCTCTCCCTCTATGCCTTCGGCTTGAGCTGTGTCTTGATCCCGGACAATTTACGGTAGCCCTTGAGCACGCACAAATTATAAGAAAAATAAGATTCTGTGATGCTTACTTACCTACTTAAAGTGGCGCTACAGTCCGGGTTGAACTTATGTAGGCCTCAACCAACAAGCGTCTCCAGCCAGCTCGATCTTTAGCTAGCTGTCTCCATTTTCGCACGCATAGTTGGTTGAGGTCCCTTTCCAATTGCGTGCGCCTCCTGAGTCGCGGTCTTTCTCTACTGCGCCGTCCCTCGGGGTGGATTCAAAGATTTTTCGGGCCGGAGCATTGGTTTCCATCCGCTCTACATGACCTAGCCATCTCAATCGTTAGATCTTCACTCTTCTGTCTAGGTCGATGTCGCTGAACAGCCTGTATAGTCCGTCGTTATATCACCGCCTCCGGTCACCATCTATGCAGACGGGACCGAAAATCACACGAAGAATTTTCCCCTCGAAGCAACCAAGAGCAGGTTCAGCCGCTTTTGACAAAGTCCATGCCTCCGCACCATATAGCAGGACTGGGACGATTAAGGTCTTGTAAAGCGTTACCTTGGTTGTTCGAGAGAGGGCTTTGTTTACCAATTGCTTTCTTAGCCCTAGGAAGCACCGATTGGCAAGAGTTATTCTTCGTTTGATTTCTGCGCTGGTGTCATTGTCTGGGTTGATAGCGGTTCCTGGGTAGACAAAGTTTTTGACTACCTCAAAGTTATATCTATCTGCTGTGACCTTCTGGCCGAGACGTCGGTGTTGGCAGCTTGTACAGTTCGTGGTTATATTTCCTTCTCCACTCACCATCTATACAGACGGGACCAAAAATCTCCGGGGAATTTTACTCTCAAAGCAACCAAGAGCACCTTTGTTCGCTTGTGTAAAAGTTCATGCGTCGTATTGCAGAACCGACCCAATACAAAATAAAATACAAAAAATGTCCTCCATCTCAACAAACTGCATGCATTTCATTTTAAATTAAAAAAGACTCGTCTTAATGAATCACTCAACACTTGAACCAAATCCGAAAAGGATTACAATAAGCTGAGAATTATTTGCAGACAACATAGAAGACCATTTTACTCTCTCGTTAGCTGCGAAGAGACAAATTCAAACCAGCAAATATCCACCATTTCGCATCTCAGTACATTTCTTAGATGGTTGTCGACACTTCTATCCTTCGCACGCTTGTAATTAAAAAGTCTGTGGAAACCGTCAGATTTGGTTGAACTACCTTCGTTCACATTCCAAATTCCGATCAAAGCCATCCCGACACCCCATTCGGACACCACCGCACCACTGTGTGGCTAAAATTCTTCGCAATCACCAGGATAATCCAAATAGAACTCATCGAAACCCAATTTCCATCGCAAAATGTCCGCCTTACGTAAATCGCTTTATAATTTCATATGAAGTGGGCAAATAGAAAAATTTTCCAATGCCAGGCGACGCAAGACTGAAACACAAAAACTGGAGAAAAGCAAATACAACTTGACTCGATTAAGAGCTAAAAACGTTGCCTTTTAACTCACTAAAGCGACACTCGACTTTGTTTGCCGAACAATTCATGTGGCCTGTTTTTGTGCAATGATGTGACATTACACTCATCGCCAGTCGGCGGCCAGTGCGGGCATTAATTTGCCATTAATGCCAGCCATTTTGCTTTACTCCAGCTAAGCCTGATTCATGCTGAATTCAGTCGAAAAACGAAAGGAATCCCACAGACATCCGCAGGAAATGCCAGTTGACCATGGGTTTTGCAACAGTCGGCGCATACCCCCGATGGCCTTTTGCCCGCTGCGCTGCCGTGCTCTCTGCTCCCGTGGCGTGTGTGTGTGTCGTGTGTTTGTTTATCTTAAACAAATTAGAAAAGCAAATTTGTTTGACCATCGTTCTAGAACGTGATTATCTACGATAGATAGACAGATAGATAGTGTGTGCACGATGATGAATCAAGTGTACGGTGGTGGTCTCAAGTGCAGTTGGTCGCCTTTATCTCAGTATCTCTTTGGGTGCTCCATGTTAAGTTAAAAACGTTCTCAAGTGGCGGTCTTTTTTGAGCTCTTCGGCATAGGTAAACTCGATACGACGATGACACTGTAGATAGCGGTGGCACAGATAAACCGAGAGTATAACTTAATTAGATTAAATGGCTGTCTTCAATAGGGACTGCCTTTTGAAGAATATGCAACTTCTACGAGAGTGTGCGGATGGGTGTGTTGACTTTTTACTAAATCACGTGGGATGACTATTGACGTGGAGACCACAGCCCCCCGGTGGAGGGTGGGGGATATTCGTGAGAGCAAAAAAATCACCTCGTCCGCATGTGTTTGGACGGTAAATTCATTTCACTCAGCATTAGAAGTTAATGTAAAAGCTATTGGCTGAAATGCGGACTTCTAAAGCGTATCACATGGAATCAGAGCGGATGTTTTTTGTGCCATAAAAATATTACTTTGACGCCAATTGGGTTAGTCGCCGGTGTACTCTGTGGTAACCGAGTTATAGGCATGCTGGTCGCGTATGAAAAAAAAAACAACACGGACGAGGAATAACATGTTGTTACGACAACATAGACAAATTAGCCCTTAATAGAGTTCGTCATATCATATGACCCGATTGAGGTGGTGACACTGCATGGCTTGCAACCGCACAACATAATGTCTTGTGTAATTTGTGGTTATTTAGTTGGTTCGTGAATATAAGCAAGGCCTCTTCTAGTAGCTTTCAGACCTGAATGGGGTACGCAGCTTCGCTTTTTTAATGTCATGCTTGAAACTAGTTGGAGCAAGAGCATTACTTTTAAGTAAGTTGCTGGCCCTCGTCAGGCATTCTCAGCCAAGCTCAGTGCTAAATTCTATCCTTCGACTTGCTGCTTCGAATTGTGCCCTAGCTATTGTACTCGGCCATAAGGATTGGCTTACACTTGTATCATCGGCACGAGGTTGAGTTCTATCCGCTGCACTAAGGACTGTTCTTAGTTTTATCTCTCTATATGTACGCCTTCGATAAAATGCGATCACAGACTGCACAAAGGAAAGAACTAGAAAGCGTGGAATCGAGTACACATCATTTTTAGACCTGTTTTAAATTTTGGACTGACGAATTAAGATGCTTTCCTCTGGGCATCGGCTTCTTTCCTACAGATTTTACTGAATGCCGAAATGATATCGCTGGCGGCTTATACGGAAGACTCGCCAGTTGGAAACCAAGACATTGTCGCACAACACTTTTGAGATGGACAGATTATCTCTTCAAAGGATATAAGGGATTATTCCTAAGATCTTCGAGTTGGATTTATGGATATCTTAATAACGCTCATCACTTTCAGTATCCGAGTAGTGACGTAAAAGAATAGGTGCCCGCAGAAAATTTCTCAGGAACGGGGAGGGGGATAGACTGACTTTTTTTAATTAGATAATGCACCTGCGGTGCAAGTTGTAGCTGGAATGTAGAGGCCCATACAAAAAGCAGAGCATACTGATGGATAGAACGCTTCTACTTCCTTTAAAACATCGACGGTAGACTCAGTCTGCACTGTTCTTAGCCTCGCCAGATGCCTTTGGTAAAAAAAATATCACAGAATCATGCAAAAATTAACACACATCATTTTTAGACGGACACTCCTCTATTCTCGATCAACCTAGATTCCTTCCTTCAGACACCGACCTCTTACTTCTGGGCCCTTTGGAGCACATGTCTCACCCAGCATTTCTTCCAGATTTCATTGAAAGATAGCACTGAACTCAGTGATGTGAGGATCTGCCTATCACCAGAAGTGGATCTAATACATTTACTCACAGTATATTACGCTTTGAAATACAAGGCAATAGTGTTGTTTTTCATGCACAATCATTAAGGAACTGTCCTAGCTCTGGAACAAGGCTAAGGGTTGTTGCCATTGGCTTTACAACCCGTATACAATCAATTTTTGTTAGTAACTTTTAACTTTTAACTCAAAGGCATCCACCAAATAGTGGCTTTATCTTGATATTATGACAAAATTACAATTTTAGTAAGCACCTCATGTGTGCTTTGGGATTCAATGGTTTTTTTTTTTTTCAGAAAATTTGGCTAAGTAGTAAATTAACTCGCTAAGCTCGCTAGCGGCTCCAAGTGGAATCTTTTCATCCATGAATCTCGCTGCAGCAAATCATCGTTGAATACCAAACATTTGATTCCACTAAGAGTAGACGATCGGGAGTCCTCTACCTAAATTGCAAACACTTCATAGCCTCATATTCCTGACAAGTCCAGCACTTAATGGGAGAATAGCTTACTCAGGCCTTCAGGATAGTTGTCCCATATAACTACATTTGCAGATGTTACAAATGCGAGGCTGCTTCTGCCAGCGATAATGGGTAACATTCTCAAACCAACCACAGCTCGAGAGCATGCAAGGAAATGCATAGTAATGCTTAAACTATATGTGTACTACATAACTTTCATCACCATTATAATTTTCAGTAAACCACATGTTCCAGGAAAGAGATGACGAAAGTAAAACGTAACGCGAATATAATAAAAAACATAACATTCGGTGTCGAGTCCTTTTATTGACTAATTATTCATTCATTTTTTAGTCTAACTTATGACCTTTGCTTACAATACGTTCACTCGGCAACATGATATCGACTCATCAACTTATTGCAATAAGATACCTGATGTCAACGAACGAACCTCAAGGTGACCACCAAGCAAGCGGTTTGGCACTTTGATGTGCAATGCTAAGTTCGTTGACTAGGTTCGAGTCCGCATTTCATGTTTACCTAACTCGCACAAGTCATCTCCTTGCCACGCAATCATCTGGCACCAACTCTAACTAATAAGTTATCTATCTCTATCTATACCAAGAGAGATATCGGACTTAGTCTAACTACTGGGTCTAATAAGCGGTTGCTTACTTCACGGAGTCGCTTTCAAGGTTCATTTAGAAAGTCGCAGTTCATGCACAAACGATCCACGATAATGTTCCCCTGCAGTTTATGGTGTACACCAGTATATTCAAGATTTAATTTTTTTCAAACCTGATCCTCGTTGTTGAACGTCTATCGGCGATGTATTGACATTGCAATTAGTATAGTAGTAGAAGGAATTTAGTTGGCGCAGTTGGCTGGATGGGTCCCAGGCTTAATTGACAGTGAAAGAAAGGGTTTGTCTGCTTTTGTCTAGTTTTCAAATCTGATCCAGTCACCATTTGCATTTGGAATCAAATGGCACTGCGTATCACAATTGGCCAACAACGGTCTAAGTGTGCTGACTATTTTGCTGGAAGTCCAATAATCTAACTCGACATACATGGAAATATGTGGTCATTCATGATTTTAACCCACACAACAATGGACGTCCCAAAAGCTCTTCACCACAATACTAGCAAGACGCAATTTGACTTTGGAGGCAGGGCACTTTAAAAAAAAATGATTAGAAAATGATGGCACAGAATTGTACACGTTTTCTTTTAGCTCACAAAGCAGTGCTCACAAGACCGCCAAAAGTGCATTCTACGCAACTTTAATGGGCACACATTGAATCTCTGAACTTGAAGTCAAGCAAAACCGAGAACGTTAAGGATGTGTAATCCATCACTTTGCAGAAGTTCAGAGGTGCTCACCAGGACAGTAAAAACGAACCTTTGTTGCGTTGTGTCATTTACATCACTTTATCAAAACTGCTCGTTAAAATAGAAGTGAAGACGCGTGGGTGACCTCATGGCCATTTCCAGTAGTGCACTTCAGTTCTCGGCGTTTGTACACCAATCGTTGAAACCTCCAACTCACTGTTTATTACATCATATCATTTTGGAAAAGATTGAAAATAATGTCTACCCTAAACACAGGTACCAGCACAAAAGAGTGCTGATTCTCAGACCTTCTTGCATCCGCAAATCGAAGTCAATGGGATAAATGTCATTTGTTGCTAATTGTCGTGTCTTCGAGGTCCGCACAAAGGAGTATTCACACTTATGGAGTGTAAACGGATTACGAAAAGGATTTCCTTTAATTCTACCTGATTTGTGAAAAGTCAGGGGATAATACTTAAAGGAAGTGAATACTTACACAATCCCGAAGAGAAGCAGGAAAACACTCAAGTCAGACTACAGGTACGCGGCGAAGAGTTTTCCTTTTCAAGGTTGACTGCGGGAGTCAACGACAATGAAAGGAGGGAAATCAAAAGAATTGACACAAACACATGCACGCGTTGGTACGTGCACACATTGATGGAGGAAACGCAGGTTTGACGGTTTGATCGTGGTGACCAATGTCACTTGGGAGAAAGTGAAGGAGAGGGTGTTCAGCGTTCAGTTGCACGGACGAACGATCTTTACGAAGCAAATGTTAATGAGTGTTGAGTTATTTGCGATAGGATTTTTTTTGGCTATGGAACTGTGATTGCTTTTGGCATACCGTGGTGCTGCCAAAACTGATCTGTTGAACAGGAATTGGGGGAGATGTTGTTAGTGTTGGTTGTAGCATTTCCCCAGGGAAAAGATCTGCCTTCGAATATTTGAGCACATTCATACCATCGATTAGGCGATAATCATTTATCAGCTGATTATTTACTGAGGTCTGAGCCAAAGGTGCCGTTGACGGCTGCATAACTAAGCTAACAGAGCTTCGGTCTCTCCCTCATTCTCGAACCAGGAGGCTCCTTTCTAGAATGGAGCATTGGTGTCAAAGCGAAAGCGAGCGTTGTGCTCCCGTCAGAGCAATCGTATCAATATTGCCTCCCGGACACCTGCTGCTATTCAAAGTGAGCTGGAGGGAATTGATCGGTATGATCGATACTCACTCGCCAATTTCGAGAAACAATTGGATGTACCCGCTTATTAACCTCTGTTAACGTACTGGTGCGAGTAGTCTATCATGAATTAGCAAATAAAAAAGAGTTTAAAATGAAAGATTGTTCGTCGACTGTGATAATTCATCAGTGATAAAATTCTTAAAAGCAATCAACCCGACTGCACGGTATGTTTTAAGCCGCATTCACCTAGGATGTGAATTATAAGCATTTTTAAAATACAGATCATGCATACAGCTCTTCAAAATAATTGATTGGAAACAGCCTGACTAAATTTATGAGAAAATAACTTTCTATCGATCGAGCCGTTCTTCCGTTGAAACCTCTCCATACATGTTTAACATCCCGTAGGCATTTCTTCAGCCATGCTGTACATTTGTGGAAACATCTCCCCACAGGTGCGCTTTAAGACGTATACAGACGGCTTTTTTTTCTCTTACTTACTTAAGGTGGCGCTACAGTCCGGGGTGGACCTGGGCCTCAACCAACAATCGTCTCCAGCCAGCTCGATCTTTAGCTAGCTGTCTCCAGTTTCGCACGCATAGTTGGTTGAGGTCCCTTTCCACTTGCGTGCGCCACCTGAGTCGCGGTCTTCCTCTACTGCGCCGTCCCTCGGGGGTGGATTCGAAGACTTTTCGGGCCGGAGCATTGGTTTCCATCCGCTCTACATGACCTAGCCATCTCAATCGTTGGATCTTCACTCTTCTGGCTAAGTCGATGTCGCTGAACAGCCCGTATAGCTCGTCGTTGTATCTCCTCCTCCACTCACCATCTATGCAGACGGGACCGAAAATCACTCGAAGAATTTTCCTCTCGAAGCAACCAAGAGCTGCTTCATCCGCTTTTGACAGAGTCCATGCCTCCGCGCCATATAGCAGGACTGGGACGATTAAGGTCTTGTAGAGCGTTACCTTGGTTGTTCGAGAGAGGGCTTTGTTCACCAATTGCTTTCTTAGCCCAAAGAAGCACCGATTGGCAAGAGTTATTCTTCGTTTGATTTCAGCGCTGGTGTCGTTGTCTGAGTTGATAGCGGTTCCTAGGTAGACAAAGTTTTTAACTACCTCAAAGTTATATCTGTCTGCCGTGACGTTCTGACCGAGACGTCGGTGTTGGGTGTCCTTTCTTGTTGACAGCATATATTTGGTCTTGCCCTCGTTTACCGCTAAACCCATCTTTGCGGCCTCCGTTGCAATACTCACAAAAGCGCCTTTGACATCACGCTGCGTTCTTCCGATAATGTCAATATCGTCGGCATATGCGAGTAGTTGGACGGACTTCTGAAAGATTGTTCCTCTGGTGTTGGCGTTTGAGTTTTGAACAATTCTCTCAAGAACGATGTTGAAGAAGTCGCATGACAGCGCGTCGTCTTGTCTGAATCCTTTTTTGACATCAAAGGTCTCGGTTAGGTCTTTACCGACCTTGATGGAGCAGTGTGCATTCTCCATCGTCATCCTACACAAACGGACGAGTTTGGTAGGGATGCCAAAACTAGACATTGCTCTGTATAGCTCGTCTCTATAAATGCTGTCATACGCGGCCTTAAAATCGATGAACAGGTGGTGGGTATCGATTTGTTGCTCCTGGGTTTTCTCCAAAATCTGCCGGAGTGTGAATATTTGGTCGATGGTGGATTTTCCTGGCCTAAAGCCACACTGGTATGGACTGACCAAGTTGTTGACGAATGGCTTTAGGCGTTCACACAGTACGGCAGATAATATCTTATAGGCGATGTTAAGGAGACTTATCCCCCGATAGTTGGCGCAGTCAAAGGGGTCTCCTTTCTTGTGGATCGGGCAAACAATGCTGAGGTTCCATTCATCGGGCATGTTTTCCTCCGACCATATTTTACAGATGAGTTGGTGCATGCTCCTTACCAAATCATCGCCTGCGGCTTTAAAAAGCTCGGCGGGTAGGCCGTCAGCTCCAGCAGCCTTGTTGGATTTCAGTTTAGATATAGCAATCCTCACTTCATCCAGGTCGGGTGGACGGAATTGTTGATCCTCATCGTCCCTTTCATTGGGGTTGAATGGTTCGTTCTGCCTGACAGCGGAATTTGGTTCTTCGTCGCCGTTATACAGTCTGCAGAAATGGTTTCTCCATATTCTCAGCATCGACTGTGACTCTACTACGATGTTCCCTTGATCATCCTTACAGGCTTCGGTTCGGAGTTTATAACCTTGACTGGTTGACTTTACCCTTTGGTAAAACTTCCTTACCTCATTCCTGCAGTAGTATCCCTCTATTCTGCCGATCGCGCGCTTCTCATGCTCCTTCTTTTTTCTCCTGAGAAGCCGGTGTTGGTCTCTCCTCTTCTGCTCGTAGAGCTCCCGAGCAGCTCTTGTCCTTCTTTGCAGTGCCGCTTTGTATGCTTCTTGCTTGGCTGCATTCGCCTGCCGACACTCATTGTCAAACCAGGGGTTTCGTTGTGTTGGCGGATTGAAACCCAGCACATCAGAGGCGGCATCTCTGATGGCTTTTTGGCAATGCTGCCACTGGTCTTCAATACTTGATGTTGGCGGCGTAGGATTTCTTAAGAGGTTAAGGGAGACACGATCGGAAAAGGATTTGGCAATCTCTTGCGATTGTAGCCGGCCGACGTTGAACTTCCTCACAGTATTTCTTTGTCTTGGCGGTGTTCGGGATATCCGCAACCTTACCTTGGCTACTACAAGGTGGTGGTCCGAGTCAATGTTGGCACCTCGGAACGTTCGGACATCTATAATACTGGAGGAGTGCCTTGCGTCGATCGCAATGTGATCAATCTGATTGATGGTTGATTGATCAGGAGATCGCCATGTCCCTTTGTGAATGTCGAGATGTGGGAATTTTGTACTGGCTACTACAACATTTCGCCCCGCAGCAAAGTCGATCAGCCTAAATCCGTTATCGGATGTGGTGTCGTGTAGGCTGTGCTTCCCGACCGTACTACCAAAGATGTTCTCTCTTCCTAGCTTTACGTTAAAATCGCCAAGAACAATTTTAATGTCGTAGCTAGGGCATTGCTCACACGTTTTGTCCAGGAGCTCATAGAACCTGTCTTTGGTGTCGTCATCTTTCTCCTCTGTGGGGGCATGTGCGCATATAAGGCTTATGTTGGCAAATTTAGCCTGGATGCGAATTGTCGTGAGGCGCTCGTTCACTGACCTGAACGATAAGACTTCTTGCCTAAGTCTGCCTCTAACGACAAATCCACATCCAAATAGGCGCTGTTTTTGTTGCTTGTAGCAATCACCGTAATATATATCACAGTTTTTCATCCTTCTTTTGCCCGGTCCATCCCATCGCACTTCTTGGATGGCGGTTATGTCTGCTTTGCAGCAGTCTAGGGCTTCCGCTAATTGTTCGGCTGCACGTGGTCTATAAAGGGACCTTACATTCCACGTACAGATCCGAAGGTCGTTGTCCGTATATCGTTTGCAGGGTTCGTCATCAGTAAAGTCATCCGTTTCCGAGGCTTGTTGTTGCTTCGTAACTGTTGTTTTTTGTGTGGCCGGGCAGTTACCCCGACGGCACAACCCCCAACCTGGAGGGCCAGTTCCTTTTTTGTAACCCCTAGGACAAGAGGTCGCACTTATAAGTTTGGCAGGTTGAGCTCGGGTGAACTACAACCAGTACCCGATGGCTACCACTTGGAGGTAAAATAAGCACAATTGGTGTGTAGGAAAAGTTGCAACACTGGGCATCGCCAGGTTGACGCCATTCAGTGCCTACCCGATTCCCACAGCACCCAGCCATCGGCTTTTTTTTTCTCACCTCTCCATATAATTTCTTAATTCAATCTTAGATTATGAATGTATAATGTCACTTCACTGTAAATCTTGAAAAATGTTATATCATAAATGCTGTAGTCGAAAAGAGTAGTACATTCGAAAGGTACCCTACAATCAATAAAATGAAAAAATAAATGAAATGAAGTTCGTATTCGATTATACTCTGAGCACACCATTTTGGTCGAAGTGACCGATCCAGTCTAGTCGGTGAATCTCATCCCGAATGCCAGGATCAAATAATTTCGCACCACACTTATGTAGTAATCGACGACTTGAGTTAATACCACATTTGTGTACAAAAATCGAAGCAATCTCAGTTGCCGTTGGCAATTCTGAATTTGATTTCCAATCACTTTAATAAGCACTCAAATTGTGCGGGTCTCGTGTGTAAGAGATCTACAGTTTTAAGCCGACTCCAAGCCACGGTATAACATTGAGTATTGTCAGTATTTCGAGAGAGGTAGGGCCATGATATATTTATCTGTCGTGCCGACAATTGAACAAAGACCGCGCCACTGCCGCTACTTTGTCACTGCGATTACTTTGCCTTTACATCAAAGACTCGGTCCCCTTCTTATTCAAACAGGAAGCTGGTAACCGATGACCTTCTCAGTTGGCTCATATTCTCGTCGAAGTGACCAACCCAGTCTGGTGAATGGATTTCATTAAATTCCTTGTAGAATTCGTGTTTTTTGCTTCATAAAACTTCGTCACAGCTCTCTGGCATGGCTGAGACTTGTGTTGTAACCACAATTATTTAGAAATGGAGGTGCCAAAGGAACGCCGATTGTCATTGGCAAACTTCCTAGTGCAGCGTTCGAGTTCGCTTTTTCGAAACCGAACACTCAGTGTCTGAAACAAATCGACAAGCTTACGATCTTCAATCATTTTTAAATTGTTAAATTGTTGCTACTGCAACACGTATTGAAAGAGCCACTCCCTCCAAGATGAGGAAGAGAAAACGAAAGAAAGTCCTTAAGTCTCTACGCATGCAGCCCCAAAGAAATTCACATTTTAATTACACATGGCAGTCAAATAAGGTCGAATTTATAAATACAAATTTATTTCTCTTTGAAAATGGGCAATGAAGGCAAATTTAGAAATCCTGCTACCTATGACTGCAAGCCCATGTGTAGCTTTAGACATTGCCGAGAATAAACCCCTTGGCTGGCGATAAACAACTTCAAACGCCAACAGCGGTTCCTTAATTTCATGTCCTTTCAGCCGCTTCATAAAGGGACCTCAACAACATGCAAGCAGGCGGGAAAGGTTTGATTCGCATCAGCATTTCAACAATAAGCACTCATTTCGACGTTTATTTAGGGAACCATATTCATGTCATATTACGTCAGAGCTTGATATCCTTGCGATAAGGTACGAGGATACTGAAGCTGGTACCCGCTATGTTACCTTAAACCATCTTGCAACCGCCACGCCACATAATGTCTAAATAAGAAATTTATCTGACATTTACAACCGCATCCAAGTCAAAACATTCACTAAGCGAACACCGCAGCAATGAAGGACAGCACAACAAAAAAAAATCAATCTTGACAAAATGTAAGTATTGCTTTTCATCTCACTCAAGTGTCCTCCCGGATGTGAAACTTAACGATGCCATCATCAACATCCGAGTGCGGCTACTGCGGCGATAAATATACGTTTGAATGTGCGTGCCATAGGCTGACGAGTACTTGTACGCGTCTTATCTCGCTGCGAGCTAAATGAAAACGAAACGTTTACAGCGAAAAAGGCGTCAAATTCAATTAACCACCTCTGATGGGCTCATTCCCCGTCCATCTCGCACAACGTTTCTCACCTCACTCTGTGCTCGGTGTCCTTCTTTATGGACTTGCGGATCATTGCCGTACTGTATAAAAAAAAGGGGGCGTTTATCGCGCAGATAATGACACTCCTTCTAGAAACAGAACCAGTAAAACACACACCACGAGTAACAGCATACAGATGAGTATTCATTTCCGCGCTCATCTCAAAGCTCTGATCCTTAAGAAGAAGCAAGAGGAAGAAGTGGAAAACGACTCGAATAAATGAGACATCGAGGGGGAATGCGAAAAGCAAAAGAACAAATCTCCTGCTTTTTATAGCACATACAGTGTTATCTGCAGTACGCTGCCGGGTTTTGGGAGGGGTCGGTAGGGAGGTTTGTCGGCGAACGCAGGCGCTCTTCGGGCAGTACATGGTGTGTTCGCCCACGTAAATAGGAGCAAGGATTTTCTTATGTACGAAAGGCAAGGACGTTAGACTCCCCACGGCTTGTATTTAACGATGAAGAGGGGTTTATGTACAAGTCCCTAGGAGTGTGTGTGCAAAAAAATAAGCAATACAGAGAGGGGCTCCGTGGGGTGTTTAGGATATTGCGTGGATATTCCTGGTGTACATAAAGTGAAGTGTGGGAGATCCTACTTTAATTGGATTTGCTCATTTAATAAGGTACTTAGTATTTTTGACAGTATCTCCGCCCCGCTGTCGGGTATTTCGTTTGCGAGGATATCGTGGCATTATGAGCTCCACATATGAACGGTACATGAGTTGCGAGAGGAAATAAACATTTCAAGTCAAAAATGATTTACCGACGGTACTTCATTTCAAAGTTATAAGACCGCAATTGCTTTTGGGCCGTTGGGAACAGAAATGGGCTCGAATATGCAATCTCTGCGATGTCTTATCCGGCAAGGTAGAGTAGGCGTAGTTTATCTCGCTGTTTATGCAATAATGTATGAAATGGGCTTTATTTAAGTTTTTTTTTCAACATTTTTCAATAAATTACCAGTGGCAATATGCACCTTATGCAATATGCCCAATGGAGCCACAGTAAGGCTGATACAAACCTGAACTTATTTAGTCCTCACCCAAATCTGGGAAATCAGTTGGGACGTGGACTCTTCATTGAAAGTCCGGTTCTAAAAGCGAACCTTTTAATAATTTCTGTCGTTTTACATGATTCCATCTCGTGAAGAAATTGGTGGAATGTGTCGAAGGATGTATACAAGAATTGTATCGTACGATTTATAGGCATAAATGGTGCCGTTTTAGCAGCGGAGAATAAAATGAAATAGAATACAGAAAAATGACGTCAATATCAGAGACATCAAATTTATTTCGCATATCATTCGACATAAGTGGTTCAAGGAATATAAGGTGTGCAGGACAGCTTGCGGGCTGTACAGCGACAAGAGTCTAGCGCGGCGTCTACGGATTCAACGCCTAAGATGGCTAGGCCATGTTGAGCGCATGGACAACACTGCTTCAGCCCGAAGAGTCTTCGACTCCGAACCAGTGGGACAACGCAGTAGAGGACGACGACGAAGCCAAGTGGAGAAGGACCTCAACCAACGTGGAGTGCGAAATTGGAGGCAACTGCCTAGGAATGGTGCCAGCTGGAGAGGCTTGTTGGCTGAGGCCCAGGTTCACCCGGACTGTAGCGCCAAAAGAAGAAGAAGACAGCTTGTCAAAACAGTCACATTTTTGTTTTGTAACGACACTCAGCAGCAATTTTTGTCACTCGACAGATTGTTGCTTAAGCTATTATCCATCACAATTTGATGTAAAAGGAAATGATTTACTTCGTTTACAATTGGTATTGTTACAAAGGTTCCTAAAAGGTTGCCGAATCTTTACTGAGTAAGAAAATGCTTATGACAAATGTTTTTGTTTTGAAGCATGTGATAAAATGTTTATTTGTTTCTGCCTTTGTGCTTTGAAGACAAATGGATCAAGGATTACACCGGCCCAAAAAGAGCACAGTATTGTGAAACAATGGTGTGTCGACAATGCCTTCTCCTACTGAACAATGCTTGTCAAAATAAATCCGGCGGTCTATTAATGATATATTGCCAGACCAAACTAATCTTAAAACAACCGCGAGCTATCATATCATGTTCACAAAAAACAATGTTGCCAATTATAACTTCCCGCCTCTAATTGAACACCCTTTAGTTGCAGTTTATTGCTATTCATGCTAATTTCTGAGAAGTTTCCATATTTGGTAAATAAATGACTTCGTCAACGCTTCATGTGGTGAATGTAAACCAGCGGAAAATATAAAAGCGAACATTCTAACGAAAGTGTAAAATGTGGTCTTTATACCTTAACGGGAACCTGTATACATTTTTAAGTTCTTATTGTTCAATAATTTTATTACATATCTACTAAAATAGAAAAGCTTTAAATTAGCTCAAACATATTTTACCAAAAAGAACATATGCTCTTCTAATCAATTTATTTATTTACTTTTCATTTTTAACCTTCTCCTTTTATTTATCCAAGGCAATTTTAAAAAGTTTGTCTGACCCATCTTATATAAACACAATAAAAAACTAATACTAGTATATTTAGTCTATACTTTATCAAACAAGCAAACCTCCTTAAAATTGTGGTGCTGTTGTCAAATACAAATATGTACTATTGGATCTCCGGACTGCTTTCTCGTCTAGTATCAGTAAAAAAAATCTTGTCGCCACAGGACTCTGAAGAAGAGTAATTACACCCACTATCAGACAAAACTGAAGAAAACTCCGGGTATCAATGTACAATCTCTTCAAAAAAACGTAGCAAGGCATACGAAATAATTAACACTTAGTTGAGAATTCTTTCGCTTTTATCACAGCCATGCGCCTTATTGGCGTGAACCTAATTCGGTAATCTATTATATTCATAGACGCGCATATCCATGCTTCTTCCATTGTCTCGTACTTCTGATACAAATTGTTGTTTGTATTACGGTTTGTTCATCCATCCATTATACCCTCAAGTTTCCTATTGAGATAAGGTCTAGATACTGCGATTCCCTTTGTATAAACCAGGTTTGTACATTTTGGCCAAATTTTCTAACAAATTTGGCCATTGACTTCAAATATTTTGAATCCATTCTCTTACGTGCCAGCTGTTCCTTATTCGGGTGATGCCATCTGATTTTTTCATTATATTTGCATTCCTCGGAACAAATAACCGTTTTCCATTTAACAACTCTCCAGTTCAGGTATTCAAGAGTTGTGTCTATTCTGTTGATGTGTCTTTTCTTTCAGTCTCAGCTTTAGTGCTGAGCTAAATAAGCCAAATAGGCCGGTCTGTGGCTGCTTCTCTTGTTGAGGAATGTGTATGTTTGCCTGTGTGTTTTGTTTAATAAGGTGTACAAGCTGAGGGAAAATATCTTACAATCGTCACTAGTCTCTATTACTTAATATAGGGAAAAGACGCTAAGAATACTCTTTTTGAATATAGGGGTGCTTTAGTTTTGTCCCATACTGAATGTGATGTTTGGTGTCAATGCCACCGCTGAACACATTGCTTAATCAACCCACGTAAATATTTCACAATAAAAATTACAAAAATGTAAGTTTTCGGCAAAAAAGCAGCATATTTTAGCAATCTCAAATTAACACCAAAAGTGGCCAACACGGCTTTACACTTATTTTCCCTACATCCACAAACACTACGACTATATCATGGCGTATATGCGCTTTATTAGTTTTTAATGATTTACTTTTAATTTGCAATATTTGTTTGTACAGTGGTTTCAAGTAAAAGTGGCACACCATCCTGTAACCATATCTGCATTAAAATGAGAAAAAAAGCAAATGTACGATGGGTAGAAGGCAATTTACTTTTATTTATAACTAGCATATTAAAAAATTAAAAAAAAAAACAAAATTTAAAAAAGAAACATTTCCACGGAATTCTGAACAAAGTTACAAAAGACATCAGTACTCTATAACTTACCATATAAGAGGACTACCACACAAACATTGATTCGTATTTATAGTGAAGAAGAAGAAGAAGATATAGACTACAAGCTGTCTTCTTACGTGAGAGCGTACATTGGGAATAGATTTGTTTTACCATATCCATCATATCCATCACTGTAGCCATCGCTAGTGAAAGGGACACAATGTACGCACAATAAGCGAAATGTTGTAGAAATCGCTGAATCTAAATAATCGTTGAACCGATATGGTATGGCTGTGAGAACTTTTATTGTTCATTCGAAAGATTCTTGTTGGAAATTTGATTGTGTCTGTAAATAGAACAAACTCATACATTAGGTATTTTGGGCTCAATACTTTCGCCATAATTTTTTAAGTCACTGACGCATCTTTCTAACAACGCCAACATTCTAATATTGAACAGTTCACTCTTCAAAATCAACCTAAACATATAGACCCTCTCGTTAAAGAACAACTGCATGCGCCACACAAGATTCCCCGGTTCAGGGCTGAAGGCCAACTAACATTCGATCGCCAAAAAAGTAATGATTCTTAAATGAAAAGGATAAAAAAAACATATGTACTTTGTAGTCGATTGTATCCAAAACAGGAATTTATTTTAGGACGTCACTCTCAGGACGTCACACCAATTTGTACTGCATAATAATATAATAATAATATAATATGGGTGGCGCTACAGCTTCAACTTCTCAGCAACCACTCGTGTTGTACGTGCTATTGTTCTCTCACGACTGGAAGGGACCTACAGTTTTATGCCGACTCCGAACGACTTTTTTTGAGAAGCTTTTTCTAGACAGGAAATACTCTTTGAGCATTGTCAGTGACTCGAAAGAGGTGGGGCCGTGAAAATTATTATTGTCGCTCAGAGCTGGATTCGAACCTACGACATCGAGGTTGGGGTCGACGCACATACCCACAACGCCACGGGCCACCACACACACATGTACTGCATAAAGTATCGGTTAATCTGATCGGATGATCTATCCGAATAGTCTCTACTTCTGTGTATGACATGTTACTTAATGTATCTAACACTAAGCAGTAACAGAAATAAAGAAGACCTTGTACCGAGTGGACGTCGTGTGATTTTTATTGAGTAGTGAAGTGTTTTCTCAATTCTACCCCTACAACTTCCAACTCCCAAACTATGAACTTATCTGCGTGATATTTTGAAATCGAATTGATTTTTTATCGTTTGAAAATCAAACGACTTGTTGATGTGACGTTTTGGCTTGTAATGGGCCAACTTCAATGATCAAAAACGACAATACATAAAGACATGTTGGTTGAAATCCTCTACCACTTTCCAACCTATGACGATAGTCATTTTGAGTCACGGGCTTAAATGACTACTGTGGTTACGAGCATCTGTCCCCAAAAAAAGTTGGTTCTTTTCATTAAATTGTTCGAAATTAATCTCACAGGGTATTAAGTCGCCGCACGGTGATCTGAGGACTAACAGACCAAACATGGCTTTTTCGTCTTTATTTTCTACCTACAACTAGAACTCACGGTCTACTGCGAAATTTGAAATATTTTTGAAACCTAAATCCATCAGTTTGATTCAAATTGCCTAACAGAAACATCCACTGGCAAATTTGAATTAAATTCCAATTAAATACCCGCGCACCACTGCTCCGAAGATCTAAGCATTCTTAAATAAGTGAAAATATGAGACAAAAAGAATTAACGCAAATCAACGATTCGCACCACCTTCAAGTACCCTCTTCGAATAAGTCTCCATTAAATGTACCCTCAATGAGACTCTTATTTCACAAAGCACCATTCAAGATACCACAAAACTTCGTAGAGCAGCACCCAGAGAATACCTCGCATCGGTGCCGCCACCACACTGAGGCAATTACATCTGAAGACAGTACACTCACTCGTAGGTATCCGCTTTGAAGAAAAATCTCTTCGCAATAAAGTAGAAGAAAATATTTACCCCTCAGACCAGTGTACGCTGCGCTGCGCCGCCCTGGAGTGTTTGTGTACTATCAAACAACACTCACTACATTCGGTAAGGATACAGCCCCACCGCCAGCGCCAACGCCAACATTATAATGCATTCCATAGATGATGGGTGGGATGTGGGGATGGACGGTGGCTGCCGTTCCATGTTTCTGTATGTACGTAGTTTGGGCGGATGAAAAAAAAAACAGCGGGAAGAAGCATTCGCGAGATCTTATAGTTCTTGTGTTTCGTCTACACATTTTTTTTACAGTTTTTCTTTGTACGGAATTTTCGAGCTCGCCGGGGTTTCGAGAGTTATTGATTTTTTCTTAGTGCGAACGGGACCAAGGTACACACCGCTCGTAGCCGTGAGTATCTAAACCCAGATACTCAGAAGGAAGTAAATTAAAGGTGATGTGTAACGAAAAGATTGCGAACTTCATGCAATAATGATAAATTAAGATGTTTTTTGTTTCATTCTCCTTTCGCTGTTTATTTTGAGCTGAACTGGTGGGTGGCACGTGTGCGCGGGTTGAATCTGCGGATGCAACCGACGTTTGGCTAAGATTTCAGGCTTGTTCTTTGTTGGATGAATAAGAGAAGCTTGACAGATCCGAAATAAGGGTGTGTGCATTGAGGGCAGAAAGCCAGAACAACTATGATAAGAATTCAACTAACTTGCCGCCCAGTTGAGGAATACTGTGGATGTTTGAAGATATTTACATTGTTTTTCACAAAAACAATCGGCAGTGAAGTATTTGGTTAACAACAAGGAAGGGTCTACAAAAAGTTCCATACGTTAGCGATATTTGTTAAGTAATGCTTAAATATCCTTACTAGCCAAGTTTTCCCCTTCTAATGAAATTTGAGAAAGCAATTATAGCAGTAACTTGTTATCTTACTTACTTGTCAGGCCGGCGACCCATGAACGGTCCGAGCCTGAGCAATTCCTGCCTTCCTGAGCACGCTGCTTGCAGTCATCAAGGCCAAGCTGTTTTATATCCACGATGACTTGATCTCTATACCGGAGGTTCGATCTTCCTCACCTTCTCGAACCAGGAGGCTCGGATTCGAAGACCCTCTTTGACGGAGCGTTGTTGTCCATTCGGTCGATGGGGACAAGCCAGTGTAGTCGATGGATATTTGCCTTCCGGACTATATCCAAATCCTTGTCCATAAAGCAGGACTGGCAGTTTTGTAGAGCATGACTTTGGTCCTTCGAGTCAGGAGGTTGTACCTGTCGATTGTAATCTTATGGTTATGGCGGTTCTCTTTTGCTCGACAGCATATCTCCTTGTTGACCAGCTCGTTTCGCCTGTTCCTCAATAGCCGTGAAAGCTTCCAATACGGCGCGTTGGGACTGCGCGATAATGTCTATAGCATCCAACTGCATATCTCCACAGATGGACTGATTAAAGAATATTTGGCCTTCCGTATTTACAGCTGCCCGCAGCGCTATCTTCTCCAGTACCACATTGAAAGAGACACACGCCAGTGCGTCACCTCGCCGAAGCCCGGTGCATTTTTCGAACGGTTGAGATGTTTTTTAACCGAACTCCACGGTGCATCGCGTATGTATTAGCGTGGTGCGACACAACCGGATGAATTTTTTTCCGGCATCCCGAATTCGGCCACCGCTTGGAATAACTCCTTGCCACATAGGAAGCTTCATAAAATAGTTGTGTAAGTAGATTCTTCCAATTGCCAGCCAATTGCGTAACTTATGCAATCTTTTAAGAGCTTGTTGCGTTCTTCAACAAACTCAACTTCAACTTCGACCAGTCCTGCTAGAAAATAATAGTAAATACAAAAAGAAAAAAACGGGGCCTACGAGTCAAATTCGGACACCTTTAACACTTCACAACAAAAATAATGTGGTATGAGAAGCATGCAAAAACACTTCTTTTGTCTTTCTTGCTGACTGTTGTCCATTCATTACATGTCATAGACTGTACGGTGCCTTACAATTTGATGGTCATGGACAAGAAACTGATATTCATTATAACAAATGGGGTGTGTTCAGATTTAATACCTAAGAATGTGTTGGAAGATTAATTTATGACAAATTTATTCTAAGTAAATTTTAATTTTGATACAGAAAAAATGCCAAAAGCTATATCACCATTAGGTTGGGGGTCATACAAATCTTTGTGTCGCCACATCTGACAACCCTAATTTTTTCATTTTAATTCATTTTTATTATTTAAAAATTTTATATATTAAAACAACCTGACAACCCTGCTCCTGATCCTGTTTCCATTTCCCGAACATCATTTTTATATTCTCGTGACACAGTGCACGTGAAATAGATTGAAATCGTTTTCAGCCAATGATATCAAATGTCCATAGTTTTCATTTACTCCGACTATATCAAACTAATCAGGGCCAATGTACAAGTTTTGGAAGTATTCAGTTATATTTAAAGAAGGCAGCATACTGCTGTTTGGATATTCCCTTCGGACAGAACATGTGAGCGGCCACTCACGCAACCTTTCAACAATATATTATGACACTGTACTAAAATCAGCTTTTCTGTCACACGGTTGAAAACCCCGATGTTGGCTCTGGATATTGTAAAAACTATGCACCGAAAAGGTAATTTATAAATATTAATTTACAAATACACAAATGTCAAATGACATCAGTTGAGTCCCTATTTTTAAATCAGACCCCAAGATTTATGCTTACTTTTGCTTATTTGTTCACAGCGCAATGTAAATACAATTGCCTTAAATCGTAATTTAACTAGACTAGTGGTGGCCCGTGGCGTTGTGGGTATGTGCGTTGACCCCAACCTCAACGTCGTAGGTTCGATTGCTGCTCTGTTCGACAAAAATAATTTTCACGGCCCCACCTCTTTCGATTCACTGACACTGCTCAAAAAGTATTCCCTGTCTAGGTAAAGCTTCTCTAACTTGGCCGTTCGGAGTCGGCATAAAACTATAAGTCCCTTCCACTCGTGAGAGAACAAATAGCACGCACAACACGAGTGAGAAGTTAGGCCCCAGTCCTCTACGGGCTTTAGCGCCACCCATATTATTATATATTATATATTATAACTAGACTCGGTCTAATTCGTCGTGATAGACTCCAAGGAAACAGCGATGGATGCAATTCTGGAGCATTTTCTCTATGTCCGTCAAAGACAAATTATTAAATGACATGTTTACCGTGAAACCACATCGGATAAATTTTGCAAAAAAAAAATATCGGACAAATCTTCTTAAGAAACGCTACAGTAGACTACAACTGCACTTACTCTACCTAGTGGTGCTACTACCTCCGGAGTAAATTGTACAAATAACATCAGTACCGGGATCAAGTCTAGAATAACTCTTACCAACCGCTATTTCTTTGGCCTCAAGAGCCAAATGAGTAATAGAGCTCTCTCTCGAAGGACCAAGTTGAATCTGTATTAGATACTGATCATCAGAGTCCTGCTATACGGCGTGGAGGCATGGTCAATCTCCAAAGCGGATAAAGAAGTCCTTGGTCTCTTCGAGAGAAAAGTTCTGCGTGCGATCATTGGTCCCGTTTGTGTTGACGGGTTCTGGAGTAGAAAATTCAACCACGAACTGAACGGGCTGTACAGCGACTTGAGCCTAGTCATGCGTCTACAAATTCAACTCCTACGATGGCTGGGCCATCTAAAGCATATGGACAACTCAACTGCGTCCCGAAGAATCATCGAATCCGAACCTGTGGGGCAACGCAACAGATGATGTCCGCGTTTAAGGTGGCGCACCCAAGTTTAGAAGGATCTCAACCAACTTGGTATGCGAAATCGGAAAAAGCTGGCCAGAGATCGCGCTAGTTGGAAGGGCTTGTTGATTGACTACAGTGCCATACAAAGAAGAAGAAGAAGTGGTACTGTACTGATTTAAATATAAATTATAAGTCCTACACTTGGAATCTATTTATGTACACTTGAAAAAATTAAAAAAGGAGAAATATTAAAGGCCACTTGTAATTAGGTTTCAGGCAAATATTATTTCTCAGAACACTTCTCAGAAAACTCCGTCTTCAAATTAAAAAAATTTGCTATTTTCTTCCTCTACTTTTGCTTTGGTGAAAACATTTTTTTCAAATTAGATTTAAAGAACGGCTTGAGAGATATGGTCTGTTTAAGGTCGCATTTGTTTGGTGAATGGAAAACGACCAGTCTTCAGTCTTAAACAAAAACTCAATATTAAAAGGAAAATATGTATCTGGAACCATAAGTTACAATTTTGGACTATCTATAGTATACCAGCATGGACACAAAAGGATATCTTTATTTGTCCATGATACCAGTTTCATGAGATGAGGTCTTATAAGGTAGTCAGATTTCCGAAAAATAGCGAGTAAATCGGGTTAGCTTAAGAGTTGTTGGCTGCTTTTGGTCAAAAGAGAATTTAATTCAAAGAGACTAGACCAAGTACGTACGTATATAAAAATGTGGGAAATTAAACTGAAAGCGCCTCTCAACCTCTTCACAACGATATGACTGGTGGTGACAAATGGTTATTTATGAAGACGGCTGGAATGAGTAACAAAATTAGGTCAGGGACTTGGAGCGTAAAATGTGCGCAACCATTGCGGGCAGCCATTAAAAAGCTGGTAGGTACCACATTATTATCGCAAAATTGAGAAGTATCATGTAATTTCTCCATTCCTTGATCTCTGTCGGTATGTACACTGTAACAATTGGGCAGTACAGTACTTGTCCAGTACTTTGTCTGAAGGACTACCAGGGTTTAATGTATTGTAGAGTAATTTTGTTTTTCCAAATATGGAAAAGTGGGCACATATAGAGTTTTCGAGACTCTCAGTGCAAAATAATAACACCAAAAAATTCTGTAGATAGGTAAGTACCTTGTCACTTACTATTAAAAGTAAGTAGCTACGGTCTTCATATTTGAGCTTATCTAAGTCATTCTTCCAGTTTGAACTTCACTCGGATTCATACGATTAAGGCAAACGTTTAATTACTTCAAAAAAAGAACGAAAACCTAAAACAAAAGCAGGAATATAACTTTGATAAGTTTAATGAAACATCTTCTAATTAGCATAGACCACTGTCAACTGCATTAATGAAGCATAACCATGAATGACCACCGAAGTGGAACAGTTAATCATTCAACTCCCATCGGCTTACCTCAGTCCGCCATCACCGCAGCATACTTTTGTTACAGAAGCGCATCAGTAAAGCAAAAACCCACACAGCAAGAGGAAAGCCTCAACTCCGACCAAACCAAGGACTTGCATTCAAAGCCAGGCAACAGCAACAATGGAACCATCCTACTGCTCACTACATAATTAATAACTTTTCTCTTATTTCAAAATAGGTAGTTAGGTATCCGTCGTGTAACTTTTACCTAGTTCTCCAATCCAGATAGGGGCGATAGGGACGTCGCACAGAGTACATTAATAAGATGGAGCGAAGAAGAGAGACAGCGAGCAAACAGAGGAAGATTGATAATACAAACAGCAGCACAAGGATACAAGTGCACAAAAAGTATAATAAATCCACGGGAAGAAGCGGAGCGGCGAACGCATAAAAACAGAAATCGCTAGAATTCATTCTCCGGACTACCACACTCAAGTGGTTCAGCAGTAGAATTCCCGGCATTCTCCGGCTCCAATGTGGCTTAAATGATGTACCCCAAACACAACATCCCTAGCCCAATGAACGCACAGCAGAGGTGTGGCCACAGCCGCATTATCTCTCTCCGTCTCACACGCTCCACCAGCGCCGAGTGGAGAGCACAGCGAACGGCAACGAAAAAAAAAACAATAAAGAATATCGAAATACGAGTAGTATCTAATTGATAATCGTTCACTTACACTGCTTTTGAACAAATAAAATCAAAACTGAAAGAGAGCAGAGTATCGACGAGCGACGAAATAAGCGCACAAAACGGCCCCCACCCACCCACCGTCGTGTATACAGCGTACCCCACTGCAGGGAATCCCGAAACTCACAGATTGGCTAACAGGATTGGCGCGAATACGCGCGATCAAGGATTACCGGGCATGTACTCGGCTATGTGCCTGGCCTCATCCCCATTTTCAAGAGGAATCTCCTCTCGCCAACGACTCATTCTCCGTTTCGCTTGTGCACCGTGCGCGCAAGAGAAGGCAAGTGCCCACGAGAAGAAGACCGAACGAGAGCAGACGAGTATATAGCCTAAGATATGTATTTCTTATTCGACTGGGGGCTCGGCTAATCGCATGTAATGCGCGCGCATTATCCGGGCGGCACACTGCCTTATCCCCGCTTCGTTGTGTATGTAAACCGCTGCCGTACATAAGGTACAGGTGCTCCAATCGTGGGTGTTGGAGGTGGGATGGTTCCTATTCACTGTACATAGAAGTGCGTCTCCCTCTGGCGAGAGGGAGAAGCGCTGTATCGCACGGATAATGTATCTTTTAATCGAAATTCGGGCACGAGAAAAAATCACCACACAGGGATAAACATCTTTCGGAGACGGACGACTGTGCAGTTGGAACAGAAAAATACGGTTTGTTTGATAAATCTCGGGACAGGTTCATCGCCGTTATATACAACAAGTGTGTGACCGACGCACGAACACGCACGCAGCTGCGGTGCGCTTGTGTGGGGTTTGTTTTGGTTCACCACAATGCCAATTGAGCACGCACACACTGAACACGCAGAAGTTGCGAGTGAGTGTGACGATTTGCCGGGTAGTGTCACTACGCTTTTGGGAGCAGACTGTGGTACTTTTTGGGACGACACTTTGCGAGCGTGTGGGCGACCTTGTTTACGGTGGGTGGAGTATTTTAATCAAAAATCATCTGGGCTCTCTGAGGAAAACCTGCAATTCGCAATTATTGGCAGCCGTGACTGGTGGCGATTTGTGACTTCAATCAGTTGAGTTCGACAAGCATTTACGGGGATCTTCGCGGCAATTGGTGAGATGCTCGATTTTCCATTGGCACATGGCCGCAGGGAAACTTAGGAACACACGATCTATTTGACGTCAGCGGTACGGTACGTTTCCATGGTGGAATGCGGCAGCATAGATTTTTGTGATGCGAAATTAAAGCAATCAGACGGGAATTCCTGATGCCGTGATATGATGGGGAATCAATAAAAATGGATCTATCAACATGAGAGACATCAGACCAAATACTGGCGTTACACTGAAACGTGGGTTGATATCGGCCATTAATGAGGCCAAAGCTGATTCTAGTAGAGTGAAATATTTTGTTCATCCGCTGGGAAAGGCTAGACAAGATGCGAGATTTTGAGCGGCCTTAAATATGTGAACAGTTGGAATGTATGTTGTTTTGAAGGACACTGTTTACCCAGCCCTTCTAATCGAATGTGCGTGAGCAAATAGATGTCTTCGACGAGGACCCCGATCTTGACAGGCGTTCGATGTATTTGGCTCCCTTTAGTTCTAAAAGTACCAGACACTTCGAGAATATAAGTTCATTGGATGATATAAAGACCCATCACGGCGAGCAATGGAGGACCTTGTATTAGATGTTTGTGGGAAAACAAGAAGACCTGCCGCTTTTTCCACCGAACACACTTAACACATTATGGGGCCTAATTGTGGGTCTGGAAATTCAGCTCAATTTGGTCATTTAGAAACAGCGAGTAAACATGTTATTGTTCAATTGAGCTCAGACTTATGTATCTAGGTTGGGTTTGGTTATTGGGCTGTCAGCAAAATTGCCAACACACTTAGCCCATTATGGGTCCATTGTGATACCCAATGCCGGTCATTTGATCGGCATATGTTATCTGGACCAGATTTGAAAACTTTGGGACTTGAACCTAGGACCTCTAGATATAGCCTCAACCACCACCGAAATCCAGCCGTTTCCAGACTTTTGCAAGTTGATAGAAAAAAAATGTAAGAAATTGAGAACATTGGATGTGACCTAAGGAGATAATATAGAGAATTATGTGTGGACACGAAATACATTTTTGGAAGGAATAAACTTTTTCTCACGCGTAGTTTTGGGTAAGATTGCTTATAAAATGTGACTAAACGATTCCAATTGGATCAAAATATCTTAGATGTCTTGATTTGGGGCATTTTAAGAACATCAATTAATATTTTGCATGTGCTGTTTATGCGTCCAGATATGTCCAACAAACTATAGCCGGAGGAGTTACCGTTTTCCAATGTCAAAAGCAGCTTAGATTGCTCACAAAAATTGGTCAGGATTGTTTCAAGGAACTTTAAATTAAATTAAAAACCCAAATGAAACTTGAAAAAACCAACTTTAAAATTGAAAAAAAAATAAACTTGAATCAAGCAGAGTCATCTTTGATAGTAACAATATGGGTGGCGATACAGCTCCTCAGCAACAACTCGTGAGTTCTCTCACGAGTGGAACGAACCTTCAGTTTTTTGCCGAATGACCAAGTTTGTGAAGCTTTTTCTAGACTTCTAGTTTCTAGTTATAGTCTTTGAGCTCTGGGAAGAGGTGAGACCGTGAATATTATTCTTGTCGTATAGACCAAGGATCGGACCTAGACGTCGAGATTCAGGTGCATTGGGGTCGACGCATATAATCACAACACTACGGGTCAGCATTTGAGCAGTAAAATATTCAGTCAGTATGAACAGTCAGAAGTCACAACTAAACATGGACAGGGCAGGGAACTAGCTTGGTAATGAACACAATCTTGAGCAACCAGAGCGACTCTTTAGCAGTGAAATATTTTGAATAGAAGACATTATCAAACACGCACTCGTAATGCGTAATGCATTATTACACTATAAAATTATTAAGGGCGTGTTGAAACTTAACTAGGACAAACCAAAATCACAGGAAAATCAAATATTGGCGTCTTGGTATTCTGTTGATGGAAAAAACACTAAGGAATACCAAATAGCTAAGACTTTATAAGAGCGGTAGCTAAGATGCATATGTTTGCATAGATTTCTTGTCGAGCGCCAGTCGAATGGTATTTATTTTCAAAAAAAATAAGATTGGATCAACCGTTTTGTGTGTATGTACATAAATAAAATACTAAAATTAAAAGTCGCCTATGAAGTTCTGTGCTTTGGGAGAACCGATGAAGCTTGCAAGGGAACGAAAATCCCTGATCAAGGGTTAACCATTTGTGTGATCGACAAAATGTCCCTATTGATCCCTATCGCCACAATCAGAGGGGGCATGTACCTCACATAGCCAGATCTCTCGCCAGTTGTGTCCAGGTTTTCCCACCAAGCCGGCTGATGTCCTCTTCGACTTGTGTTGGCCACCTTATTCGGGGACCTCCTCTATTGCGTTGTCCCATAGACTCAGGGTCTTCGAGGCGAAGGTAGGGGGTCCATACCCACTACATGGCCATTCATCCGAGGCATTTGATCCGTAGATAGCTGGGTTTACTCATGTACAGCCAATATGTGATAAGAAAATTTATATTTGTCTACTACTACTGTCTACTGAGTTATTCTAGCACTTACAATTGTACAAGTTGCAGAAACTTTCTTGATAGCTTCCACATCCCCATGGCATATAATGTTGTTGAAGGACATTCTCAAACGTCAAATCCAATGATTGGCTCAATCCAACCTTTGCCCATATTGGTCAATTCAGCCTGACTGAAAATACCAATTAATCTTCCCTCTACATATCTATGTATCTCATCTGATGTGAAACGACGCGTAACTCTCTTCCTCCTAAAACTAATTACCTACTAAGCAATTTATCGGGCAAGATCAGATCGCTCAAATTATCGAATAAGTGTTAAGCGAAATGAATTGTTCTCCGCACGAACAGAGGAGGTGTGGAGTAATCTACGTCCCCTCCTGCCAATACGTGGGAGAACTACCCAAAAGGTAGTCACTATCGGTGTGAACATAAAAAAAGGTAAAACAACTTTTGTTGTTTGACATCACATGTGAAGTCAACTGTTGAAAGCAATTATTTGGAAAAGACAAGCAAACCTAATCCAAGTGTTTTTTAGTTTGAAGCAAGTGAGGCAAGTTGAATTTCGAATTCGGAAAGTACTGACCATATTCGATTACTTTTCTCTGCATCTTCCAATTTAGCAATTTAAAACACCAGCACTTTAATTAAACTTATCACTGAAGAGTTTTGCTGCGAATAAGAAGACAGATTCGAAAATATTTACGAGGTGCATCATGGACTACTATGAAAAATGGAACTGCCGGCTAGAAATATTGCCACTAGTCGAAGGTGCCGAGAGCGGTATTGTGGGTATTTTTCTCCACTTTTACACACTAAAAACTACACCGCTACAAAATATTCACGGCTCCACCTCCTTCGAAACACTGATAATGCTTAAAGAGTAATAACTAACTGCCTGGATAAATAAAAATAATTTGTGCGGCGCTAGAGCCAAGGCCTAGCTTCTCACCAACCACTCGTGTTGTGCGTGCTAATGTTCTCGTACGAGTGGAAGGAAACTACAGTTTTATGCCTACTCCGAACGGCCAAGTTTGAGAAGCTTTATCTAGACAGGAACACACTTTGAGAATTGCCAGTGACTCGAAAGAGGTGGGACCGTGAAAACAATTATTTTTGTATAAAAGAACAGGGATCGAACCTACGACGCCGGGTTGGGGTCGACGCACATATCCACAACGCCACGGGCCACCTAGATGCCTAGATAATGGCTTCGCAAAATCGGAGTCGACACAAAACTTTAGGCCCCACAAATTCGACATAAAATAGCAGCTTCCACATGACAAATAGTAGCTATCCCCATGTCCAGCACAGACTGTAGCTTCACTTATTTACATCTGAATCAGTGACAGCCCAAAGACAAGAACATGAAGTTCTTGAGGTTTGTTGAATTCAAAAATAAGATCAGTGCCTTTTTGAAGAGAAGCGTGTGTCTTTGGGGCACGGTGTTGAACTCTCAGAGAGCAGTCACTCCTGAGCGATATGAATTGCAACAATGGGGGGCGTGATATATTGCCGAAAGACAAATGTAAGTGCGAGTTCTAATTGCAGGCTTATTTCGCAAGACAACTAAAAATAAAAATAAATACTTTTCAATAACACTCGCGTTGTGGAGATGTCCTTAACCAGTGTTATCAATTGAACACCAAAAATATGGGACACACTCAACGTCACCCACTCTGAACGGAAAGGGATACAACTCTAACCAGAATTCCCAAACGAATCAAAATAATTTGTTTAAGAAAACTCACTTTTCAATATCCTCTCTGACGTGGAGTCATTACCTTTGTTATAATTGAGTCCCCGCAGTCTAAAAATTCAAGTTGCTCGTAGTGAGGTTCCACTGTAGCTACTGGCTAGGATCTTGCAGCTTTTCTAAGTCTTGAACTGCAGTCGTAGTGATCTTATCAATTTGCGGGTTCTAGTTCAAGTTTTGTCGAAAACGAGAAGCTCATCTCATTGTATTCCAGCTGGATATCAGTCCCTTGGATAGCCCCACATAATCTCTTCGGCAAGGTGAACGCCACAAGACAGGATTGTTAAGTGTTACCTAAACAGGATCCCATTGCATTTGCTGACGCATTTTTAATAAAACATCTTAATTCAGTCGGCGAAAATTAATATTCTTTTTTTCGCACACCACCCAAGTGTCTGCACTTTTCAATGAGAAGACCATTTTTTCTCCTTTATTCATAAGCACTTACTGCGGAAATGTTTTGTCGTATTTCTTAATTCCATTTTTAATTAATTAACCACTTGATTAACACAGCATTGGAGCGGACAAAAACTCGCATACCTAATAATTCGCCACACAAACAGACGTACGTACATACGTAGCTATCTGACATCAACAAAAGTGTAGATTCATTTTGCAATAATTATTCCAACATGACATGTCAGCGCGAACAAGATGTTCTCCTTCCATTCACAGCGTCGCCACCATGCCCAGTCAGAAACCTGCTGGCACAGTGTAAGTGCACGGCTCCACTATCAACGCGCACCGAACATCCACCAGATACACGCGAATTATCTCCACCATTTACATTGTGCTCTGGTTTTTTGTATCTCTAAATACAAAAACGAAATAAGACGAAAATAAAAACAAAACGGGGTTGTATTTCGACACTGCGCGCTTATACTATCCCACGGCCACATTAACTGCTGGTATTGGATAAAGAGGAGGGCACAAAGCCGTCGTGCAACGGCAACACGGCCGCCCGTTCACTGTGTGCGTGCGCGCTGTGTACAAGGAACACTCTGTATTGCATAGAGCAGGGTGGAAATGTAGCTGCTCAGTTGTGCGACAACTATCGTTGTGGATAGACGTATACCGGTTCGATTAAGGATTTCCAGTTTGACATTTGTACAGACATTCGACACCCCCTACTCATTCGAAATATATTTGGTTAATTCACAAGTGAACTTCAGCTCGAGCAGTGAACGAAAATGAATAGCAGCCGAGTGTATTGTGTGTATTAGTGTGTTCCGTTCGATAACATATATTTTTTGGCGCGCGAGGATAAAAGGTTGCTCGGCAAATATTTGCGCACAACCGACAAGGCGACAGTAGGATATTGCACCTGTCTTCGAGTGTTCAGCCAACTCCAATCGGCGACGAATGCATTTCCATAGATATCCTGTTGTCGCATATTTATCGTGAAAAAAATAGAAATAGAAATTTTGAACGCTCTCCCATTCGCAACTGAAATTGCCATCCATGCCGGTGTATGAGGCTGTGGCTGCACTTTGTCAAGAAGCGTCAGGCTCGACATTAGCTTCGGCGCTCGCCTGCAGCTCCGGTTTCGTTCGTTCCACAATCCGCGATTTAAGTGCGAATTCGACACGCTAATCGCGTCTTATCGAAACTTTTTGTCACATCCAAGGAGGGGAGAAGTCACTCGAACAAATTCACCGCCAACCGCACCGATGTCCGACTAGTGGATGGAGAGTTGTAATCAAATTGGATGCAGTTTTACGGTCTTTCATTTGGCACGGCTCAGTGATTAGTGTTAGTAAATTGCAATTTCTTCCTCCTTTCTTCCCTGCAACCTGCGACTGTGACATGGACACGTCCAGCTATGCGAGCGACTGTTTAAAATCAATCCGAGATTGATGTGGAATGCAAATAATGCCTGCATTTGTGACAGAGTTGTGTTTGTAACGCTTAGGCTGATAGCGCGATTTCCACGAATTTAAATGCGAATTTTATTCGTACCGTATCACCGTATCGGGGAACACTCATTGTGAAAAGAAACAAGACGGGAGACCAAAAGAAGAAAATCGTTTGCTTGCAAAAACTGATCGGTTTTGTGTGGAAAGAAGATATCCGGTAATGGATTTTCAGAGTGCTATGGAAACTTTCGCCGAGGCCTGGGTGGCTGCAACTGCCGGACAGCAGGTGAGTTTGTGTTTCCCCCTTTTTTTCCAAGATCAGTTGACTGTCAAAGAAGTGATTAATCCCCAAGACCATGTCGAATTCAGAAGCTCTCGGTAATCAGTGGTGCTTAAGAACGTAGTCCACTTTAGTTTTAACTTTAATTCACGGGGATTTTGTGTTATCGGTGGAATGACATATCGATGATTTTGGAGAGGCACACAGAAATTGTTAATTTATCACTGATAAACTTTAATATCTTGCCATCACGTGAGTCAGGTCGGCCTGCGTTAATAGGCGAATTCGTATATTGTGCGCTTTATTTAGATGTGCTGTAAAATTCCAATAAGTCGAAAAGTGTGCTGCCTCGTGCCTTGTCTCTCTGAATTTACTGATCGCTGGTGAATATTTATGTTTATTTCGTCTGATGACTTGAGTGTCTTTCATGTGGAATAAAGTTAATTGCTTGGATTTGAGATTTCCAATAAGACGATGGGGGAACGGAGAAAACAAGACATTTCGGAGGCATATACGTCTTTGAATTTAAAATAGACATAAACTTTAGATTTCGGGATTGTTTTCATTTTGTGCTGAACAGACAAACTCTGGTTGAACGGCTACCAGGCGGGAGGCAAATTCCTATTTTTTAAAAATATTTGTAGCGCTACAGTCCGATGTCCACGGGGGCGTAGGTTCTAGAGCAGCCGCGGGCATGTCGTGCGTGCTATTGTTCTCTTCGCTAAGGGACCTACTTGTATACCAACTCCGAACGGCCGTGTTTGAGAAGCTGGTTCTAGACAGGAGATACTGCTTGAGGCTGTCACTCGAAAGAGGTGGAGACGTGAATTATGAAAGTTGCTGGTGTCGCCGAACTGCCTACTGTCCAGAAAGTACTTGGCCGAAGCATTAAGTGGACACTGCCTACTGTCCAGAAAGTGCTTCGCCGAAGCATTGAGTGGACACTGCCTACTGTCCAGAAAGTCCTTCGCCGAAGCATTAAGTGGACACTGCCTACTGTCCAGAAAGTCCTTCGCCGAAGCATTAAGTGGACACTGCCTACTGTCCAGAGAGTCCTTCGCCGAAGCATTAAGTGGACACTGCTTACTGCCCAGAAAGTCGTTCGCCGAAGCATTAAATGGACACAGTAGGCAGTGTCTTTTGCCGAGCCTCTTTGAGGGAACCCCCTATGAGGTCCCATTAGGACCCTTAAATTTACATAAAACACCTTAATAGTAAGCAAACAACTTAAAATGCAGCACGAGCTTCTCAGGCCAGTGATCAATGAAGGGTCCGAACTTAAGCTAATGCTGCCCTATATTCTTGATCGTCACAGGCACTCTGTTCCCTTTCCTCGAGACCAGCTAAGGAACATTGAATTAGAATGTCAAGTTTACCTTACAAACGTAGTCTCATAACGCAAAAACAATTCTACTTCGCCCTGGTGACGTATTCCGTAAAACCGTCGGAATATCATACATGTCTCGATCTGCTTCTCCAGGCATTCTCCTACAAGTGATTTTACAAGTTACTCAATTCCCCGCACACCATGTACCTTCTTATCAACAAATGTGTACTTGGTGCCCTTTCAGTTTCTGTCTGTGGAACAAGCTTAATTCGTCATTTGAGCTATGATTATTTCTGGCCACTGAATCTAAGTTAGTCACTGCCTTAAAAATATTTAAGTAAGTACGTGCGTCAAGGCACAGTCACATGCTTGCTATTCATGTACAACGGCGTTCGAATTAATAGGAAAAACGATGACAATTCTTGGACATTGCCTGTATTTGCAACTGTAGCCTCTCCCTCTTCTCTCTTTATCTCTACCACTCGCAGTCTGGCCATCTTATCGGGCTAAAGTGCTTACAGCATTTGATTATGTATCCAGTCTCTGCCATCAACCATAAAGCTTCCATTCGCAGTGAACACCCTCAGCAAGATCTTGCAAAAATAAAGAGTCTTACAGTGGTTACAAGAAAAACCCACGCACGAGTCATATATTCCAATTGAGTAATCATTTGTTTTTGTTTTACCACAAAAATCTTGAAACAAACGCACACGATCGGGACCAGTCCGAGGGTAGATTTATCACTTCTGTCAGATGTCGGAAGCGAAACCATCCTCCTCTAGCGATACACCTGTGATTCTTTGTTTTATTGTGCAGCTGATAGTACGCGGCAATGTTTCACATTTTATCTCATTTATCTCACCCGGTAATGCTTATCCGTTAATAACTCCAGTAAAACAAAACAAATCCCAATATCTTATGGCGATGATGCATATATCCACAAAGTAAAGATCTAGATAACGATGTTGGCAGATAAACAGAGTAGATAACCTCATGAATGGGAGGCGCCTGGAATTTTATTTTCCTCTCATTTATGCAATTTTTGCAGCTTGATTCGATTTTTTGCGCGACGAGAAAAATGCCCTTTTGAGTGAATTTTGATCAGGGCTTCCTGTGAATGGTCATGAATTGAGGAAAAAAATTCATTATAACATTGAAATTTTAATTAAATTTGATAAAGATAAAGTTAAACCTCGATGTGAATCACTGCTCTCGGGGAAGGCTGTATGAGCAAATCGCCCAATGCTGCCTGTGACTGTCGAAATTTTACTTCTTTGCCTCGCTTACAAGATGTATGGTTCGTTAAAGAATCTTAACTTATTGCACTGTTCAAGTATTAAGCCTATACGTTTTCGTGCGGTTTGCTAATAGATGGCGTAACTTGCATCATTCCAGTGGAACATGTGTTGGAAAGGCACTGTCATTGGAAAAAGTTGTCAGGGGCAATGCTTTGAATACTACCAAGGTACATCTTTTTCTTAAACAAACCTTCACATTTTGAAGATAATACAACACGAATTAAGTTACAGACCCAATATATGCAACAAATCACCTAATTTTGTCCCTCTTTCAAAATCCATTTACTTCGTTCATCGACAAAAACCAGTTGAATCGCCGCAAAGAACCAGCCCATTCTGCTTCTAATTCAGATTAAGCCAGCGAGGGAAAAATTCCTATCCCTGCTCCAATTTTCGTTAAAGCCTTTCAAATTTAAATGGGATTTCCCAAACTTACACATTCTTTGACAACTGCACTTCCTGTGAGATTAGCACATGTACATGGCATGCACATATGTGCGGACTAATGAGGAAGCAAAGAATAGAATTTTGTGCAAATTATCACTACTACTAGACGGTATGTTATTTTTACACCTCTCATCTCAGGGCATTTGACGTAGCAGATCTGGAAAATTGATTTCATTCGGATGAGCCGTTGAGGAATTTTATTGTCTTTGGGGAAAACATCATCAGAGAGATGTGCCTGGGTTTTTGTTGTGGCATTCCTTTTAAGTTTGAATAGAAATGATCTTAGAGACGGTGGCGATGTACATTTTCTTTGAATTCTTTGATTGCACGCCAATATTTGTGAGTTCATGACAAAACAAGGAGCATGACCCAGTAAAAGATGATCATAGATTCGAAATGATTTAAGTTTTGAAGATGTGAACAAAATAACAATTATGTTTCGTTTGAAAAGTAAGACGTGACGTCTGAAGTTTACATGCAATTTTTATTTAATAACGAATACGAATTTGTTTTTTGTGGCAAATGATTTTTCGTGTTATCGGAGTTCGACTGTATGTTGAAAATGTTGCTATTGGCTTAGTACATACAGGGCATAGGGCACAGTGCTCTGTGAACTCAGCGAAAGCCTTAGGAAACTAGCAGCATCAGAAGAAGGTCTCTGCAGATTCTGCGGAGAATCTAACGAAAATCCAGAACACTGGGATTTTGTAAGGCACTAGCCCACAAGATGCTAAGATATCTGTGGTGGCCCGTTGAGTTGTGGGTATGTGAGTCGACCCCAACCTCGATGTCGTAGGTTCGATTCCTGCTCTGTGCGACGAAAATGATTTTCACGGCCCCATCTCTTTCGAGTCACTCACAATGCTAAAAGAGTATTTCCTGTCTAGAAAAAGCTTCTCAAACAAAGCCGTTCGGATTCGGCATTAAAGTGTAGGTCCCTTCCACTCGTGAGAGAACAATACCACGCACAACACGAGTGGTTGCTGAGAAGCTAGGCCCTGGCCCTCTACGGGCTGTAGCGCCACCCATATATTATTATAAAAAGTGCTGAAGTCTCTAGAACCGAACTAACTCTCATTCTCTGATTCGTAAATGAAACACTATAGTCCAAATCTCTTCCACCATTGCAGAACAGAAGCCTATAACCCTTAATACAACTCTGAGTTCTATTCAGAGGGGAGGATGTGAGCGGAGCTCTTAAGATAGTAAATGTTTGAAAGGGGACAAATAGATCTTAAGGTCGCCGTGCAATACACCCTCAACCATAATAACTTACATATGAGGCAGACGAACCATGAAGGGTCTGAGCCTGAGCTATTGCTGCCTTCCATCGGTCAAGGCCAAGCTGTCTTACATCCGCGATGACTTGGTCTTTGTACCGGGGGTTCGGTCTTTCACCCTCAACTTCTAATAATAAATAATAGTACATACAGAACGTTCTTTACGTGTACGTTTCAAAGTCATTTTTATATCCACCAGAGCACCTGGCCATCGATGCTGTAAACTCAATTTTCGATGACATGTTGCCTTATTTCAACGGAAACGGAGCTATGTGTCATTCAATGCAACCCCAACGCCGCAGGATTGTTGGCATACACAACTGATTTAAGGAAGCTCCACAAAAAAAGTTCTTTTATTAATCCTCGATGTAGCACATTCATATCGAATTGAGTCGATTGTTACAGCAGCTGTGTGTCTTGTGACAGCGTTTTGTTAAGACCACATTTCATTTATGTCTAGTCCATTGCCAAGCCTTTGGGGGCTTCCCCACCGACATGGAAACCAAACCAAGCGCTTATCTTTTGTGCATGATGTGGTGTTTCTTGGCTTTTCATCGAACCAATAGTACATATGCTATTTGCTGACGGAGCTGTTTATTTGGCATGTCCCAATTAGAAAATCCTTCCTATGCGAATTTTTTCTTTTTAATTTGGATACTTAATTTTACTATCATGATGACATAAGTCATTTTGTTTAATAAATGTATCTTCCAAGCCTATATTCAAATACAACGCTCTGTACCAAAATTTGTAACAAAATGCCTCACTAGGTTAGGCTGCCCTGGCCTCTCAGCAACCACTTGTCTTGTGAGAGAACTCTCATGAGTGGAAGGGATCTACAGTACTATGCCGTCTCCGAGCACAAGTTTGAGAAGTTTTTTCTAGACAGGAACACATTTTGAGAAGTGACTCAAAATAGGTGGGGCCGTCAAAAATGTTTTTTTGTGTTGAACAGAACAGGAATCGAACCTCCGACGTCGATGAATATACCCAAAACGCCACGGGTTATATTGTAACCAGTTCAAAATTTCGAGTCTTGATTTCTGACGTATGTAGGTAAAACAGGAACTTTCACATAACTCAGGCTGTTGTCACAAGCTGAAACCGCCTTAGTCCTTTTTTTCTTTCACACAGATCTTGACAGCCTAAAACTTATAATATTAATAACTGGAATACAAGTAACTCAATTCTGACCTAATTCGACTTAGTCAGTTTTCACTTGTGACCACAGAAGTGTCAGTTAGTCTTTCGGGGATGACTTAATATTTTAGGCCCATACTTTAGCGTTCACATCAGCCTGCATATGTCGAATATGGTGCAATGCGTAGAGTATTAGTAAAGACTGCTTACCTTGCATATTTTGTTCTTCAGATTTGAAAAAAAAGTCATGTATTATTTTGTTTTTATATATATTTTAATTTTATGATCGAATTGTATAAACATAGTTAAATAGCATTTTCGTATCGAGGTCGTAATGTCTAACATTATATGGCTTAGTAAATATTTTTGCACAATTTATTATGCTGATATTTGTTGGCTTGGAGATCTTAGACTTGCTTTCAAATGTACTCGATATTGCATACATACTTCAATGGCAGGCCGACTGTGTGTAGATATTTTTGAACATACTGCAGCTAAGGCGATCTAGAATGAAATAAATGCAAATTATATGAATATTCATTGAATGCTCGAACATTACTCGCAGTATGTATATTCCTATTCCGGAAGTCAAACCTATACACGATTTATTGGTATTTTTAAAATGCGTCCTTCAATTTCAATGCCACCACTGAGGGTGTGATATGAACTTTCGTCAACTCGTGCATTCATGTAAATTCCAGCACTCAACGCATTTTATTTTATACACGAACCACAGCATTAACCGTGCAACTCTTTACAAAGAATAAAAAAATCTCATATATACCAATCACTCCTAGAAACCTTCACCCACCATCATCCTTGTATGTACCCCACCATGTTTACAAAAGAAAATAAAACGTATTCTAATTTATTCAAATCTAATCGACGTACTGTCTTTTAATTAACTTACCGATAATCTAGCCGTTAAACTATCCCCATAACCGATTAATTAATCTCAAGTGTGCGCCAATCTCTACTTCAAGTGCGATCTCTATCAGCCGCTCACATCATTTTCGCCCAATATCCACACGCACACACACGATTCTGTATCTACAATAAAATACACACCGGAAGATCATAGAAGCATTTTCAAAGCACACATTTTTTAGTTGAACTAAGCATAAAAAAAGATAACTACGCCATACATCAAAAATTATTTGATATACTTTATCATTTGACTTTCTGGTTGTTTGTTTGATTTTTGAAAGAGAACAACAAAAAGTAACACAACACACCCAAGATATAACAAATAAGAGATCTCAAAGCAACGCAAAGCGGCAAAATCACTTAATCCTCCTCAATCCGATTTATGATCAGAGTTTCTTTGAAATATCTTTGCACGTAAATCTATTTAAAAATATTTTTCCCGTTGATGTCGCAGATGAAATCCTCAAGAGACTCATAAATGACTGACACCCGAAAGAATTTCACAACCATCCCCTCTGGGCAACCTGTTCATGGGACGCACGCACACAAGCACACACACAGACAGAATAGAACCTCACCTCAGTCAGCCCACCTAAAGTCACACTGCATTAATGGTGTATCGCTCTATTTATCTATTAGAGCCAACCCCATGACATCAGCCAGCTGTGTGTGTTAAAACAAAATACCACACAGCGATTAAATGTTTTTCGATTTATTTATTACTTAAACACCGAATTAAAAGATCCACCAGGGAAGAGACCAAGACGACAGCGCACCGAAACAAGAACCACAACACAAAAAAAGGCGACGCTAAATTATAGATAGATAAACACCGTACGTATCTCTATCTATGATTTGCTGAAATCCCCCCGCCATCCAGAAATACAGCAACAAAACTTTTCACACACAAAATCGAAAGGCAGTGTGTATACATGTGTCACTCTAGTGCGCGTTCACATAATCCCCTTGGATTAATTTGAAATCTCACGTTCCTACGTGGCCGCGATCAAAAACGACGACGAACGAGAAAAGGCACACCATACACCGGTGAACGCCTGTGTGTTCAATAGAACCAAACGGCACAGCGCCGCGAAGAAACGTATCGAACCGACAGACAAAATACAACACCACCTATACAAGAAATCATCACGGACAACAAAAAAAACAGAAAAAAACGAGAATAAAACTATCGCATGGAGAAATTATTATCATTATCATTTTGGATTATATTTTTAGATAAAATATTCCTCGAGGTATTACGAGATTATCTTATCGCAAATACTCCGGCCCGACTAGAAGAAGACATAAAAAAAGGGAACAACAAAAAAAGCTGCCAATTGTGTGCTGATAAGGACTGTCCCTGGGCCAGGTTGGAGCGCACATTTGTACATAAATTTATCTATGCACGTATCTAAGTGAATGCTGCTGCTAAATCAATTTGTAAAATATTACTTTGTACTGGTATCTGCTGGAATGGGCTTAAGTTAAACCGATCGAAATGGGGCGGCCTCGGGGCTTGGGGTGTACACACCATAGATACTTGAATTTAATTTTATGAATAAGGAAATATTCACCGTTTAAGTGTGGTCTTGTGTGGACGTACCGAACGTGAACATGTGTTAAGTGATAACAATTAAAAATGTGTCGCAATTAGGTTTTCAGTATTTTTTGGATAAAACCGCTGAGTAGCGGGATTATAAAGATTATACACTCGTCGGGTGTGGAGTCATTGCTGAATTTAGGTCTTTAGAGGGGAATTACATTCTTTCTTTCATCGTAAGCAGGCACTTAAATTTTGGGGTTTTGTCCGGAATTTGAAAAATTGCATTTTTATTTAATTCTTTAATAATATTTATGTCGTGGCCCACGGCGTTGTGGGTACGTGCGACGATTGCTGCACTGGGCGAGACAAAGCATTTTCACGGCCCCAACTCTTTCAATTCACTGACAATGCTCAAAAATGACTTTTGTCTCGAAAAGCTTCTCAAACTTGGCCGTTCGGAATCGGCATTAAACTGTAGGTGGCTGCTAAGAAGCTAGGCCCTGACCCTCTATGGGCTGTAGCGCTACATTGTTATAAGTCCGGGGTGAACCTGGGCCTCAGTCAACAATCCTCTCCAGCTGGCACGCTCCTCCAGCTACCACCAATTTCGCACTCCAAGTTGGCTGAGGTCCAGTGTTACCACAGGTACCCTAAAGAGTCAAAGGAACTCATTTTTTTTAGCCAGACTCGGGGACTCTTAATTTTTAGATTTGACTCATTTTCTTCAAGAACAAAGCACCTAACGTTATTTTATTTCATATTTCCATTTTCATAACCTTGCGAGGTGTGAAAAATGGACTGCACCCAGGAATTGCTCTAGCAAGACTTCGCTGCAGGAAAGGAGTGTGGTCGTATCTTCATAGATGGCTCCAAAATCATTGAAGGGCATAGTGCTTTGGGGCTGAGCGTAAGGACCCTTTAACCACTTCCAAGATAGTTGAGAAAAGCAAATGATTGACAGTCAAAATTCACTGAAGCTCATCTCGGTCGAAGGACACCAAGGAATCGCTGCAAATGAGATCGCCGATGAACTTGCTAGACAAAGATCAGAGAAAATTTTTCTCAGGATCTGAACGAGCGCTCGGACTACCTCTGTCTGTGGTTAGGGCTTCCATTGACGGTTGCGCCTCTCGAAAGCAGACCAAGCGAGACAGACCACGCGTTCGCTCCCGAACGTCTGTAAGAAATGCAGACTACACCTTTTCAAATACTTAGGTTAGGCTATTGGACTGCCAGCGATATGGCCAGAACACTTAGACCCAACGGCATATGGTGACGAGACAAGATTTAAGAACCGGATAAAAGCATTTTAGCTCTACTTTTACTGTGAATCGAACGGGGGAACCAACAAAGGCAGACACTCAACAAACTATGCCATCCAGCCGTAATGTGCTTGGTTTAAGCGAAGATTCTCCCGGCGACGCCCGTGGAAAGGACGATGACACGGCAGAGCACTTCTTCTGTCACTGTCCCGCCTTTGTTCGGATCAGATGGCAGGTCTTCGGTGCTGATGTGGTGAGAGCTGATTCTGTAGGCCCTTCATCACAGAAGCGCCTTCTGGTCTTCCGAATGAATAGTAAGTTACTGCCTTGTTGTACAATGGATCAGTCTTAAGTATGATCGGTCAAGTGTAGCATCACAATCTCCAACACAAAAAAAAAACATACTCGTGTCTTTTTTCACATAAGGAGGCATTGTGTTGTCAAAAATCTTTGTTGGGACTCATTTATTTTCAAAATTACTCATTTTTTTAAGTTTCTAGGACTCATAAGACGTGGCACACCCAAGTGGAGAAGGACCTCAACCAACTTGTGTGCGAAACTGGAGACAGCTAGCCAGAGATCGCGCTAGTTGGAGAGCCATGTTGGTTGAGGCCCAGGTCCACCCCGGACTGTAGCGCCACACAAAGAAGAAAAAGAAGGGACTCATAGATCCTTTAACCTGTGATAACACTGTTGAGGTCCTTCTCCACTTGAATGCGCCATCGGCTTCGTGGTCGTCCTCTATTGCGTTGTCCCAATAGTTCGGAGTCGAAGACTTAAATGTTGTATTTAAATTTAATAATAGCTCATATTTAATTCTTTACTTTACGTATTTTATATTTAACCGCTTGTATAATTTATTTTTTAGTTGGGGATTTTTTATTTATTTAATAATATATTTATTTTTTTATTTAAGCGCTTATATCATATAATTATTGTTTACTTAATTATATTTAAAAAAAATCGAGTGAGATTCACTTTAAGATCTGACATTGCTTATCACGAAGCCTCCCAATAGGACACCGCCGTGTGTCCAAAAAGCCCCGGGAAGATATTTTTAATTCGCAGATTAGCCGCGTCTTAAAGTTTGTCTGTCAAATCCCCAGTTGTCACTTCAGTTGTACACCTATGTGCGACTCTTAAACTTGTACAAACACTGTCCCAAGCCATTCCAATCCCCGAGCAAACACATACAGCATAAGTAATTAAGAAGCAAAAAAATGTATACACCCCCTTCTGTTGATGGTCTGAAGTCTCAACAGATTAACAAGGCGTATTAAAATCCCAACAGACACCGCACGTCTCGCACTGCATCCTCTTCGCATGCATTCATGCGAAATCTGTCTTAGGGAAGTGAACAATTTCGCTCCAGTTGCACTTACTTTGAAGACTATCGCTCGCCTTCGCATTTATGCTCGATGAACTATGCTAACTTGAAATGTCTAACAATGTAGGGAAACCTTAGAAATCGCCTTATATGGTTCAGTTTTAAGAGCACTTCGCACACAGCGTTTGAAGAGATTTAATGCACGCACAAATTGGTTGCTTGCGCGTGCTGTTAATTTGCTTAGCTTATTAGTGCCATATGAACTTAAAAGTGAATGAGTTTTATTATTTTTTTCGGTATCGTTGCGAATATGACACCGTGCCGCCTTTGGATGGGTAATGTGATGCGATGTGTTGATGCAACAATGTATTCCTCTTCCTCATCAAGCGCTAGTTCTATTTCTGTTCCAATTTTGATTGTATTCCTGGGAAATCGCTCACAGCTCACATTCAGATACACTTTACTCGGAATTATGGCCGAAGGAAGTCGGCTGGCAATACGTAATCTATGAGATGTATTATTCATATCCGAAACAATTGCCCTCGCCCAACTACCCCCCCATTCGTCTAGCTACACTTGAATCATCTCCTAGTCGTCGCTCGCTCTGTCTGGCAGTTCCACACACACAATGTGGCGTGTGATTGCTTTATCCTCTTATCAGTCTGTGGGCAGTAAACAAATTTAAGAACACAATCTTGCTAGTGTCAGCGAAAATGTTTCTCTCTCCACTTTATCCAATCGTAATCCAGTGCTGTTCGAAATGAAAAAAAAGCCATCCACCGATACACGCACGCACACACCGAGTCGCCGTCTAATCAAAAATAAATTTTAAGCCGAACTAATTACAAGCGTTTCATCAATGGTGTTTAACAGGCTTGTTGTTGTTTTCTCTTTGGCATTTCTCGCCTCTTCCACATCCAATAGCCATCAGTTTGGTGAGCTTAAAAACTCATCCGTTTTGTTGAATCACAACAAATCTCTAAACATCAGCTACCTGTGTTAGCTTTCAAAATACCCAGGTCAGACACATGCTCATAGTTGGTAATCAATTTTTTTATCTTCTTCGTCGTCTTCGTCTTCATCCTCTCCACCGACTGCCCCGGCGACTAGCTTAATGATTCTGAGTGGGCGCGGATTTAGAGAAATTCGGAAAATTCCAAGACAGTCCAGTCTGATCAGACTGCAGACTCTATCTCCACGGATCGGAAAAAAGAGAGCGATAATTTCATAGCAGATTGAGAGTTTCTGAATGGATTTATTGTAACCAGCCCAAGCCGCTGCTGCGGTTCATTGTGTGTGCAACTGTGGCATGAAGTCAGCCGGTCCGTACGTCTGGAGTGTGAAATTTGTAATCATATAATGGATATTAGTAATAAGAAGATGACAAATGAACAGAAGGGAAAAAAATATGCGTAGATAAAGATTAGTCGGTCATTGTTACGCGCACACACGAAATGGGCAACAAAAACGAGGCGAATGTGGTGTGAACACACGATAGGTGAAGAGAATCGAAAAGAAAAGAGACGATACACTAATCGTTGGAATTCAGACGATGACATTGCGACACAAGCACAACGATTAATCATAAATCAGACTTTATTTTAATCCACAGACTCATACACACTCTCTCTCTCTCTCGCGCTCTCGCGCACGCACACACATCCGTGCGAGACAAGGGAGTGATTCAGACAAACACAGACGCATTGGATTTCCTCAAGCCGCCGAAGTCTTATTAACAACGTTATTAATTTGGTTCTTATTCTCTTGCGATCCACCATGGCTGTGTGTATAATCAGAAATCGCTTGTGAATCATCACGCTGCGTGTGCTGGTGGTGGTGGGGCTGCTGAATGATGGTGAATTAAGGGCAAATCCTTGATCAGTGATCGATTGAGGAAATTGAAGGAAGAAGGAAATGGGACTTAGAGGATTTTTAAGGGATTTCGGTCTGACGGGGACCAAGAGTGGACACAAAAAGAGTGGATGATCATGGCCGGATGTGATCAGTGCTTGGGGGGGAGAATCAAATGTGTCCTTTTGAGTTGAACGCGTACGAGTAGATGGCCTAAGGCGACTAATTCTCTTAGGCAATGACGATCGGCGAAGTAACAAAAGGGAAGATAAGAAAAGGAAGCGGAAGCAAGCAGACATTGCTAGCACAGGCGCACAGGCATGTGCTAAGTAGGCATTTTAGTTGTCTAGTGCATTCGGAGTCAAGCGCTTCTATAAAGAAAACCTAAAAGAAGAGCAAGTGGCAGAAACAATATACACTGGTGTGTCATTAGTCCAATGCCGACAGTGAATGTATGAGACATGGATTGTTCCTGCTTGACGTATAGTAGTATACGATTATCAGTTTCCTCGTTTTCGTCTCGTCATCGTCCCCTTTTAAGCATTTTTGTCTAGTATATAAGATTTGCCATGAATTGTAATTAAAAAAGAAAAAAAAAAAGTTTCCTCGTGTACTCAACTTTTACTGCAAAGTTTTCAAAACAAATTGATGGGTAACTTCTTTGTTTAGCGAGACTCTTTTGATAAACGAACTAATTTGAGCTGTGTTTCTGATCATCGGACGATTCTTGGGGCGAAACATTGGCGGTAGCACTCTTGAAGTTGTGGCAAATCAGAATTTCAGTTTCAAAACGAGCAACGTGTGCTTCACAATGATAAAATGTAAGCCTTGATTAGATCTTCTTCGTATGTCGCTACAGTCAGGGATGGACCTGGACCTCAACCAACAAACCTCTTCAACGAGCACGATCGATGTCGGCAGTTTCGAACGCCAAGTCGGTTGATTGCGTTCTCTACTGGGGTTCGCAACATATTAAGCGCGGTAGTTCTCTATTGCGTTGCCCCACTGTTTGGAAGACTCTTCGGGGCGTAGCTGAGTTGTTCACAGTTGGCTCAATCACCTTAGGAGTTGGATCCATAGAACCCATCAGCCTTTGAGACTGTCGTTGCCACGGCGCCGCGCAGCCGAACTCATTGGCACTGTATGCGTGTCAGTATCAACTTGGTTCTTCGGGAAAGGAGTCATCATTATCATAATTTTCTGACGGGCTGTGGGGGTGAAGCACGCAATGGAGACTTCCAGGCCACTCGATTCTCCGCCATTCATTAAGGCACGCCTCTGATGGGGACATTCATGCCACGTGTCCAAACCATTGAAGCATACATAGCTCTCTTCGTTCCGAGACAGTCGGCAAGGAGCATATGACTTCAACTCTCCCAATGTGAAGCATTCCTCCACCTCGGCTGCGCTGCAACATCCAGCCCATATGTGGATACAATGAAAAGAAGAGGTTACAGGACGAAGTCCAACGCCCACTGTGAAGGATTTGGCAACAAGCAGCAGCGAACACAGCTGCTACAGTTTGTGTATACCGACTCAATGGCTCTTAAAAGGGGACAATCAATCTCATACTCTAGACACACTCGATCGTGTGTCTTCTCCAAATCTACGAAACCAGTGTAGATTGGTCTGGCATACTCCCAAGCCTTCTCCTTCTCTACCTACCATTCTTAGAGTGACAAGCTGGTCGGTTGTGCTTCTCCCGCGACGAAAGCTGAACTATCCATCCCCCATTCTGAAGTCGACCACATCGCCTCTAAGACCTTAACGTTGACTTTAACGTGCAGTGTCCCTGAAGGCATCCGAAAATGATAAGCCAAAGGAGGTACGTCGTGCGTAAATGTCTTACTTCGTTCACCTTCACGTGTACCTTGTCGCGTTACAGTCCAAGGTGGACGGAGGTCTTACTTCAATCACTATGACCCGTGAGTATGCAGTGAATGATCTAGTTCTTTGGAAACCCGACACGGATTTTCGAATATTCTCTCTTTTTTCAAAAAACGAGCGTTTCTGACCTATTTTTTTTGTTTTGCATGAAGTTTGGCCAGTCTTGGCACCCTTCGGAGGTACGTGGTGTGGAGTCTAATAGTTCCTTTCTTCAGGAACCCTTTTTTCGTAAAAAAGAAGTTCCCATTTCCTTGAATTGTGGCAAAATGTAAGTTTCGCAGAAAAATACCTCTTAATGCCAAACGTTCGATAAAAGCAGCCACAGTTGAAGATCTTCAAGGTCCACTTCGATCATCCTAACAAATGCCTCCCATCGATGACTGACCATCAAATGACCGCATCCCGCATAAAAACGAATTTTAAACAACAAAATTCCCCACTCTACCGATTAAGTATGAGTGATGCAAAAGTCGAAGTAAATCCGAAAATAAATATAATCCCAGATTAAGTGTTATTCCTCCCTCCTCTCTGAACACAGCCAGACAGAGAGACACACACACGCACACCTCTTAGTCAGTGACGAGGGAAACATCAAGAAAGAGCAGCAACACCTCTCACATATCGTTCACCTTTCACTTCCACACCATAATTTTCTGCATTTCTAATCAAATTGAAAACAAAAAAAAAAACAACAAACTATGAGGACTACGGGGTAACCTATCATGTGACAGAAAATCACAAAATCACGGCAGCGGCACTGCTTAGCCAGCCGAGAGAATGACGAACAAACGGACATACTCATTCACCCTAGCCGGCTGATTGTGTGATATGAAAAACGGGGGGTTGTAAAAGTTAATCCCAATTGAGAGTTAGATTAAGAAGCGATAAACTTTTACAAGTTCATATCAAGTTTGTCGCGCTGACGAACGAATAGATAAAAGCAAGTTTTGTTTTCGTTTCGTATGAATTATCGCATACGCTTCGCTTTACTTAAAAATGCGCGCCTGACGCACACAGAGCGATATAATTAATTATTCAAATCCAATTGGATTATAATAATTTATTTTTGCCATATACCGTGTGTGAGGCGCGGAACGATCGAGGTGGACATTTTTTTCTTTCGATTGCCGTGCATTTTATTGTTCTTTGTGATTTTTCAGCCATTTTTTTTAATAATTTTTTGTGATTGATGCTGGTTGAGACCTTCTCTAGACAGCCAAGTGTTTCATCTTGGCTTGGGACATCTGCTCGACGTAGGCGGAGATCAGAAAGTGAAAGAATTTGTGCCGCAAAATGTACGAGCATGCCGACACCCACGTGCGGTCATTTGCATCGAAACGTTCCAGTGTTATTCAAATTCAAATAAGGATCACAAAATGTGTACCAACACCAAGGCAGATAAATATTATCACCTTCGATCGCTTTAAACTCAAATCGGAGGGAAACAACCTTAGCAACTTAACGTATTTCTAAAAGTGTAACCTCGATTTAAACGGATTAACTCCATTACTCATAATAATAAGCCAATTTCTACAAACACATTCGCATGATCGTTTACGGGTTTGCTTTGGCCTGACCACCAAGCGGCCACCGCATTGGTTTCTCCATTAATGAGAGAGACACGGCGGCAAACCCGAGGGAACACCGAAAACTTGTACACAAACGAAAACGAATCAGAAATAAAAAAAGACAACGAATGGGGGGAAAAAAAACGAAGTAATAATAATCAAGCGAATAATGTAAAATCACTGAGAACCTTCCATCGCGACGCTGATCTGCTTAACTAAATCCGGCTTATGTCTTAGCATCCGCAGCATCAGCGACACGGTCGAACAACAGCAGTTGGTCAACTCCTTTGCAACGCGAACAGCCACATGATCAGATTAACCAAACAAAAGGGTGGCCTCCGCATGAGGGGGATTCAGATATTCTCCGATGATACAGATACTGCGAGAGAGATACACATTTTGGTAAAGTATCTGATCCTGCCAGAGATCACTTCCATCCGGGGGCGAGGTGCAGAGAACACTAAACCTGGATTAAACTCCCCTCAATGTTGGCACGAATACATGAGCGCGAGTGCATGTGCGTTTGTGTTTGTGTCCGCTTCCCACAAATCGCATAGTTAATGTGCGAACTTTTCCACACTTTAATCCTTTCTCCAACGGGGGACGGCACGATCGATCGCACCGCCGCACCAGCGCCGTCAGTGCCGATGGATCGGATTCTCTTATAATGCGGCGGTTCATGGGTGGCTTGGGATAGATGAAACAGTTTTTTTTTTGTGTCTGAGCTCTTCCGGTTGATAGGGTGATATTCTTTTGACAAAATCAGTAAACTGATGGATGCGCACATCACACACACGCACACACATGCGAACACAACTACAGTACACGATCATTAATTGTCATTATTTTCTTATGTTACCCATAATCCGATCACCTGCTTTGGTCTGGAGCGATCACTGCTGCTGAGTGTGAACTGAATGAGTGCAAGGGAAAATAAAAGGTAACCAGGTATTATTCTCTTTGGTTTTGGTGAAAGAGCTTTCACTCAGTTCTGGGAATTTTTCGCAAATCGATCGTAGATAATTGATCGAGAGCTAAGCAAAAATTTCCAAAATCTCCACAATGAACGCACGTATTTGATTCTCTCTTCAATCAAGCGTATGCTGCTTACTGGGTGTAGCAGATTGACGAGGTATTAGAAAATCAAACAAAACTGAGGTACTTTCAATTACAATGACTTCATCGTGTCAACACGAGATAATCGTGAAATTATCGAAAAATGAAATTCTTTTTTGCTTGGTGTGGATATGAGTTGCTACTGGTGTTCAGTTGATGAGAGGTGTCAAGATCTTGGGAACTGAGGATGTTGCGGCGATTCGACGGTTATATTTACGATAACATGTACAAGAAGAAAAGCCTGTCATACGACAGGAAGAATGACAAAAAAACAAGAGGTATACGCAGAACGCAAAAATAGTGCCAGGACGATCTTCCGTCAGCTGCTTCCATCTGTCGGTTGAGGTCCATCTCGACTTGTGTTTGCGCCATCCGAATGGCTCGGTATCGAAGACTCTTCGGTCCGGAGCTGTGGTATCCATCCGCTGTACAGGATATCCCCATCTTCACATTGGATCCGAAAACGATTAAATAGGTACATGCCACTGTATAGCTTATTTTCGTGTTTAAATCTTCTCCTTCAGATGCCATCAACTCAAGCAGGACCAAAGTTTGCACGCAAAACTTCTTTTCTGAAAGCAACCAAGAGCTTCTTCATCCGCTTTCAATTCATTATATATAAGCTTACCATGTATATATGGCGCATTATTATAGAGTGATTGCCTGTTCGTTTTAAACTTCGTGGAGTAGTGGGTAGGTGCGTGTCCTCTCCAACATGGTACTTACTTACTTATCAGACGAACGATGAAGGGTCTGAGCCTGAGCAATTGCTGCCTTCCATAGTTGACGGTCCTGGGCACGCTGCTTCCAGTCATCAAGGCCAAGCTGTCTTACATCCGCGATGACTTGGTCTTTGTACCGGAGGTTCGGTCCTCCTCTTCTTCTCGAACCAGGAGGCTCTGATTCGAATACCCTCTTTGCTGGAGCGTTGTTGTCCATTCGCTCGATGTGGACTAGTCATCTGTCAGATCGATGTGGCTGCACAGCCCGTATGGTTTTTCGTTCAATCTCCTCCTCACAACCACCACCAATTCATATGTGACCGAAGACAATTCGAAGGACTTTTCTCTCGAAGCGTCTCGTTCGCTTTAGTCAGTGTCTATGCTTCTAGGCCATACAGCAGGACTGGGAATATGAAGGTCTTATAGAGGGATATCTTGGTTGCTCGAGAAAGTGCCTTATTCCTCAGTGGCCTTCTAAGACCAAAAATACCTCGATTTGCCTGCGTGATCCTCAGTTTTATCTCCGCGGTGATGTCAATATCCGACTTGATCAGCTTCCAAAACATGCATAAACAGCTTCCAGTCTTCACTGTTCGGAGTCGGCATAGAAATGTGAGAGCCCCCCTTCGTCTTTAGATGGTGCGCAGACAGTTGCCACAAAGGCCCATGGATTCAATCACGAACATATCAACTTTCGAATTCGCAACAAGTCCAGACTCAGTAAAAGTGCTCAAAGAGTAGAATGTCAGAATTTCACAGATTGATCGAAGACAAACGAGGGATGGATGAGGGTGTCTATTCCCAAGATCTCAACATTGCTATCTCCTTTAAGCTCCCTGATCACTGTAGCGTTTTTCAGGCAGAAACCTTGGCGATTAAAGATTCGTTGTCATGTCTAAAAAACGACGTGATATCACCATCTGTTCCGATAGTCAGGCGGCTATAAAATCCCTGGACAGTGTCATGTTCTAGTCAAAAACGTCCCTTAATTGCAGGCTTGAGATGACTGAGCATTTTAACATTCACCTCATGTGAGTGTTGGGACACTGTGACATACCAGGAAACTGCAAAGCCGATAAACTCGCCAGGTGTGGTACAACCTCATCCCTATCAATTGCAGGGGTACCACCTTTCATGCCGATCGCTAAAGCCTATCATCTCTTAAAGATTCAGACAATGAAAACCACCAATGAAAAATGGCTAGAAGGCACCACCAGCCTTAAAACACAGTCTACTTAGAATCAACAAACACTCATTAAGGACCCTCATTGGAGTCATAACCGGGCACTGTGCAATTGGCGCTCATGCTCGCAGGATGGGTGCCCCATATAATGATTTTTGCAGAAGCTGCATGGATGAAGAGGAGGAAGAAAATACTCATCACCTACTCTGCTCCTGTAGTGTCTGGCCAGTCGTAGGTTCCTGCACCTAGGAGCCTACTACTTCAGCGGCCGTAACGAGCTAAAAATTGCCAGCATTGGCAAACTAAATCAATTCATTAGCAGCACCAACTGGTTGCAGTGTTTGGAGAAGTTAATCCGCGTGGTATCACAATGGGCCTACTCTGGCCTAAGTGTGACTGCAACCAGATACTGCCATTTACAGCATTTAATGCTTACTGATTGATTGTCAAAATTGCGTGTCCATACCCTTGGTGGACGAGACGATAATCAGCTGTAAAGTCGGATATCTCTTGATTTCCGGTCTAGATTTTATGTTTCACAGAAAAACTTTGTTTATTCGCTTTTCGATTCGAATTCGTGCTGGCTTGCGATCTTTGAAAAGACTACCCTAGCCTACATCATTACTTAATGATGATACTTAACCTACGCTACATTTCTGTTTTCAATTGTACAGGCGATCGTTTATGATTTTACTGCGGTTCTGAGTTTGGAAATGACGCATATGCTATTCTGTTTGGCAAGATATTGTAACACCTAGACTCCCAACGTGTAGACAAGGTAGCTCATAAAGTATTTCGCACAATATTCAAATCCATTCAGGAATCAAAAATATTTTCCAGACATCAGTGAATATTGGCGTCATCACCGCTCATATACACAATCAACAGATTCCCTCGTCAAAAAGACAATCAAATCCCAAATTATCCAATTGCCAAATATTATCTCGCCCAACAAAAAAACATTCCGTGTCAAACCCCGGTTTTTCATCAAAAAACCTTCTCCAACATGAGTCAACAGGCAAATAGCGGATTCATAATATACACACAGAGATAGAAAATTCCCCCCAAAAACCCAAATCTATCTCAAATTAATCACATAAACCGTATATAAATCAACCGAAATCGCTTCGCTCGCAATGCAAAGGGTACGAAATAACTAGAGCTCTAACACAACGAAAAACAAAAAAAAAAAACGAAATTCTGATAAAAAATTTATAATTACTCGCGTACTTAATATCTGTTGACATTAGGCGCTTAATCACATTTCAAAGGAATAAACACAATTCAGACACACGCACACACCCAAGAAGATACAATTCATTTCATAATATCTTCATTTTTTTTTTCTGTTCACACAAGAAAAAAAAACCCACCAAAGATTCCTCAAAAGAAAATAAGTATACTCGTAGGCAGTGTCAACAAAAAGCGGAACTGGATTAAGAGATAACCACTGCTGCGGGCCAAACCCCGGCCCAGTTCCATGCGCTTGTTCTACCCCAGCGTACACTCGTATGTAGCCTCCGCACTTGTGATGCGGCATGTTCCGAACAAAGCCAGTCTACGGTGGAATAAAGATAAACTATTTAATTTACACGAACCACGCGCTAATAGATATAATCCGACAGCAACAACAAATATGTATATTACTTACAAATAACTTTGACTAAAAGCCTTGAGGTGGGCGCACGATGACAAAGTTCGAGTTACAAAAGGTATCCGTTTCCATTCTCGAAACTGGAATGAAATTCTTTGCTTTTTTTTTTCTATATTCGGTCAAAATGTTCGTACATTTGTCATACAGACAAATCGTACATTTGTTTATCTAATAGATACAAAAATTCGATATCTATTGTGGCTTAGGCACGAGCTACAACAACAGCAATGGTAACATTCGCTATTGGCATATTGATATCTTAAGCCGACCGCGATTAGATTAGGGAGGGTGGAAGAGTACGAAACAGTCGTTTGGATAAAGAATCAGTGCTTGGGTGGCATGGCCGCGGCGCTGGGTGCTCATTGATATTAATTGTCGGAGGCTAATGCGATTTTTATCAAATTGGGTGAATAGGTGCGCGTATCTAGTGGAAAACAGATTGAAATATGAAATAAAATAAATTAAGGTTTTAAAGATTTCCAGTTAACAGAGTCACAAGGCCGTGTGGTGGTGCCCATGATGTGGCATGGTGTCTAGAATGAACTTGTCTTAGGCAGCGGGTGACATTTTTATGCTCGCAACGCGGTGTACACTCATTTGTGGGAAAATACACAAGAATGTGGTGAAGTTTGGAATTAAATGGGTTTGGGATATGTTTTAGTTGTTTACGAGTGTCGAGGCGTGTTTGGAGACATGTGACAGTGGTGAGGTTCTGTTAGGTCTTGATGATTCAGCCGCGTACGCCAAAAATATTGTCAACCGGTTGAAAGAAAAATTTCTTCACATTTTGGGTGTTTTTTTAAAATACACCCTTGTTGCCCATTGGAAAGAAAAAACGTTGAAAATGACAAGTTGGCTTCGAGAATAAAATGAAGCAGGAATACAAATTGCTTATCAATGGAACAGCTACCAGCCGCGGCAACATTAGTGATGCCAATTTAAGTCATGAACGACTTGTCGAATAGATGGCGCTTCAAAATTAGATGGGCTTCTACAACCCTGTTGGCACGTCCTGTAATATCTACCCAGTCGACTGCTTAAAAATTCAGCCCTGAACCAGTGGCCTAACTGCACAAAAGGCTTCGTTGCACATACAACGCAAGAGGCCCTCCTACAATATAAGCTGACGAGACGGTTCCGTCCCATTGCAACGGATGCTTGAATGGCAGCAACATCCTGGCACTTCGCCCAACACGGTCGAGAACATCCCGCAAATTTAATCGCTTGACTATGAACACTTTGTCTACTGGGACGAAAATTGCGAAAAATTGGCGTCAAGACTCTGCGAGTTGGAATCTTGGTAATCAGTTCGAATTATTTGTACAGTCTGTCGTGAAAGTCACTTTAATAGGAATATTTGTTTAAAAACCATTAATTCGAAGCAGCATAGCATATTCTAAAACAGGGCAAGACGCTCAAAGAGATCAAAGCGTGCGTCGTAAGAAAATGCAATACTCGTAGTTTCAGTGATGTGCAACTCAGTAGACAGCGTCCAACTTAAGTAAGCTTTCAAGAGAGACGTCCATCTTCTGGCGATATCATCAACATCTGGAGTCTCGATGAGAGAGCTCCCTACGTGGCCAGTGGTCTTCCAGTGACCATACGCACGGCCGTATGTTGAATTGCTTAGATATCTCGTCAAGAGATGCACTGCAGTTTATTACTTACAATTACTGAGTTCACGCCACTTACCTCAGCAAAGAAAAAACTAGACGACAAGGCCATGGAGAGATCCAGAACTTGATTGTTTGATCTGGAAATAGGAGCAATAGCAAGTGCCCTACATTTGATCCACATTGTTCAATCATTGTTCAGCTTTAGTCTGAAGAAAGTGCGCATATTAATGGTAGTCCTTACTACTGAGCACTGTGCACATTATTTAGAAGGAAATATCATGGTCGTCAAGCATACATTGCGTGTGAACATACCGCACATCGACTTTGGCAGAAGCTGTAGAGATGAAAGATTACAACTGTGTTCAAAATAATAGGAGCGGTATCTCAGACAAATTTTTGCCACGAAAGAATTTAAATCGATTTCAACGTCGAGCTCTTATTATTGTGAACACAACTGTATATCGCAACGGCGCGATCGGCCATTCGGTCTCTAGCCGGCGTTGCCAAGCATTTTATCGACTTTACGGGAATGTTTTGTCAAAAGCAAGCAACCCTAGCTTTCCATACCAAAATGAACTCGTGCGTTTGAAAAAGAGAATGCTCTGAAGAACAATTTCCAAAGAAATTAGGGAATCAAAATCAAAAAGTCGCCTCAGTTTGCAAAAATTCAAACTCAGAAGTAGATTTAAAAGAAATTAATTCATAATCAGCACGACGTCAGTCTGAGTTTGGAGTAGTAATGTCCAAGAATGACTGTCTACAACTTTGTGCTCAGCTAAAGCGCACGACCCAACTATTCTGTCGAACTGCTGTTATCCCAGTCTTGAACTCAGCTTCGCGCGGACTTGGTATCTTACATTCCTTATAGAGCCGGCTGTGTTTGCATATCCTGCAGACTTACTTCCCTACATTTCTGGCAGCACAAGCGAAAGGAAAGGAAATGGAAATCGCTTTCATTCCAATTGTATTTCTGTTCAATTCAGTTACACACCAGACACAACCATCAACAATCCCATTCTAATAGACCGCTACTACTTACGCCGCTCCTGAAAATCCCTCTGAAATTGAACTCTTTGTCTCGGGTGTCAGAGACGTGTGACTTATCCAAGTTGCGTGACAAATTGTCGTCGCCCCCCAAAGCCGGACAGTCACAGCGCATACCATGTCCTAATCAGGCTCAATGCGATTAGGACCGATACATTATCATCTCCTTACTGAGCTAATGAATTAGTTGAATACGCTGCACGAGCACAAACTAAATACGGAAGTCAAAATTCCGGGGATCATCTCACTTCCAGTAGTGCCGAAAGTAATAAATTTGGATTAAAAAACGGAGGCGAGATACATTTCCTATTTCCAGCTGCACACCAAATTACCCGCCCAACCTATGTGTGTCTGCTATATCAATCATCACCTTTTACCTTTTTTTCAAACCGGAATTAACAAAAGGTCTTAAGTTTGAATGAAGGAATAAAAAAGAAAAAATACAGGTAGCCGCGTCAAGAATTATCTAAAGACGAAAAAAAAAATACAAAACACCAGCTATAAGACCATTAATTTAAATTGTGTCACACATTCTGACACAGTCCCCTTGGCTCCCGGTGTGTATTTTCACTTTTCATCTGACCATCTTGCCGTGTCCTTTCTTACACCGGAAAAGCCACATCCACATTTCGTAAGCGGTCTGTTGATCATAATGACGACACCATGCCACCACTGACAACGTTAATGACAACGATGATAATATGAATCCAATGGGCGCATCTAGCGCTAGCGCTAGCGCTCACCCAACCGTTCGACCAAGTAAAAAGATAAAACTTATCTTCTTCCCGAAAAAAAAACAACCAACAACACACATTCATACAATGAAAGGGAACAAAATGAACACCGGAGGCGTTGTTTTACACACACCGCCACAGCGGCAGAAAACAGGTGACGACGCGATCGGAACCAGCAGCGGCGGCGGCGGCGGCACCAACAGCAGCGCAAGTGAATTGCAACGATGCATTCTTGTAAGCATTTCAGTAATTTGTATCTCAAAGTGCCATCGAAAGTCCCATCGGCGAGCTGCGCCGCGCCACCGTGTGCAGACAGGAAATCTATTTCGCTAACATCCCGTGTGTGTGATTTCCTTGCCGCACTGCACATCCTCTGCTCTGCCGCTGTGTGTCACCTAAGTCCGTGTTTCTTCTTCTTCATCATCAGCATCTTCTTCTATTCACGTTCGTATTGACATTTTACGACCAGTGACTGTCGTCTGAGAATCTCAGTTTTGTCACTACGACACGACGACAGCGATGACGACGACGACGACGACGATGATGATGGTGGCACGCGGCGTTATGTCACTTAATGACACACAAACAGCGAACAGTCGCATCACTTGTGCGCAACAAGATGCTACACTCGGTGTGTGCACAGTGTGCTCCCGCAGTTAAAACATGAAATGTTGACGGGCTATTAAATGCCATGTGGATGCCACACACGCATGCACCGGCCGGCACCCGCCATCGACAGCGCAGTGCGTAAACCGTATCAGAACGCGCTTCTTCGTCTACCTACGATGCGATGCGATGCAAATCTCAATCCATTTTCGTGAGACTACCGCAAAATGGTCGAGTTTTATTATCTCGCCATAGATATGTGCTCCCCTTTGGCGCGCCCAGGCATGTGACACTTTCGAGAACTTGCACGTGTTTGGGGTGACATACTGAAGGTATAAAGCGATTGTTAACCCTGTCGTAGGTGAACGCAGGCGATCGGCACGGAAGCAGGAGTGATGAACACGACAAATTTGTGAAATTGCGAAAAACCGCTGACAGTCAAGGCGAGGATAGATTAGTGGTTTCGTAAAGTGGCCGCGTACTGAGCTATTTTTGATGGCGAATGGACACTTAAGGTAGTTCACTAGATTGGAGTATTAATTTTATTTGGCAGCGGAATGGCGCATTACCTTGGCGACTGCATCGATGTGAGTGCAAGCGAGTTAAGTTATCGTCGTTGGGAGAGGTTGTGGGGGATGGTTTTGCGTTCTAAAAAAAACTCTTTTAATTATTGAAACAATTGAGAGAAGATGGGTGGGTCTAGGTTTTCGCTGAATGCTGGTGGAATCTATTCTAAAGCACTTAGTCAGGGATGACGCATTGTTTGAGGATACCCAAGAACAGGACACGAATTTCAGATGATAGCATTGGGAAAAGGAACAAAGGTTGCTGCAGAAATTTGACAACAACAAGGTAAAGGAGTCAAGGACTCATTTAAGAAGATGTTTTCAAACTGTTTTCAGACAGACTGGTCTAAGCTCTGAAAATGAAAGTGCAGACTATTCAGTTTGGCCAATTCACTTCCTGATGTCCATGTGAATGGGTACACGTCCCGTCGACTCCCAGACGTCGTCGCATTTGTGATGGAGTAATATGCCAGTAAACGCAAAAGAATTCTTCGGAGACTACGATTGATGAACACTTTTTGTGTTTCTCATGGAGTCGCGTTAAAGTGGATCATCCAACGTTTGCCTGTCAGACATCCTGGCCGATCTGGAGGAATGCTGATCGAGAATTTCTTCTCGAAGACAGCCTGGGGTAGGCGGTCAGTAGGAAGGAAGTTGAATTCCCTGTGAATGGTTGGGTGGCCGATGTTGAGTTCGGACCAAAGTCGGAGTGTTTTGAGTCTCAAGGCTGTGCTGGCTGCTGTTTGTTTTCCGAATATTTCCAGTTGTGGAAGATGGAGGAGAATATTCAGAGCTTCTGCAGGGAGTACTTCTCAGTGTTCCGCTAATGCACAGGCAGGCTAGTCTTTGAACTCGTTTGAGTGCCTTGCAGTTGATAGCCTTGTTTAGTGCTGTCCACCAAATTGAGACTCCATGCAGAAGTGACAATAGAGGTGGAAATCCAGTCAGCAATGCGTGATTGTAGACCCCATTTGCATCCAATGGCTTCTTTGCAGCTAAAAAGGGCAGAGGAGGCTTTCTTGACCCTTTCCTGGATTTTGAGCTTCGAGTGATTGCTGAGAAGCTAGGCCCTGGCCCTCTACCGGCTGTAGCCCCACCCATATCATTATTGACATTGAGTCAAAGAAACCGCAGATCAGCTCGAGTGAACAGGGTCTGAATCTCCGTTCCCAGGCCCCTGCCGTATTGCAATGTCAACTGGGCAGCAGATATAATTCTGATTAATAAATTGGAAAACAAACTTCGACCAGACCGACGGTGATGGTCTAGAGCTAGATTCGTTGCTGGGGTCTACGCTGGCTCAAAAGTTGAGAATCTATGGTCTAAGGCAAACGAAGCCATTAATCAGGTCTTATTCCTAGACGGACAGAGATTTTGAGCTTTCTTACTGTCCACTGCCCTGCGGCCTGAGATACCTCCTTAACAAAATGAACCTGCGTCATGGCAAGGCCTGTTGGCTTTGCCTGGAAGAGACGAGCCTTTCGAGCACATTTTCTATGAATGCCTTTTGAATACAACTGCAAAGGACACACTATCTTTCACAAGTTAAGATCTACGTCACGTACCGTTTCTTTATTGGTTGTACAAAAGGAACAAAATAATCTAATCGCTATGTGTACGTTTGACGTCACATTTTTGTTCCGCATTGAAAGTGATTCATTCGACACCCGAAGTTAAACCAGAAACAATGTTGCAAGGCAGCAAATTTAGCAATCTTAACTTCCCTTGAAGTGTTGCATAAATGTTCAAATGGCGTCATCAAACAAGCCTTCGAGACAAGTTATTCATGTCACGTGAACGACGCCTTTCGACGAGTTTTAGAAAATGTTTCACAAACTCTGAATCAAATTCCTAAATGTTGAAACTATGAAGGTGATGACTAAGAAAGTGCATGTAATGTGAAGGGCATAAAGGGAAGGTCGCGATTGCAAAACTTTTGAATATCGTTCGGAGTTTTCGAAATTGTGCCTTGAATTAGTATGAAATGTAAGGAAGATGTGAAATCAACTTGGAATTGTGGTCAGAGGGCTGTAAGACTGCCGGGGGCCCCCATTCTTCATCTGAATCTGTCTGTCTGTGTGTCAGATTGTTGGACTAAGTTTCAAGATGCTTGTGTGCTCTACAAATGTTGGGTCTGTTGTCGTTTACATAGACAGTCAGGCGCTGATCATAACTCTGGATTTGTGACACTTTTTTGTCTCTTATCCGGATCGAAGGACCAAATATTTATATAATTCAGCACTATTGCCACTGGTGGGAAGATAGGAGAAACTTATTTATTAATAGAACTACGTGGTTCAAGAGGGAAGAATGTTGACTGGAGAGGTCCCAATTAGAAGCTATTCTGTGTCCCATGAGACATCGTGAATGCCTGTGAAGGGACATTTTTTAGCAGTCTACTAGTTCATCGTCTCTGTGACGGAGCCCACCTATGCCCTCTGTACACACTTGGTGATGTTATCTAAAATGTATTAATGGTTGTCAATGAGCTTGTTATTCGCCCACGTGACATAACTTAAACGCTCCGACTGTTGTGCATGTTCTTTCAGAAATAATTGCTGACACAGCGCCTTTCCTTTGACTAGCCTGGAGTCAATAAGGCCCGGGCAAATATCCGTGATTTTGACGCTTCGGCACAGCCTTTGCATCCCACAGTACTCATAAATGCCACAGCGCCATAACACGCGTGTATGAACTACTCAATTCATTTGTGAAGAAACAGTGAGACGCAAATGCTTGCAGCTATGAATCCGTGCGTTCAAATGACGTATGTGCACCGAACCTAAAGAAATGGTCAAATGTTGACAGTGAGAAATTGGAGAGCACGTAGAAAGCATGTACATACAATCGAATTGCAACTACTCGCGGCTTTGGATATTGATGTAAGTGACCAAAGTGACCAAAGGCCCAATGGCATGCAAACCAAGACAATCTGTCCTAAGAGAGATCTGCGGTCAGTGAATTTCGTGGTTTTAAATCAAAATTAGCACGACGCGCCGAGTTTCTAGCCACGTTCTTCTTAAACGTCTCTACCTTTACTCTCTCTTCAAGCTTGTCTATCTCGGGACAATTGTAAACTGCACGAACGACGTCTTACGAAGCTACTTCGGTTTGTCAAAATAATTTAGCTCGAAACTCCTGACTCGACGGACCAAAATAATGCTCTACAAAACCCTTATTCTGTCCAGTCCTGCTTTATGGAGTTGAAAGCTGGACGCTATGGAAAACTGCAGAGCTGATTCCTGGAGCCTTCGAAAGAAGAAGTCTACGTGGGATAGACGGTCTCGTCTGCGAGGAAGGCGAATGGAGAAGAAGACACAACCGCGAACTCTACGAGCTGTACCAGGATGTAGAAGTAGTCTGGAAGGCAAAAATCCGTCGACTACACTGGCTCGGCCACATCGAACGCATGGGCACCAACGCTCCAGCTAAGAGGGTCTTCGAAAACGAGAATCCTGGTTCGAAAGGGAGAGGAAGACCGGACCTACAGAATAAAGACCAAGTCATCGCGGATTTAAAACAGCTTGGCCTTAACGACTGTAAGCAGTGTGTCCCGATCCGACTCCGAACGGCCAAGTTTGACAAGCTTTTTCTAGACTACAGGAAATACTCTTTGAGCATTTTCAGTGACTCGAAAGAGGTGGGGCCGTGAAAATTATTTTTGCCGCACAGAGTAGGAATCGACGCACATACCCACAGCGCCACGGGCCACTCATCGAACATGAACTTAAACCTGCACGCTACGACGTAGTGCAAAATTTGAAAGCAGCTCATCGCTGCTCCATCACCAGGTTTGCAGAGCTTAGAGTGCCTTTTGACCAAAATCAGCTTGATTTGCTGGAATTCCATAAATGAGTTTGACATGACCGCAACTAGTGTATTCTCCCTAATTGAACCCACGAAAATTCTATTACAAGGGTAAGCATTTTGAAGTAACTTGAAATCGAAAAAAAAAACAGAAAAAATATGCCCATCCACATGCGGTAATAACTAATTGAACCTGAAAGTCAAAACATTTTGTTACCCAATCTATGGATAATCGAATTTGTGCCTCCCACCTAGACCGGTCGGCCTTTCATTTTGGTGAAATTTCATCAACAGCAATGAATTGATTTTGGCGACACGACAAGGAAACCGAAAAAAGGAACACTTTCTGGCAAAACAACGAAACGAAAGGCTTAATTAGCAGCTTCAAAGCTTACAGCAGAATGTCCCATCACACAAAGAGAGCAAAACACGCACAACATGTCGGCAAAGATGACGATATACATCATCGATAGAATAATTGAGAATTATGTTTTATTGTGTTTGCCCAAATGGACGAGAGACAACATGTCCTTTCGGTGGGTCCTTCGTCCGCCGCGTTCCGTACGGATGGACTCGGATGCATTTGAAAATTAACTTTTGGTAACATCATTGTGAGTTTTTAATTTCTTTTATGACAGAAAGGGTGTTCTTTTTCTAGTTTTTTTTTTCGTCGATGAGCAATGATAGAGGAAGTGCCGGTGTACCGGTTAGAAGCGGCCCTATTAAAAGAATATTAACTGCATTTGCTGTGACGTGAACCCCCGCGTTTTTATTTATGTGTGTGAATTTTATTTTTTTTCGTTGCTGTTTCCTCCGCATGATACGCTCGCCAACCCCTGTTTGGGATTTCTCACGAACGACATGAAGCATTAAAACGAGGACACAATGGGACATTTTTTCCACGCATGCATACGTATGAGAATACTGTAACTGTGATGGATTCCTTTATTTCTCCACTCAGGGAGAAAGGATCTCGTAATAAGGTAGTAATTTGTGTATTTAGCCATGTATGACAAAAAGCAGGAAAAAAAAGACGACACAATTTTCACGTATCAACGTTGACGCGCGGGGGCAATGTGTGTGGACGTGTAGGGATATGCGATGAAGAAGCACCTACGGCTATGGCAGGAGAGATGAAGAAAGAAAAAAATGCTCATTTCCGATTTGAATTAACGATCAACTAGGGGAGAGGGTTAATGCGATCAGCCTATGCGCGACCTACTTTGATGGCAGTTCGCTCATGTGAACTGCTGCTGTGCTAGAGGACTCCCTCGATTTTATTGACTGCAAAAGGTGGCAGGTAGGTAGGTGGAAACTAAGTGATGCGTTCAGGGAACTCCTCCGCCTCTGCCTGTGCCCTCAGGCCGGTGAAAACTAACTCAAGTGTATCAATATAATAAAACTCTCAACAAAAAAAATGAGAAAAGCTGCATCTGGTCAGTAATGCATTTTCGGTTTTTTTTGTTGTTTTGTTTCCATTTATTTTTGGGCCATAAAGCAGAGGTGGCCTCGTAAACTATAAATAGGCGTTTCTTTTGATGTGCGTTTCTCTTAATTCGGGGGGCTCCTCCAAATCTGTTAATTCATTGTAATCCTAGAAAAGCCTACGAGGAGGCATTCATCCCCGCAATAGATCGCGACGAAGCTGGCGCTCTGCCCACTCGATGCTTTGATGTCACAGGCAAGGATATCACTTAATTTGAGCGCAAACAATTCCCCGACACAAATTCACTCACATCCTTGACCCATTTTTCATCTTCACGTCCAAACAAAGGAAGGTCTCCCACACACTTGCCGGACGCAACTGCTGTCTGGCGGTGGCCACCGTCACAGTGCAACAACAGGCAGGCAACATAATAACTTGGCAGCGCCAGTAGACTGTTGCAACTATCTAACTAGGTCTATCTGATGTTGTTTTTTTTGTGCTTGCTTCCATGTTTGTTTCATTCGTGTACGGTGCGGTGCGTACATATGTACGAACGGCGAACGGCGAACGGCAGAACCTATCTCAAGGGTTTTTCCATCGTTCGCCAGCGACGGCTGACTCCTTCGGCATGATGATATCAAGTGCATTCAATCTCCCTTCGATGCAATGACTGTGGCACCCTCATAGCCAAGAACGACGCATTGTTATTAACACAAGTACTTACAACAGTGTCGCAGTTAACTACTTGTACAGCAGTTTGGCGCTAAACTACCAGAGCCCTTCAGTGTGTGTGTGGTGCGCCTTCAAAGTGAAACTGGAAGTCTTTCGTGAATTGCCTTTTACATACAGTCACCGAGTGCCCGGGAGAGGGAGGTCCGTTAAAAAGATGTGCGCGCTGTAATGTTAGGCTTGGCCATATGACAATCCTGCTCTAGGGCCTGGATCGCGTCAGCAGGAACAGGTGTTCGCACAGCACACAGCACACGTTGTGGCATCTCGACCCCTTTTTGTTGTTACCTTCAGCGGCAATGCCACCGCCGCTGCTGCTGTCGCCGCCTCACTTGAGTGCACGTTAGAAGAGCGTAGATTGTTTTTTTTTTTTTTGTTTCTGCTGCACACGATGTCGCTGGTTTTGTGAACATGCAGAGATACTTGCCATTCATCTATGAGGGATTTGGCAGTGCACCGACTCCTGTCCTTGCATCGTGCATTGCAACGGGGGGCAACGCTTCAAAAATGTTTCGCAGTGAGCGATGCGAACTTGAGATATTGATAGTCCTTAATTTGGAAAATTACAAGGACCACCTTTTTGTGCAACCGCACGACTGCCATAGGGCACTCACAACAGCGACACCGACTTGTGTCAATTCAAGGAAATGTGCTCTGACTGGGGGTGGGTGAGTGGTGTTGCTTCGCCGACGGGATATGATTCAATGTCAAAGGGTTGGTTGTTGGTTTACCGGTGTCGGGGCTGGTGTGCGGCTGGCGCAACCCTTCCGAGTATTCACCCCCTCACGCGATGCACAATTTATTCTCGATTTAAGGCAATTTCCCACTTGAGCGTCAGTCGTTTGTGCGGCTTTATTCGTCCCATTCACTGGGGTGTTCTTTTTTGCGTTTTTTCCCCGTCTCGGCTTTACCGCCTCAAGGAGTTCGCCGATGATTGCTTGGGAAAAGGAAGCAGATAAAGTGAAGTGAGCTCTTAGATCGACAGGATGAAATTATGCGATAATCCTTTATGAGCCAGACCACACATTCGACTGGAATGTGAGCTGATCAAGTTGACACTTCCGAGGACAATCAGAAGTCGCCAGGCACATGCAGAACTGTTCTCCTCGTAGCGTCCCGACCGATCCGACAAATTGACTTCGTTATTACATATTCGCTCTATTTGTCGATGTCACACATAAGGTCAGGCTCTATCAAGCAATCCAACACCTCTTGCGTAAGCAGACCGGGTACAACCTTGAATCTCATTTGCAGCAACTATCTCAAAGTAGCCAACATATCAACGGTCCGCCTTCAGCCCTTGTCCCTCCTCGATAGACCCACACACGATATTAACTGCTCTTTATGTTCGTCAAATCAATTTCACTCCTCTTTTAGTTCTATTCAATCAAAATCGATTAAAAGAATAAAACCTCCTCAAGTGTGTATCTCGTCTATCGATCGATTAATTGCGAGATGCGCCACACATCTCAACAATCTCACACATTAGAAATCAATAAAAGCACAACCCTCTGTGTGATGCTCACCTACCAACACGCACCCATACAGACGCTCGCTGGCAATCGACGATCGTCAAGATCGAGACCGCGATGTTTAGAAACTAATCGACACTGTGTCACACTCTTTCGCACTGTTGTCCATCCCAGTGATCGCACTACAGGCGCAGTTCTAATTAAATCGCACCAATTAAACTGTATTGGGGAGAGAAGATCTCGCTCCACGCTTGTCTACACCCCACCGAGGGACAGGCATACATACAGCATACATTGTTTCGGCAAACGATCACCACACTGCAGCGCGACTGTCAAATGGTCCGGCGAACAATAGATCGGGTGCACGAGTGAACTGGCTCCCCCAGTTCGTTCGGTTGACAATTTACGTCACAGAATTTTTTTGAATTTGGCATTTGTGAAGTGCGCTGATGGAGAGAGGAAAGTGGTCTCTGGACCCGAACCATCGTGTCCCGCACTCTCGCCCAATAAAACCCATGATCTAGGAATAATCTGTGGGGTCAATCGATGTTAAGTAGAATCACGAATACCAAACTAATTGGATGTGATATATGATCTGCGAAAAAATATGTGTCAATCTGAAGAATGTGTATCTAGACTGGGTGTCAGTACACATGCACAGTGTGCGATGGTGTGCTGTGGGCATACCAAAAGCACACATTTGTTTTTTTGTTTTTTTTCGCTTCGGGGTCAGCAAATGGGTCAATTTCTTAGTGACGTAGGAATAATCTGTGTGACTGGCTGGCTGTGTGTCCCCTTCAATTGTTCCAAGTGGTTGGCAGTTTGTGTGTGTATCGCCGCACTCACATATTCCTTCGGTCTTTGGTTTTTATTAATCTTTTTGAGCAATTCTTGCTTTTGTACTTTGTATCTTATTTTCTCTTCTCGGCCGCAGTGAATGTATGTCATTGGGATTATTACATAGGACAATCAATTTGCTGGACAAATCGGTGGTGGCGGTTGCTTGCGCGCCGCTGTTTTCGTCAATTTGTGAAGACAAAAGTCGAAGTCGACACGATGGAGGAGCCAGCGCTAGTGAACGAGAGCAAAGATGGGATTGAATTTTATTTGGAATCGATTGATTTGGTGTTTTCGCTGCGCGTCAAATAGAAGATTGTGCGGGATTGTGATGTGATTTTTTTGCACCCAAAGTGGACTGTGGGCCGGGACGGGCTGGGAGATGCGAGTAGAGTGTGACTTACGTAACTGAAATGAACAAATCAACTTGGTTATTAATATTAAATTGGATGGAATGATACAACGATCAAAGTAAGGAGGTTGGGTGGTTATTGACAAGGCGGCGAGAGGCGCTGTGTTTGTGGGACGAATAATGAGCGTTGCAATGGGGACGTATTGTTTATTTATTTTAGACACATTGGCACCAATTGAATGCGGTACAGTTGAGGCTTGTAAATTAAATCCTACTTATTATTTATTTATGCACATTATGGTGACTTACTTATATTTTGATCACGTTTTTCAACCGTGCGGCTTATGAATATTAATGCTCCTTGCATCTCTCATTGGGTGGGGATCTTATAAGTTTATGAACGAATGCTAAAGAAAGATGTCTCTGTTGCACACAACCCAAGGTAATTTTGACAAAGGCTTTCAAGAAAAGAAATCAAGTAAAGTTGTGAATTAATTTCAAGTCCTTTTTAAGAATTTTAGACATCACGACCGGTAGAGGGTGCGTAGATGTGTTCTCAAGCGTCTAGTGAATCGCAATAGCATTTTGGCCAAGTTCGCCTTCAGTTTATCAAACACTGGCTCTTAACAAACCAAATGCTTTCCTTTTTTCAAAAAAGTCGCGGTTGTTTTCTTTTAATTGTTTTTTTTTTAAAATACGAGCGCTTCGACTTACGTTTTGAACAAATATGTGAAGCAAGATATACTTGTCAACCGATGAACATCCCCGATCCTCAGGCATACCAACGAAATGTAACAAAATGTACACCCATGCAGTTTCTGCGAATTAGTCAAAATAAAGGGCAGTTGGCTTGCGATATTTAAACCGAGTCGACGTGTTGTTTATTCTTCTCTAAAATCAGTCTTGACATACTCAACTGGCGCAAATTCGTAGTGAGTTCATTAATAGTGCCTAAAGTCGACTTTAGTAACAACCGACTCTAAATGAAAAGGCATTAAGGCAGTTTTTGAATTTACGTTCAGACACACACAAGTCAAGTCTAAAGCCTACTCTGAATAACAAAAAGTCTACTTTAAGTTAAAACTTCTTCTTCTTACAGCGCTACAGTTCGGGGAGAACCTGAGCCTCGCCAACAAGCCTCTAAAGCTGGAACGATCATTAGCCAGCTGCCTCCAATTTCGCACTCCAAGTTGGTTGAGGTCCTTCTCCACTTGAGTGCACCCTCGGGTTCGTGGTCGTCCTCTATTGCGTTGGTTCGGAGTCGAAGACTCTTCGGGCTATAGCAGTTTCGTCAATCCGCTCAACATGGCCTAGCCATCTTAGGCGTTGATCCCTAGACGCCTGACTAGACTCATGTCGCTGTACAGCCCGTACAGTTTGTGGTTGAGTCTTCTTCTCCAGAAACCTTCAAACAGGACCAACGCAGAACTTTTCACTCCAAGAGGCCAAGTGCGTCTTCATCCGCTCTTGAGATAGTCCAGGAGCTTGGTCCTTCGAGAGAGGGCTCTACCACTCAACTGCCGTTTAATCGCTGTACTGATGAAGTTCCTATATCTTGGTCAACTGGCACACGACTCTCAACTCTGCCCCATGATAGACCCCAAACGACCACTTAGCCTTATTAATATGAGCAGGCCTGCTGAAGTTCGGCAATCATCGAAGCAGTCAATCCATTTAGTTTCTAAAAATCAGGAGCTACACAGTATAGGCGAAGGATATTTGCCTTCCGGACTACATCCACATCCTGGTACGCTGGTAGAGCTTGCGGTTTCGTCTTCTCCTCCATTCACCTTCCACGTAGACGGGACCAAATATCTGACGCAGAATTCTCTTTTCGAAGACACCAAGAATCAGCTCCTAAGTTTTGCTCATCGTCCAGCTTTCAGCTCCATAAAGCAGGACTGACAAAATTTTGTCGAAATATAGAGTCACGTTATAGCAGCAGCCTTTGAATACACATTCAAACCTGCAATCGATGGTCAAACATGCTTCATATGTAAGTGTCGGAACTGCGTACCCACCCAAAACTCAGAGCCGAGAGCAAGAGAACTTCCACTCGAACTCAGATCTCGTCTTTGTTAGCTCAAGGGCAACGTCTCAATCCCTGCGGCTTACCAAAATTGTATTGTGCAAACGAAGAGGAGCTGTACACGAAAAAAGTCTGACCGATCACCTACTGGTCATTTCCTCATGATCAATATTAAAACGAAATAAAAAGAACCCTCACGAAGTACGTTTTCCCATCACACTGTCTAGAACAGAAACCTAGATTTACCCACTGCGGACAGTGTGAAGTAAACTCCCAGCACATCAGATCACTTACAAGAGATCACAAGTTGCGAAGCGTGCACTAATCCATACTCCTGCCTCTGACACTCACCCATCAGCGAATGCGTGCATTAATTAGTGGCATTTCATCATCACCGTCTGCAGAGCATTTTCGTTCGTAATTCTAGAACGAATCATGAAAGAATTTCCACGACAAAACATGTCCTCTCTCGTGACCGTTGCTACTTAGTCGAAGTACATAATATCCATCGAATCAGCGTCAAAACATGGCATCACTTCGCCGCTGACGTTCTGCGGTGGTGATTCCCTGTTGACATTTTGGAATTTATATTGTCTGCTTTCACAGCATCGTGATCCCCAGCAACGATGATTATCGTCGCAATGATGATCGTCATGATCATCGATCGTCATGATCATCATGATCGGTGTGATTATCATTGTGGCTGGTCATCTCATTTCTGTCATCCTGGCGTCTCTCTTTACGTCGATCATATTAAGTGTGCGTCGGTCGTATTGAAAGCACTTCAAGCTGCGCGTTCGCCCAGCATCCACCAATCGCTTGTCGTCCTCTGTCTCAAATACGCACACGCACGCAACTGCAGTGCTCCTTTTGATCGTGTCGTGGGCACAAACATGCATATCACAACAAGAACAAGAGATATGAGGAAAAATTTAATTTCATCCGTCAATAGCCAGTGGCAGCCCTCCAGCGAACTCTGTTGAACGTCAATAAATATTGACTGGCACACACTGGGCTTCCAGAAGCGGCGGCGGCGGCGGCAGACGCCACAGCAACTGAAGTACATATTTTCGGGAAGACAGAAGAGAGAGAACGACTCAAAGCCGGGGTAATCGCAGCGCAAGCCCTTGCGACAAAAATTCATTAAGGCGCATTCGGGTGATGACGACGCCGATGATGATGATATCCCGTGAGCTTAGCCTTAGTCACAAGGAGAAAAAAAAACGGCGAAAAATTTACTCGGAGCCTCGATGATCATGCGGGCAGTGCTTCTAGTGCTTCTGGTTCTTATTCTGCCCTTAGGGACCGAGAGGTTGCGATTAATTTTCGGCAAACAGCATTCTACGAATTCCAGTTGCTACCTTTTAGCATGGCTCCCGCTGCCTACGGTGATCTTTGGCTTGGGCTTGGGCCCGAACTGCCACTGCCACCGCCACTGCTACTGTATTCTCGATCGACTGCCGCCACCGCCATCGCCACCGCTGTTGCACGTTTCTGCTTTCGATGAGGAGAAGAACCTTTTAAGGTATGCGCGCACGTTGATTGCATTCGTTCACTCTCAATATGATGGCCAACCGATCGACAGAGTGGCGAAGCTGATGATGATCTTGTGCCAAGTGTGCTGGTGACGATGTGGACTTCGTGATGCTGCCGATGGTGGAAGTATCCGTAAATCTGCTTTTTTGCACTCTTTTCGCGCGCATGCCATTTAATTTTTGCGAACGACATGATCCCATTGCCATCGCGGTGAGTAGATTGATGGATATTCGAATGCTTCATCGCCAAAAACAGGCTGATCGAAGAAGATTTTACATGGCCTTAAATGTATCTTGTCACAAAGTGTCAGTGGCGATCTTTATCGGAAAATTGGGATCTCGCTCTCGATGGACGGAACACCGTTGTGGCGTGTGTGTGCGTGTGGCTGGACTGGACTGCCGTCAGGTATTTCACAGCCGACAACGTCCGATGTGGATGGTGATCTACTGATGACTTGGCTGGGGGTTTTTTTTTCTTCTCTCATTCGTATTTATTTCCGAGAGCAATTGCAAATTGAAATGGAGGCTTGGCGTTTGGGGATCGGGATTTCTTTTTCCCCTTTTTTGTCTCTGGGGTGGAGTTTGGTGCGCCGTATATGGGAGAAGTGTCTCTGTCCGTGAATTTTGTCTGTGCCGCAGTGGGAGAGTGTTTTTGTTTGGGTTCGTGGTGGTGTCTGTGGTGGGTTTTTGCTCGAGCGAGAGGCTCTTATTTGTTTACCACAAGCGAGGGATGGTGTGACTTTTTAAATCCATCGAATTGGCGCCAAGGTGTGAAGTGGATCAGTCTTTCGACTCTCCTCGTGTGCACATTGGCGTAACCTGGCTGATATCATCTCATGCAGCATCCCGAGTCACAAGAGACCGTCATCCCCCCCTCCACTGCATCCAGTTCCTCAATCAACAAATGCAAAGGATTCAATTCTTTCGCCTGGGAAGGCTCTGTGAAACAATGTACGCCGCGATCCAGCCTAATGTCCGAATTCCCGTACGCATACTCGCATCATATTTGCGGCTATTTAGTAGAAAATATTTATGGCATCCAGACGTTTTTTCTGCCCGCCACAAGGTATGTCGAACGACGATAGACGTCGCACACACAACCGAACGAGCACATGGTCATGCAAAAAAAAAAGCGTAAATTCCATCTTACGCACTGAATTGCGCTGCCCAAAAATCCTCCCTCCGAACCGCCAACAAGAGACCATCACACTGTGTGCGCGCTGCAGACAAGTCCTCGCAGACTTCATGAACAGAGAAGAAAAAAAAATAAATAACCGCATGGATCTTTCGCTCAGCATGTGTGGATTAATAAAAAGCATTTATCGTCAAAGATGGATGGTCTTGACAAACAGGTAGCTAACAACATTGAATTTTTGATTAAAAGACATTAAAAATCCAGTAGCCCAAGTGTGGTAGCCAATGTCGTCGTCCTTCAACGTCGCTGCTGCTGCTGCTGCTACCGCAGTCAACGCCGCCGTCGCGGTCTCCTACCACCGACCGCTGCCAATATTGCGTTGGCATCCTTAAACATGAGGCAAAAATCGCCTTCTCCCTTTTGGTCGCTTTCATTTTTGGCCTTTTTGCAGATCTCATCACATCTCCTAATTTCATATTTCGTCATTGCATTTTTTGGATGCCTTCCTTGGCCGTCGCACCACGCGGCCCGCACCGGCCCATGTCCTGGACAAGAACACATGCTATGTTATTAAGCGACGCATTGACGACATCGGACACAGAGTGGCGCGGTGTGCTCTCGCGCCCCAGTTCTTCTCTTGAGGAAGTCGACGAATTATTTGTCAGCTTGAAACCGAGAACGGTGCGGTGGTGTGGTGGTGTGGCGGTTCTGATGAGCGCAGACGAGCACGGACGACGCTGCGCTGGTGATGGTGATCAAATTATTAGAAATGCAGATTCCCTGATGATGATAGCCCCGTTGTGCTTAAGTACCCAGAAGCAAATGTTATTGGCAACATCACATCCTGTCTTATCCATCATCCTACCAGGCCATCATCGTCTCTTCGTCAACAGGCATCATCATAATCAACATCGCCGCCAAAATATCCGCTCAAGATCGAACGGGCACAAATCGATCGACGGATGGCATCGATCGATGGGATGACTGGGACGGATGGTGGCTCACTGGATGAATGTGGAGGGATTCAATCATTCCTGAGGGCTTCCAATTAAAATTTTGATCGAATTTTATCCTCTCTTGACAACGAACATGTGTAATATAGAAGTAGTAGTAGGGTAGGGTAGGGTAGGCACCCGGACCATTCTGTGTGCGAGTGTCTCGAAAGAGTATTGAGTTTCACTGTCCCAATTGGCTTTGGTATCTCTTGTACGTGTTTCTTTTTTGTCTCTCGTTCGTCTTTTTATTATTATTTTGGCGAAGAAATTAACCCGATCGCCTTAAGATATCCACGGTTTCATCCAAAAGGTAGCCCCAACCGTAAGGAGTTAATTTTCGTTAATCACTATCTGTGCGGATTGAATGTCTTTGACTTCTGATTCTTGGCGGTCGTTGCTGTTGTTGCTGTTGCTTTGTTTTTTGAGCGAATTTAATGTTTCTGAATTTTAAGCACGAACCTTTTGTTGGGAAATTCCATTGTTGGGCTGCATTGTTTCACTTGGTAGAGTTGCTGCTTGGGTTTGCAAGCCATGCCGTGGGCTGATGGCACCGCTCAAGATTGGATTAACATTTTTGGTTTACGACATTGCACGAGCAATCGAGGAGCCGTTTTGATTTCGATTTAATGACATGATTGACAGGATTCCGCTGGAGGATATGAGAAAAAATGTGATCGCCTGGTCGAGAGAGATTAATGGTACTTGGGCGATCTATTCCGAGGAGCAGTCAAGTGTAACCCGGGTTTTGCCACTTGGTGTCTATTTACTTGCATGCCATCTTTGAGTGACTTTTTCCTCGATAGTCGGCACAGCCAAATGGGCCTTCTGGCAAAGGATAAATTCAGCCTACAAGCACAATTGATTCAGAATTGATCTTGGGTTGCTTTCCTCTGATGCTATGCTTCCTTGGTTGCTTCGAATGAATGATGATGAAAGGCAAGAGTTTGAACAAGGTATCTGAAGCATCTCTGTTGTGTAGGACGAGATACACTTTGATTCTTGTTCATCTTTATTAGTAATGGCGTTCCGCAAAGATCTATTATCGGTCCTTTGTTGACTTCTTTGTTCATTATATGGTCAGATGTGGTCGAATGATGATCAAAGGATCTGCCTTCTGTCCTTTCCTATAGTCAACATCATATGTATGCCGACGATGTACAATCTAAATGCCCTTTTGGAATGTTTCAAGATGCCTTCGTTTGATTAAACAATGATCTACGTTTTAATAGTTACTGAGTCGTCAAGAAATCTTTGAATCCGAACCTGTCAGGCAACGCAACAGAGGACGCCCGCGTTAAAGGTGGTGCACCCAAGTGGAGAAGGACCTCAACCAACTTGGTGTGCGAAACTGGAGACAGCTAGCCAGAGATCGCGCTAGTTGGAGAGGCTTGTTGGTTGAGGCCCAGGTCCACCCCGGACAGTAGCGCCACACAAAGAAGAAGAAGAGTCGTCACGCGATATTGTCTTAAGCTTATGGATGGCACCACAGCCCGTATTGTGTCTGGGCCTAGCTTCTCAGCAACCACTCGTGTTGTAAGTGGTATTGTGGAAAGAAACAGCCAAGTTTTGTGAAGCTTTTCTAGACAGTTATGCTCTTGGAGCATTGTCAATGACTCAAAAGACGTGGGGACGTGAAAATGATTTCAGTCGAACAGACCAGGGATCAAACCTAGACGTCGAGACCTACAACGCTCTTAGCCACACTAAGCTTAACCCGGATAAAACAAAAGCCATCAAATGCATTTCCCTGACTTCCCCGGTATTCTACTACTTGCAAGTGGAGTACGTTACTCTAATACCTTGAAATAATATTTAACCACAAACTGACATTGGACATGCACATTGCACATCGACTCCAACTCGTCCAGATCGATGCCAAAGCGCAACCAAGTGATTTTTTGGATTTCATCCAACCACCTTGTCCTGGGGATTGACAAAGGGAAGCCCTCCGAGGAGTAATGACGCGGACATTCGTGCCACGTGTCCAAACCATCAAAGCTAGCTTTTTACTTTAAAGGATAAAAATACAGAGAATACAGACAACGAAAGTAGACACAAAATGATTTCACGAGGGTTACCATTATTAAATTGAATTGAAGAAATTGTTGAGTGACTTCAAAGTCACCAGGCACAGCGGCCATATTCGATCTATTATATAGGACTTCAGAGCTGTCTTGAACAATTTTAGGATCTCTTTAGATGGGATGTCCCGATGGTATATACCTGTTAATGCTATTCTGTTAGTTGCTTTAAATCTGCTCAGTGCTAGATTTAGACACTCGACTAAAAGGTGTACCAAGGTCTCATTTCATTGTGCACAGTGTCGGCAGTTTTCTGCTCTGCTGTCCTATTTCAAATAGTCATCAGTCATCAGTCATCCACGGAGGATTGTTCGCTCATTGTTCTCTATTCGGTATGATGTTATCACAGACAAAAATATTGTTACCAAGTGATGATGTGAAGTTAAAGTTGGTGAATTCATTAATTACCGAGCTACCACACTCCCGGTGCTTCCAAAAACTCAATGTAACTTTCAATTCCATCGCGCATTACACCCTCAACTGTCGAAGACTTGACCATGTCTCCCACGAAGGTCCTCAGCTTGGACGATTTTTTAAGGTCTTTGTGTTCAAAATTATTCACAAGAAAGTGCCTGTTTATCTAATCGTTATATGGTGTTTCGACCGTCATATACATGTCTTAACACTAATAGGCAATTTTTCGTTTATCTATGCTGTCAAAATGGTCTACTCAATCATTTCAAGTCAGAAATTGAACACGGAATACAGAGCAAGTAGAGATTACTAAACATATCTGACTTCACAGCTATTGATCAGCAAATGTACACATTTTCATTTACGTTGAATTTTATTGAAAACTAAATATAGAGCTCAGCTACGAGTGGCTATCGAAATCTATACTTTACAATTTAAGACTCTACTTCTCTCGAGTCACTGACAGTGTTCAAAGAGATTCAGTAAAGGCACTAGTGATCGATCACTAACCTGTGATCGGCCACCCATTAGTGATTGGCTACTACCTCTAACCAACCTGCCCCCGAAGAAATTTCTAAAACATTGACGTTTGGCTTCGACAATTATAAAGCTGCATTCGCCTCCACTAGTCAATGAACAACAGACGTAACGCCCAGCTCCCTCGGACAGTAGCCCCAACCATAGTATAGTCGTGAGACAATGCGCATTGATTAAATTCTGTTCACGGCGATGGGGACCACGGCTACAATTTTCTCATCATCGGCAGCTAAAACTTAGCAGAGCTCCGCGTCAATTTAAATCTCTTCCTGGAGCACCTCACACCACCACAGAGCCTATGAAGAGTGGTGCTCCAGCCAGCAAAATCAGCTTATCTTCACGCGCAGATACCGATCAGACACGCAACTTTTTTAATTCATGTCAAAAATATCATCTTGTCTTCGCGTAGACAATGATTGCAGAGACAATGTGATCTCGTAAATTTTTTACGAGAAAGAACCTGTTTAGAACCATCAAGCCAATCCCCCAATTTGTCTCTCCTTAGCTGGGTATTCATTACCCTCGGACTTGAGTTCGATCTTTTATTGCTTGTTCAAACGATGGTAAAATACTAATAATTTGCTCAAATACCACCTCTTCAGATCGGGAATCGTATCAAATTAATTTCCCCTCACAGACAAGCTTCGGCTGCAAGTACCAACGTGGCGCTTACAGATACCATCGGCACATTGCAGATAAAAATAGCGTTGAAGGCGATAACTAAGTAATCAATCTAAGACACGTCATTAATAATGCATGAGCCCATTTATTCCCGCGATAAATACCCCACTAAAGCACGCAATCTCAAATGGTTGCTCAAACAAGTTGTATTGCAGCTTTCTTCATGCAATTTGATCCGCACTCAAACCAGGAAAATATGATTCCTTATCCGACAAGACAAAGTTTTTTGTCAGGAGCTTGCCAACAAGGTTTGCGGTTCCCAATTTTGGTCATTCCTCAAAATTGTAGCAATCAACTGGATTTAATCATGCAAGCCCCCAAAAATCTACTGTGAGTTACAGAATTTCATCGAGTCGAGTCGTTAGTTGTCAAAGAAAAAAAAAACAAAAATTCGCCAACGAGTCTAAAACGATTATCTCTCCTCCCAGTGAGTCAGCATCTGTGTTTGACCTACTCCTCGCTTGAATTTTGAAGGACAACCACGCTAGCAACGATCGCCCCTACGACTGCACTTACTCGATCGAGCATCTATTCCGCTTAATTAATTGCACTTCTCGCCTCGCGCACCCAAAAGACACACAATCTGGGTTGGCATTCAATTGATTCCGTGGGTGGCTGGCTCTCTGACGCAAATGCAAAGTGCGCGCGTTCTCTATTACTTGCCTGTCATATCTAATTGTTTTCATCTTTTTCCCTCTCATTCCAGACACAAGCGCTAGCTTTAACCCGATCGAAGACGCCCGATATCACTGTGAAAAAAGAGCACTCACTATCGCCACCCCACCCACAACTGCAGCAGCAGCCGCTGCAGCATCAGGCGCAGCAACTGCAGCACCAGCAGATGCAAATCGCACGCGACACACAGTCGGCCTCGTCGACACCGTCATCGTCGGTCGGCGGCAGCAGTGGCGTTGGCACTGGTGGCGGCAGCGCCAGTAGCGCGGGTCAATTACAAGAGAAGCAACACCATCATTCCATGCATCATCATCATCATCCACACAGCAATCATCATTCGCAGACGAGTCAGCCGCAGAGCCAGCCGATGGATCACGAATCGCGGAGTCCACGCTACGGCCGCCGATCGTCGGAGGCTTCACCTGTGCCATCGGTCAACGATCTGTCGGGACTGACGTCTAGTCAAAGTGGCACGCTCATTCCACTGACATCAACGCCAAAAATCAACACACCCGCGCCATCGAGTGAGAACGGACCAATTGGCGGCGCCGTCGGCCTGGGAGGATCGGGCGCTATTGGCGTGGACAAAATGAAGACATCACCGTCCATGGAGCGGCGCGAATTCGACATGACCAAGGTTAACTGTGAGTACAAAAATAATCACGCACACATGCATTTAAAGTGAAGCTCAAGGGTGGGGGTGTAAGTTGTAAAATGTCTCCATGTGTCCATATCCGCACCCGGTCGTCCTTAGGGCGCGGGCGGTGGTGGCTGTGTGCTTGCGGGCTTACTGAGTGAGTATGGTCGTTATACGGTTTAACAGGATTAAGCGACAACCACATGGATAAGCACGCATACAAATTTTCAAGATAGTTCTCACTTTATTCTTCGGGTACTCACCCATATGTCGATGGGCACCACACACACCGACACTTAATCCCAATCCGGGGAAGCGCTTGGGTGTGACGAAAGGATATGGAATCCCAACGCTCGCATACATTCAGACTTAATCGCACTAAAGCAACGCACACTTTCTCCTATTCACTCCATCCATTAGACGGTGGGGTCGGTTGTGGGGCGGCGAGCATTTCAGGGATTACTGCGAGCGAGGTGTACGGATATTGGGGTAGAGTCCTTTGGCACTTTTGAAAAGAACACACAAAAAAGGGAAGCATGTCTCCTCGGCACTTTAAAGTGCCGACCATCGGATATGTGGGTTCACCTCGGAGATGGACGAGCGTGCACAACAGTCACACATCCCTGTGCTTGACGCATTCCCTCAAGTTCTGTTGAACGCAACACTTTTTTTGCTTGCGCTCGCTTACATTGTCATCTCTCTGGCATGTCGCATGTCCCAGTTAGCACTCGAAAGTATCATTCGTAGACTAGCCTTGACACAGACACACGCAAAGGGATTACGCTGTGACGTCAAAATAACGTAAAGCCGGATAACTCGTTCCCGGTCCCCTGGTTGTGCGATTTTATCATGGGTAATCCCGTAATCCGAAAGCTGGAAAATGTTCGTTTATTTTAATTCCCGAATGTTGGGTCGCATGCACGATGGAAAAAGGCTCAAAAGCAGAGCAGCACCAGCGAGAGTAGGGTTAGGCGAAACGACAAACACACACACACACACGTACACACTGGATAGAATTTCAGCTTTTGTATCCTGACGGATTGAAAAGATGGGTGAGGCAAAGGGAGAGAGAGAGATAGAGAGCACCGGCAAGCAGGAACGGGTGATGGATTTGAGTTTTACATTTGTTGCTCGGGACTCGGGGAGCTTGTCGAGTTATAGAAGTCGGCAGCGGGGACACGTCGTCGTCGTTGTCGTCTTCTTATGTACAGCATCACCCAATCTTAACTCCCTGTGAGCCCGGCGAGGGGGAAGTTCTCTCTCTCTCTGTGTTTTTGCCAAATTTAATCCATCCGTCCTGAGAGTCTAATCCAAGCAACAGCATGGGATCGGGTTGTTGTGTGGATAAGGCATCCGTGTTAAATTTCAATCCAACAGTGCTCCCTTTTTGGTCCCGTCCTCCTTCACATTCTGCCTCGGTTGAGAGCGGGGAGGGGAGCAAATATGTGTGTTGTATTAAATTTCGAAAGGAAGACAAACTCAGGGCCACGGATGTGTGGAGTTCAAGGGCATGGCGATATGAGTTTGTTTGTTCTTGGGGTTTTTGTGGAGTCTGTGTGTGACAGACTGGTGGTCATAGGTTTGGCCGAATGGACATGCCGGTTATGGATGACATATGTGCATTCAAAGGTGGTGTGTAAATGATGATGAGAGTCGAACAAATCAAGTGGACCCTGATGCTAAATCCGAATACTGACTGCTGAATGCACAAGTGAAATACGCTTTCGAACTGCTGCTTGAAAGCAATCCATTTAGCATCGCATTTGCAACAATTGCTTCACAAATTCCCGGTGTCCTCTCCGCTTTCCCTTAAACACACATGCACACATTTATCAAGCTCTCCGCGCCACCATTCCCAAAAACTCACTCACACCCGCCCGCCTGTGTCAAGCTGCAAAACTACAAAGGCACATACTCGTGCATTCAATCACTCTCAGTGCAAAATCGCACGGGTGAAGAGTTTTGTATTGAAATCCAACGGATTAAGGATTTGCCGCATTCGACCTACCACCCCCACCGCCGCCGCCACACTTCACACACTCAATGCTCATCGGAGACGAGACAGATACACAGAATAAGGTGCCAGAACCATAGAGTCGTCGCTCCGTAACGGTAGCACTTTTATCGTATCCTCAAACCATCTGACATACACTTTCGAGGATACAAGCGCACGGATACAAATGTGGATTTCGCAACACACGTTGATGTACATTGAATGGTTGCATTTGTTTGTAGATTAAGCTTATAGCAGAGGGATTGCTGCACCCACTTTGATCCCACTCCCGTCACCGTTCGTCCGCATCGCACCGCACCGCACCGCCCGACCACCCACTCGTCGTTCGTCTCTAACTATATTTAATCTGAATTCAACAAATGTGTATATCCTGCCGGTAAAGTTTGCCCTCAACGAACTCTCAACTCTCCCGCTGATGAAAACAAAAACCAAGCAAAAAAAAAAATGCACAAAAAAAAAACAAGAAATCACACACAGAAGTGAAATAACCCAGAGCCCACCTCAATCTGTGTGACATGCCCTATCCAGCGTGGAACCAATTCCATCCACCCACTGTTCAGCATAATCGCCACCCAATTCGAAGCGTTCACCAAGGATTCGTTATGATTTTGAATTGGAGGGGCCACCGCCGCCACACACAGGCTGAGGATCCGCTTTCCAAGTTTCTTGTTTTTTAGGGTGTCTCTCACTGTCACCGTGTGTCTACAGGGTTCGAATGTGTATTGAATGGCTGAAGGATATGTTTGCATTCGCATGTAATAGGTCTCAACTAATCCGGAATAGATGTGAGTGTGTGTATGTGCGGACATTTGTAGGCGAGTTATTGTGGATACGTTTGGCATGCAGTGGACTGCTCTGTAGCTGTGCTCAAAACACAAATGCAAATGCACCAGTATCCATCCATTGATATTTTGAAGGTTAAAAACGATTTTCGAAAATTAACACAAGAGGCATATGAGTCTGAAGGTGGATGAGGCAGAAATGGTGAAGCGGGTGTTCCATGCGACACAGGAGGCGAGTCTTAAGCGTTAAGCGTCCTACAAAGCCCATATTGGGAGGTGATAAAGAGACATAAGGAGCATGTATTCCAGAACCTGAAGTCGATGATAGTTAAGTCGTGGCTCCAGGATTTGTTCCATAATAGAACCGATGCCGTATTTCGGTGTTGCCCTCCCCCCATTATATCGCCCACTCATAGGTACACTGTCACTGTGCACGGCAGTCGGTAGTCGGAAGTCGGTACGGTACAGCAGATCTGTGCCGGAGAGACAAATACATGTTGCGATTGGAAACCCCCTGGAAAGGTTTCGGGGATTTGCAGGATGCTTTGCATATAAACGTGCGTATTATAAACGGATTAAATTTCTAGGATCATTGGAGGCACTCAAGTGGCAACTGTGCTCGATTATTACTTCAATCCACAAGGTGCCTCTCACTGAACGGGTTGAATGGGTGAAGATTTTGCCGGCTGTGTGTGTGTACGACAGATGTGAAGGTGGCTTGTGTTTATTTGGAGAGATTTTTAGTCCCAGCCTCAATGGGACGGGCGGAGAGGATTTACGTTTGCCATGTGTGCCACTGATGAGCTTCTAAGGGATCGGGCGAAGGAGAGTGCGTTTTTCTGCCTGAATTTGTTATGTTTGCATGCACTGTTTGGTGAATGTAAGAAATTCGGGTTTTGTTTGTAGGCTCTTGTAAGCTTTAGACTAATAGAACGAATATAAATATGAGAATCCTTTCCTCGTTAGTGCTGCGTGCAGGCGTGCATGTGTGCAATGAAGAGTGAGGGAGATAATTTGTTGATTGCACAGCACAATTGAGTTTTGCTCCCGGTCCTCATCGTTGCTGGCATTCAACTGGTTGCGATCGAAACGGAAACCACCGTGTTTTTGTCTTTCTCTTTCGCTTTGTGTTTCCCTAGTCGTTAGCCTGGAGTGCAATCGTATTGTCACAGTTTTTGGGGGAAAGGATAACGACTAGTTACATAAAGAAAATAAAAACAAATTTGCTTCTGCATCATAGGGGGAGGCTTATAAGCTGGGAGTGGAGTTTATTTAAGGATTGTAAGAGTGAAAGTGGAAGGATTCTAGGAAGCACCGGATGTTGGCGGTGAAATGGATTCAATGATTGGGGTGGCACTGTAGTCGGCTATGGAACTGGGTTAAGGTTCTACAAGGAGCTCTCGCCATTGATGGTCTTGCATCCACCGAATCTAGCTGGCAACGAAGACGGTGTCGGCTTTTAAATTTTGGGTAGGGATCAGTGGTACCACAGGGACTCTTTAGACTTAAAAGAACTCATCTTAGTCTGACTCGGAGACTCATAATCTTTAGATTTGACTCATTTTTTCGAGAACAAAAAATGATTTAAACACATACATACTAGTACTGCACTTAGAAATGCCTCTGGCCTCCGGCACCATCCAGGAAAGGAATGTAGTCATATTTTCATGTATGGCTACAAAACCAATGAAAGGTGCGGCGCTGGTGGTTTCGTGAAGTGCGACAACATTAGATTGTATACCTCTTTACAATATGCGTCGGTTTTTCAAGCGGAAACCTTTGCAATCCAAATGGCAATGAACTACATTGTGAAGGACCGGAGTACGGGTCAACGCCATGCTGTGCTTAAGGCCTTACTCAACTCTTTAACCATTTCCACGATAGTTCAGGAATGCAACTCATCTCATTTAATTGGCAGTCAACTGAAAGTCACTGAAACTCATCTGGGTCTCAGGACACCAAGGAATCGCTGGAACTGAGATCGCCGATGACCTTGCGCTCGGACCTGCGCTCGGACTACCTGCTTCTGTGTTTAGGGATTCCATTGATAGTTGGACCTCTCCTCTCATCGAATCAATCGTAGATGGCATGAATACCATAGATGTAGACAAATATAGCGCTTGCTCCAAAATGTTTGTAAGAAATCCGTGGCATTCTTATTGTCCCTTGACAGAAAAGACTGTAGACGACTTTCCGGCGTAAAAGCGAACCACCACACCTTTGCCCAACACTTAAATGTGATTGGATTAAGCGGAGACACCCTCTGCGAAGCCTAAAGAGAGCGTTGTCCCACGCGGCAGAGCACTTCCTCTGTCTCTGTCCCAGGTGGCAGGCCTTCTAATTCCTCTAAGAAGCCTCTGCTGGTCTTCCGAAGGAGTTGTAGGTTGCTTCCTATTGGGACCTGTGAGTCTTTTGTCTGAGTGCCAGTGTGGTATCAAAACCTCAACCAAATCATATTAGTTTCTTTTTTTACGTGAGGAACCATTGTGTTATCAAAAACCCTTGTTGGGACTCATTTATTTTTAAAATGACACAGGTGACTGTTTAACCTGTGGTAACACTGGTTGGGATATTCGTTGCCAAGACCACTCTTGTTCCAGCGCTGAATTCAGCAAACATTGGACTTTTAACATTGTCTTGCTTGGTCTATGTTCACGTTACGGAGCTGGCTGATGAGCCGTATGCCTCATTCAACTCCTTTTCAGACAAGATCCTCTAGACAAGAGTTGTTGCTCACCTAGAACCCGCTGCTTACCATTGACTCCGAACTCACATAGAAACTCGATGGTTTTGTCAGTGCCTTCTAAGCGCACTCGGCGGAAAAGGTTCGTTCCTCCTGGAATTTGAACCCGCAACCATTGAATCATTGAAACGCATCCCACAGCGACAATACTTCACGCGACAAGCTCACTCTCCGCATATGGGTGCCAAACTGTGTCCCAAGACTTCTGCACATCCTTTTCGAAATAAATTCAAGTTCATCTTCCAGCAAAACCAAAAAAATATCTTAAATTCTTCGAAAAAAACCCCTTTATCCACTGCTTAGCAAAAAATCAATTAATCAGCATATCGCCAACACCCTAATCCAAGACCAACCACCGGACTACATCTTAAGGTAATTAATGAAATACCTAACCAAACGTCCTGTCTAACCACACGAACACACGCGCACACACACTCCCGCGCACAGACACACAATTCCACCAAAAAGAACCCACGATTTAAACGGATTAAAATGAATACTCTAATACGATATTTCAGTATCTATCCCCTTTTGGCTTAATATCTACCCACAGCGATATCCACGCAAACTTCAGACGGAAATCATTGCAATTAAGTGGTATACATGCCCGGCAACCCACCGACCGACGGTGGCCACGAAAAATGGAATAACAAGCCGGGGGTTGGTAAATACCTCGCACGAAAAAAAAACACACAAACTGGGAAAAACTGAACGAAAAATAAACGTACAACAATTGAGTTTCGTAAAATATCCATTTAACCCATGGATTCTGGATCAGACGCCGCGCTGCCGGTTTAATAGAATAATTCATTTATTCCGGTAACTCTTGGGCTGGGCTGCAAGAGAGTATTAAGGGCCGTGTGGCGACGGCGTCATGTTGTCATCCTGGAACTGAGAAACGAGGGGGGAGGGATAAAGATGAACAAACTACGGTATAACAATAATAATAATCTGCTTTCAATAATGCATACAAGAGATAAAGTTCAAAATTAATCCCAAAATCGATATGAGACAGTAGGGATATTTGGTCAGACGAGGAGGCGGTCTGCAATTCGCTGGAATTGATATGCATTCAGGTGTACTGTAGTCGGAGCGGGAGTAGAGTAATGAGGTTTGATTTGTTTTTTTGAGGGAACACGAAGTCCAAGGGCTGGGTTGGAAGTGAAGTGCGTTGTGTCTTACGTCGCCTGGCAACCAAAACAGTTTGAGGGTTGCTTGAGAGCTTCAGTTCGTCTTGATACGAAGGCTGGGTTGATAGTTGTTTTGTAAAACCTTAAGCCGACTTTCTTGCAAAGTTTTAATCCTCCATATTTCGTCCGTGGAAATCCGTGGAAGCAGGATTACACTTAATTCCACCTTGGCCACGAAGAGGGATTTAAGATGTTTGTCTGGGTTCTATGCGACACTTGAAGACCGTCTAAAAGTTGTCTCAAATGCTCTAGAGCTATAGACGAACATAGTTAAAAGCCTCAACAATGTTGTTGGTTCTCTTGAACATAGTTTGATCGGGCTTATAGTGACCGCAAATGTCTGATAAAGACCTCCATTCTGGAGTAAAACTCAGCTAGAATCCTTTTGACTACGACCTCTACAAACTGGAGTCCTTCTGCGGTTTGTGCCAATAGGTCTCCCATGCCGTCAAGGTAGCCCTAAACTACAAACATGCTCGCCGCACTTGTTCGTGTTCGGTATGTTTTTCTCGCGCAGAGGCGTGTCCGCAAACCGTTCGAGATCACTCTTTGGCTTCGATGTACAAGTTCAGCGAGCATGTTCGTCGGTTAGGACTACTTTCATAAACACCACTTCTGAACTTATTGACAACTCTTCTCGCACAATACCTTTTAGTTATTACCTCCTTCGATTGCTGCTCTAGTGATCGGGCCCACCTTTTGGCTCTTTTCCTGTGTTATTACAAGCCTAAAGTGCAGGTGCGTGTAGATCTCTCTCGAACGCCAGACAAAACTCACGGCACTTTACAGCCTTGTCAGTTCATGGTTTGACATCCTCTTAATCATCAATTGGCATCAACGCCTTCGCTATCACAATAATCACTTCTTCAAACACATTTGATGCCCACGCACATAGAATAGGGGGATCACGGGAAATGTGAGTGAGGCTCTATACTCACCAGGCTCTTGCATTTGACTGATCCTCGGTACATGTTTGAGTGATCATTTCGCAGTCACCCTTGCCAACTTGATTAGCATCATGGAATTTAAGTCGCACCTCGTTCAATGCTACTGTTCGTCTTGTTGGTGGCTTACTGTCAGTGTTACCACAGGTTAAATTATTCATGAGCCCCAGAAGCTTAAAAAATGAGTAATTTTGAAAATAAATGAGTCCCAACAAAGGTTTTTGATAACACAATGCCTCCTTATGTGAGAACTAAAAAAACGCAGGTTTTGAGGTTTTGATTCAACCACCAAGTGGCAACCAACAATTCTTTCGGAAGATCAGCAGGCGCTTCTGTTGTGAAGGGCCTACAGAATCGGCTAGCGCCAAAGACCTGCCACCTGATCCAAGCAAGAACGGGCCCGTGACAGAGGAAGTGCTCTGCCGTGTAGCCGTTCTCTCCACAGGCATCACAGAGGGTATCTTCGCTTAAACTGAGCACATTTAAATGCTTGGCAAAGGTGTTGTGGTCCGTTATTGCGTCGGCAAGTCGTCTGCAGTCTTTTCTGTCAAGAGACAACAAGAATGCCGCGGAATTGGGAGCAAATGCTTGGTCTATCTACATCCCGAAGAGTCATTCCTGCTTTAGAGATGTCCAACCATCACAATTCCACCTGTTTTTCAAATATAATTTGTTGCCCAGGACCGTCACCGATGGAAGGCAGCAATTGCTCAGGCTCAGAGCCCATGGTTCGTCTGCCTGATAAGTAAGTCAATGCTTTGTTGCGCAAAGGTTTCCGCTTAAAAAACTGATACTTACAGTCTATTGTTGCCGCCTTCCACGAAAACAGTGGAACCTTCAAGGTTTCTGGAGTACTAGTACGTGCTCAGTCATTTTAGATGAAAGCGTTCAGGAAATATTTATAAGCATGTCAAATAAAAAATATATGAGTCCCCGAGTCAGGCTAAAAAAATGAGTCCTTTTGACTGTGCAGTAACAGTGCTTACTGTGTACCCGCATTTACCACAGCAGCACCCTCGTAAGATTGCAACAGTGGCGAGTTTTAGCTTGTTGCTTTGTCGTCGACTCATACGACAGCTTGTCGACCACTTTGTCCAAAAAATGTTTTCTCTCATCTTTCAATCTTTGCCAATTTTTTCGCCAACCACCGCGAACTCCCTCCTCACTCTCCCAGCTCAGCAATTCAATGTCAAGTCTTGGAAATCTTAATTCAAACCAAATAACGTCGTTCCGCATTTAATCCATCAGCAACGCATGAATGGAACGTACACATGTATGGGTGTGTGTATCATTGTCTACCCCCTCGGGCATAGATGAGCATGTAGCACGTTCCCTAACATTCAATTGCTTGATGTATGCACGATTGGTAGTTCCTAATCCTTGGGAATTATGAAGTTACGTTTATTCTTGTTATGTCAGAACCGGTAATCCTTAATCCCTAGCAGAGTTCATTGATCCGCTCCGTGAATCACTCTAACCCCCCATACACACACATTCAGCTCATCTCTGCAATTTGAAATCGTCGCACACATCCACACACACACTGATCCACCTCCTTAAAATGAGCACACATTCGTCAAGGTATGGGCCCGATTCCTAATGACATTATTCGAAAACTATTACCATGCCCTTGCGGAAAAACACACGCAGCCTGAGACACGTTCAATCCGCAAGAATGAAAATCCATCAAAGTCATTTTATCATCTCAAATCCTGTCACAGTTATCTGTGGACTTATACCCATCCTAAGCGTATAGTTTCATTTCAATTTACCGGGTTAGGATGGCGTCCGTTTAAACCTTTTATTGGCCATCTACCGACCCTTCACAACATGCATGCCGACAAGTTTTCCCTTTTTTTTGCTCTGCCACCTCCTTCCCACTCTCACAGCGATGTACCTTGTTGCTGGAGTATTCACGCTTGCCGGCTAATTCTCAATTGAATTTATTCCCCACTCAACGCAATTGAACTCGGAAACAGCTGAGCATGTGTGTCAATGGAGAAGCACGTGTGGGATATCCTTGTTCTGGTTTTGCTTGTGTCATATGCTTACACACACACGCACGCAGCCATGGATCCATTGTAGCCATCGCGCGAAAGTGTATAGAAATCTCTGCTTAAGCATCAGATGAGAGGGTTACAAATACAAAGATAAAATAGATTCCTTTGTACTTTTTTGTGTTCAGATTTGGACGAAGTGTAGGAGAGGGTAGTATTTTTGTTTTGAAAGGACGAGCAATGGTAACTTCTGGCACTAAAAAAGGGAGTTAGGCTGTTGTGAAATTGGAATGAAAAAAATTCAAGCTTTACCGAATTCATTGGCTTAGAGTAATCCATAATTTGCTGACTTTCGTTAAGTTTCGTTAATTTTTTTGTTTTTTTCTTTTTCAATGAGAACTATACAAAAATATAAACGTACAAAAGTTAAGAGCCACTTTTTTGAATTTCTTTGAGTTTCGTTAAGTTTCGTTCAGTTTTGCTTTTTGAATTGAGAGCGAAATTAGGCAATCAGCATTTAGGGAATTTGACGACACTTCTTTTGTTTACTTCTGACATAAGCTCGTGCTTGGGTCTGTCAATTTCGGTTGACCTTTATGTCCTTGAGCAAAAATATGTGATCACAGCGCGCGTAACGTCATTGTAATTCGCAGATAATTGAAACGATCATTTTTGACAACCTTCCCACACTTCATAGTCAATACCTTCCTCCCGCTCAGATTCCACATCACAGCAACACTGTGACAATGTTTACAAACAACTTGTTTCCGCCACCAACAGGACAACAAAAAACAAACACATCCTACCACCCAACCACCCAACCAATACATTCATTCCATCTCACACCCAAAATTCAACTAGCGCATGGGTGAAGAGGGCGAAAAGTTTTCGTCGTGACATCCAGGAGCATACTGCGGAAACGACGAAGGATCAACAGCACAATTCCACTGAGAAGCAACAACAAACCGACCGACGATAACGACAACAACCCTCGAGAGGGCCAAGAAAAAGCATGTAACCAAATCCCTCCTTGGGTTGAATGGGATACGGTCGCACGAAAAGGAACAAAAAAAATGTATAACCAACAACTGAGAGAGAATCCTTTATCCCTTTATCTGGATTTACTTTAATCTCATCAGCCCATGGGTTCCTGGCTGGGATAACGGATTTACTCGGTACTCCCTCATTTTACTTTGAATCATCCATCCTCGCAGAGAAATCGTTTCGTTTCACGGCGACGTGTATGTGCGGCACGACATAGCACAGAGTGGAGCGGAAAGCGCAGAGTGCGGTGCAAACTTGAATTTTCAATTTCAACCCTCCTCAACTGAGTGGATTTCTATTAGAGACACAGATAAGGGATCTACTTTGCGGCCCACTGCCACTCGTCCCGCCGAAACTCAATCTATGCGCATTTGCCAACTGAGTGTGGATTAATTTCAAAACTGATAAATGCGCACAATTATTGACCGCAGAATTTCAATGATCGCCGGCCGCTGAGCGCATACTGTTTGCCTTGAAAACAGCGTGCAGCGTCTTAATCGTGAAACCCAATCCTGACTTTGCGACACAGGTTTACCCAGATGTCGCGGGCACGAGGTAAATCTGAGTGACGCCTCAAACCCAACACAACTAATTAAGCGTAAACTGTTCTTGCGGTCAACCAATTCAGGTGGCACAGACTGTAGCCGAACCCTACGCCATCGAAGCAGCCGCGCCGTGCTGCGCCGCCGACGCCGCAACCAAGAGTCTGTCTCTTGGGGGAGGCGGCAGTGGTTGCCGCACACTCTCGTGGATTAATCTACTTGGCTGGGCGTATAAGTATCGTGGAGAGTTTCCGCTTGTTGCACCCGCTCCTGCATGTATGGCCTGTGTATCTAAAGGTGATACGATTGCGTGATTGCGGTAATCTCTGCTAAACAAAGCACATTTTTGTACATCCCCGATGCTACAAAGCTCACGACACCGAGTGTGCACTGTGCACGAAACTGCTGGCATTGGCTGCGGCGCGCGCTGGTATGCCAGTAGTGCACTTTCCAACATCTTAATTCTCTTTGGCATCACGGAACGAACGTGCAAACAACACTCGGCAACCCGTCATACGTGTCGTGGGGATGGGATATACTATATGCATCCACATACGTACGTATGTATAAATATTATTTCGCATATTATTGATCGAGGGATTATCTCGGGTGCTTCTATTTTAGAATTCCAAAAGTGTAGGTAGTGTATCTGTGCCCTGCTTTAATCGTCGTTTCTGTGGCATGTGCTGTATTGAGCCGCGTTTGTGGGGGGCGACTGAGTGAAATCCGAGAAGACCGAGGATGGGGTTTATTGGAAGATTATCAGTCTGAACAAACCCCGAAAGAGATTTCCACAATCACACACTGTTGAGTGGGATAGTGTGTTTGGTATGATTGTACATCCACCGTCGAATGTGTATGTATGTATATCTTATGCAATGAGAACGAAAGATACCCCATACGAGGCTATGTATGTAGCAGATACATTTATAATCCCCGACAATATTTTCCAATACGTAGATCCATTAATCCCCATGAATGTTTGTGTTCGTTAATCCTTAAACCAACCACCCCACTTTGATACGCTTACAAGCAGTCAGAAACCGACAATATACAACAGTGGAGGTCGTTGCTTTATGGCCATGTGAATGGGACATGAATGTAGATTTACTTATTGACGTTCGTTTTTCTGATGTTTTTTTTTTTGCATTTTGACGTTGGCGATGATTGAAAGTTTATTGGGTATGGAATTCTACCTTTCCGCGAAAGACCATGTTTTTCGCGTCATAAAGTTTGCTTTATGTTCTATTTAAGTGCGCGTTAAGTTTGTGTATGTCCTTAACAATGGCAGCATGATTATGCACGATTGCTTCATTATGAGTGTCAACACTGGGGGAACGTCTGTGAGACTTGGTTGCTTGATAATTGTGGTTGCAGCGGTGCAGTCTTGGCAAAGGGCATGTACTTGACAACTTTTTTGGTGGCTGTAAGGTGGCAGAGGTACACAGAGATCATAAAAACCACTCATCTCAGTTTCGTTAGGTTTCGTTAAATTTTTCTAAATTAACGTTGGGTATTATCATGGCAACTACATCTCTCTCCCTTCTATTTCATCACTTGCGAAAAGTAATTAGCCTTTTCGTTAATTTTCGTTCAGTTTTGCTGAGGGACCGCTTGGTACTCCCATGGCACCTCCAGCTCTCTTCCTTCGCTTTCATCACTGTGGAATATCAAATGGCTCAGTTTCGTTAAGTTTTGATGTATTTTGCTAGGGATCAATGGGTGTTCTTGGCATCTCTGGCATCTCTTCCTTCCGATTCATCATTTACGAATATAAAGCAATTTAAATCATGCCTTACACTGAACAAAGTCGGTCCTAAAATGCATCCTTGTGGTATTCCCGACGAGATCGATATTGCCCACACGGACCACTCGCATCATCGTGCTTGAACTTGAAAATTGATTAGGCTTTGGGTGGAACATGTTTTCCGTTTTTAGGAGGTCGAAACAGTCAGTACATGGAAGTAGCTTCTATCGGGAATTGAACCTTCACGTGCGAGTCGTGCTCGACATAGAGTCTCTAAAATGAAAATGATACGACAGAAGTCTTTTCGCGGTGACTCTTAATAATCTTAGATTAGATTATTTTTATTTTGTTAATACTATTTGACCATGATCATTACTTTTCCCAGTTTCGTTAAGTTTCGTCAAATTTCGTTAAATGCTCCTTTTTACTGGTGATTGATAACACTCTCAGCGTACGAAAACTACAGTTGGTGCTTACGTCTTTTATGATTTTCTTCACTTTTCCTTCTCAACTAAATCAAACCGTATCATCCTTTAAATAGTTTATCCCAAAGTGATACCAATTTCAGTGACCGCAGTGTGGATCAGTAATTTATCGAAGCATAAAATACAAACAGAGAATTATCCCAGTTGTGCCTGTGCGCCTTCTAAATGACATCCCTTCCGAAATTAATCCTTAATTCCTCTTCCGTTCCTCATAATCCCTCCCCATACAATACACGTGCGTCATTAATGGCAACGAAAGCCAGAAACAAACAAACAACATAGCCAGTCAGGCAACAACTACCAGTACCAATACAACCAGCGCCACGATTTGTATTTCAGATGTTTGCCCGATACTCCTCCGAATCATACAGTCGAACTTGGTGCTTGTGTAGAAGCATATCATGTGTATTTGCCGCACCATTCGCACGGTATTTGCTATCAATTCGTGGCGAGACAGAAGTTCTAACGATAATGCAAAGGGAATCCCAATAAAAGTGTCTGTGGTTCACTGTCGGTGTCTTTTGGGTGATTTTTGCCCCGATCTGGTTTAGCTGATGGAAATCACTGCGGAGACACTTGTTACTCGGAATTTTTGTGTTTTTTTTTTTGTTCGGCTTGGCACTGACCCTGATTGTTTGCAATCGATTTTATTTCCTTTATCGCAGCGGAGTGTAACAAATGAGGGAGAATACTGGAGAGACTGTTCAACTGAATAGGAAGAGGATGCAAATTTTAAAGAAATTTCATCGAATGTAATTCACCTCGCGAGTCTGTTATGATTCCCCGGTGGAGATTTTTTCGTTCGTCCAGACACTCTAATTAGACCTGGCCTGTGCACTGCTGGTACGTGCACGTGTGTGTTTGAAATCAGATTTAACGACTTTGCCAACCGGTATTTGCCTGTGTGTCCACGCGTGTCCGTATGACAAAATAATGACGTTTTTAATCTTGTTGCATGTTTAGGGTGCACCAGACTTACCCTCCTTCTCAGTGTCTCCTGTCGCAAAGCTTACCGCAGCTCAAAGCTCTTAAATCACATGCTTCGTGCCGGCTAATCCGGATTTCTTTCAACTAACTGTGCTGTACGCTACAGTGTTTGCATCAAATAATGGCACACCTTGAAAAAAAGAATCGCTGACTTTCAGTCAAACCAAAGCGTCATGCGATTTTGAGCTGATTTGTAATTTTTGTCGTCTCATTCAGGCCTAGAGAGAGTAACCACTGCCAGACAAGTACCACTCAATTGAAAAATAAAATAACTCCACTCATGCCACAAAGCAGCAAACCAATGCACTTGCTTAACGTAATCACACTGAACTGGTCGGACGGCAAGACAATGAGCTCACTTAAGCTGAAACCAAAATCGTTGTAACAAAATATAATTAATATAATCCACATGCCAGTGTGACGGCATCGACTCTCAACCGTACAAACTACATCTGGTCATCCCAATAAATGTACAACAAGCATGAATATCCGTCCAAGGGAAACCAAACCGAATCAAGAACAAACCACCATTGCGGATGTGGCAAATCTTTGGATTCCTCTAAACGAGCTTATCCTATTTTAATTAGGAGAATGATACTCCTCACAAGTAGACACGGACGTAGAGGGCACCACGGCCACAGCTACAGACACCGAGACGGAGACCGAGAGATGTGTACAAAGTGCCAATACAAACTATGCCGGCAAAATTGAGACTGGAGTACTGGAAATCTTTTCCGATTTCAATGTCTTCTTGTTGAAGGGATTAGACGATATTATTTCAAACACATGCATATACACGCCAGTGTGCAGCTTGAATAGAAAGTGTACATCAGGAGACTTATAACAATTAATAACTGTAGAGCATCAGGCATTTAACATGGTATATTCATGATTGGTGGTGGGTCAGAGGTTGTCTGCCACTAGGAGGGGATTAACTATTTCGGTTATAATCTCAAATGTGAAATTAGTGCAGTGGAGCAAGGGCGAGAATGTCTATTGTCGTCGGTTATCGGCCGAAAGCATGCATGGTGTACGAAAAGTCGGTTTGTTTTTAATCCGTAGGCTTGCAAAGTTGAGGCGTAAAAAACGAACAGAAGGCGATCAGTTGTAGTTTGCACGCCTTATTAAATATCACTCATTTTTACATCGTCCACTGCCGTCGTCGATTTTTTACTATTGGTCACCATATTTAAGCGTATCACTCGTTCTTTCTGATTCGCTACAAAAGTATGTGTGTTTCATAAATTGGAATTCAATTCAGTCTGATCACACTTCATCTGTTCCGGTGGTCCATTGTGATGTGGAAGTGATAAGGGATGTCTAGGGGTTTATTCGACGGATAGCTGAACAATTTGTTGCCAGGCCATGTGAATTTATTTTGTGTAGCCAACAAGTTTGTGTTATTGCATCTTAAAATCACTTCAAGCCTATTAGAAGTCTGCCTACCAACAGACGGTTGACAGTACACCGGCTAATGAGTTAATACCAATGACTACATAGATGGCGCTATTGTACGAGGTGGACCTGTGACCAGCTGAGATTACAGGAAACACTCACGAGTGGAGGGAGTGAGATTCATAAATAAGGTGGCGCAAGATTATTCGTAAATTTTCTTTTTTGAATCGCAGTCAAATTTCGACAACTGCTGAACAACTGAAATTGGTTGGAGTCACGACTCGATTTTTTGTGACAAGTGATGGTTCGATTTATAAAAGTTGAACCGTCCTAAATACAAAAACACATGATTTTGAGTGATGTGAGTTGGAGCCTTACAATTTTGTTCTGTTTAGTAGAAAAGGTGATATCGGCTAAGTGACTTCCGCCAGTGTTAACACACATTTGTGCCCCTTTCATCGCATTTTTCATGACTTTCCACAAATTTCACGGAGATTACTTTTGGCATTCCCCCCGAATATTTTTCTTAAGGGATAAGTCTATCTGAGGCTTGTTGGCGAAAACAAGCGACTGCAAGTAGTCCGGAAAAAGATTTCTATGATGGTTAAATCGGGTGGTCTTGCCATTTCGCCAAACAGGACACTACGCAACGTGGAAACGCTTCCTCCGAAATATCCACTGTGACTCGTGCTATATGTGCGGTCTTATTGAAACCGCATGTTTACCTAGCTCCGCGCACCCAATCCGGCAGTCAGAAGTCGTTTATCTTCTGTAGCGTTCAAAAGTAACAGTGACCGGTGACGGCCTCAAAAAATACGGCCCAATCACACCTCCCGCGCGAATGCCACACAGCGGCCTGAAGTGAATGTAATGGGGCTTGGGCATCACACGCAGTTATTTTTTGACCCCAGATTTTGCTTATTCACTATTTGCAACAAAGTTGGAGAAGAATTTTTTAGTCAGTTACACTTTGAGAGAATTGTCAGTGACTCGAGAAATGTGGTGGCGTGAATTATGAATCTTGAGACGCAGCGTAGCTGTCAGCAAGGCCACCCACTAAGTGACTGATGGGCTATCAAATATTTGGACTTCACTTAGTTGTTAGAATGGTGGCCCGTGGTGTTGTGGGTATGTGCGTCGACACCAACCTCGACGTCGTAGGTTCGATCCCTAGTCTGTGCGACAAAAATACTTTTCACGGGCCCCACCTCTGAGTCCTTGACAATGCTCAAAGAGTATTTGCTGTCTAGAGAGAAAGCTTCTCAAACTTGGCCGTTCGGAGTCGGCATTAAACTGTAGGTTCCGTCACTCGTGAGACAACAATAGCACGCACGACACGAGTGGTTGCTGAGAAGCTTGGCCCTGACCCTTTACGGGCTGTAGCGCCACCCATATTACTATTATTATATACTTAGTTTTTAGATTCTAGCCTTAATTTATTCAATTCCGTATCGACCATCGCCGAACAGTTTGAGTCAGGATATGTCTTCAAGGAGATCATAAGTCATTTATATAATTCATGTGCTCCAAAGATCTGTTGCGCATTTGCCTACTCGATATGTGGACAAGTGCTCGACTGATGCACCTGGCTCTTGATTATTTTCCTGGCACAGTGGCATGACATCTCTTGGGTCTATCACGAGGGCTAATATTAGACATATTTGGAATAGAAATACTAACGCAATCATAGCAGAACACTGCCTGTAGTCGATCTAAACTGGAGATATCCTCCTCCTCGCAACAGATGCAGCTGGAGTTTTTCGGTGCGTGCAAGTTAATTAATTTTACTCTTGCCAATCGCTGTTTCTTTGGGCTCAAGAGGCAATTGAGTAACAGAGCCATCTCTCGAAACACCAAATTGAGCTTGTATAAAACCCTGATCATCCCAGTCCTGCTCTATGGCGCAGAGACATGGACGCTATTGAAAGCGGATAAAGAAGCTCTTGGTTGTTTTGAGAGAAAAGTTCTGCGTACGATCTTTGGTCCTGTTTGCGTTGATGGCGTTTGGAGGAGAAGGTTCAACCACGAACTATACGGGCTGTACAGCGGCATGCACCTAGTTAAGCGTTTTCGGATCCAACGCTTAAGATGGCTAGGTCATGTAGAGCGGATGGACACCACAGCTCCGGCCCGAAGAGTCTTCGACACCGAGCCATTGGGACAGCGCAACAGAGGACGTCCTCGCACTAGATGGCGCACGCAAGTTGAAAAGGACCTCAACCAACTTGGTGTGCGCAACTGGAGGCAGCTGGCGAAAGATCGTGCTAGCTGGAGAGGCATGTTAGTTGAGGCCCAGGTCCACCCCGGACTGTAGCGCCAATCAAGAAGAAGAAGCAAGTTAATTAATAAAGTAAATAAAACTTTATTTCTTTTATTCAATCTTGATTCGTAAAGAAACTAACAGATTCAACGGATTACTAGATTGGAGGTTAGATCAGGACTAACAACAAAAATGGAAAAATATAAGAAAAAGGCGGATTGCTTCGATGGTGCCCTCTCACATTCGTTGTCTGAATTTCGCTTACAGAGCGCCCTCTTATGTCCAGTCGGTGATACTGGTGTAGTTGGCTTTTTGACTAATTATTGTGTAGACACCCACAAGTTGCTGTTAGAGAAATTAGACCACTTCGATCCGTAGTGACATGATATTAAACCAACGATCGTCTCCATCTTGCACCACCTCTTGTGAGCTCTATCCATTTCGCACACCATTCTGGTTGAGCTGGTTGACACTTGCTTAAAACTCTTTGAATCTTTTTCAGCATTAGCCATCTCAATTCTTACATCGTGCAAATTTCATCGTGCAACTGAACAACCAACTATCCACCTGACCCACAACCAGAAGTCTCTGTGTCTGATGGGGTCTCCTATTAGTTAGCTAACTTAATATATAATATTATAAGTTTATGAAAAACTTGGTTGCCTGAGGTCCTTCTTAACTTCTGTGTGGATTAAATGTGCTCGTCCTTTGTTTCGTCATCGTACAATTGGCGGATTGACACTTGATATTCGCACCGTTTCTCTCTTTGCATGAGGTGGTAAAGCGTCCGTTAAATTCAAACGTGAATTAGCCTCCAATTCAGAGTTCACGACAAAAACTGTTCGGAATAAGAAAAAATGTGACACTTATGCGCACCCCACAGGGAACCAAGTAGACACAAGTAATCATAAAAAAAAACCGGAGAAATAATCCAAAGTACTCCGAGGTATCACATTACTTCCCCCTCATAAAAACCGAATCTGCTGTCAATTTATTCTTTTTTTTATTTTATGATTATACTTCCTGACGATGTCAGACGATGGGCTCGTGCCCCCACTAGACGACGTTGATTCCTTACAAATACCTTTCTTTTCTTATTTGGAAATAAGTATCTATGCCAGTCATTAGCATGATGTAGCAAATAATCCTGATTCCGTAAATCCGCTACTCGCAATGATCCCGCTCACTCCCTGCCATGTGTCAGCGTGCAACGTGGCGGCCGATAAGAACGGCGAAGGAAAGCCAATCGCTGGTGGTTGAGGTGGAGGAGAGTGAACCTTATTAATTTCTGGAATGAAAATATTCATTTTCAATATTATACTTCGTTTTTTTTCTTCTGCTGTTGCTTTTGCTTTTGCTCTTGCGACGATTTGCGATTTCCTAATTCAATTTCAACCCCTCGCCGGAGCGATTGGCTGCGTGGAGGCTGGAGTATTGAGTATAACCGTTGAGTTACATCCCACTCTCTAAGAAAATCCGTGAGATCGCAAAGACGTAAGCTCAGATAAGATAAAAGCGGCAATCGTACTCCGGTCGGGCACATATCTCATTATTTCCGTCTTAAATCCGCGACATCGTACCGCGCGCGGCATATCCTAGATCGCAAGACGAACGACGATAATGTTTAAATCTTCTGACATTAGCGGTAGTGGTGGTAGTGGTGAAGGTTTTCAGTTAGCAACCGTTTTGTGAGGCTAATGAAAAGCGAATGATATATCTGCGCGGGAGAATCCGCAGAAGCGACCGAAAAGGCCCTTATCGTCATTTATCTCCGCCAGGTGATTAGTTGGTAATGCGGCGTGATTCAACCTTTGTACTCCTTCGTCTGAAGTCTGAAGTCGATTTGTGGTCTGTGCTTAGGAGGTGGGAAGTGGGACGATTAATACTGGGGGCGAGTATTTTGTCGGTTGTCATTGAATGAAAGGGCTTTCGGCATTAAAGTGATTAGAAAAATGTGTGAACTTTAGTTGGCTTATTTGGAATGGTTGGCATGGCGAAAGCGGGTTGGATTTGGTTTCTTTGCGGATAATGACTGGTGTTTGAATGGGAATCCGCCACAAAGAGATGAGACAGTCAATCGAGGGGCTTACACGGCACATGCCAGCTTGTTCTTCTCAAAATGTTGCCAAGGGGGAGGCATGCTCCCACCAATTCTTCTTCTTCTTTGATTGGCGCTACAGTCCGGGGTGGACCTGGGCCTCAACGAACATGCCTCTCCAGCCAGCACGATATTTCGCCAGCTGCGCACACCAAGTTGGTTGAGGTCTTGTGCGCCATCTAGTGCGAGGACGTCCTCTGTTGCGCTGTCCCAATGGCTCGGTGTCGAAGACTCTTCGGGCCGGAGCTGTGGTGTCCATCCGCTCTACCCACCAATTAGTACACTCTAAATATTTCATCGGTTGTAATTATTGTATCCTTGCACCACACATTCCGAAGGGCTTAGCTATGAGTGACGACGACGAAGCAGCCCAACGACTCCAAAATGAGCAATCCAAGAAAAACACAGATTTTCCATTGATAAGGGTCACTTCCTGCCGCCTGCCAGGGCACGAGCACGGAAGGGAACACAAATCCGAACGTCTTAAGTAGCTGGAGCTCTGCCCCACAGTGCATATGTGTGGGTACAGTAATTTAAAACCACACCATTTTAATCATCGTGTTCCTTGCGGATTTTCCACCTCCATCTAATGAAATACACAGCCACACAAACGAGCAAAAGAGTGTAAGAGCGTAGACACGTCCCAAGGAACAATCCATCTCTCATCTTCCGGTCAAAGAAGTTATGCTCTAAGCTCCTGTCCCTCCTTCTGGATGCCCATTCTTCAACGAGTAACCCTTTTTGATAACAATCCTCTTTTAGCATGAGCCGGTGTGTGTCTGACTGTGTGTGTCTGACTGGGGTGTGTGCGCCTGTTGGTGTATATTTGCAATTGGTATTTGTTATTATTTATAAGGTCCACCAGGTGAACCAAAAACTGGACTTAATTCCACACTTGAGATTTTCTTAACTTGTTTAAGCTCTTCGTTGCTTCTCGTGCTTGTACTCGTCCTCATGCTGATGCTGGTGCTCCTCCTTAGGAATTGGAATTCTTATGGTATGCGTTTGTGTGCCTGCCTCAGAGTATCAGTGTATATTTAGGGGGTATTAGCAGTCCCGAATGTGTGGGATTTTCTTAGTTGCTGCAAAAGATTTTGTGCGTATACGGGTTGCTACTACTTGAAAAACAAAATTCTTAACAGGGCTTAGAAAACACTTGGCACGACGGCAAGGATGGCAGGATAGCATAGAGGTCCTTTATTGCTGTATTCACCCTCAATCACAGGGCAAGTCCGAAAATCTTCATCTTGTTCTTTTCTTTGGCGAAAAATTAAGCAAACGCTACGTCCAAATGCTACAACCGGACACCGGAGTGTGTGTGTGTGTGAGGTGGAGTAGAATTTGATACGTACGTCTTCGATGAGGGTCATCTTGAGCCCGGGTTCCACCACACTACTAGGCAAATCCTTCTTAATAGATAATTCTCATTGGAATATTATGGAAAATTAATGATTGGCAGTTTGCTGGTATGCGTACGCACACATGTGTCTCTCTGTGTGTGTGTTCGAAACTGACACAGAGAGGATTTTAAAGGACGCAGCCAGTGTAGTAACAGTGATTAGCATTATTGTTTTCTGAGTCACAATCATCAGTTGCGTCCCCAGAGATTGGCCGATGGATACACCTACGCATGTATGGGAATCCATGGCCCGACGGGGGTGGACATGGTAGTAAACCCTTTCGGCTACTTTGGGTTCGATGGGTGGTGTATTGAACTGGACTAAGAAAGATAAGTTGCTACTTAGTTATGCGTAAAATAATTATTTCTCGGGTGCTCCTTTGGGTTTCTTAAAGGCGGAGGGCGAGAGTTCTTAATCGCTCTTCGGTCAACTGGCCATTGAGACATTGAGTGCGTGTGCGTGTGGATGAGGTTTCGGGGTGTTGTTCGGAATTAATCCGGAAACGGGAAGATATTCCATGTCTTATGAGTTCAGATTGTTGTTGCTGTCGTGATTATCAATTATCCTTGTTAAGATGGAAAAGGGTTACGCCAATGGGGATGTAATTAAAGTGGACGAAGGATTTTTGGTTTTGCCATAGATAAAGATTGATGAGGTCTATTACTTGACGCGGATTATGAGAACATGTTTGCTTATGCGTAAGTTCAATACACTGGACGGAAAATTTAAGATTTATGACTTAATTTTGAGGGTGTCGTCATCAAAAATGGTCGAGTGGATGTCAGGTCCGTCCGATCGGACCTTCCTAGCCTTGATGACCCTTACAGCTCTTATGAGTCGATCGACATCAGATTTTTGAGCGAACATTTTGAAAAAGGAGCGGGTCATGGTGAGGTTCCATTTCTACCCAACTAACCAATTTATTCAAAATTTCGCCACAGATTTGCGTACCTACCCGGCAAAATTGATATTTAATTAATGCCCATGGTAGATGACTTCTCCCAGGTCACTGTTTCATCTCATTGATGTGACTGTGCATGGGGATACAAATGAAATCCACAGATCAAGTCGCACACACACACACACTCAGCCAACATCAATCCTTTGTTTCACATTCAGACATCTCAAAGCTATTGCTCATAGATTATTCATCCACAGCTTAACTCTCATTAACCTCTTCGAGTGTTAACTGACACTCACCCCACCCCAAAAGTGCATTGATTTTCAACAAAGCTGGATAAATCCTCTACTCAACAGGGTACGACTGTATGGGGTGAAGGAAAAAAGTCAGTCTTTCAAGGTGGAAAAAAATACGTGTGTTCGAGGCAAGAAACAGACTAAGTGTAGATTAAGGAAGGCAGCAGGAACGCACACACACACACATACACACATCCATACAAGGATTCGATTAGGAATCACTGTAAGAGACTATTAATGCGGTACACACAAGTAAGATGTAAAGCAACCGATCAATTCGTTTTTGAACCAATTGAGAAGGATGAATGAAGCACATTTTTGTTCCCCTGTTAATCCCTTAAGGGGTTCCGCGAAGGCATTCAAGGACTTTACTTGCCTCACACTCCTTAGCTCGAACTCGAAACCATTTTGTGTAAAGTCCTGGAATAAAAGCGTGTGCAACAGAACAAAATATGAATATGCAAATAAATTCATTGCCATCTCTCCTCGGAAGCCGTTGCCACACACCGCAAAGATTCAGAATTATGAGGCCAGGAAGAGAGAGCAAAAAAAGGGACTGATGTGTACGTGTGCGTACACAAGTCTGACGAACAATGACATCGAACGACGATGTGAGGGGAGGGCCACAATTATGGCGCAATGGGTAAAAGGCAAAGGATTAACGATTTTAAGGATTATTTCGTGCACTTTAAATGGGTTACTCAGCGACGACGACGACGACGACGACGACGGTGGACTGAACCGGCGAGAGAGAGAGCTGGTATGCGTAAGTGTTTTGAGAAGACAAACCGGTTTTCAAGGACTCTCTCTGGTTTCTTTTCTTTCTTTGTTTTAATCTTGTCGACAAAGCTTAGGCCGACCCAGGGGTTGTTTTGGATTAGTGCCGCTATAAAGTGATTTATATGTGCTCGGACGGGTTCATTAGGGTGAAAAAGAAACCCGATTAGGCTTTAATGTTATAAACAAAAATGTTTGCTGAACCTCTTGTCAGAACGCGGCACCAACTGCAAGGATTCTTTTTTTGTGTTGTCCCTTCTATTGTTATCGCTTTCACACTTGCACTGTGCATGGTGTGCGCTTTAATTAAACTGCAAACTTATTATTAAAATCACTGCTTAAAACTTAAAACTCTGTCTGGAAGTGTTTTGAGGTGGCTGTTGTGTTTTCGTGGAAAGTTTTGCTCTTCACATCACTTTTGGAGGGCGATAAAGTTCATAAGACCTACTTAAGACTTCATCTTCTTCATCCAGCCATCCATCAATGCGATACTTTGCGTTACTGCCTGATGATGAGGCTGACGTTGATGCCTGATGCCCATACATAGTTGTTTGCGAAAATCTTACATATTCTCTAGTTATCGCTGCATTTTAAATGAATTTTCAGTCTTCACACCGCCTTGGTGCACATGGCTTCCGGTGGGGCATCCTCAGTGTTCTCGCACACATAATTTCTTTGATCTGACGTGGCTTAGCGTAGTTGTTGTAAGGCGCTTGGTGCGATGGACTGAAGGAAAAGCAACGCGCTTCCTCTCTTCTTCTAGGCTCGTAGCTTGACGAAGAACCAGTACGAGTCTGGCGTCGGGCGCCAATCTTTTTGCAGACAGTTCCATTGTCCATTTCCGGTATTCCCACTTCAAACTTTATCTCCCTTGTATATGAAGCCAAATGAATCGATCTAATCTAAACGCGCTTCCCCTCTTCTTCTAGACTCGAAGCTTGACGAACAACCAGTACGAGTCCTGCGTCGGGCGCCAATCTTTTTTCAGACAGTTCCATTGTCCACCAAATGAATCTACTGCCTCTTTTAAGGATCTTGCGTAACTTAGTTTCTCCCCTTCATCAGACATAGTCCACTAGACATGGTCAGCGTACTGTCTCCGCCCCAACCAACCAATCAATGCTAGAAAAAAAAGTGGTTCCCTCAACATCCACAGCGCGTCAGTGCACTCTCATAACATCGATACCAAGTCAAAGACAACGTTCCTCTCTGAACAATGACTCCTCGCACATACCCTACATACCACAACATAGCATGCATTCCAATCTCATTCATGCCCACACCAGAGTGGGTGGACACCCCATGGGGAGGTGAAAAGAAAACAAACGTCTTGCACTAATACAGGGTAACCTAAATCCCTTCTTAGGCTTTCCTTGTAAAAGATTTCATGCTGGAACTTCCACACCAGCCACCATTGGTATTTAAAAGAAGGCGCGCTTGCTATGATTTCGTGAAAAGGTGTCAAAGAATAAAAAAAAATATATTTTCATCCAGCTCTACGACCAGCCATCCCCCCCCCCCCCCCCCCCCCTCTGCCAAGCCAATGCCGCCTATTACGTGTGCTTAATATTTTTTCACGTTCTTAGGGGCTCACGGCGTAAGCAATATACAGTGAGAGATGGCCCGTCTTAAGTCGAAACTAATAACGGATATTTCTGCATTTCTAATCCAATAATAAGGGAAAAAAATGCCCAAGAATGACAAGCGGGCTTGTGACAACTAGTGCAGCGGCATTATTGAGACATTTTCTTTCTCATTTTTTGTTTACCTTCAAGACAAGACGGCGTTGGTGGCTTGTCTCCATCTCCCCCACCGTTATCGAAAGGGGTTAGTCTCGGACTATGTTGTCGCGTATCTGCAAAAGAAAACAACAAAGCATTCATACATATTCCTTTGATTTAGGTTTGTCTTATGAATTGGGGGTGGGGGCGGTTTATCGTGCATGCCTTTCTTGGGTGAACACTTTTTTTTTCCGGTGTTTATGTTTTGCTGCTGTTTGGTGTCTGTGGAATTTTTTGTGATGAGGGCCTGATGTTCGCTCCTTAGTGTTGGTTCACAATTAATGAACTTGAGTGGATGAGTCGAGAGAAAGAATTAAAATAACGCCACAAGTAAAAAACCATATGTTTTTCAGAACATAGCGCTACGTACCTCGAAATTTTGTGACGATCCAATCTTTAGTCATCAGGTTTGACCTTCACAGCTGGCTGATGTGTCCTTGATCCCCTGGGTTTGGAGCTCATCGGCTGCTGTTCACCAACCTGACGGCTTACCCCACTCTCTATGGTGTGGAGTGATGAGCTCCCGTATTACGGGTTGTAATGTCGCTTGTTTAATGGAGGTTAGGTTGCTTTCACTGGTATTTGTATCTCCTATAACCAAGAGTATGCACACTACCAACTCCGCCATCCAGCCGTTCTTGTTTAACGCAAGTTATTCGGCATCAGCGGCACATTTGCCACTTCTTCTTTTCCTTCTCTGCTTGGCGCTATAGTCCGGGGTGGACCTTGGTCTCAACCAACAAGCCTGCCTCCTGTTGCGCACACCGAGTTGGCCTCCACAACGCAAAGTTCCTAATTTTTCATTGTTTTCTGTAAAAAAAAAAAGCCAAATTTCGGCGAAATAAGCTTGAAGTGACCATATTTTCATCTGTAAACAGCGTTTCAACATCAACAGGCCTTAGACAGTGAGAAATTCGATTCCTTAAGTGATATACCAAAAATGAACGAAACTTAACGAAACTGATCGATTGCTCACCTTTACTTCGTTGCTTATATTTCCTTGAATGAGTGTGAACCTAAGTTTACAATGACAAAGTCCGCAATGATGGGTTGTAAGTGCCCAATTATTCGTAAACACATTGGCTGTAATCGCTTCTTCGACAGATGTTGGAGAACACAAAAAATCGCGTGATTGGCTAAGCCACCACTCACAAATCTTTCGTCAGCAGCCTGCAGTAGTACACACCGAGTTTTTTAAATTTTTGTATGTTTTCTGTAAAAACAGCCTGATTTCGTCGCACCGATCTTGAAGGGCCAATATTCTCATCGGCAAACTTTCTCAGCATTCCAACATCAACTCGCATTAACACAGCCCTTAAGCACTGAGAAATTCGATCCCTTAAGTGCAAATAGCAAAAATGAACGAAACTTAACGAAACTGATCCATTGCTTAGGTTTACTTCTGTTGCTTATGTTTCCGTTCATCCAGAATGGTGCGTAATTAAGTTTACAACCAAATAGTCCGTGACGATGGGTTGCAAGTGCCCAATTATTCGTACCACATTGGACGTGTGTGCCTGTCTGACAGATGTTGGAGAACACAAAAAATCGCGTGAGTGGCTAAACCATCCCCCAGAGCCTTCACGTTTTGTTCGATGTTTTAATCTCGTTGTAGTTACCCTAATCAAGGGATTTAGTGTTCATTTCAAATGCACAGCTCTGTTCAAGTTGCACATTTGATGATGAAAGCAACGCCCTCTTAATTCCCATTCTCTCTCTCAAGGTATCACTTACTGCACAGTCACTTGATAACAACGAAACCCTTGTGTCAATGATGTCATCATCATTCGGTAACCCTGATCTCATACCCAACACCAACGCTAATACCCCCCCGCAGCCATGCCAACAATCCACAATCGAACCCGTTAAACTTACGAGGCTCTCAAGTGCGATTCCGAATGACTTTATCAAGCCACTTCGGCGCATTCGAGTGCCATGCACTTCACATTGTTCGGGGTCGTAAAAAAATTAATTCTATTAAGTTTTGATTTGCTAAATATATTTACATAGCAGTAAAAATCCCTGCTCACCCCATAAAGCAAAAAAAAGAAATCGCACAAACCGTGTCCAGTAATAAACCTAAGCACCTAGCACCTGAGCCGTTCAATAAAAGTCGAACAAAACGAACGCAGAGAAAAAAAAGGGAGAAAATAAGCACACAAAATAACAATTAACTATAAACTAGCTGGTCTGGTCGGGGAGGTTTATCTGCGATTTGCGCGCCACTTGAAATTTAATATACTCGAAACTATTTGTGGCTGAATTAAGTGCAAACGTTTCAAGGGGGTTTTCGGTCTCTGCACGCCTCGCTTTGTTTTTTCGTGCAATTCTTAAATGCGGATAAATGAAATGTAAATTGTGCGCTTGTGTGCGAGTGTGAGTACTGCGTTCGAGACAATCGCATTGTGCCGTCGACGGAAGGAATGTCGTCAAATAGCAGATATGCGGGATAAGTGTTCGATTTTCTTGAAACTTGAAGAATATACATACTCTATAAGCTAATGCTCGTGAGGTTAGAGATATCTTGTGACAAGCTTAGGCTGGTGAATCTATTTGCTGGGCACTTGAAAGTGGTTAATTTGGAGCGAGATATAGCAGTGCTTTCAAGGATTAGTTTTGATATACGGACGCAAGTGTAGTGACGGAATGGAATTGGTTTTGTGGCTAAACTTATTGAATTAAATGAGTCTTGCGTCACTTGTAGTAAGGGACAGCATTTGAAGTCGCCCATGTGACGGCAAAGTAATGTGCGCCTAAATGCACTGCCAACTGACTTGTCAGCGGGGGGATTTGTAGTTGAAACACATGGCAACGGCCTTTGGTATCCCCAATTGATGAAGGAGTTTTTCCGCAGTGATCTGTGGAGCTTAGGGGAATATTTGAATACTTGACTGCAAGGGTCCCTAAGAAGCAATGAAATGTCAGGTGGTACATTATATTCCTGACAAAAGCAAGTCAAAAAGTTCCTTTCTAAACGTAAACAAACAAGGATATCCATTTAAGATGCATCATTTTTCTTGCTCACTGAGTGGGCCTTCCAAAAAATTGCCTTGCTTCAGTGTTTGAAAATTTCACAAAATACACTGCAAACTGAAGAGTTTAATTATGTACGCATCTTAATGCTCTGCCCGGACTGTAGAGGAAACATTTTGAAAGGATCCGAAATGTAGAAGTGTCCGGACTAGATGCTGATGTGTCCGGGCTAGCCAGTGTCCGGTCTAACAAGGCTGTAATGTAATAAACCTCAACGTTGCTCTCGAGTTCTTCACAGCAATGTAATAGTTGGACGTCCTTATTTAGCAATGGTTGCATTAATCAGAGTGAACGAGGGACAAGAGATGTAAATTCCAAACTTTGAATTTGAAACCAACGCTCTTTTATTTCTATTGCTCTCTCAGGGCATCCAATTGAAATGTCGATGATATCGTATGCTGCATCATTTGATGTTGATGGTCGTTAGGTTAGGTAATTGGGCTGCCAGCACACTTAAGCTGTTGGTCCATTGTGATACCCAGTGCCATTAATTCGATCCCAACGCAAATAGCAATTTAACGGCACTGGGTATCACAATGGAGCAACAATGGTCTAAGTTTGGTGGCATTTTCGCTGGCTAACCTAAAGCTGGTTAGGCTACAATGGGAGCATTCACACCAATGTTCCCGGTCAGAAGTCCTCAAACCCGAGCTTCCTGTTTTTAGAAAGAGAACAAGATTGAATATTCGGTATGACGAATAAGTCACAAGTAGACGCGTGACAGCTTGATCTTGATGAAAGCACAAGGGAAGGCAGCGGTAGTACCTCAAGTTAAGTTGGTCTCAGATCTGATATGTAAGTACTGGAGGCACTACTTTCCTTAAGCATTCGGAGAGAGTGCGTATTTGAAAATGTCACCTTGTATTAAGACCGAATTTCTATCTCCTATGCGGTGCCCGGTGGCCTTGTGGGTATGTGCGTCGACCCCAACCTCGACGTCGTAGGTTCGATTCCTGCTCCGTGCGAGAAAAATAGTTTTCACGGCACCAATACTTTCGAGTCACTGACAGAAAAAGCTTCTCAAACTTACCCGTTCGGATTCGGAGTCGGCACTGTAGTTCCCTTCCACTCGTGAAGGAACAACAGCATCCACAGAGAAGCTAGGCTCTGGTCTTCTACGGGCTGTAGCGCCACCCATATTTTTATTATTATATTCTACGAGATAAATAACGACGTTACCTTTTGGCGATCCAAAAGTGATTGCCTTGACTGGACTTCCTCAATCAAGAGCGTAGGTTAGGTAACTGGGTTGGCGGGCCGATTGTGAGCCGCATTTAGGTCTGTGTAGACCCATTGTGATGGCCGATGATGGAGGGTGACATCCACTCGTATCCATTACGCCAGCGATACGATGGTTCCTTTTCCCTTGTGTTGAGCCAGCCCGATGTCCTAATGAGCTTGTAAAGAGATGTTAGTCGTATGTCTTTCAGATCATAAAGGTCTTGAAAGAAGTAATCTTCTAGAGTTCGCCTAAACCCCTAAGGCTAGCTGGTGTTGATATTTGAGTCGATTGAGGAAAGGGATGATTTTGACTCCTAGTGCAATATCGCTCAATACTTGTTGGCAGCTGCTTGTGCATGTTTGGTAAATGGCCAATAAACACAACCCAAATAAAGAAAAGTAGCAAGAAGCCTCAAGATTAAAATGATCAATAAATGCAAAAAGCACGTAGTTCTTTACAAATTCTCACTCCCAATGAAACTACATACGACCCCCCATTCCATCCACTATACACCCTTGAAAAGTTTTTTAAATGCACAACAATTTAACAAATTGTTGAAATCCCCCAGCACTTCCTAATTAAATTCCAGAATCTTAACACACTTTAGAAATAAGGTGAGAAAGCAAATCCTCCATAATTCATACACAAATCACATAACACCCTCGCTGGTGGGTCTACCCACCTCCCCCCCTCACACACACTATTTGAACACAGGCCCATGTGAAACAGATTGCTACGCTTTTTGCTTTCTGTGAAACAAAAAAATACCCCAAACAAAGTCAACTCATTAAAAATGATCACCCCCCTCTCGAGAGTCAGACCTGTGTATAAAGAATGCGTCTGTTTTTTTGTATTCTGCTTTCTAAGCCCGTCATGTTTAAGTGTAAAAGCGGGCGGGCTGTTGATATGTTCATAAGAAACCCCTCATTAGCGCTGGCTGTGAGTTGCGAAAGCCGCTTTTCCCTTAATTCACTGTACGGTTATTTAATTTGTTTCACTCTGAGGCATGTTCATGCAAATATTTGTAGTTTATTGCAACGAAATCTGATTAAGTCGAAGAAAACATATTTCCGTTAAGGTTAGAATTGTATTGAATCCCGGACGGTTCGGTAAGCCGGCTGCAACAATGTTGGATGCACGCGGAAACCATTCGTAGGCGGATCATCGAAACATTGGCCTTAAAGCGTGGTCGGATTTGTTAACAGTTTTTCAGAAGGTGAGCCATTCGATCATCCTTGGGAGGGGAATATTGCATTTCAAACTTGTTTCCTTAGAGTACTTTTACACACGCTAATTTCGACAGCAAGCTTTTCCATCTTGTTGGCAAGAGAGGTGAGACATAGGAAAAGCTTCACATCCCTTGCCTAAAAGATGGATAATCGTGCTGTCCGCTTTAGCTCGTGTAGACGTAGCCTTAGTGCTTGAGTATGTATTAGCTGTGCGTTAGGAAAAACTTTCCTCGCGGCTTTCGTTCAACTTGAACTTGAAATTCCTGAAAATTTGCCAAGTTGGCAGGGAAGTTCGACTTTAAATCCGTTTCTTAAAAACATCTTCCGAAGCATGCCCCTTCAAGGAGTAGCTCGCCTTCTGGTACTGGTTGCCGCACTACGTAACAAGTATGGCCTGGTTTCAAGCCCAGACGGTCACACAGTGTTTAGAATGAGCAGCCCGAAATTAAGAACACTTCTCGGGGTCATCGCTTGGATGGATTGAGATTCAACACTGGACTTGCTTCACAACGAATTCCGGAGATGCTGCAAAGACGAGCCGACGTAATCATGGTGGCCTGTGGCGGTGTGGGTATGTGCGTCGACCCCAACGCACTTGAACCTCGACGTCGTAGGTTCGATCCCTGAGCTGGACGACAAAAAAAACTAATTTTCACGGTTCCACCTCTTTCGAATCACTGACAATGGTCAAGTAGAACTTCTAGAAAAAAAGCTTCTCAAACTTGGCCGTTCGGAGTCAGCAGAAAAACTGTAGGCCTCTTCCACTCGTGAATAACACTCACAACACGGGTGGTTGCTGAGAAACTATGCCCTGGTCCTTTACGGGCTGTATCGCCACCCTATTCCTTGTAATTGTCACGCCCTCTCCTTACGTAGTGCTAGCAGGGTAAATATCAGCCATCTTAACCGCTTTATCAACTGGTCTGCGAATAGGATCGACTGGATCCGTGTGGTAGCACAAATGGCCTTCTTTGGTTGGCTTAAGTAGGACTTCTACTGCCAGCAGTCTGTCACTTTATCACAACCTAACCTAATCCACTTATGACCAATAAGAGGTCACAGCACAAGTAAAATTGTTCGAGTTAAAGCGCAACGACTACACTCAACCGATTAAACAGTTCAACGGTTGGGACCACTTGACACAAATGTTGAATTCGGCATGAAACCACAAGCATCGTCGAAAGAAAGCCTGCCTAAAGCATCCTCGCCTCCACAGTGATTTGCTCCGACAGTGCTTCTCTTGTTTTCCATTTGAAAAAATGCATTGGTCCAGTTCCGAAACCTAATTGGCAGTACTTAGCACGTGGAGTATTCCCCATTGATTACTAAAAGTGCACTGAGCACCAAAAACGGACCGTCCTTCTTGCACGAACCCGCCTGATGATCGATGTGTGTGCTAGCTATTGATGGTAAATTAATTAGAAACTAAAACCACAATGGGTCTGAAACCATCAAAAAATCCCATTCTCTCTGAACAGGCCCCGTCCATCGCATTCAGTCCGTATTCAAAAACCGGAGAAAGAAAGACCGCTAATTAGTTAGCAAACACTGACCAGTAATTCCGCAGGAATAGGTCTATTAAAATACCAAAAATTAATACTCCATGCCGACCAGGCAGTTGTAAAGCGCCGCATATGCCGCAACAATGATCCCAACCGTGGGCAACCGCAACAGCAGGCGCCAAAAACTTAAAAATGAAAAATCAGGAAATACATCAACCAAAAGTGCTGAATTCGGTTTGGGGCAGCCAGCGCTCAATTGTTCGACCACACACGCGCGCGCCCACCTATAAAAATCGGACCATCGAATATAATTGATTGAGAACAGATTACAGGTGGAAATGAGCTTAACTCGTAATATTATTAATTATTCCATTTAATAAAACGGCAGCAGTATGCTATCATCATCATCATCGGCGTCACCCGCCAAATCGATGGACGGGGTAGGCGCACTGGTTGATAAAGGCCACAGCGAACAATGTGCGCGTCCCAAACAAATAAACTGAACGGATTATGGTCGCCAAAAATGTGGAAAAATACACCCACACACGTGCGGGCGGCCACGCCACTGCTGGGCCTATTAAAGGAGCAAGTACAAAAATGACAGGATAAAGGGATAAATTATTTTATTGAATATTTTTTTTTTGCCGGTGCAGTAAGATGAGCGTAACTGCGTTCATCGCTGACAAAAATCATCGCCTGTTTAGCCGTGAGGGCACAATAGTTAATTTTTCCTTTCCGGCCATGGTCGGTGAACAAGTGGCGATCTCGTGAAACAATGCTGCTGCAGGACCCGGCAACGGGTCAGCACTGAGCAGAGCCATTACCGATTTTATTTCCCTGATTAATTTCGAAAATTGGTGAATGAGTGTTGGGGCAAATGCAGGGGGTGAGGGGAGATATAAAAGGTGCAAGAAGGTGCCCGCCCGGTGATGATGCTATCAGGAACTGAGCCTTTTTGGGAGAATTTTTGAATCCTCGAACAATGGTATTATGTCTGGCATATCTGCCCGTAGGGATGGTAATTAAAATCGGGTGTTGCACTGAACTGTGCATTGATGATGTATTTGCGTATCTATCCCATCCATTATCCTGGACACTGGCTAGGGGTTAAGGCTCAAAAGCAAAAGCCGATTTGTTTGCAGCTTCGCAAATTATAATGCTCATGTACGTTGTAGGGCTGTGGCTGATGGCAACGTTGACCGGCACCTAAATTGAGTTAGATTAATAAGTGGTTTACATGGGTGGCTGCAATATTTTTGCGGAAGTTCTTGGAAAATGCATGCGATTCAGGGAGTCCTTGTAGACTATTGTGCCACATTTGAATCACAGACAACACGCTTCAAATTAACTGGGATCTCCTTTTTTATGCCAATCCATACACATGCAGCTTTAGGGTTCACTCGAATTCAATCCCTTCGTTTGCTTCGTCGTAACACCAAGCGCACCGTAGACTGGATGAAGTCCATCGCATTAAGGACTTATGGACATCCTCGTCATCGAACGAGTGTGCCTGTGCACCTTGACATGAATGAACAACAAACGGCTAAGAGATTTCGATAGTGAACCTGCCTTCCTCCGCCTTCCGACAACCACCCAACCCCTGCCCAACGAGAGAAAGAATTTAATTTTGAATACCACTCATTTTGCCACACAAAATAATTTGTATCTTATTTTAATTGCAGCCAAGGTACCACTTCACTGTATCGTGGAATCCGTTCATTCACTGCAGGCGTCCCTCACAATCGACACGCGGAATGCGTACAAACGACGCCCGAACATCGAGACCGATTGTTATGTGATCGTTGAGGCATCCACACTTTGGACAGACATCGTTGGCACGGCACTTCAAAAGCTCGGCTATTCGATAGAAGTCGCAAGCACCGCTAGAGGTATGTATGCTCATGAATTCCTTACGAAAGTCATCTTTATGTTTGTAATTAAATTGTTCAATTTTGCGCTTTTGCAGGCTCACTTATTATTAAAAATTGGAAACCAATTCCGTTGGAGAATATTTCCGACAATCCTGTGGTACAAGTTGGTGATATTTTGGGCGAGCTCGCGTCCGTGGTGACGCTGAGAATAGTTATTTTAAGAGCGAAACCATCCACTTTTGGGGAAATCAAAGATAAATTGCTGAAATTGCTGGTGCTTCAATCGCATGCCGTACTCCGTTCCACCGGGTGTCCTTTGGACGAGGTAAGTGAATAAATATAGGTGGCTACAGTCATGAGACGTGTGTCTTAAGGGTTGACTTCCGCGGTACGATTGTGTGTTTCTCTGCAGTGGCTTGCGTCTAATTTGGGATTGTTGGAATGTGCATGGAATGTATTTAGTATACGCAGCCGGAAAATAGGACTTGCTTACTTATGAGACCAAAGACCAGTGAGGGGTCTGAACCTTACGGCCCTAGGAGCACTGCTTTCAGTCCTCTAGACCAAAACTGTCTTGCATCAGCGATTACTTGGTCTTTATACCGGGGACTCGAGTGTTCTCTCTTGTCGCAGGTCGAAACGAAAACAAACAAACAAACAAACAAACAAATGCTAGAGCATTGGTGTTCATCTACCTCGTCGTGGCCGTGCCAGTGTAGCCTGAGGAGTTCGTGGTTATGTCTTCGAGAGGTGCGCTAGGTTGCGATTTTATAATCGCATGTTTAACTACGATTCCGATTTGTTAATCGAAGCAATTTTACAAAAAAAAAAACAAATAAGTGTAGCCCACCACATGAAACGAAAGATGACAGTGACGGTGATCTGCTTTGGGGAAGAAAGTGTTGTTCCCTGACGACATCAAGTACAGCGAGGACCATCGAAAGTTGCCCGAAAGAGTTTCATTGCGTTGGAAGCAAAAAATGTTTTCGGCGGCTTCGTCCCAGATGTTCTCGCAAAATACCCATCTCAGGAGCAGCACAGTACCAACGGTGATTTTGGAGCCATTGATGGAAAAATAAGCTGACGAAATTCGCTAACTCTTGGTTCGATATTTGAGCAAGATAACGACCATATATACACCGCTTGAATAGTCAAAGAGTGGTTATTGCACTACTTATGCCCCAAGACAGTTGAATCTGTACAGATTTGAGATTTTCCCTCATTGAGCATTTGCGGGACTAGAGAAACAAACAAACACACGAAAACTTCAAAGGCTACACTTTTTTTCAATAATTTGGTGGTGCTCAGGGTGTTATTCATACCCTTCAATGTCCAGGATCAAGACACAGCACGGGCCGAAGGAATAGATTAAGAGAAGGTACCTGTGCACATTGGTCTTAAATGTCTGCGGATTGTAATCTATGAAAAATATTGAACTGGTAATAGCATTTCATATTCGTGTGGGGCGGCTGAAAAACGAGTCTCTGAACTTCCATATGCGTCCGACAGCAGGCTTGATGGTAAACTGGTGTGTATTCCTGACGAGACGTGTATTGCGGGTGAACTCAAGGAGAGAAGAAATGCAGTTGGCTAGCTCACTTGAGCATCGTTTGTTAAAATAGCGATGCAATACGGACACGGTACGTCGATGTACGAGCGAGTCTAATGAACCCGCGATATTGTTGTCTCCTATAAGTTTTATCGTTCGCTTTTGGTTTCTATCTAGTAGGTGCAGGGTAGTCTTGGGGGCACCAGACCAGATATGAGCGTTGTACTTAAGCTTAGGGCGAATGCACGCCTTATAGATGAAAGCCAGATCAGAGGGGGTGAAATATTTCTTGCGTCGATTAGGAAACCTTAAAATTTCGCAGCATTTTTGGCGACCTCGAATATTGTTGTGTTGATGCACATATAAAGGATGGAAAGTTTTCTGGTTTCGTCGGTACAAGCGCCATTCATGGCTGATTATCTGCGGTTCGTTTTAGAGACAGCAGACACTCAATTAAGCTCTGCAAATAGAAGTGGATCGGGTACCCTAGGGCTTTTCCCACATCCTGGTCTATTCTCGGAGACAACAAGGTGTGCTTAGAATCCATGAAGACCTAACAAACTACTGAGAACGAATCGGCTTCGTGGTCGTCCTCTATCGCATTGGTTGGGAAACGAAGACTCTTCGAGCTGAAGCAGTGTTGTCCATGCGCTCTACATGGCCTAGCCATCATAGGCGTTGAATCCGTAGACGCCTGACTAGACTCATGTCACTGTAGAGCCCGTACAGTTGGTGGTTGAATCTTTTTCTCCAGAAACTATCAATGCAAACAGGACCGAAGATTAAACGCGTGCGTTTCTCTCGAAGAGACCAAGCGCGCCTACATCCGCTCTCGAGATAGTCCAGGCATCCGCGCCATAGAGCAGGACAGGGATGATCAGTGTCTTACACAATGTTGGCTCTACTGCTCAACTGCATCTTGAGCCCGCAGCATCACCGCGTTCGGCAATGTCTATTAACTCATTCACTCGGAATGCAGTGGCTTACCTTGGGAGCTTTAAGCCTGTCGTAGGCGACAAAATTAACATTTTTTTTTGTCTAAACTAAAATGCATGTTAATGTCGCTCACGATACATTTTCTCACTCAGTTTTGTTTAAAATGTCGCTTAGGTACGATAATTTCGCAGTTAGGTTTCGCGCGATTTTATATTCGAAGCAAATTAGCCCCGTAGCACAGTAAGGACACGAATATCATTGTCCACAGGTCCTGACATAGAGGCAGACATGTGCTCATAAGTGTAGCGAGCTTTCACTTTTCTCATCTTCCCCTTGACACACATCCACCCAACTAACAGCTCGCGATTCACTCACACTTCAGTCCACACTACACAGCTCCTCCACTAAATCCCTGAGAAAGGATCAAATTTGAGCACTTTGAATTCAAGCTCTCCCCGCATCCTCCACCCACCTTTGGCAGGCGATTAATTCGCCCATCGCATCAAAAATTTAAGCGAATAATTGGTGCTGCTCAAGGTTTCTTTGTTTACTTAGAGAAATATGTTCAAATCAACACACGCACGCAGAACCCATCTGTACTCCTTATGAGATTACGAACGCACAATGCTTTGAAATTGAAACACACACACGGGCTGGCGAGCACACATATTCCTTGAGACACAAAGTACAGACGTATTATTTGAGTAATAATCCGCTCCCGTAAACCCCTTTTTTCTCAGTAAAATGCAAATGATTCGCACATACTTCTGAAAACTACAAACGTTCACTGGGGAGTGTGTCTCTCTCTCTAAATGTACTCGCACATAGTAAATCAAATCATTCGCACCCAATCCCGAAACACCTAGCTGCCGGCTGCTGCTTGGGGATGGTGGCAAGATAGATGTCTCAAACGGGCGACATGCCAAAGCACGCACCCCTTTCGCATTAGAAAAGAAACAAACCAGCCCAGGTTGTGTGTGTGTGCGCCTCTTACATTGTATGTCGCACTGAACCTAGCCGAACCGCTCATCCTGATCCGATTAAGAATAGAGGAAGATACCCACCGACTCGATGTGCCACAAAGATGTTGTGTCTGCGTTTGTGTCTCTTCTTCGATTCGAGTTCGGCGGATGTGTGTATCGGATCCAAAAGGTAGTTTTAACATTTTTGATGCGTATGTGAACGTGTGTCTACCCATACCTGCCTGCAATATTTTGATCCTTCTCGGCAAGGGATTACCATACCAACTGTGCCTTCCACTTGGGTGACATTATTAGACAGATTTCGCGACAGCACTAAAAATCACTGTTAGTTGGTTCAGTGACTGAGCCGCGCCACGATAAGGCTTGGGGGTGGGGGTGGTGCTTTCATAAAAAATGTATGCTATTTTGAAAATCCTTTTATGGTCTTAGAAAATTGACGTTGTGCGTTGTGCTGCGAGTGGAGACTAATATAACTTAAGCCGAATTATTATTTTAATAAGATGCGTCAAATTACCGCAAAGTTTCGGGTGAGGTGAGCAAAAACATTTAAATGGGCTAAGTGGAAATCCTTCTTTTGGAAGAGGATTGAATTCTCTGTGCTGCTGAGCAGATTGTTTAGTTTTGTCAAGGGGAATAGTGTGTAGTGTGGAGGAACAAAGCTCGATGGTGTACATGTAGTAATTGGCTTAAGAAATGTCTAAGCCGCTGCACTTTGTTGAGTTTTCCCGGCGCGAGGGTATGGGTTGTGCGACGTCCTTTGATGAGTGTTTAGGGAATCCTTTGATAGTCAGGAATAACTAATGGTTCATGTTGAAAAGATTACTAGTAGAGTCCTTAATCAACGGCCAGTGTTTCTGCAACATTAATTATCCCACAAGCTAATTCAAATCTAACGACTCAACTAATTGAAATCAATTTCTGTCTCTCTCTCTCTCTTTCCCCAGGTAACCCTGTCACAAATCTGCCGAAGCTCGTATCAAAGTGCATTCGGTTTTACGGGCGAAATTTCAGATGATTTACGCCGCAAATTTGATCAGTGGTGGAGCAATCAACTTTCACCGCAATCCCCGATTGCACCGAAAATCCTCCCCTTTATGGCGGCGGCAGCGGCAGCAGGTGCCCCACAGCCGAGTGACATGGAATTCGGTACCGTTGGTCAGGTAGCCGCAGCAGCCGCAGCCGCTGCAGCTGCACACGGTTTGCACAGCAGTCGTGAGACACTCCTCGATAATCATCATCCACCACCACCGCCACCGCATCATCACCACCATCCAAACATGATGGTTCATCCTGCGATGCATTCGATGCATCATCACGCCTCGTATCCAACCAATCAGAAGACCCGAATGCGAACGAGTTTCGATCCAGAAATGGAGTTGCCAAAATTGCAAAAATGGTTTCAGGAGAATCCCCACCCGTCACGGCAGCAGATTCAGACGTATGTGATGCAATTGAATTCGCTCGAGTCACGACGTGGCAGGAAGCCCTTGGATGTGAATAACGTCGTCTACTGGTTCAAGAACGCACGGGCTGCACAAAAGCGTGCCGAAATGCGAGGCGGTCAGATGCCAGGCGCTGGGCTTGGGACGTCTGGCGGTCCAGCGGGCGCTGGCCATTCGGCGAATGGCTACTTGAGCCACCACACACAGCAGTTAATATCCCATGATTACTTGAAGAGTCCCATGAGCCTGAAGTCTGAAGACATTGACACCATGTCGCAGCACTCGGACGACATCGATGACGATCAGAGTCGGCCGATGTCACCGCAGTTGCCGCTCTCGTTGACCATGCACGAACGCAACCGCTCTCCGGAAGATGGGACCTCTTCGACCGGCAAGGACGACGCGACCAGCAATCACAACGGCAACGTTGTCGAGCGAAACCACAACTCAGCTGGAGGCGCCAGCACCGACGAGCTGCCCAACGGTGAGGTTGGCAGCATGGGCGGCGATCGCCATTCCGACACCGAGACCCAGTCCCAGAATGGCGAGCCGAAGGACAACAACAACACCAGTTGTAACAATAACAACAACAACAACAATAGCTTAAGCAATCGAAGTGTGGACGAGCGCTGCGAATCGCCGAAAAACTCACCAAAATCCGAAGACCTCGACATGGATGACGACAATGACACGAGCCAAATGGATGACTTCAGGACTCCGTCACCGGATCCCCGCAAGGACATCTCCTTCCCCATGGTGCCCAACTCGATGTTCTCCCAGTCGTTCATGTACATGCACTACATGCCGGGTTTTGGTCAGCCGGGCCATCCGCACCACCCGGCCGGCGGGATACCGCCGGTGCCGATGGGCGCGGGCAGCCTCAACCTGTCGAATCTGTCGAGTGAGGAGCGTCGAAAGAGGAATCGCACGTTCATCGATCCGGTCACAGAAGTGCCAAAGCTGGAGCAGTGGTTTTCAATGAACACCCATCCGTCGCATAACCTGATCCTGAAGTACACCGAGGATTTGAACACTATGCCTTACAGGTGAGTTCTCGAATGCAATTCAAATGTTTTTGTTTTTTGTTTGAAAATGAATGTGGACTTATTTTTTTTCTGTTGTCTCCTTTCAGACAAAAGTTTCCCCGCCTCGAGAGCAAGAATGTTCAGTTCTGGTTCAAGAATCGCCGCGCCAAGTGCAAGCGATTGAAAATGTCCCTCTACGACACATCCCAGTGCTCCCAGCTCAGCGGTTTGAATTCCTTTGTTCACAAGTACGAAGAGCGCGATTGAAATACGGCAGCGTTGAGTGATTATCCCGTCGCAACCCACCACGGTTTGTCATTCTATCCCAGTGCCGGTCAATAGTGAGACTCACAGTGATGCCATCAAATTGTTACACAAAACGGTACAGATGTCCGGACGGAATGTGTACCGAACTACACCACAAACAACGCACTTGAATTCTTTTTGCAATTACATTATCGAGTAGTCAAATTTTTTTATATAAGAATTTTTCATCTAATACTAAATAATTCCAAAATCCAGTTAAATAGTATGTAACTTTAAGATTATATTCAATTATGTTTCGTCATTTTCCTCGTTTCCTTATAAATATTGTTACAAAACAAAAACAAAAAACCAAAGATATCAAGATATAGTTTTTAGGCAAATAGAAAAGATTTAAGGGCATTTCTGAAGAAGAAAAAAATTCAAACAATAATTTAACTATAAGTAAACGAATATTTATAGAGCTCCAGTTTTTGTCAGCAGAGATGACAGATATTTTACAATAAACTTAAGGACTACACGTATTTTGTTTCTTTCCCGCAGAATGTAACGAAAAAAGCAAAATAACTACACACAATCAGATGATAACGAATTAATTAATAATCTTCTAGTGCGTACATGAGTAAAATATTTTACTAAACAAAAAGAGCCAACACTCATCATTTCTATCTCTCTTCATAGCTATGTAGTGTATCTCCAATTTTTTTCTTTTGTTTTTTCACTCCGTAATTTTTAAGATCGTTTAACGTTATACATAGAATATCTCTTGAGCAATATCAATTAAAAAAAAACGAAAACGAAAACCTTGTAAAATGTAAATAGTTGGGTATGAATAATTTTTCTTATTTATTGAGCGCTCCTCCTCGTTTTGAAGCAAATCAGGAAGACATTGTGTACACAGGCTTTGTTTTGTTCATTTGATTTGTTAAGCATGCAGCGTATTTTCCCTTTGTTTCGTTTGAAGAATACTTGCGAGATTGTTGAGTTAATCATTAACATTCGTTCTCTTATTTTTATTTGTTGGTATTTAATACCGTGAAGTACCACAATAGCACTAAATAGCATTTTAAATCAGCATTAATGATAGTATTACTCTTAAATTATTAAAATTATTAAAGAACAGAAACTGTAGGAACGTTTTCAAAAGTATTATTCCATTGTAAATTAATTACATGAAACTAAAAAAAAAAAATAAAACCATTTTAAATGTCAATGCTGGACTTGTTGTTTGTTTCTGGATCGAATTCTATTCACTTTGAACGGCCGATGGGATATGTGGAGGATTAAGACATAAGTAAGTATTTGTTCTAAGCTCCCTCTGAAATTTTGTGCCGACTAGAGCACATTTGTCAATAAGCTACAGGCTTGCGAAAAACGACGCACATAAAACACGTTACCTGACTTCTCCAGTGTGAGACTTAAGAGGAAATGCACTTCGCTCCAGAACGATGATTTGTGCATGAAAGCTTTGTTGTTGCCTTGATAGCTACTTACTTACTCACTTAACACGTTCCCTGCCGCGTGTACCGAAAACAGTACACGCTTAGCTTCATTTCCACGCCAACGTGTTTTTTTGTTTTAATATTAATAATCTCGAAAATAATATAAATTCTCTCAAAAACAAAAAAAAAATAAGAATTTATACAAAATTATTAAAGCACTTACCGTGTACTGTTTTCTGTACACGCGGCGTAGAAATGACACCTAGTGAAAAACAGCTTGGCAGGGAACGTGTTAAGGTGGTGCAACAGTCCGGGGTGGACTTGGCGTCTCCAGCCAGCTCGATTTTTAGCTAGCTGTCTCCAGTTTCGCACGCATAGTTGATTGAGGTCCCTTTCCAATTGCGTGCGCCACTTGTGTCGTGGTCTTCCTCTACTGCGCCGTCCCTCGGGGGTAGATTCGAAGACTTTTCGGGCCGGAGCATTGGTTTCCATCCGCTCTACATGGCCTAGCCATCTCAATCGTTGGATCTTCACTCTTCTGGCTAAGTCGATGTTGCTGAACAGCCCATATAGTCCTCCTCCACCTACCATCTATGCAGACGGGACCGAAAATCACACGAAGTATTTTCCTCTCGAAGCAAGCAAGAGCAGCTTCCTCCGCTTTTGACAAAGTCCATGCCTTCGCGCCATATAGCAGGACTGGGACGATTAAGGTCTTGTAAGGCGTTACCTTGGTTCTTCGAGAGAGGGCTTTGTTTACCAATAGCTTTCTTAGTTGGCGTTCGAGTTTTGAACAATTCTTTCAAGAACGATGTTGAAAAAGTCGCATGACAGCGCGTCGCCTTGTTTTAATCCTTTTTTTTGAAGCCAAAGGAGGACCTTGATGGAGCAGTGTGCATTCTCCATCGTCATCCTACACAAACCGTCGAGATGCCAAAACTAGATTGCTCTGTATAGCTCGTCTCTATAGATGCTATCATACGCGCCCTTAAAATCGATGAAAAGATGGTGGGTATCGATTTGTTGCTTCTGGGTTTTCTCCAAAATCTGCCGAAGTGTGAATATTTGGTCGATGGTGGACTTTCCTGGCCTAAAGCCACATTGGCATGGACCGACCAGGTTGCTGACGAATGGCCTTAGGCGTTCACACTGTACGGCAGATAAGATCTTATAGGCGATGTTAAGGAGACTTAACCCCCTGATAGTTGGCGCAGTCAAAGGGGTCTCCTTTCTTGTGGATCGGACAAACAATGCTGAGGTTCCATTCATCGGCCTGTTTTTCTCCTACCATATTTTACAGATGAGTTGGTGCATGCTCCTTACCAAATCATTGCCTGCGGCTTCAAAAAGCCCGGCGGGTAGGCCGTCAGCTCAGTTTAGATATGGCAATCTCACTTCATCCGGGTCGGATGAACGGAGTTGTTGGTCTTCATCGTCCCTTTCATTGGGGTTAAATGGTTCGTTCTGCCCGACAGCGGGATTTGGTTCTTCGTTGCCGTTATACTGTCTGCAGATACTGCCTTGGTGATATTTGAAATCACGTTCCGGCAAAAAGACATCGTATTTAAAAAAAAAGACTTAAAATACAGGAATATTCTATGATTCAACAAAATCAAATCTTCAACCCTGTTACATTTGTACAGTGCTGTTACTGTCGATGTTATGTGGTTAAATTTTAAGGGCCGATGTTGATTTTGAATAAATTACAAATTATTTATGAAATCATTGTCTTTCCTTTTTAATATGATAATATTGGTATGGTTCAATTATGAATGGAACAAAATATCGGCAAAATCACGGCGCCATCCGATGGTCCAAATTTTCGATGACGCTGAAGCATGCCACCATTCTGAACATAGACGACGCTTGAAATGGTCAAGAGGCTTTAATTCTTGAGTCAATTGCACCTTGTCAGCTTGTAAATGGAAGTCTTTATGCATAATGTTCATCAACGACGAGCGTGAGAGGTGCAATTGTTGGGCACGACGACGAGTTGAGGTGGATGGCTTTTCAGCCCCACTATCGTGAACAGCAGTAATATCTGCATTTTGATTTGAGCGCCCGTTTTTATAATAAGCCTGAATAACATTAACGCGTTGCTCGATTGTGTATCTTATATTTAAATTTAAATAAATAGTGCGGAGTGCGGAATTCACTCTAGTGAATGAATCCTCAGGGGGCTTCTGTGACCAAGGCTATGCTGATGACAATGTGATTCTCATTAATGGCAAATTCGAAGGGACAGTCTGAAATCTCCTACAAGCATTTGAGTGCTTGTCGCTAACTGGTGCGCAAAGGTAGGACTAAATTTCAATCCCAAAAAGAGCACAATAGTCGCTATCACCATAAGAAGAAAATAACACAAACAAAAATATACTGGTTTTTTCGGCGACACGATAGAATTCTCAGAAGAGGTTAAATACCTAGATTTGACACCAGATGACACCTCAATTAGAATTCTCATATAAATTAAACCATTGACATAGTTAGGACTGTCTCATGACCAGCAACAGTCTCATTGGCAAAAATTGGGCTTCAACCCAAAAATATCTCATTGCACCACAAGCATCATTTGCACTGCACCCGTCTATTCACTATTAATAATCAAGTGTACAATCCAAGCTCAACAAACTGCTGACTAAGTGAACCCCCACACCAGCACTAGAAAAAAGCTGTGGGAAACGCCTACAAGCTTATCACATAGAACGGCTCTAACTGCAGGCTCTGTCAGATCTGCAACTTTAGCCAGAACAATAAAGTCACTTTCCCCTCACAACATACCTGAAAACAAAACAGACCCACCTTCAACCGCGAGCCAAATATCTTGTTCAGATGTGGCTCCAAAATACTATAAATAATTGGCTCAGGGCCATGGCCAACCATTTCTGAGACAAGGTTAAATATTCCCACTAACTACGTCTCTTAACAGAATGAAACAAGTCCTCAAGCTCACCAGACGTCAGATTCGTATAATTATAGGCTTTCTTACTGGAAACTGCCTAGTAAACAAACACCTTATGCCCGCCTGCAGAGTGTGTAACGAGGACGAAGGAACTGCAGAGCACATACGCACTGACTAGTCAGTTCACGTCTTCGACAGCTATGCGGATACAGTCTTAGTATATGTTATAGGATAATACGCATTCGGTCGCTTAAAACCCATTGATATCTCGGATGCCTATATAACTAGTCTAATTGGTCAAGTGGCAACAATGACCTGCAATTAAACTTTCAGAATGTATTTTGTAGTTTGCATAATCATCGGCAACATTTAAGCGAGATTATATTCTAAAGTAACTAGATTGTTTTCTTAAGGATATTTTAAATTTTCTAAACAACTGTTTTTTGTGTTTTATTTCAAATTAAAATTAATATTGGTTTTAATTAGGCCACCTCGTCAAGGGTCTGCCAAGGGGTTACTTTCCTGATTTAACTGCCGAGGCTAGAAAAGCGTGATGATGGGGTGCCACATAATAATAATAATATGGGCGGCGCTACAGCCCATAGAGTGTCAGGGCCTAGCTACTCAGCTACCACTCGCGTTGTGCGTGCTATTGTTCTCACACGAGTGGAAGGGACCTGCAGTTTTTACGCCGACTCCGAACGGCCAAGTTTGAGAAGCTTTTTCTAGACAGATAATACTCTTTGAGCAATGTCAGTGACTCGCAAGAGGTGGGGTCGTGAAAATTATTTTTGTCGCTCAGAGCTGGAATCGAACCTACGACGTCGAGGTTGGGGTCGACGCACATACCCATAACGCCACGGGCCACCATGGGGTGCCACATGTCATGTTCAAAACATCGAACCATAGCTCTTTCCGTTGCAAGAAGTAGCTGCTCGACATTGAGTTCTTCGTGTATTCCTGCGTTCCTAACACTTTGCCGGGAGTAAATCCTGCAACATCTTTATTAAATCTCATCTTGGCAGCTTGTAGAATATTCGCGATATATTTCTTTCGGTCATTACTCACATTTCATGACCATAGGTGAGACTTGGAACCAATACTGAATTGAAAACCGTTAGCTTGGCTTTGACACCAAGCTTGGATCTTGTGATTACAGCTTCCAATCCTACAGGAAAGCTCAGCTCATTACTCCTCCCATCGCTCGTGAAGAAGACCCCGGGATGCTTGAAATTGTAATCCTGCTTCAATAGAACTCCACTTGCATGTAGAGTGCATTGACCAGTCGTTCTGGAAATTACCATAACCTCTGAATTGTCCACGTTAACCTTCATCCCACCATCTGCAAATACGGACACAAACCTATCAAGTTCGCTCTGCATTTCCCTCTGAGAGGATGTGAGGATAAGCATTAATTGTTTTAACCATTCCAAATACATGCAAACGCGAGTGTCTAATTCATAAAAACAGGTTAGTTCATAATACACAGCCATTTGTCGCGCTGTCTAATAGTATGCAACGAAATATTCACATCATATGGATGTACATACATTTTGGCTAAAAATGTACAAGTTCATGCAAGCAATCATGAAGCATCCTGCCTCCTTAATTTTTCTCCCCCAAATCCTGTTTGATTCTCACCTTAACCTAAGGCAGTAAAATTAATACTAAGCTGCAGTGAGAAATGCTCCCTTAAGACACAATAAATAAAATCAAAATTACCACGACGCACTATCCAAGTACCAAATCTCTTGCCAATCCACGACACTCCTCAGACTGTTGCTCGCTTTCACTGGTGGGGAGTGTCTTTATATCATCATTCATCTGATTACCACGCAAATCTCCTAAAGAAGTCCACGAATATGAACCAAAAGAAAAACCTACCGTCCGTCCAAATTTCTTCAATTTAAAAAAATATGTGAAAAAATCCACCGATTCCTTAAGGCTTACGTGTTCAGAGGGTAACTCTGAGAATACCCAAAGACAACCCCCAACGATGTTGTTCGCGAACGCTACACAAGAACATAGAGCACCTTACAGCCACCGAAATATAATTTCATTTCTCATTCTTGGAACATTTATTTGGCGGCCTTATCAGTTGAATATGAATATTTCCGTTTTTATGATCATTTATGGTGGCACATGAATCACCGTGCACTTCCCAGTCCCCCGAGTCGGCTTCACTGTAGCATCTCCCCCGAAGGAGTTCAAAACCCAGTCGTAAGGAATCACGGTCATGCATTATTGTGTCCTTTCTTCCTTTGAGAAAAAAAAAACGAACACACAACTTCGTAAGTGAACACCATTATTGCTACCCGTATGTGTACGTTATTTATGCCGCGAAATGAGTAAGTGCGAGACATAATTTCGTTGATATTTGCATTATTATCTCTCATATTCGTTCAGTAAAATTAAAAAAGTTTCACGGAAATAGAAATTTTCTTTACTGGTCGTGTTAGCTTGAGAAGGAATACGTAAGGACTCGTCTATGGAATTATATTCGTTGTAGCTTTACAGTGGTTTGATGTACGATCCTGTTTGATTAGGGTTAAGGCTGTATTTATGTCAAAGAATGTGCATGCATTTTCAAAGTATTTTAGCATTTTTAAAACATTGATTTACTATGCAGTAGGACGGTTTTTGTGTGGAAATTTCAGGAGTATGGCAAAAAATTATAAAACGGCAAGCAAAAAATTCGACTTAAGGGGAGTCCACTATAACCTATCCACTTTTGAGCGGTCTGGACATTAATTATGAAGATCGCTTACAGGGACATAGATACACTTTTGCCACATACACTGTGGAAAGGGTTTGCTTTGCAGAATAACGATAAGTGTATTCTCGGTGCTCCATTAAGGTCGGTAATAAACCCACCCAGATCTTCAGTGTTAGACAACACGAAACGGTGTCATGTAATTTACTCAACGATATTCTTGAGCAGGTCATGCAGAACTCACTCGCCAGCCATCGAAATTTTGTACATTACCTAGCCTACGTGGTCAACATTGACATGATTGGTCCAAGACATTGAGCCATCAACAAAGCCTTTCCTAGCAATGAAAAGAAAGCGGCCAAAAAATGGATGACTTACTGTCTACGTTGATGGTGTTGGGAGTTAACTAATCTTCGACTCCGGACAAGGCAATATAGTACTCCAACGAAACCGATGGTGCACAACAACCTCAACCATTTGGGCTTGTGAATTGGGGACAGCTGACTAAAGACGATGCCAGTTACAGAAGTTCACCCTAAACTCTAGCGATTCGTATCCAGTGTGACAATGAATACTACAAATTTAATGAAATTACCATCGGAGTCCCGAAAGGGATTGCACTTTGTCCTATTTTATTTTCCTTGTACACAAGGTAAGTCTCCCAAACTGATGACCTCTTAGTGGCATCGGTAACGATTGATGTCGCTAAGCAATGAAAAGCGCAACAGGAAAACTGCAAAAATAAAAATGAAATTGCAAAATGAAAATGAAATAAAGATGTTAATAAATAATACTTTTCTGACTTCCAATTTAACAATGATGCATATTACAGACACAAAAACGACGCGGGACTTGTAACCGACTTCCATCGTTCTTTAGAGCTCTGATAGATGGATTCTACAAATAAGGACAATCCAAAGATCATTTTCGATCCTTTGCCTATATTCCTATATCGGGATAAAGTTCATGACCAGCCCCTGAATTAATCGACTTCGCCACATCACGAGAGCAGAATCTGGAATGAATGTATTTGACAATAATCTGTTTCTCTTCACCCAAGGGTACTACTTACTTACTTATCAGGCCATTGACCAATGGAGGGTCCGAGCCTGACCAATCGCTGCCTTCCATAGCTGACTGGTGTCAAAACTCCTCGAAGGACCAAAATCATGCTCCACAAGACTCATAAGCTGGACGATAAGCAAAACTGCAGAGCTGATTCTTAGTGCCTTCGTAAGAAAAAAGTCCGGAAGGCAAAGGTTAGGTTAGGTTGTAGTGGCTGACTGCTAAGGCCAGTCACGCGGATTGACTTATCCTAACACTGGAACCAGTTGGTGCTTCTAGTGAAGCGATTTAGTTGGCAAATGCTGGCACTGTTTAGCTCAATGCGGTCGCTGAAGTAGTAGGCCCCTAGGTGTAGGAACCTAAGACTAGCCAGAGCACGCAGAAGCAGAGTAGGTGATGAGTATTTTCTTCCTCCTCTTCATCCATGCACCTTCAGCAAAAATCATTATATGGCGCACCCATTCTGCGACCATGAGTGCCAATTGCACAGTGCCCGGTTATGACCATTTGAGCGTCTTTAACGAATGCTGGCTGAGTCTGAGTTGACTGAGTGACCGTTTTAGGTTAAGTGATGGCCAAATTTCTTTTGTTTGAAGGCAGGTGATGTCTTCTAGCCATTTGTCATTGGTGACTTTAATTGTGTGAATCTTTAGACGGGAGGCTGGAACAATCGGCATGGAAGGTGGTAGCCCTGCTTTTGATATGGATGAGGTTGTACCACACCTGGCGAGTTCATCGGCTTTGCAGTTTCCTAGTCCCGGCACCCACATGAGGTGAATGTTCAAATGCTTGGCCATCTCGTTAAGAGACAGCCTGCAATTAAGGGATGTTTTAGAATAGAACATGACATTGTCCAGGGATTTATCACGTTGTTTTTTAGCCACGACAACGCCTTCTTAGTCGCTATGGTTTCCGCCTGAAAAACGCTACAGTGATCAGGGAGCTTCAAAGAGATAGCAATGTTGAGACCTTGTGAATAGACATCCGCACCCACCCCTTCGTTCGTCCGCGAAAATCCGTCGGCTACGCTGGCGAGGTCTCTTCGATCGCCAACGCTCCAGCAAAGAGGATTTTCGAATCCGAGCCTCCTAGTTCGAGAAGGAGAGGAAGACCGAACCTCCGGTACAGAGATCAAGTCATCGCGAATGTAAGACAGCTTGGTTTTGATGACTGCCAGCAGCATGCACAGGACCGTCGGCGAATAAAAAAAGACGGAGCACCCTAGGCTTATCCGTGTTTAAGAAATTACAATTAGGTGTTTACTATTATCAACGCCTAATTTGAAACGAATATCATATTTAAATTAATTTGCAAACGACTTATAAATTAGTGCAAAACACGACATAGCCAATTGCTGAGTTTTGCTGTTATGCACGCGCGGAGCGTGGAAAAAATACAACGTCAACCACTGTTGGATTACTTAAAAAGAATGACCCCAGTGGGCTTACCAGTGAAGGGAGCTTAAATCAAACAGCCCTAACAACCTCAAACATCATGCTTAATAGAGAGGCTGCCCCAAAATGCCCCTCTCCTAATTGTAAATCCACCAAAATCATAAAGAAGGACTAGCGGCCATTTGAACATATCCTCCTCGACTGCCTCCCAACACGTGTCTAAATAACTTAAACCAATTTAAACGCCATCAAGTCTATGAGATTTATGCACGCTTCCCCACTCATTTGGCGAACTTTTCCCAGAAAAACTGAATCCTATTAATAATTCATTTCAATACCTAAACGAACTTTATTACTAAATCACCCCCAGGGGAGCTATAGCGTTAGTGTAAAAATGATAATCCCTTTGTCGCGATAATTCATCGTCCTTCCCGGTCAAGAAAAGAAACTCCAAGGAATCCCCGACAATCCTCCTAAGATGCCCATGCCCCGGTTCGACTGTGAAACCAGCAAGCCCAAATGAAAGCCTGCATCTCACCTTTTTTTCCTTCTTGCGACCAACAGGGAAATGCCACTTAATGCCGTGGAGTGAGTGGGTGAGAAGGTACCAGCACCCACTGCGAACAGCACCCTGCCAGCCAGCCAGTCCTGTAGTCAGCCACCCTCAACCAGTGCTAAGCGGGCGAAAAATTCTGTCTTAACAGGTTTTATAGAGTTATCATTATTACAATGAATTATTGCAAATGAAGGCGTAACCTCGATTAAAATTTACTGATGCCAGCGGGTGAATGTGGAAGGAGGGGGGAGTGGAAAGTGTAAGACTTTGCCGCAGGAGCACTGTCAGAGACTTTTTCTTCGGAAGATGCAAAGATTTAAGACTTTTTGCATATCAACCGAAGGAACGAACGAGATTTCACCTTCCTCTCGGCTCGATGGAGAACCCGGGTGGCATCAGGTTGTCTTAAGATTCATATTCAGTGTGCTTAGGCAGCGGGAACCACCGCCAACGGGAAACGGCTACCGACTGTCGAGTACACCGAATACTGAATACCGACTACCTTTGTAACGACGACAAGGAGGACGATGATTCTCATTAGAAAGGATACAGAGCAGTCTTTATGCCAGCAGGAAGATCAAAACTAATACGAATTGATTTATGGCAAAAGCCGAAAAATCTCAACCAAGCTGCCTGCCAGATGTGGGCTGGGGGGAATGATTTCTGTGGAAAAATTCCCTCAAAGACAAGACGACTGGCGTCGTGGCCTGGTGTGGTGTGGTGTGCGCTGAACGGATAAAGGAATTAAACTCTTTGCTTTCTTTTTGTTTACCCCCACAGTGGCATTTGAGAGGTTTCCCAATGAGTTGTGTTTGTCGTGTGCCTACAGCCGCCCGCCACCCCGTCAAGGTGTTCCTTAATGCCTGCGAATTAGATGCTGCAGGGAAATAATTCATAAAGTATTTAAGATGGCAAAATCGAAATTTATTGTTATTTGTGAGACGACAAAATCTAGGTTAACTTTGCATTAAGATACATTTATTAAGGACCTGTCTGGGGATGTCGACTGCTCTTTGCACAAGGAGACGGGGTGCTGTGTGTACATAACGTAGAGGTTGGTGGGCTGTCTTAAGATTGGCAATTATCGTAATCCCCCATGCTAGTGAGCGGGTGGTGGACATTATTATGGTTATTGGTAATAGCTTCACATTTCGATTGCGCCTTGAATGTCGTATGTGATGTTTTTATAGAAATAATCCTCTTTTGGTCACTAAACTTGGCATAAGATTGCTTTGGATTTTATCAGATGAAGAGGCACTCTTTGACTTATGTAGTGGGTGTATCAGGGGACACCGAAATACTAAATTCTACGGAGGCGAGTGCATAAGTAGGGTGGGAACATTTATTGGACTGTAGCGCAATGAAGTGCAGACATCATTTGAGGTTGCCGTTGATTTCTTCCTCGAGATCACCCACAGCGAGACATTCGGGTTCTAATCCACCTAGTGACTACGCAGAATTTTTGGCGGTCTGTGATGTGAGTCTTATTTAATTAAATACTTGCACAAACCTGTGAGTGGTCACGGGTGTTCCCAGAAGTTCCAAATCTCCAGATAGGAAGATCCACTATTGACATTTTCTCCGGTGATATAAAACATTGGAAGAATTAAGGTCCAAACCCACAGAATCCAGAGTTTGTCATACGTTCGTTGAGTCTGAGAAGCATACCCCGACATGAAACGTGGGAGTAAAATGATGAAAATACATGAAATAGGATGTCCCAAAAGTGCTGTCAAAGCGAGAAAAAGTTGATGAAGTCGACCAATTTTGTCCGCCGTGATGCATTCCACTTGTGGGTCGCATTTGGTACCCCCTTCTTTGTTATTAAGTCTTATGAGTTATTCAATTTTTTCACATGATGCAACGCTTGCAATAGTTTCTACGGGCTTTTATTTTGTGGCGCAATAGAGGTGGTAAATAATTTTGGTTGGCAATGAGCTTGATAAATAATTTTGGTCGATATGAGCTTGAAGCTACATTTCGCCTGGAATGATACAACTATTGCTTTTAGTGATGACTTCGCTATTGTCACAATGGGCACAAAGAAGGGTCCTGTCCCAACCTGTAAAAATGGAGCTGAGCTCAAACCAACGACAAAGTAGGTGCCACTGAAGTATTTGTAAGTATTTCCTTTATTTAACGTACATGTACACTACCATTAATACCTGACAGATGCAAGGAGAACTTCGAGAGACTCTCGATGAGGCTGGAAGGCAGTCCAGATTGCTACTTTCAAGAGTACTTATCGCGATCTTCTTTTATGCTGCACCGATGTATGTGGGAGCACATATCGAAAAATTAAGCTCACGACAGTGTACAGGCTCTATTAAATTAAATTATGCCAATCATAGATTTCAGGACTGTTTCCGATGATGAAGAGCGCTTCCATCGCGACTGCTGCCCATCAACATTCTGCCAAATATAATGGAGTTTCTTTAGGTGCATTTCTATTCTGTAACAATAGGGTAGCTTCATCGTCTCAGATGCATAGAAAAGAGATATTGGTTAGAGACAAACGTATGGTTTATGGCCACATTTCCACACTTAATCATTGGACAGCTGCATAGTACAAAAATCATGCGGACTACCAGTAACATTTTCCCCGCATAAAAAATTCCACTTAAGTTTGTCGTACCAGACAGACCAATTATTGGTACTTGCAGAAGGCCAATCCTTCTTGTAAGCTGCCGGTTCAAGAACGAGGACAAGTACAGGTGTAGCCGTTTTCTGTGACGGATTCGGCATACCATAACCAACAGGTTGTCATCCATCTTTTCCGACAGTCAAGCGGCAGTACGTATTTGCGTAATTGCATTGGACATCTTGACCTCGAAACTGGTCAGGAAACAAGACAGTCTTATGAAAAATGAATCTGAGCTATGAGAACCATCAGCTTGCTAAGCTCCATAAGCAAGAAACTAAAAGACACAGCCATGTAGTGGGCCAGAACTCCATAAATCGGCCTAGAAATAGGGGCTCTGTAGCCGACACTGAGTAAAAAAAATCAATTTCGCTAATCAGCTTTAGTTAAGTAGAAAATAATTAATGGCTCAACAGTAGAAACACGGCACTGACGGCACACAAAAGGCTCAGGAGTCTGTGATGAATTGGAAGCAACCAGCTTGTCAGCGTCCATCATTTCCAACAACCAAGCGGGATCGAACATCTTGACGTAGAAACTAGTAGGTTTGCTCCCACAAAGCTTCAGTGAGATATTCTTTGCGCACTAGGCTACACTCGAATCCAAACGAAAAGCGGACAGTATTGCGAAATATGGATTTGAGCTGGGAGAAACTTCTGCAATCCCTTATGCATTTACGCTTGAGAAGAAATTAGAAGACGATGCCAAGCACAGGTCTGCAAATTGGACACAACAGCAAGGGTTTCTTGCAAAGCGCTGAGTTGAGACTAGCATCACTGACCAGCTTTAGTTACAAGGAAGTGTGAGCAATGTACCGTAGGTAGGTAGTCGACTGACAACGGCATTCGGAGGAGCTGCGTTGGTATGGATGAGATAGAATCCATCCAACATCTTTTCTGTAAGTTTTCAGCCGAAGCAACGAAAACAAAACAGTTCTAGCAAGCATTTCTTCTCGGAGTTGGAGGACTTGAGCGGTACAGAAATGAGAAACCTTGTAGGTGTACGATGGGTTAAGTGAACCACTGTAAGACCGTAAGAGCACCCACCTGTGTAACTAGATGAATCACGGATAAGCTGCCATGCTGATGAAACAACTCCATAAAAGATTGATGGTCTCATAAGTGTATTCAGGTTATTGAAAATTTTACTGCGCGGCATGACGGAGTTCACACCAGGACACGCCGACGGTCGACGGTTTCGAAAAAAATGGTAGTAATATTCTGCCCGAAATGATCGAACGTGGTAAAGGTGCAGAGCACTCATTTGTTCTCTGTAGACGTTTTAGAGAATAATGAGAAATCTTGAAAAAATACTTGATTTACTAAGTGCATGACAAGTTCAATACGTAAATGGTAAATGGAGATCTGCATTTGCTGCTTTGTAGTAACACATAATAGAAAATTGCAAAAACCTACGCAGAATTGCCCAAGTGGTCGATTCGCTGAATAGCACATAATTGATAACCAGGATTACTACTAGCGAAGAACTGAAGGATGAAATTCTGCATGGTTGTGGCTAGTGTTAGTGGTATCTTCTCCGAAACTTTTGAAAAAACATAGCAAAATTCCTGAAAAGAGTTAATATTTCTGATGCTAATTTTCCCTGCTGAATTGTGACATCTACTTGGCCTCTGATTTCACATATCGCCATTATTTCCTGTGGAGAAACCAATACGGATTTATTGCTTCAGTGCATAAATTAAAAACTTACTTTACAATGTTCTCTCTAGTCTGGTGCTCAGTCCATACTTCTTCGAAAATAAGGAAGGTTTTTTGGTCTCCTTCTATTCTCATCATTAGCCCAATGTTTTAACCGGATTAATTTATAATAAGTCAAAGGTGTAAGAAGTGGTTAAGACACTAACAAGACCGCCAACAGTGTCACATCTCACTCAACATAGCCCGTTTCGGCTCTTATTGCAAGAAACATATCCCGGCCAAGCGCTGTCGCATCTTAGTGTTTTTTTTTTTTGATTCTTTCAAGACCAAAAGGTCTTACGTACAATAAGCAATGCTTTCTCATTCTGACATTCTCAGACGCTCTGTTTTGTTCGCGTTCGGGAATGGTTGCTATTGCAGTATTAGAGCAGGGATGGATGTTCCACAATCTTGACAATTTTAAAACAAACTGTCAAACACTTGTCAGACTCACCATTCTGTACGGTCAGTCTGACAATATGTACTGTTTTATAAAACCCATTGCCATAGATAATTTCCTATAAAGCACCAACGCCCGAAGAACCAAAGCCTTCGACCCGAAGCATCGAACACATACGGAAGGAATCCGCAATTTCTTCCCTAAAACTCGCCGCGAAGATGGCGATTATTTATTTTCTAATTACACCGCACACGTTCCATGTGCAACCCCTTAGCACGCTGCGACGGGCAGCTGGATTCGGGACGGCAATGAATCTCATCCCCGGGTGAAGAATTATGGGCAAACAGAGGTATTATCATTGAAGAAGGTAGGACTTGTGTATCATTTTAGCGCAGGGCTTTTGTCTCTCCGTAGTCTTGGGCGATACATCTAGGGAAGGATTTGACTCAGCAAGCCCTCTGGAGGGCGTGCACACATGGTCCTCATTTAAGCTCATGGGCGGGGGGAAATAAAGAAAGAAAGTTTTACATGTTGCCTTATCCCAAGTGCACGCTACGACGGCCGACACCAGGAGCGGGCTTAACTGAGTTCTTTAATGATAATTTATAGCCGCGTACGCAATTAAGAAAGTTGCCATGTGTGTCCTCGTGTGTAAGGAACGCCTGCAACAACCTGCACTGCTTCCGTTCTCCATCACACTGTAACGCTCGCACGGCCAAATCTCGAATCCTTTCAATGTGGCAGTGTCAAATTTTATCTGACAACCGGATGAGTGAGCAACAGTTTTGCGGCAACAGCAGTTTATCAGTCGAGACAGATTGTAATCTAAGGTGTCGACGTTCCTTTCCCACACAAATCCTTTTCGGTTCACCGACGTTTGATTTTCCGCTTTTTACTGCAGACAGCTTCTTTTCGTTCGTTCCTCGTTTTTCTTCCCACCCCTCCTGTTACGCCCATTTGCCCTTTGCACAGCGTCTACCAAAAAAAAGCATATCCCACTTGAAACTGCACACCAAACATACACACGCCTGCCGCAATCCTTCCTACACATCCTCAGACCTCAACAGCAACCTTAGTGGCTGCGTTGAACCCTTCGATAAATCAACCCTTACACTTGTCAACATTCATACGTTGTCAATAAGGACGATAAAGAAGAAAAACTTACGCACCAACAAAACCAATGAAAACATCCCCACAATTCCTATTGATTTCCTATTAATTTTTCAGTTTTATTTTCATCAGACCCTCGGAAGTTGGAAATAAGCAGGGGGTGGCAGCGGGCGATACAACAGAGAAATCCTATCCTAATGTTGTTGTCACAATGAAAGAAGACGGCAACGACGAAGACGTCGACGATGCGACAACGATGATGAGCGAACTTGGCAAGGGATAACAGCTGAACTGAATACGGTGAGGTTAAAATTCGATGACATCCTTCAGATTGACTGCGCTGTCAATGCGATTTCACTTTTTGTACTGAGCAGACAGGCATTAGGTGGTGGTGGCGGTGCTGCTTGAAGTAAATCACTGTACGAAACTATGCAAGCAAATCCGCGTTAATAAAGTCGATGACTTGGGAGCAACGGATGACGAGGGATATAATTAGCGGGATGACGAACGAAGACCGCCACTCGGTGGGAACTGGCACAGATGAGCTGTAAAGAAAAGAATAACACGCGGCAATTACTTCTTGAAAGGACATTAAATCCTCGCTGCTTTGGGTGAAATCTTGTACATCTTGTGATTTTCTTGAGGTTTTTTTCGCTTCATTTTGAATGCTTTTGGTTGCTTTTTTTCATTTTTTTTTTCTTCGTGGTAACGAATAAAATCCCGGTGATTGCGGTAAATTAGCAATTCGTGGGCACTCGGCTAAGCCGATTGAAGTCCCCGATTGATTTAAATTCTATCTACTAGACTGCTGGGATATGCTAATTATGAAAGTGCTCCGGATTTACATCGGGTGAAGAGGTTGGGCGGACATAAATTTAATGGTCTGTGTATTTTTGGCTGCATTGCGTTTGAGCGCTTATTTTGACGAACAAATGAACAAAATTAGAACAGAAGACGAGCCTGTTGTGCATGATTGCAGCGTGTTTTTGAAAATGCCTTTGCTAAACAATTACGTGAGTTTCAGACGTCTGTCTGTGGAAGAATCCTCTTGCGAGCATAGGAGCTGTGGAGGAAGGGTGGAAACCTCTAAAGTGTCGATAATCGAAAAGGAATCAAGAAATATTCAGACTTGACAAAATCCACCTACGAACTAGAAGCTAAACCTAAAATTGCACATAGGAAGTAGGGATGAATTTGACCCCTAGGCTGTTATTATTTCCTCATAAACCGTGAATTTGGCCTGAACCATGGCACCTAAGATTATAATATATAATATGGGTGGCGCTACAGCCCGTAGAGAGCCAGGGGCTAGCTTCTCAGCAACCATTCGTGTTGTGCGTGTACATGTTCTGCGGAAAAGACCTACAGTTTAAAGCCGACTCCGAACGGCCAAGTTTGAGAAGCATTTTCTAGACAGTAATACACTTTGAGCATTGTCAATGACTCGAAAGAGGTGGGGCCGTGAAAAGTATTTTTGTCGCAAAGAGCAGGAATCGAACCTACGACGTCGAGGTTGGGGTCGACGCACATACCCACAACGCCACGGGCCCCCGGCATCTAAGATTATGCAATTAAATTGGACAACTGTTTTATGGGATGAGCGCAAAATTGGTTTCAAGTGCATACAAGAGACATGTTCTGAGATTGTGGGGCGATTTTACATTAGACGTGTCAGCGAGGATATGCTCGCAAGAGGATTTAAAGAAAACATAGTGCATGGTCGCAACGCCAACCGAATCTATTATCTGGTCCACTGGGGTCAACAACAACAAATTAACAAATGGCAACTCTAACCATGGTGCTATGGGGAGTATCATAATTCAGAGATCGGCGGCCGGCGCAGTATCAGATATCAAGAAAATGATCCGGCAAGCAACACTAGAACACACCGAGAATTGGCTGAGAGAGACCATTAAGAACAATAAACCTATAGACTCTCCGGTTCATCGGCGTGCCTAAACAGGGATGAGAATGCATAGCTCGCAAAATGAAGTAGATTTACAAAAAGTGAAGCAGATTTAAAAAATTGAAAAACAAAATTCAGAACACTGACACAGAACAAGTAATGACTGATGAGTTTATTTAAAGTAGAATTTATGAACAAATAGATAATGACAAGAATTCTACTTAAGAACATACATATATTCCATCAATTAAGTAAACAATTTTGCAAACAAAATTGACAATGTTGCAATTGATGCACGTAGGATATCTCTTGAAGTAAGCAAATAACAATTCTTAGTAAGTGCAATAACAAAATAGAGTTTCCTTGCAATGTAAAAGATGCATGGAAACTAATTTATGAGGTAGATCTACTGCATATAAATTCACATCACTGTGACTAAGTCGAAAACAACATCGATCGACTTGGGGTTCTATTGTGCATTGCACCGCTCTCAAAAGATATCTGGGGCTAACTCAGGTTATCTACCGGCTGTAAGCAAGAACCTCTGATGATCTGTTTTTGCTCCATTGTGAGCACAGTGAAAATCAGCACATATCAAAAAACATCTTACCGCAAGAGGAGTAAGAGCGTAAAAAAAGTCCCATGCAGCCCCCTAGTTCAACCATGTTGACTACTATAAGCAGCAGCAGGAAATGCATGCCTTTTGTAAGAAAGCTTTAGAAAAGGCACCCAAAATCTATGAACCACGAGAAATGGTGTGAAAACTGTGAATGTTGATGAATCTAAACTTCATGTGCATGTGAATTATTAGCAAAATATGGCTCATCCTCATAGAAGATCGCAACTTGTGCAAATTAAGGCGATTTTACACAGTGTTTACACTGAGCTAATCGACATGTATCAGCGCCATGAACTTACACAATTCTCGGAAAAAAGGCTACAGATTCACGAATCGTTAACCACTCCTGAGTGCTCGCAGTGGAAGTGAGCCCAGGTTCTGGGGCTGTAGCGCTCCTTCACCCGTATACATACTCGAATTCATGATTTTGGGAAAAATGTGTCTTGCAAGCGATGTCATAAGTGATACACCATAAAATTCAGAAATCAGAACAGTAGCGCTTATTCGTGGTACTTTATTACATATCGTGCAACCGTGAGGAATATTGGCTTAACTCAGTAACATGAAAAATTACTTGTTCTCTTTCGATTTGAAAAAAAAAACAAACACATATTTTTTTCGACAAAATGTTTAGTGTTCAAAAACTAAGTTCTGTTGTCAGATAGTTCTGTTGCAGATATAGTCTGACCGATTATGGCGACGCTCCAACAAAAATTCCCAAACAAGTTAATTTCCACTTCCCTTTGGCTCCCCAAGGTCACTTGAACTGTACAACAAAGATATTTTTTCCACTGACTGCAAGTTGTGTATTCTTGACAGATTTACGTAGTCACCAGAGGGTAGTTCTTATGCTGACGTTCAGTACTTACAAGAAGGGGCCATTAGGAACCAAGCACTTGGTTGCATATTCATTTCCTGCAACAAGGTGGCACCTCTGCAGTGTGCTCCCACTCCCGAAATTAGTCTTTGAAAATATAAATAATGTCACGGTCTTGGAAATAATAAAATGGAAACTAAAATGGACTCTGGCTGCATAGGAAGAAATTTATTAACTTGGTGATTGCTGACATATAGACTGGATAACTAATTAGTTGGAAGTTAGTTAAGTGAAGCATTAAGCACTTTAAGCACTTTGATTATTTTTTAACGTAGAAACAGACAACAAATTCAAATAGTGGCACTGAACGTCTAAGGGACTCGAGTCCTGGATTAAAAAACGGCGCAAACTCGGCTTTCACAAAGCGTGTGATCACCGTCCTAATTCTAATTGAATCGTTATCTTACTGAACGATGGTCACAAATATAAATCACGTCGACATTTTGTTATGGAACAGGAATGCACGTGATGCATTCCTGTTGTTGATTGGGAAATATAGTCGAACTTCGACAACTCGAGTCATCACTTGACACAAAATAAATTCGAGTTATCACAGACTTCGACTTATCAAATAAGTTGATATGTTAATTTCAGTCATGGAGCCAACAAATTTTATTGAAGCTGTCGAAGTTCGACTGCATTTAATTGATTTAATGGATCAGTTTAATAATTCGTTGAAGAATTTGTATTTTCCTTTACGTATCACGAGCTACTGTCATTGTTGTGGACGAGCTGTAGCGTTGAATTTCAAATTTGTAAAACGGTTAGTTTTTCCAACCCTCTCGTTCAATCAAACAGGGAAGTTGTGATGTTGGGGACATCAGTTCCATGTGACCAAATCACCGAAGCATAGCACATTCCGTTCAAAGAAACCGTTGCTCAACATTGAGTTCCTCGCTCACTAAGCACGGCATTCTTAACCTCTTACGGCGAGTAACTTCCACAATATCAGGAAGAAATTTCATCTCCCCAGCTTGTATTCGCAATCATATTCTTTCGGTCACTAACCAAATTCCATGAACAAACATATATGAGATTAAAAACAAATGCTGAGTTAAATTGTATTCGGGATCATGGCTTTAAATTCCAAAATCAGTCAGGTTACATTTGCCAACGCATAATGCGTATGTACAAATTTTCCAAATCAATAAGCTCCTTTATAAAATTAAATTAAAATAAATATGTACGTACTTTCCAGAATTATGTATACATCCCATTCTATCGTAAATAGGTAAATCTAATTGTGGACGCAGACCTTCCAATCACCCAACCAACGCAACATCCGGTGACAGGCAATCAGAAAATATCCTACAGATTAGAATTTTACGATTGTGCTGCATCAGAGCAGAGACATCAGCTATCCACGAGAACATCAACCCTGGCCAGAGGTGTTCATAAAGAACTAAAACCATCATAACGACAAGCGGCCCTGGGATGAGAGCCGTACCGGATTTAGAAAACGTCAACATTTTGGACAGGACGAGCAGTTCTGTGACGGTGGCGGTGACTTTGCGGACGAGAACGAAGGAAAAAAAACTGCTTCGCCCAACATTAAGATAAGAAATTCTACTTCCGACAGTTTTTCAATTAAACTGTATTCTGCGGTGCGTGGTGTGTATTTGTGCTTCGAATTGGCGCACAGCGATCCTTTATGTCTGGGGTTCCCCTTCCACTGGGGTTTCTTCGCCGGGGGTTCACACCAAAGAGGACAATAAAAAATATGTATCTCTCGTGTGCGGAGGGTGAGGGTCGTGCTCGTTTGAATTTGGCTTACGGTAATGGGTGCAGAGGTTTCGCCCAATTCATGCTCTCAGTCATATCCTCGGTAATGATATGCAAAAACGAGCAACGATTTGTTGCTTATCTCGATGCGATTCGTCAAAATTTGTTGCCATTCGCTGGCTTTTTATGTGCTTCTCTCGAGGATATGTACGAGTATTTTTTGAAATTTGAAGCAGGATCTTATTCCTTATCGGTGATTTGGTGGAATACATTTTTTCTTCCTTTTATTGTCTCCATATCTGTGAAATGTAATTGAAAGAGGAGAAATAATGACGAGGAGTGACACCCCCACTTATTGACTAAGACCGAAAACACAAACAGATCCAGATTCCTGGGGAATTCATCTGCTAATAGTGACATCCAGTGTAATGTCCTTTTTATCGCACACAGACATAAATCAAAGTGAAAATATTTTCTTTCTGCTCATTTAATTGGATACACTGGCAATGAATGGCGAAGGTATGTCCCTGCTTATGACTGGGTGTTTTGTGTGTTTTTGGGGAATGCACTCCCACCGGAGTTCGTTTCGCAAAGGAAATCCTTCGCAGCGTCGATGTAGGGCGAGCTGTGCGCTGATGAGTCGCCGGGGTGCTCTGCACACTGGCAAAAGCCAGTCTCCTTGGTTAGGTCCATTAAACTTTGCCTTCCGCTTAATGCCCATATAAATATGAAGCAATTGTACAGTTGAAGAAGAGAGATTTTGTTCTTAAGTAGAAGTAATTTCCTTTAATAAATTGGAATATCCTTTTTATATGCGGTCAGTGATGGAAGATAGAGGAGCATCCACATAGTGGTGGCGTGTCCTTTTGATGGAAGCGGCTAGAAGTTGATGTGATGTGTGAATGGCGCCGTTGGGGTGGCCGCTTTGTTTGTCCTTATTACTTATGATTTGTTGAGAAACATCAAGTTTATTAATTAGTGCTGCGTAAATTAATTAAGTGATTAGCAAATTAGTCACAGAGAGTAATATGTATTAAATACCTGCACACTTTTGTGACAGGAAATGAAGAGGGAGAAGATAATAGACATTCAGCGAGTTCCCTGCTGCATTTGACTTTTCGTTTTTCTAGGTAATTACTCGATTGCTTAAGACAGGCACTCATTCTTATACATTGGGGATAGAATGCATTGTTTCGACTTAAGTCTTGCCATGGTACAACATGTTGTTCTATATTTGATATCCGCTTCGTTCAAGATCACATTGTAAACTTTAACAATACATCGATACTTATTTTGACTAGACGATTTTTATAATATTATAATGCTGTATAAAGAACGCCAGCAGATAAGGTGGTGTATCCTAGTGGACAAATAGTGGACCCAACCGTATATTTTTGGTCGCAATGGTGTGTCTTTATCACAATCGACCAATAATCGTCTAAGTGTGCTAGCAATATCGCTAGTAGCCCCTTAACCTAAACTCTGGTTGTTGTCAAGTTGTATTATCCACGTGGGGAGGTCTACATTAAATATTGCTTATTGTATGAAAGAGAATTGCTGAATCTAAAAGGGAATGTATAAACAGTTCGAATCGGTGTGAAATTAGCTACGACAAAGTGGGTACATTGCACATAAACATGGACATTGTATAGTACAGTGTTTTTAAAGAAAACACCAAAAAGCCTATGAACGTGCCTGGTGATGATAATGAAGGATACGCAACCACATATTATTTTTCCATGCTACAACTCATAATAAGGTTAGTTGACTTCGCCTAACATGGGAACCAGTTGGTGCTTGTAGTGAAGTGATTTAGCTGGCCTATGCTGGCGCCGTTTAGCTCATTGAGGTTATTGAAATAGTTGGTAGAAACCTACGACTAGCCAGAGCGCTGCACGAGTAGAGTAGGAGATGAGTGGTATCTTCCTCCTCTTCATCCATGCGGCTTCTGGAAGATCGTGCCTCTAGTGTTGGCGTGTGAGTTTTGCACGATCTTCTCCAGGACGATGTTGAAGAAATCGCATGACAGCGCGTTGCTTTGTCTAAAACCTTTATTGACATTGAACGTCTCGGTAAGTTCGTTACCGACCTTGTTGGAGCAGCTAGAGTTCTCCATCGTCATCCTGCATAGCCTGACGAGTTTGGCAGGAATGTCAAAACTACCCATGGCCCTGTATAGCTCGTCTCTATGCACGCTGTCATATGCGGCCTTGAAATCGACGAACAGATGGCGAATGTCGATTTGTATTTTGGGTGTCTTTTCCAGGATCTGCCGTAGTGTGAAGATCTGGTCTATTGTGGACTTTCCTGGCCTGAAGCCACACTGATGCGGAGCTATCATATTATTAATGAACGGCGTCAGGCAAGTACACTGAACAGCAGAGATGATTTCATACGCGATGTTGAGAAGACTGATCCCTCGATAGTTGGCGCAGTCAAAGGGGTATCCTTTCTTGTGGATCGGGCAAATAAAGACAAAGACAAAGACAAATAAAATAAATTTTAATCTACACGCGAAACGTAATGACACACATAATTAATTCTTGTTCTAACTCGCGTTAGGCGATTGTGGTTTGTGACCACAGTGATCGGTGGAAATCTCTAACGTCTTGTGAGACCACTCGAATGTTACGGCAAAAATACAATAATGCAAAAATCGACAAACTTGTAGATTGCGATGAAAAGTTTGCTCAGGATTGTAGTCGGAGCTCTTAGAAGTCATAATTACCTAAAGTATCATGAAAATAAAATGTTACTATGACTTCATATCCGGAATCGGTGGCGACTAAGAATCCTTTGCTAGCTGAGATAATATCTGGAGAATAGTTCTTCTAAGAGTTACATGAACTACCCGATGTGCCCTTATAGTCTGTTTGGGTGCGTGGTCACATAAAGCAGCACGACGGGTACGACTAAGGCATTAAGCGGAATTCCACTCATGAACATCACAATGAATCTACGAAGACCCACATACCTAACTGAACATAAACTGAACCAAACAACTATTTTCAAGTGAAATTCAGCTCTCATCTGATCAGACCAAGATGTATACAGTCCAAGATGTAAAATTATTGTGCGTTGCGCTTTTAAAAATCTTCACCAAGCATTTCCTTCATAAGATTCATTAAGCAAAAAAACAAAAAACTCCAACTCCACTAAAGTAGCATTAAATCGTTTATTAGCTTCCCTTGGAAACCGGTAAACTTTGTAGTGCAATAAATATCTTGATGAATATTTCAACAACTTTATCCATTAATTAAGAATTCAATTTTGCTTTACATATTCCGTGGATTTCTCTCAGCGCTCTGATCCCGTGTGGAGCGCACTTCATGTTATGAAATTCACGTCTTCGCCTCCAGGACAAGAGCTCATAAATATCATTTTTCGCACCGCACCCATACTGCGCTGGGGGCCATACATTTCAATAAGCCGCTTCTGCCGCTGATTAATGAGGACCAGCAAACTTTTTAATAAAAACCATCTCAATCGTTTATCTATTGAAATGCACGAGCGCGCCGAGAGCTGTCTAAATTCCGACTGCCTTCATGATAAGCACAAGGAGGCTCCTTCCACTGCTGACCTTTGAAATGTATATGTAAGCCTGTCAGAAGATAAAAATCCTTTAACCACCACCACCACCACCAGCACTCAGCCATCAGAGGGACACCACCACCGAACACATAATCAGTGAATTGCATTTCCCCAACAAAGCTGTCCTTGCAGTTGATTTGGTTGCTATCGTAGCGGAGAGGACACGGCGAACAGGGCGACCAAGTCGAACAAGGAAAACAGGAAATTAACTTTTCGCTACGAAAAATCGAAAAGAATCCTGAGAAACCGCAATCAAAGGAAACAGACAGAATTATGAAAAGGACTGAATAAGAAAGTGTCCTTGCTCGATTACGCCCCATCAATGGCTGTTCCTCGAAAGGTAAGTAACGAAGATGGAAAGAAAAAAGAACGTGTTCACTCTGTGACAGCGTTTATCTGTTCTCTCGCAAGGACTCAAACAAAAAACACAAACATCATGAGATGGGTGGAGACAAACGAAAAAATGAACAGAACATCACGATGATAACTTCAGCCGAACTCATTCCGGAAGACAGTGGGAATGATTCGCCAGCAAGAGCGCCGCGCCGCCCAACGCTTCGTTCACGCTCCGGGGTGTTATCATGCAATTTTCATGGGAACGGGGGTGCTTGGCAATAAAATATGCACAATATTTCAATTTGAATATCAATGCGAAACGACGTCATCATCCAGAGAAATGTCATAAAGATATCAATTGTGTTGAGGTTTACATCGGGTTGGTCGCTTGCTACATGGAATGGGGTTAGGGTGGGTGGCTTGCTTGGTTGGATGGATGGATGGTTTCTTTCGCTGCGACGATGATTATTTGAGGAGAAAGTACTTGCGTGTGCTGATTGAGATCAGAAATTACAAAACAGACGATACACGACCATTAAGAGAATCCAGAACGTAGGTTAGAGAGACAAAAAAACCATTTGAGTTTGATGGATATTTTCGGAATGCACCTTCTCATTTAAATGTGAAGCTTGGGGGTGATGTGGTCGGGTAGGAATACAAGAATTCCATTGAGATTGAAATCCAGTGTACTTATCGGTTATGACTTCTTAACATCGGACCCCACACTCCGCACGTCATTACAGAGAATACCTCTCCTTTGAGCATATTTATAACCAGCAGTATCCGCAATTTTGTCTGTGTGGGCCTTCTACTATTTTTGTGGCACTTTAAAAGAACATAGAGACGTGTCTCTGATGCCAGCCCCATAAGCTGTACCAAGACGTGGTAGTAGTTTGAAGGGTAAACATACTGGCTTGACTGATGGTAGCTCTCTGCAACCTGGAGAAGATCATACGAAACTCACAAGCCAACATTAGAAGCACGAATTTCCTGAAGTCCGTACAACTATTAGCATTCGCCGATAATGTTGACGTGGAAACCGCCATCAATGAGGGGTTTTCTAGCAATCAGACGGAAGTGGCTAAAATACGTCTGGCGGTGAATGAGGAGAAACCGAAGATTATGCTGTGCTCTAGAATTGACAAACAACATTGACGTCTGCGACACAGAGTCACAATAGGAGGCTATATCTTCGAGGTAGTTAAGGACTTCATCTACCTCGGCTCCGAGGTGCGAATAACGTGAGTACCGAGATCAAACGTAGAAGAACTATTAACAACCGCTGTGAAGGGTTGGTCTCAAAAGGCAATGGAGTAATAGAGATCTCTCTCAAAGCTGAATATCACAGTCCTCCTATATGCCGCGGAGGCATGGGCTATCTCCAGATGTAGAAGCAGATGTAGAAACGACCAGAATTGGCCAGAAGACACGGCAAGGTAATTTTGCTCCATGACAATGCAAACCCCACCCGCCGTATTCACCAGACTTGGCTCCTTCCGACTACCATTTGTTTTCATCGACGCATTGGCTGAGCAGCACTTCGATTCCTACGAAGATGTCGAAAATTGCGTGTCTGATTGGTTTGCTTTAAAAGACGAACAATTGTATTGGCGTGGTATTCACAAATTGCCAGAAAGGTGGTCAAAATGTGTAGAAAACTATGGCCAATACTTTGAATAAAATATTTTTACTTTCCCATTAATAATTAGTGTTTTATTTTCAAAAAAAAGGTTAATTCATACCGGTACACCTGGTAGACCAAATACTCACACCAGTGAAAATCCTAATGAAGCGAGTTTTAAATCGGTACTCACCATTTTTTCCCACCCACACAACAGCATTCATCGGAATTATTTCAATTCAGAATACCAGACAAATTGATGCTGCTGTGTCTCTCTACGTTAAGTCATACGCGATGCTCCGTGCAGTTCGATTGAAAAACCTCTGAAGGAGGCGATTCGTTGTCGTGTGACTTCTTCAATTTGGTACTAGAGAAGACGGTGTGGGGGGCTGCTGTAAACACGGAAGTCACCATTTTCTACAAGTCAGTCCAGCGGTCTTTCTGCCAAAACCGACTGTCTGCAAGTATTTGTCTGAAGACATGGTGCGCTAATGCCATATATCACAGAAAAAGTATTCACGAAGCTAAGGTAGCGCTTGCACAACACATTAAGCTAATGTAGCTGTTGCAGAAAAAATGTCTCCCAGTGGACTCACAGCGCTTGACAGTTATTTATCATTGAACTTTACTTATCGGGCTTTCCGTCAGATACGACACTTGTCAAAATGTCAGGGGTGCCAGAGGTAAATAAAAAAAGATTTTATAGAAGCTCTGTTAAAATAAATGCACCGGGAAGTGACTAAAAAATTCAAAACCAACCAAAACGAATGGAATACATGTTCTCCGTCATGTTACAACCCGCTCTACGACTTCAAATTGTCAGTGAATTATCGACAAATCTCTGGTTATCGGTTGAAATGTGCTCCTCGATTACATTCACTTTGCGCATTATCTTATCAGGGGACGGTTTTTTTCTTTTCGTTCTCAAACTGATAAGGAATTCTCCGCCGCTTGCACAGGTGAGTAAGTCCCAGTTCCAGTTTTCAAACGAGTTTCGGAATCTTCACGTGCACACCGTCGAGTACAATAAGAGTGATTATAAGTGGGCGTAGCATTTAATTTTACAGTGCTTCTCTCGGCTGTGGAGAGTGAGATTTAAGTGCATTAACTCTAACCATCTAGAATAGAATTGCCTTGAAAATGATCAAGCATACGAAATAGTCGCGAAGTAGTATAAGTGAAGTGAATGCGAGGAGAAAATATATGTAATTCCCGACATAATCGCTACTCGGAAGACACAATTGCGCGGCTGCCGTCTAAGCTCATAAAGATAACCGACCACAGTCACAACGAAGTGCTAGAAAATCAAGTTGGATAATCAGGTAAATTCCATGAAAGTGCATTGGTCCTTCCTCTGCAGGTGGCTCTGCAGAATCGCGCCTGTCGTAGTGAATTTCGACTTTATCTGCGTAATCTCCCTCAGTGGACATCCACCTGTCGGTCTGTTATAAGACAATTAGTCACCCAAGCAGTGTTGGCTCCCCTTGGGGCGATTGGAGGGGCGGAAAGCGTGAGAACTAAAGCTGCAAATCAAGACAAAGACATTTATTCAACAATATCATATGGAAGAGTATCTCAATAAACACAAACTTGCTGATAAGATTAGACGTAAATATATGTATAATAATTCATTAATTAGTTGTGTACCAGTTTGTAATTTCGCTTGATGTTTACTTAATGAGGCTACTCGGTGTGGCTTGAAAATGAAGACGCACTAGAGTGTTTTGAAGGCACACTCTCACACGGACAAAGAGAAAGTGCACAGATATCCGCCAGACTTTTGGCGAATCTTATCAGAATAGTTGAAAATGTGACTTTATGCGAGAACGGAATGATCTTATCTGCTGGTATTGTCTTTGTTTTCCTAGTCGTTGCGTAGTTCTTCTTCCATTTTCAAGTTCACAACGCCTTTCCTAATTCAAGATAATACTTGCGATTGCTGCTCATTATAGAAAACAAGTGCTTTGCATTTAATGTGTTCGTTTCTCGTTCTAATTTAAACAAAGGTTAAACTGCGCCTTAAAATCCTAAGACTATCTGCCTTTGGCTATCCCTTGTTCTATGGACAATATATTTCTTTATACAAAGCAGAAGACTTGCTTGAAACAATCAGATCTACATAACGTGGAACAAAAACTTCGGTTCAGCCTTCCTCCTCTGCTTGACGTTCCTTTCCCTTATTATTATTATAGCGACTGACATGTATAATCTATTCATGCAAAAACTAGACACTCTCTTGTAGGTCTGTTTGGTCAATGCAGATATGCTCGATCGGAGGTCAAGCTTTAATTGAAGTTTGGTTGTAAATCGTCTTTCATTAAGAACTTCTTATCTTTAATTTGAATGTTCTGTCAATGTAAATATGTATGGCATATATTCCAGAATTAGCCGCGGTTCTTATGGGTGGCTCACATCCGAAATGACAAATTTCTCTGCCGTTATCATCATCGATTCTACGTATTAGGTTAGCTTGAAGATCAGCTACGGTTTATGGCTTATTCGCATAGACCTCGACTTCAGAAAACAAAAAAATCTAACGAGCTTGTAAGATCTTGGTTTCAAGCTTAAATCAACTTCACGTATTGATCGTCACAAAACATTGCCTTTTTGGATACATTCGAGGCTCTTGGATATCATGTGGATGGGTATCCCCCAATTTGAGAATTGTGTCTGTTAACGTACCCATGTATCGTAAAGAAATGGGTTTTATCTTATGGAGACCTTCAAAGGGACGAATCCTGCGGAACGTTGCCCGAAGAGAACACCACTAAAGCACTTGTTGTTGAATACCATGTCTGTCAATAGTGTTTGGCCAAAAATACTCAATTAATGACGGCTAATTTGACAGATTCAGCTTCAAAAATATATCTCTATTGGAGTACCCTCTATGTATGTAACTGTGGCTACACTTTTTAGCTAACCCAAGTGTTAACATTTTGTTAAATATTTCCATTACCAAGTTGGGAATCAGACAGGACAATAAAGCCATTTCTTGACAAAATCCTTGGAATCGTAAATGAAGACTGTTTACAAATTCGATTCATTGAATTACTAAGCTTGAATATAACACTATTGACCGATCTGCTGCCCCCAGCCTACTAGAATTACCAGAATCCTCTTCTCCCTCGATTCGCCCGCAATACTCGACTCACCACCGCATCGCTCACCATGTACATCGATGTTTGAATATCTCAGCAACCATCCTCTGTCTTGCTTATGCACTTATCAGGCCGGCGACCCATATAGAGTCTGAGCCTGAGCAATTGCTGGCTTTCAGCCAAGCTGTCTTGCGTTCCCAATGATTTGGTCTTTATATAGGAGATCTGCTCGTTCTCTTATTCTCGAACTAGAAGGTACGGATTCCACTTTGCGAAGCATTGGTGATCAATTTCCTGCTATGTGCGACAAAAACAATTCTCACGGTCCCACCTCTTTCGAGTCACTGACAATGCTCAAAGAGTATTTCCTGTCTAGAAAGAGCTTCTCAAACTTGGCCGTTCGGGGTCGGCATAAAACTGTAGGTCCCTTCCACTCGTGAGAGAACAATAGCACGCATAACGCAAGTGGTTGTTGAGAAGCTAGGATCTGGCCCTCGACGGGCTGTAGCGCCACCCATGTTGTGGTAATCAAGTGATCGTTGGAGCCGAACAATGGGTACTCAACGGACTACATCCACATCCTGGTACAGCTAGTAAATTTCGAGTTCATATATTCTCCTGCGTTTACCATCCTCGCAGAAGGTTGCAACGATTTTCGATGCAACATTTTTCTTTCTTGTAGAGCATGATTTCTGTACTTCGAGTCAGGAGCTTTGATGCCAGTAACGGACGGCCCTGGTGGCTCTTATAGTTGTGGGTATGTGCGTCGAACCCTACTCACTAGAACCTCGTCGTCACTTTTGAATCAGTGACAAAAAGATAACAGCCTAGAAAAAGCTTCTCAAACTTGACCGTTCAGAGTCGGCATAAAACTGTAGGTCCCATTCACTCGTGATAGAACATTGATGATGAGAAGGTAGTCAATCTTCGAGCTGTAGCGCCACTCTATGTCTGCCTAATATCTTTTTGATTTGGGATTTTGATTAGTTCTCCATTTTCAGAAACCAAAATCCACTAAACAACCTAATGTGGGTCTCAATTTCTTCAAAAATTGTGTAAGCAATCTTGTTCCCAGATGTACCTATCTATGACATCATTAAAAGAGCTGAGGGCGGACTTATTGTAAAGGCAAGACAAGTACTTATAAAATCTCTTTCATGAAATGTATTCAGCTCGAGTCGTTCTTTACGAGAGGTCCTATAGTAAACCAGTTCAGCTAAAAACATGAATATTCAACCTTCATAGACGAGAAATATTTTGATATTCTATTCCTCCACCAGCGTTGTTATATTTTTAACTGTGCAGCGCACTGACGTAGTCATCTTCAATCAGCAACAATTTTCCACGTTAAATCCGATCTTGCTGTGTGCACAGCGAACTTGTAACAAGAGAGTGCAGCGCTCGTCAAAGAACCTGTGGGGTAACTCAATAGTCGACTCCGAACAGAGCAGACGAATTGAGAATGATCTCCCCCAACTTGGTGCCTTCGACTGAAGGGAGCTAGCCAGAAATCGGTCTAGGCTTACTGATTAAAATTCAGGCCCACACTGGAAACCAATTTCATTGTCATTGCAGTAAATCTACCCAATTTTAATTAGAATCCTGCCCCCACACCCTTAATCTGATGTCTAGTTGTTATCTTTATTTTCAGCAGTTTAACTCATCTTAAGTTTCATACTAACCCCATACTTCTCCTGTCTTGCAGCAGCGAACGTGATAAATGCCTCCAGAGCAATGGGCGTCTACAAAATAACCACTATCCTGCTAATCCTAAGCATCGATCGGTCGGCCGGCGTCAGTTGCCCGTCGGAGTGTAAGTGCCGCTGGGAGGTGGACAGCCTCCTAGTGGACTGCTCCAACCAAGGGCTCACAGAGTATCCCACGATCGAAGAGGGCACACCCGTGGACCGCCTGGATCTTTCCTTCAACTACTTCCAGCAGTTCCCAACAATCTACGAGGACATCCACTCACTCACCTACCTCGACCTGAGGTCCAATGACATTCACGAGATAGCCGAGGATGCCGTCGGCTTCCAGGCCCTTCGAACGCTTATACTCGCGAACAACAGCATCAAGAGCTGGGCTGACATAAACCCCCAGACCGCATTTCGGCGCGCGTACAATCTGCAAACGCTGTCGCTGTCCGGCAACCGTATCGCGGGTGCCTCTGACAAGAGGGCGCCGCCAGAGATAGTCAGTGACTCACTCAGGGAACTCGATCTCAGTCACTGTGGACTCACTCAGGTAAACACAGTCTTCAGTGGCATGCCGAATCTGGAGAAGCTAAGCCTGGCGGCAAACGAGTTGACGGAACTGCAGTGGGGCTCCTTGCCACAAGGGTACCTGGCGAACCTGGACGCCCTTGACCTGTCGTTCAATCCCGGGCTGGCCAGCACGTTCCTGGACACAGTGACAATCAGGAGCCTGCGCGTGATCGACTTGTCCTACTGCAACATAGACGCGTTGAGCCTGGCCGGCTTCCCGAACCTGATGACCGTCATTCTGAAGCGCAACATGATACGCTCCGTGGGCAAGGAGCTGTTCGAGAGCAACCCCTCCCTGGAGGTGGTGGATCTGTCGCACAACGCAATCCGCACCATCGACGCGGTGGCCTTCTCAAACCTCCGCAGGCTCACCAGCCTGGACCTCTCGTACAACGAGATCTTTAGGCTGGACCGCAACCAGTTCCGCAACAACGACGCCCTGGTGAGCATCAACCTGAGCCAGAACATTTTCAACGACTTCCCGCGACTCATATCGAACTCGCTGCGCTCGCTGGACCTGAGCAACGGCGAAATTCTGACAATCGATCCGGGCGTCTTCACGGGCCTGAAGACGCTCGTGAGCCTGGACCTGACCCACAACCCCCTCGCAGTGTTTCCCTCGAACATGAAGTCGGACACGTTGAAGAAGTTGAACCTGAGCCTGTGCAGGTGCGTCCCCCCGTGAAATCGTGCCTGCCTCTTAGTGCACTTTATCCATTGCAGGCTCTCCATCATCAGAAATCAGACGTTTCAGGGCTTCCCGGAGCTGGCCAGCCTGAACCTGTCCGGCAACCGGTTCACCAACCCCATTCCGCCGCAGTTCTTCATGTCGAACGCGTACTTGAACCAAATCTGGCTGGCCGACAACACGTGGCGCTGCGACTGCCACGACCCCACCTTCATCGACTTCTACGACTGGCTGACTGACGACCCGCCGAAGGTAAGTGATGACATGGGCAGTCCTGTGAAGCTTCCCTAACTGCTCTCGCATTACAGCTTCAGGACAAGGGCAACCTGAGGTGCTCCAGTCCGACGGAGTACTTTGGGAAGTCTTGGCAAGCTGCCTGCCTCGCAATCTGGTACCCGACGAAGAACGACAAGGCCGCCCAGAGGGTGTGGACCATCATGATGCTGCTGCTCCTAGCACTGGGCTGCTTCCTGTGCTTGTACTCGTGCGTGAGGAAGTTCGTCAACAGGAAAGTCAAGCAGAGAAACCGCCGAGAGCGCGAGGAGAACGAGGCGGAGCTTCAGGAGATGTGAGTGTGGTGTACCGTGTGTGCTGTGCCGGCATGACCTCTTTCTCTCCCTCCCCACAGCCGCCGTCAGAACAACCGGATTCTCAGTCAAACTGCGCAGCAAAACGCGCCGACCGCCAACGACCCGCTGCTGCCGTCCTACGAAGACGCGGTGCTGATGCCCAAGCTGGAGCGGACCAGCAAGTCACTGATGGACCTGTCGAAGCCCCGCAGGCAGCTGTCGCGGGCCAAGACAGACGCGAACTTCGAAGACTGCGTGCTGGACCACCACCGATTCCGCAGCGAGGAGCTGCTCTCGAACCGTGACAAGGAGCGAACCGCGTACATCGGCACCACCCGCCGGACCGGCCGGATCGACTACAACCCGTCGGGCAGCCGCCGCTTCAGTATCGAGGAATCACGCTTCCCCGCGGCGCACCTGAAGTCGCAGAACCTGCAGAGCGCCGAAAGGATTGGCAATTTCCAGAGCTACGAGAACAGCCCGTACACCAAGAGGCGGCCCAAGCAGCCGCCCGCATCAGTATTCAAGAGGGCCAGCATTCGCGACAGCGTCGAGTTCCTGACCGACTCGGAGATCAACAGCAAGCCCGGCAGTCCGTTCGCACAGCGTCGCCCGATGCAGGAACTGTCCGTCTCGTCGCTGTCGCTGCAGAACGAGAAGGCGTCCAAGGGCAAGGTGCCAGCCGACCGCAGCTTCCACACCGTCGAGGAGCACTTCGGCCGCGACGAGGTCGACAGCCGGCCCAAGTCAGTCGATTCTAGTCTAAGTGATTTTCAAGTAATGCGCTCGTCCGACGTGGACATGTCCTCGACGACGACGGACTCGCACTCCAGACACTCCGACGGTCTCATTGTTGAAATTCACGCCCCAGTGAGGGAGAGTAAGTTTTAAATCGTAACGTCTGTAATTGTAGCGCCATTTTATAAGAACTGTCTAATAATGAATAAATTATTTATTACACAAGATCACGCGGCGGTTTTAGAAGGACTCTCAGTTGTTGCAGGTTCAGGCTTCGAAGGTGGGTGTGACGCGATGGCGACATGCAGTCAGTTGTGGACGGGGGAAAGGTATGGAATGAAATGCTGGTGATACCTATTTCCAGGTCCACTGGATCGAGGACAGCTGCTCACTAACATGACCGAGTAATCCATCCATCAGTCCATCCATTAGTGCGCCCACCAATCCGTCCACCAGCCTTCTGACTTGACAAGCTATGGCGGACAACGCCAGTCCTTCAGACGTAAAAAGATGTGGCAATGAATCAAAAGAGGTTCGCCGACAGAGCCTTTGAAACAGTCGTTCTCAAATCAGCGTCAGCACGTAGAGGCGTTGCCTGACTGCAGAGTCAGAGAAGGGTGACGATAATCTTCCGACAAGACACTTCTAAGTTCCAAACGTTCCACAGATGCTCGTCAAATTCAATGACCTCCACCTTGAATGTAGGTCCTTACGGCTGAAACCTGCGCCGCAATGGATCATGGTCTCTAAAAAATATGACCGCGGACAATTAAGGTTTAATAACCCCTTGAGCAGGCGCAAATTATACAAAAAAAGACGTATATTTGTACCTCTTTGTACCTACTTATCCAATTGTAGGCTGAATTAATCAAACACAACTGATGCCTCGAATTGTTTATGCATGAAAATGTGTTGATTTGATATACAAAACTGTTATAACATGGTTGGTGCTCGAACTGAATTTCACAGATCCAAGCCAATGGTAAAACGTTGTTGTATCACTGTTTCACTAATAGGGGGCGGACAGTTTTCGCTGGCATCGGTTTGTGTATTGGATAGATGGCTGCCGCTTGTGCTACACCCGAGTGAGTGTTGTACACGCTATAAACACATGTACAGTAAGGAGAAAAATTGAGAAAGAAGTTTTAAGAATTTTGGTTTTCTACGCATCCAAGCTTGTTCCTCTCCAGTAGTGGTGGCGCACACACGTCCTCTGTTGCATTGTCCCATAGACTTAGTGTCGGCGACTCTTCGGGTTTCAGCCAAGTTGATTATGTGTACAAGGAGGCAAACGGCAGACACATGTCGATGTACAGCTCGTGTAGTTTAAAGAACGTGTGCTCCCCTCAACACAAACAGGGCCAAGATCGTTTGCAGATTTTTCATCCATCTCAACGCGGGCATGACTGGTACGCTGAATGTTTTATGTAAAGACAATTTGGTTCTATGAGGAAGGATTGTAAGCGCAAACTTTGCTTTGTGCGGGCTTAGGGGAATGAAAAGATTCGTGCAAAGCGAAATCGCGAAAATCGAAGTAAGAATATTGTGAAAAATCAGGGCTGCGTTCCTTATTGAAGAAATCTGAAGATAACATCATCCAGTTTCAATTTGTGCTTCTAAGAATAACAATTTTCGTCATCTTCATCGCACCAACTACACCTTCTTTAAGCTTCAGGTTGTAATGACTGCGATATTTTAAATTTGTCAAATCAGTCTTTACTCACAGAAAAATGTTCGACTGTAGAGGTAAATCCTTCATCTATTTTTAAGCCGTCATATAATTTCAATGTCTTTTCCTGAAAAGCAGTAGTCCATTGTGACCGTTGTGTTCACGCACATGTGATACTTTTCAAAAGCGAAACGAACTCCGGATGTCGATTTTGACGACAACAGACAATTTTATTCGTAATTTATTTGAACTCGGATGCTCGATACATTTATGCCATATAATTTTCCTAAAACTCAGTGCTTGGCAAAGGTATTGTTGTTGCTTATACTAATCAGTGCTGACTAGAGTTCGGAGACCATGACTTCATGAACATCGATGTTGTGTGTGCTTTCTTGAAAGAAGCAATGATAGCAAACCCTTCATTGACGACTCGCTTTGACCAATCACGTCAATTTCATCCGCGTATGTTAACAGTTCTACTTCTGATACATTGTTGTACCAAGTGCTAACATGCGTTTTTGGGACGATCTTCTCAAGATCGATGATCGACGATTTTTTTAATGAAAGTCTGGTAGCTATATAGCATATCCTGGATGTCGCCCTTATCCCGAAAGCACACTTATAAGGGCTTGTCACTTTGTAATCGAATGGCTGCCGACATTCACACGAAGCAAATATTTTATGTGATGCCTCTTCATCAATACATTCCGTCAAAGGGGTCTCCTTTCTTGTGAAAATGCTTTCCGCCTTCCGTGTCGGCGTTTAGATCAACAGGAACGAATACATGTTTGGCATATTTTGAAGTGAGTGAAGTATTCACCTTAGCTATTGCAAGTTTGATAGGATGCACTCAACTAGCTCGACATGTTCGTCAGATTTCTTTTTGCCTAGGAAGTTACGCAAAACCAAAGCCAATAAATTCCAAGCTTTGCATTCAACTTCAGTCATTGATTTGAGAAATGTTGGGTCCTTGACGATTAAGTAATAAATACCAGCTTTAAATTCTTCTTTTGGTACTTTATACTAGGAACTTGCGTGAATGAAAATTAAAGCATTAGCCACTTTTGTCAAGAGCCTTCAGAAACTTCTTAATTATGCCGAGTTTTATATAGAATGGTGAAAATATGATGCGGTAATCGAGACCAACGTTTACACATTTTTTTCAACTTTTAGCTCTTCCTGAACAGATGAATACAAGAAAATGCCAATAAAATCAAATGGCTCTATAACAGAGGCTAGTTAGCTATGACTAAAAAACAAGAGCTGTTAGGGCAATATATGAAAATAAACGCGGCAATTTGTGAAATCCTTGCATTGTCTGCTACTATACGACCAACTGTCCACATTTGTCTTCAGCGGAATTTGTTCCCATTGATCATTCCCATTTCCCCAATCAGGTTGCTTCTTCTGTCGTGGTCCGATGTAGCCGTACAAGTCACTGGTCAATACAAGTGCCGCCTTGCCCTAGGTGCTTTTTGGCTGTGCCGAAAAACAATACACTTCAGCGCCTGCTTCTCTGATGGCTCTAATCTGACTCAGTTCCTTGTCTGCATTTAATGAATTCATGGTCATTCATCACGCTAACTCAACACGCAATGAATAGGTAATGCTTTTCTCTACCTTCGTCGTTCTCACAACCGGCCCAGTTGCATACATCACATTTGTAACAGTTAAAAATATGCTCGCCTCCCTCTTAATGACAAGGATGCCGATAAACTCAACATTTTCCGTCGTATTTATCATTTGGCTAGGCCATGTAGAGCGTATGGATAACTTAGCTCCGACCCGAAGAATCCTCGTTTCCGAACCCGTGGGGCAACGCAACAGAGGAGGCTCGCGTTTAAGGCGGTCGCACCCAAGTGGAGAAGAACCTCAACCATCTTAGTATACGAAACTGGAAACAGCTAGCTAGAAATCACGTCAGTTGGAAAGGCTTTTTGGTTATTGCCCAGGTTCACCCCGGACTGTATCGCCATACAAAGAAGAAGATTTATCATTTTTAGAACCAGCGAATGGAAGAGCATTCGACCCAACACCACCTCATTTACAGATCCTCGCTTTCTCACAGAACACACCAACTTGCTTCGAAGTAGAAATAAAACACAGCCAATTTTATTTAAAATAAAAATGTATATATTTCGTTTATATTTAAATTACGAATTCATATGGTCATCCTAGTTTATGAACAAATCCACTAGTGCGACATAATTTTAATAGGAAATTCAACTCTACTTACCTAAGGGCATAACAAAAAAATTATAGCACTGTTCTCTCATTCCCTTGAAAGCATCATCACCTATTCAAAGGACTATCAAAAAAAAAATACACATCAAAAATCTTTACATCTCGTATTTTTCTTTACATCCATTACATTTACCGTTACAAAAAAAAACTGAATGATAAAATAAATCTATTCCACATAATAAAAATATATTTATGGTTCAAAGAAACAAACGGCGTCATTATATGATTAGTGCTTATAACATCAAGAAAAAAAATAAAAATACAAAAAAAAAAACACAAACACGGCAGTACACATATACGGTGGCGTATACATAATTTTAACAGAATTTTAATTGAGTCAAGAAAACAATAATAAAGCATACACAGCAAAGTTAAAATAGATTTGTCTTTATTTTATTTTACAAGATTTAAGTAAAATAAAAGGATCTTGTACACATGCAACCATGTATGGACAAAATAGGTTTTATTTTTTGTTGATTGTTTCCTTTTGTAAATTTAGCTTCGATTAATTTATTAACTTTGGTCTTTCTATCTACGTTCTTTTACTATTCATTTTTGTCTTCCTGTTTATTTATGAAATAATTTAACAAGGGCAATAAATATTACTACAAAAAAAATGTAAGAATAAGAATAAGAATAAAAATAATACAAACAGACATATTTTTTATATTTTTATTTAACTTTTAAGTTAACGATTCTTGAATATATTCTCCATCGGTAAAACTTAACATAACTACCATTGCTTTTTGTTTTTATTTATTGTTTTGGCGCGTGACAAGTGCCTTCTTCAGTGTGAACTTAAATAGATTATAAGAATGTTGCTTGTTTTGTTTCGACGAATTTTGATTGAGGAACACGCACCAAAGGTACTTATATAAAATTTACTTCTTAATACAAATAAACACGTTTTTTTTTTCTTTCATTATTTTTAAGCTTATCACAATATTTTTTTCTTAGTTTAAGATTAACGCTTCTTTAGTTAATAATGTTGTTTTTTTTTTGTTTTTCTTTATCCTTGTTTATTAATTTTTTTTTCATGTGCGTTGAGTTAAAAGTCATTTGATGATCCTCAACTCTAAAGGGAATTGAAGAGGTTGGCTTTTGTGTGTTCTTCCTTAACTGGGCCTGTTTGTTGGTCGCTACTCTATACAGTCTGGTCGGTTTGTCGGGCGCCATTTTTTAAATTAATTTTCAATCCACCCAAAGGCCAGCACCCTTCAAGCTCCCCTTTGCATGGACACATGTTTATATTTTCGAAGTATGATCTCATATTTATGAATTATATCAACGACTACAATAGGCTCTCACAGATACGTTAGCTTAAGACACTTTAAGACAGTAACTGCACTCAGAGAAAAAAGTTACGTGCGCGTGTGTTTACAAATTTATACGTCTGCATATCCTCAAGATAACCTAAGCGTCCTGTCTAGAATATTATTGCAGTTGTTGCTGTGGTTCAGTGGGTTGATGGACGCCGACCTCGTCCTGTCCGGCGGGAGCGGGTGTGGGACGTGCAACGGGCGTTGTTATGATATCACCTGCGTTCGATTTGCTCCTCGTGACAAGCAGTGGCGTCTTGGGCTTGGGCGTTTCGGTCAGTTTGATTTTGACCTTGCCGGTCTCGGGCGAGTACACGGGGCTGTATCGTCCCATTTTGGGGGATGACGGCAGGAAGACATCGTCGTCGCCTTGATGGTTCTGTTTCGACGCTCTGGGCGACTTTGGCGGCGGGTATCTGGGAATAATGCGGTGGTTGGGGTCGTAGGGTGTCTCTATGGGCTCCGGTTGCCGGATGGTTGGCTGGATGGGCTGCTCGGTGGGGATGACATTGTTGTTGTTTGACTCGTTCTGGGGCTTGCTGTCGCCGTTGAGCAGTGGCTCGTGGGTCTTCTTGTCTTTTTCGTTTTCATACGAAGCTCGCTTGTTGCCATTGATGGGCTTAGCCATGTCCTCCTTCTTCTTTTCGCCGATCAGAGGGGCGTGCTCGTGGCCGTTCTTTTGGATCGGTTTGCCGAGGTTCTTCTTGTCCATGTCCATGAGCTCGGTGGAGCGGGGGTTCTCAACGTCACCCGTGCGGTTTCTGCCGCTCGCCTTGCACCGCTTAATGCCGACAAACAGGATCAGGCCCAGGACTAGCAAGCAGATCACTCCGAGCAGGAAGTAGGTTCCCTTCGACTCGCCATTCTCGTCGTTGGCTACCATTATGCTGGCCTTTTCTACGTTGCCCACCTCACTCGATTCTCGGCCATCATCGGATACGTCTTCAGTTGGCCCATCGGCCTCTTCGTTCTCCTTGAACACCACCGGGACTATTGGCTCTTCTGAGACTTCCTCCTGGGCTTCTGTCGGCTGATTAAACTGTGCGATGCCAAGACCTGGCCCAAAGATGTCCGACGACGAGGAAGTTTCCTGACTCGGCTCCTCTGGGTGCTCGTCTGCGTCGTCAGCAGTTCCCTCATTGTCCTTGTTCTCCTCATTTTCATCCTCGTCCGTACTGTGTTGGAATACCCTTGGGATAACCATCATTCCCATTCCACTGCCCGATCCCTCATCGTCCTCGTCAATCACATCGGCTGCGCTTTCAGTCGGATGCAGGGATTCTGTGTTGTCCTGCGAATCATTTGCTTTGTCCAGCAAGTCCAGTGACATGCGTGCCATTGACAGATCACCAGAGCCCTCAACATCGTCCATCGGGTTCGCCTCCTTCGACGACTTCTTCTTGTCGACGGGCATGAAGTCCTTTCCCAGCTCTTCTTCGTCACCGTTCTCCTCGGCGGATCCTTCAATCGCCGGTTGATCGCCCAACATCAACTCATTCTCCTCCTCGTCCTCGTCGAATTCCAGCGCCTTCTTCTCCCGCTCACAGATCTCCGACTGTTTGACTTGCAGCCAAGGCTTGCCCTTAACCTCGGCCGGATAGGTGCATCTTACCGGATTTTGCGTGTACACGTGCTTCTCCTGCAGCCAGTTCCTTACTTCTAAGGTTTCGCAGGAGCAATTGATCTGGTTATTGGTTAATTCGATCGTTCGCAGTTTCGATAGCTTGCTCAGCTCCAGCGGTAAGTATGTGAGTTCGTTGTCCGACAAATCCAGATGCTGAATCCGCTGCGGGATCTTCGACAGTTTCCCGGATGTGATGCGGTTATGCTTCAAATTCAAGTTCTTCACACGTCGCCCCAGTCGGCCAACCTCGGACAGCTCATTGTTGGACAGGTCGACTGTGGTCAGGTCCCTCAGCTTCTCCAACTGATGCGACGGTATGCGTGTGAGACCGATGTTCGACAGATCGATGGAGTGGATGGGCAGACTCTTACCCTCCATCAGACCCTTTAAGCTGTTACACTTGGCATGGTTGTACGCTGACACACCGTTTATCACCATGCATTGGCAGTCCTCGGGGCAGTCGTATGTGCTGGCAGAAGTTACGAGAACCAGCGCTATCAGCGCGGCTAGGCAGAGTTTTCGTTGCGACATCATTTCGTTGTGTTTCGTGTTATCTGAAATGAGATAAACGTTTTCGGTTAAATACAAAATTCCATGGCTTAAGTAAAACAAAAAAAAACAAATGACTGTGAAAAGTGAAACTTGATCGTGTACGGCAAACAAAGATTACTGATACGACTCGAGCAGACCTCTAGACATACTAATGTGAGTTAGTTTCTATGCGATTAGATAAATTAAATACAATTAACGATTTCTCATGACATCAGTGTTAATTGGTCGCTCGGACGTGTTCGAGATGAGTTCATAGATTTTAATTTAGCTCCCAGATTAGACTGCTTTTGATTGGTTTGACGTCATTGTTTGGTGGTGGTGGTGGTGGGACATATAAGGAGACTTGCGACGTGTCGTCGATGAATCATCGGATGGGAATCACGCATTTGGAGTCCAATCACACTCAGCATGCATGTCTACATCATTGCATAATTGAATTCGTCGCGCTGGCGTTAAATAATCATGAATAGAGGAGAGGAAAATTGCGACGATCTGGCTGCCTGTCTACTCAACATTTGACCAAATTGAATAATTCTCCCGAAGGAACAGACATTAGTGCTCTGTACCTACACGTAATCACATGTCTGTCACAGCAAACCAATGAAACAAGACAAGACTCCATCGCCTCTAGTCTACCTCGTGTGCAGTGCACAACCACATCCCGAGAACTATTTGCGCAAAGAAAAAAAAAAAGAATTAAAATGACGGTCATTTATCGTGAATGAGATCGCCTATTGTTCAAGATCCTCGCGTCCACTTAACCTCACTGGAAGATCCAAAGAGGGTGACCCATACATACTGTCGCATCTTATGACAGTCCCCCCGCCTGCGGGATTATCTGTGAAGCGAGGAACAGGGGGCCGAGTGTACATCTGAGATGCACTTCATAAATTGACGCGTGCTAAATAAACTCTTTATTACCAATGCAGATTTATTAGTAAAATACAGCGCTGCATCTGCTTGGCCTGGCCGAGTCTGTCGGGATGCGCCGGACTAGCCCGAGTGTCTGGTGCATTTTGCTATAAATTATAATCTATTCATAGAGTGAGTTCATCTTTTTTTTTCTGTCGTCGTCTTATGACGTTGTACGCTGTGCTGCTCTTGGTGCTCTTTAATACATCGTGTGGAGAGTAAATTAATCAATTGGCACACACTACGGCGCAACAATGTCCAGCATGTCTTCGTGGGTGACGGTGACAAAAGGCTAATCTGGTTAACTGACGTGTATTCATGCAGTCAATTCACAAATGATAACCCATGACTTGAGGTGTGTGTGCGTTGAAATGAAATCTATTTTCAAGAATTAAGTCACTGACAGGACTAGATAGGCGGCCTCGTATTTCGACACTGTTCGACTTTTGTTTTACGGCTATTACGCAAAACATCGACTATCTTGAGTGATCGCTGCTTCAGAGATAACGCTGAGGTTGCTATCTGGACACTCGTTTCTTTTTCGAACGATTGTGTCCACTGTTTTACGTAATTGGAATTACATCAGGTGAATTGTGTCTTTATCGAGTAAAGTGTTTCGCAAATATGTACATTGAATGCGTATGCATCGGGGAATGATAAGCGCGTCTCAAGAAGGTGAATTTTCACTCGAAGTAGGCATAAAAGTGTAGCCCCACTGTCGCTCGAAGTAGGCATAAAAGTGTAGCCCCGCTCGTCAGCATTCACAAAGCTCAATCCATTCAGTTTAAAAGTTATCTCAGACCTTAGTAGCGGCATCATTTAAAAGAAGATGTATTCGTTCTGCCTGTTAATCAACTGCGGTCCCGGATAATGTAGGGTTTTAATTTTATAGGTTTGTGTTCTTTTAAATTGGCAATACTTTTTTTTTTCCCACCAATGACAACGGATTTGACAGTTAACAGCTGATTAGTATTCAGCTCGGCCAGCCGAGCCACCATGAACCGAGAACAACACTTGCAAATTAGCACGAAAACGAGTTTCGAGTTTAGTATTGGCAATCATTTGATTGCCCACAAAATTTTGTTTACCAATGAGGTTCACTTCTGGTTAAATGACTGCGGCAACGAGCTATAATTGAAGTGAAGAGACCTCATCTATGGTGTAACGGCTACAGAAAGTCACGGCACTTGCGTGGAGTCATTGATCGGCACTGAACTGAGGAGTGAATGTGGCGCGCTAGAGGCGGTTGATTTTTCTGTGCCCAATTGAGTGGTATTGATGCGGAAGTGATGTAAAATGTCGCTCAGCACGTGGCAGAAAGAATTTATTGACGTTGATTTGGCATGATGGTTACATGAATTGATTTTGACACCTAGGGTGAATCATTTTTGTGTGAAGACGAGGTCCATATAAAGCAATGATTTTTGACAAGGTGCAGAAGTGAACATAAGGAGGCAGCACTGTTTATGTTTTTGTATGTCAACGTACATATTCTGCAAAGGATTGTATCGACCTGTGAATTTGAAACTACTCTGTCTGAGTTCGATTCCCAGAGTGACAAAAAGAAGTTTTCACAGCCCCACCTCTTTCGAGTTTCAGACAGGCTTGTCAGGAAATCGCCAAATCAAAAATTATAATCGCCAGATTGTGAAATTTTCGACCATAATCGCCAAATTGGAAAAATGAAACGAAAAATGTTTAATGTCAAAATAAATTATCAAGAAATAATAATAATAATATGGGTGGCGCTATAGCCCTTGAAGGGCCAGGGCCTAGCTTCTCAGCAACCGTTCATGTTGTGCGTGCTATTGTTCTCTCACGAGTGGAAGGGATCTACAATTTTATGTCGACTTCGAACGAAGGTTTGAAAAGCTTTTTCTAGACAGGAAATACTCTTTGCGCATTGTCAGCGACTCGAAAGAGGTGGGGCCGTGAAAATTATTTTTGTCGCACAGAGCAGGAATCTAACCTACGACGTCGAGGTTGGGGTCGACGCACATACCCACAACCCCACGGGCCACCATTATCAAGAAACATTTTATAAAAAAATATGTTAACTACGAGTCAATGCGAACTTACTGGCCTTTGTTGGTTGGGGTAGTAAACCTCAGTGATCAAGCGATTGGTCAAGATCATCGCTCTGGTAGTATGACTTCTAATCAACTTCACCAGAAAGTTTTCCTCTCATATCTGTTTCAACCTTTTGTATAGGTATATAGGAGTATAATTTTGTGTACTTTCACGGCAATTAACAAACAGGCGAAACGAGCTGGTCTACCTCACGTACGAGCTGTACAAGGATGTGGATTTAGTCCGGAAGGCAAGAATCCGTCGTGTAGTCGGCGACATCGAGCGAATGGACAATAACGCTCCAGCAAAGAGGGTCTTCGAATCCGAGCCTCCTGGTTCGAGAAGGAGAGGAAGACCGAACCGCCAAGGACAGAGACCAAGTCATAGCGGATGTAAGACAGCTTGGCCTTGATGACTGGAAGCAGCATGTCCAGGACCGTCACCGATGGAAGGCAGCAATTGCTTAGGCTCTGACACTTCATGTGTCGTCTACCTGATAAGTAAGTAAGTAAGTACTGGGACCGAGGCGTTCTATAAAGACGAAAGGCAAGCCCTAAAAACCCGAATGTTGTCCACCAAACTTGCACTCACGTTAAACCACACGGGACAGCCATAGGTGGCAGCATATCGCAGATTACCTTCTCCCTCACATCGAGTTGGCTGTTGTAAAGCAGTCTCGTTGTCTAACTATTTGTCATTAACAAAGGCAACTTGAACCATATACATCCAGTCAACCCCTTGCTATTGGCATTTACATTAATGTCTTTATTTCAATATTATGGACGAGTAATTGAAATGTTCAGATTCAGTAACTAACGATGAGAAAGATGTGAAGTTTCAGTTATAAAAAATGATACAATCGTCAAAAGCTAAAAATATCACCATTTTTAGATTGTGACGATATACCAAATAAAAATTGTGTCGTCACATCTGACAACCCCGCAACAGACCATGTTCAAAGAGTAAAAACAGCCTAACTTCCCAAACATGGCCGTTCGAGGTACGCACAATCCGAGTGGTTGCTGAGAAACTATGCCTTGGCCCTCTACAGGCTGCAATAGTATGCACACGCACTCCAGAATGTTAAAATAGTCATTTTTAAAGCACAGACAAAAGCACCAGTCAAAGTGCCCACAAATTTAGCAATAGAGTGTTGATTTGTGTTTATGTTGCTCCGGTATTGTTGCGCGCCAGGCTGGCTGCTGAAACGCTACAGTGTTACACCTTCATTTGAGTGTGGTATGTTTCATAGTTTTGTTAATGCTTTCTTGAGAAATATAGAAACACATCTTTTTTCCCCGGAACATGTTGTCATAAATCAACAGTTATTGCTTAGTTCATAAGCAGGTTGGCGATGTAGACTTTCTGTTTTGAGGAAACTTGCTTTTGCGCAAAAGGGATTGTTCACTTTTGAGTTATACACAGAAATAATGTAGTAAAGAGATTTGCAGCTTCTTCGTCTTTGACAGAGTCTTCTATAACTTGTTCAAAGATCTCAGGAGCAACATATATGTGATCTAAACACCATTAACCAGTGTGAAGAAAAAACTAAGTTAGAGCAAAATCTGCCATGGGCATGGGATTTAGCTAACTATGGCGGCTTTTATAATTTCTTGCATCATTTGAGATAAAGAGGGTAACAAAGCCTCCCATTATAAAGGCTAATTGACTGACATGTGATGTAGATGAAGTGAATATTAAAGGAGTGTTCTTGAACTAATTGGATATATGAGCCCGTCTGCGAGGAAGGCGAATGGAGGAGAAGACACAACCGCGAACTCTACGAGTTGTACAAGGATGTGGATGTAGTCTGGAAGGCAAAAATCCGTCGACTAGACTGGCTCGGCCACATGGAGGGAATGGACAACAACGCTCCAGCAAAGAGGGTCTTCGAATCCGAGCCTCCTGGTTCGAGAAGGAGAGGAAGACCGAACCTCCGGTACAAACACCAAGTCATCGCGGATGTAAGACAGCTTGGCCTTGATGGCTTGAAGCAGCATGCCCAGGACCGTCGCCGATGGAAGGCAGCAATTGCTCAGGCTTAGACCCTTCATGGTTCGTCCGCCTGATAAGTAAGTATGTAAGTTCTTGAATCAAACTTCGAGTCCCACGAATGGTCACGTAGCATCGTTAAAAAACGTTTCTGTTAAGTATTTGGGATACAACTTGATTCTGTTCGGAGCAGAAGCAGAGCTTGTAAGTATGCTTGTAGTTTGGATTGTATTACATAGTATTTGAAATTAAGTCTCGAACACCAGGTATTACACCCGCAACAATCAATCGCTAGAAAAAGCTGAGTTGAATGTGTATAAGACCTTGATCATGCCCGTCTTGCGCCACAGAGGCATACACTGTGTATATCCAAATCGCATGAAGAAGTTCTGGGTCTTTTTGAGAGAAAAGTTTTAGGAGCGATTTTTGATAGCATTTGAAGAACAAAGTTAAGCCACGAGCTTTATGAGTTGTACAACGACAAGAGTCTAGACAGGCGTCTACGATTCCACAGAATAAGATGGCTAGATGATGTAAAGCCAAAGGAAAACTTAGCTCTCTCAGCCGCTGGGACAGAGGTTTTACGCGCACATCGTAACGCATACAAGTCGAGGGATGCTTCAGGCCGCATGCTGTGTGAAATTGAAGACAACTGACAAAAGATCGTGCTGGCTGAAGACGAATGATGGGATAAACCCAGGTCCACCTCAAACTGCAGCAAGCTCTGGAAGGCCAATTGTCAAAATGTCGATCAAGCAAATCATTGGGTCTGATCATTATGGAATCACAGAAGCTAAATATTACAGAAAAAATCAGTTTGGAACGCTTGAATAAGGGAGGGCATAAAACGGAGCTTATTGTTGGGTACCATATAACAATTCTTAGGCACCGAATTTGTTGGTCAGGTAATACATTGATAGCGACACGATAGAAGCATCGTTGTGAATGCATCAACCTATTAGACTGGACATGATATCAAGCGCTTACCTCCTTCACTTCAAGATATCAACCAAATGACGATTGTGTCACTGTGCCAATGAAGAGAGAGGCAATTGAGGCAAACAAATTATGAATGTGGATTGACTAAATCCGATCATTTTTGACGCCAGTTCTTCTAACAATACGAACAAATTACGACTGCTACACTGTCAAGTAAAAAAGTGATCAAAAGAAAAATGCAGCATGGACTGCATGGACTTCATCATATTTCCATCATTTAATGTGTTTCAGTCTAAAAAAGAAGTCTCGTGAAAGAGTATTCTTTCTCTGGCCACACATCATGCATTTAGTCCTTCAATCAAATCATTCTGCCACAAAAAGTCATTAGGAACTGCCCTCCGGCAAGTGGTAGCAGCTGCAGAACAATTCACGATACCGCCTGACATGTAACATGTCGGATGTTACTCCACACAGAGCCTACATTCCAGCAAAATCACCATACATGCCAATCTCCCAAGATCGCTCACAATCTTCACGCAACTTTAAACTCCCCACTCTCTCTCGCTCGGCCGGACAATCAATTATTTCCAGGTGCCACAAGAACAATTTCCCACATGCAGGACACACACACTCCACTATTTGATCGACCAAATGCCCGCAGTAAAAACAGCAACACGTGTTGCACGCCATCCATCATCGTAAAGATATCGATCATATGTTCAAATCGTGCGAAGAATGAAAGAAGACCGCAATTTTTACGTACTTCATCCACTCGGTCCCATTCAAGAAGTAACGTTTGGCACTGTGGTCAAGTGAGTCATACCCTCAATCTATTCCACACCAGATTCTCGAACCTCTGCAGTGCTAGGCAAACAAAATCGATCGGTCAATGGGCCGACTAGTGGACTTGAAATTCGGTTTTTTTTTGTTTTTGTGGAGATGGGAAGTAAAAGTCAGTTTTGAATATTTATAGAAATGGGCAAATGAAGCGGGTTGCCATTGATGATCTCATTTGGCGATTGGCCCAAAGGGTTACTTACATTGAACCAGTGTTTCATCTCTCTTGTGGTTGTGCATCTTGCAAGTGATGGTAACTGACGCGGCCGCTTTGAAAAGGGCGCGGCGGCCAGCCGGCCTGCCTAGACAAGAAACGCGATACGATGAAAGTTGATCTATCAGAGCTGACAGCGCGAAGGAGGGCAGAAAAAAAGCCGACAACTTACTTCAAATCAATGTCCATTCGCAGAGAAATACTTTTACATGAGTTTTCAATTTAAGAAATTTCATTACTTGCAGTTCTGCGGAGAATGGCTTGGCCTATGCACCGATCCCACCAGTCACCACCGATGCCGGAGAGAAAGTTTTTCCCCTTGGCTTTATGACAGTGCGCTCGTAAATCGCAATGAGAAGTCAATCATGGTGGCTGGCGCGCTCCCATGCGAGTGTTATTAAAGCTGACCTCATAGGCGAGGAGTGAATGATTTTTACAATTGACAATTTGACATGAAAGGATTTCTTCTTGATTTATAGCTCTGGCGCAGGTGTCAAAGATCTTTGGGTTGGCGGCGAAATGGCCGATCTGCCCGGCAAATGGAGTTCATTGTGCGCAATGGGGGTGAAAATAAAAATGCTTCACTCACTCTTAGACTCATCACTTGGACGCGCATCGAAAATATATTCAAATGACAGTTGAAGCAAAATGTATGCCATTTCGGTGCAAAAAGGGGGACGTTCCCAATTGAATAAAAATACAAATTAATCTTCATCTCAGAGCGGGTGTGTGTGTGTCTGTGAATTTGGGCAATTGAAATAAACTTGCACTTTTCCTGCTGTGTCTCTGGTCATTGTACCCTCAAGACCCTCGTTAGAACTTTCATAAAATGATTTCTTCACAAGTGGTGTCAGCGATAAATAAGCTTATAACTTACGTCGCCCACAAATTGGAGGATACACAAACGCTCGTCAACACAAACACATCAGCAGCGTCTATCTAACCGACGAATGTTATTATTCGCTCGTTGGTCAGAGCAATTTACAAATGAACCCAAGAGCACAGCTGTGCGAAAAAAAAGCACAGAGCCAAGATTAGTTTATTTATGGACAGCCGAATACAGTTCAACCGTCCAACCCAACTCAAATGTAAAAACAAAACAAAAAATTGAAATAAATTACACGAATTCGAGCACACTTGCCATTTTAAGTTCGGATTTAAAATCTGAACTCGGGTCAAAAGCACTCGGCTTCCACAGGCGCTCATGTGAATGTACGGTCATAATTAACAACTGCTTTGATTTGCCTGTTGTGGGAATCAACTGAGATCGCGGTTAATTGAAAGACACACAATCAATTGGGATTTTATTCCCTCTCTCAAAGGCGGTCTGAGATTCCGAAGAGATATCTTTTCTAAATTACATCAAATGCCATTAAATTAGGAGCGACTTGGTGGGGATCATTTAATTTGGAATAAAAATTGAATGGATCTCGAGCAGAGGCAACTGGGACATGAGAGCAAGGGTTCTAAACACAGTCCCAGGGCCAGTCTTGTTTACTTTTTAATGATGTAACTGATCACAGAGGGACTATGCTGACTGCTGTCCTCCCGTATAGCCACTTTAACCGATCACAGAAGCACTGGTTGACGTAAACTCAAATTTCACATCGAACTCATTGTTTGTCGATAAAAATAATGAGATGCCCGTCGTCGGCTCCCTCTTTCGTCTTCGGAAATCGAAAACATTCGAGGTATACGACCGTGTTGCGGTCTAAAAAAAACATTCGATTTCTTTCATCTGGGAAGCCAAGGAATGACTAATAAACTTAAAGTTCCCAAAATTTACATACATTAGTTTCAGAAAAAAATCTATGTCTCGGGACGACCTTGAATCTCTTCGATGTGCTACCATAGTTAAATATATCGGTTACTTCACAAAGAAGATGCGTGGGACCCACTTAAGGTTAACTAACACATTTCCACTAAATGAAATCCACAAACTCGCATGCCGCCACCTCAAAGCTTGTATGCAAATTTTTAATCTCCCTCCTTTGACTCGAACCGGCAGCGTCTTAAGTCCATTTGTTTTTTATGATTAACGAGACAAATTATGTTTGCGAAACGTTTCCTTTCGCACTTTGCCCCGAAAACCAGAAACATCCCGCTGAGTGTCCGTTGCAGCATCAACTACAGACACCAGCATAATCTCGGCGACATGACACGAGACGACGGTACGAGTACGTATTTTAGCGAACTCAACTTGTTCTTGACTGCTCTTCCTTAACTACGAAGGCATTTATTAATGAGCTGAAACAAGATACTCTTGTGTTGTTGTTCGCTGACCTTGACTGTGCTGGTCGTCGTTCGTATTAGAACACATACTGTTATTCGTCTCCTCCCGGCCACTGTCATAAACTTGCCCTGCGAAGCGAATTTATTAGACTTAATTTGATGGAAGATACGCATTTTATATCAATTTATTCGACCCATAGATACACAGACGCAGACTGTGCCGAAGACATAGACCCCCGTAAAGGCGCTAAAGTTGTATGACTTCAAAATTTGATTGCGAATAATTTTTTCTGCTCTCTCTCTCTCTGTCGTGTCGTATGAATCCCAAAAAATAAACGCTGACAAAGTATTTGACCTACATCGACCTTGCGTACACACGACTACGAGTACCAGGCGAGTACAGGCGAAAGAGAGCAGCGTACGTACGAGGTAAGTGAATCGGAAAAAAAAGGCAAATCTATTACAGCAACGTGCGCTTATAAATCATTGTACTCGCACAAAGTATGAGTTCATACGCCACACAAAACTGGTCAAGCTCGGAGTTTATTCACCTGCCTTAGTTGGCGAGTCGACGCTTTTCATTCGCCACACTCGCGGCTAAATGCTCGAAGACTTAAGACTTTTTCGGTTGACTCATCATAACGATCAGGTGATACCCAAACAAGAAAAAACAAAACCAAAAAAATGGTTGTACATCGTTTTATTTTTCCACCTCAAGCGAGTTTTTAATTTTCAAGTTTTAATTTCGGACATGCTGTCTCAGTGATCATTCGACGGGATGATTTCATCAGCGATTTCTTTTACAGACGAACTGCACTGACTGGGGTATTTCAATTAGAAGAAGGAAAAAAAAACAATGTCACTTAAGCCTTTAACTAAGCGCGAGAGGCCGGCTATGGACTGCGCGGGATATAATGACAGCAGATATGCATGGAATACAAATTGAATTAAATGTTTATTTCTGTTCAGTCGATAGGTAATTTAAGCGCTGAAAAATTTGATGACCTAACGTCGGAGGTATTCGTCGGCGTTCAATATAAGGATTCCAATCAATGCATCGGTTACACTCGCGAGCTGGTCACTTGAGAGGTTTTTTGTGTTCTTATCTAAGAAGGGTGGTGAATGAATGATTCGAGACCAGATTCGCTGCACCTTTGATTGGGGTTCAATATTTTTGAGACTCTCGAATGGAAAAAAAAGAAAGTGCTTTGCTGACTGCAAACACGAGCTACCCATCAATAAAATGATTTTATGCCTTTCAAATGCCAGCCGTTGCAACGTTGTTTCACACTGAATTTTATTTGCATGCAGTCGTTAATAACATCGGCAAACTGGCTAAACACCGCTTTAACTTTGATGTTTTATGGGCTTTTTTGCACTTTTTATGCGCCACCTACTGTCATTTCCATTCATGTTTATTCAGCTGTGTGGGAAACGGAGTCTTGTCTTTATTCGAAAATGTTTTATGTAAAACAGATTTAATTCGCTCTTAAACTTGACTTTGATATTCAGTCAGTCTCCTTTCCATGCCCGGCGAATCAATTTTGGATATGGTCCTCTGGTGGTTAGTGGTTTCGTTTTTCTACTTTTCCCAGTCATAACCAGGTTAATGGCTAACTGGTCTGTTAGTCTGGGTATATCACTAAAAATAGACTTGAGACAACAAAATCAGTGATCGCAAATTAGAAATGACTTTGCTCTGCATGTCCGAAATTTAATTGTTCTGGTTAAGTGGCTTCATTATCTAACGAAATTACATAATTTGGAGGGAAGATATCTCTCGCGAGGCGTTGAAAGTATCAATTGGGGGTCATCAGTGAGAACTGGACACAAAATTGTTACACTCCCATGGACTTAATATACATTTTGCTTCTATTATCCCAAAAAGCTTGTGAGCTTACTTTTTCTGTCAGAAAATCCAAAAGCCAAACAATTTGGCTAAGCTCGAAAATTCCGAAGGTTCCATACCGCAATATTTTTTTTTGTAGAAGCAATTCTGAATATTGACCAATGGGCTCAAACAGAATGATTCAATGCACTAAAAGTTTCACGATCGTAACATTCAATCCATGCCCATAGCTTAGACTCTTCTTCTTCTTTGTGTGGCGCTCCAGTCCGGGGTGGACCTGAGCCTTAACCAACAAGCCTCTCTAACTAGCGCGATCTCTGGGTTTCTCCACTTGGGTGCGCCACCTTAAACGCGGGCGTCCTCTGTTGCATTGCCGCACAAGTTCGGATTCGAAGATTCTTCGGGCCGGAGCTGTGGTGTACATCCGCTCTACATGATCTCTCAAAGAGACCAAGGACTACTTGATCCGCTTTCGAGATCGTCCATGCCTCAGCGCCGTATAGCAGGACTGGGATGATCAGTGTCTCACATAGAATCAGCTTGGTTCTTCGAGAGAGGGCTCTATTACTCAATTGCCTCTTGAGCCCAAGGAAACAGCGTTTGGCAAGAGTAAGAATACGCTTGATCTCGGTACTGATGTTATTAGTGCAGTTTACTCCGGAGTCGAGGTACGTGAAGTCCTTGATTACCCCAAAGTTATAGCTGTCCATTGTGAAGCTCTGTTCAAGAAGTCGATGTTGTATGTCCTTTTTTGAGGACAGCATATACTTCGTTTTGGTCCAGTTCACTGCCAGAACCATTTTAGCCGCTTCCGGCTCAATGTTAGCAAAAGCCTAACTGACGGCTCGCTGAGTTCTGCCAATTACGTCAATGTCATCGGCGTATGCTAACAATTGCATGGACTTCTGGAAGATCGTGCCTCTAGTGTTGGCGTGTGAGTTTCGCACGATCTTCTCCAGAACGATGTTGAAGAAATCACATGACAGCGCGTCGTCTAAAACCTTTTTTTAACATTGAAAATCTCGGTAAGTTCTATACCGACCTTGATGGAGCAACGAGAGTTCTCCATCGTCATCCTGCACAGCCTGACGAGTTTGGAAGGAATGTCAAAGCTAGACATGGCGTTGCATAGCTCGTCTCTATGTACGCTGTCATATGCGGCCATGAAATCGACGCACAGATGGTGAGTGTCGATTTGAGTTTGGGTTGGATCTCTTGCAGGATCTGCCGTAGTGTGAAGATTTAGTCTATTGTGGACTTTCCTAGCCTGAAGACACACTGATACGGACCTAAAAGATTATGTTAAGAAGACTGATCGCTCTGTAGTTGAAGAAATCACATGTTAGTCAAAGGAGTCTCCTTTTTTGTGGATCGGGCAAACGATACTGAGATTCCACTCGTCTTAGCTTAGACTCTGTGTTGAGATTAAAAGGTTATTGTTCTACCAGCGAAATGTTGGTCCAGGATCGATGCTTGTACATAGTGACACCCAGAATAAATCTAATTCTTTCTAGCCGTGGCCTTATCGCGGCAAATGAAGAGTTGGCAAAGAGAATAGGTGTTTTCACGACCCTCACACCATTACAGTACAAGCGCAGGCAGAGCTCCAGTTTATCACTAAATCCTTTCTCGTTCCAGCTCATGCATCGCATCAGAAGCGATAAAGACACGCATAACAACTTGCTCCACTATGCACTGTCCCCACGATTATCCACACATTATCCTGTAGTGCATTTCGGATAATTTTGTTTGGCCATATAGACGTTAAGTAGAACCATGAGGTCTTGGTTATACGACATGTTTCATATTCTCAGATATTATTTTCAGTATTTCAGCATTGAGTTGAGTAAGAAACAACAAGTATTCAGTGGTTCACCTCCCTAGGATAACTACATACAGGGCGACTGTGTAAAGAACACAATGAAAGCATTAGAATGATCACTAGAATGATCATGTTGTGAGTGGAAACAGATGAGTAGTCTTTATTGTGTTGATTTCAGACGAACAACTAGGGATTTTCATCTCTGATAACAATGGGTTTTATATCTAAAGCCAGTCCAGTGCCGCTATTGACAGTCGGGCTATGGTGTACTCAGCCCTTTGAGGGTTAATTCTCGTCATGAGGAAAATTTGACTATTCACGGTTCTACCTTTCTCGAACACTATCAGTGCTCAGGGTGTATGGTGTTTGGAAAAAACTTCTGAAACTTTACTGATCCAAAGTCGGTCCACTTCGTAAACGTACACCACCAGAGATTGTTGTAGTAGCTCTGTTCAACTGCAAACTTTAGCCCAGCCCATGTAACTCGTTATGTTAGTGGGATGTTTCAGCCCTAATTGATTTTTTTTGGAGGTTTGCCTATGCTCTGTCCAGTACTACAACGTGAGAGTGATAAAAGTAATATTTACGATCATGCATGGTGAAAGACTTTTTGGTTATCCCTACTGTCACTTCCTCTGAAAAAAGACGAGTCAAGTATTTGCACACTTTTCTCGGTATGTTTAGAATACAAAATCAATGGATTAAACGATAACACTTTCACTGATTGAGGATCTGAGGATTAACTCATATTTCACTCAGTAGGCATTCGAAAAAATAATTGACAGAGAATGTCGTTTATATCGTTGACGAAATAAAAACGAAAAAACATCGGGTTGGAATAAGCATTTTCTAGATTTCCATGCCAAAAAAAAAATGCATCGAAAATAAAATAGAAGGAAAATAATTCCAATGACCCGTTTAATTCCATTAAAACGTGAATAAATACTCAGCAATCTGTCATATAACCGAGTGTAATACGGAATTTATCACCCACCAGCCACCACTCATTTGGCATTTAAATTGTTTTTATTTCTCTTGTTGCTTTTCACTGGTTTCGGTTTAATTGACCGCGATTGTCTGTCTCAAATGTGCTAAAATTAATGTCAAACAAATTTGATTTTAAAAATAGACCTCACCAAGCGAAAACAAGAGTGCATACTGAGCCAAGGATGTATTTTCACTTTTCCTTTCCGCAATTCTCTGTCCGCTGATCTAACTAAATTAACACAGTGAGTGGTATTTACTTTGGTTTCTGTATCTCATTGCCGTTTCTGTAGCATTGACTAAGCACTGTTTCACATAGTCTGACTTATTTGTGGTAGCAATTGTCATGCTGAACAGACATCAGGTTGGATGCAAATGCGATAAAATAACACGAGATCTACTTACAATCACCACAGAAATAGAGCATTAGTTACCTGAAATGAAAAGAATAAAAAAATATTTCCATTAATTCAGTAAACACACAAAACAAGCGAAAAAAACGTTCGTGTCTGGCTCGGTGCCGGTAAACGTTGAACGCCATTCGCTTAGAACAAATTTGTTGGTATCGTTACTTTTCCATAGTTTCGAGATAAATTGCACAGTAATTAGATTGTTAAGGAGCTTTATTATAGACTAAGGTCTGGCGGGTCTGTCAGTGTAATTGGCGCTGTTTTGAACTTGATTCGGTTTGATCTTGACACGCGGAAGGTCGCTACCTCTGCTGATCAAGTTGATCGTGAGTAATTACTGGTAATTTGTGCAAGAAAATAAAACCACACGGCAGCCGACAATGTGAGCGAGAAATGCACAGCACAGCAATCTGCATGGGCGTTGAATTTAATTCACTAAATATATCTTCCTGGTACGACTTGCTAATTTTCGTGATTTGCAGTTTCATAAAATTTCAAATTATGAGGTGGATTTGGCGGGTGGCCAAATCTTTTGGAGCTGTGTCAATGATGTCTGTTTTGTTTTTGTGTTGAAATTTTAATTATCTGTGCTTTTTTTGATGAAGACTATTGTGCTCAGTCATGGATGTGCGAATATGAATATTAAATGTTTGACGAAATGTGATCATACAGGGTGGTCACAAAAATGCTTTTCCACTTCTGTGATCGCATTGCATTCTTACTCGGGGGCACATGTAAGTTCATAATACAGCCCCAACTCGTGCTTTTAAATTACAAGCAATCACAGTAAATCAATTTGTGTATGCACAACAGAGGGATGCACTTTTTCCTCGCGTCATAACAATAATTTGACACTTGGACACGAGAAAATAAAATCCACTCACTATCATCACCTCACCGCAGCACTTAACCGGTTACACAAGTGCCATTGAACATTACAATGATATCCATAATCAAGAGCCCAGCATGTGTGATACTGCCATGCACATGCATAGCGCTGTACGTTCTCACATAATATCCACACAACAGCTGCAATCACAGACAAAAAACAACCACTGCTAGTATTTATATTCACAGGATGGTAACTGAAATAGTTACCACATTGTTTCCTGTTTCGCTAAGTGATTACGACGGCGATGGGTGCAATTGCCGAGGCGAGAGAGTGTCTAATCAAACCACAGCTGTCAGTCGCATGCATGAGCTAAATAGCATTTTTGTGAAGAAATTTTACACCTTATCTGAGGCCGACTGTAGAGCGGGCCGCAGAAGTCCGCCGTTCGTTGTTAGAGATTTCTACTTTTAGTTTTCATTTGAACTCGGTGCAGTTCACTCGGACAAGATTTATTTCCCCAACACGAGCAGCTGATTTTAGTACTCAGCCTTTCTGACCCTAAGCCATCCATTTGGCCGTTGCCGCAGCAGCAGACGACTTTTATTGCTTTTGAAAGTAATGCCTTCGTTTATTTTTTATTCGGTTCGACGTCAAACCCGTACGTACTTGGCGATATGAGTGAGAGAATATATTTGGTAATTGTGTCACGGTGTCAGCGTGATGACGCTTCCTGCCTGCAGACGGAAAGTGTCATCAGTTGCCGACACACCAGTCCGGTTTATAATTGCGAATGCCTGAGACAATGTCAAAATCTTGATTTAATTGCAAAATTCTTATTCCGAATCTCAATTCTGAAGCAATGCAGACAACGGGTTCGAGTGAAATAGGAAAGTGGGTAGTTTGCAATTATTTTTATTTTTATCTGATTTGACTGCAATATGGAGCGGATAATTTTTTTCGGTTGCCGCTTAGACACAATTTGCACATTATCGCAGTCCATGGCACATTTCACAGAAAAAAAATTAGCTTTATCGATGCAAAACATTGTGGACCTTGTCTTTAGCAACATTTTACACGTAATCGTAACAACGATACAGCTGTTATCTATCAAGAAGGCCATCGAATTGTGGTTCGGCTTCAATCACACATGTCATATCGTCTGAGACCATCTATGTCTGGCTTAGAGTTTGCCATTTTACAACAGAAATCAGTGCACGTGATCAAATTGCGAAAACTTAGTTCACAAAGAGTTATTCTGTGGTAGGTAAGATTCGGGCAGTAGGAGAAGTCTGATCATACTATAGACAAGACTGGTACACACATTGAAGAGACTCAGAGCAGCAGAGACTCCGAGGTCTGAAGGACAGTCCCTGACTATGATCATCACAATCTTCTGACGCGCATCATCCACAAAAAGGGTTTTGGGGTAAAGCTTCTTCTTCTGCTCTACAAGTCGGGGTGAACCTAGGCCTCAACCAACATGCCTCTCCAGCCAACACGATCTTTAGCCAGCTGCCTCCAGCTGGGCACACCAACTTGTTTGAGGTCCTTTTCCACTTGTGTGCGCCATCTCAGGCGAGGACGTCCTCCGTTGCGCTGTCCCAATGGCTCGGTATCATAAACTCATCGGGCCGGAAATGTGGTGTCCATCCGCTCTACATGACCTAGCCACTTTAAGCGTTGGATCCGAAGACGCTTAACTATGCGCATGCCGCTGTACAGCCCGTACAGTTCGTGGTCGAATTTTCTTCTTCAGACGCCATCAACGCAAACAGGACCAAAGATCGCATGCAGAACTTTTCTCTCAAAACAACCAAGCGCTTCTTCATCCGCTTTCAATAACGTCCATGTCTCTGCACCATAGAAAAGGACAGGGATGATTGGGGGTAAAGTACACACTAAAGATCTCCAGGCTACTCGATCCTTCCCTGATCTTGGTGTCAATGATAAGCTAGAGGTTTTCAACTCAGTATTTGTTCCAAGCTCGAAGCTCATCTATGGTCATACAATTTGGTTACTGACAGCGGAGATGGGATTTCTTCGTGCTATTGTGGGAGTCGAACATACATTGCAGAAGGCGAGGATCTCCATGTCGAGCAGCGAATGTAAAAAAAGGGAAGGGCTATTATTCGATGGTTTGAACGAATCACCACCGCGTCTATTCAGGAGTGCCTTAAACTGCGACTCTATCAGGAAGGTAGAGGACAAGGTGGTTGGGAAAAGTCCAAGGAGTCGCATGATTGCTCTGGAGCATCCTTATGAGTTAGAGTCGATGGCGTACACCAGATAAGAACGATAGGAAAAGAAGCTAAAATGAATCATCAAACTCATGAGATATGAAAGCGATTCTGGCTTTATTTTAAATCGGTATTTCATGTCATTATGTGTGGAATAACACATCACTCAAATCGATGCGTTGGCTCCGCTGAGAGTGTCATGGGTGTCAGAGTATCAGTGCGACCGGTCCAATTTTTATGGGCTCGGTCGAATATGTCCAGACGTATTCTGGCAAAAGCAGTTCTAATCTTGTCCTCAAGTAAAAGTACGCGTGTTTTTTTGACTGGTCAGTAGTCAACTTAGTAAGACTTTACACGGGAAGCAAAAACAAAACAATTTACTGAGTTAAAACTACTTAGTAAAATTTCGCTGTCATCACTGACTAGGACGCGTTGAAAAATCTCATTCATAGATGGCGCCAGATGAAACTATTTGTTTATTAAAGGTTGGTATCACTCGATTATTTGACACTTGTAAGTGGTTATATGTTTATGTTACTTGTGCAAATGTATAAAATATCAAATCATTCATATTACTTGTTGGCTATCCATTATTTGTGTATTTTCTTATTATTTTGAGATCTAATGCAGTGAACGTAAGCACACGTACCAACTTTCGGAAGAAAAATTTAGCTCAGCAAAAAAGCGTTTTATTGAGAATCATTACTAAGCTGAGCAGTGATTAGTCAAAAAAACACACCTAGTGTATTGTCTTTGATCGCCATGTAACGACCAAGTCGCGGCATTTCTCCTTCACAGCTAAGAGTGTTGATTCACTTGTTAATTCACTCACACTGAGGCACACCAATGTGAACCCTTTTTTTGGCTTTTCAACATCAGCGTATGAATGGCCAATTTCCACAAAAATGTTGTTAACTTGCAGTTTTATACCGACTTAGAGAAGGTTTGTTTCAACATTTAAGCAGTGCCAGTAGGTCGAAAAGGGTTCAGTCGCGGGCTACGTGGAGTGAACCCACAACCCTAGGACTTGAAGTTGAAGCAACCAACCAGGAGAGAGGATTGACTGACAGGAGAAGTCAATCCGCGTGGTATCACAATGGGCCTACTGGCCTAAGTGTGACTGCCCACCCTCTACGCCATGGCGGCCTCGTCTTCATTTTCAAAGAGGTGTGATGTTTCGCCGGTGGATTTCTTTTGTGTGGGGTATTTGAGACATCGTTGGATGAAGCCAAGGTCCACTGCGGACAGTAGTGCTCTAAATAGAGGAAGAATCCCAAATAGGTTTTTATTTAAATTTACTTCCGGAACCGCAGAATGAATGACCATGTACTTTTATTCCAGTTTCTGCTAGAAATCTCCCTCGTCACAGAATTTGAAATGTCTTCAAACTCATCTTATGGAATGCAACGAAGACCTCATCTTGACAAGCCGCTGTCCACTGCAAATGATCACATCTAGATCACATCATGAATGCCACACAGATCAGCGAATAAACGTCTGTGTCCTTCTGTTAACCTTTTAATCAAATTTTTAACATCGTCTAGTTGTCAAACTGTCGTAAAACCGACCGTACATACGGACGGATAATTTGTTTTTGAAAATCAAATAAAAACAAAAACACAAATATGCACAATAACAATCGCAAAAAAGATAAAAAAGACAACACGTCATTGTGTCAATTCGTATAATCCGCAATGAATACGACGATCGTAGGCGGTAAGATTTTAAAATTTCTGTCTGCTTGTTTGTTCTGGTTTTCCGGAGGGGCTTGATGTCTTATTTCTAAGGTCATTTTCTAAGGTCATCTGATTAATCAACTGATTAATGCAGAAAAACGTCTGAATGTCAAAATTGCTCAGCGGCTTTATGAAGACAAAGCAAAAAAAAAAAAATAAAAACGATGAAATACTCTAGATTTTCATCCAAGCAGCGGACAGGATTTCGAGCAGCGGCTAGATGAGGAGAGACAAAAAAAAGGAATCTAGAAAACCGTGACATCATTTTTTTGCGTAGAATTGAAAGAAAGGTGACGATGACTTTGTCTTTATAAATAGAGCGAAATTAACATTTTGAGTCATAAACTTTTGAACAATGCAGCCCGCCGCTCATGGTGTAGGATTATTAATATAATATTCTTTTACTTCCATGTGGGTTGATGGAAATGATACATGCATACTTATGTGCATGAGTGGAAATGATTAATAAATTACGCTGGATGGTTTTCAGGGGGGGTTTTGTGTGATTGAATGAGGTCAAGACGGTTACGGTAAAAGAATTTTGGAAATTGTAGATGGAGTTTAAGACGCTTATACACTTCTAATAGAATACGTGATTGACATAGCAAGAGGATTGCATTATGACTGTAAAGAGTTGCGTTAAAAGGGACGCTTCTTTAACGTTGTCCCTGATAATTTGTGCTTTTTATAAATGGGGCACTGCTTTTTGAAGCCCATTCTTTCTAATCATAGCTCAAACTTAAAATAATAGGTAGACATTTAGGCAAGTATTTGCGACAATCAAATCAAAACGATTTACGGGTCCAATGCCGTCAAGCGTTTACAAGTCCCACGATTGCACTCTAACCTGTGGCGAATGATCAGAAAAGCAGCACCAGAAATTCAAACGGTGATGGGTCAAAATTTTAGGCTATCATCCGAGCGTTGTTGAAATCTGACAATGCTCTAGTCTTTTCTTCGACTGACGGAGTGGCAGGAATGGACAAGATGTTTTGATGGCATCCCTTGGCTTTGCAACTTGGACCTCGTCCCTGCACCTTCTGCAGAAGTCCTTGTAATGGACGTACACCCTGAAGACCAAAGGGGATCCTCACCTAGGTGTAATCAGTTTAATTAGGCAATGTATGCATTTAGAGTTGAGTAGGCCAGATTTGTTTCCAAGCGAGTCTCGCAGTGTTCTTGTGACAAAGCAACTTTCTGGTGGAAAACTCTACAATAATTTGGATATGAAGGGATGTGGTTATTGCTTAATTCTTGGAGTAGACGCATATTCCCACTTCGTTGTCTATGATCCAATTGTGGACTTACGTGTTGGATGAGGCCATACAGCGTCTCATAGGCTGTTCCTCTGTGAAACGTAGATTGAGTGGCAAAAGATCGGTCTTTGAAACCGAGCCATTGAGACAACGACACATAGGACGTCATCGATCGAGATGGACCACACAATTATAGAGGGATCTCAATCAACTTGGTGTGCGCAACTGAAGCGAAAGATCGTGCTGACTTGAGAGGATTATTCGTTAAGGCACAGGTCCATTCCGTTAAGGCACAGCGCCATGCAATGAAGAAAAATGGTAGGTGCGTTGATGACGTAATTTGCATTCATGGATAGTGGCATCTTCCGAGGAAGTAAGGCTAAGAGGTTTGTTTAAAGGCTCAAGCACATAGAACCAGTTGTGTGCGTTGCGTCTTGTCAAAAATTTGACAACTCATAAGACCTAATAAAGACCCGTTCATATGAGCGGCGAACTGCAAACGCAAACTTTCGGAAAACTACCCTTTTGCAGTAAATATAAGCAAAGGTTATATTTCGTGATATGCAAAAAGATTTTAACTGAATTATCGAGTTTTTTCATCCACAAAAATATCACTAAAAGTGAGCTTAAGTATCCTAATTAATGATTTAAAAGTTTTTCCCTGCGAATCAATCATTCTCTTCGCGAACTGTCAAGCTGGGATCGCAATACACAAACGCGCAAACGCAATCCACAACCACCACGACCAACAAATTCGCACTGAAGTCTCCGTTTGCACCCGTAGTTCTCCGCGAATGAAAAACTCCATGTGAATGAGTTGTCAGAGCTTGCGAAGTTCGCAGTTCGGGGCGACCTCATAGGATTAAGAGGGAGCGAGACAACGAGTGTGAGCTATATTTCACGATTACGGTCACAACACCGAGTTATTCCTTAGAAAAACAAGAATATGGGTGGCGCTACAACCCACAGAAGGCCAGGGCCTAGCTTCTCAGCAACCGCTCGTGTTGTGCGTGCCATTGTTCTCTCACGAGCGGAAAAGACTCCGAACGTCCAAGTTTGAGAAGCTTTTTCTAGACATACTCTTCGCGCATTGTCAGTGACTCGAAGGAGGTGGGGCTGTGAACATTATTTTTGTCGCACAGAGCAGGAATCGAACCCACGACGTCGAGGTATGGGGTCGACGCACAACGCTACGGGCCACCACTAGTGTTATTCCAAGAAAAGCCAACTCTCAGTTTTAAATAAATTCATTTTACACACTTCAGTTTTCCTGTATTTCGCAGACCTTAGACAGTGAATGTGGTTAACTTTCTGCAATATAGCAAATAAAGAAAATATAGTAAAGTCTTCCTAAGTCGAATTTCGCCCTCACTCGAAATTTTTTGCTTACCATCTTTTTCTATTCTCCTTAATTTGCCATTCCTAAAACTTGAAAACATTTTGATGTCCCGTGACAACTCGACGTAGGGAGAGTCACCTGTATTCGTTTGCTGTGTGGTTACTTCTTCAAAATACTCGCAAAATAATCACAGAGTGAAATTTTCCAAATCACAAGGTTCTCTATGTGAATTTATCGTAGTCGGCAGAACACTGAACATATCCAATCATGAGAGATTAATAGCGCACACAACAGCCCAAGTCCCATCCCAATTGTAGCGCGAGAAAGGAAATTTTCATGTTCAATTTATTAACTTAACCTTGTAAGTACAACCGGAAGAAAACCGAAAAGATTTATTCGCACACGCCGTTTATACAGGCACATGTTTCGCGGGAAACGTGCGTTTAGCAATGATAAACCGAAGAAAAAAACGGAAACAATTTTCCTAATGAACGTGTTGAAAGTATGTCCAATTTAAATTACAAATGTTTACTTAACGAGGTACATACACGTGGGCGAGCATGCCCTCCCCCTCAACCGTACACAGTGTAGAATTACACATAAACGGACGCAGTGATGGACGTTCATCTCCGTTCAACAGGTTCCATTTACATATCGAAAATTTGCACGCCCATAATCTGATTCCAATGAACAAGCGTGTACACTGTACGCGAACGGGAGGAAAGAAAATGAATACAAATTTAGGCAGATTCCAAAAATTCAAGTGCAAAGCAAACAAACCCCAAGTACTTCACGAATTAAAGAACCTACACGAACGCGGACTAAATTTGCGTAGACGCGTTCGGCTGAGAAAACCGAGAGACACGAGATGCGAGAGGAGAATGGAGAATGAAGAATGGAAAACGAAAGGAAAAGAGATAAGAAATAACTACGTAAGCAAACCATAATCCAAGAAAGCACGATCCGTCGTCCCCCGCTTCATTGAATTATACGATTAGCCCGTTCGACTTGCGTTTCATCCGCACCGCGCACAAAAATAGATATTGAAGTACACGTGGTGTACCGCAGAAAATTGGATTATGTGGGTAACTATTCTCTGCGATAGCCACTAAGGGAATTTGTTGAAGTGCAAACTGTGCGGTGGTGGTGGCGGTGGTGGAAGGTTGAGCAATAGTTCACTATTGATACGTTCTACCCTCAATATTGGCTGGCGTGTGTGTGTGCACATGTGTCGGCTGTTCCAATTTAGCTTGTCACCGACTGTTAGGGCGGTCGATTTAGAATCGGCCGCAAAATATCCGTGTCACCGAGTACTTGGGCCATTGGCAGTTCATTTCGGATCAATAACCGAAGTCATTGAATGGGTATTATTATACGAGCGACTAAGGTTATGATGACATATTGTGAAACCAGCTGTTCAGCCTTGTGGATGGGAAGAGGGCAATGTCTGTGGGCAACCTGTTGCGACTGACAGTTGACGTGTACTCCCACACCGTCTTCCTGTAACAAAACTATCAGCAATCTAGCTGAAAACTGGTCAACTCCAGTCAAGTCAAGAGATACCTCACACTAATCATCGCTAATTCAAAGTCAAGGCAAACCGGTCCGCCTGCATACTGGCGCGATGATGATAATTGCCCAAATATACAGCAAAAACCAAACAAAAAAATAGCGTTGACTCACTGTGAAGCCGCATTTTCGAAGCGTGATGGATGACATAATATGCAGCGATGATCATCTGAGAAATCATTATATTTTCCCCGTTTATTGCTGTGTAGCTGCAATCAAATCGACCGCAAGCGATCTTTTGGATGCAGCCAACACCCACCCGAGTGCACAGTTAGTGAGCATATTGGCCAGGCCAACGCAACCGGCAACAGAATGGGCTATTGCGGTTTGTGTGTGCAACATTTTTGTTTTGTTCGATTTCACAAAAAGCCAATCAGCACAACAAATTGCATACAGATCCAAATGCAGAGTAGATTTTCCTGTACGTATTTATCTAACTGTAGCATCGACATCCCGCATCTTATCTCCGCCTCGATGCGATGCAGCGATACATGCCCATACCGTCAATTACTGTCCGCCATAACAAACTAATTGCTAACGGGCAACTTGCCGGCGACATATACGTACGTGGTGCACACACGGTAATGGATGCGTTTATCCAAACATCAAACTATTGCAATATTATCCGAGCAGAAGAAAAACTCAAAAAAACAAATTAACTGAACCATGTGCACGTTTTGTATGCAAACGCACAGACATTGCATGGCCGTGCAACCGACAAATGTGCACACTCGTCCGTACATATCTCATCCGCCGCCTTTATGCAATGTGCACTGGCAGAGCAGTGGTGCGGCGCAAACGACGGTAGGTAGCTGCACATCGCGTCTAGGATGCGATTAATTCGGTCTAGTTTTTTCTTGTTTCCATTGGATTTTCCTAGATTCTAGACCTCCACCCCAAAGATATACGCCGTGCACCAATTTAAATACACCGTGTGTGTGTGTAGTGGTACCGGACATGTAGGTGAGCCACTTGAAAAGCTGAATGAATTCGCGCCCAATGGGCAGCGATGATATTCATAAATCTTGCTTTTTGGCATCCATCCACGCGGTGAGCCGTTCGTAGTCTTGAACTTGATTGCTCTCCCCGCCCCTCTTTTGGGGGCGCGAAATATTTGATCTGCATCTAACGGTCAAGCGGAAGGTGCAATTTATTTTGTTGCCGTTGCACATTCGAGTGGCGTTGGGACATTTTGTGTATTTTCGTACACTGACACTGATCTTGAGTCCGACGCAACCCTACTCTGTTTCGAGCGCTTTGAACGCTTTGCATAATCAATCTGCACACACGCACGCTCGCCGAACGAACGCAGTCAGTCGGATTTATTTGTATTGTAAGTTTGTTGTGTTTATTTCGGTTTTTGAATTTATAGAAGCACAGCGCGAGTTGTTTATATTGTATTTTCAAATCTTAATTCATTTTGTTCGTGGACTGCGACTGCAGAAAATGAAAATGAAAATGAAAAATTTTAAATATTTCATGGCAGACTAAAACGGTTTGCATTTCTGCCAAAAAATGCTTGCTCCTCTCGGTGTATTGTGCGATCGGATGATCTATTGAGGTTAACCGAAGAAAAAAACAAGATGCCACCGAAGAACGGCAGAGCAAACAAAAACCGCCACATACACATGCATACGACGAGAAGAGGCGAAAAAAATTGGCGACATGGCCCATTTTCGGATTGGGTTTCATTGAGAAAGAAAACAAAAACGAGAAAAAAAAAACAAACACAACACAAATGTATCTTTCAAGAGACATTCTTTCGATTTTCCTTCAAATACTTTGGGAAAGCATTTAATGAAATCGAAGAAAGGAAAAAAACACGACAAACTTTCTTGCAAGAACACAGGCAAGACCCCCTGCAGAAGTGGCGTGATCTCGCTGTGTCTGCATACCCCGTGTATATTAATGTGTCCCCGATAGATGGTCGATGGGATGGATCCTTTCGTTTTCGTTTTTTTTTTGCTTATTTTGTTAAAAGAAACCACACTCTCTGGTCTTTCTTCTCGCTCCGATCGTCTGAGTGCACCTTCTTTTGTGGTCATCTCATGATCACACATGATCGGCGAATATGAGAAGATCATCCATCCGTCAGTCAATCAGTAATGAAAGTGCGAATTGAAGGCGAAAGCAGCTATCTGCCTACCTGTCGTCTGCCCTTCACTGACGTGAAATATTTTATGACACAAAACCGCAGCTCCGTTAGTCAATCACATTTATAACCCGATCTTTCGTGAAATTGATGACTGCATCCGATGCTTGCGGCGCTATTCGGTTTGTGAGAAATTGAATCACCCGAGGACAACCTTCAAAAAATGACAATGAGTTGCACCACGTATCCATTTTATAGCATTTAACATAAAAATAATAAGATGCTGTGTAACGACCATCCCAGATGCCAGATGGACAGCTGAAGATCTGCAATCAATCTCGTTTTACACACGAGCGTAAACATGCGGGTGTGGGCCAAAAATTCCGCTGTCAAGCAGAATGCTTCTCTTTTTTTTTTTTGATGATAAACCTGAATCACGCGAATTCCGGCACTCCGACTTAGACGAGACGCAGATAGCGCTATCGGAACTCAATCAAACCTGCTGCCGCAGACTAAGAGCGAGGAATTTGAAGAATTTGAATTTGAATTTGAATTAAGACTAGCGAGACAACAAAGCAGACACGAGATGAACTGTTTTTCTTCGCAAGAACAGGGTGGTTCGCATGCTTCGGATGGGTTTTGTTCGGGCGCCACAGTTAACAGTGAACAACTTCCTTCTGTTTATTCGGCGGGCTATTTCACCACAGAAACCGCCATGTTGCATCATTGGTGCTTCGAACTGCTCTACATTGATGGCAAGGAATTTCCTGAAACCACAGGGAAGCAAATCACGGGTGCTTTTTTTGAGTCATGTCAAGTTTGTCATCAAATATTTACCCTTGGAGAGGGGATTAACTCTGTTATCGATGTTATTGGATTGCGTCAGCTTGGCTTGGTGTGCTGTTTTTTCTGCGATTCTTCACGATTTTAGATCGTCCTGGGAGTGCCTTTGAAGCGTTTACAAAGGGTGTTCGTTTTGATGTTTGCTTGATGAGTGTTCCATGTTTGACAGCTCACGCTTGATTCGTGACTTGTGTCAAAGTCAAACATTGAGTGGAGATGGGTGGACTGTAGTTTGGACTGGGCATACCCGCTCGAATAGAAAAAGAAGAAAGCGAGAAGAGGAGTTCCAGAGAGCGCACCGCCTTCCGCTTCCGTTTCCATTAGGCATTGTAGATAACTTCTCGAAGTACGTCGTCTTCTGAGTAGTGAAAACAGCGAACACGAATGAGGTGCCTAACATGCTGATGGACATATCCGGCTACTTTCGTGTGCCGAAGCAAATGGTGACGGAATACAGTCATTACTTCATGGCAAGGCGTTTACGAAGAATTGCAAAGACCACGAAGCGCAACATATCAAAACTACCGTCTGGACACCTAGATCGAATGACAAGGTGGAAGTCTGTAACAGGATCTATCGGCTCTAAAGTGCGCCCAATCTGAGAAGGAGGATTGGGAGACTTACCTTAGGACAGTTCTATATGTGTGACACAAAAGCACTTGACATAAGCTTTTGTTTGCAAGCACTCCAAGAGATATTCTCGAAAACAAGCTGTTGCCGGAGCTGGGAAAGGCACAATTGGCTGGAGATCCATCTTAGGAGGCAAAATACTCTGGCCTGCATAGAGAAGAGTCAGTCGTAACAGAAAAGGCGCAACGATCTGGGACACTGCAAGTCATCGCGGTACTAAGTCGACAATGTGATGTGAAGCGAGTATGAGGCAGTGAAACTAAAACAGATCTACAAGGGTCCATATCTAAGGAGAAGCTGGAACCGTGGCTTAGCCGAAAGTCTCATTGAAATTGTGGAAGACGATGCAAATGTGATTCTCTAAGGCGACCCACATTCAGTGTAACAAAACTCTCGCTCCTCACCAGACTATGCGTGATGCGGTGGCAAAGACATAGATCATTTGAATATTTATCACTACCTACTGCCCATTAAATCCTTCACTGAAGTACTTACTGGAAACTACATAATGTCCATAAAGTCCAACCTACTGGTACTGAGTCCATGATACATGTAGAACGGACGAATTGTATACATGCTTGGGACATTACATTTTAATAGCGGAAACAGCATTGGGAGCATATTGTCAGCTATAACTCAATAAAGAAGGAAAAATTAAGCTTATTTGTTTACTTATTTTTGTACTGAACATTCAAACTTAGATGGGTGGTCCGTGTCGTTGTGGGTATGTGTGTCGATCCCAAGGCACTTGAACCTCGACGTCTCAGGTGGCATCCTTGGTCTTAGCGACAATTTTTTTTTTCACGGCCCCACCTCTTTCGAATCACTGACAATGCTCAAAGGGTGGGATAGCGGCTCAACTGCACATAAACCTGCTGACTCATAGTTCTTCACGAAACATAGTAAGCCCAGCTAAGGTCACAAGGTTCCAGTGATTTTACGGTCCCCCACGGCGGCCACATCACTTGATGAAAAGAATGGTTGAGCTAGAGTCTTATGTTAGTTTTAGTTTTGGCTAAGGCCGGGCAGAAACAGGGAATATCCCACTGAGTTTCAGCCACCTATGTTGCTTTGTAGTGGCATGGTGGCCTGTAGGCAATGCCTTGTAATGATCCAAATGCAACCGTTTGACGGGTGTTGTATTCAGTGGGACTTGAAATTATCAAACCGTGGTAGATCACGAATTAAATGTGTGATAGATTTGACAAAAAAAATCTTCAAGTCCGCACTTGTGGAGCAACGCAACAGAGTACGCCCGCGTTTAAGGTGGCACCCAAGCGGAGAAGGACATCAACCAACTTGGTGTGCGAAACTGGAGACAGCTAGTCAAAGCTAATTGGAGAGTTTTGTTGGTTGAGGCCCAGGTACACCCCAGAGTGTAGCGTCACACAAAGAAGAAGATTTGAAAAGAAGGGTGGTAGATCGGGTTTATCTAATTATTTTTTTCGAATACAACGTTGACGCTGCTCTCATAAACGAAATTAATAGCTCCTCACTCTCCAACGTATTAAACTCTTTGTAGCACAGTCGTCAATTAGAGATTGTCTTTGTAATTTTGTGTACACATTTTCCCCGGACATCGAGTTTTGAGAGGGGCTACAAAGGAAAAAAACAACAATAAATGACATAAGGAGCAAGAATTAAAACATGTGGTCGGTTTTGCACTTTGGGTAGTATTAGGTCTATAACTTCGTGCAGTGCCAAGAGATGGCGTAACTTGTATTATTCCATTGGGAAATGCGTTGGAAAGCTACTGTCATTCCAAAAGGCATAACTTCAAATGGGCAATACTTTGAATAATACTATTGTACATGTTTTTCTTAAATAAACGTTCAAATTTTGAAAAAAAAAAACAGCACGAATTAAGTTGTAGTAGATTTGAAAATTTCGCAAAACATCAAGTAGATCTATGACAATTGTGGTAAAGACCCAACACTGGTGGTATTCCTGTTGTAACCAAACCCAAAATTGTCATTTCATGGTGGAAGGCCTTACACTAAAACAAAGCTTACGTGTTAAGAATCTTACTTAAGAACGGACTTAAGTTACTGAGCTTATTTTTGTTCGTAGAGACTTTTCAAAAAGGAGGGAGGCAGAGTAGTCAATTGCCATTTTTCTAGCGGGTTATATAGCAGAGAGGTCATATATCTTCCACATCTATGTATATCGTCAATTTATGCCAAGCAATTGATATTTGTGTGCATCGAAGAGACATGACGGCGAGGCTTGTGCATTTATGCTCCGTTTTAAAGAAGTATGGACTTATGATCACTCACGGCTTTAGCTCAAGTCAGTGCTACTGTCGAGGGAGTATAACTGTCCAGCTTCTTCTTAGCTTCGGCGGATGAAGTCGGCATTAAACCGCAATTTCTCCCGTCATAAGAGAATAATCCCACTTTCGCAGTCAGACAGTCGAGGTTGAAACTAACCCAAAGTCCATCCAAGCCCGCTTCAAAGCAACCGCCTTCATGCCGCGACCAGCGTGGCCACTTGACTTCCATACACAACGATCAACTTCGTCTCCTCAAACAGGAAACCCTCTTAATTCCCGACTAATTCAGTGCGCGCATCAAAGTCCGATCCCCATTTCAAGGTTCCAACAAGAATGAGTGTTCATTTAATCATGCTCAATGCTATTTAGAAGTATCACGCAAATCGGAACAAGTGAAATTCTGAAAAAAAAAAAGAAACAGAATAAACTTCCCCCCGTCAAAACCCATTATTCATCATCTGATGAAAATCGAATCACTGCACACTTCTCGCGTACGCTGCTGTCGCAGATGATCATTCTGGATTCCCGGCTGCGTGACAGAGTTGAAGTTAAATCAATATTCATGACGCGCACAGGTGACCGCACAGTGAAGTAGTCGGTTCTCGGCTCGCGGCCGTACGTTAGGTCAAGATCTGCCAGCACACGACCACAGTCAGAATTTACGCAAACATATCGTGACCTGATTTCGGTTTCAAAATCGTTACACGCTCAAAAAATTACCATACGAGAACCACATCCGCGCAGAGATCACCTCGTCGAGACCATAATGTGTATGCAGGTAGGTACATCAGCCGCTCCATCGCAGCTCCTCCCCCCTCCACGGTTGACTCATTCCGGATTAGCCCACTTCACTTTGGCGGGACTTCATGTTAGAGATTAAAATTCAACAATCACCGCACGTAGCGCTGATTTTTTTCATTTTCTGCGCTCATAATGATACCAGCGCTAAGTATCTATAATTATATCGTTCCCTGATGCGATTTGCCGGTACTGCGGCCTATGCTACGCACAATATGATGCATCAGACGATAGCGGTAGGCCAGGAGGCACCTTTGCATGATCGCTGCTGTGCACGAATCCCAGCACCAGATATAGACCTCGGATTTTACGATGTGAATGCTAACGCAGCCAGCTCGGATGATGGTTTGCTGTCGGTGCATAATAAAACCGAATGCAAAACCACATTACAACAGACGACACTAAGGCGATTCGATTTGACGGGGCCCCGCATGCAATAAGTGAAAGAACCACGAAACATGACCCTTCTTGGTATGATAAGGAAATACACTGTCAGCGGATTGATTGCGCAACGCAGGTGTTTGTCTAGTGGATTTCGACTTACGACTTGAATGCAAACCGAATGTCCTCCCGTCACAGCCGCATGGTGAATCGGCTTGTGGATTGAGTTATGATTTGCAATTATTACTTGTTTTTTTCTATGTTAATCGGCTGTAAATTGCTGACCTCTCACGCTGACTTGCATATAAAGCAAAAACACAGGTTGTTGATGATCGTGTCAATTGCTGGCTTGATAACGATAAAAACATACACAAATCGGTTTGTGCACGTGGTTATGCCTTAATTGCTTGGCGGTGGCTGCAGTGAAACATGTTACTCTTGGCTTGTCGTTTTTAGTTGTGTTGTGATGGGGTTTTCTCACTCAAATGGTGTCTGAATGATCTAGAGTATCTGCCCTTAGTGTCTGATGAAGCTTAGGTTAACCACTTTTTCTGTTTAATGCCGTGAAGGTTTCCCAAGAAGAGAAGCTTTTGTGAAAGCTGGAAATGCCAACTGCTGCTGACTGTTAGTTACCCTGCCTAGACGATGGGAGACCTCTGGGTGGAGAAGGTAGACTTGTTTCAGTTGCGTAAGGGGAAGATGAGCATTAATATAATGAAGGTTCAAGATCACAGGCTTTTGCTCTAGATTGGGGTCGACGATTGTAGTTTGATGCTGTTTGGATTGCCTTCGTTGAAGACAGGGATTCATCATGAGAACGTTATCAGCACATTTCATCAAATCTCTGCAACTCAGAATCCAACATAGGCATTGACCGGAAAGTGGGGCAAATAGCCCAAAACAAGGAAGCCGATCTTCAAAAAGCGAAGCAGATTTACTTGTTTTGAGTTCTCACTTGCCCGAACATTGAACATATTCAAGGCATAGGCGGGGCGATCTATGATACGAGCATGGCGGCTTATCTCTGAGAACAAAGAGTGGGCTTCGATTGAAAAGCACTGCAATATTCAAGATGTTTGGTTCAGCAGCAAATGTTTACAATTTTCGAAAAAGTGCCTTAGCCTGTGCCTCTTCGGCTAGCCCATGTGAACTTGACTGGTCCCAATTTTAGTGGGGTTTTCCTGGATTTATTCACAATTTGCTAAGAATAGTCGCTGGACCAGAAGTACTGCTGCTCAAACCTTTATCGTCGGCTCAGATGCTTGCATACAGTGTAATCCAGTCTCCGAGCCTCTAAACTGGGGAACTGTCAACTGTACCTTTAACTTGGATCTTCTGGCAGGTGTCCCTGAACATACCCGGGGTGAGGCATGCCTGTCGTAAGAGGAGACTCGGATTATCAGGCATGAGCTACTCCAGTGCTAGTTAAAAATAATGTTTTTAAGCTCGCAATCAAAGGGATAAGTGGAAAGAGCCTGATCTTTATATAAATAGATCTGGCACGATCAGTCCTGGGCTATTGTTACATTGCCTTCCAGTCCTGAGTGTGTTATGGCATCCTTCTGTTAGCTTGACCAGTAGCCATAGTCTGATGCAGCGGGAGATCGAGAACCAGCCCATGAGCTCCCTATAGATCTCAACCTGATCGCTTGAGGTGTCGCTGTGGCTTAAAATTCAAATCTCCAGATCCAGCTGCTACATTTTGGCCTAGCGTAGGTTGGGTTATTGGGCACATTAAGACCATTGTTGGTCCATTGTGATACCCAGTGGCGTTAATTTGATCCCAACGGCAAATGGTGACTGGACCAGATTTGAAAATCTTCCAGTTTTGACCCATGTAAGCAAAGGCACGCACTCAACCAACTGTGTCGTCATGTAGTTTAAGCCTAGCGTAGCAATAGTTTCCTTAGATTTATTGTAGTTGTTGGAAATCAAGTGAACTGCCTCATTTTCTGAACATTTTCGTGTCGCCGTACATTGTAAGCAGGTGAGTTTGGCAAGCGCTATGAATTCAAATTGCCTATTAATCTTAATGGCAGCGACTCATAGACAATCTGGGTCTGAGCTGAAACTGTCTTCCGTTGTTTATGGCTCGCTTAGGCAATGACAACCTTAGGCTAAGGTCGTAAGCCTTTCACCTTTTCCAAAGAAGGGTCCAACAGAGCCTAGCTAGCTCTTGGCAGCCGAAGCAAAGGTGCGTCAACTTCGGCGATGGTTTCAATTCCCAATATGAACCACATTTGTAACACAACCCTCTCAAATAGCTCTCGAAAAAATCTTCTTAAGAATTGTCGTTCGGTGGTAGCACAAAGCTGCGGAATCCCCTCCAATCGCTGGACGCCGCAGAAGACGAGTGGTAACGGCAGGAGCTGTACCTAGGGCTAGCTCAGACAGCGGAGTTTCGTGCTTTATTCTAAGGTGGCTACGCCGTGGCTCATTGGTCAGCGTTCATTTCCGGACATGACGGCATTATTTACCGCGGCACCACATTACTTCACTCATTGACAAGTTATGGAGAATTCCTTTGAAAGCCCTTCATCCAGCGCAGAACAACAGTCGTTTTTCGAACTAGCCTTTAACTTAAACCGCACTGAAATGTAACTCGTTGAAGAAGAGCCACTGGTTAAGCAACGAACCTCAGATATGAGTTCCGTTCCGTCAGGGGTTAGTCACAACCACCTCGCCAAGCTTCTTCTCACGATAAGGAAATGTCTCAGTCACAGTTACCCGAATGAGCTCATTTGCAATTACTGTGCTCTGATAAAGGAACGAATATGCGGTCATGTTTTCCCATCAATTCCATAACAGTCTTCCGCGTTAACAAATGCCTGCGGTTTTCACATGTATTATAAATAAATAGTCTTATCAGCTAAATTCGTCTTGGTCCGCTTTGTCGTTCCCTATCGACAAGGTCTCGGACAAGCCTTACGCTTGAGTTGTCAAAGTGTTGCTCGAAGCGAAATGCCTCAAGCCATCGGAACCATCCGCCGAAATGCTTATCGGCATTGTTATAAAGCCCCCGACATGGTGAGCTGCTTGTTACGACAAATGTACGTACGTTCGTGGTTTTTTTTGTCTTGGTTAATTGATAAGATTCGTAATGGCTTAAGTAACCAGTTAATCAAGATTAACGAAGTCCTTCGTTATGGGTCTTAAAAATGTGTCATCTGTTGCTAAACGGGGTTGACTTTCTAAAACTACTGTCATCGATAAACCGACACAAATTAATTACACAGCCTTTGCGTAAGTAGATTGTGCTGAATAAGAGATCCAGTTGCGGGTTCAACTTTCATATCACATGAACGGATGTGGGTTAAGCAGATGCAGCGCCAATTTCAATTGTTTCTGTCAAAAATGTTCTGATCGGGCTACCAATCGATAGATAGATAAGATATCAGAGGGCGCACTGTTGGCCAATGCAGTGCAAGCCTTTAATACACACCTTGGCTTCAATTCTGTTAAATTCGGGTGCGGTTAAGAGTTTATCAGGTGCTTCGCATACAGTGGCACCGCGTTCAATACATTGTTACGGGAGCTAGTCAGTAAATCATACTTTGATGACAGTGTGCTACGAGTACACCCTTCCCTAGTGAAAAATAGAAGGAAATCTGCAGCAAGTTATCTCTGTGCGAACACAGATAGTGGAGTGTAGATTAAGATAACGAAATTGCCAGCGAAACAAGTTGTCCTCGACTAGGTGTTGTCACTAACGGAAATGTTGGCTCAATAATTTTAACAATTTATGCCAACAAAAGCTGTTTTAAAATGAGGCTGAAGGCAAGAATGAAAAGCAAGCTTGTGTCTAAGAAGAGGGAATGCACACAGGCACAAACAACAACAAAAAAATGTATTGACAGTCAAATGAAGCTGCTTAAATGCGAGCACTTCTGAAGTTCCGAAGGTTCCGTACCGTAAAAAATGCTTCATCATTTTGAAATATTAAATAATAAGTTCCAACTTTTTGTTGTATTTTTTGAGCGCGAATTAAGTTTGAACCCCGATAACTTTTGGAAGATCCAGGGTTTGATACTTATATCTTTGTTACTGTACGTCTGCAAAACTGCTTGTACGGAATTTCAAAAGTCGCTTGTCCATGATTTCAAGTTTGGCGAATTTCCTGCGAATTAGGACCACATTGTTCGAAATTTCTATAAACTTTCTCTTTCTTTGGTACAACATTTTTTTTGATTTTTTTTTAACAAGAGCCCCATACTGATTTTTGGAAAAGTATTTTATCGCGCCCGTGGCGTTGTGGGTATGTGCGTCGACCCCAACCTCGACGTCGTAGGTTCGATTCCTGCTCAGTGCGACGAAAACAACTTTCACCACCCCACTTCTTTCGAGTCACTGACAATGCTCAAAGAGTATTGCCTGTCTAGAAAAAACTTATCAAACAGAGCCGTTCGGATTCGGCATTAAACTGTAGGTCCCTTCCACTCGTGAGAGAACAATAGCACGCACAACACGAGTGGTTGCTGAGAAGCTAGGCCCTGGCCCCCTACGGGCTAGCGCCACCTATATTATTATTATTATTTTATCGCGCGCGTTTTTACTAAATTTTGGGTGAGTACATGAAACAATGGAAACGCTAAGGCGTGAAAAGTCTTCTTGGCCAACGCTGAAGGACAACGTGGTATAAGAAAACCTCACCTCTAATGGCGTGATCAGCTGAAAAGAGACTGTGTGCGAAACTGGAGGCGTCTAGGCTAAGACTGCTCGTTAGAGAAGCATGTTGACTGAGTCCGTAGTCCACACCGAACTGTAGCGCAAGCCAAAGAAGAAGAAGATGAAATGTAATGTCGTAGTAGGTTAAGTTTTTGGACTGCCACTGAAATTGCCAGCACACCTAGACCATTGTTGATGCATTGCGATACTAAGTGCGATACTAAGTTGTTACTGACTTTGCTTTCACTGCGATTCGAACCGGGGACTCCTATAACCAAGGGCAGGCGCTCAACCAACTGCGCCGTCAAGCCGTACATGACCTTATGTTTTGGCCTAAATGAATGCCGTAAAAAATCCAACATTGAACCTAGGCACCACAAGCAAATTTTTGTTAATTTTTGCCAAATTTTGGGGCCAAAAGAGAGAGTTCGAAGAGTCGTCGAGACCAACCCTGAGCAACAACGCGTCAGAAGAAGACCTCGCGTCTGATGGCTTGAGCAGCTGGGAAGAGACCTTAAGAGACTTTAAGAAACCAACTTGGTGTGCGAAACTGGAGGCGCCTAGTCCAAGACTGGGCTTGTTTGGAGAGGCATGTTGATTGAGACTTAGATCCACAGCGAACTGATCACCAGCCAAAGAAGAAGATAAAACGGAATTTTCTGGGACATCGAAGTCATTTGAAACGATGAGTGACATACTAATCAAGAGGCTGTGGCCACGTGTAAAACATTTTATAGCGATCCTTTCACAAATGTGGACCAATTCGTCAAACGCAACTTCAATAGTCTAAATTCTGATCAAAAACAAAATGAAGACAACGTTTTGGCTTAAGCCTTTGTTTAGCCTTATGGCATAATTAACTTACAAATCTCTTAAACACCCAATTAAATTTGAGTGGTGAATGAATACTTCTTATGGCGCAGTGATATCACAACCGACTTGCTAAAGGCCTTAATGCCCACACCTGTGGCAATCACTTTTAATTACCTAGATGCTATGAAGAAATCATAAAAGTGTGACTGACTATGTCAACATGAACATTATACCATGGCGGTACAATTCGGAAGCATGGATGTGAAGTTCAGTCGAAAAACCCCTTAAGCCATAAGGCAAGAAATAAGAGAGTAAAGAGGTACCATCCAATTTTGTCAGTTGGAACTTTTTTTTGTATTCTCGGTTGGAACAGGGTTTCTTTTGTTCACAATAGCGCACAGTACAGCCAAGACATCGTGTAAGAATCCCTGTCAGATGAAGTCAAAGAAAAGGAAATAGAAGTCCACTAGCACTCTTATTCCTCCTTCAGTTGGGATGAAAAAATGAAAGAAAAAAAAAATAAATTCCCATACTCTTCGACCACTTATTCATTCTCTGATCGACCATAAGATCTCGCTAGGAAGATGCAAAATCGCAGCGTGATAGTCCATTCGCACACCACATTCTTGCTCAAAACAAGCACACGCCACCTCGCTCACGTCAAAAATATTCCATGGCAGGCGTAAATAACGCCCGTAAACCTCACTTAGTGACAGCGCAAATAAACATGCCCATGAATTTGATTTCAATTTAATTCTAATTCACGATCCCTGTCGGCAGCCCCCGTAAATAATCTCGTAAAGTTCACACCCTTAAACCAAAAAATATTGTAAAATTTGTATTTCAAGAATCTTCTTCGAAAAACTATTGACTGTGTCACATTTTCCACTGGAAATAGACGATAAGTTAGTAAGAAAAAAAATTTCGTACACTTCCTTATCATTACCGCTACGCTATCTGCTCCCTCCTGATATGAGCCATAACTTGTTGTCTGTTTGTATTCGCGGCGAGTCTGCTTTAAGTTGCGTAAGTTCACTCGAAAATTTAGCGTCATTATAGTCGTCATTAGAAAAACCACTTAAGCTATGCGGACCGTGCTAGTGTGTGCGCGTATGAATGAACTTATACCTATGTACCTACGATTCCACGTGTATCTGGTATCGAACAAAAAAACCTTTGAGTTGTATTCACAAAATGAAAGGAAAATATCTTTTCTTTGAAATGTGCCTGTCACTCGTGGTTCTACATTCTGTTGATTGTCAGCGGAACATTTGCACACATGTACACACGTCCATCCATTGCTTAGCCAAAGTTCACTTCTATTTATACTTTCAATGAGGCTATTAAGATTTCGTTGGAAATGGGTTTCAAATAGGTACTGACTACCTTGGAGTATTTTAAATGAGTGTGCTAATGCCGTTCCACTGCACTTCATGAGACATCGTCGATTTCCGCGGATTAGATTGATCATTGCAATTAGCGATGAATAAAATCGAAAAGTGTCTACGTCATGGGGAAGTTTTTGCGAGCACTGAGGCAAATTTAGTTCATTCACGAAGGTTAGCGCACGTGCCGGTTTAATAATCTCAATGAGTCGTATCTACCGAGAAAGGTGTCTTGTTTGTAGTCAGTCTTATCTTGGAAGGGATTCGATTTAGAGATAGGAACGTGTTCAGATGTTAAGGGCAGGAAATGTGATATTTCGTAAAGTGATAAATGTGAAGGCTAGCAGGCATGTCACACGTCAGTGCATACGTCATGACTTGGGTTTTTTTGTGAGAGTAAAGTTGTTGAATGTTCCTAGGTGGCATCGCATTTGATTTCTGACCAAAATAGTTCTAAAATCTGTAAATCGGAGGCTCCTATAACAATTAACGAGTAGGGCGCCAGAAGGTTACACCCCCGTGGGCATCACAATAGAACCTAAGTGAAACATGGTCCCACCACGTCTACACACAAGCCTAACCTAACCTAAGTACCTCAAGCACAAGTGGCTGCTGTAGAAATGTCGCATTCATTATTACGTCGAAATAACTTAAGTAAAGAAACTGTTCAAAATAAAATTAAAGAAACATGAGAAAATCAAAAGTATTATTGTGATCGGAATGCCAAAGCATTGCCAGTACTAAATTTGGATGATCTTGTTATTTTTAAGAAAAGCTGAAAAGAGTGGACTCGTGGTAAAGTCGTTGGTAATGTCAATGGTCGTTTAAGTCAAGGGACGCTTCATTGCCAAGACTACGACAAAATGTGAGAAATCCAGATAATTTAAAACCGATTTTACCGCCATTTAGGCGTAACGTACGCGATAATGTTAACAATGGCAATGAATCAATTGATCATTGTAATGCCGATGAATCAGTTCTACCAACGCGAGGAATATCAAACCGCTGATAGCTCTGATTCAGAAGGAGAGTCGGCAAACATAGATATCTGTCCAGGAGAACTCGTAGTGGTCGCAGTAGTCGGCCACCTCAAAGACATGGTTGTAATTATTTGGATTTTCGTATATCTGTTTTGTCTTTGCAAAAGTGAATGAAGAACACATTGCAAATTTTTGAAAGAAAAAAGCTTGCTTGCTTATACTTATTTATTATTTGTTTGGTATTGTACACTTTAGGTTAGGTTAGGTTGTAGTGGCTGACTGTTAAGGACAGTCACACTTAGGCCAGAGTAGGCTCGTTGTGATATCACCCGGATTGACTTCTCCTAACCTCGGAACCAGTTAGTGCTTGTAGCTCATTGAGGTCCCTAGGTGTAAAAACCTACGACTTGCCACAGTCCTGCACGAGTGGAGTAGGTGATGTCTGTTTTCTACCTCCTCTTCATCCATGCAGCTTCTGCAGAAATCATTATATGGGGCACCCATCCTGCGAGCATGAGTGCCAATTGCACAGTGCCCGGTTATGACTCCTATGAGAGTCCTTAATGAGTGTTTGCTGAGTATAAGTAGACTAAGCGACCGTTTAGGTTAAGTGATGGCCAGATTTCTGGATTGTAGACTGTGATTTGATGGTTTTTTCTGGTCAGAGTGTTTGAACGTTTTGGGGTATTTGTATATCAGTTGAACGTCGACGGTCATTCTAATAACAAAGCATAACAAATTTAGAACTAGTCCACTAAAGCAAAAGCATTCTCACTTTACTTAGGTTCGTTGAGTTTCGTTCAATTTTGGTTACTGAACTTAGAGTGATATCACTCTCTCTCTCTGCGCTCAAGAGTTGCTGCTGTCGGCTAGGGTCTGAAACACCATATGTGCAGGGCGTGCAAATGCACAAGGCACAAGCGGGTCGATGCGGTAAACAAATAAAATAATACAAATAACATATATGATTTAATCTGTTAACGGATGTGTTTGAATTCACACAAGACAGCATTCAAACAGAAGAATCTAGTTTGAAGAAAGGCCACATAAAACAGTAAAAAAGACGATTAGTGCAACGAGCAGAAATAAAATCAATTTTGTTAAATCGTATAATTCGTATATTAAATCAGAAAAGTAAGCTTCCTAAACTGTACATTTTGCCTTGTTAACTCAGAGCTGAAGGACGGGAGTGCTAAACATAGTCCTTGCACAGGGCGCTTATTTGGTTCAGACTTTCTTACGATCTATGCAAGATCCCTAATACATCGTTAAATTCTGACATAAACTTAAGTTAACTCAAGCCAGTTCTTGGCATTTTCTTAAGTGCCTTGACCCAATCTGGCTTAAGTGCCTACGAAATCCCTTGTTGCCCATCCTCTGGTAAATCCATTTTTCGTTCTTGAACATCAGAATTTGCTGTCACATGGATCATGCTTTACCTTGAATTAAGTTCACTATTCGTTGTAATGTTTATCAGTCAAAAAGACGTCAAGATCACATTTTGAAGCGGAAGGATTGCCTTATCAACTAAGAATTTTCTTCTGCTGGATTGTAGGGAATATGAGGCATTTGATATGGTTTTTTACTGCAAATCAATTGCCAATCCTTTATGGAATCGTCATGAATGTTCACGAAAAGAGATCAAGGGATGTGGGAAGTTACCGCATGCAACCAGATCAACATACACGAAAAAAAATCAGAAAACCGATTAAATATTTCCCCATTTTTTAAAATCTCTCACAAATTGTAAATTAAATAATTAAAAAATAAAAAGCCATAAAATAATCAGCACATATATTCGAAATCGTTTCCGCCATCGAAGCCATCGCCATGAATTGCTACTGACTACTCTACAGAGTTCATGTAACACGAAAAAATGTTTCACCTCTTATGGTATCGGTCTTCTCCTTCTCTACCCAAGACGTATTGTTAACCGGTATACATGAATTTAATGTCCATCAAAGCAAGAAAAAAAAGCACCACTTGTAATGAGGCTTCATGGAGTTTTGAACTCAAATTCAGCGCAATAAAAACCCAACAACGTCACAGTTCCTGTTCTCCTTAAGTGCACCGCGTGTTAATTGCCAAATTTTCAAGCTTAATATGCCTATCTTCAGGCCTGACATCATCGTATTATACCCCCAAGTTCACAGAACCTCTTCACGTGAGTATTGATGACATAATATTCAAAGCGCTGCAAGAGGAATTATAGTGATTCGCCCCCATGCTGGAGCACAAAATGAAAATTGTTTATGTGTATTTTGCGAGAGCAGTTTTTTTGTCTCGCCAACCAGAACTATTACTTCCTTGTATCATCTAGTAATTACGGCTCCCAAAATATGAGACTATAATTGCTATTTTTGCTTTGCTGTTTTTTTTTTTTTTCTGCGAACGACAGTCCTCACAGCACACTTGAAAACTTGAGTAAATAGCAGCGCCGTGACTGTGGGTTAAGCTGGTTGACGCAGCGGCTGGCTGTCGCACATAGTGAACATGTTTAAACTAAAGTTTGTTTTTTTTTCATTGATAAAGCAAACATGATTATTCTTTTTTTTTATTTAAGTAAGGCAAGGTTGATGTGTCAACATGATTCATTGGTAGCTTAAACTTGAAAACTAAACATCACGCGGATGACTTAAGATTGTTTTTGGGATCATCATCAATCATCGTGTGGACAACTGTTTTTTGGAAATGACACTCCGCCGTTCAGCGGGTTTGGTAAATAAGAACTGCTAATGTGGGATGTGTGATGAGTTGGCGTCGTTAGTTCATTGAGATGTGTGCAAATATGGTGCGATGCAACTTTGTATGGGATATGCGAAATGATTTAAGGTTCGTTGTGAAGCATTGTGTGGTCATCTGTGAAAGAAGAAACTGGGGATGCTAGCCGCAAGACGTCTAGAGAAGAGGGACCTCAATAAACTTGGAATTATATTCTTGCATCCGTTTTGATAAGCACTAAATAGCGAGGAGTTAGTACTAAAAACTGTGTTAACTGCTTATTCTTATTATTAAATGTGTGCTACTAGCTTAACTCACGTGTAATCACGAACGGATAACTTAAGCCACCGAATTCGACGTATAAAGGGCGGATAATCATTTTTTCACGGAGTTGGTTTTCAAAATTGACGACTAAGCCTTCGTTTAACATCAAAAAAAAGGATACATTTTTTCTGACAGACCTCGCATCTACAAATTTTAGGTAAAAATTTGGTAAATTACTAAAAATGCTCTCAAATTGTATTGATTGTCTATGTCGAATGGATAGGCTCAGTGCTGCAGAAATGATACCTTCCATTTCGCACAGATTTTGATAAACAACATAAACACAATTCGCACACGTCTGTGTCAACTGACCGATGGACTAGAATGTGGTGGGCCTTGGGATTGTGGGTATGTTCGTCGATCCAAACCTCGACGTCATACATTCGTTCCCTGGTCAGTACTACAAAAACAATTTTCACGGCCCCAACTCTTTGGGGTCACTGACAATGCTCAGAGAGTATTCTTGTCTAGAAAAAGTTTCTCAAACTTGGCCGTTCAGAGTAGAAAGGAACAATAGCACGCACAAAACGAGAGGCTGTTGAGAAGCTAGGCCCTGGTCTAATAAAGGGCTGTAGTGCCATCCGTATTATTATTATTATTATTATTACTACTAGAATGTTTAGTACAATTCGGTGAATTGTTGCCGTGCAGTTAGCTACAAAGAGCTTAGAAAAAAGTTCACTATCCTGTGTTGACTACGACGTTGGCTAAAAAGTGGATAGCTGTACGGTCTTGCTTGCGTTGATGGGGTCTGGAGGAGAAGATTCAACCACGAACTGTACCGCGGCATGCACCTAGTTAAACGTCTTCGGATCCAACGCTTAAGATGGCTAGGTCATGTAGAGTGGATGGACACCACATCTCCGGCCCGAAGAGTCTTTGATTCCGAGCCATTTGGACAACGCAACAGAGGACGTCCTCGAACGAGATGGCGCACACAAGTTGAGAAGGAGCTCAACCCATTTGGTGAACGCAGCTGGATGCATCCGCCGAAAGATCCTGCTGACTGGAGAGGCTTTTTGGTTGAGGCCCAGATCCACCCCGGACCCGAATTTAATCCATTTACGCACGCATATAAAAATCAATGTTTCTTTCCTTCATAGACTCTTAAATGGGAATAGATAGAGCACTGATGTCTTTGGCTACTTTCTCCAGATTTTTGTGGAACATGTTTTGGAACAATTATTTTTTTTATGAGTATACTCGATCCTTTTGTACTAAAACTAAATTTATTCGATACGGGAGTTGAAGCCCCATAAAAACAAGAAAATTCTTTCCATATACAATATTTTATAAATTTTAAAAATGATCCACAAAATATATTTCCTGTCACCCGTAAATTTCCTGCAAAATTAGCAATCTCCGAACAGAGGCAAATCACGAATTCGTTTTAACGATCGCTTGATCATCTGACTTCCAAGGGGTCAATAAAATAAATCGTTCAACACAGTCTTGAAAATAAAATCCCATACGATAAGCTGCCGTAAATCAGACATCAGCTCATCATCACGCTCTTAGATAGAATGAGACAAGACAAGAAGTACAATAAATTGCTATCAGATTGAGACGTCACAGAAAGGATTCACACTTGCTCCTCCCAGGTGATCGTGCAAACTTAAATTGCACTTTTGTCATACTTTACACATTCACTGTGCATGATTCAACGTAGTTAGCACCTCAAAAAATAGAACGCTTAAAAATAACTGAGACTGTGTTAATTTACAGGCCGGGTGCAACTGACAAGCACGATGCACCAAGTCTGTCCAATGAACTTTTCACTTTTCAAAAACCGAACTCATCTTTGGGTCGTCAACTGAAGTCCCCATCCCCCACACACAGACACACAATCTCGTATGTAAATAAGTGCTAAATTCGTATGCAAATTGATTTGCGAAGAAAAACAAATTCACTAACATCACGTTAATTAGTCTCAGACCTTGCATTGAACACAGCCATTCACCAATACTTCAAGGGGAAAAAAACGTGATGGTTAAATTTTTCAAAATAACACTATGTGGAGAGGTTCTGCTGCTGATAGCACTTCTAAATTCAAACCGCGACTGCTCGTTATCTCTCACATTTAACTTAACGCAAAAAATATGTACGTACACCGACGTGGTGGGTTGATGGGTAGGTTGTGTGTTTAGTCATTGGGGTGGAGTGCATTATTGAGAGCCTTACACTAGACCAGCCGAGGAGTACTCACCTTATTTTGTCGATGTCACACCTCATGAATTGCTCGATGAACTGTGAAAATTTATTCAGGTATCCCCCGCTTTATGATTCTCTGTCCAAGAAGACTAAGTACCCCCGACTTGCACCACTGGATTAAATGATCCTCTTTCACTTGTTTTCTTTTTTTTTTTCGTTTTCACAGTTATTGCAGTTAGAATGACTTTTTTTTGAGAAGTGTAAATCACCAGCACGATTTTGGATTTAATTGGTCGAAATAAAAGTGAAAATTGAGGAAAAACAGAAAATGAAAATTAACTGAAGCACTTATTTATTTTTTTCTTCCTTCTCCCAGCTTTCAATCACTCGAAACACTTTTTCTTTTTTTTTTCTTATTGCCGGTTCTTTTTTTTTTTCTTCTCAATTGCAATCCATAAGAAAATGCAATTCAAGAAGTACCACGGTACAGAGATGTGTGTATGGTTTACTTCTCTCTATTCTCTTTTCAATTTAACACTTTCTACACAGTCTATCGATCAAACCGACATCAGAGTATGGTCAAATTGCCTTACGGACATTTATTATGGGTAAAGTACATCCAAAGCCTGTAAGGAAATATAGGACAAAAAGAATGTAAAATAAAATCAAAGCAAAAACAACAAAAAAAAACAGATCAGCAAATGTAAGTGATAATCACGATTGACAGAACGATCAAGAAAATAAATTAGCAAAATTCCAAAAAAAATAACTACACCACTACAGATTATCTCACGAAACTACGAAAAAAAAATATTTATATATTTGCCATAAATTAACATTAAAATATTTAAATTATTTTTTTTTTCAAATACCGCACGAAACGAACCCCCACATCAAAGACGATCGATATTCTGAGCGCTGCGATGGCAAAAATATTCAGCGACACTTTCAATATACATATCTCACATTCAATAGGAAACAGAAAAAAAAATTATATTATTGCCTTCAGCAGAACCAAAAAAAATCAAAAAAAAAAAAAAACTAAGTGTGCCGCGTTGAAAGAAGCGCAGAAGAAGAGGTTACAAGCAGCAGCTGCACTACCAGTACCGCTCAAACCGAAAGCTTTTCGACAAATAACCCACTCGGTGGTTGGGTCGTTTTAAGGCCTCTCGACGTTGAAATAGTGAACCAAAACCGAAACAGCCACACGTACTGTGAGAACGTATTTCACACAGTGGTGTGCTATCAAAAGAAAAATAAAACAGAAATGAACAGCAACAAAAAAAGCACTACACTAGAGTGTGTTGTTAAAATTAAAGCGCACACCAAGCAAAACACACACATGCACACAGCGCACAAGTCTACACTTTAGCCGCTGGCAGAGTCGCTCCGCTCCGCAACCAACAGCCGAACACAATCAAGCGCGTCGATGGATTTTTGTCGAATCTAATTCGTTTTGCGCGCTCTCTTGAGAGTGCGTGTGCTCGTTCAGATACAAGTCATACTAGTCGGCGGTCTATGTTTGGCTAACCGGTAAGGCTAGCAGTGTTGTAGGTGATACCGGCCGCCAATGGATAAAAGGCATAACAGATGAACTTGAAATGAAAAGAGAACAAGTAAAAATGAATGAATAAGCCGGCTGATCTCATGATCATGATGTGAGATACTTTGGTAAAACTTACAACAGCCTTAATGGTCAGAGAAAGGTATCGCTGGCGGTACGAGTGCGAGTGCATGTTGTATGAGAAATTATATGTTTTTTTTTTTTTTGGAATGGAACACATGCAAGGAAAACGGAGCGGCAGCTGTGAAACTTTATTTAGATGACTGTGATGTTATTACGAAACCAGGTTGATACTCGTACTTAGGTAGACGTTGTGACAGTAATTGCACGAAGATCGCTTTCTTGCGATTTCATTTCATTTAAGACACTGTGACGCTTCAGAAATGGTATCCATATGCGCACATATAGTGTGTGTCTATAAGTGGACTCAATGATCATCTTTTGATGAACTAATTTAGGTTGAGGAACTTGTTGACAGTCGCCGTCGTTTCAAACTACGTAAATTAAAAATCAGTTTAAAACCACTAAGCAAACACAAACAATGAATGTGTGCACAATTGCTGTTAGCAAGAATTTAATAAATAACAGAGCCTTCACTGTGTGTCTGTGTTTCTCTGGAAACGAGAAAACCGTTGCTTAAAGGAAGTATTGTCGACTTCTTAATGAACGGAAGAGGATGTTCCATGCAACAGGAAGAGGATGTTCCGGAAGCGTTCCATGTGCTAATCCTAAGTCGATAGTTGTTACTTTCCGTACGCCCTAGTAAGTCATGACGTCTCCCGAGGCATGCACACCTAGCCCATTGTTGGTCCACTGTGATACTCAGTGTCGTTGATTTGATCCCAACGGCAATTGGTGACTGGACCAAATTTGAAAACCAGATAAAAACATATTAACTTTGCTTTCATCGGGATTCGAACCTGGGACCACATTGACCAAAGGTAGGCACTCAATCAACCACGCCATCCATCCGTTCAGCTGGCTTAAGGCGTGCTTTTAATGCTACTCCATCAGACAGCTGACCTTTTGAAAGCCCATGGACGTGGTGATTGGACCAAGTCCAAAAACTCGCTGGATCCTGATGAGTGAGAGTCGATGGCGGAGGATCGAGTGGCCCGGAGATCTCTAGTGCGTGTATATTATCGCGGGTTAGAAGATGATGGTGATGAATGTAGCGGAAAGAAGAATAAGATGTGAGAAATGAAGCAATGCTTACTCCGCTACAAATTACATCACAAGACTACCTAAATTGCAGAGGATTTCAAAGAAATACGGGAGAATTCGCAAGTAGCAGATCACAACTATAACGACATTTCGTGTAGCTTCCGTCAGCGAATTCTACTGTATTACAAAATAAATCTGGATTCAGACAGTACATTGTGCACACCATGTAATTCACGTGCCATTTTTAGCAACTAGAGCCACACGAGTAGGCGAGTCCGGAAATGTAATTTCATCACGGAATGATTTATGCCTAGAACATTGGCGGAAACTCGTGGCGGAACTGGTGTAACACTAGACGTCAATGATCAATTAGTCCTAAAATAAACCTCATGTACAGGCCCTATTTTGGCGGAACAGTACAAAAACAAAGAAAACAAAGTGTTTGCATGCTCGATCAATTTTTGCTTGTCGTCATTTCTGTTTCAGTAATGATTGCCAATCGAAGGGATGGCAATTTATCATTGTTCAGCTGCGAAAACGAGAATAAACTTACCGCTGTCTTGACGTATTTTTGATTCGACTCATTAAAGGCTTTTTGCCAAGGAACAGTCTTCAGTTGACACAAAAGATAGTCGTTGGTAAGTTGCGGGAAGTAACATTTGCTTCAGCGACATCATTGAGGCATAATTTCTTTTTAAGCATAATGGGAGCCAGCGAAACATCATGAAAACATTTCTGTTGCCCAATTCGAATCAGTACCAGTGAGGGGTGTCACATCACACATAACAATGTCTACAGAATTGTGTGTACAATGTACATAAAAGAGTCTGCTTGCCCAACACAAGAAGGGGACGACCACTTAATCGTTGTAAAATTTTACTTAAATTAAAATTTATTAAAAAGGAGTGTCTATTGGTCTGGAGTAGACAAATCAATGCTCTTATTCGATCGTTTGAACGACCATCATCTTAAAAATTGTGGAATGACTCACAACACGTACATTCGGTATGGATGGTTGTGGCCTGTAGTGGTATGGGTATGTACGTCGACCTAAACGCACTTGAACCTCTACGTTGTAGGTTCGTTCCACGGTCTGAGCAACAAGAAAATTTTCACGTCCCTACTTTTTTCGAGTCGCTGACAATGCTCAAAGAGTACTGTCTAGAAAAAGGTTCTCAAACTTGGCCGTTTGTAGTCGGCATAAGACTGTATGTTCCCTTCAGTCGCGATAGGAAACAACGAGTGGTTGCTGAGAAACCAGGCCGTGGCCCTCTAGCGCTAACCCACTGCTTTCTGGAGCCGAAATCTGTACGCCTTGGGAGCCTGCAGTGCGGATTCGTGGTGCATTCGAAAGAAAATATTTACTTCCTACCTACTGTCCTATCTGCGAGGAAGACGAATGGAGGTAAAGACATAACCACGAACTCTATGAGCTCTAGCAGGATGTGGGTGTAGTCCGAATGACATAAATCTGTCAACTACATTTGGTCGGTCATACCAAGTGCATGGACATCAACGACAACATCAAAGAGGACACTCGAATCCAAGCTTCCTGGGTCGAGAGTTAGAACAAGACCGAACCTACGGTATAAAGACCAAGTTAAGCTGCGAGCAAAGACCGTCAACGATAGAAGGCAGTGATGTCTCAAGTTCGAACTTTCCATGGGTCGTAGGCATGATGAGTAATCTAATAAGCCATTGACACGCACTAGCCTCCGCCAACACATAAAATTTGTTGCAAACAGAATCTGACTCTCTCAAGGGCGAGGCTAACGTTCATTGTGGCCACAATTGACGCTCAGTCTATATCAGCAATGCAAGAGGGTTCAATCAATCTGAATTTTTAAAATAATTATCCTCTGTCCTATACTGACTCCCGTGGCAAATCGAATGCCACAAAACTGTCTCCCACTCAAATTCTTAAAATCAACCGATGAATCGAACTTTTTCCATTAACGAGTATCGAATAAACAGTCGAATATCGAATATCCACCCGAAAGTTCCATCAGCTCAAGCAGTCCGGCCAAATCTTATCAATTTACCATTTATTTATTTCTCAGCAGCGTGTCCAGCACAAGTAATTTATTATTCCTAAATTAATATACAACCAAGAATAAGAAGAAGCAAAAAACCGAACGAATGACTTTGACTTTATCAATTTAATCTTAAGCGGGGCACTTTCGTTTTTCTATGCATTTGCGCGTGTCGCCCTTCGTCGGAGCGCAAACTTTGTTATCAGTCTGAACCGTGAGAGAAAAGCTCCCTGCTCCCAAGTCATACAAGTTCGATTCGAACACGCTCACCCATTCCGATTCCTCTATTTCTTGCCTTGCCACCCATCGCACCGTGGAGACTTCCCTCCCGGGTGCTTCTCTATCGTGCACTAGCACTAGCAAACTATCGTCTACACATCTAAGCGCACCCGAAGCTTAGCGAAATGTGCTCATCCCATGTGACGTGTTACTGCCTGATAACCGAGACCGCTCCTCACGTATCTAGATAAATTTAAATACTCCACTGAACACCGCGCAAGCTTTGAGGCTTAACTAGTGTCTGCGTGTTTTAAGTGGAAAATCATATTCCACCCACTGCGGCTGGCTGGATGGCTTGTTTATGGATCCGGCTCTGCGATCGGCTGTCGAACTCGTTTGTCCCCAGTGAGGTGACTCAAATCACGAGATTGCACGGTATTTAATCAACGGAGTAAGAAGACGTTTTTTATTTCCCATAAATATCGGCTTATGAATGGTGATCATCGTGGCGGCGTTCTCATGGGTTTGAGCGCAGTTCCGCCCATCGGATCGTTAAAACCCATCGTTCACTTAAAGGCTCGGTTTCACTTTTATCGATAGGTGGCTTGAAAATTCTTAATGATCCCCGGATATCTCCGGAGATGCGAGCGGCTTTCTGTGCATTGTTTTGCTTTTTATTCGATTCGACTGTTAGTTGCGCCGCACCGATGCGGTTCGTAATAAATTTATGAAGTGAATGAAATGAAATTAATGCGATAGAGCCTGTCGAGTCAGTCGTTAGACGAAGTGCTAAAATAGTTGTGCATGATGTAATCTCGTTGAATTCTCAGGGGTACGCACCGGAATGTATAACTGATGATGGCGGAGCGTACGTTGGCAATAAACAATCCGAGATTTTATGATAATGTTATGCCCAATCAATCGAACTTTTATGAACACGCATTATTGACGGCTCTGATTGGAAGAATTTTTGCAGTGATTAATAAATATTTGAATGTCTTATTAACAGTGGCAAGCGGGTATTTATGAACGCCTGGGGAACTGAATGACGGCGATTCGTTTTTGGTTTTGTTTTAAGTTTATTACTTTTATGCTTAGTTTTAAAGCTAAATAATTATGAAAAATTAACGAAAAATAGTTTAGCTCTTTAATTAGGAAGGGATACCAAAGACGAGTGCCTAATAAATCAATTACACAACCAGACTTGAGGCCAGATAAAATCGGAACAGGCTCGTGTATTCTCCTGGCCGGCATTCTCAAGTCGTGGCAACTAAAGAAGCGTTTGGTAATGGTTTCAATAGATGTAATGCTGTTAGCTGATATTGCCATTCGCTCTAACAAATTTTTAACGTAACAGAAATCCAAGCCAATGCATAGATTCCAATTCTAAGCTAGTCATGCAGAACTCAAAGCTATAATTTTATGTTGGACTTGAAGTAAAAGGGATGAAATCGAAAATGTCGAAATGACGAACGAAAAGACTAATGATCCCGACAGTAATGGGGTTGGCTTTAGAAAATCAAGTTCGAACATCAATGTCATTCATGAGGTACAGGGTTGCGCTCCAATTGTGCTACAGTAAGAGACTCTAATAACTTTTTCTGCAATCAATTGAATTCAAAATATTTTGCTAATTTTTAACCGTAATGACCACCATGCTCATTCAAGCATAAACGACACCTCATAACATAATTGTTGAAATCGGGATCGCCTCAATTATTATTGTAAAGGATTGCTTCAATTCAAATTCCTTGTTTCGTTTCGTTTTGTACACCTATTGCTTGACAAAACCCCATAAAAATAGTTTGGTGCAGTCAAGTCTGGTGATCTAGGTGGGAAGCGGAAAATGGAGTTTCTGGAAACTAGCTTGTTTCGGAATCTTGCAGTTATTCCATCTTGCTGGAACCAAATGTTTTTGAAAGAGATCCTTCTTGGGAATAATTCTGAGTAAAAAAAAACTTCTTTAACATCTTATAATAACGATATTTTCCTTGCCACCCTGTAGTTGAAGCAATACTTGGGAAATATGGAGAGAGCAAAAAAAAAAAATACCGCGTTATATTTCCATCAATGGGTAGTGAGTAAGGAGTGCCCTAACCAGAATGAGTGCGCCACAGTCACAATGCATAAAGTGACTACTGGTGGAGGACAATCGTTGGGTATTTCCCAAGCAGAATACCAGACAGTCTATAGCCTTGTTCCTCACCATGGCAGTGTTGGGATTGACACTCCCACAAGCCGTTAAAACTTATGGCTATTGGGTTTGCCTTTGTTTTCGTGGCACAAACAAAATGGAAACCAGCAAAAATGAGAATCAAAGATACACCTTGACCATGCCACTCGATCCACCTCCACACATCAGGATTCATTCCCAGGGAGAGTTTTCGAACTGGGTTCAACCACCTCGTCTTGGGTGTACCAAGTGGCCGCCTACCTGTTGCAGTCGCTTTCAAGAGACGCCTCGGTGGTCGTGATGATAGGGACATTAGTGCCACGTGCCCTAGCCATCGAATCATAGTCCTTTACCTTCGAAGAAGCGTCTACACAGCATTGAGACCCTCTTGCACTGCCGTATTTCTCAACCTATACTGGCTAGTAATTCCCACAACAGCAAGAAAATGCATGGAAAATGCAAATCTTAGAGTTGGTTCCCATTTAATTGGACCCAAAGAAGCTATAAAGTACCCAAAGTTAATATTCGACAATCACAATGAAGGGTCACGTAGGCAGGCAGTGCTATCTGGAATAGCTCCCACACATTGGAGACCTGAACACTTGAGTACGATCCTGGTTTCCACAGTGGTGGACTCAACCCTTCTATACCCTTAGCGTGAACTCTCACTACCAAGATGACAGTGAGAAGATTTGGTCACCATACAGGTTATGTGCAATAAGGAGAATTAGCAGTATCGAACAATTTCGAATGAAGCAGCCTGTGTTATTGCGAGTACCGTCCCTACAAACACGGTCGCCAATGAGAGGAAAAAAGGTGCACCTTAGGTGATCGACTAACAGCTCAGAGACTAGCTTAAGCTGGAGAGCAAATACAACATCACTATGGCAATTCAGACGGGACACCACAAGCACTGCATAATCTACGGAGGAGCAAAATAGTCCCGACTTCATAGCCAGCCATACGCAGCCATACGCAGAGGCAGTTGAGAAGTCGTCGGAAACCTCCTTAATAAATGAGCTAAAAAAGCTCGAAAGACTAAAGCAAGTTGAGGGGCACATAGTGTAATCTGCTAAGGTTTCTTTTACACACGTTAAGCTCATCGCCGACTTTTCAATATTATAGGCAAGAAAGTTGATCTTACAAATAATTTCTAAAAAAATCATACATGTGAGAGCGGTCCAAGTAGTCCGGAAGTGCTGCAAGCCGGTGCTGACGTGGCGGCAGCGGTAGAGGAGTGCAGAGTCGGGATTAATGCGTAGACTTATTCTCGACATCGAATCTTCGGGTCTACGAATCCTGTATGTTAATGGCCTAATGGACAACATCCTGTACCTCAAACTGGCTTGTCGGGCCGATATTCCGTCACTCTTAGGTCTATGTAGACCCATTGTATGGCCGATGAGATCACGATGTTTCTTGTTCCGGTGGCTTTGGGTTAAGCCAGCCCGGTGTCCTAATAAACCTTTGAAGAGATGTTAATGGAATGTCTGCGCGCCGACTGCCATTCTGAGCACCTTTTCATCGCATTTCAGGAGTTCGTGGGATTGAGCATCCTTCCACCCTTCTAATGGTAGCTTGCATACACATGTCGAGTGGTGGAAAATTCAATAACATCTCGAGGTCTGCGTGGTGGCCAGTGGCGTTGTGGGTATGTGCGTCGACCCCAACCTCGACGTCGTAGGTTCGATTCCAGCTCTGAGCGACAAGAATAATTTTCACGACCCCACCTCTTTCGAGTCACTGACAATGCTCAAAGTGTATTTCCTGTCTAGAAAAAGATTCTCAAACAAAGCCGTTCGGATTAGGCATTAAACTGTAGGTCCCTTCCACTCGTGAGAGAAAAATAGCATGCACAACACGAGTGGTTGCTGAGAAGCTAGGCCCTGGCCCTCTATGGGCTGTAGCGCCACCCATATATTATTATTATATCTCAAGGTCTGCTGCCGAGGTGGTAGAGGGTGCTTATGTAATGCTCAGGCATGCTACATCCACAAGATTACCTGGGGGATGGAAAGTGGTGTTCCTTGACCTAGGTGGCGCAGTGTTATAAGTACTAACAAACTCTCTGCAGCTGCAGCTGCCCGATGTCATCTCATTTCAATTTAGCCTACCAAAGCGGGAGTGTGGTTACAATGAGAACTGTTCCGCATTTCGACAAATATTCCTCCAAAATTATTCTGACCAGCTGCCGAAAAACTACACCCCATATGTGCCCGCAGGCTGTCAACTCTTGACAAAAACTAAGCAAGTGGCTCTCCAGCAATTGGAACCAAATAAACAAATAGAATCTTTAAATCACTTCCTAACACGGAAAAATAAATCAGACATACGTCAGGGACCGGTCGGAATTCACGTTTAACCATCCACCACATGATCGACTAAGGCAATACCACTTAACCAGACAATGTAGCATGTATCCACGAACAAATCTCCTGGCAAACTTTGATTATATCGATCTAATGGACTCTATTTCGCTCGTACATATATAGAATTCCCCTCAATTAAACGAAACGATTAAATTTAATTGTTTACTATTCTCCAATCGTTTGCGGAGGCATAAAACCGAAAGCGCTCTGTAGTCGATTTTTCTTCGCCTCAACCTGTTGAATTAGCCGCAAACAACATCGTCATCAGCATCGGCGAGATTCCGCCCAAACAGCAAACTATAAAAATAAACAAAACATCTAAACGCTTGTTATGTAATTCCAAAACCATCGGATGACCTAGACCGAGTGGAAGGCTGTCGCCGACAAACAGACGCACAGACATAGGCGTACGCATGTGGTTCTACATCTACACGTCCTCAGTCCAATGAATGCTGCGTTATTAACAGCACAGTCAATGGGATGCTCTGTTGTTTCTCCCCCCAACGCTGGCCCCACACACACACCAAGTATGCCTCTGTAGGCGTATCTCCTCAATTGAGTGACCAAATTTCGATGAAATGCATTTTTTGGATGAGATTATCACTTTGGGTGTGGTGGCTGTGGCACCAATTAATTAATTTTTTCGTAATTAGTCTTGACCTTTGGTGGTCTTAATCAAATAAACGGGTGAGCGCTGAATTCTCGTGAAGTTAAAGGAAAAAAAATTAATTGATCGCAATGTCACTTTATTTATTGTCCTCAATTGAACACGACGAATACATGTAGGTACATAAAACGAGCGAATGAAAGCGACTGTGAAGTTGGTAATTATGTGTAGGAACGATTCGCATTTTGTCTGCCTACAAGGTGGAGGGAGGGTGTTTGCATTCAAACATTGCGTGGTGCACCTACATATGTTGTGTCTATTCTATGGTAGCACTCTGTAATAATATTAAGACGAAAAGAGGGAGTACGAGTGGAAGCTTAACACTCGGGTTGAGGGTAATTTGGCGCTGAATGTATCGTCGAAGTCGACTAGTAAGAGAAGTGACGACAAGTGTTTTAATTGCGTGAGTGGAGTAATTTCCGCCCTATTCGCTAATAGTATTGAAGAATTTTCTATAGACATATGTTATACATACGCTTATGATACTAGTAGTGGAATTCACAACTTTGAATTTAATTTGTGAACGCACTCTTTCACTAATTATACAACTGTCTCTGTCAATTTATTCTTCTTCTTCCTGTGGCGCTACAGTCCGGGGTGAACCTGGGCCTCGGTCAAAAATCCTCTCCAGGTGGCACGATCCTTAGCCAGCTGCCTCCAATTTCAAATTATTCAGCAAACTTTAAATTGTATCACGGTAAAGTAAACGAAGTGGTGGTCCGTGGTGGGTATATGCGACCGACCAACATCGACGTCGTAGGTTCGATTCCTGCTCTGTGCCCCAAAAACATTATTCACGGTCTCACCTCTTTCGGGTCCCTGACAATGCTCAAAGAGTAATTCCTGTCAAGAAAAAGCTTCTTAAACTTGGCCGTTCGGGGTCGGCATTAAACTGTAGACCCCTTCCGCTCGTGAGAGAACAATAGCACGCACAATGCAAGTGGTTGCTGAGTAGCTAGACCCTGGCCCTCTGCGGTCTGTAGCACCCATATTTTTATATTATAAATATAAAGATAACAAAGATCCATTATTGTCTGTGCAGAAGATCTCAGTCAAGTTATTTCATGAGGCGAGCATGTTCCTATTGCTTTTCACATACTTCGAACACAACGGGTCACAATTTGCGTATCAACTTATTTGTGTATTTTGTGCTGACCCGTGGCGTTGTGGGTATTGGGTCGACCCCATCCTCGACGTCGTAGGTTCGATTCCAGCTCTGAGCGACACAAATAATTTTCACGACCCCACCTCTTTCGAGTTACTGACAATGCTCAAAGAGTATTTCCTGTCTAGAAAAACCGATGACAAAGGCAGCCACCATGCTAAATAAGATTTTGTATCCTCTTACAGCTTGGAACCACCTAACTACCTTAGTATTAAGAATTTAATTCATTGGTTCTCAAACGTACCCAATTGCATTCGAAATTTTTGGTCGTGAAATTTTCAACCTCAGTTGTCGGGCACATCATCAAATTCGGAAAGCTTCGAGAGATGCTGAAAAATATAGTCGCAGAAAAATCATTTTTATTGACGATACAAACAATAAGACTGGTAGCAAAAAATGGTCGTATGACATGCGTTTGAGCTTATTCTGAAAAAACGTTCATACTGATTGGTGACCAACTCCATATGTGCGAAAAGGTATTAAGTCCGTGAATTAAAATTTATTCTGACATTCAAGAGTCAGCGCAATAATCAGCTAACTGCCTTTAGTTGCACGCTCGAATTTTGTTAAGGTTTTATTTTAATTTGCTTAAAGTTTGGGCAGTTTGGAAGCTCTTTGCATGACGTATCCATCTTCGATACATACTTGAAAAGGGTTATGTTGCTTCACATTTAAAAATGATCCATTCTCCTGCGGAATAACCAAGTCCAGAGCTTAGAAAATATTTCCTGTGCATATTCTGTGCTTGATCTCAACATTGATATGCATAGTCTAACCTATTTACACCGTGGTAGACGAATACTTTGCGAAAATTAAAGTTGTATCTGACCATTGTGACGCCCTGTCCAAGGCATCTGTTTTGAGTGCACTTTAAGATCAAGCAAAACTCGTATTAGCTGTCCCAAAATAATATAACTGAACCTATGAAAATATCCCAAAATGCTTTGTGGCGTCAACCTTTCATTTGCCAATCGGAGTTATACGTTAGGTGTACAGTGTTACCTAAATAATCGTTACTAAATTTTATCGGAACGCCTAGTTCTGCAACGGTCTTCACGGTGTTCAAACTGCAACAGAACTGAAAAAAATGTTGCTTAATGCTTTTTTGAAACTTTGTAAAGGTGGCACCAGATAGAACGTAATTTACATGTTATTTCTAAATGACTGTGTTCTTGGGAGGTGGGCCCCTGCCAAGCTGCTCATCGGTACGGTTTGTGTGAAATTTTGATTCAGCGCACCGGATAGGAAGAGAGATGATAGAACGGGGTAAAGAGACGGCTGCATTTTAGCTTCATGTCTCATCATAAGAACATTCGCAAGAGCCATTGACTCGCACCGCTACAAGGGGAAAGGCCCCTCGAAGAAGAAATTGACTAATATGCTGAGATACTTCAACATTTACTTTCCCGAAGAGAATAAGAACTCGATGTGCAAATTAGATCTTATCGTATGAAGCTTCAACTTCAATGGAAGCATCATTCGCTAAGACATGTTCGTGAATAAATTTGCTTCACCAAAGTATGAAACAAAATCCGTACATCGCTTATTTGTTGGAGGATTCAAAATTCAGACAGTGCAAAGCCTTCGGTCGGTGTGTGTTTCCAAATAGTTAGCTGCAGCTCAGCAAACATCAAGATTTCGGTTGTAGACCGATTGCTTCTGCTGCTGCAAGCTAAACAAAAAATGTTCAAATTCCGAAAATTAATTTTCTGAATGCATGATGTCATTCCTGCATTTCGTAGCCACCACAAAATATTCGCTTGTTAGGTCACCCTTATCACAAGTGCTTAGTCAGAACACACCCAACAACACCAGAAACGGTCTTATCGAGCTTTTTTACTTGTGTAAATATTTACGAAAAATACAAACGCAAAATCAACTTAAGGCAGAAAGGAGAGCCTTTCGCATGTTTGGCAAAATACACGATAAGATAAGAGGGAGTTTGTTAACTCTTTTCAGGCAAGAAAAATGTGGCTCATTGCCAATGGGAGGAGTTCGTGTTACTCACTTGTTGCAACGTTCATGTTTCTGGGCGCTTCTTCCACGCTTGGACAACACGAATGAATGACCATATGGCGATTCAGAGCGAATGCCTTTGCCTTTGAAATCTGAGTCGCGGAAGTTCAGTGTACATATTTTAATGTTAGTCGATGTCGCGAGCTGTGTACATACATGTGTAGCTTACATTTTAGATTTGATGCTATCTTATCTCGAGCGCAAACAGTGATAAGATACTCGCACTTACAATGCCTGTGTACATATGACTGTTCTCTCTGAAGGGGAATGAATGAGACACATTTTGTGGGAATATGCTTGAAAAACTTGGGTTACGACGACGTTCAAGATTAAGTGCTTCTGAACATTTCTATGGAAAGTTTAGCAAGTGTTGTGTAGGAACACAGTTTTCTGCGAATGTGTCAGCTTAGGGGAGTAGAGAGACAGTTTTGCTAGTCATTTTTGAAGGGAAATGCCAGAAGGATGAAGTCGCTCTCAATCATTGGTTCTAGGTTGTGAACTCATCATCATCATGGACTACAATAGGAAGTGAAGCACATGAAAATAACCTCAAAATGTGACCAACAATCGTAACACTATTCTGCTGGCGAGTTGTTGGATTAGATTGAGGCCCAGTTCAAAAATAGACAAAATTGTAGAAGTTCTTTTTATGAAAGAAGGATTAGAATTACGAGCCTATAGTGGCTGTCCTGTTTAAGACGAGATATCATCGTCTAGGCATCTTATACACTTACTTAGTTATCAGGCAGACGACCCATGAAGGTCCAAGCCTGAGCAATCGTTGCCTTCCATCGGTTACGGCAGTGACTTGTATGAATTACGTTTGGCATCTTCTACAGAAGTCTTTAGAAAAAAGGCCTAGTCTCGGCGAAATTTGAACTGCTCGATACATCGTTAAGCGATGCGACAATCGGTTGTTATTCTTGAGTTCACAGAGAGCGATGTCTACGATTTTGTGTTGTGTGTTTTACGTATGTGGTTGTGCGGAGGGCTAACAACCCACCCACAAAAAAAAATAACTGTTACGGAAGAGCAAGCAGCCTCGGACGAACGGACGGAACCCCAACGACGACACGGCGCGAAAAAGGACTACGATTTGCGAGTGTGCTCCTGGAATGTAAGAACACTCTACACTCCGGGGGCCGCACAAAAACTGGAAAATATCCTCACGCAGTATAAAGCGGATATTACTGCGCTCCAGGAAATACGCTGGATAGGACACGGAATTATGAAAAAGAAAGAGTGCGACATATATTACAGCTGTCATAAAAGGTTGCACATATTTGGATGCGGATTCGTCGTGGGAAAGCGGCTAAGGTCGAAGGTCATCGACTTCAAACCGATAAGCGATCGCCTGGCTGTGATCCGCATCCAAGGCAGATTCTACAACATCAGCCTCATATGTGCACACGCCCCTACCGACGAAGCTGAAGACTCTGTCAAAGAGGATTTTTACGACCTCTTGGACGGTGCCTACGGAGCCTGTCCGGAGTATGATGTCAAAATCGTACTCGGAGACTTCAATGCTAAAATCGGTAAGGAAAACATCTTTGGCGGAGTGATCGGAAAGCACAGCCTCCACGACACGACAACAGACAACGGCTTCCGACTCACAGACTTTGCGACAGCACGTAATATGGTCATAAGTAGCACAAGGTTCCCTCGCAAAAAAATCCACACAGCAACCTGGCGATTACCGGATGGTCGAAGCGCCAACCAAATCGACCATGTGCTTATTGACGGAAGACACGCGTCAAACATCCTGGATGTGCGAACATTCAGGGGGGCAAACGTCGACTCTGACCACTTTCTTGTTGCAGCAAGATTCAGAGCTCGACTGTCCAATGTCAGAAAGCTGCACCAGCCGACAAAGAAAACTTTTGACATTGGACGCCTAAGCACACCGGAGATTGCCAGAGCCTACGAAGAGCAATTAAGTGAGAGACTCTCCGGTATGCCTACGTCAAGTGCCAACGAGATGTGGTTGCATTGCCGCTCGGCCATCAAAGAGGTAGCGGAAACTACATTAGGCTACCTACCACCCCCGACAAGAAACCCGTGGTATGATGGCGAGTGTGAGCAGAAAAAAACGTGCAACCGACTAGGCATACCAAAAAGCGCTGCAACGGAAAACAAGAGCAGCGCAAGAGGAGTACCGGGCTAGAAGACGGGAGGAGAAAAAGCTTCTACGCCTGAAGAAAAGGTCTCTCGCCACCTCCCAGCTCAAGGATATCGAAGAGTCTAGGGACAAGCAAAAAATACGGGCCTTTTACAAAAAAGCCAAAAGCCTGGCCACAGGCTTTAGGAAAGGCACCCAGGCTCTTCGAAATTGCGAGGGTAACCTAGTTACGGACCCCCAGGGAATAGTGGATGTGTTTAAGCAGCACTTCCAACAGCTGCTTAGCGGGCCTGACCAGGAGAGAATGATAGGGAACCAGGAAATCCCAACTCCAGTCGACGAAGAAGTCCTCCCACCTAGCTTTGAAGAAGTCGGTACAGCCATTAAAAGGCTGAAGAACAACAAAGCCGCAGGCTCAGGTGGTTTCCCATAGGAGCTTTTCAAAGCTGGGGGCAATGTAATGGTAGGGAGCATGCACCAAATCATTTGCCGAATTTGGGAAGATGAAAGCATGCCCGACGACTGGAATATCAGCTCCATATGCCCCATCCACAAAAAAGGCGATCCTACCTCCTGCAAGAACTACAGAGGTATATCCCTGCTCAATGTCGCCTACAAGATCCTATCCAGCGTACTGTGTGAACGTCTAAAGCCGTTTTGCACCGCACTAATCGGCACGTACCAGTGCGGCTTCCGGCCCGGCAAATCGACTACAGACCAAATCTTCACACTAAGGCAGATCCTGGAGAAGACCAGCGAGTTTCAAATCGATACTCACCATCTTTTCATCGATTTTAAAGCCGCATACGACAGCATTCATCGCAAGGAGCTATTCGAAGCGATGGCCGAATTCGGGATCCCGGGAAAACTGATCCGGTTGTGTCGCACCACGCTAACACATACGCGATGCACCGTGCAGTTCGGTTCAAAAACCTCTGAACCGTTCGAAACCTGCACCGGATTTCGGCAAGGAGATGCGCTGTCGTGTGATTTCTTCAATCTGGTACTGGAGAAGATAGTGCGGCGGGCAAAAGTCAACACGGAAGGCACTATCTTCTACAAGTCAGTCCAGCTGTTGGGGTACGCGGATGACATCGACATTGTCGCGCGGTCCCAACGTGCCATCGTGGAAGCTTTCACGGCAATTGAGGAACAGGCGAAACAAGCTGGTCTTAAGGTCAACGAGGACAAAACAAAATATATGCTGTCGAGCAAACAACGATCCGCCGCACACCACCTAGGCCAAAACGTTACAATCGACAGCTACAATTTCGAGGTAGTAAAGGAGTTTGTCTACCTCGGGGCAAATGTAAACTCCACGAATGACATCGTAGTGGAGATCCGACGTAGAATCGCCCTTGGCAACCGATGCTACTTCGGTCTGTCAAAACAACTGGGCTCGAAACTCCTGACTCGAAGGACCAAAGTCATGCTCTACAAAACCCTTATCCTGCCAGTCCTACTTTATGGAGCCGAAAGCTGGACATTAAGTAAGGCTGCAGAGCTGATTCTTGGTGCCTTCGAAAGAAAAATTCTACGTCGGATATATGGTCCCGTCTGCGAGGAAGGCGAATGGAGGAGAAGACACAACCGCGAACTCTACGAGCTGTACAAGGATGTGGATGTAGTCCGGAAGGCAAAAATCCGTCGACTACACTGGCTCGGCCACATCGAGCGAATGGACAACAACGCTCCAGCAAAGAGGGTCTTCGAATCCGAGCCTCCTGGTTCGAGAAGGAGAGGAAGACCGAACCTCCGGTACAAAGACCAAGTCATCGCGGATGCAAGACAGCTTGGCCTTGATGACTGGAAGAAGCGTGCCCAGGACCGTCACCGATGGAAGGCAGCAATTGCTCAGGCTCAGACCCTTCATGGTTCGTCTGCCTGATAAGTAAGTAAGTAAGTTTTACGTATGCTCACTGGCTATACGTAAGGATAAAGCTATCAAAGGTGGATAGCACGATCCAGCTTAGCTAGGACTATGCAGTGATCGGGAAGGAGAACAACTTTTCTCAGGTTAAGAGACTCAAAGAAAGCGGACGTCCATACTCTCCTGGTTCCATCTGTGTAAAAGTGTATATCTTTACCAAAGGGTGTGATGCTGCCTCTGTGACATTGCCTAATCTCAAATAATATCGAAGGGGGATCAGTCAAGTAGTCAATTGTATAAACTCTACGAGAACAATTGACGTTGTAAAAGTGAGTGCGATTTTACTAAATCGTGTACGAATTAAAAACTCATTAAATCGTGTTTTTTTACGTCTACAATTATAAACAACAATAAACTTAGAACGAATAACAAAAATCACACAAAAACAACTTTTTCCCCATTACACAATCACATAGCTGAGTCACTGTATCTGAATTCTGAAGATCACGTGCACTCATATAGTTTATTAACATATTCATAAAACCAGATACGTACAGAACAGAATTGTGCTATAAACCTTCAACTGAGACAGATCGCAAGACTCGTGAATTATGACACCGCTGACTTGTCGAATGGCAACAATAAAATCTTAATTTGTGAAATATAGCTGATTCCGCCTTCGACTGCACGATTTTTGCTGGTACATCTGCCTAGCTTTGGTTAATTCAGCAGAAGAAAGGCTCATAATGCATTTAGATAGGTTCTTTTCAGAGAAGGGTTCCATAGGGCGCAAATTTATGTAGCCTTTGAAGAGCCAAAAAAGGCTTTAGAGAACTCATCAACACCAGAGGCACGATCTTCCAGAAGTCCGTACAATTGTTAGCATACGTGACCCACCTCGGCTCCGGAGTAAATTGTGCAGATAAAAGATATTCTCTCGAAGGACCAAGTTAATACACTCATCATCCCAGTCCTACTATACGGTGCCAAAGTATTACCAAAGTTCTGCGTGCGATTTTTGGTCCTGTTTGTGTTGACGGACTTAACTACGGATTGTACGGGATGTACAGCGACATGAGCGCCAGGCGTCCGACGTCTACCGTGGCTGGACCATATAGAGCGTATAGACAACTTAGCTCGGGCCCTAAGAATTTTCGAATTCGAACCTGTGGACCAACGCAACAGAGGACTTTAGTGGCTCACCCAAGTGGAGAAGGACCTCAATCAACTTGGAGTTCGAAACTGGAAACAGCTAGCCAGATAGTTGGAGAGGCATGTTGGTTGAGCCCCAGGCCCACCTCGGACTTTGGCGCAAGCTAAAGAAAGAAAGAAAACCTTGCAGGTTTTATTGAAACATCATACGAACGATTGATCGGAGGAAGAGAAGGATATAGCTGATCTCTGCCGGATTGTGGTTGCATTGCTTAACGTTTCCTAAATACTTGCTTTGATAATTTGTAAGAGCATTTGAGGTTACTGTCGATCAGAAAAGAAACATGGACTCTACAAGTTGGAGTACCGCAGGGCAGTGTAATAAGCCTGTCAATTTATTTTTTTAATGCTGGCGAGCAGGAGGTACAAAATCGCACTAAGTACATTTCGTAACGATGCAGACCACCGTGATTGAAAAAAATATGCACCATACTTTAAGTCGGATATTGAAATGGACAAACATTGAGTTTGATAAGGTTAAGTCAATCAACATAAGTATGTTCTGAAATCGGTACAATATGAAAATAGTATAATATCTTGATGGCAAAGAATTTCTCGATTCTTGCCGACAGTATTCTGCGTCGTCTCAAAAAAACCAAACCCTTCCACGGTACAATGACTGAAGGGTTTGTGTAGTCTCCTATGAAGATTTCCACCTAATCTCACAAACAATTCTGCTTCTCTGGAAAATTACCAATATTTTAAGTGCAGTTTAATGAATTCATTCCACACATTTACTAAAATGAAGATACCTTCCTTTCATCCTTCAATACCGGCTACCTGTATTGAGAGATATTTTCAATGTCGCATCGTCTGGAAACATAGATTTGAACAGTTATCATCTTGAACACAGCCGAATTATGTACCTCAAATTTCAAGGACATTCCGTACAGGTAGGCGACCGCCGGGTGTACGAAGGTCAATTTTGTGTAGATTTCTGCGAAAAGAGTGAGTTTAGTGACTACTTACCTGGCATTGGCATTCCAACCTTGTGCACTTTTGCAGAAAAAAACGTTTGCAAGTGAACACATGAAGGAAGTGGAAAATTTTGACATTCTGACAACCATATGATGATATGGTGCTGTGTGAATTTTTGCAGACGGATGAAGGAATAGGGATAGGTGTCTACAGGGTGTAACTGGGTCTCAACCAACAAGCCTCTGCAACTAGCGCGATCTCTAGCTGTCCATACTTTCGCACGCCAAGTTGATTGAGCTTGGGTACGCCACTTACGAGGCGGGCATCCTCTGTTGCTTTGGCATACAGGTTCGAATTCGAAGACTCTTCAGCCAGAGCTGAGTTGTCCACACGCTTTACATGGCCCAGCCACCTCAGGCCTCGGATTCGAAAACGCTTCGCTAGGCTTATGTCGATGTAAAGCCCGCACACATTGTGGTTTAATCTTCTCCTCCAGATCGCGTCACCGCACAGAGGATAAAATATCGCACGCAGAACATATTTCTCGAAAAGACAAAGCACTTCTTTATCAAGTTCATGCATTTACCTAAACGCACACAGAAGCCTTTTTACGGGAAGAGCCTATGCAGATGAAAGGAAACCTGTCCTGGCTTAGGAGCGATTTGGTATGCAGAAACGAGGACCGGGCTGCAATTGAATCTCCGACTAGTGTCAAATTGTTAAGTCGTCACTTTATTCTCAGCTGATCCAGTGATCTGACAAACTGTCACATTCTATGTCGCGCGCAAAGGACAACCTGTTGTAAATAGTTGGAAAGTTCTACTTGCCTCATTTCAAACTTGTTTGCCTAACTGGGACAACACACAAGTCAAGGGCGTCTCATCAGGACAATGTGTAATTGACATGAATTTACGTAAAATGGGTCTCACACACCGGAGGGCATGGGCCTGTGCATCCAGGGCAAAGTTGTTGATTGCTCTCAACTTGGCGAGATGCCAGCAACGATCCCTGTCAATGTACATGTCAAGCCACTACTGCAACCGCTTAGAGATGAACCAATGTATCCAGCGACTCCTTGTCCGGGGCTTTAACCAGGACCCGATCCTCCAGGTTCATAGGATTTCGCGTGGGGCTAATTTACCGACCGTGTAAAACGCACATTAGTTCAGAGACGGCAACAAGCCTCGGATAGGGATGACCCTACTGCTGACGACCATTGACAACGAAACAAGGACAATGATTTTCGAATCTGCACGTGGAATGTGAGGCCACTTAACAGACCACGTGCAAGATGAACTTGCGGAGGCCCTAGAAGCCTATAAGGCCTTATGTGTAACATCACCGCCATTCAGGAGATGCGCTGGGATGGGCCGGGCAAAAAGAGGATGAAAAAATGCAAAGAGCGAAGGCAGCGCTTGTTTTGATGCGGTTTTGTTGATCGAGACAGACTTAGGCAAGTAGGCTTAAGCTTTAGATACATAAGCTAGCGCATCACAACAGTCCGCATCAAGGCAACATTCGGCAACATCAGCCTAATTTGCGCCCACGACCCAACGGAGGACAAAGACGATGATAGCAAGGACAACTTCTATGATCTCCCAGAAAGAACATACGATCAATGCCCCAGCTACGACACCAAGATCGTTCTAGGAGAATTTAATGCAAAGCTGGGCAAGGAAGACATTTTTGCTATAGTCGTCGGAAAACACAGCCTACATGACAGCACGTCCGACAATGGTCTTAGGCTGTCGGACTTTGTGACGGGACGAAACCTTTCTGTAGCCAGCACTCGGTTCCCTCACCTCAACATTCACATAGGGGCAAAGGATACCAAGCATTATGCCTCTGACCAGGCATTGCCAAGCCAGCAAACCCATTTTCCAAAATAAGTGAGATGAGTGACATCAGCGGAAGTTAGCTGCAACGATTCGTATAAAGCAACACCCACGTGGTATGGCCTTATGTGACTCATCTCCTCTGTCAGCTACTAGGACATATTCTAACTCCCCCTCATTTCAAGCATTTTATGAGCAAGAATGCACCCACAAGTGGAAAGTGTGTGAGTCAATAAACGCATTTCCATCACTCCCACATACCCCAGAGTCACTTGAATAATCAAAGAAACAAAATCTCCCCGTACACCAGACCTCCGACTAATTGCCAGTGTTTTTCCGATTCAAACACTTTTACCCGCTAGATCCTGCTCAAGTGATTCATGAAAGAGTTTCCGCCACGATCATTCGCGGTCACTCTGCCGCATATGGACACCGTGTGGGCCCAGATCCCAGTCACATGATACCCGTCCGCACACAGACGCACGTTACATGGAGCTGTCAAAATCAATTTACAACTCCACCGGCATGTGTTTCTAGCTACCGCGGAGAATTAGTTCAAGTTCATAGTCAATCAGTTAAGTAGACGGCCATACACACATGGCAGAACTTCGCCGCCTCGTGTATGTGCGCGCTCGCTTTTATCTCCTCCGCAATCGTCTGCGGTTTGCACGACTTGTTAGAGAGCCTAAAGGTCAAGACGACAATAATACTCGACAGCAGTGCGATCTGTGAAAACAAATCATTCTCAAGTTTTTAGATTGGCCTTCACACCGTACCTTAAGCTGAACAGCGGCGAGTCGCACTATCCAGCCGAGTGGGAAAGGAAATGATTCTGCCGCAATACTATTCTTCAGGAACCGACCGGTCGCCGCCGCTGCCACTCTGATGAATTCCATAGCTTGGTCGGGCAGAAAAACTAAAGTAGGCGGTCGACCCAGCGGCGACATCATCTGAGGGCTGCCCGCATACAGTGCTCGTGGCTTCATGAATGGCAGCCTGTGTGGAACGAACTCGACTGCTAGACCGGTCCGCCGTAACTGGTTGAACTATAAAATGGATTAATTAGAAATTAAGAGTGTGCGCTGCGCTCTGAGCGCTGGACTTTCATTCAGAAAATCTGTGAACAGAAGGAATACGTGGACAGAAGCAGAACGAAACGCGCCTGCAATTAAAGAGAATGGGCTGCCGCGCCGCGACGCGCCGCTGTGGCTGGCATGTAAATTAACAGGTCATCACGGTTGGCGGCAGACTCATTTCATCTGGGTCACATGACGATTGAGAGTTCACCGCATTTCTGGTTCAATGAACCACTAAAGGTGGCGCCTGAGATGTTGCACAACCCCGCCTGATGAACGCTAATTGGTAATGAAATCTTCACTGAATACCGGATTCAATTATGTGCTTTGGGATACTTTTCACTTCACGAACATAACAATGCACGGTGCGCCACAGAAACCACGATGCTAACACGACCAAGTGAATGGGTTTTCAGCGCGGATTAACCAGCGCTTCGTTCTACAAGCAAGTGTTTTGTTAAAAAAAAAAATACTTTGGAATTTCATCGCAGATGCAGTTTGCTTTCGGGGAGAGCAGACAGTCGTGTGAATTTCTTGCGGGCGTGCTAATGCGAAGGGGTTGCTTGAGCATGCGAAATGTAAATCGTTTGTTCGTAATGTATGCAGGTTGCGCAACGAGCACACTGAACAGATGCCATTGTTGCCACAACACTCGGAGCAGGAATGTGTGTTACACGACAAAAAAAAGCAGCGAATGTGCATAACATTGGATTTCTATGTTCATCTGGCTATCAGATGCATCTCAAGCCAAGGAAATACTCTTATCGCAAGATTTGAGCTCCGGGTGGGGGGTCCCGGTCGAAAATGTGAGGACAATCGAGGGCAGTGCTGATAAGAGTAAGTGCATCGCGTTTCCATTGAATCAATCAATTGATCATTGTGTGCACTGATCGAATTAAACCTTGACGCTTATAGGAGACAGTGCTTTAAATTGTTTCCCCGAACTGCATTCATTTCTGCAATTAAATAAAATCATCGAGTGACACAAGCATCACGGTGGGTAAACGGCAATTTTATACGAGTGCCAACAACATTTGACTCATTACCTTAGTCACGACGAACCGGAAGGGGGACTAAAAATAGTAGGAATCCCCTTGAGATTCAAGGTTTTTTCCGATGCAATTTAAAGCAACTCGTTTGGAAGTTTATGACAAAGATTAACGAACCAGGTTTGGAGCACATTAAGGACAACATTTTATGATATTTTTGGATAAAGGGATTCACTTCTTATCTGGTTGAATGAGACACAGTCATTCGTTGTACGCAGCAGGGTCTTGAAATTAATTCGCGATGAAAATAAAGGCTTTCAACTACACTCACAAAAAAAGAGTGCGATGCGACAGATATGAAGTGAATTCGACGGGTGGTCAACTTATTCGATGGCCAATATGTGCATCTTGGGCATGATCCAAGATATGAAAGCGTTCTTACAATGCACCACGATTATCTTTTCCGGTAATCACAAGTGATGGCAGTCTAACGAATGGATTTCGGAGAGTTTTGAATAATGTCCACACGATTCCTAAAAAGAACAGTCAATGGGCTGCAGTCTGCACCCTCTGTCCAGAAAAGGTTTTAACAACGTCATCGAACAGAGACCGAGATCGTTTCTAGTGTGGTTTTAGGTCAGGTTGGCGCCAAGTAGATCAAATTCTGAATTCTGAAAAAGAAATAAGAAATCCGTATCGACATTCACAACCTGTAGCTTACATTAAGTAAATGTGCCTCCAGCGAAAGTAGCCAGCACACACAGACTATTGTGACATTCACTACCACTGATCGACAATTCCAGCGATAAATGGTGATTGGATTTAAGATCCTGATCAAACCGCATTAACTTTGCTTTCACTGCAATTCGAACCGGAAACCCCATTAACCAAGAGCTTAACCAACTGCGTCATCCAGCTGTTAACAGGTGAGCTATAAACTGACAAGACTGGATTCGAAATTCTTGCTTCATTCGTCGGATTTTGCCGGACGACGATGACAGAAAGTCTGGCTACTCCTTCAGTCTATAACGAACTCATCGGGTCTTCATTGTGTGTCAACAATTATTATAGAAAGGCTGTGTACGTCGTAAATGTCATTCTTGAGAAATGGAAGACGCCAAGAAACGAGGATGATAACAACGCGACTGGTAGAACACAGAGAGCGCTAATGAAATGATTAAGCTTTGTCTGGCGGTGACAGTCAGTATAAGGTGATTCTAGCTAAAAAAAAAAAAAGTGTATCCCACAGAAAAACAAAAGGGGGTTCAACCTGAGCCAGTCTGCAATCAATAGCAATACCGACATCAAACGGATCGCATATGGGCCAGGAGGGAAATAAGTGGGGCTCTCTCTCGAAGGATCAAGCAAAACATTGAACATCTTTGTCCAGTTCGAATGCGCAAAGATGTGGACATTTCGAAAGCTGATGAATAAGTCCAGGGGAAAAATAGACTTGATTGTGTTGAGGGCTCCAGGAAGGTAGAGAGATAATCTCATCAGTCAACTACGGATTCATGGCGGCTGAACCATATAGATCGCATGTACAAGATTGTGAGGGCCAGAATATGCCTTCACTCTGATCTTTAAAGTTAAAATGTATAAAGACATCGACCCCTTGTTATGCGTAACTGGATACAACACGCCAGAGATCAAGAACATCATAGAAATGCTTGCTTGTAGTAGTCCATGTTCAAATTGAAATGCGTTGGCACGCAAAGACGATGAACTGCTGCAAGAATATTGAATTACACCACACCATGATAGTCTTTTGTGGATGTAGTACTTATTTCAAAATAAGAAGTAATACATCTATGATTATAAAAATAACACAGCTACATTTCCTGTCTATGTAAAAGTATTTGCCTTTTCTGACAATAACTTTTTTGAAGTGCACTATCACTGTTCTTTCATGTCCGGTGTGCTTGATCCTAATGTCAGATGGAGTTATGAATCGACTACATTCATTGCAATATGTACGTGGCTTAGAAATGTCCAAATCTTGACAAATGTGTTCTGTTCTCAAGCCCTTAGCCTTCGATATCTTTGCAAACTTGGTTCGACTGCCGGCTAATCCCATGTCGTGATATAATGTGTATTTTCGTATCAAGAGGTTATATATAGTCCTGGGTTTCGGTGCGGCAATTTCAGGCCTTTTATTATCAGTCATGCTCTTGCCAAAAATTTAAATTAAAGTTGAACAATATTTCATGACTTTTCGTTTTTAGAAGGAGGTTTTTTCCCTGGCAAGAGTTCGCATTCGATTTTGATGGGAAGTCAGCTTTTACTACCGATATTATAGGCGATGATGGAGAGTAGGTTGTTACATGTATTTCAGTTGCATTCTACTTCACTATTAACACAACAAATGATTAGCAAAGAACAAGTAAGTTTAAGCAACAGTAACCTTTTACTATACAATCCTCAATTTCACTGATAGCCCGAAGTTCCTTGGTGTAAGCTTAGACAAGAAACTTAGTTGGAAACTGAGTGTGCAGAGACCTGCATGCATATAGAAAGGCTGTGTACGTCGTAAATGTCATTCTTGAGAAATGGAAGACGCCAAGAAACGAGGATGATAACAACGCGACTGGTAGAACACAGAGAGCGCTAATGAAATGATTAAGCTTTGTCTGGCGGTGACAGTCAGTATAAGGTGATTCTAGCTAAAAAAAAAAAAAGTGTATCCCACAGAAAAACAAAAGGGGGTTCAACCTGAGCCAGTCTGCAATCAATAGCAATACCGACATCAAACGGATCGCATATGGGCCAGGAGGGAAATAAGTGGGGCTCTCTCTCGAAGGATCAAGCAAAACATTGAACATCTTTGTCCAGTTCGAATGCGCAAAGATGTGGACATTTCGAAAGCTGATGAATAAGTCCAGGGGAAAAATAGACTTGATTGTGTTGAGGGCTCCAGGAAGGTAGAGAGATAATCTCATCAGTCAACTACGGATTCATGGCGGCTGAACCATATAGATCGCATGTACAAGATTGTGAGGGCCAGAATATGCCTTCACTCTGATCCCTTGAAACAATTCTAAGGTACTTCAGTTTTAAAGTTAAAATGTGTATAGACATCGACCCCTTGTTATGCGTAACTGGATACAACACGCCAGAGATCAAGAACATCATAGAAATGCTTGCTGATAGTAGTCCATGTTCAAATTGAAATGCTGTGGCACGCAAAGACGATGAACTGCTGCAAGAATATTGAATTACACCACACCATGATAGTCTTTTGTGGATGTAGTACTTATTTCAAAATAAGAAGTAATACATCTATGATTATAAAAATAACACAGCTACAGTTCCTGTCTTTGTAATATTATTTGCCTTTTCTGACAATAACTTTTTTGGAGTCCACTATCACTATCACTGTTCATGTCCGGTGTACTTGATCCTAATGTCAGATGGAGTTATGAATCGACTACATTCATTGCAATATGTACGTGGCTTAGAAATGTCCAAATCTTGACAAATGTGTTCTGTTCTCAAGCCCTTAGCCTTCGATATCTTTGAAAACTTGGTTCGATTGCCGGCTAATCCCATGTAGTGATATAATGTGTATTTTCGTATCAAGAGGTTATATATAGTCCGGTTTTTCGGTTGGGCAATTTCAGGCCTTTTATTATCAGTCATGCTCTTGTCAAAAATTTAAATTAAAGTTTAACAATATTTCATGACTTTTCGTTTTTAGAAAGAGGTTTTTTCCCTCGCAAGAGTTCGCATTCGATTTTGATGGGGAGTCAGCTTTTACTACCGATATTATAGGCGATGATGGAGAGTAGGTTGTTACATGTATTTCAGTTGCATTCTACTTCACTATTAACACAACAAATGATTAGCAAAGAACAAGTAAGTTTAAGCAACAGTAACCTTTTACTATACAATCCTCAATTTCACTGATAGCCCGAAGTTCCTTGGTGTAAGCTTAGACAAGAAACTTAGTTGGAAACTGAGTGTGCAGAGACCTGCATGCCTAGTTTTGACGTGAACAATTTCCACTACTTCAACATCGAACTTTGATGTCTTTCTAGAATTTCCACTTGAACTCGATCTTCCAAGGGCTGGCCCTCTAGCTGTTCTGCTGCGCATGAAGATATACTGGAATGACTAGAAATTTAAACAAATTGAACATGTCGAAGTGACTATTTTCCCTCATTGCCTTACTTCGAAATATCCTTCCTATGTTATTTGCCAACAAGGGTTATCTCCTACAATCGAGGAGTAGAAAACAAATATGTAAACCCACCAAAAACTTGACCAAGTCTGTATGAATGGATGGAAAATAAATAAAGACAAACGTGCGGTCATTTTCTTCCAGTTGTTAAAGGTGCAGTGTTTCTTCCGAATCCATTAATAAGGCAATGTTGTTTAATCGAAGTTCCTGGCGGTAAAAAGTAAGAAATACCGCTGGCTTATATTGCCAACCTAATTGGCAGACATGTGGCCATTTGAAATTTCGAAAATAGAAATTAAGTCGAAATGTGCTGCCGCGAGAGCTCAAAGTTCTTAGCACACTGCACTCGATTACTCTAAGCTAGTTCCCGGATCACAGGGATATAACTAACAGAAGCAATTGCCAGTAAAGTGCTCGACCCCGACCCATCCGAGCAATTCTTTTTCAAAATTCAAAGTTCCTACGCCTAGTGGTTTACGCCAATGTGTGCTTCATACCTTCACGTTGCATCACAGAAACAATGAAGTCCATATTCTTGGCTAATAATATTCGGAAAGAATGCAACCGGGGCCTTATTTTAAAAGGAATATAAGTCTTTCTTTAAACAAAAATAAATTATTCAGTTGAAGGGGATCTGAGATATTTAATTTTTTTATACAAAGAACGTAACCAAACTCAATCTGTGTAAGTGTAAATTAAAGTTCGTTGGACTGTAGACACAACTTTTCAATATGCTTCAACCCTTGGTTATCTAAAAGGTTCCACCTTTCATACTCTATTAATCCTGTAAAAATCATATCCATCTACGGACAAATTTGGCTGCAAGAGTCTTGTAAGCTTGGAACTATGTTGACCTTAGTTGCAAACCACATACTGTGCAAGTTTTGTGTTAGAGCTCCAGGGATTGAATTGATGCAAAATAGATGAATGTTTTTATACATCTTTTAATGAGCTGTAATTAAAGTTGTCCTAAAGAAAAAAGACCCTCTTACCTGTGCCAATTATAGAGGAATTAGTTTTCTAAATATATCCTATAAGTTCTTTTCTGCTGTTCTACGTGGACGCCTGAAACCCTACGTTAAGAACTTGATTGGTCAATATCAGTACGGGTTCAGGCCAGCGAAATCCACTCTTTGATAGATACCCACCACCCATTCACCGACTTTAAGGCCGCGTATGACAGTACTTATAGAGACAGTTATACAGCGCCCTGTCTTGTGCATGAATGACGATAGAAAACGCCTGATGCTCCGTCAAGGTCGGTAAAGATTGCACCGAGACGTTTGATGTCAGAAAGGATATAGGCAAGGCATTTTTGATCATTCTCAAGAAGATCGTGCGGAATTCAAATGAGGCACGATCTTCCACAAATCTGTGCAACTGGTCGCATATGCCGATGACATTGACATCACAACGGGCTGTCAGTGGGGCGTTTGTGAGCATTGACAAGGAAGTGGCCAAGATGGGGCTTGCGGGTAATGAGGGTAAGACAAAGCATATGCAGTCCACGAAAAAGTTCCATCAACATCGACGTCCTTCACAAAACGGCAGCTATAACTTTGAAGTAGTGAAAGACTTTGTCTGCCTAAGGTCCGAAGTAAATACAAACAATGACACCACCGCGGAGGTAAAACACTGGCCAATAAGTGCATTTTCGCACTTGGAAGGCCACTGAGGAAAAAAGCCATCTCTCGAAGAACGAAGATGTACCTATATAAGACCTTCATAATCCCAGTCCTGCTGTATGTCACATAAGCATCATCACTAACTAAAGGGGAACTAACAAAATACGAACTAAAACGAACTTATGAGGCGCAAAATCTACGTCCAAATTTTGAAAGGAAATTTTAGAACTTAAAGTCTCAACAAATGCATACACATAGACTTTTTTCGCCTCTTCCATAAAAACTAGCCCACTGTACGACGCACCACAGATTATGACTAAGCTATCCTTATTAAAATGAGTTACCCAGCCTTATCGGCGTTAAATGTGCACCGTTCACTAATGCACCAAACACCAAATGACACATCTCCTTGAGTGTCTACAAAGCTACCTCCTAAAACAATCACTAGACGTCAAGGTTTAGAAAAGTGAAGTCACCACCACCAAGTTCAAGCCACCCCGTAACACCCAAGCCCATCCGCACCCCATACCCATCTCTTGTCCAAGTGCAATTAGCACATGACTCACACTACTTCAATCCACGTCGACTCTCAAGCTCCTTTCCCAGAGACTATTCAAACAAAAATCCATTTTCCAAATTGTGCCTCGCTCATTTATTCAAACAATATTCCGTGCACAGCCGGCACATAAACGACTTCCACAGAATGCAGTCTATTTTATTATGCACCGAACAATAAACCAGGGAATCTAAAAAGTCAACCTAAATCCCATTTCCAGCAAGATCGAGCACGAATGCGAAGAGTAATCTATTAACAAAGCCGATATTGGTCAATGGCATCGCGTTAAATGTGGAAAAAAAGACATAAATACGCAGTTATGAATATCGTCAGTAGTCCCTCAGAGAATTCCTGCACACTCGTCGTGAGGCTAACGGACGCATTCACCGATAGCAAGTGCAGCGGCAGTATCGATGAATTAATATGCCCAGCCTGTCAGTTTTCCACTGCGTCTGATGATATTTCCTTTGAATTTCTAATTGCTTTGACGATGAACCGAGATTTCACTTTGTTTTCGTATTCAAATGAAAAAGGGACAGTATGAAATTATTTGCGTTGTGCCTATCATAAGAATGCCGATGGAGCGGTGCACATTCGCGACTATGGTCAATTGAAAGGCGGCGCGGGCGCTGATGCGGGAATAAATCTGTTTGTTTGCGATGTTCGAGGCAGTTGCTGGCTTTGATCTAGATGCCTCCGGGATCGTCTTGATTAATATTTGATCGATACGACGCTTAATGGTCTCCGTTCGCAAATCGAATCAGCTGACCAGTGCGAATGAAACCGAGACGATGCATTGACGTACGTCAGAAACACACTCGATCGCGATGACCTCAATCGGCGAATCCCTTAGCCAGATGCAGACATAGGCGCACACAAAGTGCTTCCTATAAATTACGCTTATTTCTGGTTCAATAGAGACCAATCGAAGCGGAAGCCTGCAATTAGAAGTCACATCATGCATAACTACGGGCTTCCTGCGTCCACGATGATGCTGCCCTAAGAACACACAGTTTTTTTTTTCTTTTTTTTTTTTGCGGACTAAATAAGATGCTTAGACGCTTAACAGATAGTCGACTGATTGTAGTCGGCGCGGTGCGGCACGGCCTATGTGTTCCTACCCTCGACAGCGAATGAGTTAAGAAACTCTAGAGTGGGTCCGGTTCCACATTTGAATTGTTCCGAGATCTCTTTTGTGCCCCCATAGTGAAGTGCTGAAAACACTGCCGTTAATTTAGCTGTGCGCGGTCCCATACGATCGGAGGCCGTTCCCCAACGGCGGCGACAGTGCGAATAGTTGCCTCCAAGTGGTTCATTGATCATGTTCATGTCTTGCAGGAACGTTCGCCTTCAGTAAGATCTCTGGCAAATCAACGTATGGCGCGGCACGGTGCTGCGCAACGAGCAGTCATACGCGTTCGTTTTGATGGAAGTGTCATGTGCGGTGGTGGCACAACAACGACGACACGGTATCTTAAACAAAATCTTTAATTGGAAATTTATTAACCAAACAATGCGTGTCAACTGTGATGATGACAGAGTCGAACAGAGAAGAACAACGCCGATGTGGCGAGCGCTTTGTTAGAGGCTCGCCTGGGAATTGTGCAGACCCTCCATCGGTGGGGGGGGGGGTTCTTTGGCGAAATATTCCCCTTGTGCGTTCACATACGTGAATGTGTAATTTACATATTTCCAAGAAAGCATATCAGAGAACGACTGGGGGGACTTGTGGCGCCGATTACTTTGTCGTAGCCCGGAAACGAAACTACTACGGTTAATGAGACGTGATAATGTAGCCTTTTTTCGGTTTATTGAGCATCGAAGAAAGCGAGCCATGTATGGACCGTCGAAAATGGGAAAGGGCGAGGAAGAAAAATGATGGTAATGATTCATGTCGAAATAACAAAGTGCTTTCGATGGACTACGCCGCCGTCGATTGCGTTGAGGTTGATAAGCTGTTCAAACGATTATTCCGATTGTGTTTGTACATGAAGATGAAGAAATGGTTGGAAATCAAAATCACCGTGAAATACAGCGAAACGTGGAAGACGAGGGAAGTCGTAAGTGTTGAAATGTAATGATAATGGATGGACCAACGAAAAAAGAGTGAGAGTGGTGCGATATCTCTTAAAAGGGATTAGAAAATCGTACACTACTGTTACAGGATGTTCGCCATGTAGATAATGTTCTAATGGCCTTTGCTGAGCCAAGGGACTTGTTTTACAGCTGCTAACTCACGGCTTTCAGGCTGAAGGTAGACTGCTACATGGCCCTCATTTGATCAATTATGGTCCTCTGTGGTTCAACGTGAGTCCATCCCAGGCGGAAAAGATGAGGTTGTTCAGGAGACAGTGTCTTCGGACTTGTCCCCGGTTGAATTATACGCCCGAGTCTGAGTACAAGATGTACTATCCCAATGTGCCTGTACTTACTTACTTATCAGGCAGACGAACCATGAAGGGTTTGAGCCTGAGCAATTGCTGCCTTCCATCGGTGACGGTCCTGGGCACGCTTCTTCCAGTCATCAAGGCCAAGCTGTCTTGCATCCGCGATGACTTGGTCTTTGTACCGGAGGTTCGGTCTTCCTCTCCTTCTCGAACCAGGAGGCTCGGATTCGAAGACCCTCTTTGCTGGAGCGTTGTTGTCCATTCGCTCGATGTGGCCGAGCCAGTGTAGTCGTTTTTGCCTTCCGGACTACATCCACATCCTTGTACAGCTCGTAGAGTTCGCGGTTGTGTCTTCTCCTCCATTCGCCTTCCTCGCAGACGGGACCATATATCCGACGTAGAATTTTTCTTTCGAAGGCACCAAGAATCAGCTCTGCAGCCTTACTTAATGTCCAGCTTTCGGCTCCATAAAGTAGGACTGGCAGGATAAGGGTTTTGTAGAGCATGACTTTGGTCCTTCGAGTCAGGAGTTTCGAGCCCAGTTGTTTTGACAGACCGAAGTAGCATCGGTTGCCAAGGGCGATTCTACGTCGGATCTTCACTACGATGTCATTCGTGGAGTTTACATTTGCCCCGAAGTAGAAAAACTCCTTTACTACTTCAAAATTGTAGCTGTCGATTGTAAAGTTTTGGCCTAGGTGGTGTGCGGCGGATCGTTGTTTGCTCGACAGCATATATTTTGTTTTGGCCTCGTTGACCTTAAGACCAGCTCGTACAACGAGTACCTGTACAACGAGGCAAATCTGAACAGGATACTTTATTATCAATCTGACCAAGGTTGTAAGACATATCCTGACATAAGGTTCTCTGATATGGTGGAAAGTGCTGGAAAAGACATATATGTCTAAGGCAGCAAAATCGACCTACCTAGGCAAATCGCGTTATCTCAGAAGAACACCGACATTCGCTCAACTTATACTGCAGCAAGAGTGCACCTCTTCGGCTCTGAGGGTCGGCAATGCGGTTTTTGGAGGAACAAGCCAGATGGTCGCACCTCCATACAAAAATGTTGGACAGCACACTAATGAATCGAATTATAGCTGCCACCAACACTAGCTCCGGAAAAAAATGGAAAGAGCAGCGGCTGGATTAGATGAGTGCCCCTGCCCTTGGTTAGGGGAGTCCTAGGTTCGAGTCCCATTGTAAGCAATGTTAAAATGCCACGCCGTTGGAATCAACTTTGCGACACTATCGCTGGAGTTGTCGGTCAGTGGTAGTAGTCGTACTAAGGCTACAACAATGGATCACCAGTGGTCTAAGTGTGCTGGCAATTTCTCTGGCAGCCCAATAACCTAACCTATCCTGAATGGCAGAAGCAGATGGCGAAACTCTCACTGCACACCGACGGCCCAAGAATAAGGGCGGGTACAGGCGTGTGGTTCATCTGTGACCAATTCGAAAATTCACTGGCATTAAGAGACTACAGCGCCTTCCGGGATGCGAGAAGCCACACTAGCTCTACGAGAATGCATCAGTGAGGTGCCCTTGACGGTGAGCCTATGCTGGGTACCTAGCTATGCTGGCATTCAAGGCAACGAAAAAGCCAACAGTCTTGCGATGAAATGGACCTAAGAATCCCTGGCAATCACTTGCGCGCTCACGCCGTTTTGGTCTATAAGAGTAATACTGATATACGAAGCTCTGGATAGAGCAAAAACTCAATGGTTCAGTCTGGAAATTGAAGCAATAGCAAGAGCGCTGTGGCTGACGCTGATTAAAACAAATCAAGATCACTAATCAGCTTGAATCGCAATGTAGTGGGAACAGTTATAGGGATTCCTCTCCGGACACAATGCCATAGGCACGCATGCATTGCGACTGAACATACCACACGACTTTTGCAGGAGCTGCAGGGTTGAGAAAGAAATGGAATCTATCCAACATCTGATTTGCGAATGCCCAGCCCTAGCAAAGAAAAGGTAACAGTACTTCGATAAAGACCACTTTACAGACCTGAAGGACTTGTGCGGTGTTGAGTTGTAAATTTAACTAAATTTTCACAAGTATTATCATGGACACAACTTTTTGATCTAAGTGCGCTCGGCTTCAAGATCGCAATATTCCACACTCATACGCCTAACTACCCACCAGACTTGTTTGTAATTTTAATTTAACACGCTCTTCGACGTACATTCACCGACATGCACCTAGTTAGAGCGTATGGACAAGAATCTTCGAATTCGAGACATTGGGTCAAAGCTAACGAGGATGTACACAAGTGGAGCAGGACTTGTGTACTTGTGTCTTCAAACCAGGCAGCTGGTGAAAGATCGCGCTGGCTAGAGAAGCTTGCTGGTTGAGGCCCCGGAATGTAGCGTCAAACAGAGAAAAAGTATTTACCTACGATCACAAGCCCCTTTTAGGATCGCAACCAAACCATCGCCGTCCATGTTGTGTGTGTGGCGATGCAAATTAATACGGACAGCATGCCTGGCTATAGATTGCTCACCAGCAAACAATGATTTCTTTAATTCAAAAATGGTAAGTATGGGTAACCGTTGAGGGACAGGGCTCAACTTTTACAACAACCAACAACTTTCCTGTTCACACTATTGTTCTGTCATGAGTGGAAAGCATCATCATCAACTCCAAACGGCCAACTGTGAGAAGGACAGAAACACCCTTTGAACAAGTGCGTAGAGGTCGACGCACAGACTCGAAACGGCACGACCGTAAATATTAAAACACAAATTAGTTTTAAATAAGTAGCTAAACATTTCCTAAAAAATTAAAAATTTAATGAGTTCCTGCAGTCGTTGGAAATTCTGTGAAACTCTAGTAATTCTGCGTGAAATGTGGAACACCACTCAGCTGGCAACCCTCTGAAGGCCTCCCCACCATGCATCGATACATGCTTCACATTCTTTCTGGAACTACCTCTCTCGCGTTTCCTAACTTCTTGTTCTTGATGTTCGCCCAGATTTCCCCAAATTGCGCCAGAACTCATCACATAGCACACAATACCGGCGCCTACTGAAGAAGCTGAACCCAAGTCCATCCCGTATCATACTGGCGCCAAATAAGACGACAGCCAAAGCAAACAAAAACTCCACATGCGACTGACACACATTACAAATTTGAGCTTCTGAAAGTTTATTAGGTCAAGTCATCATTCAGTTCGGAATACAGATTAATCAAAAGTCAAAACAAGCATCAAATGCAAAGTGAAACACAAGCCAGTGTGCACCCTGCACCACAATCGACGCACAACGCATGAAATGAGTGACAGAGAACTGAGTTCTCGTATTGCTGTCGTTAGCAATCTCCACTTAAATGGCAATAAATCATCTATATCAAATTATTTAACGTTGCAGACACGGGCACACGCGCACACAAGTGTGTACGCATTGAGTAAATCACGGTCGGATCGATCTTAAATAAGATCACATTTCACGGCGAATGCAACAACCGAGCGACAATACAATGAACCCTCTTTCATCGAGACGAATCAATTGAGTTCAATTCGCACTGCGATCTTTCTTGCATTCCTCCCATCCGCAGCTACGGTAGTCTGTTTGTGTCACAGCGAGTGGGGCACGAGTACGTTGGAAAAGCTTGAAATACTACTCAACATATCTCACCCGCGTTGCGGTGACGCGACCCAAAGCTCGTGACCGGAATTGAAAAATCACCCGCTTGGAACTGGCTTACCCCTGCGCGTTGGTATCTAGTTTCTTTGCTGCTGCATACGGTAATCTGAGCATAATTTTGGGTAGACCTACAAAAGTCCAACGGAAGGAACCGACGAATAAATTTGGGCAAAAAAAAAATGAAAAAAAACAAAACAATATTTTATAAGGGATAGCTTTGCATATCCGGTGTGCATGGTGTGAAGAGCTCTTGGTTTTGTCAATTACTTTAGTTTGCTTAGTCGGCTTAGAAGGCAGACGCTACCATTGACCCTCGGCTGGGAGCGTGCACGGGTTGAATGGATAACACCGGCAACAGTTAAAATCCCTAGCCAGCCCTTCACCGTGGTGGACAGCGCTCAGTGTTGTCACAGTTTGGTGCAACTAAAAAGAATTTTAAATGTCGTTTCCGCATTTTTTAATTGTTGTCATTTAAATTATGGATTGGGAATGGAAAGAGGTGTTTATTGTTGCCGCAGACGGCATAATGAAGTTGTTGCACATTATGTTAATGTTCAATGTGACTTCATTGGTAACCACGTATGCATGCAGAGATATGCTCATGCGTCGGTGGTAGGTAGCCGACTTAGTTGAGCGGCAGTACCGGGCAAAATATATTATTTAAATACGTGCATATACAAGTGTGTTCATACATAAATGTAAATGCGCGTATCAGAGATGTGGGATTCAAATATTTCAGAGCCGCTTGCAGATATGGAAGTCTATTGTACCTGATTGTATGTTAATGTAGGCGCGAAAGGAGGATGGAGATTGTTGTAAGCAAGAGTTTGGAATTATTCCTAGAGACATTTGGAATCGAGGAGAGACCGACTTGTACACGCAGTACGTACAGTTTTCAAAATAACAAAATAAAAAATCTCTGGACCAACCACACAAGTTGAACATTTTTATTTCTTTTGCAATTATATCCCAAAAATGCAAAAGTCAAAATTGGACAGATTTCAATCGTTTAGTAGAACAACCAGGACTGTGCTCACATTTGTCTGTCATATCGAAAAACAGTCAATGAAAAGGTAGTAGCATATAAAATGGGGGTTGCATTACATTGAATGACTCTGTATGCAAAGGATTCGTCAGGCATCATGCGTTGCACTTTACATTTCTAAAGAATTTAAGAAGATAGAGAGAAAGATCATAAAAAATAATCTTGTTCAAATAATTATTTAGTCATCATCTTCAATTATTTTTATATTTACAACTGAAAATTAAATTTATAAATCTTCCACAGTTTTCCCAAAGCCAAGGCAACTCAGAATTCCTGAGTAAATAAGCTCCTTATGAACTTAACAAGATGCCAGTCAACCATCAACTATAACCGTTATTCGACCAATTGCTCAAGTGATTACAATATAATACGGGTGCTACAGCCCGTATAGGGCCAGAGCCTAGCTTCTCAGCAACCACTCGTCTTGTGCGTGCTATTATTCTCCCACTAGTTGAAAGGCCCTCCAGTTTTACACCGATTTCGTACAAGAAGAGAGAAGCTTTGTCTTCCTCTTTGGAGCCGGGAAAAAAGCGGGGAACAGCCATTCGAACCTAGACGCAGAGATTCAAGTCGACGCACAGACCACAGCGGCACGCCCTCCAGATTTACATTTTCCAATATTGAACATCTTCTCCAGCGAAGATCCACTTTCTCAATCACTTCTAACTTTGTTCCGATTGATAAAACGAGAATACAAGAAAAAGAAAACTGACTGTCTTTACCTTTTCTACAATTTAGAACAAAATTAATAATATTCACGTCGATTCTAGGCACATGCGAATTACGAGTATGTATGCTTGTGTTAAAGTGAACTCTTAAGGGGAACACTCCGTCAGTTGTTTGTTTTTTTCCTTTTAAGGTTTTGTTCGAATAATTGTCCTTCTTGGAGTTGGGGTAGCTGACGTTCATTTGCTTCCGATGTTGCGTTCGGTCAATAAAATAATTGACGTTCAGATAATTTATAATTAATTGTTCTATATCGAAATATTGCTCATCCCTGAGTTGGGATGATGAGGTTGCAACAGTATTTAAACCACTCCGACAAATGCAAATGCTCCAAATAAAATCGAAGTGTTATTTTACTTCGCAGTCTGCAACCGTCTTTATTTGATCGTGTGTCCTCTATAGCGGTGTCAACGCAAATCGTTTTTTTATTGTGGCGAATTGAGCCTTGAATTGGATTGTTGTCTTATAACCAAAAACACGTGGTCTACCTCGAACTACAAGTCCTCACCTCTTGCGCCTTGTTCTTTTTATTCTCTATCCTAGCGCCCCTAAAGAACTTCCTGGATTGGGCTTGTGCTTAGGGGTCTCCACTAAGACGAGTTCGTGGCCTGTTAAAGGTGACAACATTCCAATACAGTATGTATATCCCTTCATCTGACGCTTGGAACCTCATTAATATCTCAATCCGTATCCGAAGCAAGGCTAAGCATTTTATTTTAAGTGCTGAAGCTGAACACGCCATTTGACATTTACAAGAGCATAAACACATATGAACCACAGGTGACACTCAACACGTACTGTCAAGATAAGGGGTCATGTGAACCGCAGTTGGTCACGATCTAACACCTAAAAAGCACCGACAAAATTTAAAACAATATAGGCACACGGTAGAAAATGCTATAGGCTTTCGGGTAATCCTGTGGGTAGATGCACCCAAGGGAGGCCAGGAATACCTGTATACCTGCAGAATACCTGATAATGGTTTTTGGTGTTTACATACCGTAGTTCCATTTCCGAAAAGACTAGATTCAATGCACAGACAATTAAAGCGACACTCTTGATGTATCTGGTGAACTTTGAAGATCCATTGTATCTTTTCTCCGGAGTTCGGAGCGGCTCATCGGAAATCGAAAACAAAGAAATTTGAAGTCACAAGTCACAAATAGAGAGTGAATGAGATCAAATCAGATGTGCATCACATCATTGCACACATGAGAAATTAATGTAACTGCAATATAAGCTGGGTAAATGGGCTGCTAGCTAAATCGTTAGAACACTTAGAACATGTTTCATCGGGGTACAACTACTATTTCAGTGATAGTGGCATTATAAATTGGAATCAAACTACATCGGCAAATGGTAACTGAACCAGATTTGAAGATCGGATATCGCATATTCACCTTGCTTTCACTGGGAATCGAACTGGACCCCTCTGCCCAAGAGTTGGTACTCAACCAACAGTCCTAGCCATCTGGATTCATCAGGGAAAGGGATTCCTTAAGGGACATCGCATTTTTCCTCAAGGTTCAGATCCTCACTAGTTGTTATTGAAAAGAAGTTGACTTCGACTGGAACTGACGAAGATAAGCAACTTCCCATACAAGTCCCCACTGTATATAACTCACGGTTATGATTCACCTAGTGCCTGTTTGTGCAGATTCACCGAAATGCGTGTTACAATTCTACCCCAAAAAATCAAGGCCGATTGGGCACTGATTTCAGTCGGAAACTAGATAAGATATCGTTCGAAGTACATTACTTTGATTTGAGTTGTGTATCTCTCGTTAAGTCTCACTGATATCGAACCTTTGCACAGTCACTACAATATGCGCATGAGCTCCAAGAAATTGTAAAAGGCTGCACCTTGTCCTTGAAGGTTTAACCATAAACCAGCTACAGCCCAGACAACTCTGTTTTGCAACCTGCCTTACAGAGAAACTTACGTAAAGTGCAAAATATGATTCATCCACTGTGTCAGCCATCAGAAGATCACAGCGAACAAAACCCCGAGTAAAACTACCTCCGTCAGATCTCCAGCAGCATCAGAGACAGAAAAAGCACTTACTCCCCTCAATTGCTTGCTTTGCATTCTCATTTTATTTTGTTTTACCGATACAAAAAAAAACTTGCCAATTCATTACAATCGATTTGAATGGCTCCAAGTAAAACGCTACATGTGGGTCAAGAATCGTACGATTCAGGTAAGCGAAAGCCTCGTGAAAACGACTTGCACCCCACTTTGTCGCACTTCGCTGTTGTTCGTATTTCGTTTTATTACACAAAAAAAACGCTCTGCCTTTTTCAGCAGTCATGTCTACCTTGCAGTAATTCGATACTGATTTTTACATTTCTTATTTTTTTCGTTTTCAAAAAAACACACAGAAAAAGTTCAGCAATCATTTTGCTTTTGCTTACATTTTCCTTTCAATCTCCTCTGGTGGATGATTCAAATTGACGCGTGTGTTGAGTGTCGTTGGTGTTGCCGAAGTGAAATCACGAGACCCATCGCTCGGGCAAGACCAGCAGAACCGTCTCAACTTAGTTGATGCCTTTAGGATAATTTATCGCATTAGCCGCTGGGTGGTGGTGGTGTGTGCTCTGTTGTTTTTGGCGAATTCAGAGGAAATGACGATAATTGGATACTTGTGGGTATAGTCGAGGTCGTTGCGTCCGTTCTGTTTTTCTTTTTTGTCTGTGTCTCCTTTTGAATTTTGTGAACATTTTCGCTGGTTCACCGGTATTTCTCTTGACACATGTTACGGGCGGTTGTTTTCATTTTTTCGCATTTCATGAGAAGTGTTTATAGCCATGGCATGGTGCAATTTTATTATGTCACGAGATGAGGCGAAGGCATGCAGCAACATCCTGCATGTGTGCAATAAACGGATTTAAGATATTGTACTGTTCAGTCTGGAACCTCAATTGCTGCAAGCGTGCGTGTTGTGCTTTATCAGCACCGCGTTATCATCGTTCGTTCATCGTCGAGTCTATAATCTTTTCGTCTGAATAGTCTCTGCTATCTGGGTCAGTTGTTGTGTTATCATAGAGGGGTGGGATACGTTAAAGTATGAATTTTCGATCGATATTTTGTTACATTGGGAATATGAGTTCCCTTCATTTCATTAGATCGAACAGGTGGAGGGATAAAGTCATGACATGTACGTCACAAACACAAGGTTTGGACTTGGTTTTGCAAGTCATGTAGTGGTTTCCGAGCTGAAGACAGCAGGGATGTAAGGATACTGGTTCTGGTTCTTCCACCAAAAGTATTGGTTTCTGCAGTTGTCAGCTATCAACATTTTGAGTAGGGTTTGTCAGTTTACCATGCATTCACACCTGTCGAACGTGCAAAAAATATTTAAAAATTCCTACAACGTGAATTTCATCGGTAATCGTGATGGGTTTCGTGTACAGCAAATCAGGGATCATCGCGCATTGAAAAATTTAGGTTGTGGCTACACTCCTTAAAACCTTAGGCCACCAACCAGACAGAGATGCGACTTGAAGAAGACTTAGCCGTCAAGCGTCAATCATCTGAATTGGTTACATCCGCATAAGATGTTGCTAACCCCGGACGTAGGCATCATCGTGAGTTTGCTCCAATTGGACACTGGGAATAATGACCGGAGGTACGGATGTTGACGTGGCCCATTTTTGACTCAGAACTTATGTCGCAACGAAAAATGTCTCTTATTTGAGTGAACACAATCCATAAGTACCATGGACCTCAGCCGACAAGCCTATTTAGCCAGCTGCCTTTAATTTGGCAAGCCCAGTTGGTTGAGGTCCTTATCCACTTGTGTGCACCATCAGTTTTGTTTCCTGATGACAGTATATACAGTCACCCACAAAAGTAAGTAGGCAGCATAGAGTGCATACTCAACCGAAAGTAACTTCAAGCGCGGCTACAGAAAAAAATTTTTAATGCAGGTTTTTTACATCAATTAGAATTGTACTTACAACAGGAACCGTATAAGGATATCCCAACATATATAGACGTAGGGTTCATAAGCCAACAATTCAACAATAATCATATCACAAAAATAAGTAAGCACACATTTAGACCATGTAGAGGGATCAGCGGTAATGTGGGGAGATATCACCTATCGTGGTCAATTTAGTTCCCACTGATCAATAAATGAATGGGTTAAGTTATTTGAACAATCTCAAGAATGACTTTTGTCAAAAGTTTTTCCAAATAAAGCAAAAAATTGCCATTTGCTGGTATCGTAAAACGTCTATAACTTTTGCGATATAACCACTTTTTTAATACTTTATTTAAAAAATCAACTAACACAACACAATAAGCAGCAGGAACCCAATAAATAAAATTCATTTTTTTTGAAGTTCTGTGTGATTTTATTCTTCTGTGATTGACTGTACTTAGTTCTTGCACTCATTAACAGTGAAACGCATTTCCGCCGCCCCGTTTCAATCCCAGCAAAGGCTTAATATTGTCGGCATATCTCAGGAAGGACTTTTTGAAGATCGTGCCTCTTCTGTTGACGAGTGAGTTTTGCACGACCATCTTAAGTACGATGTTAAAGAAATGACAAGACAGTGCTTCGCCTTGCCTTTAGTCTTTGAAATGACTCTGTGATTTCCTTACTGACCTTAATGGGGCAGCGAGGTTTCTTTCGTCATCCTGCACAACAATCACTTTGGAGGATCGCGAGGCTACGATTTAAGACGATATTGTGAGAAATACTCCCAAGACATTGGACCACGTCCTCAAAAACTGAATTAACCACTTGAAGTACTGGCACTGAAGCTGAGGCTGCTCTCTAGGGGATCATATTCTGAGAGGTATAGAACCAATACATCTAACATGGGCGACGTTGCACATACGCCCTACGCCATTCATAGAAATATAAGAATGAGAGTCAGATATGTTGGTGAGTATTCATGCTGCGTATCCAATGTCTTATGAACGAATAATAACAATAATATGGCTGGCGTTAAAGACTGTTGAGGGCCAGGGCCTAGCTTCTCAGCAACTAATCGTGTTGTTCGTGCGTTTGAGAAGCTTGTTTTTAGACCGATAACTCTTTGAGCATTGTCGAAGACTTGAAAGAGGTGGAGCCGTGGAAAGGATTTTGTCGTACCAGGGATCAAAACTAGACATGTACGTCCAATGCACAATGCCACGAGCCCCCCTATCAATGAATAGTACCTACAGCTCAATGTCAACTTCGCAAGGGAAAATCTCAGGGTCATTCCATAATGGTTACACTGTCAGAGGCACATGTTACTGTACAACTAAATTCATCGTACAAAACTCTGCTCACTTATCCACTAGGTCATGACACCAATCCCATGCCTCTGTCTTCTTCTGCATTTCTGCTGCATCAAAATGTGCGAACCATGTACTTCTTTGCATAGAGAACTTTATCCCAGAGCACAACTAGAATGTGTCACATCCACACATGTGTGTTACCGTACATCTCTGTGCATGCAAACTAGTAAACATTGCCTACATGACTATGAATTTTGACTTATCGAACTGAACTGAACCTATGACATAGCAACGAGTAAGTTTAAACCGGAATGTCCACATCTTATGAATCCGCATTCAATCGGTTTGTTAATTTTTTTCTTAAATGGAAGAAAAAGATCTTTTCCCCCAAAAACGAAACGGGATCCCGCCGCGAGATATTAATCTTAGAAAGTGCCAATGTCCCAGAGCCCGGACAAGAATTGGAAAGTTGTCCTAGGCATTTGTCTTGGCAAATTCAAATGAGCACCCAAACGGCAGGAGGAAACCAAACCACCGTGTATTCATGAGTCAATGACTACAGTCAGGCATGCGTTTATAGTATCACTTTTAATAGTCATTGAAGACATGAATTCTTATTAGCGTATAATGCTTTTTCATGCAACGACATTTTTTGTACACGTTCAATATATTGAAGGATTGGATTGACCAACAAAATATTAAACTGATGCACTGACCAGCCAAAGCTCCCGGCCACAATTCAAATCAGAATTTGTGGTCAGTCGCAAAAAATCTGTTGAACGTGGAAGGGTATACAGTGGGAATGGCTGATACTCGAAAGGTAAAAAAAATACAAGAGAAATTGTTAGAGACTACTCCAAATCGTGCAGCAAAAGTAATAAATATGTACATACGTAACAAATAATAAGTCGACTGTTGGAAATCAGTTGAAATTTACGAGGAATCAATTCTGCGGCGCACGCTCACTTCTGTGGAGAGCTTAGGCCATATTTTTTTTTGGGACACCATCGGCAGGACGGTCACTGTTACTTGCGAACGCTACAGGGCCAAGACAAACAACTCTTAATATCGGAATTGATTGAGCGGGACGTGACTTCAACAAACAGCTTTGGAGCCTATTCTTGCGCCACTTTGTACATCACTGATTAGTCCACTCTCATTGAATTATTTTGCTCAGTACAACGAAATAATACTTTTTACCATTCGATGAATCTATCAGACTCTACGCTTGCTAAGAAATTAATTTCATTTCAGTTGTCAAAGTGGCGCCCTTTACAACGGAAGTGCTTCAAAATGACGTCATGTCATATCCCTTCAAGAAACCGCGTTTGTATATTTTCTTTTTATTCGTTGCGGTTTTCGTGGAGGCGCTTATCTACTTAAGCAGAAATTGAATTCAGCCGTCCCCATTCTCCTTTGATCGCATTATCATTTCTGGAGAATGAAACTCTACGGGTGAATGTGCTCAGGAAGAATATTCGTCATGATCCCTTGACTGAGGAAACCACGTCCGTTCAGATACCGCGGAAAAAAATACTGAGAATTCCCTTCGATAAGGGGAGCTATAACCAAAGAGTTTTGGGTGAGTTACATCCCGCAACAGTATGATTGCAAATGCAATGCTATTAATTGCCTTTTGATTTAAGATTATTTTTGAATAAATATTAAATATGTACATGCATGTAGAGGGCCATTGAAGCAGGTGGAGAAGTTGTAGCATCTTGGCGTCTTTTTGACGAGTGATGGGAGGAATAACGATGATTTCTTTTGCAGGATTGGCACAGCCGTGTCAGCTGAAAAAGCTTAAAAGATCTGTGATCATTAAGGCCGAGCTTGGCATTAAAGACAAGTCATCTGTTTTCAACTCAGTACTTCCAACTCTCACCTATGGTCATGAAATATGGGTAAAGATAGAAAGAATAAGATCGCGAATACAAAGTGCTGAGATGAGATTCTTCGTGCTGCAGAGGGAGTTACTCGCCGGGACAGGGTGAGAAACACAACAGTGCGCACGGAACTCAATGTTGAGCAGAATGAAGAGAATTTAGATGCGAAGTTGGAAAAGCGTTCTATAGGCGGTCATATTGTGACTCAAAAGCAGTTTGTCTGTGAAATTTGTACAGGAAGAGAGGCGATATAGCATTCATTACGTTACGTTGCAACCATGCTTTTTATAATTCGACTGAAACTGTAAACATCCGAGGAATTTGAAAGTGGATTTTATATATTACTAGATTTCGTACCCGGCTTTGCCCGGGTTTGTGTCTTCATCCGGTACTTTACCTGTAGTGAAAATATAGGTTTTTTCAAAATATCCTGAAGTAATGTGTTTAAAATAGTTAAACTTTCTATTATTTTTTATTTGAATTATCAATGTGTGCTGCAGCAAAACGGACGGAAAACGGAGGGATATCAAGCGATTCATAAAAAAAAAAGTTCTTGGAAATCTCATCTATGTACCTGCGCGCGATGTTCACTTGTTGTGCAAATTGAAGTCAAACTTCATGAACAATATTAACAATTTCAGCAAAATTAATTGATTTGTGTGTAGCTGTGTATATGTACATGCATACATAGTTTGGGTATGACAAAATAAGAAAATTGCTTTTTTGTTTGGTGACCCAGGCAGTCGTTCGTATATGTTCGACTGAGACGTAGACAAAAATGAATAGTTGCACCAAAGCAAAATATGAAGAATTTGTGTGTATATATGGAAGTTACAACACACTGGGGGATGGCTGATATCCACGACTACACAACTTGAAATGAGTTCATACCGGATTTTATTCCCGTTTAAAAAGTGCTCGTAGCTTCCGAATCGCATGCCGTACCGACTTAAAAATCACATTCAGCATCTAAATTTTAGAATGATTTTCGTTGAAAATTTCAGAGCTCTGCGACGTGTAGTTTCGGAGCCTTTGTCGGTCAGACACACTTTATATTAGCTAAGATTCACCATTTTTTTGTAAAACTCATTTTAACAAAAATTGATAAATTTGTAAAAAAATCGCTTTAAAATCAGTTAAAACTCTTGCCTTGTCTTCTGAATGAATATGAGTCCCCTAAGGGAGTATTGCAAAAGAAATGGCTAGCCCTAGTTCCTAACAAGCCAATAAAGGAATCCATGAAATCATGGGCTTTTAGAGAAAAGGGTATTCTTATTGATCTTTTACCAACAACTCCAATGATGTCACAATCTACGACGGATCTGGATCCAGCTTCTGAGTGAGCTACTTGGGCTTACTATTGTTCCCTCAAGACTGGAGGGAGCCTATTGATTCATGACTATTTTAAATTTTTCACCCCCAAAAAATTGACAGTGGTTAGTAAGGCTTTTTTGTTGATTTTCTGGGTCATCTTTCGACTGCCACAGCGGTGCTACTAGGCGTATCTATGACTTCTGTACACCGGCATTGATGTTATTCCACGCCTATTGATCGATTCTGAGAGTTTGGTGCGGATCCGACAACATTGAATTTTTGACCCGAAATGTAGCTCCGTCTAGTAATTGATTTTGGTGTCAGCTTGAAGGGCTGTCACAAAGTTTTACACGTTATTACTACAGTCAATTATGTCGACAAAAAAGAAACCGTCAACAAAGCCCATATTTCTGATTTAATAGCTTCACTTGGTAAGTAGCATTGGTTAACTTTCAAGTCACCAGGCACACACTACACCAAAGTAACCATTCATCACATTCTAAAAAAAAATCACCACTGGCTCAGTGGCTTCAATATTTCGTCACTCACTTTACATGTCCGAACTGATGCTTGTTTGTCCTTAAAAATATACCCAGTCTAAGATTTCTTACATCACCACATCGACTGTCGAAGTATAAATAATCTATTCGATCCGATTAAAGTATTGAGAATGGCATTCAGCTGTCAAGACACCCAATGTTATTCCCATTGCCTCTGTCAAGCCATAAAAAGATTTACATTAAGAGAAAAAGAGATTCACGGGCTCTCGTCTGCCGCAGCCACTGCCACTGCCGCTGAGTTCCTTCTGCGAAGACACAAACGAAATTCCATAGATGTGCGCTAGATGGCCATCAGTTATGGTGGAACAAGGTGGTGTTGCTGGCCGGTGGTTCCACCTGCAGGTGGTCCATTTGACTCAAAGTGAAATGTGCATTAGACATTTTAATGACCATCCTCAAGGAGCGCATTAATGTCACCGCAAATGTGTGCGTTGTGCTCGGACTTGGTGATTTGGTGCCAGGACCGGTTCGGTGGAGATTTGTGCGTCAAAAAGTTGATATGAGTAAGTGAGGACACGACGAAACTATGCCCGGGAGAACTCAGAGCGTGTTCAAACAAATTGGAAGTCGCTTGTGTGTCCTTGAGGTCATCGCGAGAATAATCCAGTCGTGTCGGGTTTTTCCCCGTTACTTAACTGTCAACTGATAGTCATCACTTGGGGGAAAAAATGGCGCGGCGATCGTGTGCCTCATAAGCATTCACGAAGAAATTGTGGAAGCACTCACGTAAAATGTTTCAGAAAAAAAGGACAAGTTACCTTTCAGTTTCATGTCATTCATCTAACGGATTATCGCTGCATTATTTATGAAGCTGCCAATTGAATAATTCAAAATCAAATACAAATCTGTTTGCATTAAGAGTGGGACTCGTTGTGGGGTGAGTTGAATAAATCGGGTATCTTTTATAAGGTACAAAGTTGTGAAGTAAATCAGTCAGTCGATTGGCTTCGACGTGATTATGAGGAGCAGTAGCCTTCGTTTGACATTGATGCAAATTTTGTTGGAGGCAAACTTGATTTTGAGGAAAGTACGAAGGAAAAAGTGTTTATTACATAGAAAAAGAATTTAGTGATTGATGGGTGGACGTCTGGAATGTTCAAGTTCTATGCCTGGACAAGGTATGTTAAATGTGTGCACTTCTTGTTTTGTTTGGTGAGTTGAGGTATACCGTAGTATACCGATTATCCGGACTCATTCGTCACAGCTCTAATTACCAATTTTTGATGAGTTTGACGAGTTTCTGGACGCCTCCGACTTTGCTCTCATTTGTTTGCCCGATTTTGTGATTGTTTCATTTTCTTTGATAGCGTCTTAGACCCTTAATTCCGAATATTGACAAATGTAGAAATGATTGACTATTTGAACAGTAACGTGTAGGAGATGAAAATGAGACTGGAACAGGAGACGTACATCAAGTACTATTTAACGCAGAATCTTTTGGAGCTCTAGATGTTGCTCTTAAGTGGTTTAAAAAACAGGACGGATCGGATCCCATACAACTGTTACAAGAGAAGAGTATTGTGGAGATCTGTAACTCCCGAGAATGACCAGCCAGCTGTAGGTACACACACTTGCTTTGAGTCAGTCTATGAGTAACAGAGTAGTCAGAAACACGTTGGAGATTGTGTCAATAAATATTTGAAGAGGGGACAGAAGTAAAGATTTGGTTATTGAACTTTGCAGTGTAGTGTTTGATTTAAAAACCACGGGTCATTACAAGCATCAAGGAATTGGCTGCAATGAGAAGATGTGATTCATCAGTCGAAGATCAACTAAATTGTATTTGAAACCAATCATACCGATTTTCAATTAAATGAAACGGTTTCCTTTGATACGGATAATCGGAGGTACTCTAGTTAATTTTTTTATGATCTTCATTCTCGCTCGCTCTTACTGCGAGTAGCCATATGCCGGGTTCTAAGCTAATTGTAAATCTTAGCACTGTGGCTTTAATTTACTCCAAGAACTGAGAGGTTTTCCAACGTAACGTACGCGGCTTCAAATGGTCCATCGGCTTCAATTCTTGAGTCAGCTTGATCTTATGTGGGTGTAAACCAAGATTCTTACGCAAAATACGCCATAATGTGGTCTTAGCGATGCCCAATTTTTGAGTACGCAGTGGAATGATTTTGATTGATTTGGATCGTTTGCTACGGACGGCTGAACGGCAGCAATATTTTCGATACTTCGACCAATCCGTTGTCTCACTGAACGGCAACGTCGCGCATAGATTTATAGTTGTCAAGTCCCTATTCGAAAACCCTGTAAATGTCTGTCGGCCTCTACGAAGAAGGTCCTGAGTGGTCTGAGCAATATCCCCGCTGTACTAGTTCGAGCATCGTGTACAGTACTGCTAATAATTAACTAAATCCCATTTGGTTAATACAACATAAATCGCTCTCATTACACGTACTCCTGAAGTTGATGTACCCAGTTAAGTCCCAGGGGTTCTTGCGTCTGCTGTGTGCCCTCAAGTGGAAGCTGTCCACATTTATCAAATTCGTATACTTACCACTCACATCAGAAACTATCATCTGAGCATGAAGTAAAAGCTGCCTTTCATCCTTGACCAGGAATTCTGCTTGCAGCCATCATCAAGAATAAGATGTCTCCTCAATTTCGAATTAGTAGGCTTAAATTGGATGAACCTTTGAAAAGATAAAGCAATAGCCTTCATTCGCGTGATATTGGATACCACATGCATATTCGAAGATTATTAGACTTAAGGTTTTTGAATGTGGTGTTCCGAGATGCCCATTCCCTACATCTCAAAGCCGCTCACGTACCCGTTTCTTTTCCATCATTGTCTTCAACGTAACAAAAGGGATATTCACATCACTCACTAATATAGCAGCACACCCATATAGCCAGCAGACTGCACTCACTCACGCACACAAGTTGTCTGTTGCTCACAAATAGTTCTTTATACTTTTGTCCAAATTTACATTTTTGATTTAAATGAGAACACAGAATGTTGAACATGAATCTGTGTTTTACACCAACTACAGCCTCTACACAGTGTGGCCTTAAATGCACATGTAATTGGTCAGACATTGTGACACGGGTGCACAGATACCTTGTAGCAGTAATTAACAAATTTTATGCGTATTTGGGCATTAGAGAAACTCAGGTATTTGTGGAAAAGATAACCCTAATCTGTAAAGCTTTCGATTTATGTCCATGCCTATGTCCATATTTTTATGTTAATTTCTTCTAACTCCATAGCTTATAAAAACAGTCAGTGTCCTGGGTTAAACGGTCGTATGCGTATCAAATTGGGCCTAATGACAGCCCAGAGGAGCGAGTCAAACTTTCAATCTTAATTGTAGAAACCCAAGAAGTGGCCGTTTTGTTGGTTTAAGTACTTTGACAAATAGACGTGGGTCTGATCGCTGAGAATCATTTTGTTTTATAGCTCAGAACTTTATTCATTTTCACTTACATACAGAATCCCCTTGGAACTAAAGATGCCAAAGTCTTGATAGGAAATATAGTCCATAGATGGTTACGGATATCCCAAATAGCTGTGACTGTCTCAGATGGGCATGGGTTTTTAGTCGCGGTCTCAGTAACGTCTGATTTATTTTTAGATGACCTCGAACGACGAAGTCGGAGGCTTCTCAGCATTTTACTATTCGCCACGTTAGGTTTTATTGATCAAATTGACAAAAAAGCGAGCTTGATTATGACCAAAATTAACAATTCGTTTCCGCTATGATTCTTCGGTCAGTGTACCTCCTGTCATCACGTTGGTTGAAAGTTTACCGATTCATTTTAAAGAACCTTCTGGTTTTCCAATATTTAATTATATAGCTAACGTTACAATCCGTAGAGTGCCAGGGCCTTGCTTCTACAGACACCACTCGTGTTGTGCACGCCAAGTGTGTTAAACTTTTTCTCTGCAGAAATACAATATTTTCATCGTACTGGGAATCGAACCAAGACACAGCAATTTGTAGGCTTAAGCGCTTAGGAGTCGACGCAAAGACAGACACCACAGAACGCTACGGCCCAAAAAATACGCAAAAACAATTACACGAAATTAAAAACTCCACCTCTTCCTGGGTCACCCTGAATTCCAGCAGTTGTCGCTTTAAAAATAAACCCCCATGAATGCCACCCTATCTGAAACTTGTAAAAAATTCGAAACAAATTGCACACACTTCGAAGACATTGTGCAATGCAAAATTGAAATCTGTGAACGTTCACTTTAATCTCTCCACATGGTCTCGTTACGAAATGTATGCGCTCCACATGTTGGATACAACATGTCTATACGTAGTATCATTGAAGATTCTTCGCCGCGATTAGCATCGATAATTACACTTTCCTACACTGGCCGCGTTTAATTTCTTTATTACACAGAGCAAGATCACTTTTTTTTGAAGGGCACTCTCGCCACAGAGATCTGTCCCGGAAATTAAAATGCGCGCTGTGGTCCTCTTTTTGAGTACGTATTCCCAGCGGAGTGGATTGTCTGTATCAAACAGGCGCTGTGTGCAATTAAGTCGGCTTGTCTTAATTAAATATCACATGAGTGTGTGATTTTTTGACCCTCGTCTGTCTGGAGGAGAATGTCATTGCGGTCCCCTTTGGGATCGCTCTCTGTGCTTTCGGTGTTGCTTCGCATTAAGAAATTTTTAATGGGATTTCTGAATTTATGATTAAACAAATATTTATGTATCACTGTAAGATCGGAGACATCATTTTATCAATTCCTCCGAGGGGATATTATCACTGGAGTGGCATATAAAAAGTCAGAATTAATTATAATAAAGATTAAGTTGACAATGATTTAATGACAAATTGATTCATTTGCCGTTTCAGATTGTGGTGGTCTACCGCAGGAGTGATTGTGGACTACTGGCCTTCAGTTGTTGGAATTTTGAGGAAAGTGGGATGGTGTAAAGTGAGATGTGGGATTTTTTGAGTCCTCTCTAAAAGTAGATCCGGTAGAGATGGTTGTGCAGATCCATTCAAGGAGCGATTAGTACCGTAAGTATAATTAATGATATGGGTGGCGCTACAGTTCATGAAGGGTCAGGGCCCAGCTTTTCAGCAAGCGTTGTGCGTGCTCTTGTTCTGTCATGAGTAGAAGTGACCTACAGTTTTATGCCGACTCCGAACGGGCTACTTTGAGAAGCATATTCTAGACCGGAATACTTTTTTAGCATTGCTAGTAACTCGAAAGGTAGGTAGTCCATTCTGAATGGTTATTGTATGTACCACCATCTTTTGGTGCTAAAACCATCCGAAATCTTTTAGAAAATGCATGAGGGCATTCAGTTGTAGACCAAACACGTCCTTCAATGCTGCAAAGAATTAATTTGTAAGAAAATGTTTTCTTAATCTTGTTAGGCCTGTGGATTTGCAAAGCTGATGTTGGATGGATTATATCTCTTCTTCACGCCTTTAGCTTCTGCAGAAATTGCTGTATGGTACATTGAGTCGCGATGCGTGCGTTCAGCGCTTTTTATAAGCGTTCGATCTTAATGCGGATAAAGCTTATCAGTGATGTTGATCTCTTTTTATTAACATCGCAGACAAGGAAATTGCTATACCTGCGATTCCCCGATTGAGCTAACGTCCAGTGGCTATTTCCAGTGATTCGTCCTCCATTTTATTTTTCTTCGGGAGCTAAGCGACGTACGTAATCGATTGCCTTAGATTCAACCCCATTTGATCCATTTTTCGCACTTGGAAGGCCTCTGAGGAATAATGCCATCTTTCGAATATCCCTATAAAAGACCTTAATAGCCCCAGTCCTACTGTATGGCAAAAGCATAGACGCTAACTAAAGCGGACGAGGATATTCTTGGTCGCTTTGAGAGAAAAGTCCTTCCAATAATCTTCGGTTCCATATGTACGGATGGTATTTGGAGGGGAGACTGAACGACGCACTGTACGGGCTGTACAGCGACATCGATCCGGTCAAACGAGTTAGAATCTCACGTCTCAGATGGCTAGGTCACGTCTAGCGAATGGACACCAATGCTCCGGCCCGAAAAGTCTTCTACTCCAACCCCGAGGGATGGCCAACGGTAGCGCATGCAGTTAGAAGGGGACCTGAATAAGTTGAACGTGTGTGGCTGGAAGCAACTAGCATAAGACCGGGCTATATGGAGAAGCATGTTGGTTGAGGCCCAGGTCCACCCCAGACTGTAGCGCCAGCCAAAGAAGAAAAAGATCAATTTTTCACTAGACGGTCCGCCTTACCGAATAAGGCCTTAAAACTTCACTATTGGGAGTCGGTATGATCAGGTTCAGGTTATCCTTGCTTTCTTTCTCCTTTGCATATGAAAAATGTTTACTTCTTTCCGCCTTTAAGCCTCTGTTGACATAAAAACTCAGGCGGTGACGTCAAGCAGGGCCTCAGTAGAACTGGTCAGTACACCTCATATTACTTTCAGGATGAGTTGTGATGACCGGAAATACCGTGTGCAGAACAGTCAACGAATGACGGCAGCTATCACTCAAAGTTGAAATAAAAATGAAAAAGCCTCAAACCGAATTATAAGGCAAAATATGCACTTTTCAAAAAAAAACCTTCCTAATGAAGTGCACTTCAAGTGCCTTCTAATGATTGCCTTTACTCTCATAAACAAATAAAATATTCCCGGTATCTACTTAAATGTAACTCACTTCACCTAGAAATGTCCGGAATGTGTTTTCTTTTCTATAATGTCAACTCACGTGTCTTGCCAACAAGTCACTCTAATTGCTTCCCCATTTTTATAGATCTTATAAATACAATTGTAGATAGCTCATATCTGCGCTGATTTCAATGACAGTTACAAAATCAATAGAAAGTGAGTAATCAGTTGAAACCCTGTCCGTATGAACCGCCGTGTACAGTCAAGCAAATGTGAGTAGCATTGCAATACGACTGCAGCGAGATTCGAAACTAGTCAACCTACTAAGAAGCTCCTTATAGGCAAGACTGCATTCGTGCCGGCGGCGGCGGCGTCTCTCCATAAACAACAAATGAATCTATAAACGATTACGAGTGGCTGTTTGAGACGAAGTAAGAGGTTACAGTGTCAATTCGAGTGGGGACAATGCGTTTGTTTTAAGGAATTCATTTGTGTTTTCATTTCGAAAAAAAACACTTTTCTTTCGACAAACTGGTATCCGGGCGAGATGAATAATGAATTAATCGCCATCGTTTCTATGGTCACTTTTTCTGACTGTGGCCGTCGAGGAGTGTCTCGGGTAATATTTAACTCACAAATTATAATTTCACTGCCACTACAGTACACTTTGTTGGAGCCAAACAAAGTCGACGATTTGTTGTAAGTAGATTTGTTATAGCAAAGTACTACATTATGTCATCGTGTATTTTGCTTCTCTTTGTAGCTCTCGATTCAATGAAGCTATTGTTGGCAACAATTATTAATAAAGCGTTTGGCATAATGCAACTTTTACAACTTTACTGCCAAGAAAAATATCGTAATGCATGATGAGGTAAATAAGGATATCTGTACCATTTTTGAGCAAACTACAACAAATTCTCATTTCAATGCCTCAACAGCTTCATTCCAGAACGAGTAAAGCGGAGTAAAGCATGTGTTAATCTAACAAGACCAACTTGACCGGGCAATTGTGAAGCTGATGAAGTCGCAAGGTGTGGTATAATCTCTTCTCTAGCACCTTCTTGTAAATTACTACTGCCTGCAATCTTACGATTCACACAAATGATATAAACAATCACAACTCGCTAGAAGCCACCACAGCGCTTAAAACAAAACATGACCAGCACTAGATCCTGAAAAATATTTTTTTGTGCTCATACTAGCTCAGGACAATAATGGGTTTCATAACCCATACAATGACTTCTGCAGAATCTGCATGGATAAAGTAGAGATTGAAACCACAAAACCTCTGTTCTTGTAGTGCTCTCGCAAGACGTAGGTGCTTGCACTTAGGGCCCTACTATTTCAAGCAAGCAAACAGCTGAAGATGTCAGAAAGTGGCCCCAACACCTGATATCAGCACAAATTTTGATGAAGCACACATTTTGGGCCTAAAAGTGCATCCGGGGACCAAAGTGTATATTACTCTTTGAAGTGTGCACTTTCAGGACTAGTGAAAATTCCTGGAAGCGACCTCTTAGTGTAGACCTGATGTTGAATCGATCTTGGCTATTACTTTATTCTTTGATTGGCGCTACAGTCCGGGGTGGACCTGGGCCTCAACCAGCATGTCTCTCCAGCCAGCTGCACACACCTACGTGGTTGAGCTCCTTTTCCACTTGTGTGAGCCATCTAAAGCGAGGACCTCTGCTGTTGCGCTGTCCCAATGTCCCATCGAAGATTCCGAGCTGTGGTGTCCATCCGCTCTACATGACCTAGCCATCTTAAGCGTTGGATCCGAAAACGCTTAGCTAGGTCCATGCCGCTGTACAACCGGCACAGTTCGTGGTTGAATCTTCTTCTCCAGACGCCATCAACACAAACAGGACCAAAGACCATACGTATAAATTTTCTCTCAAAATTACCAGGAGCTTCTTCATCCGCTTTTAGTAGCGTCCATATCTTTGCGCCATAGAGCAGGACAGAGATGATCAGAGTGGTATATAAGGTCAACTTGGTGTTTCGAGAGATGGCTCTGTTTCTCAATTGCCTCTTGAGTCCAAGGAAGCAGCGATTGGCAAGAGTAATTCTGCACTTGATCTCGGTACTGGTGTTGTTGTCCCTATTTACTCCAGAGCCAAGGTAGACGAAGTCCTTGACGAAGTTCTGAAGTTTCTGCTGCCCATTATGATGACACACTGCCAGCAAACGCTTCTTTGACGGCTAGCTGTGTTCGTCTTTGCCATTGCTACTTCGGTCAAAACCTCTGACTTGAAGGAGAAAAAACATGATCTACACGCTGAAAAAATATTATTTTGTCAGTGTCATTTTATGGAACCCAAAGTTGGACGCTAACTGAAATGATATTGTTAAAAGATCAACTGCGACGAATTTGTGGTTGTGCTTGCTAGGATGGTGAGTGATGGCGAACCCTACAAGCTGTATCAGGATGTGGATGTAGTCCGGAAGGTAGACAGTTTGTGGGCTGTATTATCTCTACCACGTGGCATTCAGCTGAGAGTATCTTCGAATCCGAGCCCCTTGTTTCAGGAAGGAGGCGAAGAACGAATCTCTGATATAGTGACGAAGTGACCACGGGCGAAATACATCGGGAGTCGGATGATCAGAAATCACGTGCTACGTGTAGTGCGATCAAGCAGATGTTACTAATGCTTAGAAAGAGTCGCAGTGCTGATAAGTAAGCATGGTAAGAAAAGCTGAGACGACAAGATCAGCTGACAAAAACAAAAACCTTCTCTCGTTGGACCAAAATTCGATCAGCATGCTCGTCGAAGTGATCACAGGACATTATCCGATCGGAACAATTCTCCAGAAATGGAACTAGGAATCCAACGATCTTTGCTAGAGCTGAGGCGATAAGGAAAAAACTGAGACGATCGAACACCGGTCTTGCCACTGCCCGGCTCTCCAGAATCGCCTCACATTGCTGGGCCATAGATTCTTCACAGAGGCTGCGCAAATCGCGAATGCAGATATATCAGAGAAAAACTACTTGACATTGCAGGTTAAAAAATTGTGTATTCCACAAATGCAGAGGTTCATATTGCGCCCTTTTGACTCTGAGTGGAATTGATGATCAACCAAAACACTCCCGTTTCTATACATCATCTAACCTAAGAAAGCGAATATCTTTAAAATATAATAGTAATAATAGGGGTAAAGCTACAGCCCGTAGAGGGCCAGGGCCTAGCTTCTCAGCAACCACTAGTGTTGTGCGTGCTATTGTTCTCTCACGGGTAGAAGCGACCTACTGTTTTATGCCGCTCCGAACGGCCAAGTTTGAGAAGCTTTTTCTAAGTAGGAAATACTCTTTGAGCATTATCAGTGACTCGAAAGAGGTGGGGCCGTGAAAATCATTTCTGTCACACAGAGCAGGAATCGAACCTACAACGTCGAGGTTGGGGTCGACGCACATACCCACAACGGCACGGACCACCACAAAAAGGACTTTAAATTTATAATCATAAATTTGTGGTGCCTGCACTTTTGACACGCAGTAAGTCACGGGGCTTAGCTTCAAGTTTCTGATTGCTGCGCGGTAGGACAGCGTAGGACCATTGTGTCAAAGTCAAGGGGCTTAGAGTTGTGCTTTGAGAGCAAATCGTTAAGACATTTCACTAATGGTAAACAAATTAAAAAAAAAACTCCAAAATGTTTACATTTTCACATTTTTGTTGATACAACTCAAAGTGAATGTATTTCGCGACAAATTCTTGCACTACTTGTATTTTTACAATGATGCATATTTATTTTTGGTATATTACAAGTTTTTGTAAATTTACAACAGTCTGAACGAATTGAAGGGGACTTAGAAAGAACTTACATGGTTCATCAGGTCAGACTTATTTTCACGATCCATTCGTACGATTCGAAGTTACGATATGAACAACCAAAAAAACCCGAACGGAATTACGAACTCCGATCTAAACAATTTGTCGTAGAAAAACACATCATTTTTTACTTCATTCGCATTCAGTGATTGCAAACTTCACGAAATTTGTACCAAATTTTTTCATTATGATTGTGCTACGACAGACTTCTGCTATAGATTTTGCAGAGTTCGTAGCCCATTTGGGATTACGATGGAATTATTGATTGTGGGCTACATTAAGTACTCAAAACGCCAGTCACAAAAGGAAGCATGCAGCATAGAGTTGACGTGGATAATATACTTACACTGAAAGACACAAGTCTCGAACACGTAGAAAGAACCCACCAGTCGTCAAAATGCAAGGTCAGACAAACCGATGGCGTCAGTGAATGGACTGTATTTCCCCGGCACTTAAACCACTATTTTTTTAAACCAAATACTTTGTACAAGCACGTACAACTAGTGAGTCACGATGGAACGCCAAATTGACCAAACTCATCGTTTTCAAATTCCAGTCTCACGCGCACAACACCATAAAATTCACACTCCAGAAACGGATATTAATAGTTGCGGATCTATTCATAGATATTCGCGATTATTTATTCTCATTTTTTTTCAAAAAACAGTGACAAAAACATTCTAAATAGCACAACGACACGATTCGCGAAGTTGCGCAGATTAACCGACACACGGGGAAAATAAACTTCAGACTCCCCTCCGGCAGAATTCACCCAAAGGATAATGGCTCAACCGAAAACCTGGAGAAGCGGTAGCCAGAGGAACGTCTGCACATGTGCGAATGCGAACTTGTTTAACTGGTTTCGGATTTCGGTCGCGATCGCCATGAGCAGGAGGTGAACTGTCTTTTTTCGGCGAAATGATTATTTTCCCTCTTGGAAACTACGACAACTATTCTGCGAGCATGGCCCTATGAAAGAAAGGCAAAGCGGCCAGACACACAGCGGCAACGACAAGAGCGACCGGCCTCCGTTCAGTCCTCACCCGGCTATGGATTCAAATGTGCGATAGCCAACTGCGCCAGCGACACGAGTTTTGCCTTTGTGTGGCCCCCGGGCCCTGGCTGCAGAGTTTGTTTATGTTTATTTGTGCGGGCTCCTGCAAGCAGATTTATGCGTTCGCAACAAGTCGTGTCGCGATTCCATACTCAAAACACATTTGTGTTCATTGAATCTCAGCGCAGATAGACAATTGGTAATTAGGTTTCGAATTATTGCCCTTTCGCCAGAAGTCGGCAGATGTCGGCGCGGCGCGGCAGACAATAAGACAAATTCACTTGCATGTGATGCATGCGGATGTGCGCTCGTGAGTTCGCCGCTGTTTGGGAGACCGACGCGCTTCTTGTCGGCGCGGATTGTACTTTATGACTGTGGTCTTGGCCCTATTGCATGGGCAGCTCTTCTCGACGATGTTCCATTTGAATCTTCTTTTGTTTTTTTTTTTTTGATGGTGAACTGCACACACACAGTGCATCTTATGCCGCTTTTATTGGGTGGATAACTTGGACGTGGTGCATCCGACCGCCGATCGAGTGGAATACGGGAGCGCGAATAAGGTAAGGGAATTTGCTTAATAAGGGACAGCACATACAAATAGGGAAGTCGGATGGAATTTCTCGTTCTCGTCGTCGGTCGGTTGCAGTGGATGCTGGTGTGTGGTAGCGGCTTGCGTTTGCTTCGGTCGCCTTGTTGTTTCGGGTTTAGATATTCGCAGCGCGGTACATGTGAATAGAAAATGTGCGATGGGGGCTTTGTTTACACAAATTTTAGTATTCAACAGATGAGGTAATGGAGGACGTTGTTTGGATGTTCAAATGCGAATGTGTACAATAAATAATTATTATAATGCTCGTTTGGGTGGCGCTACAGATCGAGGTGGACCAGTGCTTATCATCCAATCGTCTTGTGTGTCTCTATTGTTCGCTCCTGAGTTGGGGGGACCTAGCATTTGTTGCATTCTCGTACCGTACGGAAAATCTTTATGTTTTCTGACATATTTTTTGAGCATTATCAGCGGAGGTGGAGCTTCGAATTATTGAAGTTATTCGTTCAAGGAATTGACCTTAGCACAGAAATTCAAGTCGCAGTGGGTCGCTTTTACGACTTTTTAGTCAGCATTCCCTTGCCTAAGACCTTGGAAAAGCTCCTTTTTTTCTAAACAGACGAGTATTCCTGGGGCATTGTCAATGACGTACGGAGTTAAACCGTACGTCAACTAGTTTTAAGCATTTTTGTCTAGTACGTAAGTTTATTATGATTAAGAAATAAAAATTAATCTAAAATGAAGTGAATGAAATTGTCAATGACTCGAAAGAGGTAGGGAATTGAAAAAAAGTTGTTTTGTCGTACATACCGGAGATCTACCGTAGGACATCGAGGTTCAAGTCCGTTGGGGTCGACGCACATACCCCCAACCAGGGGCGAGAATCTACTTCATATGTAGTAGATCTACTTCATTATTTACACATCTTCTACAGCCAAGACGTCATAGGCTCATATACGCCATAGACCGGCATCGCTTATGCCTTGAGAATGAACACATCAAGCAGAAGGTGAGGATTTTTTGACTATTTGATGTTAACAAGGACATCTGTGGTAGCTATCAAGGAGTTTTCAAATAAATAAGCTTCACCTTTTGTCAATCTAGTTCGATTTTTGTGGCAAGCAGCTTCACTTTCTGGGCTCTACATTCTCAACCTTGCCCACAACTCCACTGTCTACCACAATTCAATTTAATAAAATTTTTTTTCTTCTCCAGCCTTGGAAACAAATTTGCAACAGGGCTCAGAGGCGTTCAACGCACTCTTGTAAGAGTATGAATTCATTTTGGTGCCACCTCCCGAAGCATTCGTATACTCGTCGTCGTCACATTTCATATACACGCTTTGAACTTCTTAGCCTAACTTGTGATTCCATCATTCATCGGTTTCAACGTTGCAATAACATGAGTCAGTTTTTCTGACCAGAAACAGCAATTTTGAAGACAAATCATTGGTAGGTATGTCGTCCTCTGGGTTGAAGCCCTCTATTTGGACGGTTTTATTGTGTAGATTTTTTTAGGTGTTTTTTCATTGCTTCTGGAGGAACTTCCATGCTGCCATTGTCCAAAGAATGACAGAAGAAACCCCACCTACGTTGTACATTTTAGAAATGATTTGGCTTAGAACATCTTCGCGATAGCCTACATTGTACTCTCTCTAAGTCGAATTTTGATAGGACAAAAATGTGTTCCAGTGGGAGGCAGTGTCAGGCAGAGAGAAAATTCGACTTGGGAGAGTTCCTACATACTTAGCAATTTTTGATTTAGCGCTGGTCCAAGGGATGACAAATCATATCACTGACAGATCTGCTTTCGTTATGTTCTTGAAGCAGTGTGGGTGCGTGAATGTGCCAATGGTAACCAATGGCTGAGCATGTTCGCGCAATGTACCATAGCTTATCTTTCCTTGGCACCCCTCCCTCATCTCCACCTCGGATAGTCCTTTCAGCAACGGATAGTGGATTCAATAAATATTGTGTTGTTTTAAACCATCTGTAACTTACATACTAATCAGGCTGACGACCCATGAAGGGTCCGAGCCTGAGGAATTGCTGCCTTCCATCGGTGACGGTCCTGGGCACGCTGCTTCCAGTCATCAAGGCCAAGCTGTCTTACACTTGTTTACAACCTTCTCGAACAATGAGGCTCGGATTCGAAGATCCTGTTTGCTGGAGGAGGAGGCTTTGTTGTCTATTCTCGGTGTGTAGTGGACGGTTTTTTGCCTTTTGCACTACATCTATATCCTGGTACAGCTCGTAGAGTTCGCGGTTGTGTCTTCTCCTTCATTCGCCTTCCTCGCAGACCATATATCCGACGCAGAATTTTTCATTCGAAGGCACCAAGAATCAGCTATGCAGTCTTGCTTAATGTCCAGTTTCCGGCTCCATAAAGCAGGACTGGCAGGATCAGCGTCTTGTAGAGCATGACATTCGTCCTTCGAGTCGCGAGTGTGCTGCTCGTTTTTTGCTCGACAGCATATATTTGGTTTTGTCCTCGTTGACCTTTAGACCAGCTCGTTTCGCCTGTTCAATTGTCGTGAAAGCTTTTACTACGGCGCGTTGAGTCTGCGCGATAATTTCGACTGATAGTGCTTTCCGTGTTGACTTTTGTCTGCTGCACTATCTTCTCCAGTACCAATTTAAAGCGACACGACAGCATATCTAATTGCCGAAATCCGGGCAGGTTTCGAACGGCTCACAGGTTTATGAACCGAACTGCACGGTTCATCGCGTATGTGTTAGCGTGGTGCAGCACAACCTGAACAATTTTACCGGGATCCCGAATTCGGCCATCGCTTCGATGCTCCTTGTGATGAATGCTGTCGCGGTTTTGAAATCGATGAAATGGATTTGAAACTCGCTGGTCTTCTCCAGGATCTACCTTAGTGTGAATATTTGGTCTGTAGTCATTTTACCGTCTTTAAAAATTATCAAATTCATCCCAAGGCAGCGAAAATGATCTGAACAGGCCTTACCATCAACTCATATTCTTCTTTTTTAACCCGTAACCCATTAAAAGATGACTTGAGGGTTAAGAAGCCCTACAGATCTACAGGCCACTCGATCTTCCGCTATTGACAGTAACTCGTCAGGATTCATGCGTAGGCTCAGGCAAGCTAGTCCAAAAACTCGGTCCAACTAGTTCGTTCTGGGTTTTCCAAGCTGTCAGCTTTAAGATGGAATAACATTTAAGGCACGCCTCGGCAGACCTGACGATGGGGAAATTGGTGTCGTGTACCTAAACCATGCACGCTTAGAATAGGGGAAACGTGTTTCTCACCCTACTCCGACGAATAACTTTTACAACAGAACGATGACATTGCATCTCGGTAGCTTATGTTCGGGATCTGTTTCTTTCGGTCATTGCGGTGGAAAGCGGTGAGTGTTGGAATAAATAGTGATGAAAACCGCTAACTCGGCTTTGATACTAAACATACCTTTTTTGATTACAGATCTTTCAGGCTGTTGCGATATTGATCCAGCTGAGAGATCGCTTTAAGAGTCAAAACTACAACCAAAATCATACCAGCTATCTTAGAAGAATCGTCCACTTAAGAAAGTGTCCATTCAAGAGGGGTTCAGAGTATATACAATTTATAATCAAAAAATAATAAAAAGCAATTTAATACTCAACTATGTGTATGTATTAAAATCGGGAACCTTCTTTACTCAAGCCACTTATTTGGCTTCGAAGAAGATTGTGTTAATGATTTTTAAAAACATTCGACTGAGAGTTTATTTGCCTCTTCTTTCTGAACCATGCTTGGACGCTTTAGCATGGCGAGTCTTTGCACATTAAACTAGCGACTGTCATGCCATAACCATATCCAAGACGAAATAATAAATAATGTACACACTTCTTCACAGCGTCATTCGTACACAATTTCCGAATTATTTTAACTTCGCGACGTGTGTGCATAGACTCATTATCAACGTGCTAACTTTTTCCTCATAATCGACGATCATCTCTGAATTGCATAATTGTCTGACACAATCTTCAGCGGGTGGACTGTCAAAGAAGGGAATTAATTATTCAAAAGATACTAGAACAACTAAGATTTTTTGAAGAGAAAGATGTAAATATGACTTAAAATTGCAATCTTCAAAACGAATTCCAGCAATTTCCCTCTTGTCTGCAAATACCAGAGCCATGGTAGTTCATCGCTGTGTGGGCCATAAATGAGTTTAAGCAACGCTTCCGGATCTCAGACATCGTGCCTATTTTATGAAATCATCGCAGGGGTAATTATTCTGCTGCAGGTTGTGATAAGAAGGCGGAATGAAATTCCATGCATTGTGTCATTCTATAAATTGACATGATCTAGTCAGCATCGCCGTTGATGATCCACCTACATTAGCAGTCAGCAATAATCAAGTTTAAGCTAAGAGCAGTCAGTTTTTGCAGCCAACCCTACTCCAAGTGCATCGTTTTTAACTCGGAGAAACTGAACGCCTTTCAGGTCAATGCCAAGGATATAAAATTGTTTAGTCTTCTGCTCGTAGAAAATCAAATATCTGAATGGCTCCAATTTGGGTGTCCAGAAATTTCTTCGGTTCCGCTGTCCAAAAACCCTTTCCAGTTCGGTCTCCGTTTCCAGAGCTCCCTTTCGGTTGTGTTTGCCAGAAACCGTTTTCGGTTTGTTTGTCCACAAACCTCTTTCGCTTTCGGTGTACGCTTTCGGTTTTCAGCCGACTGTAGTCAAGAACTGTGTGTTAAGTGTCGTTATAGCAGTTTCCTGAGCCTCACGATATGCACTTAATATTCGCCCTATTACACAGCAAAATTCGAATGCCGCCTGTGTACCTACAACCAATTTCTTATAAACTCCCGCCTGAATGGTTTCGGACATAGCTAAGCACACCTTCCAGCACATGTCACAACCACGCAGCTAAAAAGAGCACATAGCAAATGCACAACCCACTGCAGTGTTGCGCTATTTTGCTCAAATTGTATTTATTTCGATCACATCCAGAATTTTTTCCAGTCTACCTGCGGACGCATTCCCATTTCCGATATCTCTTGGGTGGGTGGACACTGGACATGCATGCAGAGCGCACCCACACAAGCACACCACACCAATTGCCATGGCATAGCAGCACTAAACCATTGCAGACGACGACTCGATTGTACCAGAACACATATCTCACACTTCGCTTTCCTCACCAACACCAGCTCAAGTGCGCCTTCCAGTGAATTGTGTCGCCGAGCCACCTATTTACTTTCGAGATTCCTCCATAGCCCTCAGTCGAGTTTAACATCAACAGGTGTTACAATCGTGTGCATATTTTCTTCCTCGCGTCATACTTGTACTAACATTGGACTAAAATATTTTGTTTCTCTTTTAGTTTCGTTTTTTTTTTTTAATTTTTTTCGTTTGATATTCTGTTGCCTTTCATCAAATATTTTCGATAGATACTTGCTCCAGGTGAATGATTAATTTTATCTCAGTTCGTAGCCGCAGTGATAACGCATCAAGTTGAATTTTATTTTCTTTCGAAAATATTTGTGCTACTTCGGCTATCTGCGAGACGAGAGTTTTTGTGTTTCAAAGACATTAAGTGTAATTCTTTTTTTTCTGTGCTTGCAGAGGATTTGCGGATACAGAACATAAACAAAATTCACCTCACGGATTAACATAAAACAAATCAATTAATTGCCCAGAAGTAAGTAGCCATGTGACCTTTTTTTTTTGAAAATTTAACTTTGAAAAGTATATGTACACTTAAATATATTCATGTATTTTACTGCCCCGATCGCAAAAACATAAAAAAACAGACGCAAAGAAGTAACATCAGAGCGAGACAGACAGACCGAAAGGTTTTAAGTTACCTGTTGAGGACTGGTACATAGTGGCTAGCAGCCCATGGATACTTATCTGCCTACCCACACGCAGACGGTGTGAATAAATGTTTGTTAAGTCAACAGCAGTTAGGAAATCTTTTGAGTTACTGTCGAGTGTAGTTGTATGTGACAAAAGCACTGTCGCCGCCGCGCTCACCTCACGTTAGCGTTTTAGCTTCTCGGAATAAAATTCACCACAAAAATTCCAAATATCTCCGTAGACCAGCCTACAGCCACGGTCCGAGTGTATTCTAGACGTGCGTAGCTTTGTTTGCCTCGGTTGCACATTTTACCTGTTCCAAGCCAGAGTGAGACGGGCAGCGTGCGACTATGTGTGAGTGCACAACTTTTACGAGCGCGAGTACATGTATTGATTGGAAGAACGAAGGCCCACGATCGTAGATACAGATATACAGTATATGTATCTGCCTTTGGAGTTTCCACCTATTTTTTATGGGAAAAAGAAAATAAGCGACCGTCTTGATACGTCTTCAAAGATAAGAGCCAGTCTACGAGGGAAAAGTTGGATCATTTCACGAACAATTTGTGGCCTCAGAGAGTGTGATCATGGCTCTGGGCTGCAATGTGCACGAGTTTTGGCCCGCGAACTTTACATCAGCGAGCCTTTTTGGCAAACAGCCCAACGCAGTAACACCATAATGCAACAGTGTCGACGACTCAGCAGGGACCTGGAAGATTAAATTCACGTCCGTACACACGTTCGCATGCATGTGAGTGCGCGGCAGCGCTTCTGTGTGCGAACGCGCCCGTGCACATGTGTTGGTGTCAACTCGAAATTCAAGATTGAATTACTGTCTCAAGGCATGAGTAATAAGCGAGCAGAAGCACCGACGATGAAAACGAGTTTGATATCATGTGGCTATTTATTTACTTTGTCTCTCCTCTGCATTTTCCCATTTAATTGAGTAGAGGATTTTATTCAGAATATGCGCTCAATAATTGTTAATCAACAATCCATCATCATCAGTTTTGTTTTTCATTTATAATCCAGAGCCGATGTGTGAGCATGTGTATGATGCAATGAAGGAATGCGCAAAGTCAGCTTCAATTTGCGGCTAAAGAGAGGCCTTCAATCGGCGGGACGAGCTAAAATGATAAGTCTTTGACTAAACATCAAACGCAATTATTGATGGACATGCACTTATCCAGTCCGGTCCGGGGCAGTGTGTTTGGTTATGCAAGAAATGTAGAAACTGAGTGCGTTTTTAATGCAATTTAATGCTGTGGATTATTTTTCCTTAAGACATTGAGTCTATTCTAATGCTAAGTAAGAACTTGTGTGGAACACGGCGGACTTAAAGCACAACCGTGTTATTTTACTCTGTTCTGTAATCGCAGTCGTCTTCAATCGACATCGAATAATGGACTTGTCTGACCACGAGAAATTCTTTATTCTCCTATTTATTAAACAAATACGTTGTCTCGCACTATACAAAATAATTTTGAAGTAAATACAATGATTAACCTTAGCCATCATCTCGTCGTTGTACTTTCCTCGACAGTTGACATTTGAAAAACGATGTAGACGGAAAAATAAAAATTTAATAAAAACACTACTAGAATAGATATATGTTATAGAATACAAAAAATTAAAGCACATTGGTTGGTTATAAATAATTACGCATTTTTGACGACATTTTATAGACTCCCTGCTTTAGTTTTGATATTTTTTCGCATGTAATTTTGTTTTAATTTAAATAATTACTTACTTGTTAGACAAAAATAGTTAAAACTAGATTAATTTACTTATTGAAATTAATAATTAAACCTACTGACCCTCTTCGGGTACTCTCAGCTAATCTAATAATATGTGTTCTTGCATCTCGGCTTACATTTAGTTTTAGTTTTAATTTATACACTACTTTTATTGTGGCTAAATTAGTGTTTCACTAAATTTTTCTGAGCAAGTTTATGTACATGTATATATTGTGGTAGAGGGTCCTAATGTTTATGGTGACTTAAGATTTTTGCTGAATGTTTATAACTCACATCTTAAGGGTCAAAATGTACAATTTCTAAAGATGAGTTCAAATGTAACATTCAAACAACACATTTTAACAAACCATGTCTTCCCTTGAATCTGTTCTTCTAAAAAAAAAATACCAACTATTCTTTAAGAAGTTTCACTGGCCCAGATGTAGTGTACACACTTCTGTAGACTAGTCCACACATTCCTTAAGACATTATTAATAAGACCTTGTCAATCCGACGTCGAGAAACGATCCTTAACAGTCATCCACCAGAACGCAACCTCACTTGAAGAGATTGTTCACATCACTGGGGAGTTTATTGCACGAGACAGAATCTTGCAAAAGTGCAATTTTGCCACAAATGATGGCAGTCGATGTACTTGATTGAATCGGCTAAACTCTTCTTCTTTTTATAATGCCACTACAATCCGAACCTGGACCTCAGCCAACAAGCCCTCCAACTGATACGACCCTTAAAAAGGTGGGTCCATATTAGCAGGGTAAATTAGTTGAGGTCCTTCTCCACTTGAGTACACTACTGGCTTCGTGTTCGTTCGGAAAACTCTTCGGGCTGGAGCAGTGTTGTGAATGCGCACTACATGGCCTACCCATCGTTGAATCCCTAGACGCCTGGCTAGACTCATGTCGCTGGACAGCTCGTGCAGTTCTTGGTTAAATCTTCTTCTACAGAAACCTTCAACGCAAACAGGATAAAAGATTGAACACAGAACTTTTCTCTCGGCAAGACCAAGGCCTACTTCATCCACTCTTGAGTTAGTCCAGGCTTCCGCACAATAGAGCAGTACAAGAATGATCAAAGTCTTATATAATATTAGCTTCGTCCTTCGAGAGAGGGCTCTACTACTCAATTGCCTGTTGAGCCCAAAGAAACAATAGTTGGCAAGAGCAATTATGAGTTTGATATCGGTGCTGATGTTGCTTGTACTATTTACTTGAGAGCCGAGGTAGACGAAGTCCTTAACCACCTTGAAGTTGTAGCTACCTGTGGTGCCGTTCTGACCGAGTCGTCGATGTTGTGCTGCCTTTCTCAATAACAGCACGAACTCAGTTCTGTCCTCATTCACTGCTAAACACTACAAGAAGCCAAAATTGAGGACAAAACGAAATACATTATTTCCACTTTACTGGAACCCCAATTTTGTTTTCCATTTAAACGTCATTTTCTCTAAACTGGAAAAAATGATGGTGTGTTTTTCAGTTAAGTCATCAATTTTGACTCTACAGGGTGCTCCAAATACCTGTAATTAAAATTATGCAATAAATTGGAATAATGCGGCAGATTTCAGCCCACGAAGGTATGATACTGACTTTCTGTCAATATTTCAAGCGGAAAACAGCTGTCAGTGTCAGAAAACCTATCCAAAAAAAAAACTACGTGACTCAGCTTCACATACGGTTGGCCATAATGTTACAGTCGTCCATTAGAGCTTGGCGGTAGTAAGTGACAGAATTGTGAATTTCATACCTGCAGTAAGCAGCAATAAAAACATCAATCCCTGATTCATTAAGCCTTAATGGACTTTTAGAGCAATTCGATGCTGGCTTTGTACTCGTTTGAGATTCTACCAGCGCCTATATTATATGAGTTCAACTCAATGGGGCAGAGGCAGCGACTTCATCGAAATCGAATGATGAAGCGTTTGGTCGTTTCGCAGGTGATACTCTGCCCGTGATCTTTGATTCTGTTTGAGGAGCAGATAAACAAATATTTTTGCTTTGATTAGATAAAATACCATACATTAAACCAAGAGGTAGTCGCCTTGCCTCAAATGTCTGAAATCCCAGCCAAGACAGCATTGCATCACAGTCTGTCTTCCTAATTTGTATCCAGCTTTGATCATCAGATAAATCATACAAATTTGACAACTTACACCTCTCTCGAGGTCAAACTCGAATCACCCACAAATATCAGTGACGCAGCATATTTCCGAACCTAATTCGTTGCAGACGTTTTTCACGAAACCATGCTCACATGTAAGACCTTGTAAGCCTTGAAAAGAATATTATCCTGCTCTACTCCCATGTTCACATGCACAAAAGAATATTCTTCCATTTGTTTTCATTCTTTCTCGGTTCTTTTGTATAAATTCGCACATTGTTGATGTGAAGGGATTTCTTGGGTTTTTCGCAGAAACTTGACTACACACATTATTGTGATAAAAGGCACACATACACGGCCTCTCATTAGTCAGGTATGACTAAATGCTTATCGTACTTCCGAGGAAACTAATACACACTGTACCTCTGCTTCGGCAGAAATGTGACAAATGGCAACAAGCTCGCTTGTAGCCATGAAAGTATGTAAGTCACAGACAATATTTCTCTTATCTTAGTCGTCGGGAGAAAACGCGGCCATTCGTTGGAATTGTTTTCATCCAATAGTCTATACAAATTTGCGACGCAGTTTTCACAACACAATCGGAAATTACATTGTGTACCCCCTTTTTCTGAGTTAATTGATAATAAATTTATTTATTTTTAAATTCTTTTTTCTTTGTCATGGTCACGACGATCGTTGTGCATTGTAGGTAGGGACGAGTGCAAATATTGAGAAACAAGTTCGTTTCAAAAGCGGGCAGATACCTGAACAACCAAAAGGTATGTGCGTCTGAAAGGTGCCTAGGATGTTCCTTTATTACCTCAGGTTTCGAAAAGTCTTTTGTGCCGGAGTGAGGTAGTTGGGCTTGCATCCAAACTTCCTTCCTTAGTCGATAAATTTAAATAGAAATCGTTTGACAGGAACATGTGTACGGTAAACAAATTGTCAAAAGATGTGAATTATCATATTTTGGAGGGCGTTTCCATGCAGTTGATACTGCGTCCATCGAGTCATGTGCCGTGCGTTTATCTGCTCATTATTATTTGAGTTATTGTCTTTTTTTAATTCATTGCAACTGAAATGTACGTACGTACGTATATCTGCGTCAGAAAAGCCGCTGACACGTGTGTTACGTAAAAAGTGATTTAAAATTCTACACACATGTGATCGTTATGAGAAAGAGAGGAGCCGAAGGAAAAAAATTAATTTTAATTATATGAGTCTCATCTGGTGCTGTATCAGCATCCAACTAAGTGTGGGATTTACGTGTCTTCTGATTCATAGTCACTAGATTAAATTTGATAGAAACGAGATAAATACAATGTGTATTGTACATGCAAACTAGTAGACGAGCGATTGAAAGTGACTGAGGGCTGTTCAGGCGAAAGCAAGTCTGGTGAATAAAGAGGAACTCGTCATGATATCACTCGATTTGTGGAACACTGGCCGATGCCAAACTACGTATCCCACACAACACACATTGTCGCATAATAGTTGATAAGGAGATCTCATTTGTGCCTGCCTGACTCTTCCTAGATCCCGATATCTATCCCTTGGTTGACCATCCTTCATCTCACTTGATGAAATTTTTGGGAATGTTAAGGAAGTGGTTTCCTTCTTAAATACGCTAGGTATGACTAAAAAATACACGTTACATAAAAGGTACCACAGCTGTGCTATTGAAACTGCCCGTAGTGCTAATTAAGACCTCACCGAGCCACATCTTTTACCTACCTGTGGTGAGGTAGATCCTCCCAGTTAATACTTCCGACACAGATTTTCACTTGATTAACAATAAAGTGATGAGCATTGTTGTGTCTTCAAACATATTTTCTTCAACGTTCACTTCCATTTTATCAGATGTTGACGGCAACAATCACCAGACTTAAGCAGGTCCTCCTGATCCCTTAAAGGGACACAGCTTAATCTTCTCTTCGTTGATATTGCGTGCTGGGTGCGGCCTTGATGGATGACCGACGATTTTTTGCTCTCTGTTCTTTTGTGCCTATTTACTACTATTATTGTGTTGCACCACGACCTTATCATACAGTTGACATCTTAAGAGTTTCCCTCACATGGTGTTCTTTTCAGAGTTGGATTGAGGTTTGTGGGTCCCTGTTGCGCATAGGTGGAAGATATTTATTCTGGAATGTCTAAGCCCGTTTTCTTGTCGAAACTCAGAGTAAGACATCGCTCTAGTGTGCAACTGTCAGCTTGCTTGCGGGTCGACTTAAGCCCACACACCACGTCAAGGTGTCCATCCTGCGGTGTTGCTTATGTGTAAAGACGCCTTTCAACGCGCCTTTTATTTATTTGTAGACACTTTTTTGGTTATACATTTTGCGTTTCTTGTGTGTAAAGAAAAATCGTATGCATCGGTTTGTGATCGGTTAACATTACAAAATAATAAAAGTACATAGCTGTGCCAGCAACTTTTTTGGCTTTTTATACCTCGAGTGAGTAAAATTGGCTTTTTAAACCTCGTATCAAAATAGGGGAGTTTTTTTTGTTCCCGAATACTCGCTTACTCAAGAATGTATACATATGCTAATTACAACAACACAACAACGCGACGAAAAAACAATGCTGCCAGAATAATGTTTTCCCCAATCGGTGAATTTTCAATCATTGTTTACATGAATTCGAAATTTCGTTTTAAATCTAATTGAAAAACTGCAATGTTTGGCAGTGAAAATGTGATAAAAGGGTTTGTATGTGTTACCAAGTTTTATTTAAAAAAACGATATGTGGGATTGGTCGCTTTTTTGCGCTCTTTTTGAGTTAGCCACTATACGCGTACAAAAAAATTGCACAATTTTCGGAAATGTTACCCCTTCTTCATTTTCGATGAAGTATAGATCAGTGATACCGACACGGACTTCTTATGGATGGAATGGCCTTTCAACAGTTTCATTTAGTTTATCTCTTCCCCATATGCTTCTCCATCAGCGTATCCACCACGGTCGAGTGATAATATCAGCTTCCTGACTAAAGAAAGTGTTTTGTGGAAATGTTTCATCCAGACACTAATGTTTAAGCACCAAATCGGCAATAGTTCTAGCACTCCACGCTCAGCTGCGTGTAATTCTTGATATTCAAATTCAAATGCAATAATGTGCCCTAAGAGAGATTTCACTCTTTTAGAAACCTTTCACTAGCGGTACAACATACATTTCGATGGTGAATAGGCTCTAAGACATCTGCAACATAGTCCATCTTTCTGTGCACATAGCAGCTGATGTCGATGACGATGATGTCGACCATAATCTGTTCATAGACAGCTTGCTTGTTTTTATAACAAATCTTCCTTTCAAAACTCTTTCAGCAATTGCTAGAGGATCCACGTCAAATCTCAAAACATATCAGGTTGGGCTGAATAAAAGTTTCTATTTAAAAACGGATTGAAATTAACTGTGTTTAATTTGTTGCATGTATTATGGCGCTATTTGTAAGAACAAAACAACGTCATTCGAGTGACATCCTCGGTTGGCTTCGCAGTAGACCATTCTATCGACCCAATTTTCTAAGACCTTGGTATTAGCTTTCAGTGCTTGTATCGTTTCCGAATTGTTGGCAGATCATCGGTCACTCACTGTCCAAAGAGATCAAATGTCAGCCACGAGGCGTCTTTATCGGGTGGATAAATTCCACTTGTTGTTGTTGTTGTTGAATTTCTTTTCAAAATTTCACACCACTCACTTTGGAAATAAGTTGTCAATAGTTCCCAACGTTGTTCAAGCGTACATCTACTCACTTCGTTCCTCGGAAGTGTGATACTAACTTTCTGTCCACATTTCGAGAGGGAAACAACTGTCAGTGTCAAAATAACCTATTATTTAGAAAAGATCTACTAGATGGTGGTACATCCCTCGATGACAGTTCTTTTGACGTGTGGGGTTAAAACAGGAATGTCAAATCTGGATTCCAACAAGTGCCAATGCAACCACAAGCTGAGTTACTATTTGACAGATGTGTACCACCCGTGTGTCAAAATCAAAACAAACAAAAGAGTCAAAATCGGTTCGTCAAATCATCAAACCCTATTCAGCCACCTCTTAAAGTACCTATAAAAGTGTCCTAAACGCACAGCTTACCGCCTAAAGTCACTGCACTCATTTGTTGCAAATTATTTTTTCTCACCTTCATAACATGACGTGACTAGGAATTTAAGACATTACCCAGTCGGGTCGTTAAAGACGACTGCCCAATCCAGTAGTACGCCCCATTAGAGCGGTCAACCACCTGTGAGTCTGTGCACCTTCGCGAGTCAATTACACTATTGTTATGCACGAGATTTCTTGCCCACACAAACGCGCCGCCATTGTTAAGTGCCCATGGTCTGTAAGTACTGGACAACATCACATTGGCATTTAATGTTGTTCCGCCCGTCCGTTTAGCACTTGCTTCTCTCCTATTTCAGTTTACATTTTGTTGTGACGTAGAATGTATCAGACTAATTGCTGGGTGGTTTCCATGTTGTCACTGATAGTCATTAGATTACCTTCCACTGCATTGGTTTCTCATTTTTATATATTTTTTTATGAATTTCACTATCTGCTGGCATTCAGAGTATGAGCGCTTTGTGGAAATATTCCGACAGGAAGTTCGAGAGTATTCATGTGGAAACGTTCTGGCTTGTGAGTTCGGGTGGAGAAGGGGGACAAGTTCGGTTCACAAGCCGTCCGGATATTTAGACTAAACACTGTTTCAAGGTCAACTCCAAGCTGGGTATTGATCTTTCAGACTCCATTGATTTCCGTTTGAAATTGTCGACCGCCATTCACTTTGGGTTGGACGAAGTTCACGGTGAATGTCTGTCTGTCTATTCAATTCAATTGATCATTAAATATTTGCATTATTGCTGTCTGTGTCGCAAAGCAATTTCAATTAGTCCGAACATGGGGAAACCCGTCGACATTAATGCAACTGGAAACATGTTCAATTTGCAACTTACGACTGGCTTGTTGTAATTCCGATGGAGGGCGTACGTCTTTCTGAGTAAAAACGCAGGCATTTCCTTCTGTCAGGCCAGGTTTCCACAGGTTATAGCTGTTCGGTGGACATCATTGTTCAGACAGACAAAATGGCGACAGCACCCGCCAAGTTGGTCAATAAACTCGCGTTTGGAATAAAATTTACATCCTCTTAAAGAAAGAACATTTTCCACCGACCAACTACAAAATAAGCCTCTGACTCAGACTGAGACTCTACTTTGTTTGAACAGAACTGTCATGCTGCCTGACAAGCAGACAGGGCGACAGGAAATGTTCCTCAGCACGTTTGATTAAAAATCCCAACATAAAATATTCCGTGTAGTCCATGAGCATGACACTCGTCAACTTCATTTACCGCCTAGGAGTCCGTATCGAACCGGGGTTTCATTCAGACAGTCTAGTGCACCTAGAGCGATTGGTGCATGCCAAATTGGTTAAGGTCGATATTAATTTGTGTACGTTCGCTTAGTCATGCCTGCCGTCCGTTGAGTTCTCCCACTGAATAGGAGGCTACGACACCGGTGCACGCCATAATTGTGAGCTTCTAACAAACAAAGGGTTAACTTTTTTTGCCACAGGAAGAGGCTCAGTGAATAATCATAATCATAAACCGAAACCAAATATCAACTAAATCAGTGACAGCAGTCATTGCAAATGGCAGTCGCCGAGAGAAGAGAACTGTATCAGATTTCAAACACTAGCAAAGTGAAACGAAGTTAACGTGGCTTACTCGATGAGTCATCGGTACAGTTGAACAATTTTTGTAGTTTACGACTTGACTTATTTGGATGGTCTACAGATTTGGACAACATTTTAGATCACGGTGGTAAAGTTTAGTTACCACTAAGCATAAGCTGAGATGACCTTCAGCGTCTATCGCAGGAACTAGTTCCCTCTCACTAACCAGACATCGGCTACCGATAACCATGCAATTTTAATGGAATTATTTAGTTAAATTTAATTGATTCATACGCGAACGCGTGAGCTTTGCTAAATGAAAATGTATGTAAACGACAAGGTAAAGTCTCGACAATCCTGAAACTGTATGTCAACTGGTGACTTTTACAAAATGACCTCACTCTTTTGTTTCCCAGCGTCGCGACGGCGGCGAATTCCATTTTACAACAAACAGAATAGATAAACAAACAATTTGCATTCACACAATCCAAACAAATAAAATAAGCGTGACTGTGTTTTGGTTAGATAGAGGCTCATTAATTAATTAAAATAAATGCATATGTAAATAATCCATTTCCAGGAAAATCAAAGCGAGAGGAAATTCGCCATAAATCGGAATGTGATTCGATTTGCCAGCTATCAGAGCATTTATGCTTAGATGCATGCAATCACGTACGTTGAACACGCAGTTCTCTCTGGTTGATTAGAGAAATGATACTTCTGTTTCGACGTGACAAATATATAAATAATTTTCTATTTTGCTTTGATAAAAACAAACCAAAAAATAACTTCTATTAGCAGTTTTCCATATTGGGTCAACTATTAAAGAAAATAGTCATGACGACGCCGCCACCGCCGACGCCGCCACCAGAACAACCTACACAATTCGCGATCACGAGTAAGCCATAATCACAGCTGCCGCCATTGGAGGCATAGAGCGGAGAATGACGTGCCCGTCAACACATTTTACTTCCAACGCCATTTGCATTGGTGCCGTGGTAGCGTTTTAAAATTCATTAAATGAGAGGCTGCGGCTCGAAGTGGTTTCGTGTCTGCAAACGAAACTGGATTCGAATTTTGTGTTAATTGGATTTTTTTGTGTACGAAACTTATGCGTCAGCTTCAGGAAAAAAAAATACCCAAACACGGTGGATTATCAAGACTAATCATTGCTCAATAGATTAATACAGTATCATTTAAAAGTAAACATCTTCTATGTTTTTGTCCAGGCATCATGGGCTGGAAGTAACTATTGTGTTTATGTAAATGCACTTTTTCCACCACTCAGATTAATGATAAATTTTACTGTCGACCTTCGGGAATTTAAATATTTTAAGGTGTTGGTATTTAGTTTTGCATACATTGCGTCACCACGTGAAAATATAAAACAAACAAAAAATCATTGATGACTTACTCGGTAGCAACAAGAAATAGTAGCAATCAATATAATCGAACGTTTTATCGTTCTCTGGGATCACTTCCAATTCAATTTAAGTGCTAGAGCTACGTGAGATAGCCGCCTTGTTAGCTGATACCCCTGAAAATAGTCCACGTATGGTAATGCAGTTTCAAAGGTGTCCCCAATGAGATAATACATTTCCTGTTCGGAATTAGCCATTTACCCTTCTGACTTGAGCTATAAAATAAAGAGGTCGGTTGTAGCCAGTGAATTGGATAAAAGTCAAAGAACAACCTTTTAAACGGAAATATAAATGCAAACTTGATTTATTTCGTTTCTCTATTTAAAAAAAAAACATAGCATAGCATAGCACACCTAGCACACCTGTTACCAAGAGGAGGAACATGTGTAACACCTTCTCTGTAGATGGCCTGCCACAGGAAAGCTTCATTAGGCTCATACTTCTTCGATAATCTAAGCGACCCCAGCAGGGCAACAGTAAAACTAATACTGGAGCTCACTGACAAAACCGGCTGGCTGTCATAGAAAACAAGCCAACGCTGGTTATTGACCAACGTGGCAGTACAATGAGCATATTTTGGCCTAAGTGCACCAAAAAATCCACCTATAACCTGACTTAAACGAGACCCACGCGTGTGTTGCAGAACTGAATTTTTATGAATTTCGGCTGTAGTTTAGCCGATGAGACGGTTTCACAATTTCGCTTAAGCCTTGAACTGAGGTTGATTTTTTAGTTCAAGTTGAACGAGAGTACTCTACCACAACGCATTATAAAAGGACAAGTTAACCCAAAAAGTGTTAACTCAGTTCAGAGTCTAAAATCTCACTGTATACACACTTGTCTCAAACTTTCCCGTTCAAAGTCAAACTGTTATGCCCGATTTCAGTGCTAGCTAAAGCGTCGATTCGTCGCTAAACTCAGAATACATAGCAGTGTTGTGTTCACAGTGGAAGTTAAGTGAAAGATTCCTCTTAAATAGTGGATGCTGTTTGTCTTCAATCACCAATTCACCATCACTAGTTTTGTTCATGTTTCCCTTGATTGATGGATTCAATCGTTGACAATGATACTCAATCCACGCTGAAACTGGCGTTAAAATATTGAATGTGAAAACGTAATTTTCTTGAGTGAGTTTTAAGTTCGATCCTACACTTAGGTAAACAAGTTGATAAGGTGTACTTTGAAATCGGTCATAAGCCACCTCTTCTCTTGCACTACATCATTCAAGGTAAGAGTGGTTATTGTAGAAGCTACGTGTGGTGGTCCACTACAGACTGTAGCTCCACCCATAGTATTTCTGATTTTTCCCGATAACATTCTACTCTTAAACGCAACACAATTCAATGTTCAACAAAACTAGTAAATCAATTAAATTCTGCAACACATTGTATTCTGTTATTTAGCTGAGATATCTGCGGAGCTTATCAGCCATGAAATGCAGTGTGTGAAATTATTTATGTAACAAGTTTCGATAAGGACGTAATCAGGTAGTGATACTAGTTGAAGCGATACATACATAAACCCATTCCAGGATTTTCAGAAAGCAAAGAGCAGACAATTTTGTTTAAATTTTTGTCCAGCGATTCTTGAATGCATTGCTTTTCACTTGCCGGCCCACGTAGCTAGATTAAATGTGGAAGGAATCACTTGATTCTATTGGCGCCCCAAAAGGTTGACTATCTAATCTGTTCATTTTCGATACCAATACCTCTTCGAGACTACGTCGTTGAGTGTCAAATCAGTAAAGAAAATTAAATGATCCATCCAGTAGAACGAATGTGAGAGCCTTAAATTTGTCGTTTGCTCACACCTTGAGTAGTTGGTCATCAACTTGCCGCACCAAAACATTACTTGCTTCATTTTTCCAAAAAAATAAAATCATTTCTTCAATTATATTTTATAATTTCATTTTATGAGGCTCAAGATAGACACGTCCACTAAATAGTGCCGAACTCATATCTTATCAGTATACTCCTCAGCGATAGGAGTCGGTAGTTTGTATTATTTCAAAGAGAGTACGTATAGCTATGTGAGTTAAATACCAATGGACTGGAATTGTGTACATTTTTCAGTGGATATTCTCCAAAATGAATCACATGTAGTCTGCTTTGTTGTATCAATTTTATTCATTTTATTCGCATTTCTGAGTGTGTTTACTGACATCAAAAAAGCTTCGTAGGTAACTCAAAACGCTTCTCTCGTTGTTTTAAGAATAAAGAAGAAAGAATTCCAAAAGTTCTTTCGTCGCATTTTTCATTACGAATTATACTTCGAATTTCAATGATCTCGGCACGAGCAACTTCCATAAATCGGGGCTCCTCCTTTGACAATGCTCAAGAAATCGTGTACTTGTCTAGTCAAATTTGTCAAACTTCAACGTTAGCAGTTGACATTAACCCGTAGGTCATCGTCACTTGTGAGAGAATATTAGCACCACAAGAGTGGTTGATGTAGGCACTAACCAGTTCCATTATGTCTCTAACGACACTCAGGTTATTGTTATTATAATGTTTTCTTGAACGAGGAAAATGAACGATGTGACCTTTTTCCTCTGGTCTCCAGTCTGAGCCAAATCTCATTTATCATAATTTGCCTCTAGTGTACATGGTCTTGTCGCGAGTCTCTCAGTAATACCTCAGTCTGTAAAGGCTCCAGCCAATGGAGTCCGTTACATGCGCTGCATTCTGTCAGAAAATTGACAAATTGGCTTACAAGCTCTAATGAGAAAGGGACAACAAACGCATGCCACACGAGTAATGCATCCAGACGGATGGTCGACTTGTTGCGTTTAAAACGGTTAGGACGGTTGTATTCGTAGCATGATGAACCATTTGAGGAATATAAACGCACGCACGATATTTGCTGTAGGATAATTGAAAGTAGATGTATTCATGTGCTGGATGCTATAGACGCATTATTTAACCCCTCAGCTCCCCTTCTCACAACTAGAAGATGTCAATTTGAGGTGGATTGAGACACATTAAGCTCATTGGCACTCCTGACGAACTCGGCCTTCTTCTGAAACACGTACTGTCTACTACGGCTGTACTCAAATTTTCCTATTCCATAAGACGTACTTAGCGAATCAAGTCCTTTATCTTCAAATCTAAAATTTACTGCATCGGGTTCGTCTGTCTGTTTTTTTTTTGTTTTCCGTATCTTGAAATTGTAATCGTATTTTATTCAATTTCACTGTTTTTTCTCGTCAACAAATGAGTGTGCAATTATTGTGAATACTAAACAACAAGAAAGTTGGTGGGTCGTGGCATTGTACGCGTGTTTATGTTCGCGTCCTCTAGTCTCTGACAATGCTTAAAGAGTATTTAATCTATAAGAGAAGCTTCTCAAACATGGCCGTTCGGAGTCGGCATTTAGTAGGTTCCTTCCACTCGTGAATGAACAATAACAAGCATAACGCTAGAGACTGCTGAGCGCTAGGCCTTCGCCCTCTACGATGTGTAGCGGCAACCATAAAAACAACAAGAATATATGGAACGCATAGTCCTTTCGAATAGCGTTAATTTTTGAACACACTCTCTTACTAATCGTCAAACTGCCACTGTCAATTTATTCAGTCACAAAAAGTTCACCATGGTAAAGTACACGAACAAACATTTTACCGAAATTCAGAGTCGTTGAAGTTAAGAGTGGTTACTCCAATTTTCGGTCGTAATTCTCGTCTTAGTGGACAGGCAATAACAAGTTTAGTGCAAAAATTTGAGTCTACATATTGTGATGTTGCCGTGTCGGTGAGACAACGGGTTGGTGGAAGTGTCGAAAATATCGCTGCCGTGCAGACGTCTGTAGCACACGATCCAAATCAATCAGCTCCTCGGCGTTCTCAGGAATTGGGCATAGCTCAGACCACATTATGGCGTATCTTGCTTAATGATCTTGGTTTACACCAATACAAGATCAAGCTGATTCAAGAATTGAAGCCGATGGACCATTTAAAGCGACGTACGTTTATTTAAAAACAAAAGTTGTCAAGTCCTTATTGGAACACCCTTTACTTAATGAATGTATTTATTTCTCTTTAAACATATTATCAGATTCCGAAGATACTTTATTTGTGTCATTAATCGATGCTCAAAATGCAAAGCTTCCAATTGAAATTGGTTCTGCCTAAACTCCAATTCGAATGAAATTAAACAAACAAACCTCTCCATGGAATCCAGACACAAAACAGATGTCTGCATCCACTCAAGCCACAATAAAAATCACCTGCTCACAAGTCAGTTGAATCACCAAAAGTCAGTGCTAAAATCAAGTGAACTTTCCCGATGACTGAACATCGAACTGCGCAGACAATCCGAACAGGTGTTCCTTGCTCAACGATGTGTCAAGACCATCTGCTTAGATATTTTATCTCTAGTCTAGTCTCCAGACTAGTTTTCTCGTTGACTGTGTTCAGTTTATCTTCCGCAAAAATTCGTTGAAAGATCTTAAATCTGTTCATTTGAATTATTGGTGAAGTCAACGACACCAGCCAGACAAAACGTAGACTCTTTTTTTCCAAGAAAAATGCATACACGATTTTATCACAACTTTTATAGACATTTTGCTCGCAGAAGAGCTCACAAAGCAGATGATTTCATTTCGATACGAGCCTATCAATCATTGGGTCTGTAAAGTACCGATGAAACGACGACATTTCACAAATGTTACACCACCACTGCTCTGGGCGATTTCGTCATCAGCGAAACAGACCCAGAGTCGGACTTGTTGAATGAACAAAACTCGCTAAAGAATTAGAATTCACAAAGCAAATACCACTAGGATGTGAGAAGTGAATTGATAAAATGTTATAAATCAATAAAACTATAAATACAAATGAATATATATGTATGTGCGTATCAATGTGTACATTACATGTGTTCGCACATTTACATGTGACATTGAATTGAGAGGATTGTCTATCGTGATTTGAATACGAGGGGATTGCTTTATTTATCGACTACCTAATTCAAAGATCTTCCGACTTTGCGAGAAAAACTAAGCAAATATTTATGGTTGTTCAAGAGACAGCACTCTACGCTCTTCTGAATGAAGTCTCCAGCTTTGACATCCACCAAAGAGTCAAGCCTTATCACAAATTCGGGATAGGTTTTGTTTTATTGCCTAGGAGTGATCGGGCATTAAACCAGGATTTCGTGGACGTTTTAGCTGAAGTATTGAATGACTTCACGGGTGTGGCAAAGAGGCAAAGTCGGAATTACGTAGTCGTTCGCTGGTGAACTGAAATAAAATAAAACATTTTAATGACACACACTTTCGCCGTCTGTACACAATCATGCCGATTATGGAATCCGTCGGATCGACTGCGGAGGGAAAATTTTCGCATCCGCATATTTTCCTATTATAGAAAACGCAAACCAGAAAGGGATCGGATGTCGGTGAAGTAGTGCGAAAAAATTGCTATTATAGAAAACGCAACTCATCCGCACTTCATACATTTTGTGACGTTTTCAATCCGAACCAAATGAGTTGCGGATTTGGAGCAAAAAAAGGATGTGTGGTTGCAACGGAAGTAAATTTTAGAACAAGAAACAAATGAAAATTATCCTTGATCCATACAAATATAATTTGTTTCCTCATGCTTCAATTTATTTCTATTGGACATAAATATTCTTCTAATAGCAACACTCGGACAGAACAACTGAAACAAAAACTGTCAACCGTACTGGTGCGATATCCATTCTCATCCATGAATCTTAAGCATGCTGCCAATTTATGTTCCGCAAGCAAGGATGTTGATCTTAACATGCGTCCCATCTACACACATTACAACACCCGGAATCAATGATTTTTCGTAGAAGTGCACTTTCGCCTTTAGCTTTTCTTCCTCGCTCATTTTTTTATTTATCCATTTTGGGCATAATTGTGCTTCCAGGATGTCAAATACTTCGGAAAGAACTACAGAAACTGTGGGTTGTGCCAGTCCAATATCAAAGTCTTTGCCAGTTCCAGTCTGATTGCCACCCTCAGCCAGGAACCTTAAGCATGCAGCCAACTTAAGTTCCGGAGTCAATGATGTGGATCTTACCACAGGTGGCAGCAGCTCCCTCAATGTATCTAATACATATTTAAATGCCGCTTAATTCAACCTAGTATTTCACAAACCTGAAAGAATGGTGCAAAAATGAATGTTGATAACAAACAAAATTATTTTAACTTACTGATTTTCCGGTATCGATAAAACGGTATTCGCCCTACTTTATTTTTTCCGACGAATTTGCCTTAAATCGCCTTCTTCTTCGTCTAGATCCATAAAAAACCCAATTGAATCCATGAATAACCGTATTTCACTAGTTAAAAGCCAATCCAATTGACAGAAAACAGCTGATTACAGAAAGTGTCGATAAGGAGGTTTTGCGGACCGATAATGTTGTTCATCCGACGGATTCCATAATAGGGTTGAACTTCGACTGCGGATGTGAGTTACTCCCTCCGCAGTCGATCCGGCGGATTCCATAATCGGCATGAATATTTGATTTTCTTCAGCGTACACCGTGCAACACATAAGACATTCTCTGTCCGATTGCGTAAACTTAGATCAGTGCGATAGCTGGGCAAGATAGGTGTGCATTGGTGTGCACTTCATGTAACGTGTAGGCCTGTTGCAGTTTAATAATTTTGTCATACAGGGTGGTTCCAAGTAAAAAATGAACTTTTAAAAGGAAAAGCATGCATTTGTGGCCACAAAGCAAATCGCAAAATTTCACACACCTCTAGGGCTACTTCAACATGTACATTTCAAATGTTTCAATTTTCACAGTGTCCGTTCAGACAAGCTTCCACAGTTTACCACTTTCTTACAAGTCACCACGTTTTTCGCGTCCTATTTCCATCTAAACAAGGATTTGTATACGGCTTGTTTTAATAAATGGCCTTTGTATAATTACTTCCTCCTGATGCTATCCACACATGTTGGGTCTCAAAATTCTTGGCGGCCTTGACGGTGCTTGATGATCAAGTGATGTTTGCCTGCGTGAGCACTTGGTCTTTATAGAGCCGTTTCGTTGCCTCGATGTCTTCGACGGATTATAGTAGACGAACTTTTTTCCCACCGGTATTAGGTCTACCTAACCGGCTGGTTGGGGCAGTTGGTTGATTGCCTGCACTTGGTTATAGGGGTCCCAGGTTCGAATCTCAGTGAAAGCAAAAAGTTAATATGCTTTTATATGGTTTTCAACTAATCATTGCTTTCGTGATCTAACCAAACTAACCAAACTTCGACTGTGGTGCAGGTTTTCATTCGATAAAGGTCTCCAATCGATATAGTCGTTGGATTTTCAAATCTGGTCACCAGTCCTGTTGGGATCCAATTAACTGCACTGAGTATCACAGTGGACCAACAATGGTCTAAGTGTGCTGGTGGCCCAATGACCAAAAACCTAAAGGTCTGACTCGGTGGTGACAAGTTTTCTTTTTCATATCCCAATGTATCAGTTTTCAAATTTTCGATGAGCTTCATTGTACGGTCAGTGGCAGCCAGTGGCATCTCTTAAGCACTTGAACCTACGTATCTAGGTTCGATTCCTGGCACGACTAAACATTATTTTCACGGCCCACGTACGTCTTTTGCGTCACTGACAATGCTGTTGCACCACTTATATTTTAATTATTTCCAACAAAACAAGCGATTAAAAAAGGTGTTAAATAAATTCGACAGGGTGTGGTTATTTCCTTCTTCATTGGGCTACCGACACTTGGAGGGTTTGAGGTTAAGTTGTACCCATGGATGCATAAAATCCTTGAAAACCCCTGTGCTCTCCTTCAATTAATCATTGCTTTCGTGATCTAACCAAACTAACCAAACTTCGACTGTGGTGCAGGTTTTCGTTCGATGAAGGTCTCCAATCGATATAGTCGTTGGATTTTTTCCATTGGTCTTAGGTATACCTTGGTGCTCGTCTTCTTGTAAGCTTGTCTTCTTGTAAGTCTGTCTTCACTGTTAAGTCAGCATACGAGATGTGATGCCAATCGCTTAACCTATCGTTACCACATTTGTTCAGCTCATGGAGCTGCTGGTTGTGTCATCTCAAACGGACCGATAATCAGTTCTGTCAACTTGCAAATACCAATGGGTGGCTTGGTAACCTGGCACTGGATTCAAAAAATAAGGGTATTTGTCGAGTTCACCTTATCGCGCTAATTTGATAGATTCCGGTGATATTTTGATGCTGATGTTTTGTATGTTAGCTGATGAGCGACTCATTCTTGCATTGATTCTATTTAGCCCTCATTTACTCGTTTTGCCTGTTCTTCAACCGACATAAAGGCTTCTACGACGGGGTTTGAGAATTTTTCACGTGTGTACATGCCATTTGCGTAACAATGGACTGTTTAGCAAAATGTCCATTCCGGACATCACATCGTCCCTTAATATAGATTCCTATCGTAAACAGTTTCAAAATCGTTTTGAAAATTGGTTGCCAAACGAGGTATGCGCCTTTAGTCTTTTCAAACCGCAACAACTGTCAAATGTCAAACGACAAATACCAATTAAATTGCAAATTGTCCTTATAAAATCCGACGAAAATAATCTTTGAACTAATTTCAAAAGATTGGTCGATGTCCTCCAAAAAGTGCATGACTCCACTGTGCACGATTGTATAAGCCCCAATCTAGATAAGACCGTACGTGCTCATAACCTCATATAAAATTACGTTATTAATTATTATATCTGCAAGAGGTCATTAAACTTAATGCTACAATTTATTGATATCAATGTCATTGACATTTAAAAAATATTAAAAACAAAGTGCATGCACCTGATAAACAAAATCCCTCATCAAGTATGTACTATTCTCCCATGAATGACGCACATACCAAAGTTAATCGTTTCTAGTATTAACAAATTTTTACTACATTCGTTAAGTTGGAGTGCATAAAATTAAATGAGTCTAATGAGAGGCCTACACAAAGTTCTGATTTTATTCAACACCTTCTGTCGCTATCTCCCCCATCACCCGCCGCACGTCCAACACACATACATTTTCTCGAAGGAAGATCCGTACGCAGATACACCACAAAGCTGCGCATAAATTTCCCAGGTAATAATCAGCCCACACAAACAGGAAAACTATCTTACCAGTTTTCATTCCAAAGCACAAGCCCATGCCCAGGCACCCGCAATTGAATACAAATGCCCAGACGATGCCTCAACGAAACCCAAATCTCTTTTCCTCATCCGATTAAATCAGACGTAAAATATACCACAATTTTGTACAAAATACAGAGAAATAATGTCACGATGTTGCTGACACCTTAATGGATTGTTTTACATAGAGGTGTGGGGAAGGCCCTAGATTCAATCTGTTCTTTGTTTCAATTGATTTACATACACACACAGCGGCGTCTTTGTGTCAAACTGACACAAAGTCATAAAGTCATTCAACGCTGAATACAATGGCCGATGTCATTGGGAAAAAACTTCTGATAACCAGAGAACGTACTCAAAACCTGATGGCACGGCAGCCAGTGTCATAAATGTGTCGTCTATGGAAAAAAGTCAAATTTTCATATATCAAAAAGAATTTCTTGTGATAAACGCCCCCCGATAAGTGCGGAGTAGATTTTTCAAACATTCGGGGATTATAATGAGTTCGAGAATTGCACGTATCGCTAATCAGGCGATCTCACGTAGTTACTATCTTAAGTGGTCTGACAGTCCACAAGAGGAGAGGGCTTAGCGTTTAATTGTGGTGGGTACGCTGAACACAGATACGATATGTGCAAGAGATAGAGATCTTAGACCGGAGGTAATCGGTTGCTTACCTATGTCGAGATTTTTCACTGGACTTTGTTTGATTATTTATAAGTATGCAATAATTTTGTTTTTTTCTTTTGTGAATTTGATTCGATAAGATTGTCTTCTTTTGGATTTTTATCTTGTTGGTGGGTATTCTTCTTTAAGTATGGCACTCCAGATAGCACACAATCGGACACGCTCAAGGTCCACTGTCGGGAATCCAATCGAATAAATTTCACAAGTCAATGCAAAACAACAAAACATATCTACAACTGTTGCTGCTTTGTGAGAATGTTCTGTCGAATGATGGAATTGTACGCTTCGAAGTAAGATCTCATATTCGCATTCTTACGCTGAAATTCCCCAACGACAGATTTGCATAAATTTGGCTTAATTTGGTTGATACAGCGCTCGGGTTGCTCCTTCAAGGTGTGGTCTTGGGTTTGTTGGCACAAGCCGCAGATTTCAAAAAAAAAAAAAAACCAAAGAAAAAGTCAAATTCTGATCACCGAAACGGGAAATTACAGCATCAAGACATTACTCATGCAGTAAATGAATTGCCTCTCGCTGCCTGTGCGGCACGTATATAGCAGTGTGGTCCACATCAACATCTGACGAAAGACTTTTTTGTCACGTCACGAGTGTCATTAACTCGTATTGCCTAACTGGCCGTTTTTGTTTTGTTTTGCGGATTTTATTCCAACCACTTGCGAGCTCAAACTAGCTAAACTACCTTGACATCTGTTCTTTTATACCAACTTGTGGGGGCTCTTAACTAATCTAATCTTATTTCACTTTGCCACTCGGGTGCTACTATCTATTTTAGTTTTTTATTGATTGCGATTATTTCGCATGTTTACTAAAAAAAAGTTATGAAGACTGTAGAATGTGACGTTGAGCACCTTAAAATGTACGCCCATTTTGTCCCACTGTTCCCCTTTGTCAATCCCGAAGACTCACTATATTGATCTGTTAATACTCTGGACTATGGGATAAGAGCCATCTGGAAGATTATTCTAGTAGTCAGGTTTGTTGCTGTAAAACCAGCACCAGTTGATACAGCAAATTTTCTCAGCTTTCCCCGGAGCAATATGTACGACTACAGCAAAAATGCCTGAATATCATTGAAGTCACGTCGCAATGCGATACTGATTACTTCTTCTGTCACACAAGTATGATCCGAAACTTACGGCTTTCGTTTTTTAAGCAAATACCCGTCAATAGTTCATTAATTAATTTAGTAAGCAAAACACTGAGTGACACAGGAAACAAAAATGAGTAAAGCGAAGTCCTTGTTCGAACGATTTCTTTTGACTGTAACTCACGACTTCACGTAAATAATTTCCACGTTAAAGGTTGCCTAACCGTCCCGTACACTTACCGCATGACAACCTTCTCGTGAGGCGACGTTAAGCTGGCAAAGTTTAGTGTCTCGAATTCAAAATCCAGGCAGTGATCCCTTGACGATACTTTTCTTTCGCAATTGTTTGACAAATTCTACGATTTAGACAGTTAAGAAAAGAAATAAGGTTATAGAGAGAGCCCCGAGATTTCCTTACTTGAAGAAAATATAGAATGTTATTGTTCACCCAGCCACACTCAGTAATGGGTCACTTCAACCCTTTTCTTCGTGTAATATAAACTTCATTGTAGCCTAAGATGGTCGAGGTATGATTATCGGGCGATCACTAGAGGATAGCAGACCACTAGTGGCTTTCCCCACTGTACAGTGAAAACACTATGAACCGCAAACATTGCTTACTTCGTTCACATGGAATGTTCTTTATTTACGAGTAGCAACCAGTAGAATTCACGATTTTTTCAGTCGTGAAACTGTGGATCGCATTATTAATGTAACAGTGGTTGTCCGTGGCGTACTGGGTATGTGGGTATGTGCGTCGACCCCAAGCTCGACGTCGTAGGTTCGATCAATGGTTTGAACTACAAAAATAATGTTCACGGTCCCACCTCTTTCGAGTCACTGAAAATGCTTAAAAAGTACTCCTGTCTAAAAACAGCTTCCCAAACTTGGCTTTTCGGAGTCGGCATAAAACTATAGGTCCCTTCCACTCGTGTGAGAACAATAGCACACACAATTCTAGTAGTTGCTGAGAAACTCGGCCCTGGCCCTCTACAAGCTGCAGCGACTATACTATTATTATTGTCGCCAAGAAAGTAATTTATTCTGATTGAAACTCTTAGGAAAAAAAAGGAATCTTATATTAATTTTTCAAGAATAATGAAATAAGATCAATCACAAAAGTAGAACTTTGGAACCTTTATGCAAAACGTCTACTTTGAGAGATTATAACCTTTATGCAAAACGTCTGCTTTAAGAGATTATAACAAGAACACATGCCAAAAAGAGCACTTGTATAAAACGTTGTTAAAACTGCAAAAGGAACATACAAGTAAGCCGTCAGTTGTCACATTTCTTTGTGTTGTCAGAACTTTACCGCATCTCATTTCTGGGACATCTTTTAGAAAACTTTGAGAAAACAACATCTGACTCATGATGCTGACGTGAATATGATTAGAAAAAGGTTGAAGCTATTACTCACATTCTCTTCGGGGGAATACCCACCTGGAGTTGGATACCTCAGTCATCATCTTGAGCGAGCTGAAGAATATGGAAATAATTGCGTAGGAGGTCGTCTGTGTATCACAACTGGCATAAGTGTGACCGTAGATTTTGCATGTTGCCGCTCGCACCTGTGGTATGTGGTGGCGTATAATTTAACTTCGCGCCTCCTTCTGTGCTCATTTCTGATCATCGTCGATATCGCCGGAAAAAATCTGACTAATCTTTTGACAAAAAATGTGACTAATCTTGTCCAGACATTACAAGTAGGCTCTGTTGAAGTGCCTTATAAGTAGCGACTTACAGCTTCACGTATTGTCGATAATTCGAATTTCACGAAAAAAGGGTCGAATTGCTGAGATTTTCCAATTACGGCGGTTTCAAAGAAAATTGTTTTGGCGAACGAAATTTTAGCTACTTCTAGGTAGTTTTAAAATAATAAATTAATATTTATCACAAATTAGTTGAGAATGGCTACCCTGACGACATAACCTGCAATATTCCCTATTTAACGGTGTAAAACTTGTATGTTCCTATTTTTGTTCAAAAAAGATAATATAAAGATACATGTCTTTCCTAAGTTTTTTTTTAAATAAGCCACAAACAAGCTTGGCGCAGCTAGTTTCGATGGTGTTTATACCTGAAAAATGGTATCTACATTATTTGTCATCAAACTGGCTTAGGCTTATAATTTACGGCCAGAACTGGATGCCCTTTCTAGTCTTCATCATGATCCGATTTTTCTTCGTCAGTATGACTGCATCCTTTAGGGACCCCGCTAAAATTTTGCACACTCTACTGTCAACCAATTGCATACTTTTCCTTTGAATGAGTAAGCCGGGCACAAGAATCTCTCGAGCATGAAAACAGATCATGGCTCACTTTCGTAAGCATTTCAATGAAATTGAAGCAAAACAAATAAATATGACTTCAAATTCTAGGGATAAAAGAGACAAATTTTCGAATTAGAGTAGTTTTATGAGAATAGTAAATTCGACTTACCGAAGGACATGTTGCATAGGGTTTCTTCCATTTGCAATGGTCTTTTTATTGAACTGTACTTCTATTCACAGAGTTTTTCGAATTATTGACAATTGCGCGGTTGTTCGGAGTAACTCTGCTAATCTCTTCCTTAACTATCTTGCACAGTATATCGTCCAATCGTACCACATAACACTCTCATTGAAAGTGTATCAGTAAGTTAACTGATTAAAAAAAGCACGCTCATCATATGACACCGCTCATTCTTCTGTCGAATGATAAGCAGAAAATTTCGTCGAAAGTGCATGTGGCATACAAGTTATCTAATACACCGATCCAAATCGCGAACCGAAATGGTTATTGCTCAAACATGACGAATGTGGTTTCCGTTCAAAATCCGATGCACAAGGTACCCCTTGATGTAGTGTCGAATCGATTATGGCCGTATGTCCCCTACCTACACAGCCACTAACACTGTATCAAATTATAGTCCGTATAAATTCAGTAGTGGCCCGTGGCGTTGTGGGTATGTGCGTCAACCCCAACCTCGACGTCGTAGGTTCGATTCCTGCTCTGTGCGACGAAAACATTTTTCACGGCCCCACCTCTTTCGAGTCACTGACAATGCTCAAAGAGTATTTCCTGTCTAGAAAAAGCTTCTCAAACAAAAGCCGTTCGGATTCGGCATTAAACTGTAGGTCCCTTCCACTCGTGAAAGAACAATAGCACGCACAACACGAGTGGTTGCTGAGAAGCTAGGCCCTGGCCCCCTACGGGCTGTAGCGCCACCCATATTATATTATATTATTATTATAAATTCATTTAAAATGAAGAGTAACGATTACTTTCATGGCACCGATAAAAGATTTGATTAAAAAATAATAATAACCAGTTTGAAATTCCGTGCGTTCTCTCATTTTGATAATTGGCCGCAGTGTTTATCTGTGACATCAGCATTCATGGAAGCCTAATTCGCTTTTTTACGAGTTCCCGATCGCACCAGTCCATAAATTGCGCGCTTGTGCAATTATGTGCGAAATGCAATGCACTGCAAGCAAATTGCTGATTAACTCAAATCAAATAATGCTTCGTTAAGTGTGTGTATGAATTATAAATGCAAATAAATCAATTTTTTCCATTTGTATTTGCCGATACAAGCCTCACCTAGAAAATACCTCACATGACGGCTAGTTCAGCGGCGTGAATGATATACTCGAACAAATGACGTAAGAGAGTTTATTTCTCTGAATCCAGATGGAGCCACACAACGAACACATCCCCTTCAAGACCAAAGTGGCTAGAAAACATAATCATTACAGATGTACAGAGCACACAACCTGAACAACTAAGTATCAATAAATATAAAAAACAAATGAAATTACACAAAGTGGAAATATGTCAGCAATTTGTATGGGTCAGCCGCCATGAGAAGAATTGTAAACGCCACTTATTATTTATCTTTCTTGCTGCTTATATGCTTACACGCGTGTGTTGTTTATTTTAAAAAGAAGTGGGTCACGTATGCACCTTCGTGTGCATTGTTTGTCCATCTCATTTGCGCGCACTCACTCTTTCTACGACAGAAAAGGAGTGCAATGCAGTACGCAACTTTCTTGTAAGTACCTCTGTGGGCCGTGGGCAATGCTATAAATTCGATTGAGGGGACTCGCATAATTATGGACATTCTTCAAAATATGTCACGATTGTCATCAACAGTTCATAATGTGAGACAAGGCATCGAATCAAATTCCAGAGTACTAGTAAATACAAATCACAATGTCAGAGGAGGACATGCAGTCGAAAGAATGCTTTATTGAAGATCGTAAAAAATAAAAACGAAATCTCTTATGGCCCCAAGCGAGGCGGCGCGGCATCGGTGTGTGGTCCAATCTTACTATGCATCAATCTCGTTTTTGGGCATTTTTATTAATTTTATCACGTTTCGCTGAGGAAAATTTCAATACGTTGTGAAATCGGTCTTGACGTTGACTTTTGTTGGCCATGAATTTTAACAGATTTTTTTTATTTTATTCGTACATTCCTCCAACAGAAACTTTCCATCGAATATTTAAAATGAAGAATTATTGATTTCTACGATTGTACGCTTGGGACAATTGAGTAATAGATGTAGATGGAGTCTTTCTTAGAGAATAACTTTGTGTCTGACCATCATTGTTTCGGAATTGTTTTATGACGTATCAAACTTGGCGAAGAATTGTCTGGTTGCTGAAGGGGGGAAAGGCATGCGATTGATATCAATTTATGGTTTAGTCGAGTCCATATTGTACACGCTTCGGTCATATTTTTGGTCGACATCAATGGAGACTGGATCAAACCAACACTGAGCTTGATGCGGTTTTTGTTGATCTCGGTTAAAGAAGGAAATTTAGCTATGAACTATAGTTTTTAGTTACAGGGTGAGTTGAGCAAAGTTATACCTCCACTGATTCAGCAAGCTATGTATGTGGAGCCAATTCAGTTGTGATGGGATCTTTGTAATGAAGCAGATGATGGAGAGCTCAGTGACCAGAGTCAGAGCAGACAGGCCTTTAAGCTTCACTCGTGCGATCACTTCACAGCAGGACCGATATAAACTACCTTAAAGTACGAGGCGATATGAAGGCAATTATGCCGTCTTTATAGGTTTGCCAACCAAAGTCGGTAATTTGGCGATTGCCACGAACGCAAACATTATAGAAATACAAAGACGCAGTGACGCAGTCAGTTGTCAGACAATCACATTTGCGCATTCACAGGTTCTACGGTTGAACAATGAGAAGTGATCAAAAGCTTACAAAGGAGGAAAAAGTATCAGCTAAGATTACAAAAGAAACTATCACTCCAACCGACAAATTGCAAGAAAACAAAACGCAATCAGCAAGTATTGGTGATCACCTTGTCAATTTGTGTGGCAAAAAGGTGACACTTCAGCAAAATCAAAACAAAGCAGTTTGCAGATTGCTTGAAGACGATAGTCACACAGGTTCTAGAAGCTTTCGAACACTCTTCAATAGTCGGTATAATTTTGATGACTCGATCTCATATCTTGTTGAGACCGCTACAGTCCGGTGAGGGCATCAGTCAACATCCTCTCCAACCAGCACGGTCTTGGGCTGGTCGCCTCCAGTTTCACATACCAAGCGGATAAAGTTTCCTTTCCAGGTGGGCATTGGACTCGAAGGCTTTCCGAGTTGGTATCCTTCTTTTGACTATGTCAATGTCGTTGCACATGTTGCGGCATGTTGGTTGAGGCCCAGGTCCACCCCGGATTGTAGCGCCAATCAAAGAAGAAGACTGTCGATGTACACATTGTAAAGCTCATTGTTTTTCCCAAACGGGTCCGAATATAATTTAAAGGATTTTCCTGATCCCATGTGTACAGCGTTGTTCTGATGGTAGCCTCTCTAAGTAGTAACATGATAGTGACTCTTTTAGTGAGCAACACAAAGAATTCTATAGCTGTCCGCTGAAAACGAAGCCTCTTGCACATTTAATTCAGAGTTTAAAAAGGGAGTCAAAAAATTGTGTTTCGATAATATCTGTACGCAGTTTTTCTTCATATTGATAATGGACAATTGCAATCGAGGACATACAAACACGATTGAATGATTTGCAATTTAAAAACACAAATTCAGTCCCATTCACAAAGGAGGAGGTGTTTCAAATTTGAAATGTATAATAAATGATAACCACCTTAGCGCCTTTTATTTGTTCATGTTCAAAACCTTGCAGCAGTTTTATTTAATTAAGTCAAATATAATATAAAACTAGATGTTCATGAGAACAGGTTATTGGAGCCATGAGGCACAATTTATTTAAAATAAGGTTCTTAATTCTCGTTGCAGTTATTCATAAATTGCTTTAGTTTACATGACACATGAAATAAAATAAATTTTCAATAAAATTGTCCGGGGTTTCCGCGTACGCATGCATGAAGTGCAAAAATACATTTCGTTTCATTTTCATTAGTTAATTACTTCCGATCGCCATACATTAACCTTCCTCTGACACTTATTGTCTGATCCACCAAAGGGACGACCCCTTAAAGCTCGCACTAGAGATCTCCAGGCCACTCGATCTTCCGACATCGACTCCGTATTGATTTCTTCGCGTACTGTAGTGTTTCTCACCCAATCCCGACGAGTAACTTCCACAACAGCACGAAAAATCTGATGTCGGGAGCTTGTATTCGCGATCTTACACTCTCTGTCATTACCCAAATTTCACGACCATAGGTGAAATTTGGAACAAATACTGAGATGAAAACCGCTAACTTGGCTTTGACACCAAGCTCTGCCTTTTTGATGAAAAAGCTCCTAAGCTGTTTTTAAATTATTGGTCCAGCCTTATTAAACCTACAGGATGGTCGAGTCATTTTTGGGCCATTTTAAGAAAAAAATCATGATAATCCAAAACAGAAATTGTACAAGGATTTGATGTTACTTGACTTTTTCTAAAGTCTGAGTACAACTAGCGAATCATCATCATCATTACAACCGGGAATCAATGGTTTCTCCACTGATACCGACCCCGATCTCGATTGCGGGCAATTATCATCCAGTTTCGCATCTCTAGGTTACGTGCGTCCTAGTCTACTTCATCCTTCCAGCGCACGGAGGGTCTGTACAGCTGTCTACCTCCATAAAATCTGCCACGAACGGTTTTTCGAGCAGGTCCTCGGAGTCTACCGAGCTTTATGCTCCTTTTCACATCCGCTTCTGGGTAGATACGTACAAGTCATGGTTGCAGCGTCCACCGTATGATTTTTTAAAATACTCTAAGCCTTGTGACGCACACAATTTTGCACATCTAAGGCCACTCCATTCAGTAAATTTGAGGAACGTAGGAAGGTTAAGAATACTCTATTCTATTGCAACTATAAGTCTTAAACGTGAACATCAAAATGAAAAAGATTAAGATCTCCAAACAGTTCACTTTTTCAAATTATAGAATGATCAATGCTAAACACGTTCGCAACATAAACGAAAAGACGCAACCCCAAAAATGGTATCACATCTACCAAACTTTATTGATGCATTCCATGTGGCTTTGTTAACCTCAAAGCGTCCTCGGCAGATAATCACTCACTACAAATAAACACCGTGAACCATTATTTAAGTGAATGACCAAGCAAAACCTTCGAAAAAATACCCCTGTTCTGTAACACATCTAATATGCAATTATAAATTACTCATGCGGTTGCTCTTAACAATTGTATCCAAAAACTCATGATGGTGTTGTTTTTCTCGACCACTGCACATCGGAGTTTTAAGCTGCGGAGGCTATTTAAAATGGCCACACCAGCTCGTGTGCAAAACAAACATGGTGACTTAGACTTCGCACAAATACCTAACATGGATCAATTTACAGTGTCTACATCGGTTTCAGTCTACTGAAGTTTCAATTCGTGTCTATTGCATGGATATCAGTTCGCTGAGATAGGTGGAATATTAGAGGTTGATTTGTCGTGATTTTAAGAAGCAGTTTGTGAGTATTCACGGGATGTGGACATTTTTTTTTAATTTTTTGTGGAATGAATACTGTTGTTTATTTAAAACGAGGTGTTTTTTTGTCATTCTGGTATTTTTCCTTTTATTTGAGATTTGATAGTGCAGTGTTTCCGATTTTGAATGTCAAATAATAAAAGCATTCTCTAAAATTTGGTTTTGAACAGCAGGGCATTTATTTTCATCACATCACACTAGGCGCCACTTCAAACGGTTTCAATTGAATTAAATGGCATCCCCCACTTCCACCACTCGTTAGAAATAACAGCTTTCGTTCAAATTGTATTTCCTGCCCCAACGACTGTTGCACTTCTCAAGAGAGTCGCGTCGCTTTTGTTCACCTACACGCCTGTGTACACCCACATTTTCTATGCCATTCCCATTTGCTACAGCAGTTAATGCGAGTACAAAGAGATCGCTTTATTTACAAAAAAAAAAGAAGAAAGGAAAATAAAACAACAAAGAAAGCACTCACAAAAAAAACACAAAAAAAAAACGAATAACGACTCCATTGCAACTCTGCGGACTAGCGTCATCGTGCTGCAGTACTAAGTAAGGCATAACAAATCGCATGCGTAGGTAGATGCATTGGATGAGACACACAAAAAAAATATAGAGGTGAAGAAACTTTGTGTTTCATTATCTCCTTTGAAACGTTACTTATTCCCGGCTCAAGTTGAGCCCTTTGTTTATTCATTTTTGCTCTGCACTCTGAGAGCAGCGGCAATTAAACCAGTTTTCGGATTTCTGTATAAGGGGAGTTAGCTTCAGCGATAAGAGATGATATAAATTGTTGCGTCTTTTATTTAAAGAAGAACCTGAATTGGATTCAATTTGAATTTGATACTCTTTGCTTGCGTCTTTTTGTGGTGACTTCTGGGGGAAAAAAAGTGCGCAGTTCATTGGCAGTTTCATCGCCCACAATGGCACTGGCGTCGGTCTCTGACTGAAATTGATGATTTACGTTCAATGGGTCCAACAGTTTTCCTATTTTTCCTTTGTTCAGCCTTCAGTTACACTGGCGCAAATTGATGATGCAAACCGGAAAAAAGACCTCACCGCACAGCATATGGCTTGTGAAAAAAAGAATAAAAACTCACTCACGTATGGCAATATGTCCATTTTTACCAGTTTATTCCCTTCCGCTTCTGCTACCATTCTGTTGAAATTTTTTTTGTCGTGTGTTCGGTACGTGTAAGGCAGCTTTTACATTGCGTTAAATCGAGCAGCAATTTCTATCGTATTCCCTTTTGTGATCCCAAGCCACTTTTACACACAAAATCCCAACGATCCCAACGATTGGGATTTTTCGTCATTTTTATTTCGTCGCGAACCGGGGTGGTTCTGCGCGGAGAAAATTTTTCTGATAAGGAGAAATTCAAAGTGACGCTTTTGATGTTGAAATGCATACTGTGATACATTTATGTACATTTACAGAAAATAGAATAGACATTGCGAATCAAATTGTTGACAATTATGTATAATGTACCCAATAAAAACAATTATCGATGCCTCTTGATAATTGTTTTTAAAAAAAGTTGCAGTTTTTTGCGCAATTACATGCGTACTTAAAAGGGTTCATGACAGTAAATTTCATATGCGTCCATATTTAAATCCTGAAAATACATCCCAAAAAATATTCTAAAAATTAAATAAACAGTAGATAAGAGCATAACATCATCAACAAGGTCTTCCTGCAATAAAGCCCCTAATAAAATGCATTTTCATTCCAACAATCCCCGGCCTCATCAAACATCTGTGGTACGCATCTGATAATGCGTCCGTGTACCAGCCACACAAGGCCGCACATGATACTAAAGGATAAATCGAAGAAAGATAAGGGAAAACACGAAGAATGAATCTCGATCCTCGATCATCTTTTCACCCTTTCACACATACGCCCCTTCTCTTTCTCACATATGCATAGCATCCATGCAGTACCCATCGCTTCGAGAACAAGAATGAAGCAACCGAAAAATAAGCGAAGGGTGACAAAAGAGAATAGGCCGAGTCCCAAGATTTTTCGTGTACATGCAATTCGGTCAACCCCCCTTACGTTTCACTTCCCTTGCCAACAAGAAGAGTCCCGTTAGTGACGAATTTAGTTCGTGTAAAAGCCGCCTAAGGCGACTCCACAAAGGTTCAACTTCCATAATTTTGCACCTGGCCATCCTGGCATGATTACCGCGTGATGATCATCCTGCCTGATCAAGGAGAGCATTTTTTAATGTTTCTTGAACGTTCTTCGATACTTCGAAAGTCTGTCGGGTCGTGTGCTGAATTATCTCTCCACCGTGATATTTTGACAGTTCTCAACGAGTTAATGTCTATAAATTCCCATTTTGCAACGCCCTTATGTTGGCGCGGTTGAAGTAGCTCTCTTATCAAAAGGTTCGGAGACACTTATTTATTTTTAAATGCCGAAGTTAAGATAATTCCATTGATTTACACAACTCGCCTTCGCCGGACGTCAATCAGAGTCTTAGTCTTTTATATCAAGCTGTAATTTTTTTTTTTTAGAGATCATTATTAATTGTACGTGACACTGAAGACTGTTGCTAATTCAAAAAATATCTATTCTTTGCAGGGGTGACATCGATTTATTGCGCTGATAGCAACACATACACGGTAAGTTCTTAATTCCCTGTGTGAAGAGTGGTCATTAATTTGTAACTAATGATATGTATTCACATGTATACTCACTGCCTAGGTCATTGCAAAGTGCTGTAACCGATAAATAATTTTCAACCGAGTTAGATATCATTTTGATTTTGAAAAGCTTCAGAGACCTTTCAGTTAGTTGCAGACGCTGCTGCAAGACACATTAATTGCTCCGATACGCTCTCAAGTCGTTGAAATACATTTGAATTTAACCTTTTTTTGCAAAGTTTTGTAAGCGGTGTAAGTTAGTTTTTTAATTGGAAATTTAACGATTTGCTTTATTAACTCGAGTGAATAATAAGCTCTGCTGGGATGGACTTTTTGTAAATTATCTTGTGACAGTTGTGTAAATGCTGAGTGTGCAAGCATACACATTCATTGCAATCATTTGAAATATTGCCAGCTGTTGCTGTTTTCAGTGTTTTTTTTTAATGATCTAAAGCCAATGTTTATTGAATTGTGATCTCATTGTCTTTTCATCGAGAATGCAAGGGATATACAGGCTGTAGACAAATAAGCAATTGAAATGAATAAGTTATTAGCGGTTAACAATATATGAGTTTAAGTGAGGAATACCGTGATCAACAAAATATCGTGCCCTCAAGATGCCTAAAATTAAAAATTGGTGCAGACGAGGAACTTTCAATAGAATTCGACATATTTTCGACATCACTCAAAATAATTATAGCATCTTCAACTTGATTCTAAGCACTTTCTTGGGAATTTGTTCTCAGTTTATTCAAAATAAAGCCTTGATGTAAGAAAGGAAAATAAATGAGGATTTAAAATTAATGTCAATTACAGATTTCCTTTTTTAAAAAATCTCCAGTCAATACTCCACAAAATTCAAAATGTATTAGACTTGGTGAAAATGTCAAACATTATCCTCTGGATAGCCCAATTCAACAAACTTGACACACCCCTAGTTATACACGCTGCATCAAGTCTAGCGTTGTTTTCTTTCATGAATACACCTCTAGACAAAAGCAAATACATTTGTATTTGAACTTGAACAGATTAAGAAAGATTTGTGATGATACAGAGATTGCCTGAATATCTATCGTTCCTTTATTGGATGATCATCCGCTGTGTCGTTTCTGACTTTAAAGTAAGCTACTTGGCGTACACCACGTCAAGAACCAAACTTATCTGACTAAAGTACAATATTTACACGTCTGCGAAAACACACAGACAATGTCACATAAATTAGTTCACCTCATTTAGAGTGATTCATCAACTTGTGTTCAGGTATCTATTGTATACATAAAATTAATTATCAGACACAGACAATCAGATCTTCTTCTTATGGCGCTACAGTCCGGGGCCTCAGCCAACAAGCCAGCTGTCTCCAATTTCGTTCGCCAAGTTGGTTGAGGTCCTTCTTCACTTGAGTGAGCCATCGGCTTCATGGTCGTAATCTATGTATTGCTTTGTTCCTCTTGTTCGAAGACGATTACTTTTTGGGCTAGACCAGTGCTGTAGCCATCTTAGGTATTGATAATCAGATAATTTGAGCAAATTTAACTAGTACATATTTTTGAGTATATGACTACATTATATTTAAATTTAAAAATAAAATTATAGAAAATCAATTTAATTCTCCTGAACATGTTTTTATACGTGTCGTTTTCCTCGGAAAATAGAGAAATTGCAAGTCCAAGTCCTTGAATGAAGCTGACGGACAACACCTTCAGTACACACTTCAGAAGGTTATAATGTATTTGTTAATCGAATAATCGAAATAGTAACGCTTTGTTTACTTAGTATATGTACCTAGTTTCAAAGTGATTGCATCGGGTTTCAACTTCAGTTCATTGACTTATACGATTACACAGTTTCGTTTAACACGTTCCCTGCCGCGTGTACCGAAAACAGTACACGCTTAGCTTCATTTCTACGCCAACGTGTTTTTTTTTTGTTTTAATATTAATAATCCCGAAAATAATCTAAATTCTCTCAAAAACAAAAAAAATAAGAATTTATACAAAATTATTAAAGCGCTTACCGTGTACTGTTTTCGGTACACGCGGCGTAGAAATGACACCCAGTGAAAAACAGCTTGGCAGAGAACGTGTTAAGTCTTGAACTTAGTAACCTTTGTGTACCACTGTAGTCAACGTGGTCTACAGACCAGGCATTTTGTTTCGCTCTTTTCTTCAAGCTTTCGCATTGAAGTTGCAATGAATTTCCATGCAGCAGCTTTCCCTTAATTGATTGAATGAATCCACACAAAATTAAAAAATAATAAAATTATTAGGTCTATAAGTTAATTCGTGCAAAGAGAGAGAGAGAGAGAGAGAGAGAGTCAGAGCAGAATATCAAAAATTGTCTTGATTCAATCTTGGCTGCCAAGCCGACGCAGTTATTTTGGGATGGGATCCACAAATTGCCAGAAAGATGGAAAAAAAAGACATAGCTTCAGATGTGCAATACTTTGAATAATACTATTGTACATGTTTTATATTTTTTATAGACCCAATATTTTAAAACTATAAAGCGTAGATATTACAGTCAAACTTCGATAACGATAATCAAACCATAAACTACCACAAAAAAGTCGAGTAATCAAGACTTCTTTGTCGAAGTCTGTTGTCGAAGTTCGACTGTCCGAAATTTTACTGCATACGAAATGTAAAGAGAATGGCGATCGTGACGTTCTTGATATATGCATCCGCCCCAACTCACTTGAACCTCGACGTCTAGGTTCTACCAGTGGTAGGACAAAAATAATTTTCGGGGCTCCACCTTTTTCGAATTACTGACAACTCTCAAAGAGTACTTCTGTCCAGAAAAAGCTTCTCAAACTTGGCCGTTAGGAGTCGGCATAAAACTGTAGGACTCACTAGTGAAATAACTATATCACGCTCAGGACAAGTGGTTGCTGAGAAGCTAGGCTCTGCCTCTCTACGGACTGCAGCTCCAACTTTATTATAATTATTATCGAAAGCCCTTAGAAAATTAAGCAAATACACCAACAAAATGTAAATTGTTGCAATTTTTTTCGATCGCATTAAACAAACTGAATTTCAAATTTTACTGCAGAACCGGACTAAAAAGAAGGAAAAGGAAAAAAGGGCATTGGCCGCTTTTACATGAGAAACTTTTTACTCTCGTTTTTTTTAAATTACCTTTCATGGTAGGTAAGTTACTTTTACACGTAAAATTAAGCGAGTTGCGATTCCTGCCAATTTTTTGTCTTTCCTCTTTTTTTCAAATATGTGTAGCATGGTTCAAAGAATAAAGCGTTTCTTCGAAAAAAAAACTAAGAAATATACAAAAATTTGACTTAAAGAGTGAGAAAGGAGGAAGAAGTGTTTTTCTAGGGAAATTCAGGAAAATGCCAAATAATGGCGAAAAAGTTCGAGTTAGAGAGACATTCGACTGAGGAGAGTTCGGCACAGGGAGAGTCCACTGTACTTCTAAATTCTACCACATGTTACCACCTTAGGTGTCTGGTAATTCTTATAGTTTGCCATAACCACGAGTTCAATGTTCGTATTTTTCATCAATCTACAGAACTTGTTTATGCCGTGAACACCTCAAAAACAACAATAACTTCAAAATAATGTGCGAAAACAAAGATCAAATGATACATATTTGCTTTGAAATCATCTACCCCAAATGCCACTTGAAAATACGCGATCACATCCGTACAAATTTCGTGACACTCTTATGTAAAGCGTTCAACTTATGGTAGAGCAAAAAAGATATAGATTACTAGTGCTACGGCTAGATACGAGTTGTCGTAGCTTGGCACTCCAACCGTGTAAGTCAACGTCTAGCTGCTGCAAAAGCTAGTTACCACTTCTAAGTGGACAGGTGTTATTATTGATAGCATGTAACAATTCACTAACGCTGATTACAAAACGCTTGAATCATAGCTACTTTCAAGTGATGGTGAAATGTCTTTCGCCGTCTTGAAGTGATCCGTAGACCGTCTCCATTTGTTGTCTCATCCGTCTGTATCGGTTCCATGCGATTGCAAATTCATGCACATTCGTCTTCACGATTATTTACTTTGCACAAAAGAATTGAAAGAAAATATGTATATGAATGTCTGTAGCCTCATCTGAAACGATCGGGTTCCGGTTTTCCGATGTTTTTTTTTTCTGTCTATAGTGTCTATTCCATATACATATTTACACTTATGGCGGCACCGTAGATCGTCGCTAATTTATTCCACCTTCAGTCGAGACGCCAGGTACACATGTCGCCGTGCAAACACAATTATCTTTCTCGGTTTTTATTTTCAGTTTTTAGTTACAAAAAAATTTGAATACTTGCAGGGTACTCTGTTTGATTGTAAGGTTCTTATCAACGGGCACATCATGCAAATGAGTGACTTTATACGACATTCTCAGCCAGATCATTTCAATATTTTGCACTTCATTCTTGAGACGAAGTTTCGCAAAAACAAAATGTTTCGCTCGTGCGTTGGGGAGTTGGGTGTGCTCAGTGCTCAGCGCTCAAACCGTAGGTAATTGAATGGGCAATGTTTGCTTGTTCGTCGATTTGTGGAATTCCATTTTATGACCGTAGCTGAAGGTTTCTTGGCTTGTCATCAATAAGAAAAGAAACACGTAATAGACGTAGCCGCGAGAAAAGAAATTGTCTACAAAAAAAAAGCAAGGCAATGATTTTAAGGTGTGCATGTGAGTGCATACCGAATGATGCCAGTAGTAGGTGCTGAAGTATTCCACAACAGCCTTAAGGAATGTTAATTATGATTGCTTGTCGTCTTCTGCCATTTCGAGTGTCATCCTTGGCTGTCGTCTTCTGGCATTTTGAGTGTCATCCAGAAATTTAAACGCTCTCGTATATGATTTGCATTCATAAACAACTTTAGATGTGCGCATTGGTTCGTGGGTATACCAGGATAAGACTTCGCAGCTTGGGCAGTAATGAATTCCATAATCATTGAAATTCGATCACTTTTTGCGATCTCATTTTGCACTCAGAGGTGCAAACGTGATAACAAACGATATGCAAAACTTCGAAAAAAAAAGTGGTGCGCTGGACGTTTGACTGGCAAATTGCTTGTCCAAACTTAGTCTCAATTTCATTTTTCATATTCTCAACAATCCGCTGTGAAGGAAGAACAAATAGCGACTGGCCTATACCGGTTGCTAATTACGTATGTGTCTCGGTCATAATTGGTATTAATTCCATAGCACGAGTTATGAAAACGAAGGTTTCACGTGATGACGTATGCTAAAAATTAGCATCGAATTTCAACGTTCCTCTGGAAATCTTTGACATTTTGGCACGCATCCAGTTTGACAACTGAAATTTGTAACAATTCAACAAAATTTGATTGACGATTTGCATTTGACTTGTCGCGTTGTGGGTATGTGCGTCTACCCCAATGCACTTGAACCGCGACGTCTAAGTTCGACCAAACTAATTTTCACTGCCCCACCTACTTAAAGAGTAAAGAGCTTCTCAAACGGCCGTTCGCAGTCGGCATAAAAATGTAGGTCCTTTCCTTCTTCTTCTTATTGGGCTGACGCTACAGACTGGGATGGACCTGGACCTCAGCCAACATGCCTTTCCATCTAGCCTTGTTTTGTGCTAGTTGCTGTTAGACACGCAAGTTCAATTTATTCAGGTTCCCTTCTAGCTGCATGCGCCACCGGAGGAGTGGTCTTTCTTTACCGTGTTGTCCCTCGGGGCTGCAGTCGAAGACTTTCCGGCCTGGAGCATTGGTGTCATTTCGCTCTACGTAGCCTAGCCATCTGAGACGAGAGATTCGTACTCGTTTGACCAGATCGATGTCACTGTACAGCCACCACAATACTCCAAATACCATCCGAACCTACGGAACCTAATATAATTCGAAGGACTTTTCTCTAGAAGTGACCAAGAATACCCTCGTTTGCTTTAGTTAGTGTCCATGCTTCTGCGCCATACAACAGGACTGGGACTATCAAGGTCTTATATAGGGATATGTTGGTTCTTCGAGAGATGGCTTTATTCCTCAGTGGCCTTCCGTTTGCAAAAATACAACGAAGGGCCAGCGTGATCTCCCGTTTTATATCCGCGGCGGTGTCATTGCTTGTACTTGTCAACTTTGAAGCCTAGGTAGGCAAAGTCCTGTCGTTTTCTCTAGGACGTCGGTGTTGGTGGAACTTTTTTTGTAGACAGCATATACTTTGTCTTACCCTCATTAACCGCAAGGCCCATCTTGACCGCTTTGTTCTCTATTCTCACAAACGCCTCACTGACAACCCGTTGTGCTCTTCTGATGATGTCAGTGTCATCGGCATATGCGAGCAGTTGCACAGATTTGTGGAAGATCGGGCCTCATTTGAGTTCCACAAGATCTTTTTCGAGAACGATGTTAAAGAAATCGCATGACAGTGCATCGTCTTGTCTAAATCCTTTTCTGACATCAAAGGTCTTGGTATAATCTTTACCGGCCTTGAGGGAGCAACAGTCTTCTTCATTGTCATTCTGCAAACACGGATCGGATCAGCATGAATCCCAAAACTAGACAAGGCGCTGTATAGCACGTCTCTATAAATACAGTCATGCGCTGCCTTAAAGTCGATCAATAGGTGGTGGGTATCGACTTGAAAAGCAGGTCCTTTTCACTCGTGATAAACAATAGCACGCACAGCACGAGAAGTTGTTGAGAATTTAGGCCCAGACCCTCTACGGGCTGTAGCGCCATCTATACATATTATTTTGCACTGTACCCCTTCGCGTTGTAAGTTACAAACTACTGGATTTAGGGCCTACAATTCACAGCAACCACTCGTGTTTTGCGTCGTACAGTTCCCCCATCAGAGGAGTGGACCACATGCCGGCTAAGTTTCAGATTTTTTGGTCGTGTCAGGGAATTAAACCTAGCCACCCGACAATTGAGTCAATGCACACATCCCCCACACACGTCAACCACAAGCCATTCGCTCTTTTTTCTGGCCAGCTGGAAACTGGATTAAGACACAATGCATGAAGCAACTTTTATGTAAAAAAAAAACTAGACACTGTCAAAGATACAATCAGCCGCTGCATTCCAGTAAATTCAATTTTGGGTGGGTGTCGCTATGGAAATTGGAAAGTAGTTAAGCTTTTGAATTGATTACCGGTATCTGCACATAAATTTTACGGCTCACACAAAGAAATCAATGCGTCCGCACACATGCCCCAATGCTTGACTGCATGCGGGGAGATGTGATTTCTGTTTTTTTCATTTTGATTATGGCATATGTGTTTATTCAGCACATTCTTCGGGAAATAGGATACACACAGCAGTATGTCATGTATCTCCAAAGTCCAAACAAGCAGTCAGTCAATCGTACGTAGGTATGTGCATATGCAAATGCACAAATTTATATTCCTTCCATTCTAAAGGAAAGTATGTACGTATCTCTGATCGTGTTGTCATTTGCGGCACTTGTATTGCGCATGCCTGTAAGTTTATTTTACGTGACAACAAAGTGAAATTAACTTGCTATTTATTCGCGCTATTGCACGGTTATTCTATGTGTGCAAATACCCGGCGACAGCTCGACTTAAGGGTCGCAGTCAATATTTCAAACGACGTCGACGTCGCGACTTCAACGAACGCTCTGTTGGGATGCAATGAGTTGAGTTTCATCGCAGTTGTGAAGAGATATCACCGCATCTTACCGCGGAAAATCCATCCATTGAGTGCAGCTTTATGGTTTTGCAATTGCCAGCGAAAAGACAAAGTGGTAAATGTTGCCGTTACTGTACAACCACAAGAAGCATTAATGTTTACGATGCTGGGACGAGGAACCTCTTGTGGTATTGGAGAGGCTGTTGTCTGTGGCAAAACTGAATGTGGTCCCCAGTGATGTGTATCTCTGAACGCCCACAATAATGCGAGAACAGTATCATTTATGCATTATGATGTCCATGGGTTACGAGTGATTTGAACTGAGGAGGGGAGACTGTAGGAATGGGATGGATATTGGATTTGTATTGTGCCAAGTGCGAAGTGTCGTGTTTTGACTTTTCACCCATGGAATGACTACCTTTTGAGATTCGTACGTGTCAAGGGGCTCTGATTCTATTTGCTGTTCAATGGAGACATACATATCAATTACGATTTAAATCGATTCAACTTGAGAAGAGGTTTCAGTTCGTTTGATCTTGTAAGGGTAGAGGTCAAGACTTAAACGCGCTGCTAATTAATGTACATGACACAGTTTCAACTGAATTAGTTAGAGATGCAATATTGTTTCGATATTTCAATCAGTGCAGTGTAAATGGCATTGAAACTTTCAATTGTGAAGAACTCAGCAATCAAGCAGGGGTTATGTTCCACAACACTCAATAAAAGGAAAATTATATTTAGGTTCGTCCTTACAATGGATGGTTGAAATAATAGTGAGTTCAAACGAAACGAAAAAGTGTTTTACGACGTTTAAATATGAATTCAGCATGACAGATCAGAGAAGAGTAGCGAAGACATTGATAAGCCATTAAGCGATGTGTAGATAAGCGTACCCTGATGTTATTGCAAAAACGGGGGTCGTACGTAGACTTTTATCGCTCACTGTCTAGACTCGAATCCATTGTAATGGTGGACGATTCTTGGGGCCGAACATTGGAGGAAGCACTTTTAAAATTATGACAACCAAATCTGAATTTCTCTTTTAGTAGTTTCCAAGCGTTACTCGTCCGTGTGCTTCAAAATGATAAAATGTAAGCCTTGACTAGATCTTCGTATGTCGCTACAGTCACTGGTGGACCTGGGCCTAAACCAACAAGCCCCTACAACGAGCACGAACTCTGGCCTACTATGTAGCTGTCTGCAGTTTCATACTCCAAGTCGCTTGAGCGCCTTCTCCACTGGGGTTCGCCACATTAAACGCGGTTGTCCTCTGTTGCGTTGCCCCACTATTTGGAAGACTCTTCGGAGCGTAGGTGAGTCGTCCATTCAGCCACCTTAGGAGAGTTTAGACACCCGGCTTGGGCTATGTCGCCGTACAGCACGTACAGTTCTCGGTTGAATCTTCTCTTTCATATCTCATCAACGCAATCAGGAATAAAGATCGCACTTTTTTCTTAAAGAAATCAAGGACTTCTTTATCCGCTTTTGAGATTGTCCACGCCACCACGCCTCACAGCAGAACTCATTGCCACTGCCTGCGTGTCAGTATCAACATGGTTCTTCGAGAGACAGCTCATCGTCATCATCATCATCATCATCATTTTCTGATCCGCATAATCCATTAAAGAGGTCGCGCGGGTAAAACACTCACTAGAGATCTCCACGCCAATCGATCCTCCGCCAACGACTCTAACTTCTCTGGATTTAAGACCACACAAACAACCTCGTCCTGGGTCTTCCAATAGGACGCCTTTCTCATGGAGCCGCATTTAATGTACGCCTGGGAAGACGTCATGATGGGGACAATCGTGCTACGTGGTCAAACCATCGAAGCATAGCTCTTTCTGTTCGGAGAAGTAGCTGCTCGACATTGAGTTCCTCGCATACTGGCAGGATTCTCACCCTGCCACGACTCTATTACTCAATTGATCGCTGAGCCCATAGAAACAGTGGTTGGCATCGGTTGATCTTGGTACCGATGTTATTCGTAGTGTTCACTACGGAGCCGAGGTAAGCGAAGTCCATAACCACTCTGAACTTATAGCTGTCTGTCATTGGTTGTGTTGTATATCGTTGATGTTCGATTTGACCTCAATCACCGCCAGACTCATTATAGCCGATTCCGAATAAATGTTAGTCAGCTCAAAAAGATGTTTGGCGTATTTTCTCCGAATCGGATTAATAAAAAAAAACACACATTGACCCCAATAGCTGAACACATGGTAGTTGTAAAAGGGTTCAAAGTTGTGACACAACGATGCGTAAATTTTCTACAAAACACTCACCCACACTAGATTTCTGGCATTAACTCAGGTTTTTGACTTAAACACATTACAATGCAATTTAGGGGTGCGTTTGTAATAAAATGTACAATTTGTATACCCTATAAATAATTAATGTAATCACATTACACCTAGAAAAGTGCGGGCCCTACACGTAATTTTCGGTTCAACACCAGTAGTTGATATCCGCTTTTAATTCTCATAATTTATTCCATAATTTCTAGCCATGCCCAATTTGAATTTCAATTCAGGAACCATCAAACTTGTTATGAAATATTTGATAAACACCTTGACTCAGGGTTCCATTGCCGCAATACATAAGTTGACGTATAAAATGCTAACGATATCATTCTAACAGGGTAATTAATTAAAGACAGCTTACCATATCGCTTAAAGTTGTATTCATTCGGGTTTATCTATTTCTGAACGTTATGTTCACGCAAAAGTATTCGTCTATTAAGATGGTCTTAAGTGGAATTAGGTTTTAATATCGTTAAATGCGCTCTAAGTTGTGCTTAGGACACAAGGTGTGTTGACTGTTGCATTAAATACGGTACAACGATCCTTATGCGACGGTATTGGGTGGACACATGAAATATATTTGTTTTGAATACAGTGAACTGACTCTAAGTCGAATTTTTATTGATATCAAAATTTGTTCGAGTTAGAGGGAGTTCGACTTTAATGATGCTCTTTGTATGAGAAATTGAAAAGAAAATGCCAAAATATGGCAAGCGAGTTAGAGAGAAAATCGTCTTGGAGAAGGGTTCGAGTTCATTGTACTGCTATTGAAATTCAATTCAAATTTTGTGCATTCCGTGCTAAAGTAAAAACTGTGACGTATATGAATGTTTAGTTTCGAAAGACATACTCCATCATTTATAACCTGTCCAATAAAAGCGAATAAATTTAGGTGGAGGACTACAATAGCGTTAAACACGTTTGGTAGATCTTCTAGTTTGGGCACCAGGGAATATGGTCATGGTCATGTCAAGAAACAAGTTCTTCATATATTTACTAAATTCGGAAACTGTTTGGCATCCAAATTAAAATATAATGCGTGCAAAAAGGATTTCCACTAATTTTAGCTCAAATTTGATTTGTCGATGGACACAGCTTGCGGTCCCAACCTCGGGGGTTGACTACAACCAATTAATTATGGAAATTCAAGTTTAGTGTATTCGTAACAGAGAAGGATTAACAGAGAAGTTCAATTTTAGACAGCATGAGGATCGAAATAAATTCGTTTCATTGCACATGCAAATCGGAAAAGCATCATATTCTTCTTGAATAATTGAAGACTTAGCTTAAAAAATGAACTAAGTACAGAATATCATCTGATTACTTAAGTATTATAGGAGAATTATTACAAGAAAACCTCCTGTCAGTGTCCAGCTTAAGGTGAGGTATCTCTTAAAAATTACGAATCAGAAACCTTGCGTTCATTGATCTCAAATTGAACGTTTGTGGTTTCACGAATTTGTTCGCTTGACGGGAAAGTTCGTGCGCTAAAACTCGACAATCCATGACATTCCCTAGCGATTGCAACACGACTCGAGATCGATAACCAACTGCGTCTTAAAGGAAGTAAGCTGAAACGTGTGCAAATTCACTCGAACACATGAAACATTTATTTTTCAAATAGTTCTCGAAATCGTTCGATTTTTCTCCCAAAACATGATGTATATATTCATTGTAAGCAATTACTTCCATGCTCGTTCGAGGAGCTCTGTTTATTCCGTGAAATCATTTGCTTACCCTCTAATAGCGGCGTTGCATATTTAAGCTAATTCGTTTAGGGTGTGGTTGTTTTAATTGAATTTAAGAGATTCATATGTGTTGTTAAGGAGAATGAAACCATATTTAAATGAATATCATTGCGCATGACAAACTATTTATAAAAGTTATAAAATTAACAAAAAAAAGATTACGTACATTTTTAGGAGTTTCGAGTAGGGACTTGACAACTTTAAATTTTATTTGTGAACGTACTCTTTTACTAATCATCAAACTGTCACTGTCAATTTATTCATTAAACTCAATATTTTCGGCATGTTTAGGCACACCAGAGAGCGCCATCTACAAATTTTCTACCGAAATTCGGAGTCGGTGACCGCATCTTGAAGAGCGTCAGCTCCATTTTTCGGTCGTAATTATCGATCTAGTAGACAGGCAATAACAAGTTTATTGCAAAAGTTTGTGTTTACATATTCATTGCCGTGTCAATGAAACAACGAGTTGGTCGAAGTCTCGAAAATACCTCTGCCTTTCAGGCCTCAGTAGCAAACGACTCAAATAGGTCGATTCCACGGCATTCTCAAGACTTGGGCATCGCTCAGATCACAGGATGCTTAAGGATCTTGGTTTAAAAACCACACAAGATCATGCTGACTCAAGAGTTAAAGCCGATAGACAATTTAAAGCGACATACGTTTATTAAAAAAAAATGTCAAGCCCTTGTTAGAAAACCCTTTAAGGCCCGTTCATATGAGCGGCGAACTGCGAACGCGAACTTTCAGGAACAACCCTTTTCCAGCAAATATGAGCAATAAGTTATATTTCTTGGTATGCAAAAAGATAGTAACTGAATTATCGAGTTTTTTCATCGGCAAAAATCTTAACAAAAGTTAGTTTAAGTATCCTAATCCTTAATGATTCAAAAGTTTTTCTCTGCGAATCAATCATTCTCTTTGCGAACTGCCAAGCTGAGTTCGAACGCAATCCACAATCACCACGCCCAATAAATGAAATGTCAGTTTGCAACCGTAGTTCTCTGCGAATGAGAAAACTCCATTGAATGAGCTGTCAGAGTTTGCGAAGTTCGCAATTCGCGGCGACCTCATATGAACTGGCCTTTATTAATGCCTTATGTATATTATATAATATATATTATCATTAAAGCATGTTTTTGGATCTTTAGCAATTTTTAGGAAATTGAATGCGTTCTTATCATTTAATGCATATCCTGTGTCTCCTACGTAAAGATATCTTGTGCTCCTACATGTATAAAAAGTGGAGTTTCGACTTAATAAGCAACACTTTGGCGCATTCCCATTGATCATACACAACAGACAAATGCACAGCGACGCAATTTATATCCATTTTTTTATTAATACATACTTCCCGCTCCATGCAAACATTTTGGTTAAGAAGAACCTGTTTTGCGCAGATGCAAAACCTGTGTTCGATACGTAATGTACATGTTATACATAATTTAATCGATCGGCACGTGCTCTCTATCAAGTCTCACTGAATTTTTGAAATAAAACAACTATTTTGCTTGCAATTGTTGAAAATTGTTTTTAAATAGAACTCAACCCGACACTGAAAGAATAGCAACACAATTAACAATTAATCGCAATAAACTCACGTCAAACATCTTTTATCAAGTGGAAGCCACACCTTGCGGGTTATTAATCAAAAACTTGCTATTCCGCAATGACAAACAAATGCGCCCGTGTTGAGGAATACATTTGCGTGCATGTACACATTAATAATCGTACACTTAAGCACTTCTCGCATTCTCATACCTGCTCATCGAAGTCAACAAATATTCCTTATTCAAACACACATTTGAAGCTTTTTTCAATGTTTATAAACATTCCCGAAAATGGAGAAAAATTGTCATCAGAGAGTACCTTCTAATAAGTCAAAGCGAAGCGTCAAGTTCATATTGACTTTGAATTAGTGATCAGGCAGCGGTATGGGAGGGTGACTCATTTTGAACCTAAATTCAAATTAGAAATGACGAAAGCATTGAGCGCTTACGTTGAACCGATGATAAAAATACGCAAAAAAAGAAAACAAAGTGATCAAATATTTTAAACTCACCTCAGTTGAACTTTAGACGGTTAAAGTATCATATGGACAGTGTGTATACCTGAAAGGTGAGAACACACTGTCCTCTCTTGATCCGAGGTTTTTTGTTGTTTTTTTTTTTGTCACCGGAATACAATAAATCTGAAATCGAAAGCGGAAACATTTTTAATTTCTGTGATCTCAGCGGTACGTGGATATCCACAAAGACAGACCTGAATTCGATTATGAGAGAGATTTGAGTGGGGAAACTAAACGTATTTGTGAAGCAAACAAGAAGCTCGACTTCTAGGGTTTGATTGAAATGTTATTTTTTCTTCAAATGAACTTGGTTGATTTACGATTGATTGCGGTGAGGCCATCGTTTACTGTCTTTCGGAGAACCAGAAATGGGATTAATCCATTTAATCACAGATTCAGTGATGTTGAATCACAAGCTTTCGTGTGCCGTCTTTTCGCTAAGTTCGGGCAAGAATGCCAAGATGGATAAGGAAACTATTTTATGAGTGTATTTCCTCAGAGCACAAGCTCCGAGAGATCGACTTCAAGGCACAATAAGGGCAGCGTATACCTTTCCGTTGGTATCTTACGGTCAAGCATGTACAACGGTTTAAAATATCACTTGTGCCATGACCAAATTCAACTTTAAAGTTGCATCATCGAGTCACAATTCTCGCGAGATGAAATTTGTCGATTCAAACTATAATTTATCATATTTTTACAATAACCTTAACCTTAAGTTGAGCTTTGTGTACGTAAATGCACACCGAGTGGTCTAACCTTCGAACAAAGAACCCGTTCAATTAAACTTTCACGTTTCACGCTTCATACACATACTGTTCACAACTCTGTTAAGCTGACGTCAGACCTTTAGACTGTCTACGTCAGGCAGACATTCTTATGCGCACGTTATCGATTGCTCTGGCTACTAAATCTCTTTAGAAGACATAATTACACACAGTTGCTAACTACGATTGACTTGCTGCAATTTATGCACGAAATAAAAGTGGAACTTCAATTTTTTGGAGGTCAGAGCAAACAAAAAATCTTGGCAGTTACGATATTGGCTCGTGGCTGGTCGTCTTGATCGACATCTGGAGGATGTTCATATGTTCGTAGAAGAATGTATCATTCTTTTCATTTCAAATTCGCAACAGAGTTTTAGTATTCAAGAGAAGAAGCGTCGCGGTTAGAAGTCAATTCACGCTCGGCATCTGCTCGCTGTTGTTACTTCAGATTGTTCCGATTATTTCCCTTGTATGGATGGTGGTTTTTTTGTGAACAAAGAGAAAGCACTACCTACACAGTGAAACACAACAATTATAGAGTTCTGTGAAGAAAGATTATGGATGCATGCATATATACTTAAATTGGATTCCAATTCATGGAGGGTCACTACCTACCGTTCGTTAGCCATTCGCTTCGTTATTGACTTGGGTATTTGGTTAGCGTCAATTTGTAGAACTAAATCTCAGGTATCTAGCTTTGTGGGGATCTCCAAGCTTTGAGTGTTTTGTCTCTTGTGACACTATTTCCCACTCGTTCGATGGATGTAGTGCAACCATTGCTTCGATTTCAAAGCAAACATTATGTGTGGAAATAGAATATACCTAAGCGCTTTGATGTACTCGCGCCTTTGAAGTCATCCGTATAGCCAAACTATATCAAATGACGTAAAAGATTGTAAATTAACAAATAACACTTAAATACAATAAAATCGAATTCTAAAGACGTACACACAATTAAGTTGTATGCAAATGAAACCCACTTTAGGACTCTTTTTTTCCCGTGTTATTCTTATTTAAATGAATATCTGATTGGCTAGCGGACACGAACATTCAATGATACACCGCATGGGCATCTGCACAAAGATGCTATAAACTGCGTTTCGAAGGTGTGTGGTTTCTCAGTCTTCCGTTCTATGCAAACACGGATCAAGTTCTGTTGTTGTAATCAACTTCTATATATGGAAAGTTACTTTGAAAGGTGATCGGTACAAAGTAGTATAAGAGATGTTATGTAGATGGAATGCAATAACAGGCGGTGACGAAGCAATGTGCTAACTTTGGGAATATGAAATGGTTCTCACCTTATTGGGATTTATTTAGAGTCTAAAGTTATGTCAATCTGTTATGTTGTACTTTTCAATTTAGTTTCTGTAGCTAACACGAATTTAATTTGCGTTCAAAGAGAGCCATGGAATTTGTTGCCACTTAATTGAACGAAACTCAACGAAAGCGTGAGCGAAGATGTGATTATGGTCACGAATTCCATCGTAATCAAAAATTGGCTACGTCTATGACAAAATCCATTCTTGGTAGAGTCATAATAAAAACTTTGTTACAAATCTAGTGGATGTCGCGATCGTTGATTACGGATAAAGAAGAAATGTGTATGTTTTTCCATAACAATAATATACATAATATAGGTGGCACTACAGCCCCCACTCGTGTTGTGCGATCTATTGCTCTCTCATGAATGGAACGATTACAGTGTTACCACAGGTCAAATTATTTATGAGTCCCTCAAGCTTAAAAAACGATTGATTTTGAAAATAAATGAGTCCCAACAAAGGTTTTTAATAACACAATGCCTCCTTATGTGAGAACTTAAAAACACAGAAGAAACACAGAAGTATGATGTTTTTCTCTGAGGTTTTGATACTGCACTGGAGCACTAAGACTCAAGACTGGTTCATTGTACTACCAGGTGGCTACAATTCCTTTGGAAGATCAGCAGGCGCTTCTGTGGTGAAGGGCTTACAGAATCAGCTCTAACCACACTAGCGCCGACAGAGGAGGTGCTCTACCGTGTAGCCGTCCTCTCCATATTTATCGCAGAGGGTATTTTCGCTTAAACACAGTGCTTAGCAAAGCTGTCGTGGCCCGTTATTACGCCGGTAAGTCGTCTGCAGTCTTTTCTGTCAAGGGGCAACAATAATGCAGCGGGATTGGAAGCAAATGCTTGGTTATCTACATACTGGAGAGTCATGCTCTACGATAGTTCTCTCGAGAGGTCCAACCATCACCCTTCCACCAGTTTTTCAAATATAGTTTATTGCGGCTGGGTTTCCGCTTAGACAACTGATACTTAATAAGGTGTACATTCTAATGTTGTCGCCATCCACGAAAGCAGCAGTCCCTTCATAGGTTCTGGAGCCGTCTATGAAGATACGACTACATGCCTTTCCTGGTTCGAAGTCTCGCCAGAGCCATTCCTGGGTGCTGTACTAGTATGTGCTCAGGCTTTTTAAATGAAAGCGTTTAGGAATATTAAGCGTTCAGTGAATTAAAATTACGTTAGGTGTTTAGGTAATTTAAAAAAAATGAGTCAAATCAAAAAATTGTGAGTTCCCGAGTCAAGGTGGAACCAAATGAGTTCTTTTGACTTTAACGAGTCTCTGTGGTAACACTGGGAAGGAACCTACAGTTTAATACCGACTCCGAACGGCCAAGTTTGAGAAGCTTTTTCTAGACAGGAAATACTCTTTGAGCATTGTCTGTGACTCGAGGGCGGTGGGGCAGTAAAACTTATTTTTATCGCACAGACCAGGGATCGCACCTACGAAGTCGAGGTTGGGGTGAACGAACATAGCCACAACGCCACGGGCAACAATGTTGTTCTATGGCAAGTTATTTAGGTCGTAATTCGGTTCGGATTTTGTGCTGACACTTTTTCGTAGTTCGCATCGTAATTTCGAATTCTCCGATAGGGCTGAATAATTGTTTATTTGAACCGACATTGCGTTCTTTAGAAATCTTAAGCCTTAAATTTTGGCCCGTATAAGCTTGTGTCTACGCTCCTTAAAGGGTAAATGTACTGTGGTTAGTCAGGTGAAATGTATAAACACAGAAATAAGTGTCTGTGCCTTATTCTGCCTGTCCACTACAACTGGACTAAATTGGTTTGAAAGGGTGAGAGGCATGTGTGTACTTTTAGAGACTATGTGAAGCTGGAAGGTAGTATCTAGAGGAAGTATTTAAGGATTTCAATCGTTGCGTAGTAGGGATTTCATCCAACCATCCACTAGGTTTCTAGATTCAATTCCAGAATCCCGAAAAAGCAACTGTCTGCCCTTTCGTCTTGAGAGAATACCACACATAACACCAGCGTTAGTTGTAAACAGCTTCTAGACCCAGGCCCAGCACAGACTGTTCAGCCACCATACTTCATTAAATCGTTTATAGAATAGCTCTCGATATAAGATGCTAAAATACAAAAATTAATAAGATAAATATCCTTTCTTCCAGGACAACAATGGGTCACCAGTTGTGGCTGGTGGTACTCCTTGCGGCGATATGTACCACAACTTTTGCAGTAGAGAAGGATCTCGATACCAAGCTGCTTCAAGAAAATGCTGAGCAAAATGAAATCCTGCCGGGAATTTCGAAAACCATTAAAATTTCTACACCAAAATTGAACAAGAAGCTGATCAATGGCACCGCAACCAAAGTGCAAAAATCAGAGGATGATCCCAGGTTAGCCCCAACAAAACCAATCAACATTCAGTTTCCCACAACTTAAGCCCTCTTCTCTTTCAGGTATAACATGTCAGAGAATGTTGATAATCTGAATGATACATCAAGCACCACGGAGAAGTCCGAATACGACTACTACTACGACTACGATGAGGACTCCTACGATGATGATGAGAGTTCAGAGAACAAGTCGACAACCGAGAGTGCTGCTCCGGTGGAGAAATCAAAATCCTCATCCGGCAAATCTGAAGGAGCCTTGAAGAAAATTGTAACCATCCCGAAGTTGAAGCCAATCAAAGGAGACGAAAAGGTAAGCGATCGCCTTCAGCTCATCGTGGTTCGGCTCACAAATGTTTCAAATTCTAGATCCCTCCAAAATTAAACGACGACAATCACCCACTTGCTGAAGCGAACGTGGATTTGGATGACGATGATGATGAGGAGGATATCCCCAAGGAAGTTGCAAGCAAGAAATCATCCGATGACAGCGATGAAGACAGGATTCCATGCCCGAGGGATTGTGTATGCGCCGTAAACGAAAACGATTACATTTTCGCCACTTGTAGCAGGTAAGACCTGATTCCCATGTAATCTTCGAACCAAAACTCAATCCATGTGCATCCACTCTTAGGTTGGACCTGGACAAGCAAAAGTTCGACAGCTCCATCACCGACTTGCTGGTGGCCGATGTTGGCCCCAAGTATCCCATTCTCCTCGGACCCGATTTCTTTGTGAAGATCGGTCTGAAAGACGTGTCTGCGATCAAAATTCAAAACTGCACCATTGAATACATGCACGAGGACGCTTTCAAGGGACTGGAGCAGCTGTACGCCGTCTACCTGATCAATGTTGGCTTGACAATTGTCAATCCAAACACCTTCGCCGGCAATAAGAGGCTTCGCATGCTGACAATCTCCGGAAACGACCTAAGTGTCATGTCTAACGTGCACAACCTTTTGAAGGTAACTATCATCACCCAGTCTCAGTGTTTAGAGATCTTCTAATAAATGCATTTCTCATTCCAGTCCGATAGCGTTGAAGAATTGGATCTGTCCCGAAACAACCTCATTGAACTGAAGCCCACCGCTTTCAGTCAGCTGTCCAACCTGGTTTACATCAACTTGTCCTACAACGACCTGAGCGAAATCCCAGCGGGCGTTTTCGACAATCTAACCTCGATCGAAGAAATGGATCTGTCCTACAACGCGTTGAGGGTACTGCCCAAGGGAATTTTCAACAAGACCACGATCTTCAATCTGAACTTGAAACGCAACCTGATCACCGGCAACCTTGACTTCGGCGCCACTGAACTTCAGCACCTTGACTTGAGTTTCTGCGAGATTAGGCAGGTCCACCACGGCATGTTCGACAATATGACCCAACTGACCGTGCTCAATCTAAGTGGAAATGGAATCACTAAAATCCAGCCCGAATCCTTCATTCAGCTGAAGAAGCTCCGCAACATTGACTTGTCCATCAACGAATTGGACCAGGTTTCTTCGCTGCTGTTCTACAAAAACCCACAATTGGAGGTCATTCGCCTTAACGAGAATCCTCGTCTAAGCCAGCTCCCAACTGATGGTTTCCAGACCTTCTACGACTACAGCAACGTGCATTTGCTTGATCTCTCGAACTGTGCCATTGGAGCTCTTGGACCAAAGACATTCTCGACCATGACCGAGTTGCACACCCTCAAGCTGGCATGGAACAACATCAACAACCTGGGAAGGGATACCTTCGCCCCACTCAAGTCACTCATCGAACTCGACCTGAGCAACAATTTGATCGAGAAGTTTGACGATTTGACCTTCATGAGCAACAATTACGTGAGCAAGCTAAATCTGGGTGGTAATCCCATCAAGAAGCTGCCTGTTCGTCTCTTCATGCCGTTCAAGGTTCTGAAGGAACTGGACGTCAGCGAATGCGAACTGCACTCACTGCTGACTGACAACACCAATGGCATGAGCAGCGAATACGATTTCTTCAAGACCCTAGAGTCCTTCAATGCATCCTCAAACGAAATCAAGAAGGTCTCGTGGGAAGACCTCAAGCTGTTCAAGAACCTGCGCACCCTGGATATCGGTTTGAATCCAATCAAGTGCAACGAGGCATTCAGGACAATGATTGTGTTCGCCAAGGTAAAGGAGATCCGTCCCAGAAGCCTTCCAACCATGGCCAACCTCAATACCGACACCATTAGCGAGGACATGAGCCTAGCTCCAAGCTGGGATGAAGTACAGCACGAAATCTGCAAACACACCACCATCGACGCATACAGGCCGGACGAGCAGACCAAGGATGACATCAAGAAGTCCATCCTTAAGGGCGAACGCCAAGAGGATGAAATGGACAGGATGGGGGATAACAAAATCAACCAGATTAAGAAGACCGAGGAGGAGAGGAGAATCGAGGAAGATTTGGCCGAGGACACCAGCATGAACGAGGAAGATGATTCTGACAACGTTGACGGAAACGAAGAGGATGATGACTCCTACGATGATGACGAGGAGAAGGAAGAGGAGGGCGACATATTCAAGTCCATTCACGATCTTGGCTTGAACGTAAAGGAAGTCGACTTGTCTAAGGAGAACGTGGAAAAATCCATCTTGAGTAAGTTCATTTACCGCCCGAACAACGGATCCAGACTCTAATCCATACCAAATTCTCTTGCAGACAAACTTCACCTCGACAGGGAACGCAATGACGACGGTGAAGATGACGACGACGACGACGATGATGACGATTCTGAGGAGATCATCATCCAGCGTGGTCGCATCTACTACACTGGCTACAGGTTCTTCATTCCAGTGCTCATCATTGTGACTTGTGTGATTGTCATCCTCCTCGCCATTGGCAAGGTCATTTCACTGATGATGAGGAAGCGCGGCGAACGCTACCGCATGGCATTGCTTGCCTCCAAGAATTCCATAGTTTACCAAAAACTATCCGAGGACATCATCAAGCCAAACCCGTGTAAACAGCCGAAAGTACATAGGTACTCTCCCATTAACCAGGTCTAAGCATCCAGACCCGACCAGAGGAGGATGATGATGATGATGTTCTAAGCGAGTTTTATCTTATTCTTTATTAGCTTAGACGCTGTATGATAAGAGTTTTATTAATTTGTTTATTTAATAATTTTTTTTTTTTTGTGTTTGAGGCAGCTAACAGCCTGGGCAGTCCTTAAAGTTGAAACAAAACGAAACAACAACAAAAAAAAATACAGTGAACACGCAACCAAATCAAAAAGGCCTTTTATTTATTGGTTAACAGTTCTGTACTTAATTTATAAATATTCTTTCTCCCTATTCTATCAAAAATTTCTACAAAAACAAAAAACGAACATTTAATAAATCTATGCAACTGAAAGAAGTAAACATTCCCCAATTATTTTTGAATATTACTAACAAAGTCATCATCTGTTGAACATTATATTTTTTAATTAATTTTAAGATAAAAGAAAAAACAATATTTTTTACATATAGAAATAATAAAACGAAACCACAAACGGAATCACGATTTACTGAAACTCTGATGGCTTCGCAAATTTTGCTTATTTTGAGAGAACAACATTTCGAAAACATCAAGATGAAGACATTTTTCTTTTTTTTTTTTGAAAATAATTTTAATTTGATTGTAATCTTTATTATCTACCAGCTCTTATGAAAGTTAAGTGCCATGGCCCTCCACCTTGTTGGTTACAGTAAATGTAAAGACATGCATATTTGTATCTTCTTTTTTTTCTGGAAAAGTGTATTGTAATGGAAATGCGAACGCACCAGAGTAGGGCCAATAATAGTTTCAAGGGGATCAATTCTCTTATGTAGACCATCTACAGAAGAGCAGAACAGTTTGTACTGACATTGTGAATAAAATCAAGTGTATGAGAAATAGTTTTATTACTTTTTGATTCGAAAATAAAGTTTTGGCTTCCAATAGATACTAACAACTGATGTTTTGACTTGTGTGTTGATTTACTTGGATATCTGCATGGCTACTTGGCACTTGTCTATGCACGCTGTCATATGCGACATTGAAGTCGACGAACAGATGGTGAGCGTCGCTTTGCAATTCTTGGGACTTTTCCACTATCTGCCGTAGTGTGAAGATCTGGTATATTGTGAAAGCCAAGCCATGACCTGTCAGATTATTAATGAACGGCTTCAGGCGGGTACACAAAACTGCAGAGAAGAGAAGAGCTATACAACGCCATGTCTAGTTTTGACATTCCTGCCAAACTCGTCAGGCTGTGCAGGATGACGATGGAGAACTCTCGCTGCTCCATTAAGGTCGGTAACGAACTCACCGAGACCTTCAATGTCAAACAAGATTTTAGACAGGGCGACGCGCTGTCATGTGATTTCTTCAACATCGTCCTGGAGAAGATCGCGCAAAAGTCACACGCCAACTCTAGAGGCACGATCTTCCAGAAGTCCGTTCAATTGTTAGCAAACGCCGATGACATTGACGTGATTGGCAGAACTCAGAGAGCCGTCAATGAGGCATTTGCTCGCATTGAGACCGAAGCGGCTAAAATAGGTCTAGCGGCGAATGAGGGCAAAACGAAGTATGATTTCAAAAAAGGACATACAACATCGACGTCTTGGACAGAGCGTCACAATGGGCAGCTATAACTTCGAGGTAGTCAAGGACTTCACTCACCTCGGCTCCGGAGTAAACTCTACTGATAACATCAATGCCGCGACCAAGCGTAGGATAACTCCTACCAACCGCTGTTTCTTTGGGCTCAAGAGGCAATTGAGTAATAGAACCCTCTCTCGAAGAACGAAGTTGACTCTATATAAGACCTTGATCATCCCAGTCCGGCGCGGAGACATGAACAATCTCGAAAGCGGAGGAAGAAGTCGTTGGTCTCTTTGAGAGAAAAGTTCTGCGTGCGATCTTTGGTCCTGTTTGTGTTGACGGGTTCTGGAGGAGAAGATTCAATCACGAACTGTACGGGCTGTACAGCGACAGATCTGTATAAATATCTTTTTTAATTTAATCAACGTTTAGCCCATCAGCGAAACTAGATACTACATCTAAGTGTCACGTACTGCACATGGGAAAGTTATCAGAAGAATTCGAAAGTGGAGACAGGCAAGGCTGCGTCCTATCCCCAATATTGTTTTTTAAGGTGATTAGTGATATGCTTAACTCTGCTCATTTTGACTACACAGACGATGTTTGCCTGATCGCCCGTAGGATTATGGAACTGCATCAAATGCCAACAAATGTGGAGAGCGAGGCTAACGTCGTGTGATCGAACATCTTTTTTCAAAAACAAAGCTATTCAGACATTCCTATGCAACCAATTAAGAGAGTAGAGAGTTTAAAAAAAAACTTGGAAGTATTCTCCCAGCTAATGGAGGAACATGTCGCTAAACGAATATCTAAAGCTAACTCTGCATTCAGATTTTGTCCACAATATGGAAAAGCAATGCTATTAGCTTAAAGACCATGCTGACTGTTTCGGTCCAATGTCGAGTCCGTGCTGAGTGACTGCCATTATCACAAGAAGGCTATTGTGAACTAGTGGCTACGAAACATACTGGCCGAACCGTATCTCAAATGAACAACTCTCTGAGGTAACGGAGCAGGAGCCTATAGGCCCCACTATTCAACGAAGCAAGTGGCAATGGATTGGTTATACCCTTCGAAAAGGCGAAAGTTCCGCATCAAAACATGCGTTGCAGTGGAACCCGCTAACCCAAGACAGTAGAATAGCGGGTCATCCGAGAAGTGCAGAACAGTAGAAAAGTGTATTGCACACACTATACGCGTAAGTGTAGTAGAGGCTCTAGGACTCACAAATGAATACAGGAGTTAAGTAGAGTAACTACATGAATCATTGCTATGGTGCACTAACTAATATTGTTCAGTTCAGTATCTCACATAAAAGGCTATGATAGGAACTTTTTCTCCCTTCTCTCTCTCTCTCTCTCTCTCTCTCTCTCTCAGGACTGGGCGATAAAACCTTCTGTAACACCTGTTGAGAGGGAAACGCCACCGTAGAGCTTTGAGAGCTTGCGTAGAGATTGATTATAATTCAATAAGTGACGTTTCCAATACTCAGCTCATCTCATCTAGATATAGCTCCAATTTTGAGTTCCTGTTAGAGATGTCAGGAAAGTTGTCACTTTCTGAATGCACAGCGGTAACCATGCTAAGAGAGTTTTAGACCCAGGTCGAAAGATTGAATGCCGGTGATATAGGTAGGTAGGTAGTACCACAGAGTACAATCCCACCATTCTGCACAAGAACAGACGTGCAGCCCAGAAGGTTCTACAAAGACTTGGTATCCATCCTCCTGAGTAATGGTCTCAGAAGCTACTTCGACTTGGCCACTTATGTCATCATTCAAGGCTCAAACACCGCACTGCCGTCCAGGTCGATCAAACGCTACAGATCTTTGGAAGAGCATTCCCCTGCCCCAAAGAAGATCAAGTGTTCCGCCATTACTTTGCCTCCTGCCTCCACCACCACTCAAGCTTGAAGCACTCGCGTCCGCCTGCCCATCGCACCGGAGGAACAAGCCACGATTCTGAAGCTCTTCAGAAAGTGTAATTGAATCCTAAAAACTGACGATTGGAAGACCGGAAAGCTGGAGGAACTCAAGGGATCTTACAGGATCGCAATACTTGTGAGCAATGAACAATCTAGAAAGGGACTGCCAAACCAGCCACTATCCCTACACCCTCAGACCTGTACACTCAACTAAGCTCGGAGAGTATTTTTATCACGCTCCTAACTCTGGAACTCGATTCAGACACGGAGGGGAAAAATCGCCAGTTTTGTCAACAAATTTTACAGGCTGTCATAAGAGTATGAGCTTATAGTAGCTTTCTAGTTGACGCGAGAGCAAGATTTCCGCAGAGGAGATGTTGAGTGCTTTCCTTCTCATCCTCTTCTAACCAACTTCTACAGGAGATAAGGTCACGATCCATTCAGCAAATACCAATCACCACCCGCCAAATTCAAACAACACGTTTAATAGTACATTTTTGTATTATTTATTACTGAAAAATATTTACATAATACATATTTACATGCCACACAAAGGTACAATTTTCAAAAACCGATACATTTTTTTCCAGAAAAAATGATAGTTTGCCAATCTTGAATAATTCACAGCTGCTAGCACTGAGATGATCGAAATTATCACTCGTGTAGTACATAGTAAAATGGGGTAAACCACAACTCATTCGACAACAATGCTTTACGCACATATACTTGTACACACATTAAACATGATATTTCATTCCTTAAACTATAAATTGAGTCGACGCTTGTGGGTAGGTGATGAAATGTTACGCATTCTTTTCGCCAATCTTAGTGAGGTTCATCTGCTTCGAAAACAACTGCTCGAGCTCCTCGTTTTGTTCGTTCAACTTGAGGGCCTGTGCCATTTCCTCCCAGATTTCGTTGAACTCTGGATCGTAGGTCTTATATAAACTCGGCAAGGTGTCTCTTGAATCCGAATCGCACATTGTTCATAGACTCTTCTCTGAAAATACAAATAGAAAAGCAAAGAGAGCAGGTTAATGAGAATTCAGAAGACGTTTAGCAGATAAGAGAGTGCCTCAGAAGCAAAACAGCTGAGCTGAGAGATGTCACTTTGTGCGGAAGAAATCCCTCGCGCAATTCGATTTCTTCTAATCTAATCAGTAACTTTTCAGACTACCCAGAAGAAGGACAGCAATCAGAATGCAGGCACGCAATAAAGTTGTTAATTTGATGTCAACAATTGTTGGCGGCTCGTAAGTGCAAGTGGTTTTACATCAAGAAACACGCAAGATTAAATGAATTATCGATTTCCAGTTGCAAATGCCCGGCCCACTCGCAGCACTATGGATCAACTGTACTCGCCCGAAGAAAGGAATACGCATTTGAGGTACGCCCCCTTTTGAACTTTGGACTCCCCATGGCAAATCTGATAATAGAATTGACTTTTGGCAGATGTCATCCTCCACTGTGCGCTTTGGACCCGGTGTAACCTGTGAACTAGGAGCTGATCTGAAAAACATCGGAGCGAAAGACGTGTGCATTGTTACAGATCCCAATGTTATCAAGTTGCCGAGTGTAAAGGCTGCTTTCGACTCGCTGGCTTCGAATGGTGTCAAGTTTGAGGTGTTCGACCAGACCAGAGTGGAACCGACCGATGGCAGTCTCTGGGAAGCAGCGAACTTCGCCAAAAGCAAGAAGTTCGATGCGTTTGTAGCCATCGGAGGTGGATCAGCGATTGATACTTGCAAGGCAGCTAATCTGTACGCCAGCGATCCGGAGGCCGAATTCTTGGATTACGTAAACAAACCGATTGGCAATGGAAAGGAGGTACAAGTGCGATTACTCAAGAAGTGTCAAATGTCACACACGAATTGTGTTGTTTTCAGATCTCAATGAAACTGAAGCCAATGATAGCGGTGCCAACCACTTCAGGCACTGGCTCCGAGACTACCGGAGTCGCAATTTTCGACTACAAGAAGCTGCACGCCAAGACTGGAATCTCAAGCAAGCTGTTGAAACCACAATTGGGTAGGCAATCGATCTCTGAAATGTACAGTGAATTGACACCATTTTCCCCCGTAGGTCTCATAGATCCCCTTCACACGCTCTCCCTCCCGGAGCGAGTCACTGCCTACTCAGGATTTGACGTGTTTTGCCACGCTCTGGAGAGCTTCACAGCCGTGAAGTACACCGAACGAGGACCAGCTCCAGAAAGTCCCAACCTTCGACCACCATATCAAGGGCGCAATCCGATTTCCGATGTTTGGGCGAGATACGCACTGCAAACCATTCGTGACAACTTCATCAACGCGATTTACCAGCCCGATAACTTAAAAGCTCGTTCCCAAATGCACATGGCATCGACCATGGCTGGCGTCGGCTTTGGCAACGCCGGAGTACATCTCTGTCACGGATTGTCTTACCCGATTTCCGGAAACGTCAGATCATTCCTTCCAGACGGATACGATAAGGATCATGCCATAATCCCTCACGGACTCTCGGTGGTGATTAGTGCACCAGCTGTATTCGAATTCACAGCTCCTGCCTGCCCGGAGCGGCACTTGGAAGCGGCCCAGATTCTTGGACGGGATATCTCAAATGCCAAGCTAGCCGATGCTGGTAAGATTCTCGGTGAGGTTGTGCGGGAGTTTATGCAGAAAGCAAAGATTGAAAACGGACTCAATGGCTTGGGATTCAGCACCAGTGATATCCCTGCCCTGGTGGAGGGTACACTGCCACAGGAGAGGATAACCAAGTTAGCTCCGAGGGAACAAAGTCGAGAGGATTTGGCTAAGTTGTTTGAAAACTCAATGGAAATTTATTAAGATGCGAAAAATATTATGTTACATACCTCAACCAAAATAATGAATGTTTAAAAACAGAACACTTAACAGTTTGTCAATAATATACATAATAATAACGGTTACCATTTGACAAGAAACATCTTAACAGTCGCGCACAAATGTACGTATCTCAGTAAGACAAAATGCATTTACTATAAACGTTTTATACTTTTCTGAAAATGTGGGAGAAGTTAATACATATATTTGTACTTTGAATTTTTTTAAAAGTGTTCAAATATATAACCTGAGTACCTCTGTAAACTGTATTTAGAGGAAAATGTATTCTTGAAAAAACTCTTGTCGGTATTTTTATTGATTGAATGCAGAAGTAAGGTGCTCCTTACACGATTCAACAATGTTGCGACTAAAATAGAAAAGTGATGACAAGAGTGACGATGCGCTTGATACCTATTAGCAGCCAGGAGGTCTCAATCCTTGCTTATTCAATATCAACGACTATGCATCGTGTAGCGAGCGCTTTGCAGTTCAATCCATAAAAACAATGGGCCCTATGGGCTGCTTGACATCAGCAACGTTTTAATATTTTTAATAACCTTGCAAGCTCAGATCTGTCACTTCTATATATGTGCATACATTTCCACGATGAACCAATCGTCTTGTAAGCTGGTACCACTATTTTTTGCTAAATTTTGTAAATTTTCCAAATGTTGTGCACATCGAATGAATTTTACAAATTTTTATAAGAAAAATGCTATTTTTAATTTCATATTGTGACCTAATACCTTTTCACTTATCCACCATTGCCGCCATCTATTGAGAGAATATTCAATAATTTCATCAAACATGCTCCATTCATTTCTGCACATGTGTTGCGCATTGAAAACAAAGTTTCGACACGGAGTGGGTATACACATATTATTTTTCCATATTCTGTGTATAATATAATATTAGAAGATGGTATTCTTTACCTGTAATCACTGCGGTGAATCTCTCAAAAAAGTCGCGGTCGAGAAACATTACAATTTCAAGTGTCGTGGTGCTAAAAAAAACGTTTCCTGCATGGATTGTCAGAAAGACTTCTATGGTGAGGATTATGCCGCTCACATCAAGTGCATTACCGAAGCAGAGAAATATTCCGGAAAGGATTATGTGCCCAAGGAGCAGAAAAACAGTGGACAAAAGAAGCAGGAAAGCTGGATGGAAATCGTCCGTTCCATAATCGATACCAAACAGATGAGCAGTGAATTGAAATCAGTGTTCAACAGACTGCAAGCGTATGAGAATGTTCCACGAAAGAAGGCAAAATTCGTAAACTTCGTGACAAACTCAATGAGATTGCGTGCCAATATATCAGAACAGGTATGGGCCATCCTAGACGAGGTGCTGAACAAGATAAAGGAAGAGCGGGCAGCGTCAACGCAGCAAAATAACCCCGAACCGGCAAAGGAAGCCGAAAAGACGGTTGATTCAACTGAAAGTGAGAAGAAGGAACCAGAACCTGCTAGTCAGCCACCATCTGAACCCGAAAAGATGAAGGTGAAGAAATCGAAGAAACGTAAGGTGGACAAGCAAGTGCAAAACACCATCGAAGAGGATGAAGAGGAAGAGATTCTGCAAATGGTCGACGAAATTGTAAAGAAGGACGAAGTCAACAGTGAACCTAAGAAGAAGAAGAGCAAGAAACGAGCCGAGGCAGCTCCTGAGACGCCAGTGGTGGCGCTGGAACAAGAGCCGATTGTGAGCACTACAACGCCAGATAAGTTTGAGTGGGGCCTGGTCTTGGAGTACACTGTGCGAAAATACGCCGACGGCATAAACTTGGACAAGCTGAAACGAAAAGTACACAGAATGTATCTGAACAAGCGTGGCGGAGTTGGTCTTACGGAAAAGGAGAAACACAAGTTTGATAAGAAATATATTAAGTACATTAAGAAATGTAATTTTAAAGTTGAAGACGGTATGGTTAGGGTAGCTGAGCCAGTTGTTTAAAGTGAATGAATACATATGTATATTATTTAGGTGTTTTAATGAAAATAAATCGCAAAAGACGAGACGTCTTTTCTTCCATCAAATAATTCTTTGGATTGCGTGTGGTTTTTTCTGTTTCTTGTTTGCCGTTTTTAATTCGTTATGATTGGAGAGTGGTTTTGGCATGTCATCTCAGGCTGGTGCTACAGTCCGGGGTAGACCTGGGCTTCAGCCAAAATGTCTCTCTATTTAGGCCGGTATTATGATAGTTGCTTTCAGCCACACACGTGATTGAGGTCCCTTTCCAATTGCGAGGCTTGGTCTTCCTCTATCGAGTTGCCCCTTGGGAAGGAATCGAATGCGCTCCAGGTCCGAGCATTGGTGTCCTATTGCTTTAAGCGTCTTAGCCATTTGAGACGGAAGACTCACACTCGCTTCACCATATCGGTGTCGCTGTAGTACGTCGTTCGGTCTCGTAATCCAAACCGTCCATGCTTCTGCGCCATACAGCAGAAATGGGACTGTCAAGATCATATATAGGGATATCTTGGTTCTTCAAGAGAGGGCACGGATTTATTAGAGAGTCATTTCGGCTTTGAATTATATAAAAACAGCAGAAATCAAGATTAAGTATCAAAAGACGATAATTCGACTGAAGTGCAGACATTTGGAACAGACTGGGGTTGCTTTAAGTTGTTTCTATGCCCCTTTCTTTATTTGTTTTATGAATCATTTCAGAGCCTCCATAGTATAGTTTTAATAGACCTTGAGTCCTACGCTTGGCGTGTACTTATTATGAATCTCGGGCAAGACCAACATATATAATCACGGTACCATCTCCTTCGACAGTGCTCATACAGTATTCTGGAAAAAAAATCATCTCAAACTTAAACATTCTTAATTAACACACACAACTGCTATAGAAATTTACTAAATAAGAATTAATAATGCACATTTATGTGTATAATCTTCTCTCAAATACTCCATTCTACAACGTGCATAAACTTTTCTGAGAAATTACCCATCTTCATGTGTTAAATATATTAACACAATGTAACATGTACTTTAGGCAAGACAATGTAGAGCACCCTTATGACATCAAAAGTCAAACAGCAAATGACATTTCTCTCAAGTTCTTCCTTCTCGCATTTATTTTAACCTTTTGCCTAAAAATGTCTTTTCTAATAAAAGTAAATAGATACTCCTTAAAATCACTAGCCGGCACATTAAATAAAGTTCAATGGCAACGATCCCGAGCACTTTGCTCAGCAATCAACGAAGAAACCGCTTCAAAAAAGGGAGGCTTTGCCACAGCATTTGAGAAACATGCTGCACCAGTTGTGGAACAGAAACCAGATGATAATCAAACCTTTGCTTCTATGTTACGAAACTCGAAATTTATCGATGTAAATTTGTACCCTCAAAAGCATGAATTAAACCAAACTGATTATGAATTTGTCTTGCAGCTAGGAAATCCAGAGGGTAAAGTTGTCACAGGAAAAATCTTTCACGTTGTTGAGGATGATCTGTACATTGACTTTGGATGGAAATTTCATTGCGTTTGCCAGCGGCCACAGAGGAATGGAAGGTTAGGATAGTCAATCGTCTTCAAAGATTCTTATTCACTTGTTGACTTGTTTTTAGTGACTACGTACGGGGATCTCGGGTGCGTCTAAGGATAAAGGATTTGGAGTTGTCGACCAAGTTCTTGGGATCGTCGAAGGATCTTACAATATTGGAGGCAGACTGTCAGCTGTTGGGTTTGGTGTCGTCGCCCACCAGAAACATTACGGCACAGTCGGCTAATTGAAAATGTACATGCTAGGTTAGGTCTAAATTAAAATAATAGAAATAATAAAACCGACAAGGTGATGCCTATTTGTTGGTCAGTGGCTATCTCTGGATTTGGTTGTTGACTTTCTTTGGTTTCGTCAAGTCGTGTTAATTTACGGTTTCTTCGATCACAGGTGTAGTTGAAATATGTTCAAAATTTGAGTTATAAGCTGCTCCAAATTTGGTATCCAGCTATCCAGCTAAATGTTCTCGGATTCCTTTACCCTAGAAAAAAATAAAACCGAACGTAATTTGTAAGCTGATTGTAATGTTTTGAAAATCGCAAAATTTGCATCTGTGACAATTGGGTTTAAAAATTGTTCTGTATAAAATTTCGGGCTGGCAGTACCGTGCCGTTAACTGTCAAATATTTGCGAGGTGAAAGTGTTCGCTTCTTGTCATAAATTCTGCCGAAATATCAAGACTTGCAGCAAGATTAACAATCAAAAACAATGAAAGAGGAGCTAATCGCAACGAAAACATTGGAACAAAACAAAACCCGCAGTTCCCGGGACCGGCATCAGAAGAAAGAAAAGCCGAAACCCCTGTCGAAGGTAAGCAATAAACAGAATTCCTGCCACGAATGTAAACCAATGTTTCTGAGACATTCTGTGTTGCTTATATGTAGGTAATTATTCGGCGACTCCCACCCACAATGACCGAGGAGGAGTTCCTTAAGCAGATTGATCCTCTGCCGGACCATGATTCCTACTACTTTGCCGCAGCCGATTGGTCTTTGGGATTCGACGCTACCTGCAGAGCGTACATAAACTTTCGGAATCACGAGGACGTCTTCTTGTTTCGAGACCGTTTTGATGGCTATGTATTTGTTGACACAAAAGGCGAAGAGTATCCAGCTGTAGTTGAGTTTGCCCCTTTCCAAGGACTGCCCAAAAACAAAGCACGCAAATGTGATCCAAAAGTAAACACAATCGAAAGTGAAACTCATTACATGAACTTTCTTAAGAAACTGGAGGAAGATAGAGAAGCTGCTAAGAATGAGTCGAAGTTAGAGTTCTCGTTACAACCCAAAGATGAGAAGAAGATCACATCAACTCCCTTGCTGCAGTTTCTCATGAACAGAAAAATCGAAAGGCGTGAAGAGCAAAAGAAACGCACCGAAGACAATCGCCGAAAACGAGATGAGGAAAAACAGAAGCGCCGGAATAGAGTGTCTAAGGGGATCCCTACTGCCATAAAGGAGGAAGGTGCTCCGGCGAAGGATGTAAAGGCAAAGGTTGAAGGCAGTTCGGATAATCCGGAGGAGAAGAAGAACTCCCGCGCCAAACGCCGCGCCGAACGCGATCAGCGACGACGAGAGGAGCACGAACAGCGGCGCAAGGAAAAAGAAAAGGAACGTGCTTCTGAAAATGAGCAGAAAACCATTCAGCAGGCAACTGAACAGCCGCCAGTGAAAGAGCCAGAGAAGCCGCCGACTGCTATCAAGACTCCAGACTCCGATAACAAGCGCAAGGAAGTGAAGAAATACAGCGAGCGACGAGAAAAGAATCGCTCCAAAAACTCCCAGAATTCTCCAGCATTGAACGACTCTGAATCCGGAACTGCAAGCAATTCGACCGCAACTATGGGAGCAGAAAAGTGCCAAGTCAAGGAAGACAATGCTATGATGACATTTATGAAGAACGTTTCCAATGTCAAGGAGTTCGTACCAAAGCACAAGCAACTCCAGACTGAGAGTGAAAAGTCTGCCGTTGATATGGATGAAGTGAAGGAGAAATTGGAAAACATGTCACTTCAGAAGAAACGCAATCAGATCAGCCCTTCGCCAGAGCCAGACGACATGACTGAGACCAAATCCGAGAGAACTGAACGGTCGCAGCGTAATTCAAGTTCCAGTGGCGGCTACGCTAACGACACAAAGAACGAAGATCGCCTGGACAGACGCATCAGAAACAAGGTAACACATTCCACTATCTGCCTCGAGATACAAATAAACTAGTTTACTTATAGGACCGACCGTCTATTGCAATCTACCAGCCGGGGAAGACAAGGTTGCGTTTGTCGGAAGAGAGCAACGAAATGAAAAGCAATCCCACTTCGGATACTGAGAGCGTGAAGAAGGAGGAGCGACCGAATGCGACACGTAAGGTCAGTCGTTATTCGGAAAGACGATCAGGACGGATTAAAGACGGAAAGCGCAAGAGTGTCGGCGAGGAGAAGTCTTTCAGACAGCTGGAAAAATCCGTGGATAAATCGGCAAGTGAGAGCAGAAAAGACGAGGACAAGGAAGATAAAGTTACTGAATAAATTTGAATGAAACCTACTCACTTGTTCACTATTGATTTGGCTGTAAATATACTTCAGTTTCGCGTACATAACGTGCATTGTTTTTATGGATGTAGGGCTTTGTGATTGGAGCAAACAAGCAGACTGGTTCGCTAAATGATTTTAATGTTAGGTTGGTACAGTTCGTTCGTTGTAGACCAATTATGATACCTACTAGAGGAAATGGATTCCTCTTAACGCCTTGTTGTTACCCTTTGAGATGCTTCCTGTAGTGATTATTCATTATTCAAGCAAACCGATGTCCTGATATCGGATTTTAAGGGCACATTGGTCAAAAAGCATTTGAATTCAAGTCTCGACGCTGATCAAGCAGGTTTCTGGATCCTCCCGCATTGACCACTTCAACATCTTACGGATCATCAAGTAATCGAGCAATGCGTTGAGAAGAGGTCTCCGCTACATCTGCTGTTCGTTGATTTCGAGAAGGCTTAGTTTGAATTGAGATGCAATCTGGTTGGCCTTGCGCAGAAGAGGCGTTCCGGAAAAACTTTCTATACTTAGGAAGTGTGGTCTTGGCTAACAGCGGTGGCTACGAACTTGATATGTGCGGTAGAATCAGGAAGGCTAAAGCTGCGTTCGGAGTGCTATCCACGACCTTGGAATGTAATCCAAACTGCGACTGTCTCCCTCCAAGGTAGAATCGATGATGCTTTGTGGATGCAGTACCTAAAAAGTGCACACCATTACCTCACGAAAGCTTCGTAAACTGATGTTTAAGAAGCATTATCCGGTTTTTTATTTTTTATCGAATCGAAATGCATTGGAATCTGTTTACGCAACAGAACAGTAGAACATTCTAGTTTTTTAGAAATAAGTTGTATGATGGCGCGTGGTTGCCCCCCGAGGGGGTTAAAAGATAAAAAAAAAGTAATTAAGTAATCTGGAGGATGAGAGCCGAGAATTCCGTAGCCACATTGATGTTTTTCATTGAATATTAATAGTATCATTCTGGAAACGTTATAGTTCTAGAGGCCTTAATAAAGGAAATTCTTTCTTCGAAAAAGGACTCACAACAATATATCCTAAACACCTCCATCTACATAAACTGGCTTTCAGTCATCAAGACCAAGCTGTTCTACATCCGCATGATCTCTATACCGATGGTCGGTCAAAGACCCTATTTGTTGGAGCTTTGAACATGCGATCGTTGTGGCCGACTCAGTGTAGTCTTCTGCATTACATCCATATCCAGATAAAGCTCGTAGAGTTGTGTCTTCCCCTTCATTCGCCTTCTTCGGCCGAAGAAGCATCGTTTGCCAAGGCCTATTCTACGTCGGATATCCACTAAGATGCAATTTGTGGAGTTCATGTTTGTGCCGAAGTAGACAAACTCGTTGAGTCTCAGCAATACTAAATTCCGTAGTCACAATTCCGTAGGCCAGTCTAAAGAAACTATGGACCACATGCTTACCGGCGGCTCAAGTTTTACCAGAGAAAGATTCAAAACAATAAACAGAACTTTTGTAACAGGTAAAGACTTTTGATATGTGAATGACAAAGAAATGAAACCCACGAGTTGAGGTCACTGACTTTCAATTTGCAGATCTTCTCCCGGTTAGGTGTTTTAAACGATTGTCGTGCGCAGTCTCTGTCTTAGGCTTTTTTACGCTGCGACAATAACCTTAAAACTCGGCCATTATTTTTTCATCGAGATCGGAGCTATCTCCCTCGCCATCGTCTCCACAAAACCTCCTTTTGGAAGCCCGTACCAGAGTTTGAGCTTATCTGACGGCATGACGGTTTTTTTTTCATTGGTTGCGTTGTATGTGTGGAATGTGCCCCACCACGTACCTGTCATTCGGCAGCAACTTGGTGGTAATGAACGGTCAGCGATAAGGACGATCCAGCTTTCTTGATTCTCCGGTAGCAGCAGGCTCTCATCTGTCTAATACGATGCTGGCGCTGGCTTGGCGTTTGGAGGCTTACCTTGTTTGCTGTTGCCGCTGGGACTCATTCCCGAAAGCGGTTTCCCGATCTGTTTCCATCCTTCGTGGCAGTCCGAAATAACTGGCCAATTAGTTTAAGACCGTGAGGACGCCTCTGTTATTTGTGAACCAAACGCTGTTATTAGAATGGTGTACTTGGTGAAAATACCCACCAACGCTTAAATGTACCTGGTCTCCGGTGGTACAAATGTACGGTGTAGAAGAAATTTCACGTTGACTATTTGTACTATTTTGATGGGCGCCGTCGTGGACTAGTGCCTCTGTTATATCTTCAATCCAAATTCCTTCCTCATCACATGACGTCGCATTTATCAACACCTTGTGTTTGTGGTCGCTTACAATATTCGCTCAATATCCTCCAATCATTTTTTATCGAAGATTCATCCTGTGGATACACATGCTCATACTTCATGGTATCAGTGTTATGCTCCTGGCTTAGTACTCGCCACATCCACGTAAACACACAATTTGATAAAGCACACGTTATATATCTTCTGTTTTATTTGATTTCTGGAACGAGATACATTTTATACATTTAAATTTGCAACATGCAGCTTTGCATAAGCTATTAAACGTTACGATCATTATTCTGAAGACTGTTATGAATAAGGGAGATGTACATTTTTTTACTGACAAAGTCTACACATAATTTCGCTTTTACGGGCTTTTCTTTTGTCTTGCCCACGACTTGTTGCTTTTCCCATCAACATTCCCTCAGCAGTTGAAGAAACTGCCAGAATTCACTCTACTTCCCATGGCATTTCATTAATTTTCAATTCATGTCTTCTTGCATTACATGCGTAGGGATGTGTATCCATCCGAGAATACATCTCTGCTTGTTACATTTTATAGCCAATCATTATGAATAAGTTATTAATGCAAATCACTCAAACATTGGGAATTTCATAAAGCTACATACATATCTCTACCACTGTGTGAACATTTCAAGTTCAGGCATTATTTTTAATTACATAAAGTACATCATTTTGCAAAGCTATTGTAGAAATCAATTAACAAAGAATAAGGACAATAACATTCATGTAGTATGTCTGCAAGTGATGCGTGAAATTTGAATGTATTTATATCATTTCGATATCATAACTTGTTCGGTAATTTGTACTTTGCCCAAAGCTCGGAAGAAAAAAGAATATAAATACAGTCTGTTCCCAAAAAGAGTAAGCACCAAATACATGGTTCTTATTTGCTAATGCAGTGGACTCTCCCTAAGTCGAATTTGAAGCTAATATGTTATCTTTACCACTCTCTAAGTCGAACTCTGTCTCATTCGAACACATTTTAATATCCCCTTCACAATTCGACTTAGGAGAGGGTTCACTGTTCTTTATTTAATGAAAAAAGAATATTAGCAAGATTTCAGTGTAAAGTGACATTAAACAACATTCACAATAGCATATCGATAAGTGACTTGTGATAAGTGAGTCTGTCGTTGGGCCTTTACTGCGTCTGGATGAGCTTCTTACGATGACTCCTACAAGACAGGGTTTTAACGCTTTAAACATTTCATTTCCCTATTCTTCTACTTCTTTGATTGGCGCTACTGTCCGGGGTGAACTTGGGCACACACCTACTTGGTGGAGCTCCTTTTCCACTTGTGTGCACCATCTCGTGCAAGGACGTCCTCTGTTGCGTTGTCCCAATGGATTGGTATCGAAGACTCTTTGGAGCGGAGCTGTAGTGTCTACCGGCTCTACATGACCTAGCCATCTAACGCGTTGAGCCCGAATTCAGCTAACTAGGTACACGCCGTACTAGGTGTACAGCCCGTACAGTTCGCGGTGGAATCTTCTCCTCCAGACGCTATCAACGTAAACAGGACTAAAGATCGCACGCAGAATTTTTCTCTCAAAACAATCAAGAGCTTCTTCATCCGCTTTCAATAGCGTCCATGTCTTTGCGCCATAGAGCAGGACAGGGATGATCAGGGTTTTATACAAGGTTAATTTGGTGTTTCGAGAGATGGCTCTGTTACTCAATTGCCTCTAGAGCCCAAAGAAGCAGGGATTGCAAGAGTAATTCTGCCCTTGATCTCGGTACTGGTGTTATTGTCCATATCTACCCCAAAGCCGAGGTAGACGAAGTCCTTGACTACCTCAAAATTTCTGCTGCCCAATATGACGCTCTTTCCGAGACGTCGATTTTGTGCGTCCACCCGTGATGATAGCATGTACTTTGTTGTTTCCTATTGAAGAATGGTAAATCGCTGTCGTCCTAGTTTGAGAAGCTCCATTCTTCGGGATTTTGTTTCTCTCGAGTTAAAATGATTCCTGTCCTCAATCCTTGGTTGGTTGGATTCCCTGCTCAGAAAGTCCATGTATGATGGATCAATCGTTGACTGCTCTTCTCCTAAGTTGCTGATTGTTGATTTCGTTGTTCGTTGAAGTCGATGGATGATAGGTCTCTATCTAGTTCCACCTCCCTCCGGTCGTTACTCTCCATCTGCCAGTTCATAGCTAATGATTGTCCTCTCGTTAGTCGGGAAACCAGTATCCTATGTGTTATTTTCTCGATTCACATCAAAGATGTTGTTGATGCTTGAATAGCGATACAACAACTATCATACTATATACGAAGCAAGGCGAGCATGTCTGCTAGTAGTTAAATAAACTTGAAAATCGAATACAAGCTGCCGAGATTAGATTTCTTCTTCTTTCTTTTTTTGTGGGAGTTACTCGCCGGGAGAGAGTGAGAAACACTGTAGTATCTACACGAGAAATTCATTGTCGAGAAGCTACATCAGCTTTTTTCTTTTTCTTTCCGAACGGAAAGAACTATGTCCAATGGGTTAGCCTTCCGATTCGTGCCTTAAGTATAACTCCATCAGGAGGTCCCCTTGGCAGACTCAAAACGAGGTGGTTGGACCAATTGCAAAAACTCGCTTGGTTGCGCCTGGGTATAAATCTTGATGAGTTAGAGTCGATGGCGGATGATCGAGTGGCCTGAAGATCTCTAGGGCGTGCTTTACCTACGAAACCCCTTTATTGGATTACACTGCTCGGAAAGCTGTTGATGATGTTTATTTTATATGTATTGAATGCTTGCACAATTTTTTGAGATATATTCTACGCAGCAGTTTAGAAACCTATTGCGGATACTTACTTTCGCCAGCAACTGTGTGCGTCTATTTAGTAAATATTTCTGCGACTTAACTTGGGCACAGTTGATCGCTTGTGTGGGCTGTGGCTTATTTTTGATTTCAGTATATTCTAGGGATAAGCAAAATCCCATAAAAGTTCAGCGCAATAATCACAAGGTATGTCTTGTATTGTGGTGTCCCGTGGCGTTGTGGGTATGTGCGTCGACCCCAACCTCGACGCCGTAGGTTCGATTCCTGCTCTGTGCGACGAAAACAATTTTGACGACCCCACCTCTTTCGAGTTACAGACAAAAATGCCTGTCTAGAGAAAGCTTCTCAAACAAAGCCGTTCGGATTCGGCATAAAACTGTAGGTCCCTTCCACTCGTGAGAGAACAATAGCACGCACAACACGAGTTTTTGCTGAGAAGCTAAGCCCTGGCTCCCTATGGGCTGTAGCACCACCCATATTATTATTATATATTGTATCATCCAAAGAGTAGATTAAATAGTTTTAACGAGCGCTCTTTAAGTTTTAACGTTTAGTATTCTCCTTACCTGGATTGTCTCGCAAAGGATAGAGAAAATATTTGTATGTAAAATTGCGGCATATTTTAAAATAATAAAAAAAAATTAATAAATTTCTTTACTTCTTACACTTGCTATCCATTTTAAAAACATGTTGGGGCCAAAACGTTTTCCAGACAATTCTGAACAAAGTTGCCAAAGAGATCAGTGCTCTATCTCTTACCATTTAAGAGTCTATAATTCACAAACAAACATTGATTTTTATTTATAGAGATGTGTGTTCTTTGTTTTACAATTTAAATAACATTGGTAAGCCCGCTCACAATTAACACGGAAGGTATTCAAATTGTGGCTGATTTATATACACCACATCCTGTAAATGTGCCAGATGATTGAATTGACTATTTAGAAGTATTTCAATTAACGACTCTTACCATTTTCTTACAAAAAATAGCCATGTCCGTTTTGTCTAGACTGGCTAATGACAGGGCGTGAAAACAAGTTACGCCCGTGTGTGAGTCAGAAGTCGCTACAAGTTCACAACCGGAAGAGTGGGGGACTGACTAACTACGAAGCATTTGTGTGTTATTCATTTTAAGTAGGGTAGATAAAAAAAACATCGCAATTCATTTATTAGGTATGTCCCAAATATACATTTTTTTTCGAAAGTGGAACCTCATTAACACGGGATGATACGAAATGAAAATATAGATGCCCCGAAACGTGCAACATCTGCTAATCCCTCTAAGCACAGAAATAAACAGGAACGTACGTGCTCTTGAAAGCAATTATTGATAAGCTGTGTATTGCATAAACTATCTAATGCTTGGACACAAGTGGCGTTCGGCACAAGGTGTATTCATGAGTCTTGCCACAGTTTGACCGGGATTTTCTGAAAAGTCAATTAAGTTGTCCGCAAGAGATTTCATTCTTAATTGACTTTGGATTGCTTTTGGACGCTTAGTTGCCCACGATTAGAGTTTTGTGTTTTTTAAGCACCAAATCATAGTTTGAAAGACATCATTGGCATCAGGGGGATGTGCTGGCGTCTGTGTCTAGTTGATTAGCTCAAGACGACTGATCTAAGGGTATTTAAATGATGTGACATATTGTACGTAATTAAACTTTTCTGATTGATCGAAATTATGAAAGGAAAGTACGTCTTTTCGTCACACTGCGTAACACTGAATAACACACCTCTATGTTGAAGGATTCTTAATAGACATTAGGCATCTCAATGTGGCTCTATGAGGAAGAGTCAAGGAGAATCTTAAAAGCGGATGATAATATACTTAGATTCTTCGAAGGAAAAGATCTCAAAGCGATCCTTGCTTTTTTTGCTTTGAGTGAATATGGACTTAATCACTTACGGAGTGTACAGCAAATTATAGTCATTTGTTTAACGCTGTGTCATGCAGACCAAGGGGACAACTTGGCTATGGACCGAAGAGGCTTCCAATCTGAGTCATTTAGATAGCGCACTCAAGAGAAGAACCTGAAATCTGTTGCCTTTGTCAGAGATTACTCTGCTTGAGGAGACCTTTTGGTTGAAGAGGAGCCAGTGTAGTCGACGGATTTTTGCCTATCGGAATATATCCACATTCTTGTACATCTCGCAGAGTTCGCAGCTGTCTCTTCTTCTCCATTCGGGGGAGATATATCTGACGCCGAATTTTTCTTTCAAAGGCGCCAAGAATCAGCTCTGCAGTCTTGCTTAGTGTCCAGCGTTTGGCTCCATAAAGCAGGATTGGCAGAATAAGAGCTTTGTAGAGCATGACTTTGGTCCTTCGAGTCAGGAGTTTCGAGCGCAGTTGTTGAAGTAGCATGGGTTGCCAAGGGTGATTTTACGTCGGATCTCCATTACGATGTCATTTGTGGTGTTAGCGTTTTCCCCGAGGTCGATTTTAACTTTTTGTGCGGCGGGTCGTTTTTTGCTCCATAGCATGTATTTGGTTTTGTCCTCGTTGACCTTTAGATCAGCTAGTTTCGCCTGTTCCCCAATTGCCGTGAAAGCTTCCACTACGGCGCGTTGGGACCGTACTACAGTCGATGTCATCAGCGTATCCCAACAGCTGGACTGAGTTGTAGAAGATAGTGCCTTCCGTGCTAACAGCCGCCCGTCCTATTATATTTTCCAATCCCAAATTGAAGCAGTGTGATATCTTGCGTTTCGAACGGTTCAGAGGTTTTTAAGCCGCACTTCACGATGCATCACACAACCGAATCAATTTTCCCGGGATCACACATTCGGCCATCGCTTCGAATAACTTCTTGCGCTGAATGCTGTCGTATGCAGTTTCAAAATCGATAGAAGGGTGATGAGTATCGATTTGAAACTCGCTGGTCTTCTCCAGGACCTGCCTTAGTGTGAGGATTTGTTGTATAGTCGATTTGCCGGACCTCAAGCCGCTCTACTAGGTGCCGATTAGTGTGGTGCAAAACGGCTTTAGACGTTCACACAGTACGCTGGATAGGATCTTGTAGGTGACGTTGAGCAAAGATTTACCTCCATAGTTGAAGGAGGTAGGATCGCTTATCTTGTGGATGGATACAAACCTTTATCAAAACCCGCCAAAATGAAAAACTCGGCTATTTGAAAAAAAAAATCTGAAAAATATATTACTTTTCATAGGAACGACACCGCTTAAATACAGAAGTTTCTCAAGAAAAATCAACGGGCTATACAAAATGTAATTCTTTGGCGATGTCATGGCGGCTTATGTGACGGTCCTTGTCAATCTTTCCCATAATTTCAACAACTTTTTCAACGATAGGTAGACCAGAGCGAGGTGCATCTTTCACATCGAAATTTCCAGAATGGAAGAGAGCGAACCATTGTTGTGTTACACGAACTGATACAGCATCGTCTCCGTAAACTTCACAAATTTTATTCTTCCCATATGCTTGCGTGGCATTCTTCCCTTTTTTATACAAAATATAGCGAATTTTTTCATTATTTTCACACATTTTTGAACAGCTGTAACTTTTTTCAACTTCTCCGAATTTAATTTTGTTTTGGTCCAATGAAGCTTTACAACACCATATGGTATGACACATTGTGATTGGTAGCACTGGAGATAGACGACTTCAACGACATTTATTGACAAATAACGAAAAGATTTTTTCGTCTAACCATGATTAAGGTAGAGATGGTCAATGCTAATGTTGTCCAGAATTCTCAAGCCGTTGAATAAAAATATTCTTAGATGCAACTCACAGTTGAGTAATCTTTCAACGGTGGCGTATACGTAACACATATTTCGAAATTCAAGCGATGTAGATATTTTCCTGATTTGTATGTCCAAGAGGACTGGTGGTTTTATTGAGCGCCGGCAGTGAAATGAGGTGAAAACTGAAACACCCGACTAGCATACAGAATAAATGATGATATTCTTTGGTGTTTTAACTGTGCTAAATGGCAAAGATCCGATCACAGGAGCGTTCTAGTTCATTTTGTGTGGAATTCTGGTAAAGCAAAGCAAAAAAACTGACATTAAGTTGTATCAACTGACTTTTTATAGGCAACTCCGTGGCACAGTTTTTGGAAGAATTTTATTTCATTAATTATAATTTTCATTATTTCAACTTGAGCAACAAATTACATCCCTTTTCATAAGACTGATGCCTTTTTTTAAATTAAAATTACATCCCTTCAACACAGCTAGGAGCTGTCTCTCGTAAGTGATTGAATGTATGTATCTGCCTGAGTGTGTCTTTCGAAGAAGTGAAATGGCACTTTGAGTGAACCATTTAGAGGTGATATTCAAGTCTCATTGCTCCCAAGGTGGCTGCCGCTGTGAAGAGTGTTGTCAATACATTTCTCAGAAAAACATTATCCCACGAATTCAACCAGAGATACTACCTGTAACGTGAGTATTCTCCTATTCAATGCGACGTTTACGATTTTCATAAATAACAGAAAAAAGGGAAAAGTAAACTCATTCTGAAGAAAACGAGAAAGTTTCAAAACAATGTAACTGCCATGTACGGGTACAGAGAAGCTGCCATTGATAAGTCACAAACTTTTTGACTTATGCTACTTAAATTTAGAAAATAATCCACGCTTCTCCGCAACACATCATCTTTCCAGGAATAACATTCCGCATGTATCCACTTAAGCTATTCACAAACGCGGGCATATATATTTGACGCAGCATATTAGCATTTTTGACAGAAACGTATTTAAATTCACAACACCACTCAGCGTGTGTCAATATTGAATAACGCTTGAAGTTTTCACGCCCATCCAGATTAGGGATGTCTACCATATTACTTTGGTGCCACACAGAAATTGGCACAGACCACAGCCTAAAGGTGGCAAACAACCGATGCCCCTTTCTGTGAAGCGGAAATTCCACAAAAGTGTGAATGAATAATGGAATCCTTTGGCAAAGCCATAGCCACAGACGCAGATGTTTATTTATTATTTTCTTGTTTTGTGTTGATGTTTGCACCCGATATTGTGTGGTGGGCTTTTTTTTTATTCACTATCCCTGCCACATCCCTTGCGGTTAGGTTATTTCCGAAAAGCTGTTGTAGATTTGGTAGGTTAGTGAATTGGATTTAAGCTAAAGGTGGTGACAGTGAATAATTGCTTTTTGGTTATTCGAAAAAAAACACTGTATGCCATTTTTCAGTTGGTAGGAATTACTGGGCTATTATTCATATACACACAGAATGTGCTCATGTGCACATGATGTATGCAAATATGTTCATGCACTCGAATGAAGAAGTTCCAGCAAGAATTTTTGTCAAAGCGAATGGAATAAGGATGAATGTGAAATGACGGATATCATATGCACGGCTTTCGGCATTTATTACAATCATAATCATTTTAATTAGAATTGCATTCAACATCTTAAGTCAACTAGCAGTCTGACCGTGGATGATTTCTTTTTGTCAGAATTGTGAATATTACTTAACGTGAACGAATGCATAGATTATGTCAAAAGCACGTAAGAATAACGTAGCATCACGTGCTAGTAGAAAGCAACGTTCGCAGTTATAACATGGTTTGACATAAAGCCAGACGACTGAAATAGATCCATGTGCCCCGTTTCCAGGGGACGACCGCACCTCCTGCAAAAACTTTATTTTTCCCCATCCTACTCTATCCAGCCTATTGTGTGGACAGAAGCCGATTTCCATTATAAGCCACAAGTTCACATGTCGACAAATCATACCAGAGACTAGCGAATTTCAAATTTATGCGCAACAATTTAAATCGATATTTAAATCGAATTTTCGCCGCAGCAATGAATCATGTGATGCGATGGCGGAAAGAAGTGGGTACTTCTTAAACATTTGAAATTTTCACAGAGCCTTCGACAAGGAACAGCGATTAATAACGTTAAATTGTAAAGCCGGAAGTTCTCTGTGGTATCTTCTATAAATTTGGTCAACTGCTAGACTACGGGGATGCCATCATTATAGTCGTTTCTTCGTGCCAGCTTTCCTTTGTAAAGAGTGATTTTCGACCCACTTCTGATTGGCCATGTCATCGTGGGTAGGTGAATCGAGTCTTACGCACTTGAACCCTGGTGTATAACTTAGATTTGTAGTACGCCAAACAATTTTCACGGCTCACGTTTTCGAGTCAATGAAAATGCACAAAGCGTGTGACTGTTTGGAAATAAAATCAAAGAAATGAGGCCGCCGGGGTCGTCATAAAAATTGTGGGTCCTTCCCGACAGTACGACACATACTGTATGGGCTACACCACCGCTCATATCATTATTATATTTACACGTCGCTTACACATTTAATTCGTCTTGGCCTGTGGCGTTGTTGGTTCCTGCGTCGACCCAAATCTCGACGTCGTTGTTTCAATCCCTGGTCTTGACCTAGCCGTCTTGGACGTGAGATTCGAACTCTTTTTACCAGGTCGATGTCGCTGTACATCCTGTACAGCTCGTCGTTCAGTCTTCTCCTTCAAACACCATCCGTTCATACGGGGCCGAAGACATTTCTAAAAACTTTTCTCTCGATGCGACCAAGAATATCCTCGTCCGCTTTAGTTGGAGTCCATGCTTCTGCGCCATGCAGCAGGACTGGGACTATCAGGGTCTTATATAGAGATTCTTGGTTCTTCGAGAGAAAAGTCCTCTGAATTATCTTCGGTCCTATATATACGGATGGTGATCAAAATCTGGAGCTCTTACACTATTTTATTGGATGAATATCAACTCATCGCTCCTACTCTAAAAAAAATTGTCTCAACAGAGCACTGTATGTATCATAGTTGAACTGTGGCCTAGAGGCGGTGTTTGTAAACTCCACAAACTATATCTAAGGTGGTGGTATAACTCTTATTTAATTAGTACAAATTTTCTATTTATTTAAACTCACTTTTATTCTTCGCCTAACAATGTGGGGCACTGATGGGTTGACACTTGTTTTACTCTCTCCATCAGTGTCCTACAAAAAGTTTGCTTCAGAGCATAATGCAACACTCCACCATACACAGCGGCGACCCGACATCCGACATAAAACCAAAGTTGGCAAATGAACTCTCCCCTAACCATGGTGTATGGACAGCAGACGAATGTTGGTAAGCATGACGGCAAATAAAAAATCTCAGCATATAGTAAGATAGAGAAAATTAAAAAACGAACAGAACGGGCTGAACGGCGACATGAGCCTAGCCAGGCGTCTTCGGATCCAGCGCCTACTGTGTGGAGAAGGACCTCAACCAAATTGATGTGCGAAACTGGAAACAGATAGGCAGCTAACGTGGTAGTTGGAGAGGCTTGTTGGTTAAGACCCAGTTCCGCACCGGACTGTAGTTCCAATCAATCAAGAAGAAGAACACAAGAAAGAAAGTGGTCTAGATGCCTTTAAGCATATTTCCTTGAACCGTCAGGCATAGACCTTAGCGTCAAGGATTAGACAACACCTAAGGTTAGAAATTAGTTCTTTCAGCACCCTTGAGCAACACAAACAGAAGATTTTAAATATACATAAAATAATAGTTTAAATAGAATAACAAGCTATATCGATAGCTAGTCAGTCAGATATTTTTATGCTTCCGCTTTACTAGTATTCGCAACAGAAGTAAGCGAGTAGGGATTAATTAAATAAAGTGTAGTCATTCAGTCAGCCCAATGCAATTCCAATTCTCTTTCGCACTGCTAGTATTGTATTTCCTGTACGTTCACCTTCCAACAATTAATACCGCACATCATCCTCCCAAGACCTCAGAACAGCACGCTCATCTTTCACAGCGCACTCACATTCCACATGTCGCCAGCATTTGCTCTGTCCCCAAGCATTATAGATTGTATGCGATGTATTAATGTAAGGGTAGGCTAAGTTGATTTTGAAAACGAAAAAATTAAGGCAATATTTTAAGATCATATGTGATACATTTTCTAACACAAGTAGCCAATCCATGGCATGTCGACTTCTACTGCAACTTTCATTATTCATGGTTACAGCATTTATAGAAGAAAAGCATAGTTACACCCTTTATAGTCTCAATTCTGTAGCTTCCACTTGTAGGAGAGCAATATGTAGAAGGTATCTCCGTCTAAGAACTGTAACGATCCAGAAATTTGTGGAAACTTACCTCGAAATTGTCCTCCTTAACGTTTATTTAATTCTGACTACCTCACCTCATCTTACTCATTCAACCATTTAAATTCAATTAATGCACAGCTTCCAGAAACTGGTTTTCAATCACAACCACTTTATCATCCACAAGTGAGCCTGATTGATTAAAATTCGACGAAGCATTTTAATATCGGCTGCGAAAAATCAATTGAAGTTCAAAGATGCCCCATTCCAGTGAACTGCATCCACTCACTCTGCTTGACACCGTCCTTCAGAGATACACACAGCTTAAAGTTATGTTTTACAATAATTTTATTTTTATATTTAATCCTTAATATGAACATTTACAGTCAATAATTACAGATAAACTTTGCATTCACTGATGGGGAGAAAAATCCGTTGGTGAATCCGCTACACAGCATTTTCGTCCACTCCTTGCTGTTATCCGCGTCAAAAGAGAGGAAGAAAAAAAAAACGAGTTTAATCATTGTTGCCTTTGCTCTATTGTTACGACAAAATGAAAAAAAAACAGGGGAAAAAATAAATTTCGTTCGAATGAACCAACCAAAGTGGGAGGGAAACGAAACAAAGTGATAGTCATGATATAGAGTCGAACAAAAAAAAAACCACTATCTTTTGATAGGACATTGTCATGTGTTCACAAGTAATTTACACACATACCTTCATTAGCGGACTAATAGCCCGGGGTGTTGGAAGCATGTGTAGAGCACCATTCGAACCGCGTTGCAAGGACATTGGAGGATGTTGACCCAATAGTGTGGTTGTCGTTGCGGATGAGACACACGATTCTCTTTTTCCTTTGCCATAATACGATGTGAGGGGTCTGAGTGGTTGCCAACGCATACACAAAAACGAAACAAAATGAATAATGTTAACGGTGAAAAAAATAATTGAATTCACAAAGCAATTATAAAAAGCTACTGTAGCGTATACGTTTTTAAACCAACGACAACACAAAAATGAAGACAAAAAACGTACATGCATACATTGCATACATGTTGATATTGATCAGTTTACATTTTTATAAAAAAATGAACAATTTATAAAAAGAAAATGGAAAAGATTTTTTGCGACCTATTGTTGTCACGTTTATTGGTCGGGTTTTTGGGATGTATATTTCACGTCACTTTTTGATCTAGTAAGGCGAGTGTAACATTATTAAACGTCAAAAATCTGTTCATTCAGTTGACAAGAACAGCATTTGTCAAATGTCACAATTCAACTTTTATTAAAAATTAAACTTGCTACTGTTCTTTTTTTGATATGGGAATCCTTGTGGAATCTTTGACTCTGATCCTGTGAGACAACGCAACAGAGAACGTTCACTTACAACTACAAGGTGGCGAACAGGAGGAGGAGGAGGACCTCCCACGTTTGGAGAGCCATATTGTGTGAGGCTTGGGTCCCTCTAATACCTCTAGATCCTATACAAATGCTCGAATTTTGATCATTTGCTAATGATTGCTAGATTAGGACCTACTCTACTCTTTACGTAAGGTTAGGTTGTGGGGCTTTCAGCGAAATTGCCAGCACACTTAGGCCACTGTTGGTCTATTATAACAACCACAGTCAGATTTCTACCACCGATCGACAAGTTCAGTGATCGTGCCGTTAGTTTAGTAGATCCCAACACCAAATGGTGACTGGACAAAATTCGAAAACCAGAAATAGCTCTCTAACCTTGCGGAGATTCGAACCAGGAAGCCCACTAACCAAGGGCAGGCGCTCAACCTACGCTACTATTTACTTTGCGCGTTTCTTGCATGCAATTTCAAATACGTTTGATCATTATTTCAGACGATATGAAAGGGCAGATGCCGTAGCTCATCTGTAAGACATGGTTGGAGGAAAGCTTACCTGACGAGTAGAATCTCGGTATCGTTTGGCCGATCCATAAAAGAGAATCCTACGCTGTGCCTACTAAAGAGGGATAAGTCTTCTAAGTCGCGCATACAAGTTTTCCTCTGCGGTTTTGTGTAACTGTGGTCTCAGACCAGGGAAGTTCACAATAGGCACTACGACAGGTTCTTTTAGAGACCTAAGAAGTGTGTTTGAAACCTACAAACTTATTCCTCGCTTTGAATTTTGCTTGTGAAAGGCAGAAGCGTTTTCCTAACAAATATTGAATGACATAAGACAACAAAGCGAAGCATTTTTCTAAATATCCAAGTGACCACAAGTAGCGAAAAGTTAATTCAGTTTGACAACCATAAAGTATCCACACACTGGATGGAGGCAGACTAAAAGTAAACAAAAAGAAACGTCCCCAAGCCCCCACGGTGTTCACTCAAATAAGATTGTGATGGGAAATCACTCCTTCAAACAGGGCAAGAATGACAAATACCGTGTCATATGAGGGATTCGAAATAATGCATGCCTGTCCCTGTGCACATCGAGCGTAATCGGAGAAAAAATGTTGCAATTGGGATTCGAATTTTCCTCCATCCACTGTGATCACCTAATTGTTCCCCAATGTGCCATGAACGCTTCCTGAGTGCAAAGACGTTTCGCCAGTAAAATGAATTGCGAAACCAGTAAAAGTTCCTTTGGTTCGTCTCTCGGAGTCGAAGTGTCATGACTTAAACGAAAATTAAATATTTTATAGACTCGTGGCAACTGGGATTGCTTTAATGAAAGAAGTTCGCAACGAGAAGCAGGATGTTGAATATTTGGTGAAAATCACTAAAACCTCTCGTCAGTCAGTGGAGCATGATTAGGAGAAGAATAAATCGTGGAATACAACTTCAGTGTACATCGGAAACACGTTCCACTTGTACGCAGACAGCGGATTTGCATTAATTTATTTGCCGATGATTCAGGACACAACTCAGTGCCGACGCGTCGTCGATTTATGTGAAATCAGCGTCGCTGGCATCGTCTTTTAGGCTAAGTGCGGATTATTTAGAAACAAAAACGTTGTTCGGAGAATTATTTCGGATTATGGTTTCCAAGGTTGTTCAACTGTGGTGCAGGGATTACAACTTTTTACTCTTTAGCTATCTTAATGAACTCTACGGTTTTTTAACGTTCAAAGTTGTCTATGTCTTTGCATCACTCTGCCCCTTGCGGGATAAACTTTTCTTCTTTCGAAACCAAATATTCGTTTGTCTGGTTTGTCTTTAGTCCTCACTCCTATGGTGTGAAAGTGGGCTTTATCTAAGACATCTTAAGCAAAAGGGGGAATTCTTCGTGCACTCAGACCCAACCTCCGTCCAGATTAAAACACTTTTGTTTCATTTTGAACTTTAAATTGCCTCAACTTAAAGGCGGGCCAGCGGGTTTATCCAGTATATCCATTCATTGTTAATTTAAAGATGTTTCAATCGTTTGACTTCGAGTAAACTCCTGCGGTTTAGCAATACATCAACGTCGTGAGCCCGTTGTCTCCAAAAAGCTCATTTGCATTGAGCGCGGTGTACATGTATATGTTTGAACACGGAAGATTATTTGAAGTTGATGGACGATTGTATTTATTGTGCAGTGGGGGTTAATAATTCACTGGAAATCCCCACGAGAGACACGAACTTTTTTATTGATCTGTGTGTCTGTCTACTTCTGTATACACGGGTAAGGTGAAATTGTTTTGTATCGACACTAGGTTCTATCTTTGAGATCGATTTTTGTTGACCGCGTATTTGGTTTGGAAGCCGCTTCACCCTTGTCAGTTGGTTTTTTTTCGTCGTGGGGTAATGGTAATTTATTAGGGAGCAGTTGAAGTTTCAAGACGGAATTAAAGTTACTACAAAATTGTATTCATTATGTGCTGCGCGCGACTTTGTACGAGTTAAATTCAGCTATCACGGTGGGGTAAATTATATAACGATGTTTTGCCATGGGAGATGAGACGTACTGTCAGAGACTTTGTGAGAACGTTTAAAGAGGATCAATTTTATCGTGCACGATTTTTTGTGTAACTTAAGCCGTTTACACAGTGTACGCAACAAAAACTCTCAAAAAAGAATGATGCTTGGCTCCTACAGGTAGCAGAATAATATTATAAAGCCTTAAACCTTCCTCGATGCACTATCCAACAAAAAAAATAATTTTTCAATTCAAACCAGTTGTTCCAAAGGTACAGCGTAGGTGTGGAATGTTTTACATTGGGAGAGTGAAGGGTAAATCATCTGCTCTTTGCAGAAGATTTGGTTATCCTCACAGTTTCCCAGACGGAACTCCATCGCGCACCCGTCAGGTTTTTGACCATTATGCAGATGTTGGGATGAAGGTCAGCGTGGAGGATAAGAAGGTATGGTATTTTCCAGAACGCTATTTTAATGCCTGTTTAAATCCTGTAGAATTGGCCAAGCTCTATCAATATTGAAACAGCTTGGAAGATGTGTATCAGAAGGGCTAAGCTTGGGGTCAAAGCCATGTTATCGGTTTTCAACTCAGTCTTTGTTCTAAGTCCCACTTTTTGTCAAGAAATTTGGGTAATAACAGAAAGAATAAGATCGCGAATACAAACTACAGAGATAATTACTCGCCGGAATAGGGTTGAAAATATGGCAGTAAGCGGGGAACATAATGTTGAGCAGCTTCTTACGAGAACGAAAAAACTGTGTTTCGATGGCTTAGACGAGTGGCTTGAAGGTCTCCATCATCACGTCTGCCGAGGCTTGTGAAATCAGGAAGGCGATCTCTTAGCAGCCACGGGACAAGGTGGTTGGAACAAGTTCAAAAACTCCCTTGGTTGCGCCTAGGCATGATAAGTTAGTGTCGTTATAGGGAATCGAGTGAACTGGAAATATTCAGCCCGTGGTGAATAATTTTGAAAATCAAGAAACTGTATGAAGATGTTCTGCAATGGAATTAAAATATAAGAATGTCTATAAGCGGACCAAAAATATAGAACATAATTTTCAGATATAATAATCAAAAGTCTTCAAAATCGAGGTTATAATATTTGGGAGGGTGGTAGAATCACAGTCGATACTGGCGATGAACAACCGACTACCGCTGTTAGGCAATCCGAATGAAAGGGACGATGAAGATCAACAATTCCGTCCTGAAATTCAACAAGGTTGTTGAAGCTGACGGCCTAGTGGCCGAGCTTCTCAAAGCAGCAGGCCATGACTTAGCAAGAGGGAATGTACCAACTATCTGTTAAATATCGTCGGAAGGAAGCATTTTCGATATATGGAACATTGTTTGTATACATAAGAAGGAGAGTTTCTGCATTGCCTATCTACTAAAGAGGCATCGGTCTTCTAAGCTTTGACTACGACTTGTGCTGTGTGAACTCCTAATGCCGTTTGTCAACCAATCCACCAGTCCACCAATCAATCAAATATTCACAGAATAACGAATCGATAGTTTATGACAGCATCTATAGAGACAAGCTACAGAGAGCAATGTTTATCCCTTTTAAAATCGTTTGTAGGATTACCATGGGGAAGATGGTTAAAGCCATCAGTGGAAGGGACCTACAGTTTTACGCCGACTCCGAACGGCTTTTTCTAGACAGGAAATACTCTTTGGGCATTGTCAGTGACTCGAAAGAGGTGCGCCCGTGAACATTATTTTTATCGCACAGAGCAGGAAACGAACCTACGAAGTCGAGGTTGGGGTCAACGCACATACCCACAATACCACGAGCCACCACCAAACTAAAACAAGTAACATTTATGTATGTATCGGCTTCATTGAAATTCGAGCAGCATTAGCTCCACGAACATCCAAATTGTAATACTGGCAGACTAAAATTCGATTTAAATGTTATTTAAAAACATCCACACTGCATTTTTCAACAAAACCGCACACAAGACATTTTTGTCAATTATGTGATACTAGTTAAAATAAATCACGATGTCTGGCACGAAGCAGTCATGTACTTTGTACCAGACATCGTTAACCCATTACAGATGTACCCCATTTTAAACTCGTTTGACACGAGATAAATTGACGTGTCACCGTCTAACCAGATTTTAGAACGCAACAGTAAAGGTCGATGATTTGCATAAATTGTGCACATTATGGTCTGCTCTTTGCACAGCCCTTTGACCTTATGATAGCTACCAACTTAGAGAGAAGAAGTGGAAGAAGTCCTTTTCCAATAATGTATAGTATGTGCACACATCTCCAAGAGCGGGTACTTTTTTTTCTTCAAAGCTAATGTAAGGATGAACTGAATGGAATATTTTATGCAAGTATGTTACTCGAAATTAATTCATGCATTACACTGCAAGGCACACAATGACACAACAGAATAGAAGAACATTAATTTAAGGAACTTACCTAATACTAATGCTTTCAGTTCTAGTTCGCGGAGAATAGTCCTTTGACTGACTATTGCTTTTCGTTGTGTATCTGCAAAGGATTTTAACACTCATTAAATTACACATCTCCTCCCATAGCCTCTTCAAAATATGATTAAAATAAGACAACAGAAACAAAAATAAAACAAGACGAACAAAATATTTTGTGCAAGCTTTTCACATGGTATATGCAACCGGAACAAAACGAAAAACATAATTGCGCCAATGTCCAGAGGCACATTTCTCTTTCATCTTTATTAAGTGGCAATAAAGTTTTTTGTTCATCTCGAACGATTTTTATAGATAGCGCTACATTCCTAGCCCCTGGTTCTCCTCCTTGGGGATAGTAGTCATGGTCATTGTCGTAAAACCATACAAACGCGTACACTCATCCGTTTCGGCATCCCATTCGATGAAAGGAAAATGCTTGGCTACATTGATTAGGTCAGATAATTCAAATGGGCGTTAGTTTTTCCTTTTTTTTTTGCCTTTTGGCTTCGGCGACCATTCGGTTTATGGTGGGAGGATACCCAAAAAATTACACTCCATACAATGCGATATGGCACTAGAGCGATTTCATAAAACACTGGGGCAGTATAGGGAATTCGTTCACAGGAATTTCTCTCGTCCATTTAGGGGTTCCTTAATATTCATCTGCTTTGACTTTATTATTCATGAATCTCGGACTTTTTTTGGGACAAAAAATTAAGAAAAAAGAATGGTAAATGTCGAGTCTTTCCGAGGAATGTGCTGTTTGAAGTCACTGGGTGGAGTATGAATCGCTCTTGCAGTTGAAACAGCAATAGGATGTAAATAATGTATGAGGTTTGGAAAGGGTTAAGTGCCTTTTATTTATCAGCACGAACCGAGTGGGGCGACCGAGGTAAAGGGATTGACCTCTTGGCACAAATTAAGGGGTATGTCTTAAAATTCAAAAAAATGGTTTTTATTCTGTATTGGACTGACTATTTTTAGAATCAATGCCAATTTCAAAGCAAAATTCCCTCAATACAATGAACATTGATTAAATGTCACCATTTCTGTAATAATGAACACGTGATAAATGTTTCATCTCCTCCTTTGCTGTCTCCAAGCCTCGGGTAGCCTTATAAATCAGAATTATAGCAGAGATCGTTGTACTCTTGTACCCAGACGTGGGGTCACCAGATGTTTATCAAAATTTAACATTGAGATTGGGTAGTATTTTAGAAGGGCTTTTTATTTGTCTGCAGCAGAATATCAGCTCTCCAGATAGCCTTGAATAGACTACAATTTATGTGGCGCTCAATTTGAATTTGATCCTAAACTTTTTATGAGGACAAATAATAATTTTTTTAAAGCATTCATTTATTCTATCCTGTCGAAGTGGTTATGTACAGAATTCAAGTTCAAGTCTGTCGTACATGCTTTGATAATAATTAATGCGGTCATGACGTGACTCAGAAATGCAACATTTGTGCTCTGGATGCCATTGTCCCCGTACAAATGAAGGGTGCGGCACACTTGTGCCGGAACCGATTGGCTACGTTTTAGAATGTTTCAAGCACTGTCAATAACTCGAGGAGGAATGTGCTGAGAACTGGAATGTCGATGTCTGTCCATTTGAATGTGATTTAAGCTGTGGACATTCTGCGGAGGAATCGTTGGAGTTAACCGCACACTCTGACCACAAATGTAAATGCACCAAAATCTGTTTTTACACGGTAGATCCGTTCCAGAAAAAAACAATGGAAGGCCTTTTAAGTAAGTTAAGTAAGTTAAGTAAGTTAAGTAAGTTAAGTAAGTTAAGTAAGTTAAGTAAGTTAAGTAAGTTAAGTAAGTTAAGTAAGTTAAGTAAGTTAAGTAAGTTAAGTAAGTTAAGTAAGTTAAGTAAGTTAAGTAAGTTAAGTAAGTTAAGTAAGTTAAGTAAGTTAAGTAAGTTAAGTAAGTTAAGTAAGTTAAGTAAGTTAAGTAAGTTAAGTAAGTTAAGTAAGTTAAGTAAGTTAAGTAAGTTAAGTAAGTTAAGTAAGTTAAGTAAGTTAAGTAAGTTAAGTAAGTTAAGTAAGTTAAGTAAGTTAAGTAAGTTAAGTAAGTTAAGTAAGTTAAGTAAGTTAAGTAAGTTAAGTAAGTTAAGTAAGTTAAGTAAGTTAAGTAAGTTAAGTAAGTTAAGTAAGTTAAGTAAGTTAAGTAAGTTAAGTAAGTTAAGTAAGTTAAGTAAGTTAAGTAAGTTAAGTAAGTTAAGTAAGTTAAGTAAGTTAAGTAAGTTAAGTAAGTTAAGTAAGTTAAGTAAGTTAAGTAAGTTAAGTAAGTTAAGTAAGTTAAGTAAGTTAAGTAAGTTAAGTAAGTTAAGTAAGTTAAGTAAGTTAAGTAAGTTAAGTAAGTTAAGTAAGTTAAGTAAGTTAAGTAAGTTAAGTAAGTTAAGTAAGTTAAGTAAGTTAAGTATTAATTATGCTCAAACTTATTCTTTCAGAAAGAATTTTCGTTTTAAATGCTGTTTTGACTTTTCGCTTTTGATGGAAAAATCTTGTAAGGCAAACTTGAAGAACACATTTTCTGAAATTAAAAAAACCACATTGCCGACCATCTACTCTAGGTGTCTAAGCTTACGAAGAAATTTCTTAATACATGGACCCTCTTCTAGCAAAGGTCATTAGTAGCAACGAACAGAGAGTATGGCTGTCTAAAATAAGGCTCTCAAACTTCGTCGATCAGAAGAAATGGCCAGTCGATCTTAAACTGTAGTGCCTCCAATATTTTATTCAAGTTATCAGCTGAAACGAAGATATTCTACTTCTATTTACCTGGTCCCTTAATATTTTTTGATATGATTTATGATATAGTTTTTTCTAGCAAAACGGACTAAGCAGAGAATGTTGTTTTGAATGACAACCTGAATAATTTTAAATAATTTATGAATAACAAATCGAACATGCTTCTTAAGCCCGCTTCTCAAACCCTGTCAATTGGTGTCGGCATCGACATATCGAAGGTAAATTTGCAGAAAAGTAAGCAAATACATATATGAGGTTCAAGGAGGTCAGGGAGTTTAGATTATTTAAATTATACACAATTTTCTTCTGGTGGCCCGTGGCGTTGTGGGTATGAGCGTCGACCCCAACGCACTTGAACTTCGACGTCTAGGATCGACCCCTGGTCTGTATGACAAAACGTCTAGAAAAACTTCTCAGACATGGCCGTTCGAAGTCGGAATAAAACAACGATGGTTGCTGAGAACCTAGGTCCTGGCCCTCTACAGGCTGTATCGCCGCCTATATTAGGTCTGTTCCGTATTTTCTGCACCAAATTGTGAAGACTGTTACTTTTTTAGAGGTGTGGTTAAAAACGTCTCAGAGAGAAGCAAAATATGAAGGAAGTACGGGAACGAAATCAAACCAAAGGTGTAACATATGTACTTTTGTATGAGGTTGTTGCGTTCCTTATGACAACAGGATGCCATATGTCAATAGTTACAGCAAAACATGTAAATTAAAAAACACGATTTTGTTGGAATTTTATTTGGTTTTTATTCTTACTAACTACTAATTCAAAAAATAAACCAACAAGCCACCTACAGAAATGGACAGAGTGGGACAATTTTTCACTCTCTCTCGAGAGCGCACATTTGAAGTAAAACCCATATTTTTGTCGTGCTGGAACGGACTTTCGTTTCTTCGTGTTCTGTGTATCTGTCTGTATTTTGTTTACGGGAACAGAACTATTATTATATTATTGTACTTCTAAAATATGATTAATTTATTTCTTAATGTTTACTAGCCTTCAGCACGAGGCTGTATCTATTCCCCGCGATATTTTACTTTAGCTGTTTCCGTATGGGGGAAAAAGTTGGGCTTAGCTTGACGGTAAATGTTGGGGGTTCACTGTTTCTACAAAGCAGACACATGCTGAGAAATCAAGTGATATGAATGTACACTGCCACTTTAAAGTGTCAAAGGCCTGGAAAAGGCAATCCCTTCTTTACTAACTTTTACAATCGAACCTTTTAGAAGAGTGCACTGACTTACAGGGAAGCTGTACAATGTATACGCCACTATTGCCCTCATTAAGAAGTGTGTGACAGCTGCAGTCCGATGTGGACCTGGGCCATAACTTCTAGGCCAGCCACTCGTGCAGTGGTGCGATAGTTCACTCACAGGTGGAGAGGACTAACAAATAACGCCGACTCCGAACGGCGAAGTTCGAGATTTGTTTCTAGATAACAATACCTGCATTGTCAGTGACACGAAAAGGGTGGCACCGGGATTAGGAAAGTTTCCCGTATCCGGGATTGTACTTGACTCGATTTTATGATCTTATGAGTCCCTGAACACCCGACACAGAGGGATAAATGTACCCTCGCGGCTTGTACAGATAATACATCAGAGATTATAAATTTCTACTGAGTAATTCGCACATCCTTTCTTGTTCCGTAAAAAAGATGTATATCTGTATATCGAGCGCATATATGCCACAATCGCGACGTAACTTTCACATAAAAGGAAATGTGTTCATTTGCATAATAACTTTCTGTTATGAGCGATGGCCATTTACATACTTGAACGGAAGTGCAAAAACATAAATAAGAAGAATCCGAGGTCAATCTTGCTCATATGCATATCCTGGAGGAAGAGCAAAAATTCATAAATCTATGTGTGGTGGAGTAGTAATTTTGGTTTATGATGCAGAATAATTAGAGTCAATTTTCAGATCTAAACAACATTTCTTTCACGCAGCATTGCAAGAACATGTGCAAGGCCTTTTGTTCACAATTCCATCGATTCCAGTCGTACAGGCAAAAGCAACGTGAATATATAGAGTAACATACACAATAAACAAAAAGCTGGACATGCGAATATTGCCTTAATATGAGAACAGTATTTTGTAAGCGAAAATCAAAATAAAACAAACATGTACGCTGGTACATTCGTATGCAAACGTGTGCAAATATGCTGGAAGCAAACAGTAAGCAAAATGTCAAAAATCCTTACGTACGGTTTCTTTTGGGATTCCTTATCAGAATTTAAACCTACAAAGATGTTTGTAGGATATTGAGTTTTGTTTTTCTTCGTCTTATAGAGGTTTTCAACAAATAAGAATAATGCATGATTATTTTGTAGGGCAATTAATGAAAGCATTTATTTGGGAACATGTATGAATTGGTAACCGGTTAAATATGTACGGAGCATTCTCTGTCCTGAGCAGGGACATCATCCCTTGAGAGTTCGTTGTAATTCAGAATTCAAACAGAGCGATTGAATGGATGAAGATAGACATGAAGTGCAACCGCAATATTTACATTTAATGGAACCTTCCTTGCTGGACGTGTGTCACGCAAACAATTCCTCGGATTTGTTGCTTCTTTTCCATTCGAATGGGCTTGTCTTGTTGCTGCTCACATAAAGTGCGCTGACTTACATAACTCTGTTAGCGACGTGTTTTACTTAAAGCTTATACTACGAGTGGCACTTTAAGCTCAGAAATGCACACACACTTTTTAATCAGCTGTGCCTCTTCCGTCCTCGTTCAAAATTATGCCAAAACAAAACTTACTTACCTACGACTTTGCCTTAGTTGCCCCAAACGGATATTCCTCTCGTCTTGCCACCTCGAAATGTAATGTCGCAAAGCATTTCGCACCTCAGAATTTAAGAAACAATAAAACAACGAAACCGAGAATCCCTGTTCACATGTAAAACAAACAGAAGAGGAAGAGAAACCACAAAAAAAAAAAATTAGATTAGATAAAGTTTAATCATCTCCAAGCTAATGCAATATTTTACATTGAAAAATCAAAACGAATTGCCCACACATAACTTACCTGCGTACTGAGAAGAACGGCACGAATTACAGCGAAAATATTGCTAACAACGCCACTTTCATTTGGTCCTGCGAGCACAACAAGGTATGTGATGCCAAAAAGGGGTATCAGAACGAGCAGAGCCTTTGCAGCCTTACGGTATTGCCGAGTCTCCACCGTATTTGCGGACCTAAGCTTCGTTATGAGCACCTGAAAGGAGGCGAATTACAAATACTGATTTATATTTTATGGCCTCGTTCAGTCAAAAGTGTTAATCCAGATTAATTGCTCGTTAGGTGCTGCCGTATTGTCTGCTTAGAAAGCATAACTTTTATGAATCATTTCAATGGAATGATGGCAGCAACCTCTAATTTAGTATTTAGGTGAAATATGATAATGGGTCTACCGAGAGCATGTGTTGTGTTCACATTGCTGATGTAGACTTTTGCGTGCAAAATTAAAGTTCAAAAACAGAATGCATGGGGGATGTATGGATTTGGGTTGTGTGTTGTGATTTTTAACGATTGTTAGCAGAAATTTGCTTGTTTGTGAATATTTTGTGAGTAAAACCAGGGAAGTTTTGAGGAGATGTGCGGCAATTATGTCTTTGTCGTATTTTAATGACTTTTGGTAATTATTGTGAAAGTTTAGTGCATGTGGGGAGGGATTAAATGTGTTACGTGAATCCCATTCTTCTGGACTGATTCGCATCTTCTGGCAGTAAGCTGTCAGTTAGTTTTTCGGTGTTGGTGCAGATTTATGACATTGCTATGCATTATGGTTGACTAGCAAGTTTTCAAATCTCTGAATAAGCGATGGCAACACCAATGGCCAACAAATTGTTAAGACCAAAGCATAATTGAGTTAATAAATGAAAAGTGGCCAGAATTACCGTCAAATTTCAAGGAGTCCATAATAGCTTATGAAGAATTTCAACAAAATATGTCTCTTGAGTATGCAAAAACTGATTTATTTTGCTCCCATTGAGTTAAGCAAAAAGTGAACGAAACTTAACGATGAATTAAGCATTGAACTATGCAAAAAGTGAACGAAACTTAACGAAACCAAGCGAAATGTTTATTATAGGCACCAAAATTCCCCATGTTTGATTTAGGAGAAGGTGTTTAAAAGAAGGGTGTCTTCGTGAATGGAAGGGCTAAAGAAAATGTGAAGAATCACTAAATTCGAGTAGATATCTGTACAGTGGTTGATTACCATATGGTTGTTTAGACAAGAGTGACACGATCAGAGTCAAGACAAAAGTGGAGTCATATGGTACCTGTGATAGCAATGAAGTCAGTGGTCTGATGCAGGAATTGATGAAGTGATATATTAGTGGGATACGAATAGTTGACAAAAGTACTCTACAGTGCAAGTCAGTTGTACTCAGTAATGACAGTTTAGATAAAGCATATGCTACCGATCGTTTCAATAAATGATTGTCATTCTGAACTATGTTAACGAGCGCTAAGAAACAATTGTAATCTTAAAATAATAGGCAGCAATTAGAGAACTGCGTTTATTTCCAACACGGGTGCACTTTTTTTTCAGGCCCTTAGCTGCCATGAACATAATGTTACAGCTACTTCCCATGGAAATTTACGGTAAGCTTCCATCTAGCAAGGCAGCTATTAGGCTGAGAGAATGCAACCGATGGTGCAAAACACAAAACGCAAAATGTAGACTTTTTGTATAAAAAACTTTGATCCCAGATGGATAACACTGGTAGTGTACACTGGTGGCTCCAAGACGGACGAAGGCACATGATTAGAATCAGCGTATCTGAGACATCGCTGAAAATATCATTCTCCCTGTCGCTCCGACTGCTTAACCACTGTTGTTTCTTCCCGGCAGAAGCTATTCAAGGCTGCTAGCTTACTGACAAAACCGAAACACAAGGTTATCTATAGACCGTAAGGCGGCAATTAAGGCTCTGGATACACCATCAGACAAATGTCTTTCATTTACGGTCTGTCTCTAGATGCAACCTCACATTGTGCTGTGTTCCTGGGCATAGTGGTATTATTGGCAACGAAAGAGTAGACGAGCTAGGTAGAACATGGTGGGGCTTGCCATTGGCAACTAATCAGGACACACAATAAACAGCTTGTCGCTTACAGATGCCATCAATACCACCAACCGGGGATGGATGAAACTAGATACTTGTAGGACCTCGAGGCTATTCTGACCTAAACAAAGACAACAGCTACACTCTTTATTTTAAACAGGAATGAAATTCGTAACGTCGCGGGCTCTATAACCAATTATTGCCTTCTTGGCACACACGCCAGAAGAATGGGAGCTCTCTACAATGACTTCTGCAGGAACTGTAGAGACGAGGAGGGAGAAGAAACTCCTCTCCAAAACATCGCAGAGCATAGCCCGCATAGCTCTTGCAAGAAACATGGAAAAGTGCGCTAAGCGCAAGTCTTATTTATTTATTCAATAGCTTAGAAGAAGTTTTAAGCATAAGCTACAACACATATCAACATTTTTCAGGAAAACAATCAAGTGGATCATCAGGGAAGACCACTAGAATACCAGTAGTTAGTTCTTAGGTGTTAGTTTGTCATTGTCATAGTTTTTGATTGAAGAGGAACCGATACGTTTACCACCGGACATTGATGTCTCTATGGATACGACCAGGATCTGAATGAGGCTCATAGAGGCCGTTGCGTGCGTTGCGGATATAATTCACAAGAATCGTTTTTTAGCGGATTGCAATAAGGTGCCCATTTAATACGTGACCCACTGCAAGTCCTGGTAACAAGTGGCGCAGTCCTTAAGACCTTAACTTGTAATGTTTTACGTTTTAATTAATAATAAATAAAATAAATATATATGAGAGTTAAATGGTGCTCGTACATAAATGATCCCACACATGTCGCAACAAAAGTTAAAAGGTGACCAACTACATCCGTTATCAAGCATTCTCCTTATAGCTCACAAAGATCTTATGAGATGTACATTTTTGACATGCACATGACGCAATGCACGCAACGGATTATGTTGGTCAACAACTACCTTTGACCTAATCTAAGATTTGTTTTCTTCAGAAATGATGCGAAAATCTGTCGTTTTTCTGCATTTTAATTTTTTTGCTTTAACTTTTAACTTCCAAATTGAACGTAGACACAACGTACATTCAGCACTCAACGCCGTCATTTTTGTTTTGACATTCCTGTTAAATTTGTAAGGTTGTGCAACAATGTGTTTCCCACCACCAATCTACATATTGCCAAAACGTGAAAAAAATGCCTTCAAAAGAATGAATGTTTGCAGATTGTGGTAGGAAATCCGTTGACGAACGCCTGTAATTTGCGCGTCGGGGTGGTGGTTACCCTTCTGGCTCTACACCGCAGATTCACCTTTGATCCGAACTGATTGCATCGCAACGCCAAATATTGAAAAACACCGTGAAATCGAACACTGTTTTGGTAGTTCAATGGTGTATGCGCATTTTTATAGCCTTTAAAAAAATGCAGTGTTTGTTTCATAAAAACGAATCCGAAATGCAGGAGAATGCATGCAAATGGTGCATGAAGGTGTACAGTGTACACCACAATGCGTTATTTAATCGAACGAGTCGGTGTTTTTTTTTGCGGGGAATTAGCAATTGTCCATATGCATGTGGGAAGTTTTCCACTCCGAACAAGTTACAACATTTGCGAGTGGAAAACTTTTCAGATTCCGGTTTGGATACAATTCAGTTTCACGCTAGCAATGGATTTATCTTAATCTCATTCAGAACAATCCTTTGTAATGGCACTTCTGTGCATGAAAAGTGACAATTTCAGTGGAAAGTTTTCGTTCCGAGAAATTCCACTATCACTCTGTGAATGGCATCATGCTCTTCTGAATACCTTCGGTGGGGAGTTCTTTGTGATTCTTCAATCATAAGTTTTCCCACAATCTCCTGCTGTTTTCTTTAGATATCTCCCTTCAACTTTTGTTGAAGCTGACTTTAAAGGCGGGCATACCACATATTGTGTTCCCAGCACAATGGGCATGCGATTCTATTCAAAATACTTTGGCTCACAAATTCAGGAAGAGGGTGCTCCCTCAACTCCCATGATATGTGTTCAAAGAGATACACTCCTGGCGTTAGGCTTTTGGCCGACTATATTCATTTACTTTCAATTGCATCTTTTAGGTGCACAATAGGTTTATTAGCCGGGGCTACGTTGATTTATTGTTTGGTACAACAAAGGACATTCATTTCTTTCATCACTTGAGGATGGCTCCTCTTGTTTCTTGGTGCTGCATGCACAAGAAAATGCACGAGAGGAGCTCCTCTTTCTAAAGTTTTATCACTGCACTTCCCGTGTGGGTGTTTCGCCAGCTTTTCACAAATATGATATTCTATATGGGTCCGGACGTGTGCATAGGAATCTTCATTGGTATGCCATAAACTTCATCCACTTGGGTGCAAGAAATGAAAGTATCTGGCAGGAACATCGCTCTCCTGTCATCTCAATGAGGGTTTTGCCATGCGATGAATGAGTTTGATGCACTTGGAGACTGGTTGAGGTTGTTGTGGGCGATGATTAAGTGTGTTGGTGATATCGATTACTTGAAACATTTTAAGTAGTAAATATCAATCTTCTTAGCACCACTGATAGCAGCATGGTCTCCATCGGGCTAGCAAGTCTTGTTTGCGAACAGTAAGTGCGTTAAATTGTTTTTGCTTCAGTCACCACGTAGAGAGACAATGAGTGATGATGGCGTAAACTACGACTGAATAGAAATGATAATTCATGTCTTCCCTTCCGCTGGTTAAGTGACATGGCAGGGTTCCGGTAGAATTAATCTCTGACCACGATAATCAATGAACATAACTTATTTCACATGTATGACACGTCATATTCTGCAGATATTAATGCTCATTGGTTCATCAATGTCCACAAAGTGATTTGCGAAACGTTGACCCTTGCACAGTTCACTGTTACATGGAATTGTAAGCGATGCTGATACTCATTTTCGTCCTGACTGCGGATTTTAATCAGTAATCGGTGGAAAAAACTCTAAACATTGTTTCTCATAGTACTCAATTAGATAATGAAAAAATAATCGTTTGCTCGAGTGTAGAAAAACACAACGACATGCATTATCAGCTCTTCATCGAACGAGATAGATTTTAATACAGGCATGCATTGTTAAATAAGCTTCTTCGCAATTTAAAAAAAATTAAAAAATAAAAATTATTTAAAACGCATTCGATTAGCCAAAGTGCGTAAGAATAATATTTGAAGTACATTAAAGCCATTAAACGCAACAAGTTTGTGTTAATTGTCTAAATTTATCCTCTTATATTTGTAGAGAGCTTATAGCAAGTTTTCGAGAAAAGAAAATAACAAAATTTATTGAAAACTACTTTTCCACATTTCTTATTTTAAATTTAAAATATTCCGTCAGGATAAACCTTAGGCACAACACATTTGTGTCCTTAGGTGTCACCCAGAAATATATGAGTGAAGAGATATCCATCTTCGGCCATCCTTTCCTCTAGTCAACAAAAGAGAAGATTGTAAGTGTAGTGGAAATCTCGTATATTTCACTTATACTTTTAAAACATTCGTTAATTCATCACAGTATGACCGATCCATAACTTTTATGGGCAAATCTTGTGAAGTTGGACACAACCATGTACTATTGTTCGAAGAGTGTTTAGTTCATGTTTTTAATAGTAGTATTGTGTGGAAGCATAGTAGTATAGTAGATTGTGCGTCGTCCCCAACCTCGCCTTCGTAGTTTCGATTCTGTACGACAGAAATCATTTTCACGGCTACACCTTTTTCGAGTCACTGACAATGCTCAAAAAGTATTTACCGTCTAGAAAAAGCTTCTAAAACTTGGTCGATCGGAGTCGGCGTAAAACAGCACGCACAACACGAGTGTTTGCTGAGAAGCTAGGAAGCTGGCTCTCTACGGGCTGTAGCGCCACCCATATTATTATTATTATTATTAAGTGAATAAAAATGTAATGCCATTTATTATTGACGGGAATATTTTGCATCGATCTAATCCATGGGTATATATATAGACTCTTTCTATGTCATTCGTGAGAAATGAAGTCACTTTGATTGCATTCATTCATAAATTCGAAAAATGTTAAGGCATTAGATATTAAGAGAAAAGCCCAGATATCGAAACTTAAACTAACTCAGAAAAATAGTTGCCAAAATTTGGAAGTAATGTAAAAATTAAGAAGCAGCAAAGAAATTGCTTATTTTATAGATTAATGCAAAAGTTCTAAAATGTATATATACCTGTACATAAGTGTCGTGTGAATGCATTTTATAATGAAAATAATAGATATTATTAAAATTAGCAAAGAAGCATGCATTAATCTGTTTATTCATTATGAAAGATACTCCTATAAACATGAGCTCAATTAATTTACCACGTAAACATACGGCTTGTGTGTTTTTCACCCGTCCTCGATGTGTTGAATATTTAACACAGAAATTTAAAAAAAAGTCGACTAACGAGCGAAGTTTTAAATAAGAACTCCAATTTACCCCAGGTTGGGAAAGCGCATCAGCTGTTCTCCAGAGCTCACACGTATTCGTAGACACGGGCCGAAAATCGCATGAAAAACGCTGTCAGATGAAATCAAGGGGCAAGAGAACAAGGAGACTCTTTTATTTCTAGTGTCACCAACAGCTGACTGGTTGGTTTAATGCGTCATTTTCTGCAATGCTTTCCGCAATTCTATGATATGTAGAGAGCATCAGAATCACGCAGATTATTTCTTTTGTTGCACCAATATTAACAGACTTTCTCGAAAATCTAAGCATACCAATTAACTTACAGATGTCTGCACCTCATTGAGAAATGTTACCAGATTTTACCTCTCGGACGGCATTCGGACACAGAAAGTTCGTCGTATTATTCAGAAAAAGTCCCGATCACGAATTTGATCTCCACTGATTTTTCACTCAGAGTGAGCTTAATGAATTCGTCAGAGACTTGAATTCGTCAAAACAAAAAGTTACTGAGCTCAAGGCTGAGAAGTAGTGTATGCTCAAGACTTGAGTGAAAATTACACAGTACCGTGGACGACAATGTTGAATTTGTTCCTTATTTAACGAAAGAACGGCTGGATGGCGTAATTGGTTGCCTGCCCTTGGTTTTACGGTCCCAGGTTTGTTTCTTTTTAAATCTAGTCTAGATCAATTTAACAGTACTAGGTATCACAATGGATCAACAAGGTCTAAGTGTGCTGCCAATTTAGCTGGTAGCCCAATAATCTATCTAGACCATTTATCAAAATCCTTCTGTAGCTCTAGCGCATAATGTGAATTTAAAAAAAAAATACACAATTTATATTGGAGAAAATTGAATACAACAAAATGGTTTATTTGCGCGAGTTTAAAAGTACTACTTTATGGACTACAACTAGGTTATACAAAATTGTGTGTATTGAGATGTACGTCGGCATTCGCCTAGTCAAGCGTCTACGGATACAACGCTAAAGATAGGCTAGGCCATGTAGAGCGTATAGACATCACAGCCCTGGCCCGAAAAATGTTCTGAGCTATTGGGACAACGCAACAGAAGACGTCCACGAAACAGATGGCGCACCCAGGTGGAGAAGGAGCTCATCCAACTGGGCGTGCGAAATTGGAGGCAGCTAACAGGAGATTGTGTCGACTGGAGTGGCATGTTTGGTTAGGTTATTGGGCTGCCAGCACACTTAAATTTCTGTTTATCCATTGTGATACTGTGTGTGGTTAGTTCGATCTCAATGGCAAATGATGAATAGACCAGATTTGAAAATCAGATAAAAGCATAATAACTTCCCTGGGACTTGAACCGGGAAACCCAAGAGCTGGAATCTAAACAAATGCGCCATCCGGGCATGTTGTTTGAGGCCCAGGCCTACCCCGGACTCTAGCGCCACTCCCAGAAGAAGAAGAAGATAGTAGAGCTAGTTCGATCACAACACTTTTTATGAGTAGATTAGCCTAGAAGAACAAACATACTTGTGGTAAAATAAATGATCGAATTACAGCGTATTCTTCTTCCACCATTTCATGTCAAATCTGTTCTAAAAGCCCAACCTGGTTTCAATGGGCAAAGGCTTCTAAAAGATCCATCATAAAACATCCAGCACAAAACTTCCTTGATAACAATTAGAATCCAGATTATGCTGATTATGTGCAACATCATTTTTTTCCATTCTCAACTCAATTTCTTTCCAAAAAATATGGGTGATGTAAGCGATGTGCACGGCTTCCACCAAGGCATCGCTACAATAGAAAAGCAGTGCCAAGGAAACGGGAACCATCAATGTTGGCAGACTACTGCTAGCCGCTTATAAGAGAGACTCCAAAGATTTCTCATAAACGCAAATGCTTCCAAAAAAGAAACAACTAAATTTTACAAAAAATTATATTTTTCGGTAATATTATCGGTTCATTAGCAAAAGCATTTTCTTTTAAGATCCCGATGTGACCTGACTATTCCACAGAATTATCCTGTTTCTATAAGCCTCAACGATTACAAATCACATAACTTCATCTCCGAGTAAAAAACCAGACCACAGCGATCCTTTTGTATTTCATTTGCATTTGCTTATGTGTTTCCTGTGACATTTTGGTGAATTAATGTGCTTATGAATAAAAATCAAATGGTAATGCATAGCGAATGTGTGAATAGAATGTCTGGGAGGTATATATCTGTCGACTATCTTACCCACATAATTCGGAGCAGAAATATTAAATTCATTATCAGCACCGCACACACTGGTCCCTGAAATATCCAATCGACGGCTGTCTCATGCATCCACGGGCATCCGATATCAACCTGTAATTGCGGCATAAAAACAAACGATCCGTCATGCCAGACTGCCTCAGCACTTGAATTGCTTACCTTCGGACTGGCGAACGATGTTGTGACACCCTTCGCAATTGACCAAATGGCGACAAATACAGCAGGACCACCTGTGAAGACACAGAAATTCACCATCACCGATTGCTTAAAATTGATGCAGAATACGCGAGAGGACAGCAGCGCCGACGGAAGTCGCTTTAAAGCAATTTCCGTGCAATCTCTGCTCCAATGAGTGTCAGCCAATTGTTACTAAACGACCGGACTTACCCCATCCAATCAGTGCGTATATATTAAATCGAATGTTATCACCCGAAAAGGTCTTCACCACCAGCATGTACAAGTAGAGGCCTGCAATAATCGTAAACATAAAGGTCTTTTACTTTATAGCGAATACACCCACTTAAAGCGGTTGATTTCGAATCGAGAGGATCCCCACCGAAATAAAAGCAAATGAACCCTTTGGGACATCAAGTCCATTCCGTCTATACGCCAGCTACTTACCCTCAACAAGCATCCAAAAAAAGTTTGTCAAAGTGAAGAAATGAAAGACCGTCACCAGAACTATGCATCCACCCAAGCCAGTGCGCATTGAAATCTTCAGAAAGTGCGGGGATGTAAACAAAGGGAGAAATCAGACAAGGTTTAATATTACTTCTATAAATAGCCGGCAGCACTGGCGTGCCAGCGAACGGACACTTGGTGACCTGTGTAAATATTTTATTGTGGAAACAAATCCTCCACTCCACTTCGCTCCGTTCGCTGCAAACGCGCCCATTGTGGCGGTGGCCAGGCTTTACTTTGCCGGAAATAGGGCTGCCGGAGGTTTACTACTCACCTGAACCGAAAGAGTAAGTATCCAGAGTAGGGCGGACATAATGTATGTAAAGAATAAATTCGCATGAATGGAATTTCGCAGACAACGCAACTCTCTGTGGGGGAGACAAGAAAAGGAACAAAAAAAATGCTTCCGCTTAATAGGGCTGTGCCACTTGTAATGGATTGGAGGTGATTTTCGGGGGAAAACAGCAGGGCCATCTGTGCATGCGGACGTTTTCTACAAGAAGGGCTTCGGAAGGGACTTACTTAAAATATATGAAAACTAAAACTGCCAAAGTTAATGAAACCAGACTAAGGGTGTATCCTACGTAATAGATGATTGTGGGTAACTCGATGATTGGCTCGAATTCTGGTACTGTAGATGGGGCGGGCAGATGCAAGCACAGGTCATAGTTTGTGTACCTTTCCCATGTTCCATTGGGGTAGCAGTAACGTGTTGCATTTTCTGAAATGAAACCAATTATCTGGTGAGTAAGTATGTATGCAATTTATTCAATTCACTTGCTTCTGCGGAGAGACCAATTAATAGTTCTAAGCTCTTGAGAGTTTGGTTAATTACTGGCTTCTCATGACAACCTGTGACATCATTTCACTTTAATTGAGCAGTTCACTACGTGCATGCATGTGCAATTATGACGTACCGAGGGAATTTCGGAACATATTCATCAACTTCAAAGGGGCGCAAGGAGGGTTTTGGAAAAATCATCACGCGTCGGAATTTATGGAAGCAAGCAGGATATTCAAAATTGAAACACGTACTAGTTTCATTACGGGCTCTATTCAGGAAAACGAAGCCTTCTCAGCACTACAGCGCTTCTTTTGATGATACACTCGTGTGCTTATGGGTGTATTTGTTGTTCTTGGAATGTACTCGAATGTATAGGGTGACCAAATAAGAATAATAAGTGAATAAGCCAACATGGGTCTTAGACTTTGACTATATTTTAAAGCGACACAAGTGCGTGAAGTGGTGAGTCGAATTCCTGATGTCTTCTTCCAATATGTGCGCCAAGAGCGTCTCGAATGTTTGTCTCGAGTTTGTCCAAAGTGGTTAGAGAGCCATTAATCGAGTGGGGTCAAGTGACTTGATAGAAGTGGCCGATTGATGAACACTCGCCATGAGGAGAGCATGTCGCCAAATGTTTTTCCAGAACATAGAGTGTTGCGCCGATGGCGTGACATGCACTCATGTTGAATCCACAACTCGTGTAAGGCAATGTTAGCGAGCTCTGAACATAGAAAATCGGGTAAGGGCATCCACGATCACTCATGAATGTCGCTCCAAACGTGATGCTTGTTTTTCATTTACTATCCATTATCAGCCATGAATGTCATCAGTTTTGCTTCAACAACTGAGATAACAGCTGTAATTTATTAACTGTGTTTAAAACGAGTGAAGCTAGAGCACGCGATTTTCTACTGCAGCCAATTTGAAGGTGCAAGACCAAACCTTCCAATCCCAGAGGCCCTACTCGCTTTGATTTGACGCAGTCAGATTCTTAGCAAATGTGCAGACCCAGCGAAGAATGCACGAAGGAGTAAGGCGAGCACAGGTAAGCACAGTGAACACAGAGCCTTCCGAAATAATACCGAACGGCAGTTCCGAACAGTGTGGGTGTGGTTTACCCAGAATCGATTACTTGGGTTTGCAAATCGTGCGTGCTGATACCCCGGTCTATGAAGATAGCCAAATCCTTGGACGTAATAGAAAAAGCCTCATCGTCAGGATCTAATTAATTCCATCGCCCATTAATGCGCACTCTGGGACTCAATGCCGTCTACCGACATTCTTGGATGCGCTCACGCCGGGAGTGACAATTTTAAGTGACCGTGTATGCCCAGCTTAACATAGCTCTATAGGTGCCGATCACAGACGGCAGCGGTGTCCGGTTATGCAAGTCAATTTTTGTGGATGCATTAGTGCATGATCGTTGTTGTGATCGTTTTTGGGCCAAGACTCAATTATATTAGTCACGGCATTATCTTTAGTCGTCCAGGTTCAATTAAAGCGTCAGGGCCCTGCAAAATAAGCCGCGTTGGCTCTGGGGCGATGCCCGATTTAGTGATGTCATGGTTACTAGCCGCTGCGGTAAGGGTCTATATTTTTTCCCTTCTACACCAATCTCTATCTGGTTGGTTGATTAAGGTAATAAAGTGTGTTTTCACGCAAAAATTTTCTTACGAAACTGACGAACATTGCACTGCCTTCAGAAGGCATGATGACGACCAAGCTTACGACAAAATTCTCGTTACGTATTTACAACGATCCGGAATTTCTAAAAAAATAAAATAATGAGACATGGCAATGGGAAAAAATCCTATCACCTTAACAAAAGCAACAACGACTTCTCTACAAAAACGAAATGTCACCTAGATAGCGCTTTAGCCCAAAGCGGACCTACGGCTTACCCAACATGTGTCTCCAGCCGGTACGATTTGTTATCAGCTGATTACAATTTCACACATCAAGCAGGCTGAGGTCCCCCTTGGCTTGTGTGCGTTATCTTGTACGTCCTCTACTGCGTTGTTCCACAGACTGATAGTCAAAGATTCTTTGGGCCGGAACGAAGTTGTGCTCTGCATGGCCTAACCATCGTAGGCGCTGAATCCGTAGACGCAGAACTTTCTCCTTGAAGAGTCTTAGAGCTTCATCATCCGCTTTTACTATTGTACATGCCTTCACACGGTACAGCAAGACAGGGATGATCAAGGTCTTTATACAGAGTCAACTTGGTCTTCCGAGAGAAAGCTCTATTACTCTTTGCTGTTGAACTCTGAACCGACTTCAACTGCTGCCGTTTCAATGCCAACAGACGTCTGATTAACGGCTCACTGTCTTCGCCTAATCACTTAAATGTCGTCAGCATATGTTAGCTATTGAGCGGACTTCTGGAATATCGTGCACCTTGTGTTGACCAGTGAGTATGGCACCATCGTCTCCAGGGTATTATTGAAGAAGTCACAGCGCATAAAGTTGTCTTTTTTTACGAAGGCCTCTATAGGGCCTTGATGGAGTACCTATGCATACTTGACGGAACTACATAGTATAAGTATCAGTCAACAATTATGCTTCATCAAAAGCACTAATTGGTGTGTGGAATAGGATGATGGATACATGTGGTAACACAACTGGTCTACTCTGGTCTAAATGTTACTGCTGCCTACATCTATCTCCCGTGCTGTTTTTATAGGTCGGGAATGCATATCAGAACAATTCCTAAGGTGTTTTAAAGAAGTCATAATTTAACCACGTAACCATAATGGTTTGCAGTTTGAAGTATAGGCTGTTTAGCAAGTACCACCTCAGCCTAACATATACACTATTGGTCGAAAGTGTAACCACGTGGGTTGTATTCCAGTACACCTCCCTCAACCTCTTGCATTATCTCATATCCTTCCAGAGAAATAAATTTGTCATTTCAGTAATGACACATCAGTAAAAAAGCCTTCCACCATGCATAAGCGCAGAGCCAATTTCAGTGACATAAGCACACCGTTTCGTTAACAAAACGAAAATCGCAACCTCTACCAACACATATTGATCATAGATGACTGCAATCTTTTTTTTCATCATCATCACAATTCGTACTCGTTCTATCTGCATCACTCAAGTAAGCTGAAACTAATGCCTAACGCACGGATAATGTATTGCAGATGTGATAACTGTACAGAGCCTAGACGTGAAAAGCGAAAACGAATAGAAATCTTAATGCGTAGTGTTGCGCTTCAAGTAGTAATTCAATTAGCCTAATGGAAAAGAAGCGTTAGTTTATGGCCTTTTAAATGGGATGTGTCACTTTCGCAAGGGCTGATTGGCTTAAACATAAATTGGTTGGCGCAATACATTTTCTTGCGTTTTGTTGTGTAGATTTTCGCTTTTATATACGGCTGATGGGAATGATTTGCTTTGAAATATTTATTTCGTCTATGCATAGGATGCTGTATACAAAGGAGCTTTATTTGTGACACAAACGAACAAAGACAGTTTAAAGTACGTAGATTGAAATGATTGGAAATTTCAAATCTAGGGCAATAAATTGGGATTCTGATATTGATGTGTATTGATAGTGAGGTAATTACTTGACTACAATATACTTTAAGACGAGCGCAGGTACAGGGTAGGTGTATTCTGTTCGTCTTTCAAAACTCTCTGATCCTCAGGGATGACTTCAGCGGTTTTTTTCAAGTCGAAGTGGCTGCTATTTAAAAATTCCATATATGTATTATTACACATAACATCGAACGGCCTAGTCAGGAATCAACAAGTCCCTGACCTACCACACAAACCTAAGACTAGCAGTCATCACCACTTCGCAGCTGGATTGTACACGGCTCTAATAATACGTGTGTTTTGGGACAAGCCTACGTACGCATAAATTTCAATTTGCATGTAAAATATATTGACAAAATATTCTGTATCCGCCTAAGTTACCCTTTATATTTATTGCGGCTTGGGAAGTAGTACCGGATAAGAACAATGCTTCCAACCAATATTATCTGTGTATTATCGATAATTCACTTTGAAACGTTATAAGATTTATTCCTGAATTCATACATTTACACATAAAAAAATACAAAGGTTTGAAATGTATGCATACGTATGTTTTGATAGTCTCCACGAAATGTAAACATTGCATATGCTTCGGTTTCATTACTCCTGTTCCTCAGAACTGGGGCTTGAACTGTCGGCACTTAACATGGAAAATACATCTTCTAATTCGGCTTCATTCCTTTCATGGCACTTGCTGTCTTTGTCCAGTAGCAAAATGAATACCTACGGCAAGAATATTTTGCTTTTCAATGTAAATTCAATTTAATTTTACCAAGTCATTAATTTTACCAATGTCATTAATAGCGTTTGTGCTGACAAATTTTTCCGATGAATTATTAAGCGCCGATGATAGTTTTTTCAGCACCTATAATTTATGCGAATAAAGGCTTTCAAAAAACACATTTAATATCCGTCATGTTAAGCACCTATGGAATTTGTAACCACAAGACAGCAAGGTTCGCAGTCATCACGAAGGTATGCCAGCACGTAATTCAAAAGTTATATTCAAAATGCTCATTGTTATTTTTCAGAAAAAAAAGCAATTAATCTGTACGCAATCGTCGAAAGTATGCTTTGCAATTGTATGCTTTTGACGTTTGAACTGCTTTGTTGCTCTTGCTTTGCAAAGTTTGCGTTTTCGAATAGGCCCTTAATACAATCGAGTTTTATCAATCGTCGGTCAACTCGATACAAATATTTTCTTACGACGACTTACATTATAGCTTCAAATTAAAAATTTTGACGATCCAATCGAGGACACTCAACTGAATCAAAAAAGGTGCTGTGAATGCTCGATTGCTTCAACTTTCAATTTACGTGCTACCCTAGTACTATCAGCGCCCACCACACAGAAGGATGCATAAGCAAATTCAGAGTTTGTCATTACCATTGCCTAAGACGCTTAAATTGTCATTAAAGACGGAGAGGAAAGTTCAGTTGCATCCCCAAAAACGCAACATAGACATCAAGTAAGTCGAATTCGCGAAAATAGAAATACGCGAATGAATTATTTCGCACTGGCTCAAGCCATAGCAGTGTGAGACCTAACGCTATCGGCGAATCGATCACTATCTTTTCTGGTAGCCACGCCATAATAAAGGCCACCGGGCACTATGACATCAGACGGACCTTCAACGAAATATCCTTATGAATTCGGTAAACCTCTGCTGGGTAGCGGGTAACACTGGAATCTAAGCAAACGATAAAGTTGACAGTCTCGCGAAGAAGGAATAGGAACTGGGGTAACACCTGGCCGTACGTGCACAGCTCCACAAAGGAACCTTCAAGACGAAGCTCTGAACAGAGTCAGTACTCGAGCTACAATACGGGTTCTTTAATCGATGCTGAACAAAGGAGGTCTATGTCCTTCTTCCGTTTTGGCCACGTTTTGACACTGTGTCATAATCTCATCTACTGCAACTGAAAATAACGCACAACGACTTGAAAGATAAGAAGCAACTTGAACCTATTCAATATCCGCTCTACGCAGTCCCGGCCTTTTTAAGGAAAAGATAAAACTGCCTAGAAAAGCGCTTATTCAAAAAGCTCGTGAAATGAGGGGTGTTGAATTGAAATTAATCTGGCTGGTTTTAGGACTACAGTAGATCTCACGAGAGCGATAATCGGAAGGCCATAAGGGCAATCATTTACCTATCTACTCAACTGCAGCAGAATCAACTCGTAAGAAAACTTGCGCAAATGTAGACGAATCAGCGACCTTAAACCGAAGGCCAAAGAGCTTTTTCACTGGCTACCTCGGCCACAACTTTCACACTAACAAATTAAACCTGTGTCAAGGCAAGGTTCGTCGGCTTTCACTCGAAGAGGATGAACTTTTTAAGGCACATCTTGTCTATACGTCTGGCACTAATCTGGTTAAGAAAACTCATCTTCCACAGGGGGATACGTACTTCAGTGGAATAAAGAAAACACTAAAAAGGACTTATTTTCTTTCACGAGGGAAGCAATTAATCTCGTGGTTTAACACAAATTCGTTCTATCCTGGTCCTTCTACCGTTGCATTCACGACATAGATTGTACAAAACGACCTTTGAAAGCTACTTTCATATCATCCCTTTAAATGTCTTTCTAACCATGGTGCAATCATAGGGGAATGGGAAAAATACGAAACCGCTCAAAATTACTACCAGAGTCCAGCCGCTTGTGTCCAACCTTTTGTGACTACTAAAAGCTCCTAATGAATAGGCAAAATGATTGATTGAAATCATTCCATTTGCAGAATCGCCATCAAACACCCAAAAATTCAAAATCCACTCCCGTTCATATGCTCTATTACCTCCCATTCATCAAATATAAGCGATTCATAAGCTATCATCTATAACTATCATCCAACTTGTGAAAACTGCCAATCCCTGACGGCAGGGTATTGTGCTCAAATTATCGCCACTGCCAAACAGTTGCCAACATCGTCTCTAGCTCACGATTCTCATTTGCTCTCATAAAATATCATTGGCTGTGTGGTCATACTTACGTGTACTGTCATATTGAATGCCTTGAAATTCATTTAGACAGGGCAATGCGGCTAATGTCCCCCGAGGTGTCCGAGGCCAACACAGGATTGAATCAAATGATGTGGAACAAAATTCACTTGAATTACCATGCAGCGAATATTCAATGTGTTCCTGTATGAGGCACTGTAGTTCTACGCTCTGATTGATGGTATCAAGTTCATCGGCTGCAAAATGAGTTGCGTTTAGTTCCACCGGTCCTGCCACTGTGGTTTCCTGCAACGGAAGAGGTCAAATTAATTATCTCCTTTATCCGGGATATTCTGAGAGAGAGGGTGGGTTCTGCGAATTGATTTTATTTCTCGATTATTTTAAGCGCACCCATTCGCACAATAGAGAAAAGATTTCGATTTTATACTGCCATCTGCAAGCAAAACGTCAGCGCCCCCCAATGGAGGGTTCATTCTTATAAGCAATTGTAGGCACGTAGGAGAACTGTTTGTGAATGACTTGTAGATGTCCATGGGGCAACACATGAAACAACAGCCGCCACTAGCGTGGGAGGAACAAGTAATGAGGACATTAAGTGCTTAAGTACATTTGTAAATGTTTACCCGGAGTCTTTTTGTGTGTGCCGTCGGCAAACATTGAATCAGAGTAAGCAATTGGGACGGCGAAGGAAGCGAGAAATCAGAATAATTTGGTGTGCCACTATTTTTAAACGTAAGGTTGGGTTTTGCTGAAAATTCTCTGAAAATTCAAGTGAAGTCGAGATGAATTTTCAATCGCTGCTTGGGTTGCGTACTAATTTTTTTCCTGGAATTACGGGCCATCGATGGGTGTGAAGAGGTCCTTTTTCGCTGCGCTACGGTACAGCCATTATTAACAAGCCGCTGTAAGTGGTATCGTGACATTGCGATTGCAGGTAACATTTTTAATCGCAAGAACTATTGATTTCGAAACGAGGATGAGGGCAAGGGAACTTCGAAATGGGACTACCACTCGCACAGGGTTAGATATAAAATTGAACAAGTTATCAAGGCACACTTGCTTCACCGAAGGACACTGCTCAAAATAGCACAAGCAAGTCCCACGAATAGCTTCTGCTTCGTACCTAAAACATTTCCTATTCACACAATAGACATATCCATTCATTCAGCTCAAAATTCTTAGTTTCCATAACAAGTTAAGTAGGTACAGACAAACGTGACACACAGTCCACCCGCACCCACGCCTCTATCTCTTATCAACAAAAGCAGTTTTTGAAATAGGATTATTATATTTAAGAGCATCGCATTAGCCCCACATTATTGATTGCATAATCGTTCGCTATCTTTTTTTTTTGCTTGTTAGAAATGTGTTTCAGTAAATCCATGTGTTACGTTGAAATCCATTTAAGCCCCTTTTGGGTGTCATATCCAAACTTCGTGGATGGGGCGACATGAGTGGCTAAAATAACCCATGTCCCTTCGATTAAAACTTTCTCACAAAGCGTATCGTGTTCAGCCTTGAAGGGGCTGCGATACCTCTCTAATTAGGTCTTTAAGGATATACGAGTCTTACTAATTGGGTTGCGATAGTTTTTCCTTGGATCAGTGCGTAATTATTTGATTACAAGTTTGCCTTGTCATTATTTTATGCGTGGTGTGAGTACTTTAAAGTGATGCGTAACTTGATCGTTGAAAGTAGTTCGTTAGTTGGTCTTGTGATGAACTAATTTTTGATTTTTACGAAAAGCGATTTGTGAAGTGACATGGTTTGAGTGAGTTTCGGGTGACTATTATGGAATTGAATACATTTGCCGCACCGTACATAAGGAAAGGGGAAATAATAAAATATGTTCATGTAAAAGTGATATGTCGAGTATCATCTTTCATAGCCAGTGTAGATCAACAATTTGTCGTCAATGTGAACGCTCGTTACTTAATGCTGTCAACATGCCGACTTGTTTGAACGACTTGTAGTTAGGTCTGAACACGTGTTGTACAGCTTTAGTACATTTATCAGTTTTAATTGGTATTTTAGTGAGTGCACATCGACGGAATGGATTTTGGATTTTTTGGCTCAATGGGTACGTAAACAAGTAGAATTGTCGACTTCGGAGTGAATATCAGCCAGAAACATTGCGAGAGCTACCAATGTATCCAGAAAAAGTCACAGTTTGGTGCGGTTTATGGGCTGGTGGCATCATTGGACCGTACTTCTTCAAAGATGATGCGAATCGTAACGTTACTGTGAATGGTGAGCGCTACCGTGAGATGATTTCCAACTTTTTGAACTTGACTTGCATGACATGTGGTGTGTGTTCAACAAGACGGTGCCACATGCCACAGAGCACCCGCAACAATGTACTTATTGAGAGGCGAGTTCGGTGAACATTTTATTTCACGTTCGGGACGGTCAATTGGCCGCCTGGACTATTATTTGTGGGGCTATGTTAAAGCTCATGTCTATACAGGCAAGCCCGTTTCAAATGACGCATTGGAAGACATCATTGAAGCATCTATTCGTGAGATACCGGCCGCAATGTTGGAAAGAGTATGCCAAAATTGGACTAAGCGGATGGAGCATTTGAGGCGCAGTCAAGGTCAACATTTGCATGAAATAATCTTCAAACATTAAATTATATGGACCGTACTATCGATTCAAATTGTGATTTCATGAATTTTTCTGAATTTAATGTGTTTTTTTGAAAAACTTTCCTATAGCTTTTAAAAAACCACAATTTATAATAAATTCTTCGGCACAGATATAATTAATTTAATCAGAAGATTTATTTACGAACTGCAAAACATATTCGTCTGACAGGATTATTTGGAACCATCAAAGGCGTTCAGGTCTTTGTCAGTTCTATCCACAATGAGATGACTGCAAGGTTTTAAATTACCTTGCATCGAATTTGACAACAACTAATTCTGTGGATAAAATTGTGGAATGAGCAGCAGTTTCGCCAAAATCGGTCGCAACATTTAACATGATGCTCGTAGCAATATATTGTAAGTAAATCTATTTAATTCCAATTTTTGTCCATTTAGTCAAAAATTGAACATGCTCCAAATCGCCGTGCATGTGTATATACTGCAGTTGGGTCAGACTTGGTTTGACAGTCATATCCTCAGTGGAATATCCAGTATGTGTGCGGATGTCACAAATACTTAATTTGCTTAAACTGAAGGACTAACTAAATTGGTGGACGGTGGGGTATGTGCGTCGACCCCAACCTCGACGTCGTGGGTTCGATCAATGGTCTGTATGACGTAGAGTATTTCCTGTCTAGAAAAAGCTTCTCAAACTTGGCCGTTCGGAGTCGGCATAAAGTTGTAGGTCCCTTCCTAAGGTGAGAGACCAATAGGCACGCGCAACACGAGTGGTTGCTCAGAAACTAGGCCTTGACCCTTAACTTCTTTCAGTTTCGTTAAGTTTCATTCATTCAAGTTTCACTTCTAACATATAAGTAAATAAATTGAAAGCGAAATAAATCACCCTCTATGAACATGAATTACAATAATTACCCCGTAGCGCTTGGATACATTGTAATTTTAGGACTTCTGCTACTTTTCGTTCGGTTCGCATATTAGTTTAAATTTGGTAAATTAATTGCGGCATGCGCTCTATCGTCGCAATGAAACTATGTCAACGTCTCACACTTGCTTGCTGAAAATCCACGTCAGACCAGAATGTATGAATTCGGTTTAATATAATTTCACACTAAAATGGCAACCCTCTTAGTGGAAAGGACTAATTTCTTTTACACAAAAAGGCACTTAATATGAGTCCAAAATTGATTGATTTATTCCACCAAAGTTGATGTGTTCATTCTTTTTTTCCATCAACTTTTTTCCGCTGCAATCTTTGACTGAGTTTGTTACGCTTATCTATTCAATCAGGAATATGATTTACAGCGCCCATCAGCTTTAATGCGCCCTTTAGTTGCGAATATGATATATCGCCGCGAATAAATCACCAGCGCCCTTTACTTTGTCAAATGTTGTTTATGTCTCTGAAGCATATTTATTTATTTTTTTTCCGTCGGGGAGGGACAACTGGAACGGAAAATCAGATTATAATGTTAAGGGAATTAAATTGCGGGTCCCTACCCACAAGGATACCCGTCTAGAGCCATTGACTGTGATCCGTGATCCATGTCACCCACTTGATGTGCCATCGGATATGAAATGGAAATCCGCCAACGGACACTTTATTTTATACTTTCGTATGTATACAAACATATGCATGAACGTACAGCTTGTGTGGGAGAGGGAAATTGAAACTTTGCGTCCAAGAAAACTCCTTGCTGGTGGTTCGACGGTAAAGTACTCTTTCAACGTAAAAATGCTTAAAGACATTGCGCAGAGACTGTGTTTGTGACACAAGGACCAAAGACCATTGGCGTGGGTTATTCCAGATGTACCATACTGGATAGAAGAGAAATGGAATATATTTGTATATATTTCCCGTGCCTTTTGCACAAAGCAAAGTTTATTTTGGTATCCCGCTCAGGTCTTGACCTAGTTGTGGCAATGATATACGCTTGTCTCCTCAACGGATCTAAGGAAGACGTTTATACATGCTTCGTCGCTTCCACCGTTTGTGCAAATATTGCTCCGAACAGAGGAGATGGACAAATGGGCGACTGTGATGACAATATTGGTGATATAACCACATACAAACTTATTCCTGTATTTACATTCCAATCAAGTCTGTTCGCTTCTTGAAGCGAAGAAACTTTCAGGAACATGCTCATATTTTCACTTGACGGCACACGATGTTTATGAGGGTCAGCATTCGGTCAGAAATAACATGCACAGCATACTTCTGCTTATTCGCCGATACTTTTAGGGCATTTTGATTCTTATGCGAAACTTTTCTATCACCCACTAGGTTATGACTTGATAGTGATGAGGAGGACTTGGTCAAGAGAAACTTTTTATGTTTATGTTACGGGCCGAATGAGTTTAATAAACCGTTCAGCTTAGACTATAAAAATGTCAGAAACATTAAGAATTTATACCCGTGATTTGGAATACAAATTAAAATAATTTATTATGTTGAGGATGATTGTATTTTTTTATTAATCAGTCTTGTTCGTTTTTACATCTGATTCTTTGGAATGACGTTAGTTGTTGTCAATATTGTCTGCAATTTTATTTTGAACTGGTTTAATTTTGAGTAACGATTGGAAATTGCTGGACATTCTGGAAGAATATGCAACTCAAATACGCCCCCTTCATCGTAAAATATTAGACTGATGAATTTAAGAAGGTAAACCGTTCCCTCCAAAGAACCGTCACAAACTTTTTACAATTTTCCAGTATTTACGTTCTTTTGGGTACTTTCTTGGGTCAGGTAGGTAGGACGGTAGAATTAAACAGCCATTTTAATACCAGAGCTATGATACTGAATATATCTCTAAATGCAAACTGGGGAGTTTAAGAAGGACATTAGTTCTCTAGTATCCTCTGTAGATATCTCATCAAGTTACTTGAAGAAGGGTCTACGAAGCAACAACTGTCTGGTTCTAGCAACGGCAGCTACAAAAGCAATGTGCTGAGATCTCTCTGTCAGCAGTGTTGTTGCAAACGCAACAATGTGATATATGTGGGATACCTAGTTTTGCGACATAATCTTTTGTCAGCTAGTTGCCCGCACAGATCGAGCGACATCAGGTTCGTCGAAAAGGATCGTTTTTTTTGCATCTGTGATAGTCAGGCAACATTTTTATTGATTTAGCACAGCTGCCATTTGCTTGGAATGTATGAGTTGGGACATAGACCTCCATTTGTAAACCAGCACTGAAGAGCAGATCCTTGCCTAGCCAGTTCATGGGCCTTCTCATTTCCAGGAATATCGCCGTGTATAATTCTGTAGTATTTAATATACAATTTCAAACATGTCACCTAAAACCTTATGCCTAATTTATAATGTTCCTGAAAAGACACATCTATAAAAATCAATAAGTAAACAAAATCGACGTAAACCCCGATGAGGCCCAGCCCCAGCTCTACAATTTTAGAGTAATACAGTAGTGTAGGCGAAAGTAAAAAGAACATAATAATTCGCATTCAAAGCACCCTGTGCAGAACTGAAGCTTTTGATCATTCAGTCAGCGACATATGTTGACAAAAATAATAATATTCGGACCATTTGATCAGGTTATCGACCGGAATCGCTTTGCTATAAATACAAGCAGAACGCAATTTTAGCTCTCTTCTCTTCGTTGTGAAATAAATATAACACCGCCTGTCAATCAAGTGTTTCATTTTTTGCATTTTCAATTGCGCCCATCCCACCCGCTCTCTACAGTAGGCAATAGCTTCAATTATAGCTGGGCTATCAATACATATGGCATACTTTTGCCTGGTATTTCAACCAGGTATACCGGTATGAAATGAGCGTTTTTTTGAAAATAAAACACTAATTATTAATAGGAAAGTAAAAACCATTTTATTCAAAGTATTGGCCATTGATTTCTACTCATTTTGACCACCTTTCTGGCAATTTGTGAATACCACGCCAATAAAATTGTTCGTCTTTTAAAGCAAACCAATTAGACAGCCCATTTTCGACTTCTTCGTAGGAATCGAAGTGCTGCTCAGTCAATGCGTGTCCCATCGATGAAAACAAATGGTCAGATGTCACAGATGCAAAAAAAACGGCTCGTTCACAACATCGAGACATTTGTATCTTGGCGCTCACTTCATACCGGTATATCTGGTAAATGTGTATTTTGACTTGAAATTTGGAATACACTGGAATTATCCTGCAGCCTGTAACTTTTTGAAATGTTCAGGAATTCAGAGGACAGACCCGGTCTCACTCCGCCACCCACTTTGGGGTCGTCGGTGAAGAATAGAATGCCTGCTTTTCCAATCCGTTATGTTAGTGGATTGGAGTCTCAAAACCGTTTGATAATTTTAGTTTAGTGACAGTATAGTTTTAGCTCTAGCTCTATATCTGTTTTAGCTTCTGAGGTGTTTTACAAGGTCCTTGAACAAGAGATCTTAGATCTTAGGTCTGAGCTGAATAATTTTTTTTCGGAAAACGATATGAGTGTGCAGTCAAAAGTTTTTGCATGAGGAATGAAAATTATCCCTTTCTTAGTCGACTCAAATATCAACACGAAATACCCTCTTGAGCGATTGGAATTAGATAGGACACACTAGAGGCAACTATCTTTGGATCGCGAAAGGGTACGGTCGTTGTTTAGATTGTGCTAGAGTTTATATTTAATAATTGTGTGGTGAGGCTCTCTCACAAAGGTATCAGAGTGATAACAATTCATAATCTCTTATGGAAATGGACACAGAAGCAAACATTAATATATCGATATAATTTGTCATTCGTTTTGACGTCTTTTAGAGGTATTTTTTATAGATCAGAATCAACTGGCCTCATGGTATCGGGTTATTCGTATACCTCACTGTGTGACAAATCGTTCTGGGGACTCACGCATCTACGTCTTCAAGTCTACGGAACTACGAAAATCAGCGTGCTGTGAAATTCGAGGAACACATGGTGTGACAGTAGGTTCTGTTAATGCCATTGCCAATTGCAGATTCGGGTCACTGTTTATTCTGTTGGATGATACTTGAACGAATAAACTACATGTAGTCCCATAAGCCAGCTGCCATTTAGGCTTTGAAACCCAACATAAATGTAAAATGACAAATATCGGCTGACGCTGGATGGATGCAGTCATGATGATGTCATTAGGTGGCTCAGGTTCCCAAACACGAGTCGTTCACAGTACACATTAACCCCACTCCAGCGCGTGTTACAACAAATGGTGTTTGCATGCCAGAAAATCCCCGCAGGGGGAGCGATGCCAGAAACTGTGTCCAAAACATAGTGTCATTAAATTATTTTTCGCATAACACCAACACCACAATGACGTCTTTCTCCATTCCAATCTCTTTATTTTTATACCTTTAAACAATACTGTACGGATACTTGTGCGGTTGTTAGGGGCCTTCTTTCGCTCTCATTCAACTGAACCGGAAACTTCAAATGGAATTGATTGGCCACAAACTTTTCATGACTCATGAGCACAGTGGGCGTTCGAATACTTAACGTAATTTGGTGTCAGTTTCTTTTTGATTCCAAACGAGGGAGAAAATGATTTGATTTATTGATCTCAATTTATTTCGAATTTAATGTGCATTATACGTGTAGGCGCTACTAGCGAGGGGATGCGTAGAACGATGATCAAATTGTTACCAAGAGTAACTGTAGCCATGTACATCTGAAAAAATCATTGGGTTTCTATTACGACTCCCTTCAGTTATGAAAGATACAACAGATAACGTGCAGAACCAGCGCCCAAACCAGAAAAAATGCTAACAATTGGTCACAATTTACTCCATGTACTCGTACATGTGGAATGAAACCATTATTATTTCAGATAAAATCGTGCCAAATCCGTTGGTAATCTCGTAATTTTCGATAAAATTGGTTCAATTATTCCGAACTGCTGTGCAGTGCTCTGCTGATGTGAGAATCGTGGCAGTAGTTTTATTTATTCACACGAGCACCGAAATGCAAATGAGTTTTATCCCCATTACACTTTAACACTTCGGTATTGCCACACATACACGTACGTGATTTGGATTACGTTCTTGATCAGCTTGATTGCTGATTGAAATTTCACAGTCTGTTTATATATTCTCAGTCTTGTGAGTAAGCCAAGTGGATACGCAACGAACATGGCGACAGTAATTGGTGTTGTGTATCGCTTATTGCTGACGTTGAGTATTTAGCGTCAAGGTGTTGCGGATTAGTTTGCCACACAGTACAGACAAATTAATTATGAATTGGTTTTGCTACCTTCAACAGGATACCGACTTAAAGCACTTAGCAAAGAAAAGATGAGAATGAATTTTTTATACCGTTTTACTTCGACTTGGAACAGTGTCGGGACTTAAATTGTACTTAATTGAATGCTTAAATTCGAGGCGGAAAACTGGTCACAAAACAGAAACAGTGTCGGAACAACACTAAATTGGAGAAGGAGTGTCCTTAAAATATGGGGTGGTTCAATAAGGAGTTTAATTTGAAATTCGTCTTTGTGAACAGCATCATGTCTACAAATTACCATTCTACTAATGGTTATTTTAGTTTGAGACTAAGAATTTGAAGAACTTCTTCAGGGAACCAAAACAGAGTTGCTATACACATTCTGAGCGGGGACAGGCGAAATGAGGAATAAGGTTCAGAGTTCTGAAGTAAGAAATTATGCAAGTGTACCTTGACGTCTTAAAACCACCTGAAAATGATTTGGTTGGGCTCTGCATCAGCTCATCTGTTAGATCTGCTTGGAGGAAAGCATGCCCGATGGGTGGAATCGCAGCGTCGTTTGTCCGGTCTGCGCCAACTATCGAGGAATCAGCTTCCTCAACATCGCTTACAAGATACTCTCTGCAGTTTTGTGTGAACGCTTGAAACCATTTGTAAACAACTGTCCATATCAATGCGGTTTCAGGCCTGTGAAGTCCACCATTGACCAAATATGCACACTTCGGCAGATCCTGGAAAAGATTCAAAAGATGCGGATCGACACCCACCATCTATTTGTCGACTTCAAAGCCGCATATGATAGCGTGCCTAGAGACGACCTATACAGTGCCAAGCTCGTCAGAAAACTTCCCGTCTACTGTTTTCCAAATAGTTTTTAACCGGAATAGCAACGTGGGGCCAAGCGTTGTCATTATGGAAATTAATTGCCTAGTGGTCGTATATTCCTTACGTTTTTCGGCTACTAATATCTTCAAACGGATTGATTGTGTTCGGTAGCATCGTCCAGCCTTCTGATCCCTCCAAATTCAGTGCATTACTTTCGCGCCATGGCGTTGCCGTTGATTTGGCAGGTTGGCGTATGTTCACCATAAACATAAACCAAAATACGCTGACTTTCGACAGGAGTTTTCTTCAAAGTTCGATATATATGACTGAACAAAATTATTGTTGTTTACGCTTCAAAAAAAATGACAGTAGCTTTCCAACGCTTCCGAGGCTTGTTTTTGCTCAGTAACTATGGTTTTTTTTGTGTGGCCGGGCAGTTACCCCGACGGCACAACCCCCAACCTGGAGGGCCAGTTCCTTTTTTGTAACCCCTAGGACAAGAGGTCGCACTTATAAGTTTGGCAGGTTGAGCTCGGGTGAACTACAACCAGTACCCGATGGCTACCACTTGGAGGTAAAATAAGCACAATTGGTGTGTAGGAAAAGTTGCAACACTGGGCATCGCCAGGTTGACGCCAGTCAGTGCCTACCCGATTCCCACAGCACCCAGTCCTCTCTCGAACAACCAAGGTAACCCTTTACTAGACCTTAATCGTCCCAGTCCTGCCCTATGGCGCGGAGGCATGGACTCTGTCAAAAGCGGATGAAGCAGCCCTTGGTTGCTTCGAGAGGAAAATTCTTCGTGTTTTTTTCGGTCCCGTCTGCATAGATGGTGAGTGGAGGAGGAGATACAGCGACGAACTATACGGGCTGTTCAGCAACATCGACTTAGCCAGAAGAGTGAAGATCCAACGATTGAGATGGCTAGGTCATGTAGAGCGGATGGAAACCAATGCTCCGGCCCGAAAAGTCTTCGAATCCACCCCCGAGGGACGGCGCAGTAGAGGAAGACCGCGGCTCAGGTGGCGCACGCAAGTGGAAAGGGACCTCAACCAACTATGCGTGCGAAACTGGAGACAGCTAGCTAAAGATCGAGCTGGCTGGAGACGCTTGTTGGTTGAGGCCCAGGTCCACCCCGGACTGTAGCGCCACCTTAAGTAAGTAAGCTTTCCAACGCATCTTCCAGAGGAAAAATAACAATGGAATAATACAAGTTACGCCATCTCGTAGTAAGCCGCACGAAGTGATAGACCCAATAACAAAACTATAATCCTTGGAAATAATTTAGTTCTGCTTATTTTATTGCATTTTTACAATTGATGTCATATACTTGAGGAGTCCAGTATCAAATGCTACAATAGATGAAAAAAGATTATGCTGCCGTTTGGAGTCGGCATACAACTATAGATCCCTTGCATTCGAAAGAGAACAGTAGCACGCACAACTCTTGTTTTCGCTGAGAAGCAAGGCTCTGACCCTCTATATTATATTATAATTTGCGTTGCTTCATAAGTTCAAATATGCTCTTCAAATTTACTCTGGATAGCGTTTTTTTTTTCATAAAGCGCTTATTAAGGTACCCACACGCATTCCTTGATAGATTTGAATGTTTCTAGCGAAAGTTAACACGAGGAAGTTATTTGCATGAAATTTGCTGAATCCCATTTCTCAACTGGCTTCAGCAAAGTAACAAGTAAATACAAAAGTCGTACGCGGCATGGGAGCCGGAAAGCAAATATGAATTGATGAGCAGAAAAAACGTGACTTTGTCAGGGAAAATATACACCTGCTCCTATATGCGTATGTGCCGACATATCATCACAATGTCAACACCTTTTTTTTGATGATGATTTCACACTTTTGGTTGAGCCTTTCCCTCGTCTTGTGTCCTCCTCCCCAGTATCTTTCAAGTAGGTTGTCACCTTAAGCCGGTGTAAGGGGTGTTGATGTGTACATTTAAGTGTCTGTATGGTACACAGATACGCACCGCCCTCGGGGATGTGATTTTGTGATTGTTAGATAAAGATTATTCGTAAACAAAACAGTATCGTGGCGTAAGCTCTGTTTATTATGATCATACGATTGAAAAACTCACTTCCATAAGGTTTCCTTTCGCCCGCAGAGACATGCAAATATTTCTGTGAAATGCTCGCTTCGCCGTTTATATCTAATTTTCTTCGAAATGTATTCATGGCAACGTTTGCAAGCAAGTACTTATTTTTTTATTTTTATTTTTCATCTCATTACTTACAAGTACACGTACTTCCATCTAATTTATCCTGATTCACCTGTTGCTCGTTCCTACTTCCTGCTAGCCTCAAGGTGAACCGTCGTGTGTGTACGTTCGAGGAACTTTTAACGCTTGCTCCGCGCTGAGCGTGTTTATTTTCACGAAATATGTGCAAACATTCTTTTTTGGTGCGTTTGTGTGCACATGTACAAGAAATCTTGCGAGCTTAGTTTTCATGTAACAAGGTGGATTAATATTCCAAACAAGGATGTCAAGGATGACAAGAATGAATTTATATTAAAAAAGTGTCTGTCGTCACATGTTAACGTGGTATGCGGCGTAACAGAACCCCTTGAAGTGAAGGCGAAGAAACTATTCTCAGCATCCTCCGAATGACCACACGCAAAAAGGAGTCTCATTACATGCCACGAACTTTGAGATGTACATCACGATTTCTCAATAAAAATGTCTTATTTTTTGTAAGAGAAAATATATATATTTAAGTCTTCCGACGGCCCAATGTTCTTCAACAAATTTTCGAGCTTTAAAGGCACGCGATAATTTAATTACCAACTTCGGTAGTGAATTCAGTTTCCAACGCACGCTTGGCTGGTACGGGATGGCATTTCCGCCATGTTGTATCCTCAGATTCCGCCACACTCCACCCGATCGCACACCCACTGCCCCGAAGAGACTGAGAGATCAAAAGAAAGGAATTTTATAACTCATTAGTCGGGGGTGTTGATAATGAATTTGGTAAGGGTGGTGCCGATGCGGTGAACCCTCACACGCTCACAATAGGCGAAAGTGTTTCCCGAAAGTCTCATATTAGACTTGAGGAACGCAAGTGCGTTAATGGAATTCCATTCACTCGGTGCGTAGTTGGCATGTTGCGGATAAGAAAATCCCTTAATCCGTTTCAAGTCTGCAGCGGGGATAAATTTTTTTATTTTTTGAGATTTCTTTGAGGTTTTTGCTATTTCATGCTTCATGCCACCGATAAAATGGTTTACTTTTAATTTTTGGGTTTTCTTTCTTCGGAGGGCATAAATTGAACTGTCATCCGATGTCAAAGTTAGGTCTTTTTTTTAAGTATTTTGTTGGATGTATTTTTCATCGTGGTCTGCGTAGTGACACTTGTTAAGTACAATTGTCATGGATATTATAATTTGATTTGTGAATTAATATTTATAAGTCTGGTTTAGGATTTGGATTGGTGTTAGAAAAGGGAACAATTTGAATTGTCTTACTGGGCGGTTAGTGTTACGTACATATTATATGGCCTCAAGAAGGGACTTTTGAATTTTGTGATTATTCGAGAGCAGTAGCTAGTTCTCCAGTCCTTCTGATTATATTGTGGATGTAGGGAGTGTTCGATTTTGGTTGGAGTGAAGTTGGAACAAATATCTACATACATTGTCTATGTGTAGTCAGCCGCTTGAAGCAGCATTTACTCTGTATCTAGGATTCATTCGCTAACCGCATTAGTGACCCGTTGCGTAGTGCCTCTACCCAAACGCACTTGAATCTAGACGTCGTAGGTTCGATCCCTGTTCTGTACGACAAAAATAATTTTCAACTACCCCAACACTTTCGAGTCACTGACAATCCTCAGAGAGTACTTCTGTCTAGAAAAAACTTTTCAAACTTTTCTGTTGGGAGTCGGCATAAAACTGTAGGCCCATTCTACTCGTTAAAATATCAATAGCACGCACAACACGAGTGGTTGCTGAGAAGCTAAGCCCTCTACGGGCTGTAGCGCCACACCTGTTATATTATTTTATTATTTTTAACCGCATTATATGTCAGAAACGTCTTCTCAGTTATAACGATTGAACAATCTTCTTAAGTGAACTAGTGAACTAATCTTAAGCTTAAGCCGAAGGAACAATCTTTCAGAAGTCCGTTTAAATACTCACATGTGTCGATATTGACATTATGGGGAGAACGCAACGTGATGTCTGCTAACTTTGAGGTAGTCAAAAACCGAATGTGCCTAAGAACCACTATAAATTCAGACAACGACACAAGCGCTGAAATCAAGCGAAGATTAACTCTTGCCAACCGCTGCTTCCTTGGGCTAAGAAAAAAATTGATAAACAAAGCCCTCTCTCGAGCAACCAAAGTAACGCTCTACAATACTTCAATTGTTCCAGTCCTGCTATATGGCATAGACTTTGTCAGAAGCCGACGCACGGACTGCTCTTGGTTGCTATCAGAGGAAAATTCTTCGTGTGATTTTCGATCCCAAGTGTATAGATAGTGAGTGGAGGAGTAGATATGACGACGAACTGTATGGGCTATTCATCGACATCGACTTAGACAGAAGAGTAAAGATTCAACGGGTGGCTAGGTTATGTACAGCGGATGGGAACCAATGCTCCGGCCTGACAAGTTTTAGATTCCCCCGAGAGACGGTGCGAAATTGGAGGCATCTAGCTAAATATCGAGAAGAGTCCAATCACCATGTGTCGCTTTGATTAAATTAACGGCACTTGGTATCTCAATGAACAAGCAAGTGTGCTGGCAAACTCGTTTCCAGCCCTACAACCTGACCTAACCTAACCTAAGGCTAGCCAAAATAATCGACTTTCGCAGCCCGTTTTGGGAGCTTACGCAAATTACAAAGACCAACTTTCATTTATGTCCGAAGAGAGCAACATGTTTCATACGCACTTAAATAAGCAAAATAGAACGAATCTTAACGAAAAATGAACAAAACTTAACGAAAATGAGCGAAGCGGTTATAAAGGTCACATTATAGCATTCATATTTAAACAAAAATTGACATTTGTTTAGCAATGCTTGTGTCTTTCTCAATTGAGTGAGAATAGTGCTTACTGAAAATTATTGACAAGCTGGAACGAACACAGAGAGATGCAATTCAGCATTTCATACAAATTTCAAGAATATTTCACACAAGCATTACGTTATAGTTCGTAAAGCTGTAGAAAAGGATAAAAAAGTAAGCTACTTCCGCTCAATTTGCTGACAGTCTTATCAACGGCTTTAGTGTTGTCTTGAGCTATTTTTGGTTTGTTTTGAAATCAGCTTTTGACATCCTTCCTTCCTGGTTACCGACATCACTTTTTCAAGCTGATTGAGCTGATTGAAAGAATGTAGTATTCTCCCACATTTCTTCAATAGCATACCTGGCCACACCTGCAATCACTTGTGCCCCGTATGTCAAAGTTGAGAGAAACGTGGTGTAGTCCTGACTGTCTCCAATCAGATATGGGCACCAGAAATTATTCAATTATGCGTGCATACATAAAAGAGGTGCTGAAATGTGTTTATATGATGAAAATGATTCCTCCACCAACTCGCGTAAACTGTTGAAATGTAAAAATAATTTTATTGTTTGTACGCAGCACATACATACATTTGAGGCCCCCAGCGCCGCGGCCTCTCCCCAAGATCCCTGCGCATTAGGTGGAACAAATTGATGCTGAGGGGATGCTGGGGAGTTGTGATGTGAAGAGAACAACACACAAACAGGCAGCTCGCTTGTTGATAACAGAAATAAACTTTTCATTGCGTGTCAATAAATGAGAATGGCGCGTGTGACGTAATGATTTGAAATGGAATGAATAAAAGCATCTTTAAAAACAACCGCATCATATCTGGCATCCGTTGTAATTTTATTTGAATACACAATACTGAGGTCTTAAAACTACGCTTTTTACTCAGGAAAAGGAGTTAAACAGTGTGCAATTTTGCATACCGCTTCCGCGGCGGTGCCTTCAAGACAAGACAAGAATTAATTCATGGTGGTACATCTACTAGAGCCTTAAATTGAGCCTCAATTAGTACATGAAACCAAGGATAAAGGTGGAAAATAGATCCTGTTGGGTAACTCCACTCGAAAATGATATAAGTAACTTAATGAAATCTAAATATAGCTCTTTTATTCTTTTGTAGAATATTATCTACTTTCTTTTGATCTTCAAAGAACAACATAAGACAACAGTGGGAAGGATGGGCTAAAATGCCTATCTGTTGTCATTTGAGTTGCCTTTTAATTCACAATTTCAACAAATTGTCCTAAGAAATATGCCATATATACAACTTGCTAACATGTCGTTCTTTGTACACCAACCACCCCATCACACAACATTACAAAACAGGGAAACATTCCCACAAGTGGGTGAATTCAAACAAAGGGTCTCCACATTGTTTTCCCTTTCATTTGTTTTGATTTTAATTATATCTAAACAGTCGCTTCACCACAGCGGTCTTGGGAGAACTTTTGCTGTTCAACTTTCAATTGAAAATATCTTGTTCATTCCTCCATTCTCTCCATTGGGAGTACTAGTGCGCTTATATTGGATTTATTTGAAGAAAGCAAGTGGGTATAAAACTTTTCACAAGACGCCCAAGGTCTGTACAACTGTTAGCAGTCAGACGTTTGCTGGCATTGAAGCGGAAGGAACTACAATCGCTTTGGCATTGAACAGGGGAAAATGATTATATGTCTACTGTCTTTAAGAATATAACAGAGACCAGGCATCGAACCTAGACGTCGGGGTATATATATACCACCACTGTCTTTAAGAAAGAACATTTAAATTTAGAGACAGTCAAGAACGTTGAAGGTAGAATATTGTTTGCCAAATGCTTGCTCTTTCGATTCAAGAGCTCTCTCTCCCGAAGAACCAAGCCGACTTTATACAAAAGTTTAACCAGGGGCAGGGGCTTGAGCAATTAGTGGAAAGAATCTCAACCTACCAAATGATAAAACTCTTCGTCTATTGAAGGTCTTCTTTGCTTTGACAGTATCTGGAGGAGGCTACTCGCCTCTCAGGACTCCATGGGTCTGGAAAGGCGTCTTCCGAAAAAAACGCATAAAATGGGAAGATCATCTTGGTTCGGATACGAAGAGTCTTCAATATGCAACAAATGGGAAAACAAAACGGCGGCCTGTTAGGTGGTCGCACAATTTGAGAGCTCAACTAACTCGTTCCACAAAACTAGCTTAAGAGGCTTGCTTGGTTATCCACCCCGGATTGAAGCGCCAGCATGTAGAGAAGAAGCAGAAATACATTTACAGATTATGAAGTACCTCGTAACGTTGAGGCTATGCGCGTCGATTGTTACGCTGAGTGTCGAGGTTCTACTCCAGACACAAGTAATTTTCACAGCCGAATAATTCGATTGTTCTCGAAATCGCAATTACTCGAATTAAAACTGAGCGATTGTTGATTTTCGATTCTTGTACTCAAACTAAAATTGAGCGATTGTTGATTTTCGATTCTTGTAGATCCGATTCCAATCGTCAACGAATGTGTTTAGCCGATTCTTCAAGTCGGAGAGAGATTGTTGATTGTGGTAGGTACTGAGAATAAATTGTTGAATTCAATTCGATTCGATTATGATTCGATTGTTTTCTAATGAGACCGAATAAATCATCAATAAATCATTTTTAACAATTGCCAATTTATTCGATTGTAAAATTCATTCAAAATCGCCCATCGCTACTGCAATTACAGTGAATGTGCATGATAGTCTTCCTTTCTGCTCCTTTCTGCAAGAGTTCCAATGCTAATGTGCACAGTGATAACGCTTATACATAAAAGTTCGCAGATTCGGACTGCTCATACTGATCAGGCTATGTGGTCGATTTTTATTCCAGTAACTATAGGTGTGGGTGGAAGATTTCCGCCAGGAACGAGCACTGAACTGTCTGGTACTTTCTAGCAGATTCGATAGCTTCTCAATTTTGTATAATGTCACATAGTCTCGGCACCCTTATACGTGGATTATTAAAATATTCGTCCTCACTAGGAGATAGCCGGCAGTTCAGGTGTGACTGAATCAGAATATGTAATCTTTACTTTTTTATTTTTATATAGTTTATATTGCCTAAAAAGGGCATACCAAAATCACAGCTCTTATTCACCTTCAAAACAGTATTTCGTAACACGCAAAACATGAGTAGACATTGTAATAGTTAGACCCAGTTCAACCTGGAAAGTGGCTGTTATTCAAATTGTAAAGTGAAATGTTTTCGTAATCCCGTATTATTAACTACGATCTACTGACCACTCTCTACGATTGCCCAATTTCAACAGACAAAAATCATCCACATGGAAATAGTAGGCAAACAAAGTCTGAACAGAAAGCAAAAAAGCACTCTGCACCACTGTTTGTATTTCTTCGCAGCGTTAATTGTTACTGGTGTTAAGCCACTGCATAATCTCAATGGCCAATAAATCATACACACACATAAAACACACCACCCTCCGCTATTTGAAAAGACTTATAGCTCTGGGATACGAGACCAAGTTTCAAGCGGGCTTGTTTGCTTAAAGCTGCGTCGACCGTGAAAGGATGTCTGCAGTGGACAATGAAATGTGAATGAATATTCAATGTAGGCACCGCTTTGTGGGCTGTATCGATTTTTTGGTCATTATTGTACATTCCACTCAACAGACCTGCACTTGACATCGTTTCGTTTTCGTTCTCCACGAATTGTGAGAGGCAACCAGAAGAATAAACAATAAATTTGCCTGGACAACATAATTCTTCTCGTTAAACATCGGCTATTCAATCAGCTTTCTTATGTGTGTTTACTTTGCTCGACTTTCCGTGGCAAATCTTAAGCAGAAGTGTACACACAGAACCCTCGATAATTAACACCCTCAAGAAGCCACAGCCCTTCTGCGACCAGCCCGAGCACACAACACAACGCATTGTTATCTCAAACAAAGTGTTCAATTTAACCTGAGTCCGGGAACAAACCACAAAATGACCAAATATGCAAATAGTACTCCTAAACGTAAATCTCTTCTTAAACTTTGCACCCACCACCACCGGCCCAAGTGTGCCATTATTTTTCGGGCGAAAAAAATCCATCCTCAAAAAGTTATTCAGCTTCCTTGGATGGCAATCCATATGCAAATGTATACGAGGCGGTCTACTCGACAGCAATTTGCCAGGACTTTTATCAATCTGCGTTGTTGGACTTCCCTACGTAGAAGGGAGGGAATGTCGTTAGTTAAAATTGGATGAATGGTTCGCCTAAGCTTTTGAGGTTATTTCTAATTTGCTTTGGGATATATCGAATCGACAAAATTGATGTCTCTCCGCTGCTCCTTAATTACATTCATCGAAGGCACTTTTATTCGCAAACCGAGGTCATTTATCAGAATGGAAGATAGTCATTTGTTTGTGAGTCATTTTTGAAAAATGAAAATTATGTTTTCTCCTCGCTGAGGGTGGATTTTTGTTGAGATGGGTATTTGTTAGGGTCTCACCTAGGGTTGGATGTTTAAAGGAATTAAAGATGTCAGCAAATTATTTTTCACCTGAATTGTGACAGTCGTTAGTCGACCCCAGTGTCCATCAATCCACGTTATTAATAAAGTGTATGAGAGCAGCCAGCATCTGTTGTCGTTCATTTTTCAATCCTTAAACTTTGCTGGATAGCGAAGCACGAAGGACATACACTTTTGGAGAAATTAATTCCTGACGTGCTCTTTTCATTCAGCACAATGTTAGCTAATAAAGTTTAATGACAATGTCATGACAAATTGAGTTTCGTGTTTTGGCGAAGTAGCACGAATGTACGTTTCCTTGTGCTCCTTTGCGCTAATGATTTTTAATTTTTGTAGCTTTGCGAAATTACTGTGCTTATGTACGGGAATTTGTCTCAGTGCTCGCGTATATTACACGTTGTTCTAAAATATCAGCAAGTTTAATGGTCTGTAAACTGTCCGATGTTCATTGCGCAAAATGCTCCTACGTCTTTATTTTTATGATGCACGTCTTAGTACGAGTCGATCAAAACGGACTAATGGACAGGTAAGGCACACCATAAATATAGAATGGAGTCTGCGGAGTCAGTCGTCTGGTGTTCCTTGTGGCAGCATCGGTAAGGTTAATATTTTACGCCATTTGCATTTTTAGTAGGATAATGATGCGCTTGAACTACTTTATACCTCCCGAACGGTATCTCTGCTTAGTGGCAACAGGTGTGTCCTTTGCACAAAACTTTTCTATGACCTTCCACGTCGTATGCCGTACTGTGGACAGATGACTCCCACAACGAATGGAATTTCCTACGACGTCTACGATGAACTTTATCCAATTCTCTACAAAGGATATTATTTCTTTTGGCGGCTACACAACATTATCTGCTGGATAGTTGGCAATTGTGGCCAAGTGGGTTATTTTTAGTGTTTTTTTTTCTTAACGTCAATAAAAACACGAGTGCACTAGATCATTATGGCAAATGGCATGTATAGTAAGTATACGCCATGGTGTACTTGTTCGAATTTGTTTGACGGGCTGGAATTGAGGTTTTACATTTCAGTTAGATTAGTTCGTTTGGTTAGAAAATAACATAATGGTTTTTAAATTTTCGTGGTTTAATACAGTCCTTTGTGAAAATTACTAATGCTCTCAGGATTATGGTTATTTAGTAAACTTGGCTCTAAAAAAATTTGATCTTTAGTTGATGCTAGCTTAAGGAAAAGACAGTGCTACATTAGCCCAAAGCGTGTCACATCGGGCGGCCCCACGCGCCGTAGTTGAAGCTTTCACGGCAATTGAGGAACAGGCGAAACGACCTGGTCTAAGGGTCAACGAGGACAAGACAAAATATATGCTGTCGAGCAAAGAACGACCCGCCGCACACCAAGAAGAAAACGTTACAATCGACAGCTACAATTTTGAGGTAATAAAGGAGTTTGTCTACCTCGAGGCAAACGTAAACTCCACAAATGACATCGTAGTGGAGATCCGACGTCGAATCGCCCTTGGCAACCGATGCTACTTCAACACAACTGTCCTCGAAACTCCTGACTCGAAGGACCAAAGTCATGCTCTACAAAACCCTTATTCTGCCAGTCCTGCTTTATGGAGCCGAATGCTGGACGGTAAGCAAACCTGCAGAACTGATTCTTGGTGCCTTCCAAAGAAAAATTCCATGTTGTATATATGGTCCCGTCTGCAAGGAAGGCGAATGAAGGAGACGGCACAACCGCTAACTCTACGAACTGTACAAGGATGTGGATGTAGTCCGGAAGTCGATTACACTAGCTCGGCCACATCAAGCGAATGGACAACAACGCTCCAGCAAAGAGGGTCTTCGAATCCGAGCCTCTTAGTTCGAGAAGCAGAGGAAGACCGAACCTCCGGTACAGAGACCAAGTCATCGCGGATGTAAGATAGCTTGGTCTTGATGACTGGAAGCAGTGTGCCCAGGACAGTCACCGATGGAAGGCAGCAATTGCTTAGGCTCAGACTCTTCATGGTTCGTCTGCCCGATAAGTAAGTAAGTTACAAAGATCCGGTATGTATTATTCAACCAATCTGTGACTTGTTAACCAAATGGTATAAATTTTACATTTCACAGGCAGAACACCTGTTGCTAAATTGGTATAAATATAAATTTGAATAAGAGTCATGTCTTTAATTGTTAATCGACTGTTTTTGAACCAAACATTTGACATTTTATACCAACATGAAAAAGGCAAATCTTTACGTAAATATTCGATTCGATTGAATGCGAACATCCCTGACTGCCATTTTGATCCTGAAAAGTATGCTGCAGACAGTCGATAAAGAGACTCAAAGAAAAGTGATTGTGTTTTTTAGTATGACTAAAGAACCAATTTAAAAAAAAAAATAAAATGTAAACTTCGTCTTAAAATGTCAAAAGTTACAAGAAGTTAACATTGATAGCCTTCAGAGCGATCCTTACATTCAACGCTATGTTTGCCTTTAGAATTGGTTGTACTGTATTCAACAAAACCACTTATTGTTCAGATCACTAAATTCATTAATTTGTACAATGCACGTTCATATGTAACTACTAATAAAGTTTCGATTTTGAAATTAAATGTAATCGAGATGTCTGCGGCAGTATCAACTTAACGCAATCTAATTTTCTTCAATTCATATTGCACAACAACTCAAAATGTTAAGAATCAACTCAAACAGAGTATAAAATCGTTTTGTAATCTAAATTAATTGACATTCAAAAAACGTCTTGACTTTCCAAAAACAAACCACGGGAAGTATTATACAAATGTCAAATAATTTATTAAGGATCGATGTGACTAAACTGATTTCACAATTTATTATGAATCAAAATTGCAGAGTTGGTTCTTCCTAAATACTTTACTGCCACAAAAGAGCAGTTGAAACTGTATAAAACACAATGTTAGCACAACTCATTAGATACATCCACAAAACGGCAGCATCAATAAATGTGCATTTTCATGAGGAACCTTGCTTCCGGAAAATAATCAGTTGTGAATGATTCATTCGCCTCAATAGTGCTCGGTGAACTGAACCATCAATAATTATAATTTGGTAGAGAAAAAGTCAATAAAGGATAATGAATGCCAATTTCATTCGGCTTCTGAAAGAATTATTTTGCCGACAGAAACGTAATGGACATATGAATGAAAAAAGCGAATCGAAGTGAGCTGCATTCTGCGAACAATATCAGCAGATTTTCAGGGAGAAGGTAAGAACTGCATTGCTTTTGATTCGAGTAATTTTGTATTGCAAGACAATTTGAATAGATACGTGATGCTCCGGAACAATTGACAAATTAATTGAAGACCAGTATCGTTTCGCTAATTGGGTAGTTGTCGGTACGGGGTGATTATAACACAGGGTAGGATAGGAAATATTTGTCTTTTTTCATTGTCGTTTGATCAAATTATATTTTTTCAGAAACGTGTTGTGATAACGACAGCTTCAATTCGTATTTGTATGCAATGGAATAGAGTTTTGAATATGGTTTCGAAGGAAAATTGGTGAGACAACCTTTTCAACTAGTGTTGGGCTAGGTTGCGATTTTATGTTCACTGCGTTTGCAATTTTATATTCACAGAGATTTTAAGCTGAGATTGTGGTTGCGAAAAATTAACAACTCAGTTTATTCAAATCACAGTCATTAGCAGACCGCAATTGCGGTTTCGCAATTAATTTTTTGTTTGCTCAATTCCATCACCAAGCACAAGAATGTGATAGCAATTTGAATGGATTCTTCGAGTGAGGGACAATAGGCGATTAAAGCGTTGATGATGCAGCTGAAACCGAACAATGACTAAGTTCTGATTCTGGGCAGGCACACGGACTATTTTATAAATTTTGCATGACAATAATGTGTTTTCAGCGGTTATTGTTTTTTATTGAAAAAACTTGATCAAAGAGCCAACACAAATGCCTTAGGTAAGAGGTTCGTTCGAGGCAACACTTCTTCTTCTTCTTCTGTGTGTGGCGCTACAGTCCGGGGTGGCCCTGGGCCTCAAACAACAAGCCTCTCCAACCAGCGCGATCTCTGGATAGCTGTCTCCAGTTTCACACAATAAGTTGGTTGAGGTCCTTCTCCACTTGGTTGCGCCACCTTAAACGCGGGCATCCTCTGTTGCGTTACCCGATAGGTTCGTATTCGAAGATTCAGACAACACTTACCAACAAGGAAAAAGATTCGGAAAATGTCGCCTTCGGAGTGAAGTACTTAATTTTTGCATAAAACTTTAGTTCACCTCCACTCGTTATTAAGTAAACTCCTCATTCCTCGTAACAAGACGGATACGAGTGGATATTGTATTAACAGCAAGGCGTACATCTGCTAAAAATGGCCGGATACAATAAATTAAATCTGCTGTGCACACTTTTGACGTCTGCTTCCTAAGTTTCGACAGTTAAACCGTTGACTTTGAATCAAACATGTTTGTACTCTAACATACCTAGGTTCACGTGGTTGAATACAAGCAGAATTGTTAAACACAGGTCCCCAGTTATACGACAAGTCAAGAATGGCTTACGGAGAAGGCAATTTGCAGGCTTAGCTATCTGTAAGAATCTAGATGAGACATAGATTTGCACAGTTTACCTCCACAGGGCTTCAAGGTCTACTAGAAGCAAAAGCACCACAGTGTGTTCGGATTTAATACTTTTTGTATCAAATTCCACTTTTTTCCCATATTTCTTTTTTTATTTCTCACTTATTAGAACCACTGTACCCACAAGCACAAACATATGTACGTATTTATCTTGTGTTCATCCGAGAAAGTACGCTTCTATCATAGAAATTAATTGACTTTTGTCCTTGACAACATGCTGTTCAGGGGTTGGTGACATTCCTCGACTAGATATGTTCTTAGCAGTCGCCTGAGTACTTCTCGTCACTTGCACTCCCTTGTGTGGCTTTAATAATAATTCAATGCCATGACATTTTATCGCTTACGGTTCGAAACCCCTTGAATGGGAAAGGATTTTCAAGACTTTACTAAATTTAAGGCGAAACTAAAGGACTCTCATTTGACCATTCATGAGGGCTCCATTCAGGCATTGAGAATGTGGATTCAAATTTAATTACATATCACTACACAAGCTGAAATGTAAGTGCGTTCATATGGACATGAGTATCAAAACCAATTATTTGGAGATTTATTTTATGTTTCCTTAAGGTCCAAGCATTGTCCGTTCTTAAGATCCCACATACACACCCGTTCAATTTAAAGTGTATGGCATTTAAGGAGTATCATTATACGTCAGAATCCTGAAAAAAACATATTCTTGTTTGGAACGAACTTTGGCCCGGAAACCATCAATTCGAGTATTTCTACGAATCGGTAGCAGTGAGAATCACCAGACTTCTGGGTCAAGCATGAAGGAACCCATAGAAGGAAGATCGCTGTGGTGATTTATATTTATTCCCAATTTCCACTTGAGCGAACTTGAAGAAACATTTCAGATGAATGTACTCCAATTTGATATCAAGTTTAAATTTCAATGAAATACCACAATCGAATTCATAACAAATTCCTGCGCACCCTCAACAATGGAATGGAAGGAAAATATTTTCGTTGTCGGGTGTTCAATGGATTCTTAGTTTTCACAGCTTGTGTGGTTTGCTACAATGGTCACTACAAAACAGCAGCTACTGTTCCGGAAGCATACAGTTCTTCCAGTTGGTGTGTTGTGACCATTAAGCACAATTGGCAGCATTTCATGAGTTTTGTTCAGAGTGGCAAATTTTGTGTGTGGGTTTTTGTTTTTATGAGATGCCAATGAGGTGTTTTCTGATGATTATTGTTTGGCACTTTTGTGAAATGTTGTGATTTTTATTCCTTAGGTATTGGTGGTACTGAAGTTTGGTTTTAAAAAATTTGGTTTTAAAGGGTTCTTGAAAAGTATTGAGTTGACCTGTGATTATGTCTTTTTGTCGGACACATTTTAAATCCTCGTTTAAAGATGTCATTTAAAGGTAATTTAAAGATAAGCAATCATAAATAATGTCAATGAAATGACAACGCAGTTGGTTGAGTACCCACAATTGGTTAGAGGGGTCTCCGGTTCGATTCCAAGTGAAACCAAAGTTAAAGCATTTTGATTAGTCTTCAAATCTGTCAGTCACCATTTGCCGTTCAGTGGAAGCAGTCTAACAATTGGATATCACTGGACCAATAATGCTCTAAGTGTGTTGCCGATTTTTCTGGCAGAACATTCACAAAAATATTGGTTGCTGCCTGGTTGTACAGCGAACCAGTTCCAGTTCTAGAGTCTGAGCGCTCCAGAGCAGTGCTAAAACACAACTAAACTGCCTGAGAACTGTTAGATCAGAGACTGAACTGTTGAAGATTCAGTGATTTGACTTCACCAACTGTTTAATCCAAAATGTCAGAAATATTGACGATCAATTAGTGATGCCAACCAGTCTAGAGCTTAGACGTCCTCAAGGAAGTTGTGCAACATATTACACCGAAGCAGTTCCTGAATGTCTTGTGACATTGAATCGCGATGGAGTGCTAGTTTTGGTTTTTTCGATTTGTTTTGGTGTCGCGTGTACATTGAGTGTAACTAATTAAAACTTGGTTGACACATGTGGACTTGAACCAATGCCTAGGTTCGATTCCTGGTATGAGAAAATATCATTTTACTGCCCCACTTCTTGCGAGTCACTGATAATTTATTTCTGTCTAGAAAAATCTTCGAACTTGGCCGTTCGGATAATAATAGCACGCACAACACGAGTTTTTGCTGAGAAGCTAAGCCCTCTACAGCCTGTAACGCCACTCATAATCAAAGCTTTACCATGCTGTGGATTCAACAGCAATACGATACTTAACCAATGTAAGTATCACATCAAAGTTATAAGGTTCATGCAACCGTTATCATATCAATGTTATTATTACTACATGCTGCTATAGTCACATACAGTATAATACACTTTTTTGGTCTTATGATTTCGAGCTAAGTGATATAATATTGCGCTAACTACTACTTTGTTATAGGTTAGATATACTCATAATCAAATTTCATAAGTCTCGGCTCTAGAACTCTAGTCTAGTCACTGATATTGATCTAAGTCAAAACATGTCTTGAAAATATTTTCCAAATTTGGGCTTTGGAATCGACAATAAGCCGCACCACAACCTAAGCAATGGAATATTAATTTCAGGCTTTTTATTTAATTATTAGGGAAGGCTTTAATATTATTTTATACAAGATTTTTGCTTAGAAAGTTCACGTTTTTATGGGATGACCTATTGTAAGCTGAAGTCTAAACGCAATCTGCGTAGTCATTAATTATTGTCAGTGTTTTCATTTGGGAACATCAATTAAATTTGACACAATCGAGATTGTCTTGAAAATAAAACGATAGCATGACTTAAGGCTTTCATAAGCGGTGACAGGAAAATGTAAAGGTAAATGATGAATATCATCAGGTGGGTTGACATTATTTGTGTCTATTTAAAGGCCACTTATGAGAAGCGATGGCGATTTTCAGAGGCTTTAGGTTGGGTTAGGTTATTGGGCTGCCAGCATACTTAGACCACTGCTGACCATTGTGATACTCAGTGCCATTAATTGTATACAAACGGCAAATGGTGACTAGACCAGATTTGAAAACCAAATAAGAGCATATTCAATGTTTGCTTTTACTGGGATTCGAACCGGGGACCCTTACTACCAAAGGCAGGCAACTAACCAATTGCGGCATTAAGTCTCATCCTGAATTAGAATGCTTAAAGATTCAATACTCGAATAACTATTCAATAGGATGTCAATGTCATCCTTGCCATCAACCGACACAGAGTCATGGCCCACCAGTTTGAAAATGTGTGACTATTAAAAATAAGTTGCCATTGAAACTTTTTCAGAATCTACCTCATCCGACCAATAAAGTACACCCGTAGATGGCCAAAAGCCGACTTCTGTAGCCAACCCTGTTGTGCATTCCAAAGAGTGAAAGGCAATTGGAGTTTTGTGCTGACTCCGAACGGCCAAGTTTGAGAAGCTTTTTCTAGACAGAAGTACTCTTTGAGCATTGTCAGCGACTCTAAAGAGCTGGGACAACAAAAATAGTTTTTCTCGTAATCGGGAATCGAACCTAGGCACCTAACTTCCAATACATAGGAGTCGACGCACTGACCCACAACGCTACGGTTGCCTTACCCGACTCAACCCACTAGAAAGTACGCATGAATCACCTTCTCACATATGCGGTCCAAAGACAGTGGTTTCCGCTTGGTTCTTAAAAGGGTTTAATGTCAACGAAGGCTTACTTCAGTGCAATCCCTTAACTAACGAGATCGAAGATAGACCACACAGCAAAATATATGTAAATGTAATACAATCCTTATTCAAACCTCTTGAGAATGCTCCATCTAATGCCAGTTAAATATTTTAAAGTACATATTACCACGAACACGAAAATGCTTTTAAACGGATCCCACTGAATTTCAACCGCTTTAACTCTACGGCGTTGACACAGGAATTGTGGTTAAATATTTAACAACTTTCAGGTAACACCCAAAAGACAGACAACCTCGCTCCCACAAGTCGGCATAACACAACGATCCGCATCTAATGAATTCCGCAGAAGCAAAACGAGAGGAGTTCATATCAACATTTCGAAGAATAATCTCAACACGGGCGGAAGGGACAAGTTCAAACACAATCACACACACACACATCCGCAGATAATCCATTGTCTTGATTAGGCCACTTTGATTTCATTGAATTCTCTCAAGTTCATCATTAGAATTGTAAATTCCGCACCGCACCCTCATCATGAAAGTATATTTGATTTGATATTTTGTTTGAGTTTGCAAAATTTCATGAGGTAATTAATTTTAAAAATTCGACAGGGACCATCACCAAACCGAACAGATTGAAATTAAATCGAGGATAATTACGGTCGTGTCCCCCTTATCATATATTAACACAACACTGTCAAGTTTAGATCGATGGGAAAGTAGCCAAGTTTCGGATAAGAAGCATGAGAAGACAAAAAAAGAAAGAAAGCAAGAAACACCGAAAGGCACAAAGGAAGCTAAATGACGGCTAAAGGAATTTGTAAACAGATACAAAATAGAAGAGGACACACTAAGCTACTGACGGATGCTGAATAAATAATGGTAGTCAATGGTGCGGGCACAATCAGCATCATTAGTCGCGGTAATCAAAGAGCAATTTGCCACCAAATCACACAGAATTGGAATGAAATTGATTACATTCCGTTATTTTTTTCGATTTTTTTTTTTAAATTTTGACTTGAATATATGATGAGCACAGCACTATAACACACAACTGCTTCGTCTGAGAGAGTGTTTCATTAAATTCAAAAAAATTTATTCTTCACTTCGTATCCACGTACTTTTTTTCCAAGTCGAAAATCCAATGCAACGAGAACGCAGCAGTATTATTTGCAACGACTGCTGCGGGAGATTGGTTTCCTCGGATCAATTGCCTCTATTGAGCAGCAATCCTGCAAAACAATGCACACAACTTTAGCTTGATAGTGTCAGTTTTTTTTCTGAAGTCGACCGCGTATCCATCCAACTAAAGTAAAGAACCGACATCAACTGACTAGAGGCGAAATCGCATCGTTGGAGTGGCGCCCGATGGCGTACACTGTACCCGCAGTGTTTGACGGTTTGAGCACTTGTCCTTTCAAACATGGAACAAGTAAGAGACAGGAACGAGTAGAATGGAACGCATGGAGTGATTCTGACTTTGTCGGCTGAGAGTACGCGCGTCGTTGCGCAGGATAGTCAACAACCTGTTGACGTTTATCCTTGTTGAATAGGGAGTGGGCGGCCATGTATACCATTGCAGGCAATGAACACCACAGACGATTTCATCGCAGTTGTAGATTGTAGCTACTTAAAATTGAATGCTGTCTAAGGACATAGTTTGCGATACAACGGTTGCAAATCATGGCATATTAACAGTTTAGCCTAATGAAAGACATTAAAGCAAATGGCCTGGAATCATTTTTATGTGCCCAACGTTTATTTGCTCTATTTCATCGTGAATATTTTGAGTGCAAAAAAGAAGTAAGGAAACAACGTCATTGCTGCTTTTCGGAATGCAATGTGATGGAATGCCGGGGCAGAGTCGGGTAGGTACGGTGCCTGACCTTGGCCTCCGGCTGCGCTCACATTGCATTGTGTTGAGGACATGCCTCTGCACTGGAGAATGTGACGTGCGATGAAGGGTAAAGACAGCTTAATGAAATAATTGTTCCGCCTATTGTTTGAATAACCTTTGAAAACATGTAGAGAGTGCTTTTAATGTTTTTGTCGACCTTCGATGGCTGACGTGATGAAAGCTGTTTGTTATTGCTAACCATAATTAATGCTTTTATTGTGAATACGAGGAGGTATGTAAATCATTATTTTGATGTTAATCATGTGCAATTTTTTCCTTTATCACTCCTCTTGTTGCATGTACTTGGCGTCTCACTTTTCTGGTGATGCTGTCGGCTTTTTTGCCTGATAGCCGATCCATTTCCATTTGCTTCTCTTAGTCTGTATCACAATTGGGTCCTTTTTTGTCATTCACAGATTGTCAGTATTGACTTGAAACATGAGTTGAATTATAAGCCTTAAAGCAAACACACTTTAAAAAGGTAGAAAACGTTTTCATTTAAGATAAATGGGTAAACCAAATCGCCATCAAAACTATCGAGAATGGTCAAATCAGTTGTCACAGAAAACAATGCTGCCAACGCATAATATTTTGTAATAAATGTATTTTATTTATTTTTTGTTGGAATAAAGTTCAGTCAGGTCAGTGGAAAGTGGAGTTTCTGAAGATGAACTTGTTTGGGAATTTTCGTGGAAGCTCTGACATAACAGGTTTGGTTATGTGTGCAGTGGCTTCGTCTTGCTGGAACCAAATGCTTCTTCGGCGCAGTACTGGGTAAGAAAAGCTCCTTTAACTCTATCTTAACCCTGTTTTCCTGTTGTGCCATTCAGTTTGATGGACAAATTGTGCGGACAATTATGGAAGTTGTAAATTGATTTCTGTGTTTATTAACTAACATGTGTTGAATTAACGTTCTGTGGCTGCTGAAGTTACGGGTGCTGACAACATACGTTCTGTGACTTTGATTAACATTCTGGTGCATGAATACTTTTAAACCAAGACAATGAATTGGCACTTGCAGAAACAAATGCCTTCCCCCAAAGATCTGCCTTTGATCTCTAAAGAACCAGATCTGACATAACATAAATATCCATATCCAGTGTTGAAAACTTCGTTAGGTTACTACTGAGTAGTTACATTGTTTTAACAACCTTCCCGATGGATATAAACTCGAGGAGTGTCCCTAAGCACAGAATAATAGCAGACAAATTTCATTCAGTTCATTGTTGACTTAAGCTGAACATACAAATTCTTACTTAGCAATGATCATGCTTCACAATAGGAAGTTTAAATATCTTCTTCTTTATTACTTCTAATAGGGCCACAGTCCTGGGCGAACCTGGGTCCAAGTCAAACAGCCTCTCCAGCTGGCACGATCCTTAGCCCGCTGCCTCGAATTTCACACATCAAGTTGCTTGTGGTTCTTCTCCACTTGTCTGCGCTACCGTTTTCGTGGGGAGCCTCTACTGCGTTGGCCCACTCGTTGGGAGTTAATGGCTCTTCAAGTGGAGAAGAAACTCCATCTCAACCTCAACCAACTTTGCGTTGGAAATAGGAGGCAGCTGGCTAAGGATCGTACCGGTTGGAAAAGCTTGTTAGCTAAGGCCCAGGTTCATCCCGGACTATAGCGCCATAAGAAGAAGAAGAAATAGGTAGATGTGCCTGGCATATGGTGGCAGGAGCCTATGGTTTACTTAGGCCTTTGAGACCCACAGTGCTGTCACTTTTCTGATTCCTCGTTGATCCTCTTGTAGGTGGAGAACCTCTACTGCGTTGACCCACTCGTTGGGAGTCAGTGGCTCTTTAGTCTGGAGACGAATTCGAATTCGTAGATGCCTAGTAGACTCATGTCGCTGTACCGCCCGTACAGTTTGTGGTTTAATATCCTTCTCGAGAAGACAGCTGGGTGGAGCAGTTGGTCGATTTTCAGATCTGGTCCAGTCACTATTTGCCGCTGGGATCAAATTAATGACAATATCACTGAAGTTGATCAAGTCTTGCGTTAGTTTTGGGACACCCGTTATATGAGGTGACGTTGTGGGTAAGTACCACCACTGCTATGTATTGATTTCAATCCCCGACAAGGGTTGCGACGCTACCTCCTTCGAGATTTCCACTCACCATTTAAATTGTTATCAATATATTGCGGCATTATCACTGAAGCTACTAAACAGTGACCTTACAATGACCTGACTAGCGGTATCGCAATAAACTATATTAAACCTTACCTTTTTTCCAGAAGCCATCAATGTAAATAGGACCAAAGATTTAGTGCTTTCTTCATTCGCTCTTGAGATATTGTCCGCCATACAGTAGGACAAAGTCAAGGTGTTATATAATTTTATATGGTCCTTCCAGAGACGCTTGGCTTTTGATCCAAGACCAGAGGTTATTAAGAGTTATTCTGCCTTTAATATCGGTACCGATGTTGTTAGTATAATTTACTTGGGGGCCGAGGTAGACGAATTTCTTAACTACCTCGAAGTGGTAGCGGCAGATAACAGGTTGTGCCCTCATTCATCGCAAAGCTCATTTTTGCCGCCTTCGTTTCAATACCAGCAAACGCTTCATTGACCAATCACGTCAATATCGTTCGCGTTAGCAATTGTACGGCCGTTTGCCTTTCGCAAACTTATATTATTGCATGCATGTCCATTCTATCGGATCACAGAGTAACTTGTTTTAAAGCAGCACATTAAAATCTTCACCGTCAAAAGACTGACGTGCCTTTTTTTGTTTTTCAATGGCACATTTAACCTGTGCTCATGTGTTGATTGAATTCAAAATATATCTCATTAACTGCAAACAGTGGTATCAGATGCTGCAAACCGTACTCAGCGCACATAGCTTGTGTGACAATCAATCATTGTCATCATGTCGCCTTATTCGATAACAATTAGGCGTTAAGCCCCATGCACATGTCTCCTTGATGCAAGGAGTTAAGATTTAATTTATACTAATTCCCTTTCCACTCCACTAGATTGAAAGAATTCACGAGTAGTTGTTGACTGCACGGTTTTAATTAAACTTCATACGACAGCACGAAAGTTTGCTCATTAGTTCTCACCGTTCGACAACATATTTCCCTCCCCTCACACTTGAGTGCAGACAAAAAACTAATAAACTGAAAAATTAGACTGCACTGAGTGATACTTAACATTTCATTCGCATTAATATGCTGTACATTAGAATTCATTGATTTTGAGCAATTTATCTTATTCCATTCCAGATTTAATTTTTTTTTCCAGAGGCGACATCTTGCCTGTCGTTCACATTCACTCGGGGGAATCGAGAGAGTCAAGTCCGTCCTCTTGGGCGTGTTATAAAACATTAACTGATGCAGCAAATTAGAATCTAATATCGGATAATGTCCATACCTATTTGGAGTATCGACGGCGGGTGGGGGTAGGTGGGGTTTTATAAGCTCCCTGATTGAAATTGAATTGGTTGAAATTGAAATTTATTATCGGATATTCATTTTAAACTTGTATCTACTCAGTGCCAATGGCAATCAGATGTGTATGGGCAATGATACATAACGACATTTGATTCCATCGCGAAAATTTAATCAAATTTTTGAGTAAGGACATGTTCAATACACGCGCCTACGGCATTGCTGAGGCTTTCGGTATGGTAATTCATACCGGGGAAAGTGGTACGGGGGTATCATCAATGCCCTTAAGATTTCTCTTTAGAAAAAAGCCAAACTGCGGAGTATGTATTTCTGACAGGCGATTTGCATGCTCGAGCAGGAAGTTGGATCTATTTTTAAATTTACTTATCGATTAGATTGAGAATGTTAAAGTTACGAGTCGTGACGAAATGGCTTGTGATAACTCACATGATCAGTTCCACACAAGCGCTATTGTTAATTAAATTATATATACTTACGTGCTGCCCATTTTTGCCGAAGGCTAAGACACCTTTCTACTCAGGCGAATGGCATGATATTTACATCTTTGGAAAGGCATGTACAAAATATGGTAGTTTTACATAGCTTACTAACAGAAAAAAATAATGTCAAGTTCGCTCGCCCTTGAAAGTCAAAAGAAAAAATAAGGTCAGCACGTATTTACGTGTAGCTAATCGTCGAATTTTGACAACGGAAAAGTCTAGTATTCATGAATCTGCATCAGTCTTCTCTTTTGTTACAGAGTGGTAAAAAACAAACGATGTTTTTTTGTGGGTTGTTTATACGAGAGAAAAACGTTTGAATGACATATGTTTATAGCAATCAACATTTATAAGTAGAGCCACTAACGGAGATTAGAATTAAAAAAAAAAAACATCTGAAAAGGCGCAGAGGAAACATGAATACCGCTGCCAGAACGAAGTCTTAACTATTTGAATGATGGTACATAAGAAGTTCGTCCTTCCGACCTAAATGAAATCAAAATATGAATGCCCAAACTGCCCAACACGTTTTCGCAGCCGGACTGTGCTGAAAGCAATAAGATCGTGCACAACTAAGCCAAAGGCTGGGTTCCGGATTACAGCTCAATTGAAGGGAATGGAAGAGCGGACGTATTGGCCATATAAGGATCTGATAAGGATATCAGTGAAGAGGATATGTCACTGCCATCACCGATCAGTGCATTGTACCGACATAACAAAAAGTAAACTCGTCTTGGCTTGCAAGGATCGACACTCACACAATAAAATCAGCGTGGCTAGAGCTTAATTACGGCTAACTCGCGTTGGACCTGTTGTATGATCTGAGTGCCCGACGGAGTAAGCACAGGACACTGTTCGGTCCGGAAATGGAACCAGGAATCCAACGATTTTTGCCGGAACTGCGGTCGACTCTGCCCAGTTGACCAGAATCGGCGCCTAGATTCCATGAGCTACATATTCTTTACAGGACGTAGTGATTACGGTGTGGCTTCAACCACCACCTTCTTTTAACTTGAAGAGCCAGGAGCCTGTACAAACTATACTGACAATTACCTACTAGTATTAATATGCATGCTTCTGAAGGTATGCCAAGACTTCAATAAAGTACAACTTCTACGTCTGCGATATGAGGACCATTATGAAGACAAAACGTTGACGCTTTTAGATTTGATGATTTTTCTTGCCTTCCAAAATATAAAACAGAAGTCACCTAGTGGTCGTCGGGTTCAGACATAAGTCGCAAGCTCCATTAGTAGTTAACTATGTCTTCTGTGTCTTATCCACAGTATACAGTTCTAACAGCATTATAACAAAAACACCAGCTGAAGCTCTCTTGCCATTCATTTTTTCTGTGTGCTCCAGAGCCACGCCAAGCCACTCCAAGCCAAAAAAAAAAATCAATGCACTCGCTGTTTCTTGTTCGCGTTGAGGACATCTGAAGACAGCAGGAAAGCGGCCAAAGGGCCGCGCTTTATTGTTACAGGGTAATGTGGGTAGGCCATGTAGAGAGCATGTATAATAGGCGTGTCTTTTTGACTATTGAGTACTCAGCATAGTAATGATTCTCAATAAAACGTTTTTTTGCTGAGTTAAATTTTGTTTCCGAAAGTTGGTACGTGTGTTTACGTCCATTGGATTAGATGCCATCTCAAAAGTTAAAAATAAGTGAAATTTAGTTCCCAAAAGCAAAGAAAATATGTTATAAAATAAATAATATGAATGAAATAAAAGTAAACAGAAAAGAAAAAAAAAAACACTTGCAAGTGTCAAAAATATAGTTTCCTCTGGCACCATCTATTATTTCGATGTTTCAACTCGTCATAGTCAGTGATGAGTTGTTTTGTTGTTTCTTCCCGTGTTAACTCTTGCTTAGCTCAGTACTGATTAGTCAAAAAAACACGCCTACTATAAGTTGGTTCCGATCTAAAGAGTCTTCGACTACATACGTTTATAGCGACCTCAGACGAAATGCTATGTGCAATTTTATTCCGCTGGACGGAAATTGCATAAGCTGTAGAGGGTTGATGGTTAAGGCATTGGTACAGCACGCTCCGCATCAGAGGAACAAGAAGAGTTATGCCAGATCTGACATCAGCATTCGAAAGCTTTGTTTGGTCAACCACCTTAATCCGACAGCATGAATTTTGCTGGGCAGGACGACATGTTCGTCTTATTATATATTATTCTTTCAAACAAGGGAACATCTACTGGTTTTACTGTTAATTGATGAAAATGATCATCATCATAAAAGCTCTTTCCACTTTAATGGTTTAAAGAGTCGACTGTAGCGTCAGGTTATGAGCTTCAACTCTGACGAATAAGGGTTCTCTCCCCCATTCACTACAAGTTTCGTGCTCACTGTAGTAACTTTATCAAGTCCTTGACAATCTTGCACATTAATACCATTAAAATATTCTACGCAATACATCTATCTAAAACCACCAACCAGTAACACCACCACACAGTACGTAACCAAGTACTAAGCTTATTTAAATTTTCCATGTACAACAAGTCTTAGCCAACTTTTTGAGTTCACCTCCGTTTTTACTTGTTACTTCTTCTTAAAGCATGTTTGTTCAGACTTCAGAGCCGTTCCAAAATCAATAAACGTATTCACATTATAGTTTAATGCGTTAGGAAATAAGTTTGTTCTCAGGTTTTCATCCACCTGCTAGTAATGAACAACTTTGTCATTTAATTAAAACTCAGGGCTGTAATCCAATTACCGCTTTTGTGTGCTTCAAAGGAACGACAAAAGTGTATTCCTTCCTCGATAAAACATGTGGTGAATACATTTTATTCAAAACATACTTTAAGACAATGATGGAGAGTGTTTCTTGAGTAAAATCATTAGATACAATGTAACCCTGTACCCTGCGCACATAATAATTTCCCTGTTTTTCTTATTGAAAACCTTGTAGAATCAGTGCTCTGATGCGCTCATCGTTTTCGTCGCTAACGACACGTTCATGTTATTTTTACTCATCTTAAATTGTGCACTGTTTTTTATGGACGACAACAAGTTTTGCCATTTTTCCTTCCTCCTTAAACCGGACGGGTGCTTGAGTTTCGAAGACCCTTTGGTTAGTGCATTTCCGTCGTGTACTTTTTCTGCCCTCGAGTCTGCAATTACTTACTTTGTTTGCGTCACAAGTTCGCGTTTCGCATTACTCTTTGCTCGACTCTTATCACGGAGTGTAGGTACCTGCTATCTGGTGAAAAAGTTTTCATTCGTCAGATTAAAAAAAAAGTCCAGCAGTTGGAGATGTCACGGACTAAAATGAGTTTTCCAAAGTAAATAATGTGTGAACATATGTATCGCACTGGCCTTATGTGAGGTCGACGGATATACATATAAACTTTCAAAAGGGCACACTTTGCTTATCATCAGATTGCAATGAAAACCCTGTGTTTTTCCATCTCATCTCAAGAAAATTGTTCAGCATTTTCAATATAATGCCATAATCCCCTGCAAGCACCTAATGACAAAATATTTTTGGCTTCTATGAGGGATTACGGATCCAAGCCCACGCATTTAATTCGCTACAATACCTTTCAAGTTAACCTCAGCAACCCTCTGACGAGTTGTGGGAGTTGCGGGATGGAAACATGCAAATATTGCCACACAAAGTTCCACTTCGAGCTACGATACAGGATGTCGCAGGGAAAGAAAAAAAAAATCGACACCAAATTAATTTCAGATTCCAAAATATCACGGAAAATATGAGGCAGCACCGGGAGCAGGGGAATTACCATCCGGGCTGTTGTTTTGAATAATTAATTAAATGATTAAATCATACAACCAACGCACTGGTTTAAAAAGGATGTCGTGTCGCGGCTTTTCAAATAAAGAAAAGTGCCTCATCTTTTGATTGAAACGTTGTTGAAGAAGGCACTTTAATTGAACGAAGTTTTGAAGTTGAAATCGATCTGTGTCCATGCAGGGTGTTTGTTTTAGAATTTAAACTTAAAAATTAAAGCACATGCAAATCGTTGTTGATTCACTCGAAATATACATGTTATGTTGTGCATTTTACAAGGCTATAGATTCACTGACAAGTGCACAGTTGGGTCACTGGCGAGTCGTTGCGTCTTAAAACATCCACATTTGAGCAGACATTGGAAAAGAGAACTAATGGGGATAGGCTGGACAATCGATTCTAGATCTCAAAAATGGTACCATGAAATGAGGACGAGAAAGGTCAATGAATCTTAGGGTTAAGCCCCTATGAGGAGACATGAAGCTAAGTTACAGCCATCTCCAATACGAACAGTGACACCAAACCTCTCAGAAACCGCCCAATCTGTCATGTGACCAAAACAGCAAGTGCAAAATTTGCGAATGAATTTCAATTATTTACGATTTTAATTACATGCTTGAATGCACTGTCCTCGATTAGACGTGTCCTTTATTACACATTAACCCAAATCAAATCTTATCATATGTCATTTACCATAATGTCCCCAACCGTAATCCGTCCGACAGTGTTTGTCACTCTCAATTGGCTACCCTTGCTGCCCTACGTTCGCTTTACTGGTCTTGTGTAACTGAGGTGGCTCAATGTGAATCATTTCTCTTTAATTTCGTTTCACCCTCAAGGTAAGTGGTGGATTGATGCGATGCCAGCATCAATTTGCAAAGGACAACTCTTCAAATTCTGTTTAACACTGGGGTGTAGTGGGTAAACCGCAAAAAAAAAAAAAACAGCTTTGAATGCCACATGCTTAATGAACTCTTTCCCCATTTTCTTTTGGTGAACATACTCTGCCGTAGGACCATGCACATGAATACATTTTCTCGTATCTATGGATTTTGGTCGATTTGTGGCCGACAGAAGCACCAGATATCCCTTGACAAAAGCATTGAAAGTTGCACTGTACCACCCCAAGCCTTTCGCTGTGTAAGGCCAAAAAAAGTGAACAAAAATCAACAGGATACCGGGCGCATTGCTGAACTCCCCTGTAGGGCATGTTTGATTGAGAAAATGCAAAAACAAAAATGCAGTCAACCATTTTATTGTTCCGTCTAATCAAGAAGCCGGGCTGTTCGTGCAGACAGAATCAGTAGGAGACAAAGCGTTAAAAAAAACTTCAAATCAAACCTTATGGAACAGACAACGATTCGTGTTGCACATACAAGCTGGCAGGATGTTACTCATGACGCGAGTTTCGTCCTATCGCTTGTTGTCAGGGACCTGGTGTTATACATACACATACACAAGCTTCCAAACTTACCAACGTCGGAAACTGCTTTTCTCCAAGGTATTAACATTTCCTGTTGAAGCACGATGTGTTTCCGTCTTTTTTTCACACGATGAACATCTCTTTACAGAATGAAGCTGCTGAGAAACTGGAAAATAAGTAATGTCAGGGCAGGTTCTCAAATTAAAAAATAATTTCTTGTTGCTGAGCTGTCTTGACTTTTGAATACAGATTGGAAACGAAAAAATGCTTTTGCAGGAGTTATTGTCAATGCTGGCGAGAAATGGTTGACGCCCTGATTTTCTCTCGAAACGAGAATGAATCATTTATTTTCATTATTTCTGCTCTGACAGCAGTAAGAAAGTAAGAAAAACAACTGAGATGAAATGGATGCACTTGGGTGAGTTGGCGACACAAAGAAATGAAAAAAGTGCATAGTATACTGCGGATTACTTGAACCAACGTCCATGGTGAATTGTTCATGCGCTCAGATTGATAGAAAGGGTGCTTGTGAATAAAGATTGTGAATTTATGCTACAATACATAATTGGAGTGCGTTTCTTGCTTGGAATCAATAAGAAGGTTTAAAATGTTGACTGTGCATTCATTCTTATAAAGAAGTCTAAATTCACAAAGAAAAGAGCGAAAAACTCGCCTAGGCTTCCATACCTCCAATATTTGCAAGAAGCAGTCTTTTGTCGCTAATTTAATTTAAGGGAATTAATAATAATTTATTTATGTAAAACTAGAAGAAACACCTGTCATGTGTCAGGGAAAAAATTAAAAAAAAAACCAAAAAATAAAACAAGTTCCTGGTAAAAGAGGAAAAATAGTAGAGCTCAAGCCAGATTCAACACCAACACCAACACAGAACTTGCAAGGTAGACTTGTGAGCAACACACCAACCAAACTTTTTTTTCCGATCACATTCAGTATAGGTCTGACATACTCACATGCTTGCGTACATGGATTATTAAATAGTGGTGACTCCACACTTTCTATGAAATTTGAATTTGCTTTAATCCTTTTAAATTTTTTGGTCACCATTTTATTATAACTTTTTTACTTTGCCGTTGTAAAAATTTAGAATACTCGCATTCCAAAAATTAAAATTAATAGGGACCACTTGAGAAATAAACTAGTTAATGATTGCAGACGGGACCTTATAACCAACACAGAATTCTTCTTTCGAAGCTACAGAGAATAGGCTCTGCAGTTTTGCTTATGTCTAATTCACAGTGCGAGCTTATGTGTCGATCCATCGCTAAGCTGGGAATCAATAGAAATTTCGTTTTTACAGTGCAAGTTGAGTGATAGATTCCACTTAAATATTGGTTTAAAATAAGCCACCGATGGCCATATCAATCCAGAGAGCTTATAATTGCCAATAGTGTATTAAAAAATATTAACCCCAAATATATAAACACATATTTAGTCTGGCAATGCTGCTGAGCACATAGAGTGGTACCATGCATTAAATTATGTATGAGTCGCAGAAAAAAACGAGAGATTTTGAAAAAAAATGAGTCCCAAAAAAGGTTTTTGATAACACAACACCTCCTTATGCGAAAAAAAGAAACTAGATTGTGGTCAGGAGTGGCAAATGAAAACTAGCTCACTCTTTGCAAAATTATGAAAATAAAAATGTGAAATTAAGTTACATTAGATGATTAGGTATTATGTATTTTCTATTCTTGGGAAAATGGATCAAATCTAAACGTTATGAGTCAAGTTGAAAACATCAGTCCTTTTGACATCATAGAGTCTCTGTGGTAACACTGAATTTAATTCATAGATGTACACATATTATAACAATGCCCTTACATGCTTAAACATTCGTTTGATGAGTTGATATGTTCTCATTTCCTCTCTTCAGTCGGGTACTGTTTGTCTTCAATCACTATCACTATTAATTTCATGGTTCACATGGTTTGTAGATTCAGTAGTTTACAATGACACTCAATGCATGGCTTGACTTTCTTGAGTAAAGCTTAAGTTACACTTAGCTGAACAAGCAGATTGCACTATGAGATCGGGTATTAGAGTCTAGCTTTCGGGTCCACACAACAGGACGGGGAGAATACGTTTTATAGAGCATGAGTTAGTTCTTCAGGCCAGGAGTCTCGCTGACAGTTGTTTTGACAAACCGAAGTACTATCGGTAGCTAAGAGCGACTCTACGTCGGATCTCCACTAAGGCGTCATTAGTGGAGTTTAAGATTGTCCCAAGGCAGACATAGTCTTTCTCTGCCTCAAAAAGTTCCTATAGTCCTATATTTACCATATATTAAGGATATTCACAAGAATTCAGATGAAATGCATACAATGCCATTGCTACTCGCACTATTCGTTTAGTGCGTCACTTTGAAAAATCTTCGTGCCGGACCTAAAATGTCCATAAGGACAAGCCACCTAAAGCAAAATAAGGGATTCAAATCATGGACGTTGCACGACATCATCACTATCCATTTTAACATATTAACTTTCTGCGACTGACATGGCAGTATGACAAATATCACAGAAACGAATAAGAAGTTGTCTTGCCAAAAAATAGGAATAAAAAACACGTTTTGAAAACATCAGCTGTCAAAAGATGTTTTCCAGTGAACTACAACGTCAGTGGAATTGTGAAAATGATGGTTCGTCAGTAGGTTAAGTTGACTTCATATCTGACAGTAGGAGGTCTGAGTGGGTCTGTATAGCTTCGGGCCCTTAACGGATGCTCTTAGTCTATACATGGTCAAGCAACGACTTCTTGACCATATTGGGTTGAAAATTCTTTCCAAAAGCATTCAAATAGTGCCTTGTGCTTTCAAAATTATCTAATTTCCAAACTCTAGGAAGCCACTGCGACTGGACATCCATTTGCTCAGTTGTCCATTTCTTTAGTTCCTACCCGAAAGTTAAATTCCTTCAATAACTGTTTCACACTCCAGTAAGAACTTTCGACACGAATGCTGTCCCATTCCCTTTTCACCTCACCGCCTGACCACTCCGTTTCATCGATCCGACGTGCGTCTCATGCTCCGTTTATTTCCTTTGGAGAAGGGCTCCGGAATGGCACTCATTCTGAATATACACGTTGTACTTCATTTCCGTATCAGTGTCGCTACCGATGGCGCCACATTATCACACAGAACGCAACAGTTCATGGAGTGTCCGGGCTTTACAAACATGTCGAAGCCTCAAGCAACAATTGCAACCAACTGCCAACACCATTAGCCGCACAAAAGACCGGGTAATGTTCCGGATTGTGTGCAGTGAATGTTTGGAACGTTTCCGGATAATTGTTGGTGATGTCGACTTTCTGCTTGGGTGTACAATGGGGGACCGCAAACAATTCCAGGAACAGTTGTCACTGTTTGAATGTATGTATATTTTTGCTGTATAATTTACTAATCGTTGTCGTAGAAAATGTCAATTTCATTGAATTGGTACACACTATTACTAATCATTTTGTTTGTAACCTTTCAAGCCGGTCCATAAATGATTGTCTGCGATTGGACAGCAATTTCAAACTTATAATTTGCCATCACTTATTACACCTATGGACGATATGCAAATAATTCATATTTAAAGCGTCTGGCCTCCCACCGCAACTGTGCCTTATTCCTTGGTAATCAAATTCAACTTAACACCCGCTTAGGGCGCAGTTCGATTCGAATTCTAGGTCGAAATAGACGCAGGTACTTGTATGTGTTGCAGACGCATATGACGTGCGATGTGAACGTTCAAATGAGTATTTGGGTCTTTAAGAGCACCATTTGCGTGAAATAGGTTTTTGATGAAACGTTTAAAATTATTTCGCGTTAAAAATTATTTCGAATTCGTGATGCGAATGTTGATTTAAGGATTGTATATTTTTTAGATGGCCTTCAGGCTTTACAAGCACGTCCTGCTAGATGATTTAATTTTATAGGATGTAGTCTCTTTGATGGATTGAATACGAGAAGTGAGATGTGTATACATATGCTCATGTCAGAGAGGTAGATGGATGGCCTAGCGAACTTGTGGCCGTGCACAAGTTGGGTCCATTGTGCGCTTACAAACCTGCTACAATTGGAAACCTTGTGAGGTTTTTCAACTTCACACCGCACTAATCCTCGGTACTCTGCAATGTAGTGCTTTCACAAGTGCTGTTTCCTTATCCTTGCTTGGGCTGAGCATTCGCAGAAACCATTCAGTTTCTCCCTCTAATGTGCAGCATTCGGCCCATGACAGAGTGCCTGGTAAGGGCTCCCATTAGAGTTCACAATTGCTTGCGACTAAGACTGATAAGTGATCAGTGATGTTCATTTTTTTTTATTCAGCGTCGGCCCCTGCTATTACTCCAATCTACAGCCCGAGCCATCGAGTTCTACTCCATCTATAGCTTCGTCTTACAGTTTTGTCCTTATAGAGTTATTGGTGCGAACGCGTAAGAGACGCGTTTTGGTCTTGCCGCTAGTTTAAATGGTCTATAAGATACAGAATAAAATGTATGAGTATAGGTATACATAAATCATACATATTGCAAAGCAACCTCTGTGCATCGTTGTAAATTATACCACATATCTCAACGACGCTTAGTCCGCATAACATAACACATTTCGAAGTCAAGTCTGACCTAATAGCTTTAATTGCAGTTTGCCTATCGGAGATAACAGGGATCGTTTTGTTGGTTATGTGGTGAGTGCTGCTTCGTTTATATGCAGCTTCCACTTTAGCTTAGATGACGCTGCAGTCGTTTTTTTTACAGAAGATCCTTTCCACAGTGTCAGCACTCGTTTTTGACCGGTTGTAGTACTGGGAGAATTCCCTCTCTTATGCTACCAGTCTGGGAAAGAAAGTTGCAAGTCTTCCCCGAAGTTAGTGTTGGTGGCAGATAGTCAATTTTATTGATATGCTGTGCAGCTGCTGAATACATTCTTTTTTTCAAAAAATTCCTTGATTAATCTTAAAGGGATTAATCGAGCACTTGTCGAATATGCTCCAGTAATATTCAATTAATAGTAATAGGTTTTCCCAAGGTGTATAAAATAAAGGCTCTAACATATATAATAAGTTGGTAACGTTGCGTACGTTTTGTTCCTTACGGCATCAGCCGTAATGACAGAAAATGTGTCCCACAAGTGGACTACGACGGATAATATTGGCCAAATTTTAGTTTTTGTTGCGTTTGACAGAAGATTGCTTAAAATTTCATGAGAATGCTGCTTATATGATTGTCATTTCCGAAACTTGAGAAGAGGTATCCTTTTGTATGTTTCAATACCATTTTTTGTAATAATATTGTAATTTATAATAAATATTTAGGTCTGTTCCCGTACCCAATATAATCAAAACAGAACAGTACAAAACAACACAAATCTACAAAAGACCGTTCCAGTATGACAAAAATATGGGTTTTATGTCAAATGTGCGCTATCTCTAGAGATTAAAATATATCACCACCCTGCCCATTTTAGCCCAAGAAATGTCTGTGGTTAGTTTTTGGTTTTCTGTCAAATCAATTGATGTGTCAAAAACTCGAATGAAGTTTTGGCGGTTATTCAAAAGTTTTTAATTAGCTTAAGTTTTTTCTTTTTTTGTTATAACTGCGGGAACACAAAAGGCTCTTAAAAATGACATAAGTTACACATTTGGCTTAATTGCATTACCGTTCTTTCTTTATATTTTGCTTCCGAGAGGTTTTTACCCCACTCCTTAAAAAATGACTCCACAATTTGATGCAAAAAGTACGTGAACAGACCTAATAATTCAAGTAAGGTTAATATTCTATATTCCTAATTTTCTATTAATTTGGATTGTAAACATTTTGCGTCATTATTGGCTGTTTGCGTCACATACAAAAAATATATTTTGGAATATAAACGTTCGCTCGTAATTGAGTCTATGAGCTGGAGCCAAAAAGCCCGTTAATGTGAGGTAGCCACGAATTGCGAACTTCGCAGACTCTGCCAATTCATTCAAATGGAGTTTTCTCATTCGCAGGAAACTACGGGTGCAAACTGACACTTTACAGCGAATTTTTTGGTCATGGAAGTTGTGGATTAGAATCTTTGTGTATTACGAACTCAAGTGGACAGTTTGCGAAGAGAATAATCGATTCGCAGTGAAAAGCTTTTAAATCACTAGTTAGGACAGTTAAACTAACTTGTGTTGAGATTTTGGTTCCATGTATGTCAACTTTCTTTATACAGATAATAGATTAAAGTGAGCAAGGAAAAAGATGAGCAGTAAGCAGTTCGGTGCAAGCGATGCAGAAAAATCACCAAATCAGAACAAAATTTCGAGCAATATTAATTTTAAAATTCAAAAACAAGTAAACCTTAATTCTGGACTCCTTTAGATTCCATTTACTTAGCAGTGAATAGTACTCCTCCGCCGTTAAAGAAAATTTCCTCACACAAGGAGTGACGCTCATTTCCTTTTCCTATTAGTTTCGCACGATATAAATGACAGCATAATGGACAGGTTGCGACAGCAAATTCAATAAACTGAATGTCCAATGCAAATATGGTACGGACATTGAAGAAAAAGTATTCCCATCGCGCCCGCACACGCCCACAATGGCACAAGTCATGGCAAATATAGGTCACTTTGATGTTGAATCGAATCAATGAAAGTTAAATGTCCAACAGAAGTGATTGGTAATGCTACCGTAAGAAGAATTCAATTGGGTCTTAAAAAATATATATCTAACGCCTCTTGCCGCAAGACACTTTCATTTGGTGGAGAATAGATCCAGAAAAAGTTTTTTTTTGACAGACTTGGTCGATTTAAAAGAACACAGTCCTCTTAACTCTGTCCGTCAGCGCTTAAACTCGCCCGTCAACAATCCGATGATTCACCCCGCGGTGCCTATTTTTTCGGTCAGAACCCATTTCACCACAAGCCAATTTATCAGGCCATTATATTCATTTAGTTTTCAAACTGGTTTCAGATGTCCTTTGAACTCATTCGAGACCAATCAGTCCGAACTTCCAGTCCGGGAAGAAGAAAGTTTGAGCTAATAATGTGAGTAATTTGCAGATGAACTTAATGGACTTATTTGCAGGCACTGGCATTGAAAGGCTGTTCGTCAACTTCATGAGGGGTTCCCAGAAGTGCGGATGGAATTGAATTAAGCGCTTGTCCTTTGTGTAATCCAACTCAATATTGCCACTGTCGTCTATGGGGCTTTCGATTATGCTGCACACTGTGGGCGGTTCTTTTGTACAATGGTTTTCATTCGGGGAGTTGGAGTGGGATGAGTGTCCTCAAGTGGTTAGTTGGAAATTACATATATGATGGACGAGGGAAGAGAACTAAGGCATGTGTGTGAGGAATTCTAACAATACTTACTTTAAATCTTCAGAAATTGTTTCTCCAATCTTTTTTAATGACCAGCATATTCGTTTTAATGGAAGCATTTGTTGCATTATCGCCAATGTGAAACGAAACAAGGGCAGCATTGGCACCAAACAGGGAGGTCGATCAAAGCTCTGAAGACTTCAAGTCAACGGGCTGAGTTAACTAGTACTTTGATTATTATATCTCGCTCCGCGTGAAATACACTCCATGTTGAGACTATGTAAGGGACTGTCGACAAATGAATATCGCAGACTACAAAAGTAGTCAGAAAGAATAGTTTTTCGCATATGTGTCACTGAAGCCAGGGGGATGATGGCAGTATTCGGGTCATACACATATCATCTGCCGATTGGTGACTTCTCGCTTGTTCTTTAATACGCCAGTGTCCCTGTTGATGCATACTGTAGTGCTGAGGTTGGATTTGTGAAATATATATTCACACTGTCTTGAACAAACCAGATCATTTCTACAGTTGGTAACGCGAGGTAACTTTTGAGTGGCAATGACGTTGCCACGTTTACATCACGCGATGATGGAGATCCGACGTAGAACCGTCCTTGGCAACCGATGCTATTTTGGTTTGCCAAAACAACTGGAGTCAAAACTCCTTATTCGAAGGATAAAAGCCATGCTCTATAAGACTCTCCTCTACTCTCTGTCTGTCCTGCTTTATGAAGCCACTAAGCAAAACTGTAGATTGGATTCTTGGAGCCTTTGAACGAAAAGTTCTGCGTCGGATGCAAGGAAGGCGCATGAAGGAGAAGACTAAACAGCGAACACTACGATCTGAACAAAGAAGTGGATGTGTTCCGGAAGGCAACAAGCCATCGATTGCACTGCCTCGTCCACTTCCAACGCATGGACAACAAGGCCTAGCAAAGAGGGTCCTTGAATCCGAACCTCCTAGTACAAGGAAGAGAGAAAAGCCGAAGCTCCGGTATAGAGACCAAGTCGTCACGGACCTAAGACAGGTTGGTCTTGAAGACTGGAAGGAGCGTGCTCAGGACTGTCACCGCGAGTGTTAAGATCCATAAGAGGAATGAAACACAATGTGTACGGTAAAAACAAAAATATTCTAATGTGGAACATGTATTCCGGTTGGGTCCCTGTATGCTCATTTTCTATATATGCTAGACTTATCTTCTTCAGTCTCATGTGAAAAAAATGTTAATATTCTTAAGTTAAAGTATACGATGCCTCGTTTCATCATTTATATGTACATCGGGTCGATCCCATCGATGCAGCTTGTCTAGGTTCAATTCCCAACACGAACCACAGTCAAAACTGGAGTTACTCATAATTGCTTAAAAAGAACTATTCCTTTTTTGCCTTTCGGCCAACTCGTGAGAGAACAATGGCATGCAGAACACGAGGGGTTTGTGTACTTGTTCCCAAATCTTGGGACCAACAGAAATGTTGAGACCCTGACTGTAACTCGTTACAGGTATATATGGACGATTGAATATGGGAACAGACCTAGAGGGCTCTCGAAAAGACCTCCACAACATTGCAGTGATTTTCAAGCGAAAATGGTGGCCATTCACTAGGCAATATCATGTAAAAGGGTACGTATTATCCGCACTCGGTATTAGCATCTTGATGGATAGTCAGACGGCTATTACGCCACCATCTTAATACTTTCAAAACGTGCACCACACTTTTCTTCACTGCTCATAGAGATGGCCAAACAGTACCATATTCGTCTGTACTGAGTGCCAAACTATGCCAACTGTGCAATAACCGAGCTGCCTAGGCGCACAACAACTCCGCCCCATGTTTACTACAGACTTTAGGTCCACTCATATCAGTATTATTTTTAAGTGACCACTTGGCTTATTGACAAAGCATTTATTTGCATGATTTGTCAAATCCCTGCTTCCATCAGATTCCCTCAAAGCACCAATTTGAAGTCTATTATCCTCCCATTTTCAATCATAACCGAACACCATGCAATTCAAGTTAAGTGCCTATCCTAACATCCCCCATCCAGTATGTACATACGTCCTCACAAAAATCATTACATCTTCGCCCAATGTACGACTGTCAGTTTCATCAGTGAAATACTCGCAAAGAATCCGTAATTACCGAAACGTGTTCCAATTTTCTTTTGTCGGCTTGATTTGTGTATCGTATGCCTCCGTATGTCCCTTTTGTGTAGCGACACACAAACTAAAGTTTATTGTGAAAGTTCCGCATTCCAACCGGACTGCGTTAGCCCTCAAAGGGGGCTGATTACATTCGAGATTGACTTCCAATGTATCGTCAATTAGGAAGCTACGTTGAAAATTACAGCAGATCGACATGAAAAGGAAATGGGATACCCTGATAATTAGCCCTGGAACAATGGCGTTGCTTCTACTTTGTATACATGACATTGCGTGACAATATGTAATAAATTGTCATTTAAGGAGCAGAAAATATTCTCCAACTCGGTGTGTGTGCACATGTACTGTCAGCTCGGGTGGTGATGATACTGAAGAGAAAGGCGTTATTAATGACTGGGTAGCAGTGACCTAGCGTAGGCAAGATGTTCGCTTTGAAGTCTTCATTTATGTTTGGAATGTACACTAATTAGAGAACGAGCTGGCTGTCGGTTAGGTGTGATAAATGGGTCACTTTTGAAGTGTCGTGTAGTTGGCCTACCTCACCAACCAATATAAATGAATGAGGGGTGTTGAATTTTATATATAAAATTTATTTTATTTATTTTGCAACAGTGTCGATTGTAATCTTACAGGACGTGGCTAGAGACGTGGCTAGACCTCCAGAAGCCCGTAAATCCCAACTTTCAACACCTCCCTGTCTGTCACTGTCGCAGAGTGCACAGAGCAGAGGGAATCTTTTCAAACTTTGCCCTTTGAAATCAGCTCAGAACTGCTAGTCCCTCCACTCGTGAGCAAACAGTTGAAAGTCCCTCCACCAAGTGCAGCAGAGCCCACTACCATTGGAACTCAAAAGTTTAACAAAACGCTTACCATCTGTCCAAAACGAATTAATCCCCAAAAGAGAATTCATTAATCAACTCTCCCGAGCGCCCACAGAATTTCGGGAAGAAAAGTAAATACACAAAAAAAAACCGTCGCCTCCCGCTTGACAAAAATTCTATTACCACCCCCACGTGAAGAGTTCCCGAACTCATTTACCTGCCCAGATGTTTAATGACGCCAGTGACCCCCCTCCACTTATCGCGAATTGATTGAAGTAGCTAATTACGAGGACAGAATAGAATATAATTGTCCCGGAGGGCCTTAGGTGCCCTTGAAACAGCCAGGGTAACCCTCTAAGGATCCCTTTTAATGTATTATTTAAAAGCACTCAGCATCCATGGAGAACTCCGACATTTTGCGGATTGACTTTGGAAAAATTTAAGAATACATCCTTCCATGATGATGTATCGCCCGAGGACATGACATGCTTAACTTCGGTCTTTCTTGGTTTATTCTCAATAATAAATTACTTGCCTTGTACTCTCGCTGCACTGTCAGGGGATGAAAAGGTCCTGTGATGTATGAAATTTAAGGAGACTCTGACAAGTAACATGACATACTCACTATAATTATTTGTACCCCGTGCTGCTTCATATTTGCTTTTGCTACTCCTGCACGGCGAGACCTTCGAGTGAAAACAAGAGACGGGGATGACCTTTTGACGGAACATCTTGTCAAACAATTCGAGGGGATGTGGCAAATGTGAGTAGAGTTTGCGGCATTCGTTCGTGGCTCATGGGAATTCTTAATTAACACGCATTACTAGGCATAAATAGTTAATGCTTTGGTTGTGGATAAATGCGAATGGGAGATAAGAGCATACGTACGTTGTATCTGAAAGAATATGTTTCCGATTTAATTTCTTCCTGAAGGAACGCGTGTATGATTTGCATGAGTAATTGTAAGTGGACCTGCAACACATACCCTTCGCTGTGTACATGCGCTTTGAGACACAGGCACCACCATATTTGGTACAATGGCGGATATAAATAAGACATATTTGTGGCATAGGTGTTGAATTTTCGTACATTATTTAGATCATTGGTTGTCGTAGGACTACTTGCAGGACTGCGGTCTTACTTCAATTTAAAAAACAGTGACAGTGCATTTTTTATTCCTTTTCGCTTATATTTTAAAAACGTTTAAAGCTTGTGTTTAGCTCAACCTTAAATCGAGTTCACCTTTTTGGCTTAGTTCATTAGGTCTTGCAGTTAAATCTGAACTTAGTTCAATTGAGAATCGTTTATCGCAGGCGAACGAAAAATAAGTCTTGTATTGCCATCATTTGGTACAATTTATATACAAGTAGCTTTTTTTCATCAGATGTGGACAAATCAATCAAATCATGAGACAAAGTACGAAGAAAAAGGTGTGGCGTGGGAACAAATTATAAATGAATTTATGTGAACAAGTGGATGTCAGAAAGACACTTAGCTAGAAATCAGCATATTTTTTAGTAAGTTTCCGCAATTTAAACATATCTCACAGCAGTGGGTGACAGTTCGGTTAAATCATTCATAGTATTAGGTTTTGGTGGCCCTTGGCCTTTGGGGAATGTGCATCGACCCCATCGCACATGAACATCGACTTCTTGGTTCGATCTTTGGTCTGTACGACAGAAATTATTTTCACGGTCCCACCTCTTTCGAGTCACTGACAATGCTCAGAGAGTATGGATTATTGTCTAGAAGAAGCTTCTCAAACTTGGTCGTTCGAAGTTGGAGCTGTTCCTGAACATCCTTCAAATGATGGCAATAGGTTTCTCAACCTTGGAGGCAGAGCACCCCTGGCAACAAATTTATCTCCCGCAGTCTCTATCTATATACAAGTCCAGTGCAATGATAATGTTTTATTGACAAGCCGTCGTGGAACCCCAGAAGTCCGTGGACCAGAGTCTAAGAATGCCTGCAATAGACAATGCCTGATGCCTCTGAAAGAGATGGATATCATTCAAGGGAGTGTCTTTTGGACTGCTGCACTATCTTGAAGCCTTGGATTATCCCGTACTGTAGAAATATCGTAAAAAGTGTATGTAATACGTACGAACAATAAAATGCCACCAATTAATTTACCAATTTGTGCGTCTTGGACATATAAGCACATAAGTTGTTTCTTGTTGACATGTAGTTATGTCTCTGGTGAATGGCGCTACAGCCCGTAGAGGACCAGAGCCTAGCTAAAATGACTCTAAAATGAGCAAAGTGCACCCATAATGAAAAGCAATTGTTGTTGAAATGTGAATGTTGCCATGTTTGACATAGACGCATGTAACAAACCACCCTTCACCTCTCAATAATACAAGAAAAAGTGATGAAAATAAAAAGGAACACTAGAAAAATCACCTATTATCAGTGATTTACGTTCATGGCTATCTTCGCTTCCTCAAATTGATGCACTTCCCAGGGATCGGCTATACAGATGAGAGACAGCGACCAGTTGGATTCCCATTCAACTTATTTAATTTATGGAATAAATCTGTAAAACCACACTGGGTTTTCATGACAGATTACTTCCAAAGTTCGTGATTCATCTTCATCTCCTAGCACATAGCCAGCATCGAAGAGGATCAGTCAAGTGTCTCAAAGGTGTTCACTCAGCTTCTCTAAACTAATTCCGTTCACTCGGGAGGGGGATATCGATTCTGTGGCAAATATATGTGGACGATTTGACCTTAAGTGTCAATAAATTTACCCTCAATTTGTTTCATCATCTTTCACATAAAATTGATGATACTTGAGTCCTTAATAATCTCCCGTGTCACGTTGATGAATTAACAACACTTCGAAGTGGTCGGCTACCACAAAGCGATTGTCCGTTGGGTTCCACTTGGAATTATGTTGTACGTATGCGTGTGCGTCGGAATGTAATCGTGTGACAAGCATAAAAGACTTTTATTGGTCGGTTAACAGTCGGTATCATCCAGCACTTATCCGTCCAACACTTGAATTCCGGTTTAAGTGCTTGGTGGTAATTTTTGTCCGTTTTACGATCTTTTTTCCCCCGATTGTGGTTTGTCGTATGGCGAGGTGTGCAAAAGATGGTACGTCCATGATTATGTACTGTCGTTCAATCAGTTCAATCAATCTGCGAGTCGATTGTTTCACCCTCAAGGAAACCACTAAAATTCCAAAGTTTATTTATGTCGTGTTCAGGAGGAGTGTGCTTTCATTGCTTGCGATGTGGATCCGAAAATAACTATGCTTGTGCGAGAAGATGTGGGAAATGGTGGGCGCTGAACTGAAATTACGATCAATCCATCATGGGTGTATTGATTCCCCCGTTTCGAAATATCATGTCTATGTCTCCTTTATTCAGCTTCAATCAATATGAAAATGTAGGCAAGGGTGAGAGAGCAAAGATTGAAGAACTATTCGTTCGGAAGGTTTCCCTATTCAGAACATTCATTCATGAATATAATCTGCCTAATCAATACCGAGTATCTTGGAGTTCAATGGAGCTTGATTGGCACAATGAGCAGACATTTATTCCATTACATTTTGGATATGACTTCCGGCATATAACTTAGTCATTCAACCATTCGAAGGACAGGTGGGTATGGGCACAGTCAAGTGCATATCGTCCTCTTTGGCCATAAGTCCCTGCCACTGCAACGCCGACAGGATTTCAAAGTTCGCGTGGGAACTACAGGCTGCAACTGGCAGAAACTTTTCGTAGGGAGATGAAAATGATTTGAAAAGAGGTATTTTTCTTCGTTTCGTTTCGCTATTTTCGCAACAGAGCATACGTCCGGTATGGATGTACATCACATTGCACAGGAGCCATGGATAGGCGGAGGTCGTGTACAAGGGTGGACTGGCATACGCAGAGACAAACGCAATCTCAATCATTCTCAAATGAGGTCATTTTGTAAATGTCAATTGTTACCGCTTTCTGGATTGTTTTTTCCCAAGAGCAAATAACGAATGCCCAAGCGACCATCTGAGTCAGAGTTCTTGATTCGAGGAATCCAAATCGCCAGTCGACAAAATACATTCCTTGACAGTCGTGATATATTGAGGTGGACGGTAAACAAAACCATCAGCGGTCCCTTCGAGGGAAAGGTCCTTCATCAAATGGTCAAAGTTCAGCCCGCGAGGAAGGAGGACCGGAGCAAAGTTAACAAGACTGTAAATTCTAAGAACCTCAACGTTGTTGATGTTGAACACCTTAATGAATTGAACATCAATAACGTGTCTCCAAGTTCCCAACCTATAGTCCAAACCGTGGAAGACTACACTACCCCACATGGCTGCTTTCAATTACACTCAAAATGATAAGTGAATACCTATTCGCACACGGAACTTTTAATGATTACGTTTAAATTGATTTCAATTTTTCATTAACTTGCAATCAAGCCAAAGAATGGGAACTTTCGTTTCTTTCAAAGCAGAAGCCACTCTCAAAAGTAAATCAATTCGAATTAGCCAAACCGTCTATGAAATTCTAAAATGTTCCTTTGGGTTAATTAGCAAACTTTTACGAATAATGATCTCAATTTGTTGGGACTGAAAGTTTTTCTTCGTGAATTTAATTAAGAGTACTAATAAAAGTAACTGCCGGTGTAGTGGCTGAAGGTTTCCTGCAGGAGCGCTGTTGTTTTGTGCCAAAGAAAAGTTGAGGAATAGATCATAAAAGCCAGAGGGAGAGGCACTTGTCACGTTATAATCTCTTTTTTTTCTTCGTTTTGTGAATCTGGTTACTTATTAATTCGAAAGAAATAAAAGCATATTCGAAATTAAGGTGGTTTTAAATTCCCCTCGCAATTATTTCCGTCCTCGTTAATTAAGTAGAAAAATGTTTTAAACAAAGGTTCATCATTTTATTTGTTTTCAACTTTTCTTTACCATACATTTCCATTAATATTATTTAGTTGTAGGGCATGCATTGTCTTGAGGGTATTAACATGAAGCCCTACCACGAGTTAACTAAATACCGCACCATTTCCGATTCACCCGATCGTCGGCCGCTCTCTATTCTACTTAAGAGGGTAGCTCATGTTGATATTGGAGTCGATTGAGGAAGGGTATCATTTTTGTTCCGCATGCAACAAATGCAACTTAGCTCGTCAAAGACTGGCTTCTGTCTCAGTTGTCGGCTTACTCACTATCTAGTGTCCACCTCTGATTAGTCTTCGAAGAGGGTTATACGACGTTTGTAGGAGAATTCCACTTTCTGTCGCAGATTTTATTAATGAAGGTAACAAGAAAGCAATCTGTGCCTTTACTCCATATCCGAGTAACAGAATATTCGGTAAAAAATTGAGACCTAACTCCAAGCCAATCCTGTAAACGGCAATTATCGAGATAATCGTGACATATAAGAGCCGAATATAGTGGCAGTATTTTTTCTGAAAGCCACCGACGTAAAATCTCAAACGAGAATACAGAGACTTGCATGCCAAGGCGTCATAGGAGCAATTTCCACTGCTTGAACGGTAGGCATAAACGTCTTAGTAGAACTCCTTCCATTTCACCTCTAAAGGCAGATGACTTCTGCAAAGTGCGTCAATAGAATCACAAAATCCACTGGTTGGCTTCTAAGCTCTGCTGATGATGCAAGTATACTCCGCAGGCTACAAATTTAACAATTTCAGAACGAATACATTCCCTGTTCCCTGGCTTCGAAATACGCTTGCAGTAACTATACCAAGCCACGTCAAATGCATCGGCGGCATTTTCTTCAAATGTGGCAAGCATGCACAGTTCTATTAGAATCTCTGATTATGGTAGCCTTGACGAGATGATCGTTGGAGCACTAATTGGAATGAATACGACACTAACCCAAAGCTTCGTATGCAGAGGCTGCCGTGACGAAAAACAAAAAAGATATTTTTCACTACATTAGCCAGCAACCAATGCTTCCTATTCTCTCTACTCCCTATCGCAGTGATGAAGGACTTAAACCAAACGAACACTACACCGTTGCACCTCGCTTGACGCAGCTCTTTTCCCAATTCTGACAGTGTTCCTGCTTTTCCACAGGTGAATACTCCTTTCTTCCGAATCGTGGCGGATAACTACGTGTAGTCGGGGATTTGTGTGTTAATTCCCTCCACTTCACGTGTTGTGAACTAGTTTAGTTATTTTAGCGCAGTTTTGGTAACTGGTAATGTGGATTGTAGGGTGACGTTTATATTTTGCTACAATTGCAAATCTTCTTGCTCTCCTATGCGTGCTCCGGCTCGTGTCAGAAGAGATGTTCCCCCTATGGGACTCCCAAGGGATCCCCGCCCTTACCAACATACATGGCGTGGCAATGTATACGCACTACTGTATACTAACTCTTTTTAAGTGCTGTTTACACTTGAGTGGCTTCCGTGGCCGTGTGGGTATGTTCGTCGACCCCAAACTCGACGTCGTAGGTTCGATGCCAGCTCTGAGCGACAAATATAATTTTCACGACCCCAACTCATTCGAGTCACTGTCAATGCTCAAAGAGAATTTCCTGTCTATAAAAAGCTTCTCAAACTTGGTCGTTCGGAGTCGGCGTAAAACAGCACGCACAACACGAGTGTTTGCTGAGAAGCTAGGCTTAGCCCTATACGGACTGTAGCGTTTCCCGTATTATTATTAAAGTATAAATATTTGCGATAACGTCACACAGGGCCTCAGTAGAACTGTCCAGCGCACCTTATACACAATACACACCATGTTTTCATGCGTTTAGTCAGTTCAGACTCTCAAAGCTTAGAATGTTGTTCATTGTTTCAGTATACATAATTTAAAGCACGATATATCATTTATTCTTCACGTGCTGAGTGGTTGTTAAAGAAATTTCTTTCCTCAGTAAATGTTTTCCATATAGTTCCACATTCGTTTGGTAAAATAAAATAGACTGTAAGAAGCCTTGTGGTATTCCAACTCTAATGTATAAGAGGAGACAATATTCGTTACTCCATATTCAACACTGATCTACCTAATTAGATTGAATTTGAAAACGAAGGATAACGTGCAGCTTGTATGTAGAAAATTAGTACTTATTTTCCGGAACTGCACAACTTCTCAAGTGAACTTGAGCACAGCCTCTACAGCAAAGCACTAGCTGTTGTATCACCTGTGGACCGTTCCCATAGTTTCATGTCGACGCTGAAACACAAAGCTTGATAAGCATTTTCTAGACTACTTTCAATTACCTGTGAATGCACTTCATTTTCGAAATCACTTCCTCTCCTGTTTTCTCTTCAATCACCAAAACGTGTACCATGCATGGGTACATTTGAAACAAGATTACCAAACCATTAATGGCACGTTTAGTAAAATTATGCTCATCAGCTAATTCTTCCCCGCACGAAGTTATTATCTTTGGCCAGTCACAAACTTGCTGGCAAACTTTCACTGGGATCATACGGGAAGGATGCATGGAGGAAACGTTTCACACACGCGATGCCATTAGCTACCCTCACAATTGTCATTGTCGCAACCATTGAACCCTTTTCAAAATTTAATATCTTCCACTGGGAGAGCTGTGTGTGCGAGAAGATTTTGTCTATGACCTTTTCCGTTCCATTAACGGGGATGATACGTGCGAATGACAGCCAGGAGGAGGGTATTTCTTTTTTTCCGGCATCCTCATAACTTGACAAAATCTGCGTGATCAAGGGTGGTTGTAGGATGACACTCTTTGTTCAAATCAACTTTCGCATGCAATCATGTGTCGTGGAAGGCTATTCAATTGGGTGACAGTTCACCACTGCAAGATTGTAGCATTGTCTGGAATTTGGAAAATGTGAGAAGGTTTGGTCAGGATTGCGTGATGTAGTTCCTTGTTGTGGTATTCATTTGGTTCCCAATCGCTTCCTTTTTCTCATGATTTAATCTTAGCATAAACTTGTCATTAAAATGCGGAAAGTGGAATCACTGGAAAATGTTTTAGACGGTGCGTGTCACGCATAATTCGAGAAGGCTGTAATAGGCAATTTGATTGTGATATGGACCTCACAGACATCCCAACCAATCCACAAACCCGTCTTGGACTGGTCATCTTGGTTGTGAGTCTAGAACTCCCGCTTCCTTTCCCAACTTTTGTGTTTTCAAGCACTGTGGATAATATCTATCGAAACGACGCAACCGATATCATCCAGTCTCACTACACCGGAAATGTTGGCCGAGACATCTCAGGAGAAATCTCTTTTTCCTCGAAATTCAGGTCGATGCCCACCCTCCTCCGAACGGAGTACAATGGCAAGCTCTACACGACTCTATTCGATTTGGTTTCCAATATGTGCACCTGTTCTTGGGAACTCCGAAGCACCTATGAATATTGTATTTCAATTTTTAACGCATTATGGAGCAGGAGTATTCTCCATTCAAGTTTTTCAATTTCAAAACTACTGGGATAGAAGAACAGAACACTGGAAACACTGCCTCTTACCATCACAGTCCGTGACATGTGGTGTCCTTTGCTGGGGGAAGGGGTGGATTTATTGTCAGCTTATTTACATGTTTCTCGAAATCCCTGCAACAGGGGAGCTCCTTGTCACAGTAGATGCCATGATTGTTCGAATTTTGAAATCCAATTTTTGAATTGTTCACTGGCACGGAATATTTGTTTTATTTTTCTTGTCATCAGTGGTGAACTGGTGTGACTTTCTTCACTTTTGTGTTGGCAGCACTGATCGTTGTGACAGCTAATTTGAAAACTGAAACTTGATCCGTTGAGTATACTCGTACACGTCGAAGAAGCGCGTGCGGGTTGAATTTCGGTGTTATGGTTCATTTCGAGGAAATTCGTAACCAAATCTGGGTCAGGGACTGTTCTTACTTCTGGTTAAATGGGGAATCGGCAACGTCGCAAAAGGGAGGTATGTCGCGTTGATAAAGTCGACTGCATTATCCCTTTAGTAACTAGTGTGATGTCCTATTTCAACGCCGGGTTCGAGGTATTGTTGAAATTGTTTTAAACCCTTAAACAAAGCGTCATCAGATTTAAGGTACGCCTGACTGCCTATTCAACAATATAGATATCTAGCACTAGATGGTATGAGCTATTAGCAAGAGCATGTGGAGAAGATGATGAAGATTTGATAGAGGTAGCAATTGTTGCCGAATACTGTCAAGCGTCGCCCAACATCACAGATCCGTTACCAAAACTGCGGTGAAACAACAACTAGTTAACAACGCGTAAAGTGGAGCGAATTAACACACAATTACCAGTTGACGTCGTCCTGCACGAATCGGGGAAAAGTGAAGGAATATTCACCTGTCTGGAAAGCAGTAACAACAGCAGACCATATTCCGAATCAGAAGACGAGAATAAAGCATTCCCTGGAAGCAAAGCGAACAGCTCGATGTCCATATTAAAACCACCCAACAAAACGGGAAGGGAAAGAGAGCATTGAAAGCATCTGCATAATAGCACACACAGCAGGAGCGGTGATGTAATCCCGTGGAAATCGTCGGAGAGCTGCGTCAACCGAGGTGCAACGGTGTAGTGTTCGTTTGGGTTAAGTCCTTCATCACTGCGATAGGAAGTAGACAGACTAGGAAACTTTTGTTCTCACTGTTCCAGGTCACCCTTGGCATTAAAAATGTGAGTGAGCACTCGAGAATATGCTCGTTTTAAGAGGTTGGGGCTTGCCGTCACGAAATGTAAGGTGGAGACTCCCTGCGTCACTGGGAAAAAAGTGTGCACTTTCGTTCTTTTACCACGGAAAGCGTTGATGATGAAGAAGCAAGTTAACCTGTATTACCAACGGAATCTCAGTTAACTATCAGAAATGCCCTAAGATTTAGGAGATCAAAAAGAGCAAGAAAGCGATAAGGAACTATTAGAATTGTTGAAGGAAGTGTTTGATAGTACGATTATCACAGTTACGCCCGCAGACATCTATACCAACATCGAGTCTGACCATCATACAGCACATTTATTTGAAGAAGAAGAGTGCGTTGCTATTTATACAGGGATTCGTGTTCGCTGACCTTCCAAAGAAATCCTCAAACTAATTTAATTAACAATCATACACGCCCGCGGCATCAATTTTGATTAAGGGAAAATCAGTGGTCACACAATGCGTTAAAAGAGCAAGCAAATTGTAATTAAAAACATTTCAACTGATTAACCCTCTCAACTCGTTGCGAGGGTACACATCAAGGGCACACATCGATCCATATTTTTCCATGTTCTATTAGGTAGTAACTTCAGCAGTTACATATATCCGTCATGTCAGTTTGGGAACTGTCAGTTGCATTTTTATTTATTGTTCATCGTTCACCCTTCAGTATTGTTGTCATATTTTAAAAATTTTATAAAAAAATTAAAGTAATTAAGTATACCATATTCCACCCGACATCAACTGTCAGCCGAGGTCATCATTCGCCGTAGTGTTGACTATCTCCACACAACATATATACACACGCCGAGATGCATAAAAGGAGTGCACTGAACAGAACACTGGATAGGTTTTGGAAAGTGTTGATAAATTCCGATCTTATTCGAGACGACATCGTTCAAAATAGCTACCTAAAGGCCTGTACATCAGACGCTGAAGGGTCCACTGTCACTCTTCACAGATGGATCCAGGTTTGGGTGCTGCGATCATTTGAATTTCCAGCTATCTCTCTAATTACCGAACCTTTGTAGCGTTTCTAAGCGGAAACTATAATTTCTGTTCTGGCAAAAAAACAAACAATGTGATATCAAGGACCTATATAGTCATATATTCTGACTACTAGGGTCAAACGTTTGAGTTCAGTCACCTTCAACTCCAAGACTTCCCTAAATTGCCACCTATCTCTCAACGATGTGGCCAAGGATTTTAATATCCTACTTATGTGCCTGCAGTGACAGTTGACATTCCACAGAATTGCCTATCGTACGTACAATCTGTTTACTATTTCGGGCGATCCACCATCCATGCCAATCGCTACTAAGTTTGAAACAAATTGCGGATGGTCAACTGGAACAGGATGGCTAAAAACCAAACAACTCTGGCCCATGCTAAACCCTAAATGATCGTTTAGTCTGATCAATATGAGCAGGCCTACTAATAGAAGTCACATTGACGTGCCATAATATGAGATTGCGCTATCAGAACTCACTCCACTAGACTAGGCATCTCCTACAAAGACTTCTGCTATTGTACACTTCCTAAGCAACTGCAGTATTCAGGCAGAGACTTCTGGAAGCGCACTTTTGATAACTTGGCTTAACAGCAGCAGAATTGCGTTACTTGCCAAAATAGCAACAACGGACAATTGCTTGCCTTCCGTTCTATTGCTCTATGACGTCTAAATGGGGTCTACAGTTTTGTACTGACTCCGAACGGGGGAATTTGACAAACTTTTTCTATTTCTCGATAGGTTAGTTGTCAGAGGGGTTGAAACTGCGAATAACAAAAATTACTCTTTTGGGGATCGACTTTCTAGAGGCCTGCATGAAAAGACTTATTTTTTTAGTCTGTATAAATGTGTTCACTACTTCAGTCCACTCCACTCGTGGCAGTCATTCGGTATAGAGTACACTGATAATGAGTATATCCGCATAAGAAAAAAACACTGGAAACCATTCGACCACCTCACCAATGAGTATTTGTTTGATTTCATCTGATGGATGATCTATCGGAAATGTCTCCATTTCTGTACATAGAACAGAATAGAGAATAGACAGAATAGACCTTGTAACGAGTGGACGTGTGATTTTTCGTAAGTAGTGAAGTGATTTCTCAATTCTACCCCTACACGTGCATACAAGTTAAAATACTCTATGTCTTTACGTTCAGTCTACAATCTTGCATGATGTAGTCCAATGAGTGAATGTGTTGGAGGGAATGCCGTCGTTTGGTCAGGATCTCTCGAACAGGAATTGTTGACACAAGTTTTGGGTAGGGGCCTATCGCTTTTGGATTTTCGTACGGTTTCAGTCAAAATGTCGATGTTAATAGGTAGCATTATTCTTTTTAGCTACAATCGCTGTGTGATTAGACCTCTATGGCAAACCGACAAGAATTCTCACTCTAGATGACACATTTCGGGTTATGACCCTCCAACAAATGCTTGAGAAAAGTAAAGATATGGAAGGATCCAATCAAGTCACGGTGATTGGTGAGCATGTGACTGAATCAGTGGCTAAAAACTAATTGCAGAGTGTATCCTCTCGACTGCACACAAATAAAACCTTTTGATTTAAGTGAAAGTTAGATATGACTTAAGAAATACACTTTAGTTGCAGGTTACCATAACTTTGCTAGACCCTACCCTTTCGGCAATTCTCACTGCATCCTAAAAGACTTAAATCTCGACCAAAGTTACCAAAAAACACTCGATTCATTCCGTTTTAATTGTCTACTCAGTTAAAGTTCGTTTCACATTGAGTCAGCGTGCGCAAGTCCTTCGGAGTCATTCATCTAAAACAATCTCATTTAACGAGGAAAAGATGGAATTCGTACTTCACCTTTCGGGCGAGCAATCCGATACGTAATGTCATTTCATACCTTGATGCCTGCTCATTAACCTTTGCGCTGCTTATGATCAAGAAAGAACGAAGTTTCCTCATGCGAATGTCATGATGTAATTAATTCAATTTATCTTCAACTTGTTCCCAAAATCCCAGAATTCGTTCAGGACATAGTTGAGTTGAGAAATCCAAATGCCCCAAATTGGATGGCGAAGTCAATGAACAATTAAATTAGACTCCTTTAGCATTTTAATCATCGCCTTTCTGGTGTGGGCCGGGAAGGTCTTCAGACGAGGGACCTCTGGGAGTTGCAGAATTTTAAGCTGTCCTTATCCTTCATTAAACCGAGGTCAAGTAATTCAGTGCGCACAGATATTCGGTTTTATTTTTTTTCGGTGACGCTGAACTGAACCGAAAACGTTTCCTCTTCCAGGCGTCCATTGACACAAGGAGGTCCTTTCACAGTACATCACGAGAGGCGTTGGCAGAAAAATGAAATTGCTAACTTAACGTCTTATGCCAGAGAATGTAATTTTCAACACCCGCAAAATAAATGGGAATTACGTGTGGATGAGGATGTGGATGCCTCCGTGCTAGCTGGCTGCCTCACTCCATGAAGGCTATCACTGTCGGAAGCGTACTCCCCGCCTGCGTCGAGCCATGAATCGAGTCACTCTATCACATCACTGTTGGTATTCCACTTGCGGTAGCACACTGCACTCTCGAGTAGTTCATGTGTGTGTTTTTTCTGTTCCCAGCCACTCGCAGGCTGCATTTAATTTATCCAATCTTTGTGGTCCTCAAGGAATCACTTGGATACGTGTGCGGAGGAGCCCATTGAAATTGATGTCACGAATGTATTAGCCCTGGGATTTGGTCTGTGTACGCGGGGAATATGCTTTTTAATATGGCACAATTGACAAGGGACATAAAAGAGTTCGTATATAAATTGCATGCGAAGGCGGCTGCTCCTGCTGTGGTGGGACAGGGACATGGACGCCGACATACATGGATGTAGATACTCTCTGCGAACATGGGGACATTATGATTTTATTTGCAACCCAGTACAACGGTGGATGTTCACAGTTTGATGGTGCAGGGTTTTGCGGGTTGGCCACATAAAATGTAGTGCCGCCGGATTTGGCTACAAAATGCGGTACTTTGTGAACGATATCATGTTTTGTTTGCCAAAGGACCATTTTGTTTTTATTCCTTTATAAAGGAAAAAGATCCACGTTCACCGATGGAAAACATTGTGGGTTATGCAGAAATTACTTTTCTGGAAGTCTGTAGAGCTGTGCCAGTCATCTTCTCTAGCATTGGGTTGCTTGTGCAGCGTTGCATCATTCAGTGTACATTGTGGATAGTTCTTAAAGTTTTCATAGAAATTTTGCATTTAGGCGGGATTGTTGACAGTAAGAGGACGAGAGAGCGGCGGCCTGTCGATAGGAGGTCACCCCACGCCGTTTAATATCACTCTTCATATGGTCTTGATGCAGGAGGGCATCAGCTCAGCGAGCACAGTCATGGTGAGGAAAACATGCCGAGTGGTGCAACAGACATGCTAAGCACAAGATCTGTTCACAAATGAAGGCAGGGTTTATTTAAGAAGCTTCACCGGAAACTGGGTCTGGTTTGAAGTGTGGTATAATTTGAGTGATAGAAAAACTGTGTGTCATCAATGCAAGCCAGAATAGAGGCTGGGAGTAGTCTGATGTCAGGAAACAGGATGTGCACCACTTTTACCTCATTCAGATTGGAGACAGAGATCCTGCCTGACAATTCGCAGTTTGCCTCTAACAATCACTGGGCAAGCACAAACTATTTACTGCAGTTCCTCTTACTGCTACGTCGTTACGGCTACGGCACACTAAATATTGCTTTTCAGTGCAGCACTGTTGGTTAATCGAGCCTACATATCAGAAGGTCATTGGTCTTGAAAGAATGTGTATCTACATGTCGACTTTTTCACACGAGGAAACGAGACCAGAGAATAATCGTGGGGAAATCGACACCATCTTCGTGATGAAGATAAATCTGTGAGGAAGGACTCAATAGGGATGTTTGATTTGGGATTCCCTGAAATCTCAAGTAATAAGTGAATTAACGTTGCTACTGGGTTACTATCTTGAGGGTTAAAAGGGAACTCACAGCGTTTGATTTTGAATTCATTATTTGAACGAAAGTTTCTTTTCATGTGGAAATCTAAAAATAGGAGTTTAATGGTACTTCGACTTCGAGATTGTTACAAAGGGAATAGGCTATGATGGCTCCTTCATTTCATTCACACCATTCCCTGTGTGGAGTGACCATACAGCGCTCTGTGGTTTAATTTGTGTGAAAAATACAGTGGACTCGACTTAAGTCGAATTGTCACGGGATATCAAAATGTTTTCAATTTAAAGGGAGTTTGACTTAGAGAGTGGTTTTGTATGGAAATTGAGGATAATGCAAAAATATAGTTAGCAAACAATTTGAGTCAACTCTACTCTTTTTTTTTCATTTCTTATGAACACATTTTATGTATATAACACAGGGTGGGCATTCGTCTTCAAGTCAATAGATTTGATAAGGGCCAAGTCGCTCGGAGAAAGAGACATGCCGATGATGTTGAGATCATCGGAAGCACACAACGGGCTGTCAGCTGTCGTTTGTGAGCATCGAGAAGGAAGCAGTCATGATGGGGCTTGCGGTTAATTAGGGTAAAGCAAAGTATATGCTGCCTACGAAAAAATCCACCAACACCGACGTCTTGAACAAAACTTCCCTATAGACAGCTATAACTTAGAAATAGTTAAAGGCTTTGTCTACCTAGGCTCCGAAAACAACACACGCAATGACAACACCGCGGAGATTAAATGGAGGATCACGTTGGCCAATCGCCGTATTTTCGCACTTGAAAGGCCACTGAGGAATTAAACTATCTCTCGAAGAACCAAGATATCAATATTTAAGACCTTGATAGTTCCAGCCCTGCTGTATAGCGAAGAAGCATGGACGCTAACTAAATCGGACGAAGATATCCTTGGTCTTTTCGAAAGAAAAGTCCTTCGAATTATCTTCGGTCCCGTATGTACAGATGGTGTTTGGAGGAGGAGACTGAACGACGAGCTGTACGGGCTGTACAGCGACATCGACCTGGTCAAACGAGTTCGAATCTCTAGTCTCAGATGGCTAGGCCAATTAGAGCGAATGGACACCAGTGCTCCGGCCCGGAAAGTATTCGACTCCAACCCCGAGGGGCAACGCGGTAAAGGAAGACCACACCTTCGCTGGCGCACGCAGCTAGAAGGGGATCTGGATAAGTTGAATGCGCGAGGCTGAAACCAGCAGCACAACACCGAGCTAGATGGAGAGGTGTGCTGGCCGAGGCCCAAGTCCACCCCGGACTGTACCGCCAGCCAAAGATGAAGAAGGAGAATTGAGTTAAACACTCTCGGCCACAGCAGCCACATTCCAACTCTGTTCAAGCTTGCAGCAACTCATTTCTGATACTGACCTTCTGTTAGTTGTTTCTGCAGTGAAACAGCAGTTAATGTCAAAATAACTTATGATTTAAAGTAAAACACCAGATTGCCTACCCAGGGCAGAGTTTGCAGTTTTTAAATGCTGCTGTGTTAACATTTCCGAAAGACACCATGCTCCGAAGTCGATCAACAGAACTGTGGCAGCGGTGTTGATAGAAATTGCTATTGTTAGACCACGTACCTACCAATCATCGTCCTCAAACCAATAGATTTGATAAGGAGCTAAGTCGCTCGGAGAGAGAGTAACGGGCAAGAACAAGGGCATATTGTTAACCCATCAAGGTGAATAGCCAGGCGCTAGCTCAGTCCTGCTCTATGGCGCAGAGACATGGACGCTATTGAAAGCGGATGAAGAAGCTCTTGGTTGTTTTGAGAGAAAAGTTCTGCGTACGATCTTTGGTCCTGTTTGCGTTGATGGCGTTTGGAGGAGAAGGTTCAACCACGAACTATACGGGCTGTACAGCGGCATGCACCTAGTTAAGCGTCTTCGGATCCAACGCTTAAGATGGCTAGGTCATGTAGAGCGGATGGACACCACAGCTCCGGCCCGAAGAGTCTTCGACACCGAGCCATTGGGACAGCGCAACAGAGGACGTCCTCGCACTAGATGGCGCACACAAGTGGAAAAGGACCTCAACCAACTTGGTGTGCGCAACTGGAGGCAGCTGGCGAAAGATCGTGCTGGCTGGAGAGGCATGTTGGTTGAGGCCCAGGTCCACCCCGGACTGTAGCGCCAATCGAAGAAGAAGAAGAAGAAGCTCAGCCCTTTAAACCGAGCATTCAATTCCGACACCACCGATGCCGAGTGAACCTGGATAGTGGGAACAATCCATGTCAAGGCGATCGGAGTTATTCACATTAGCCCTCGAATTTATTTGAAATAAAGTGCCTCAAAATAAATTATATGGAATTTCCTATATGTGTTCTAACATCCTCCCAGTTTGTGCCTTTGTAACTTGCTTTTGCAGGCGAACTTATGTATGTACGTATTACCTACAATCAAATTCTGGAGTACCTAGCAGTATTCCTTAAGCAATCACATTGGGTCGTGCGGCTTAAAGGGCACACTTCTTCTACTTTGGCTGGCGCCACAGTCCTGGGTCTCAGGCAACATGCCACACGGTCTAGCGCGGACTTGTGCGAGTCGCTTCTAGCTACTTACGTTCAACTTATTGAGGTCCCCGTCTAGCTGAAAGACAATAACATCACAACTTGAACAAGCTTGATGGAGAAACTAATTCCAACAAAAACTACGGCGCCATTCAAACTAGAAGAAGTGGATTTATTAAAAAAGCGCTACCGAAACTAAAAGGAAAGGATTTTTTGTTTGTTTGTGAGTTTTTTGTTAAAGTTGAGAATTTTTCTCTGTTTGACAATAAACTCGTGGTTAATCACAAAAATAAGCAATTATCCTCTTACATAACCTTAGTGTGTAATTCTGAGGACTGTGGTGACCGCGAAAGGAATTTCCGTGTAATTGGATTAACCCAAGCATCCACAATCACCATAAATCTTTAAGCGATTTCATATTAAAATATTATTTCCGAAAGCAGTTCGGCTTGCGGATTTAACACGTTGTTTGTTTCAGTTGTGAGACACCCCCCCTTTGATGCAGTTCCATTGTAGAGATAAATCCCCAAATTTATTTATTCAATATAAAATTAACCGGCAGCATGCAACCGAATCATCCTGCACATCGTTGAACCGCAGTGTGGTTTAAATTCATTACGGTATGTCCATTAATCTGACGTATGTTGATACTCATTTTTACACTTCAAAGTAAACTGCAAAAAGTTCATGGAATGACCAATAAATCACCGATTAAACAGTTGAATCGTAAATTTATCACATTACTGAATCGAATTCTGCCAATGAAAAGCTACTGTACACAAGTGGTTACATACCTAATTGAACTTGATTACGCCGTATTCACCATAACACTGTGTGCTTGGAATTACGTTCTGTTCTCAGAAAGAAGGTCTCAATTCAATTTTTTCGCACCCACAACGTGTATAAATGTAAATGTATTGCGGCAACATATTTATGAATATCACATTAAAAATTTGCATGCTGTATGTGGTTTCTTCGAAAAAACCGAAACCGAATTAAAGTCTGCAGCAGATGCCAACAGTTGTTACAGGTGTATTCTGCGATGTCGGTGTGCAATGAACAAAAATTACACATTTTCTTCTTTGATGTTTCAAGCACTGATCGCGTTATGATTGATTTATGAGGCGTTTATTATACTGAATGGAATCGTTGGTATTAATTTAATTAGACTTTGGTACGAGTGAAGTAAAGTTGTAAGCACGCTAAGGCACCCAGATGATAATGATTTTGGCAGAATCTGCATGGATGAAGAGGAGGAAGAAAAAACTCATCACATTCTTTACTCCTGTAGTGCTCTTTCTAGTCGTAGGTTCCTACACCTAGGAGCCTACTACTTCAGCGGCCGTAACGAGCTAAATAGTGCCAGCATTGGCTAACTAAATCGCTTCATTAGTAGCACCAACTGGTTTCAGTGTTAGGAGAAGTTAATCCGCGTGGGGTCACAATGGGCCTGCCTACCTTGACCTGAGTGCGACCGTCCTTTAGCAGTCAACCACTACAACCTTACCTAGCCTAGGCACCCAGGCTTATTGACTGACTTTTCAATTGAACATCAATTTTTTATTCAAACTACACTAATAAACAAATAAAGGTGGCCCGTGGCGATGTGAGTAGGTATGCAAGTCGACCTCACTGCACTTGAATCTCGTCGTCTAGGTTCGATCCTTGGTATGTACGAGAGAAAAAAAAATGAGAGAAGAAGAGAGTACTCCTGTTTAGGAACTTACTTACTTAAGGTAGCGCTACAGTCCGGGGTAGACCTGGTCCTCAACCAACAAGCGTCTCCAGCCAGCTCGATCTTTAGCTAGCTGTCTCCAGTTTAGCACGCATAGTTGGTTGAGGTCCCTTTCCACTTGCGTGCGCCACCTGAGTTGGGTTTTCCTCTACTACGCCGTCCCTCGGGGGTGGATTCAAAGACTTTTCGGGCCGGAGCAGTGGCTTCCATCCGCTTTACATGACCTAGCCATCTCAATCATTGGATCTTCACTCTTCTGGCTAAGTCGATGTCGCTGAACAGCCCGTGTAGTTCGTCGTTATATCCCCCTCTCCACTCACCAGGTATGCAGACGGGACATCCGCTTTGACAAGCAGGACTGAGACAATTAAGATCTTGTAACGCGTTATCTTGGTTGTTCGAGAGAAGGCTTTGTTTACCAATTGCTTTCTTAGCCCAAAGAAGCACCGATTGGCAGGAGTTATTCTTCGTTTGATTTTAGCGCTGGTGTCATTGTCTGAATTGATAGCGGTGTCTAGGTAGATAAACTTTTTGACTACCTCAAAGTTCTATCTGTCTTTTCTGACCGTGACGTCGGTGTTGGGTGTCCTTCCTCGCTGATAGCATATACTTGGTCTTACCCTCGTTTACTGCTTTTCAAATCTGGTCAAGGCGCCATATGCCATTGGGCTCAAATTAACGGCACTGGGTATCAGAATAGACTTACCTAATGAGACCACGTACTCCTAGGAACGTCGCGTATGCTATCATATTAAGATAGCGGGTTGGAATGGTATCGCTTGGTTGGTTATGGACCTGTTACCCTTTAGGCGAATGTGGCCATTTTTGTCGTTGTGTGGTTATACATTAGGGTTCATGGTCCTTTATCTAATAAAGTTGTTTGTTAGATATACGGCTTGGCCAGAATATTCTTATTATGTAGCATAGCCATCAAACGCTTATATCTTTCTCGTGAAAGTAATGGTCACCCTCCAGGAACCACACCCATATAGTAGCACGGATTCAACGTTGGAACGGAAAAGTCTTAGCTTGATTCTTAAGCTAATTGCCTTGCCAAGTGTGAATAGTATTCCAAACGCAGATTTTGCTTTGAATATGCAGTTGGCTATATCCAATACGGTGTCCTCAAAGCCGGAGAGAATACTCGTTAAGCTTGTTCGCTACTTGTGCATTATACTCTTTTATCCCTTTTTGAGGAAGTTGTATTCCTACTTTCAGCTACCACGGCGAATGTATATCTACAGTCGTAGCTCCTGATCCTACGCCATATTCGCATTTAAAAGCGCTCAGATAACGTCTGGTCGAACGTTTGAGTTATGAGTATAAAAGTATTTTTAAAAAGCCCATAATCTAGAAAATAAGCGACTGTGGTTTTGAATGAATGTGTGTGAGATACATAAATAGTTTGCACGACTAAAGGCCCGTTCCCATGAGCGGCGAACTGCGAACGCGAACTTTCAGAAACAATCGCTTTCCAGCAAATACAAGCAAAAAGCAAAATCCAACAAATACAGCAAAATATGCAAAAAGATTGTAACTGAATTATGGAGTTTTTTCATTGACAAAAATGCCAATTAAAGTTAGTGCCCTTACTAATGATTTAAAAGTTTTTCTCTGCGAATCAATCATTCTCTCCGCGAACTGTCAATCTGATATCGCAACACCGGAACATAATGACAAAAAAATTCGTAATAACTCTATTGTCAGTTTGCACCCGTAGTTGGCTGCGAATGAGAAAACTCCATATATGAATGAAGTGACAGAGCTTGCGAATTTCGCAATTCGTGGCGACCTCATATGAATGGGCCTTAAGCAAAAGCTAAAAGTTCGTTAACTTCATCCATTCAAATGCATTCCACATATAGCCCTCACTCATTGTCTCGCTTCCTCTTATTAGGTCTTATGAGTTGTTAATAACAAGACCCAACGCACACAACGGATTCTATGGGCTTGGGCCTTTAAACCAAACGGAGCAGCTTCGAATTGCCAAAATTAGGTAAAAGAGATTCAAATGCTTAACTTTAAAACGCACTCACGGCATCGATCGGCCTACTAAAAGTTTAACACCCAATGAATGACAACGTAGCATTTCACATCTAAGAGCACCGCCATTAAATTCCGCAATGTCCTGCGGCCCTCACCACAAACACAATGAAAAACTAATTAAAGTCCCTAATCATCGCAGATTTGATTTGATAGGTTTCTGCCCTGGGTTAAGGTAATCAACGCGGACTTGTACTCTCAATTTGCGTATTTATAGGTCAAAGTTAATTAAAACCTTCGCAGAACTATGCGGAACAAATCAAATTGATGGGCCATTAAAATGTTACGTTCGATTGGAGACAAAGCGCCCAGGTCCCTCCATCCGGGGGTTGGTGGTGGTTTCAGTTTGAAAACATATGAATATTGTGCGGCCACCCAGAGGTACGTGTGTGCGTGTGCACATGCTTCTACACCGACAAACGGAATTATGAATTCCATTACGGTACACGGGACGTTTTAGACATCTTTGACATTTGGAGAATCTTGTGTTTTATCTGTATAATTGCTGTATCGCAACAAAAGCCTTAGTTCACAGGCCCCGGGGCGTACACATGCGATATTCTTTCCCCTCAACTTCGAGCAATATTAAACTTTTTTATGCTTCCATTAAATTTCGCTGGAATCAACGAGGGAAACGCTTAAATGCGACTCCACGTGGGGACAGGGAGAGGAGAAGGTGGGTGTCACTGGATATGCGACATGCGTTGGGATTTTGCCCGCAACACGCTCCCCGAAGCGTATTTCGTTGGCGGAACTAAATTCCTTGTAGGAATGCATTTCAATCGAAATCTGTGCTTCGTGGCCATTGACTGCTTGTGGCGGTGCTCTGTGCTGCGTGAGCTATTGTATGTATCGGGGGAAGCAATTCAGCTATTAGATTACACATTCCCGCCACCGGTGTGGAATATGCTCCCAGCGGCAATATCTGTCTCACAGAATCGTAGGCCTGTGTGTATATGCGACTCGGAGGAATAAATGTCGAAATTAAATCGATTTTGATTCAGACGTGGAGGGGGCCACACAACCTCAAAACCGATTTATCTGCCTCGCGTGTGATTTGGATCCGTGCGCTATTCAATGCTGGTCTAGAACATTCGAAGCAGGGGTGCATGCATGTTGAATTGTACTAGTGCATTTTAAATTAACGCCAGAGGCAACAACGGGAGACAATTTGTGACGGGCTACTCCGGAAATATAGAAACTAGCGCATTGCATTGACTTTTAACTCATCTGTCACAGTGACAGTTCTCCCTCAAATCGCGTGTGCATAGCAAGACACCTACTCCCCTCCCCGTCAACGAACAATAAATTGCATCAAAATTTCAAGAAACAAACCAACCTCCAATGGGTCTCACAATGTCCGCCCTCATTGGGCGGCTGTTCGGGAAAAAACAAATGCGAATTCTCATGGTTGGCCTGGACGCCGCCGGCAAGACAACCATTCTGTACAAACTGAAGCTGGGCGACGTTGTTACGACGATTCCAACCATTGGCTTCAACGTGGAGACGGTCCAGTACAAGAATATCTGCTTCACAGTGTGGGACATCGGTGGACAGGCGAAAATACGCCCACTGTGGCGTCACTATTTTCAGAATACACAGGGGATTATATTTGTTGTTGACTCGAGCGATAGGGAGCGGATTAGCGAGGCCGAAAAGGAATTGACTAACATTTTGCTGGAGCATGAGCTGCGCGATGCAGTGTTGCTGGTTTTTGCCAACAAACAGGATTTGCCAAATGCTTTGACTGCCGCCGAAATCAGAGATGGCCTTCGTTTAAATCACTTACGTCACCGGCCGTGGTACATTCAGGCCGCCTGTGCCCCGCATGGGCACGGTTTGTACGAGGGACTCGATTGGCTGTCTAACGAATTGGATCGAAGCAGCTCGAATCGGAATTTATTCTAAGGCATGTTTTTTTTTTCTGGCTGAATGTGAAAATAAAATGAAATGTGATGTGTTGATGAGATTACTTTCATTGTCGTTGCTTTCTTCTGTTAAATTTAGAGGCCATGTGAAGCGCATTTTGATGGCTTTTCACTCGTTGAGTGTCATTGGTGCTACATTGAATGTCAAAATGTCATCAAGTCTCAAAGTCGTTGTTTTCTTCTTGATTTGCGAAAAAACCGTGACAGATGTGAGTGCTAATGGCAAGGCAGCCGCTTACTTTGTTAATTGAATTAAGCTGTTTCAAGTTGATTTATGACATCGTCAATTGCGTGTTTAAATGCCTGAAACACAATAGTGCGGTGCTGCGTTCGACTTCAATGTTACGGAGGGGTGCGATGACGCACTGCGTAAATTAGCTGTTCCCTCTGTCTATCAAATACCTGATGAAAAATGTTGCATCAGCTGTTTTCGTGGGTGAAATGTCAAATCAAGAAATATTCTGCTCAAGCAATTGTAAGGACTTAATTACGGAAAGTGAATGTTAATAAAGCTAAAACAATTAAGAAATTGCTTTTTGGTGCTAATTTGGCGTGCTCATGCTACCAAGCATTTGAAATGTGGCAACAAATTATGTATCAATCAGAAAGAAGTTGGGGGGTTCACGAGCTTAATTCTTATTTTCTTTCGAAACTTTCCCCTTAGTCCGAATTCCAATTGATTTTGTCATTAAAACATAGTCAGCTCAGTTTATCAACGCACCAATCTGTCAAAATTTGTTCAACATGGTTAGATGGTCTTACATGTTACGTTGCCCTCACCGCTCTTATATTGTACTTACGTAGGTCACCGCAGTATTCTGTGCATGGCCATTGAATTGTGTGCGTTAGAAGCCGATGCAACGCACCACCGTGCTATTGTGTTTCAAGCATAAGGGAGTCGTTATATTCAAAATGCTGTTTGTTATTTTTTAGAGTTAAAAAAGCAAATAATCTGTTCGTAAATTTCGAAAGTATGGTCTGCAATTGTATGCTTTTGACCTGGATCTCAACCAACATGCCTATCCAGACAGCACGATCTTACGCCTTTCGCCATCTTTCGCCTCCAGCTGGGCGACCAAGTTTGTTGAGGTCCTTGTCTGCTTGTGTGCTGAATCTCGTTCGAGGACGTCCTCTGTTGCGTTGGCTCGGAATTGAGGAATCTTTGGGGAGGAACAGTGGTGTCCATCCGCTCTCCACGAGCCATCTTAAGCGTTGGATGGTTCGATTTTGTGTTGCTTGTATGATAATTTGTGATAGTTAATCTCTTAAAGTTGCTCCCGTCTTATAACCATTGTGATGGTCACGAAAAACATGTACATACTGCACATCCAACGTAGAATCGTCATTAACAACTATTTGCGCTTTAGTTTTTGGAGTCAAAACTCTTATTCTGCAGTCCTGCCATAAGGAGCTGAAGGATGAATATCAAAAAAACAGCTGAGCGTTAGTACTAAAAATGTTTCATCGGAAGTATGGTACTGGTCTTGTGAGAAGGTGAATGGAACAGATGTTATAACTGCGAACTCTACTATATGTACCGAGATGTGCATGTGGTCCGGAGGGTCAAAATTCGGTCGACTGCACTGTCTCGGCCACATCGAGGTCACGTCATCATCAACGTTCCACCCAGTAAAGCCTCCGAATGCTAGAACCTCCGGCATAAAGACCAAGTCATAGACAATCTTCAATTGAGTTGCATCCAATGAAAACAGTTCGCAAATTTCTGTAACAGGTGCAAAGATGGTGATCTCTTCGTCACTTTACAATAAACTATGCCTTATATGAAATTAAATTTCCTAATATGCTGTTGCTCTCTACTGTGTTTGTGTGACAGGTGACATGGTGTTGTTCCTACAAGTGGAGCTTCTTCATTCTCACAGCTAGGTCGTCTGTTGGTGCCGTGATAGTAGCGGTGTTCAAACGGTCGATAGACAAAAATATGGTTTGGGTTCACATTCAATTACGGGGTTGACAGCCCTCATGTATGAGGGTAGCAGAAATCATTTACACCGCAATGGTAAACTTCTACCTCCGTCGCCCCTTGCTTTCATCTGCGTGCGTTTTCTATAAATTCAAGACAAGAACACGCTAACTTAGACAGCAAGCTTTTCCATCTTGTTGGCAAGAGAGGTGAGGCTTGCAAAAAATTTAGCGTGCGTGATTTTACACCAAAGCCAAAGCCAAAGCAACATGTCGCAGCTCTAAAGTCTTAATCAAAAATAAAGTACTAGGAGAATCTAGCACTTCATTTCTGGTCTTAATGTGCCAGAAAATAAAGTTTATGCGTGATTTTAGAGCATATTCAGAGATAGGCGTTGAGTTGACTGTCTCTTTACTACATTATTTCCAGAGTTTAGTCTCGTAACGCAAATTCTTCTTTCAGTGATGATGATGGCCTAAATAAATTAACAACCCTAAACTCTGTCAACAAAAGTTCATTCATCCGCGCTGATGCTCATCGTTGAAAGCCAAATCGGAAGAAAATGTCTAGCTACTACGGTCGTACGACAAACGTTCATATTGTACTCTATGTGGTACGACCGAGAAAAAAAGTTGAAATTCTATACGACAGCCTATACGACCGTCGTACAGATAGTTTATACTTGGGCGACATAGTACAAATTGGTCTGTCCGACGCTGTAGTGCATAGCCCCGGTATTCTATGGCCTTGATTTTAGCTGCTGATGCCGTTTGTTCGGCTGATGTTCATGTGCCTGTTGCTCCTATCCTTACAACAATATGAATTGTGGCTTCTCAAAATTGACCGTTCAGAGACGGCATAAAACTGTAGGTGCATTACACTAGTGGGAGAACAATAACACGCACAACACTAGTGGTTTCTGAGAAGCTAGGCTCTGGCCCCCTACGGGCTGTAGCGCCACCCATATTATATTATTATTATAACAATATAAATATATTGTATACTTAACGATGTATCAATGCTCGCCAAGGATAATCTCCTGGACATCAAAGCAATGATAAATAAGAACGCATCTTTTTCCATTGCCATGATGAGCAATGACCACCGGAGTCAATTTGGTATACGAAAAGGGAGACAACTACATAAAAGCAACTCAAAAAAGTATGAAATGGTCTGCAAAACAATCAGACTACTTTATGATGACCCTGACAAGAGGTTTCTAAAGATTTTCCAAAAATGAAAGAAGTTTTTCGTAGTGTTGACGTCAATTACATACATTGAGAACTATTCATAGACAGACATTGAGTCTATTAATGTTAGACACACGCATTGTAATCTACGTTTGATACTGTCAAACTTCTGATATCATTCGGTCATTGACACCATGTATTCCACTATAAAAAAAAGTAATACAGCGTTATTGTACACAGAGTAGATTTGAAACGATTAAATTTTATATGTACACATAATCAGAAAAAAGTTCACAAGCACAAACACAAACTCCAGATTTCATAATGAAACTTTCTACACACTATGGTCTGGTTAAACTATTGATGTAATTCAGAAGTTATCTCGCTTATAAAAAAGAAGAGGGAAAAAACTTAGTTGCCTTTCAAATGATTTTTTGAAACGGAATGTTTAAATGGACGGCCACGGTGAAAAGTTTTCCAATTACTGTCGTTAAATATTTTCTCATTGTCCTCGGGGAGGCATCGTTCGCCTCAACTTCTGTAATTCTGTTTATCCATGATGAATGTGATTTGAAAAAAGTTAGTTTGAGTGTTTCATCGAACTAGTCTTAAGTTGATTCAATTTATCACTATTAGTCTCTTCGAATTTTGAAAACCGGACATTTACTCAATTTAATATTTGGACTCCGACTACGTTTCAATCCGAGTGAATCACCAACTCGGAATGTTCGTATATGTGTTTCCTAGGTTTGTCTGAATCCATAATTGATTTCATTCCAGGCAAAAAAAAAAAACACAATCGATCCACAGCCGCAGGATACATGGTCTCGACACATGTCCAAGCATACTTCGTTTGAGGGAATAGAGAATAGGGCAGAGGCATGGTTCGAGAGGGATTCCATTTGCAGCATAGACGATGAGACTGTGGAAAATCCATTTATCGAATTTTGGGAAGAAGCGAACAGGCTGTTTACTTCGTCGATTCACCGGGGAGAGCAGACCTTTATTCAACAATTACCAATTCAGGAAGTGAAAACCAAATAAACCTCTGCAAATATTGTGTGCGGGCAAGTGGCCAGAAAGCAAAACACAATATTTAGTGTCTTTGATTTACTCTCCTGTTGGGTGTTTGTTGTGCGTTATGGATTTTGTGCTGTTGCAAGAAAGTGCTTCTTTACAATTTTAAAGGAGTAAAGAGTGGCCTGTTTGAATGTTTTTCCTTAACAAATACATATAAGTTCGAGGATGTGGGGTCTGTTAAATGTGAAAGTTCGATTCCTAGATGAATTGGAACTTGCGTTCGTTCTTCCATTAGATGAAAAGTGAAACATCTGGTATTTTAGCAGTTTGTCAAGAGTTTAAAGGTAATGAAATGATCCCATACTGCTGCATCCAATTATATAAAGCAAGAGTATATGTCGACACCTACAACCAGTGTGATAGTCATCATTATCACCATCAGCATCATTTTCTGACCTGCACGATCCACTGAAAGGGGTCATGGGGGTGAAGCCTAGAGCGTGATCTCCAGGCCAATCTATCCTCTAAGTCCTCAGGATTTATGCCTACCAGCAACCAAGCGAGTTTTTGGACTTGCTCCAACCACCTAGTCCTGGCTGTTCCAATGGGACGCCTTCCTGATGGAGTCGCACTTAAGACGCGAATCGGAAAATGTGATAATGCACAAGTAACGACTAACTCCTGCAACAACACGAGAAATCTCAGATTATTCTTTCGGTTATCACTCAATTTTCATGGCTATAGGTGAGAGTTTGAACAAATACTGAGTTGAAAACCGCTAGATTGGCTTTGACACCTTCTCGGGCTTTCTGTTTGCAGATCTTCCAAGCGAAAACTCAGCATTACTCCTCCCATCACGCCCTTATCCCTGCATCTGCACACACGGTCACAAACCTATCGAGTACGCGCTGGAAGTCCATCTGCGCAGATAGTTTACCCTTAACTCTCCCAATGTGAAACATTCCTCACCTCGGCTGGGCTGCAGCATTCAATCCGAATATATAATGAAATTGAGAGGTGACAAGACGGTGAAGGTGTTGCTTAGCACAGGCTGAATGGCGCTGTTGGGCCCCCTTGTTTCGAGGGGACTCGGGTTCGAATCCCAATCAGGTGAAAGCATGCTTTTATCTAGTGTTCAAACCTGGTCCATCACTATGGGCCATCGTGGGCCTAAATGTGCTGACAATTTCACTAACCAAACCCAACCTAGCACCGTTAACCCGAACACGGCTACTGCAGATTGTGTATAGCCACTGAATTGCCCACAAAAGAGGACCCTTAATCTCATACTCCTGCAGAACACTCTAGAGTTTTTGTCGAAGCATTCGGTCGTATGCCTTCTCTACATCTACAAACAGCCGTAGATTGCCTAGCATACTCCCAAGCCTCCTCTAGTACCATATTTGAGAATGAAAACCTGACCGGTTGTTCTTCTGCCAGGAGGAAAGCCGCACTGTTCCCCCATCCTGACCTCGACCACAGCTCTTGAGCACGCCTCTAACAATTTAGCATAGACTTTAACGGGTGGCCTTAAACAGATATACCCATGTAGTTTTGAAAAGAGAAGCAATCATGTCTGTTTGCCAACAGCTAAGTAGCCGCGCTTCCAAGTAACCTTAATTACATGAGAGGGGCACTATGCCTCTAACCATTAGTAACAATATGGGCAGCGCTACAGCCCGTAAAGCGCCAGGACTAAGCTTCTCAGCCACCACTCGCCTTGTGCGTGCTATTGGGGTTTCACGAGTGGTGACCTGTGGAGTTGTGAGTATGTGCTCCGACCCCAACCTCGACGTCTTAGGTTCAATCCCGGATCTGTACGGAAAAAAAAAATGCACGGCCCCACCTCTTTCGAGTCAATGACAATACTCAGAGAGCATTCCTGTCTAGAAAAAGCTTGTCTTTAACCATTGCCTTAAGCATATCTGGCCTAATTTCGTCCACACCGGCGGATTTGCCCACTTTTAGCGATTCATCCGTCAAGACGGCTACCTCTACCGTTGGACTATTCTCCGTCCTACTCAAGACCATTTGTCTGCCACCCTCAGTGTCCTGTTTGGGATTTAGCAGCTCCGAAAAGTGAATGCTCCATCTGCGTAAGATATCTCCCTCATTGGAAAGCAGTATGACAGTAAAAAGAAAAAATATTAAATGCCGGTGGAAATCAGACAGAATCGGAGTCGCTCAGAAATAATGTGATGAGCAAATGATATGAACAAATGGTATAAAATATAAAAACCCTTAGGTCGTCTGGCTTGGTTTCAGATACACCTGTTACTTGATCGACGATGTTGTAGCTACTGTACTGACAATGGTTCACATTTCGTTGAGGCATTCATTAGAGTTCGGAATCAAAACGAAAATAAATTGGGTTCATGTGAACCTTTCGCAAACGCTAATACTTTAATCAGAGTGTGTTGGTAGTGAAACATGTGATTAAAAAATTCGACTATTCTTTATGATTGATCGGATTTCCGGCACGCATACGTACTAAATTCAGTAAATTGATAAGAAAAATATTGAATTAATTTAGGTCCAGTCAATGATGGGCATAGTAGGCAATGATGAACAACAAAACGCAAGTTAGTTGGTAACACTTAACATTCTACAAAGTACTCAACAGTAAAATATTTGATTATTATAACGAGTTCTTGTCTTATAAGCACCGTTTCCTGTTAATAAAAAAATCGAAATATGTTTTCTTTAACAAATATGACATTCTGTGGAAAAAAGGGTGGATGGCCCAGAAAACCTAGAATTCTCGGCTGTTTATTTCTGCTCTTACAAGATGAAACTGACTCTGACGGTGTCGCGAGAGACAGTCAGCCCATTGGACTTAGTTTGTGATGTTAATTGGGATCTTAATCTATTGAGATTGTGGTCTAACTGGCTTAGAAACTAAGAAAATAGTCTTTAGTCTATCATCCTTGTACAAGTTTGATGTTGATCTTTATTTCCATACACCCCAAAATCTGTCATAAGTCTTGTAGACATTCTAGTTTTCCTTTATTTTCTGCACTGAAAATTCTTCCTGTTTGTCACTTGTATTGTTTTAAGGTTTTAAAATTATTTTTTTATGGTCTGCCAATCGCAATGCTTTTTATTTTCTCGTTACAATCTACGTGGTCTCCGCCTCTTTATTGATTCTTTCTTAATCTTAATTGTTTACTCTTTTTTAATTGCATCTTATTGTTTATATTTTTTTCACTGAAAGTCTTGAAAAGTTAAAGACTTAAAAAAGGACAGCAATACATTTCTCGTTCTCTTCATATCGCTTCTGCGCCTATATAAGTTATAACGATAATACACACAATCGACCATAACTTCAGCAGCTATAGTGGAGCGACTATTAACAATCCCATTTTCGGTTAATATTCCACGGAGACATAAGTTCAAGTATAAGTACAATTTTACGGACAACGAATAAAATAGTTTCGACAGGACACCTGCCATTTATCTCTTACCACGATAATGCACCTCGTTCTCGTGTGCGTCTCGAGTGTACGTCTCCAATTAGACAGGTCGACGTGGCCGACTGTGTGCGAAAAATTACATTCACGTGACATTAATTTTGGCGAAAAACAACCAAAAAAAAAAAAAAACACTCCCTAATATTCATTTCGAGGAATTTGATTACGGAAATAAATATGAAACTAACCCACGCGAAAATAGCTCAAAGCTCATTATTGCAGACGTCTTGCAAATAATGGGATCATATTTTTGTTATCCTAAGGTGATAAAAGAAAATCGAAACGCCTACGCAATGTGTCTTGTATCTGTGACAGCTTTTACTGCTGGACACACGCCCGAAGTGGAAATGATGCTCATATAAAATGAATGTGTTCGTACACCTTCGCTGCTGCTTTCACCATCTATTGCCATTCTTACCAGGCTGTTGTAATAAAATAAATTTATTGTGTTTCATCTCAATGAAAATATGCAACCTGCCGAAGCACCGAACCGAGTAAGATATTAACTGCCTTTGAATAGATTAAGGATGTAGCAAAAAAAAAGAACGTAAGGACATTGGAATGCTTTTGAAGTAAGAAACATAAATTTGCTGAGCACAACAGTCATCAAAAACATGTACTCACCTCTCCCTTGGAGCTAGTTCTTCCTAGAAAGCGCCCCACTCGATCCTTTTCGAGTCGCCCTTTGAATTGTGCGTTTCGCTTGGAGACAATCTTTGATCACATTAGCAGTACTACAAAGTGGAATTTATCAAGTGCGATTAACGCACTTATTCCTCGAAGCCTTTCATCTTTTTTTCCCCTGGCTGGAGAGGAAACCAACAAAAAAGCGTCCCCCCATTGAGGCACTTCGAAGCGGAAGATTATATTTGTTTCGGTTTTGCTGTCGGTGTGCTTCTGAGGGGAATTAAAAAATTCGCCTCACATGTGTCCGAAGCAAGCCCTTGGGGGAGCACAAAGAAAATTGCCGATACCATGGTCACAAGATAAGATTATTGTCCGGTCTGCATCAATTTGATTTCAGTGAGAAAATTGTATTGGGACAATACGATTTTTCTCTCAGTTTATATGGAAGACCAAGGACGTGGGTCGTTCAGGTTCATATTTTCCATCCAAGTGAATGAATACAAATTCCTTTCGCATAGTTCGCAGCGGATGGAAGAGATGATTACAAAGGAAATATTGCTGTCATTTATTTGTGTACAGTGTGGTGCACTTCGTTTTTAGCAAGAAATTTCAACTGCAACCCCGGAGAGCTTAGATGTGAGTGCATTCTCTAATACTGCTCGTCAAGAAGTAGGTATGTCTCTGAATAAATGGTTGGCAATATGCATTCTTATTCCCTTTGCATCACAACAATTCTAAGGAATTCTGAGGTTTGCACTCGTATCCACCATTATAAATCGCTCTCTGGGACATAAGTACATTGACACTTAGGAATTACGAACATTTTCATTAGTTGAGTCAAATAATGAAGAGTGCAAGATTATTTCCATTTGATGACATTTCCGAATAATCGTTTGAGAGAAGACTCAACCATAATGGCCATAAGTAAAGAGTGAACGTAAAATTTTAATATCGATTGAAAAAACGATGCATGGCATTTACATTTTCAAATTGATATCATATAAATGTTGGCCACGACTAGGCCAGAGATGGTAAATTCAAAAGGTCAAATTTTGGGCTACACATTCTATCATATCGATTGGTTTGGTAGCTGACTTTTTTTGGATTGGAACCGTAGCTGACTTATTCCTGAAGACTTAATACCGTAAATATCCCGAGGGAAAATAGTACAAACGTGTAATGTAGCACTATCTAGGGGACCAATTTACCCCAGCAAAACGTGAAATTGTGTGCTCACTAATATGGTTATTCAACAAGTCCATTGTTTCACTCGATGTTTGGATCGTAGCGCCGTCTTGATGAAACCAGAGCATACCGAGATCACGTTAAATTTAATTTTAGGAAGCACATAGTTGACGGTGGCCCGTGGCGTTGTGGGTATGTGCGTCGACCCCAACTACGACGTCGTTGGTTTGATTCCTGCTCTGTGCGACGAAAACAATTTTCACGACCCCACCTCTTTCGAGTCACTGACAATGCTCAAGGAGCATTTCCTGTCTAGAAAATACTTCCCCAACTTGGCCGATCGGAGTCCGCATCAAACTGTAGGTCCCATCCACTCGAGAAAGAAATATAGCACGCATATCACTAGCGGTTGCTGAGGAGAAAGGCCCTGGTCCTCTACTCTATGTACATCAATAGTGTCAAATTTCAACGAAATGCTTGCACAAAAAGACATAACTAAGCATACATATTTTTTCACTGAAAAATGTAGTACAGCAGCCATTCAGAAGGTCTGTTCCAATTAATTTTTGCACATTTTGCAATGTAATTGGGGGTAAGAAATCTGTCTTTGAGATGGAAACTGTACAGAAAATTGTGTGTTTATGTATTACCTGTCAAATTCGTATATGTGCGGTGTGACTTAGTTTGCATTAGCTCATGCTTAACGAACAATTTGGTCATGATTAAAGAAATGTTCGCAATCCTTTATGGACGACATTAGGTGTGTTTTTTGCAGCTTTACATACGCATACATTTTAATTTGCATGTAAAACACACAAGCAACAATTTCTAATCCAACTAAGTTAGTCATCATATTTATTGTGGTCCATGAAGTTGACCGGGATAAAACAATTCAATCATTATTTTTTGTATGTTATCGATAATTCAATTTGAAACGTCGTTGAATTAATCCATGTACTCATTCTCCTGACACAAAAACCAAAAAAAATCGAATATGCAAAAGTATTGAAAATGGCTAAAGGGAGATCTATAGTGAGTAACAAAAATTACTTATTGAACAAAATCTAATTGATTTTAGTTTTCCTTGCTTAATTTTCCACCAGTTTTTTCAAGCAGCTGACTGTTACACATGTCATATATCGTCTGTGCTGTCAAGTTTTTGCATGCATATTGAAGCGCCGCTGATCGTTTTTTGTGCACTTATTATTTAGACCTATAGAGGACTTGTAAAAAACACACCTATTATAGATGCGTTTGATACTAGCTCATGCTCTCTCATTGCTGTTGTCTTAAGTGGGATGAATGGTTTTATACGACAATCAGTGCTGGAATTTTATAGAAATGTTCAGCTTCAATATTGGGCGCTCTGAAATTTGAAGTTGTTTCTGACTGCTTTTCTTTCGCTTCTGACATTACCTGTGGATTTGATGTCCCAATAAGAACAATTCAGCTGGAAGTGTGTTCCAGCAACCAACACAAATGGTTATTTAACAATCTTAAGAATGTTGTCTACTATTTACTCGTGCATTCACTGAGTCTGAGCTAAAGCCTCTCCCCTCGTTAATACCCTTCCTTAAGTCGTTGGGTTTTCGGTAATGTCTCCTCAGCCATCTCTATAGGATTAAAGCAAATAAATCTAGTTCCCTTTTGTAGTTCCTTCCTTGATGGACTTGGATTAACAGCATGAAGCGATTTTAAGTCACACCACCACAATTTGTAGACTTGGCATTTGCATGCAAGAAACGATTAGCTTCTAAATTCTTGCGAATGAGTATGTCATTTGTAGGTAGGCCCAATAAGGATACCGGGGCAGTTGAAAGATAATCAAGACAAGCTATAGGAATGCATACTACCCACGTTCGATGTTGGCCCTGCACTCAGTGTGTACAATTTAAATTACTGTAAAATAATAAGGGAAATAAAATAAAATAAACAATTTTGGGCATAACCCATAATACGAAAAAACGTAGACTGACTAACAAATAACTATCTTATAACAATACAATAATAAAAATAATACGATAGAGTGCATGCTATAGTTTCTCACAAGTGGAAGGCACCTACAGTTTTATGCTGACTCCGAATGGCCAATTTTGAGAAGCTCTTTGTAGACAGGAGAACACTTTAAGCATTGTCAGTGACTCGAAAGAAGTGGGGCTGTGAAAATGATTAAAGGGATAGAACCTACGACGTCGATGTTGGGGTCGACGCACATACCCGCAACGCCTTTTTTCTTATGACAACCTTAAATATTTCATGGCATGTGACAACATGTTCCCGCAGCTGCGGCCGGATCAAATTCCCCCATACCGATATTGGTGTCGTGATGATCATGCGGAACATGTGTGGGAAAAGAATATGTTCGTTGTGTCAACTTACATTTTTGTCATTGGAGTAGGGAATGCGATTGAATTCTAAGCTTCCTAGCCTTAATTGTACGCATTACAAATAGCCGACAAATTCTTGACGCAACAGGAAGTATAGGCAACACATATTTTCATTGCATTATTCACAGCTCAACCCCACAGACCATGGGTAAAACTCTTACTCAGCAATACAAAGTCCTGTGTCTCAGGCAAATACCTATTTTTTTACCGCGAGCCAACAAGATATTTGTTCAGTACACAACAATCCAGACCCAAGGGCATATGTAAACACGTCTATTAGCACATCGTTTGCATTTCTGCCTTATCCGCATTGTTCACAGGGACTTGTTGCCTTAAACAATTTAAATCCCTTGGGCTCTCAAGTGAACACATTCGTTTTTGCATTTGTTTACAATAACATTTCGACGGAGGGAAAGAAATTCCGGAACCTGTTGCTCCCTGAAAAAAGAGCCCAAAGGATAAGGAAAATTTGCAGAACGTGCCGTCACCGCACCCTAATTATGATTGTCTATCGCTGTTGCTCACGCGAGAGTGTTGCGTACTTTGTGAAAATAACGCAAATTGAAATTCATAGCGCTTTTGTTTTGAATAATTCTCAGAGTTGCTTCATTTTTGCCTGAAATTATTGGCCCACTCCTTTTGGAAGTAATTCAGCCAAACCGCAACGCAATTACATTCCGTACGAACACATGTACACCCACAGTCCTGTTCTTGTACGGAAAGCAAACAGGCAACTGTGCGATAAGACTCGCTCACATGCATGCACTGAAAGCCAATGCAAACACGTCATCAGACATGTGAATACAATGTGCTCGTCCATCCGACAATGATTTCAAGAGTACATCGGAAAGTGTCGGAAAAGTGAGTCCTTTCCTTGGGTTCGGTTGCTTACTTTGGCTTGATAGCTTCTCACTTTTGAGCGAACAAACATATACCACAAGCCAGAAACGTTAATAGCCATCTATTTGCAGTTTTCTTCGCCGGAACCGGAGTGTGGGTTGGGACGTACGTAGTTCCGCACCGGATACTTTGCGCGCATACATACGGAATCATAGCACAAAAAGCACTTAACATGCACTTAGTCGTATCTTATCCTCTTAGCAGCATTGAGGAAGACCGCACACTTACGGGGAAACGGGTGGCTTAGGAAAACATTTTTTTAAGTACAAATTTGATGGCAAATAGTAGCGAAAGTTTCGAATAAACGCCGCCACGAATATTGGCTTTCATCGGTGTCACACCCACGATAGCCTCGTGTTAAGCGCAAATCTCTGCTGGAATTGGGGTAATTTTTGATTATCGAAGAAAACAAAGCAAAAAGTATTCGGGGCATTTGCGTGGGGAGCTTATCACTGGCAAGAAGGTGGCTGACATGATGTCATCAACATCGACATGGCCGGGACGCACACGAAGATAAGAATCTCATTACAGTAAGTCGCCCGTCGGTCGGTGGGGATCTGCCTAACGAATGTAAGACGATATGATAACATCAAATTGCTTGTGACAAAAGGCCCACATCAATGCACAGACACACACACACACACACAGTCAAAAAATGACGGTAGGTGTCAACGAGGCTCGTAATCGATATCTCATCAGGATTAAATTGTGCTCTTGAATACGGAAGATTGCCATTTTCCCCCGAATCGCTTTGAGAGTGACAATTTTTCGCACCATCTCACCTGAAAATTCCCTCATTTTCAATTACATTTCCTGTCAATTAGGTGGCGAAATTAATGTGAAGGTGATTGGCGAGAGGACGGGACGACGACTTGCTGTGACGCATCGATTTGTGATCATTTGTTCGTCAATCATGTCTGACAAGAGGTCTTGATAAGAAAATCCTGAAACAACTGCTGCTGATGTTCGAGAGAGGCAACATCCATATTGATCCCGGGGGCAATAAGAAGGAATAAGACACATAAATGTGGACGCAGGTGACAATGTTCCGGAGAAGATTCTCACGGTATGTATGTACCTTAGCACAAACCACATATTCCTGAATGGGCACCGATTTGATTAAAGACCACACAAGTTAAATCGATGCCTGTAGTTGCCAGGAGACTTCTCTATTTTACGGAAGTAAAGATCGTAACACTTGATGGTGTTGAAGTTGATTTTATTTTTAGAAAGTTAAATTAATTTAAAAGGATACAAAGAAGATAATCCCCTACCGCAACACTATTAACAAACAGGTTAATTCAAACTTAGCGCCAGAATGTGAATGAACATATTACAATTGGGCGGACTATTTATACTAAAAAAGTTAGTGTTGCTAAGCAACGGAGATACTGGTAACTACGATTACAAAATAATATTTATACTGAAATAAGAACAGTTGCTAGGCAACGGATAGATGAGAAATTACAAAACTTATTTTAACAAAAAAAAAAGATGACCGTTGCTAGGTAATGAGTAAACAAGGATAAAACAAGAAAATTTAAAGTACAGAATGAATAAGTTGCTTAGATGCGACCAAATGGATTACTTAGATGAAAATATATATTTAAGTTTAAGTGGCTCGATGACAATGCCATTTACGAATATCGCCTGGCATTCATTGGGGTTTTTTCAGCATTTTTTGGAAACAGTGTACTTTACCTTGAAATGACACCTTATTTTAAACGGTTTTTTACCATTTATTTTTAGAGTGTGTCTTTAACACTTTATTTTAAGATCTCCACTGTTTAATTTACGACTTTAGCACATGGAATAACCCTTTTGTCATTAGCTTCTTTTTTTGTCGTTTTCTTGTAAAATTAGCAGTATATTTCCTTGAGCCAAGTTTCTGGTAACTCCCAGATTAGCTCGAAATTTTAATGTTTTAGTATCGACAAGAACTAAAAACAATTTTGTTCGTCAAAATATTATCCAAATTTATTGACGTTGAAAATCTACTCTTACTCAGAAATAGATATAGGGCAAAAAAAAAACTCATCGGTTTTGAGAGAAAACAGGAAGTATGGTACATTTTTTGACACTGCCAAACATTTTTATTTTTAAAATAAAGTATTTTTAACAATTATTGGACAATTGCCGATTGAAGAAGAAAAAGAATCATTTTTGGCAGCTCAGAACTTAGCGGCAATAGTCGGCTCCACCAGTCAATTACACATGTTAGTAGATTGTGGATAATTTGTGTGGTGACCCAACCTCGACTTTCTAGGTTCGATTCCAGCTATGAGGACAAAAATAATTTTCACGGCCCCACTCTTTCGAGTCACTGACAATGCTCAAAGAGTATTTAATGTCTAGAAAAAGCTTCTCAAATTTGTAGGTCTCTTCCGTTCGTGGAAGAACATTAGTACGCAGAACACGAGTGGTTGCTGAGAAGCTAGGCCCTTGCCCTCTACGGTGCTGAGAAGCTAGGCCCTTGCCCTCTACGGGCTGTAGCGCCACCATAATATAAATCTATCGCTCCACAAATGAATTGACTTGAATGCAAAATTTAAGTCATCACCAAATCTTAGCGCTTAATAGCTTTTATCTATATCTATCATATATTAATGACAATTATAATAGAAGTAGAATATCCAAAAAAAAATACGGAGCCTGCCGCCAAACGCGTTCAAAATATCCAATGACAAAAAAAACTCATATGCCCGATTTCACAATACAACTTTATCTGTTGGTGTAGGATCGAACTAAAGCTAAGAGTAGGATCAAAAAGATTTCGTTTTCACATTCAATATTTTAGGGTGGTTTAAGTAAGTCAAGGATTGAGTGTCTTTGTGAACTATTAAATACACAAGCCAAGAGATGAAGAAGATGAAGAAAATGGGGATTGTGATTGAAAACAAACATCACATCACTAAAATGGCTTAAGTTAAACTACTAGTTAAGTGGAATAACCATAATTAAAGTTACACTGTGAAAACTAAATTTCTATTGATTCTGACTTTAGCATCGGATCGACACGTAAGCTTGGACTGTAAAATCGGGCAATACAAATCAGCTAAGTACAGAAATTGTTGTGGTTGTACTTGGTTAGGGGAGTCCCCAGTTCGAATCCCAGAGAAAGCAAAGTATTAACTTTGAACCTATATCCGGTGTTTGAATCTGTTAATCTCACAATTTTGTTCACTATCACTGGAGTTGTGTATCAGTGGTAGTAGTCTGACTTTAGCTAACATAATATAGTCTTAGCCTAAGTATACTGGCAACCCACTAACCTAATTTAAGTTTTTCATTGTATTTGTTAAGTTTGTTTTCACAATAAAACTATTAAAGGCTGGGCTCTCATCGTGTTATATACATCGAAAATGATTACATTAAACGACGTCAACAAAAGTTTGCTTCGTGTAACTCTACAATCGAACTGTCCCGTCGGTTGTATTGTCGTTGAAATAGTATACAGTTTGAGAACTTTTAAGACTTAGGAAACGAAATTTATGTTGTTACTTTTAAAATTCGTCCTTCTGTGCTGGCTCATTTCAAATAAAAGAATCGAAAGCATGTAGATAAGTAACAAAAGCATGTAGATAAGTAACGAAAGCATGTAGTTGATTTTTTTATAACTCACTACGCCAGCCAAGCAAAAGTATGAGTTATGAGAAGCATTAGTGAATCGTCTAAATGAACGTCATCCGGACTAATCAAATGTTATAGATACACGAAGCAATATAATCGTCAAAACAACATCGTCAGAAAATCGTAGTCTTATGAGATGAGAGACCTGGTGATGGGGCCATATTAACCAAACAATGTGTTGTACATATACGATTCATGACCGGGGATGCATTTGAACATTTCTGCATTAATTATTAAATTTTGTTTTTATAAGACATGCGAGTAGCGGCTATTCCGTGTATTAAAAAAGCTAGCCAAGCCGATATGAGTTTGATAATTCATTAATGAGCTTTTAGCAGTCATGTCATCCGTTTTGTCTGGGTTTGGTTGCGAGACAGGATAGTGTACCGAACGTATATTAAATAATGTTTTGCTTGAGAATTTGTATTTACATTGAGTGGATGTGAAAATTATCTTAGACTACTTTTGGCATGGAATTAAATCAAAGAGGACCGAAGTCACTTCTGCAGCACAGCACCGATCAATCCCGATGTTGTGTGGTTGGTAAGGGAAAGGCAAAGGTGTAGACGAACAGTTTAACAGCGCTCTGGAAATGTTTTAGGCATGATTTGAGAAATTGTAAGTAGTTATGTGATGTGAAAATGCAGCATATCTTCTTTACGAAACTGGCTATTTAGTTCTTTGAAGACGACGGAAAGCGTCTCTGCGGACAGCAGAATTTATGTACTCTGCCAGACGACGCTTATGCTTACGAGCAAAATTCGTATTTTCATCGTAGACTGATGGAATTCCAAGTTCTCCGTGGATGTTGCTGTTTCGTATATACCAGGGTGCGTTGACAATGGACCTTAGCACTTTATTTTGAAATGTTTGTAGTATGTTTCTATTACTCCAGACGGGCCCTAGCGCTTACTTGTATATAGTATAAGGAATTTGTTGACAATACTTAGCTTGTACATGTCTTTGTATCTAAATTGGAGCTCTTCACGTTTCTTTTTGAAATGCTCCTTCCATTTAAGCTTTACATCGAGATTCATTCCGAGGTACTTCGCTTCATTACCGAAGGGTATTTGAACGTTATTTAAAAAAACGGGCAAGTTATTCTCGTTCCTATACGTAAAATTTATTTAAACGGCGTTAGCTTCGTTAATCTCAATTCGCTGAGTGTTTTCTCAGCGGTCTATGGCACATTGTAATGTTCTGGTTGATTCTTCAAATGTTTTGGCAGTTACTAAAATGGAGGTGTCGTCAGCAAACGTGCCTACGTTCTGCGGTATATCGCCGCTATACAGTAAGTAAAGGAAGAGTCCAAAAACACTTCCTTTTGGTATTCCAGCTTGTATAGGTTTAAGTAGGGAGTATTATTTCCCATATTTCAAGCAGAAAATTCTATAAATTTGATAATTCGATAAAATTGTGTTTCAAACTTTCGTGCCAAACCTGGCATTTTTTCTTAATTTCCATTTTCTTAGTTCTCTTATTGAGATCTTCCATATTAGCGAGTCCAGACCTTAATTCAGCATTTTCCTTTTCGAGACTTTCGAACTTCGCTACAGCCTGTTCTTCGTGTGGACGAATGTAGGAGTGTGGATTTTCCAGTGGCATTCCACTTGGGGTCCTAATTCCATTGTTTTTACTTATTGCATATTTCTAATTTTTTTTTTGTTTTTTGCTTATGCTAAAACAAACATTGGCTTTTAGTCACCTCTTATGACAGGCACGGGTTACCTCAGGTATATTCCAACCTCTATCCGAAGCGAACCAATATGTATCCTGATTCTGTAAAGAATATATGTAGGTTCGCGTATTGTCTACAACTTCGTCTACATTGTCTGAGTCTGGGTCCGTTCCCCGAAGACTGCCAGCGAACACGAACAAATCCCTCCTGGATCGCGTGACTGGCTGGTATTTAATTTGATGCAAATGACATAGTTCAACTTGACTTCTCGGATAACTGCAAAGTACAAGACATGTATCACCAGCAGAGTGACTTAATCATTCACCAGTGGTGTGGCATATCAGACACGTAATGCTGCCAACAGCCGTGAGAATTAATTACATCACTTGTCACATTAATTGAACAAAGAACAGAAAAATCGTTACATCACGCTGTTTGTGTGTTTTTTTTTCTTTCCCCGTCACGACAAGTGTGCCCCTTCAGCCGCGAGTTGTTGATGTTCTTTTAAGCAGCTTGTCCTTGGCGTACAATTCGCAAAAAATCCGCTTTGATATAATTTGCTCTTTTTTGGGTCAAGAACCCGAGTCAGAGGTCGAAACTAATCGAACACTTTTTGTTCTAACTTTTTTCAGATATCTCTCACGTTTCCTTTGCTGAACCCAACTTCAGGCCGATGGGAAAATAAAATTGCAGATACGTTCGGAGACAGACAGGACCCTTCATTAAAAATTAATAACCTGACCCACCAGCCGCCACCGCCCACCGGGGCAACCTGTGAGTTTTCATTGCTACTCTGTCCTGCCTTACTTGATTTACATTTCAGTTAAACACGAGGAGGAGGCAAAAAAAACCGGCGAGAATGGCGAAATGATAAAAAAACGAATTTCAAAGCCCAGGCATTAACGACAATACCAGTGAAGGGACAGACAAAAAACGACGTCAAAAAGAATGAAGAGGTTGGAATCGTTAACTCCTGGAATAGCGGCGTGTGCACATGAGTGTATATCTTTCAATGGAGAAGAAAAGAAACCGGGAGATGCTAAACGGTCGGAGCCGTACCTTGTGCAGTTTGTGCACCCTTATAGGAGACCTCAAGGGATGAGCGTAATTAGATTTATTTGAAACCTTTGCTTCCCTTGGACAAATAGCTTGGAGATGTTTAGGTTCTTGTGAGCGATGGTGATGGAGCGTTTTGGAAAAGAGTCTTCTGTGGCTCTTGGGGCATTTCAATTAAACGATTGTCATCAAAGGGAGTTGCAAGTGTTGTCAGCCTGGGTGGGGCGACTGAGCGATGTTTAAACAGACAATTAATCTAAGTCATCGCGGAAAGGATATATCATTTAAGCCGCTGAGTGATGACGAGACTTGAGCGAGGAGACTGTCATGTTTAAATAAAGTTTTCCTTGCATTTCCAGTCTCTTGTGCGTCACGTTTGCCACCAGATAAACTAGCTTATTTTAGTCGACGCGTATGTATGTCCTTGTGTAGCAATTGAGTCTCCAACCGGAATCGGAACAAAATGTTCACTCAAGTCACAGGACAGAACAGAACACTGCGGAGAGAAACGAGAGAAAAACTGCTCAAGAGGTCACGATGCTGTGCGCATGCATCGAATTCGAAAACAACCTGTTGAATAATTCAAGTCACGAAATTCATGTCGCACCGCCAGACAGTGACAACTTAATTGCGTATTGTTCATCTTATCTTTCGGACGAGATGCTTTTAGTTTTTATCGAGTTGTTAAGATTGCACAGGGACAAGGTGTTTAATGATTATTAACACAAAATGGGGGAATCTCGGTTCTGGTCGTCGTTTAACCGAAGGGGGCACTAATGGTTTTTTGGGACAACAGCGTTACTAAGACAAAATATAAAAATATGCGCAAATTGTACATTGGTTGACTGTAACAAGCCTCTTTTGTTAAAAAAACATACCTTACCTGAGCCTCTTCTTCTTCTATGCTTGCACTACACTCCGGGGTGAACCTGGGCCTTAACCAAAATGACTCCGCAGCCAACACGATCTTTCGCCATCTCTCTCCAGCTGCGAAAACCAACTTGCTTCAGGTTCTTCTCCACTTGTGTTTGCCATCTCATTCGAAAACGTCCTTTGTTGCATTGTCCAAAGGGCTTCGAATCGAAGACTCTTCGGGTCGGAGGTGTAGTGTCCATCCATTCTACATGACGTGGCCAGCATAAGCGTTGGATCCGTGGTAAGTAAAAAAAGACTGACCCTCTCACTGCTCCACTCTACGGGAGTTCTCAGGGTCGTATGCAAGATCGTTTCAGCCATTTGGATTGAAGGCATGACTACATCTCCCAGGAGCTATTAGTTTGGGAGCTATCACCTGGTAGACCCTTGTCTCTGGAACAGACCAAGGAAGAAGTGTTGTTTTTTTGTTTTTTTCCTCATTTTTGTTTTATTTTTAATTCATTTACTTACATCTGCTTACATCATCGTCTGCGAGGGAAGCGAAGACGCCCATGATATTTGTATAGCTAGGCAGCAGTTACTCCCTGGCATTGTTCTCAATAAACTCAAAAGTAACAATCGACTGATTTCTAACGACGATATCCGAGCTGTTTCGAATTCGCTGAATGATAAGCCACAGAGCCATCCAAACTGGAAAGCCGATGAGCTCGCTAAAAACACGAATAAACTACTAGTTGACGGAATCTCACATAGGCAGGTCCACTCAAAAAGACTGTGCCTATTCTCGAACGACTTCTGTAGAAGCTGCCTAGATGGGGATGAGTAAGATAACACCTAACATCTCATCCGTGACTGTCCTGATGTCGCCTCACCTAGGAAGTTGACCTAGTTCTATGACAATCTAAACGGCCACAACAGACACCTCAAAATACACTGTTAAGATTTTTGAACAAAAGTGGTTGGCTGCTAAAATGACGGCAATCATCCGCAATACGAAAAACCCACATGGCTGTCGTGGCTGTACAATGGGCCTTTTTTGCTGGTCTCCGTAAAGGGAACACAGAATATGGATAGATAACGAAAAAGTCTTCTTTTGAAGAATCTGACAATCTGACTCTTTACAAATTCTAGTCATCCCTGTCTTGTTTTATAACGCAGAGGCGTGCGTAACTTCAAAATGTTGAGATTATGTTGAGGTTGTCTTGAGGAAATGATTAATCTATAAACTATATGTGCCACACACGGCCATATATCAAAACGGACAAATTAATGCATGTTTCCTGAGTCATGTAGACAGTAGAGCACATGTGCAACTTGTCTCCGTTTCGAAGAGTCTTCCACGTCGAACCTGTGACAGCAGGCAGATGGTTTGCCATTTTTAAAGGTGGTTGGATTAAATGAATTGCATGCATCAATGGCGAAAACCAGTCACAAATCGCTGTATTGGAGTCACAGAGGCTAGATGGTTCTTGGCAAGTTTTATACAAAAAAAAAAAAAAAAAAAACGCAGAGTAAGTGCTTCTACGAACGGCTGGAGAGCGCAGATGGTTGAGTGCATGCCCTTGGTTATAGGGGTTTCAGATTCGAATCCCAGTGAAAGAAAAGTTAATATGCATTTTATTTGGTTTTCAGCATTTGCCGTTAGATCAAATTAATGGCTCTGGGTATGACAATGCACCAACAATGGTCTAAGTATGCTGCAATTTCGATTGTGGCCCAATAACTTAACTTAAGTGTTCTTATAAGGTTATAGTTTGTACGGTTACTCAAATGACATATGTTAAGTTTTGCCCTTTTTATCTTGTTATTCTGTTCTCTTGCTTCAGTTAGAGACCGGTCTTTGTTAAGTTGGTACACCTGCTTGTACTAGATGATTTGATTTGAACGGAAGCAGGATAATTATCTCCCAATACAGAAACCTTTGATGGATGACAAAATTCGTAGCTGCTTACACTAAACAGCCCATCGTTTAATTTTCTTATTCAACCCCGAAAACCATTTGTTCGACATGAGCATAATAGCGAGGAATCAAATTGTTCAACCGGAGCTGAGGTGGTACATATCTTATGTACCATTCCCTTTCTCCAACTTGACTACATCCTTCTCCTCCGTCGTCATGTGCGCCGTCTCAAGGACAAGTACCTTCAGCTGAAAATGAGAATGCTTGAGAATAGAATTAAATTTCTTCAGTACTCCACCCACCTGTCAGCTTATCATCGACTATGTGACACAATTTGAAGTGAATTCCTGCAAAACATTCATTAGTCGGTTAGTTTGAATGACAACGCATTCGATGTCAAAGGGAAGATGAGTGGCAATCTACGTGACACATTAAACATTTACCATATTCCCAAAGGGACCGCCTGTATCGTGTTCAAGTCTGTCCATTTTAGTCCTATATTCTACGTGGAAATTGGAGGCGACGTCACTATTTCAGCACACACGTTATTCCGTTCGTATAGTTTATTGATCCTCGGGGAAATGAAAATGCTACCGCTAGTCTACATTGGTTACAATTCACCACTAGTGGTTTTCATGTCCCAGTAAAGTACATTTATAATATATTTACGCTTCGTATACATATTATGCATTACGGAGTTAGGCTGATGATTACTAGACGTGGTTCATTTCCATCAAAGGGCGCTGGTGTAAAATGTCGAAATGGAATGGAAAATTTTGTTTAAAGAACGATATTACGGTTGCTAATGTTTGGATTACGTGCTGTTTACAGAGTGGGCGGAGACAAGGGAGTTTTGAAAACGAAACTGTAAGGGAATAATAGGGACCAGTCGGATATGCATTGGGATGGCACTTTGGTGAAGTATGTATGTAAGTGAATGAAACTGGATCGATAAGTACCCGTGTCTGAAAACACGTTGAGGGAAGTTGCAAATGACTGATGCTGAAATTTCTTAGCTCTGTCAAGTCATTTAAGTACAGGACGCCTAAGTGGATCCTCCACGAGAGGAGAGGACACTAAAGTATGTTAAATCTCCCCCTCCTCCTCTTTATCTTTGCAACTTAATCAAAGTCATTGTAGGAAATGCCTTGTCTGGAGGTTTATATACCGATGGTGCAGTGCGATGTTTTTCGATGAGGCAACAAAAAGTGCCGGTAGATCTTATCCGTTTGGTTTCGTTAAGCTTCGTGAGCTTTAGTAGATGTTTTGCATTAGCGATAAGCAGGGATGGCATCTGCAGTTGACTACTGAGAGAGAAAAATAAGGAACTTTTGGTAGATTAGTATGAAGACAATTCCATCAAAGCTGACGACCATGCCTTTTATGTCTCATTTGAAGGCCAAAAGTACTTCAGTCCTTCGCATATGACCGCTGCATCTCATCAATTCTGAGGTACTTATTCTTTCTCTAATGGCGTTACAGTGCGAGGTGGACCGAAGTCTCAGCCAACCAGCTGGCACGATCTAGAGATCAGCTGTCTTCACTTCGAGTGAAGTCCTTTTCCACTTATGTGTGCCATTTAGATCAGGGACGTCCTCTGTTGCACTGTTGCAATGGCTCAGATTCGAGGACTCTTCGTCCGGAGTTGTGGTGCCCATACGCTCTATATAACCTAGCTACCTTAAGCGTTGTATAAGAAAGTCTAGGAGCATGAACCCCTATGTGGATTATTATCCCCCAGACACCATCAATGTAATCATTGAGGACCAAAGACCACACTCAGAACTTTTCTCTGGAGACTACCAAGACCTTCTATATCCGCTTTCAACAGCGTTCATATCTCTGCGCTACACAACGGTACAGGCGTATTGTATAAAGTCAACTTGGTTTTTCGAGAGATGACTCTGTTACTCAATGGCTCTGGAGCCCAAAGAAACAGCGTTTGGGAAGAGTAATTCAGCGCGATCCCGATACTGACGTTATTGTCCCTGTTTACTGCAAAGCCGAGGTAGACGAAGTACTTGAATATCTCAATATTTTTGCTGCTCAATATGACGCTCTGTCCGAGACGTCGATATGGTGCTTCTTTCCGTGATGACAACATGTTATTTTTTGTGTCCTTATTTATCGCTAGACCCATTTTTGCCGCCTCCACCACCAGTCTGGTCAATATCATCGGCCTATGCTAACAATTGTACTAACTTGTGCAAGATCGTGCCTCTTGTGTTGGCTAGAGAGTCTTGTTCGACCTTCTCAAGTATGAGGTTGAGAAAATCTTTTGGCAGCTCATTGCCTTGCCTAAAACTTCTTTTGACTTCTTTGGGTTCCTTACTGACTTTGATAGAGCAGGTAGAGCAGCCGTCATCCTACACAAACAGACAAGCTTGGTAGGGATGCCGGAACTAAAAATTGTTCTGTAAAGCTCATCTCATAAATGCTATCATACGCGGCTTTAAAATTCATGTGGTGGTTGCAGATTGTAAACGCATGCTTTCCTCCGACTATGTATGGTATTATGATTCGCTACTTAAAGTTCTGCAGATGCTTTGCCTGCAGCTGCTGCTTTAATTGATAGTAATCTCGATATCTTCAGTTTGTCAAGATCAGGATACGGAATTATGTTGGATATCTATCCTCGCAATTTAACAATCGACAGAAGTAATCTATGATAGTCTCTCTCCATCTGCGACTCTACTACGAGCTGTCCCGCTTCGTACCGAGAGGCATCTTTATTTTTCTGCCTTAACATCTGTTAATTTCTTCGTTCGTTCGCTTCTTAATTCGAAGGTCCACCCGAAATAAAATAAAGTCCTAATGCCATGTCTAAAAACTGTCTTAAAATCAACATTCTTGCAAATTTCCGTTCGGTTGTGTATACAATCAAACGATAAAAGATGGATGTGGTGTCCTTAAGAAAGAAACATTGGCAAACAACGACACAGCAAGAAAGGAGCAAATTATGTATACTTTAGAAAATATTAGATACACTTTTCAGTATCACACGGTCCACTGCTTCCAATTACTGACTAGTGCAATTCAATACACACACTGGCTGCACCTGTGGGGACGCGCGTCATGTTCCAAGAAGCACATTCATTGAACACGAAGTCGTTCGATAAAACGCCTACGGCCCAACACCCCTGACATTATTTGAACAAAATTCCATCGACGTCCGACGGATTCAATGCGTAAGATGAACGGGCTACGTTTTGTGGGCATCGGAGTTTTAAACCACAAATTGACTCCCAGCTATAGATTGTGGTCAGGTGGGGCAATGGAACATACGATGTTGTTCCGAGTTGTTGGTCATAGATCAAGGAAGAAGAACGAACAAAATGGCGAACCAATCTGGTGACCGATTGGTTGTATGGTCAGCGGAGTTTTGCCTTCCGGCCATCAACATCGACTGATGGGCAACATTGCATTAAAAGAAAAATAATAAATTTGGTTTTCAAAATCCGACGATTTTACTGATTTCTATTCATACATGTCTGTGTATCTTCCTCTTAAATATCCCCTGAAGTTTCAACATGACGTCGTAGCTGGCCTGAATAATCACCAAGTCACAGTGGCCTTGAAGAAAGCTGTAGATCATTTAAACTAGATTGGAAGGGAATCCAATCAGATTAATATTGTAAATGAGCACCTATATATAGACAGAGTCGAATGCTTTTTCCCCGTCCAGAAAACAGCCCACTGTGACTTGGTGGTTGTTCAGGCCAGCTACGACGTCAGATGAAACTTCATTAAGGGATGGAGCGTTGAATGTCTTTCCTGGAATCCGTTCTACATATCCGAGACTACGCTTGGGTCGGTAGACCATCGCTATGGCTTTATCGCTATCAGGTGCTCCAGGATATTGCTTATATTACTCAAGAGCGATATAGGCCTGTATCCCAAAACACTAGAAGAGTTACCTTGCAACAAGTTTTGCGACTTTTCACTTGCTAGGAAAAAAGCAATTGTTCATGATTATTGTGAGCAGTATCATCACCGCTTGTGGCATTCGCTTCGGACGAAGTTCGATATTTTGTCGGCTCCGGCTGCTTTCCTCGTTATGCTGCGTTGAATTATTCCTGTAATTTCGTCAGTTGTTGTCAGCTCTTTATTTTCTTCATTTTCATCAGCTCTGGTGATGTGAGTGGGGATGGATTTCCAACGGGAGAGACTTAGTTGTATAACTCTGCGACGAATTCCGGATCAACGGGTGGCGATGATTGAAAGTTGCCTTCGAAGGATCTTGCGAACGCTTTAGCTTTCTGGGCTGGAGTGATTGCATCCTCTTCACTTGAGTTAAGAGTTTCTGGTAAGATCTTCCTCTTACCGATGATCAGATGTGTCTGTCGGAACGTATCAGGTCCTGGCCTTATTTGCCGAAGCTTGTTTTCCAGCTGGATGTTCTTGTGGTTGTATACTGCGTTCTGGAGCATTATATTTGTGCAGTTTAGTTTGCTGAGAACGGAACACCGCTTTGAGTGTTCCAGTCGTGGTGGTATATTCGCTGCAGTCTCTTCCTTAACCTTTGCCTGTGGAATTAGAGGTTTTGGATATGAGGTGATAAGTGACTATATCTGTCTTTCGTTCTTGGCGTTTTCTGTTGGTCCAATGCACCGTCTTCGACTCAAAACCAGTGGGACAACGCAATAGAGGACGACCACGAAGCCGATGGCGCACTCAAGTGGAGAAACAACCTCAACCAACTTGGAGTGCGAAATTGGAGACAGCTGGCTAAGGATCAACCCAGCTGGAGAGGATTGTTGACTGAGGCCTAGGTTCACCCCGGACTGTAGCGGCACAAGAAGAAGAAAAAGAATGCACCGTTGATTGTCTGATCCAGTCCTCCAATAGCGTCATCAATCTCTGTGTTGCTGAAATTCCTTTTCGATGATAGCATTTGGATATTCTTCGTGTAGCTTTCTTATCTCCAGCTAATGAAGATTGATGAACTCCTCTTCTGGTCTGGTGTGCATATCAGTCAATTTTGAATGATTGCAATTGTCTTGTGTCGAAAGAAGACTCGTTTAATTTGAAATTACTACTGTTGCCGAAAAAAATTAAAAGCTAGCGACATTATTTTAATGCGACTTACGAGGTGAAACCCGTTTTCGTGAACGCCTTTCAAGAATTGATTCAACGAACAACGACATTTAAAGCATTAATGCCAAAATGAGAGTACTTTAAGGATAGTGAATAAACTTGTTGTTAAGTTTTCCTTAGAATAATGAAATATTTGCTAGCCAACTAAAATCACAAAAGGCATCTTCGTTTTCCAACAATATAATTCAATTTCAATTTTAAGCCACAAGCAAAGTACACACCCAAATACACGTCTATGCTCATAGGTCACCCAATACCAGGTATTCATCTCCGGACTAAATTGGCTTGAGGCTTCTATAACATCGATGTCGTTCACATTCTCGTTTCCGGATTTATTATGTCAGGCCGCAGAGCGCCCGCAGGGTACGTCTGCCTGGTTTTACAAAGCAAATTTCCCAGAAATCTTCAGGAGTGGCTGGCATTTTCGCCTCGCTGAGTCGGTCCAAATTAAGTTCTCGAATAAAGAAATGATTTCAGTTCACTTCAAGTAGAGCAGCTCTCTCCCCCTTCCCCAGTCTCAATCAAGTTTTGTTAAATCAAAGGGAATTTCGAAGTTCGCCCCAACTGGCCAGCGCGCTTATCCTTCCACTTCTTCATTAGGAACTTCCAATCCTGTGCGGATACGATACATACACCAAGCTAAATGTTGGGACCAACGAGGGAGGGGGCCTGGTGTTGGTTTTTTTCCTCTCTCGGTTACGATTCTGTTCCCATTGCATATTTAGTGTTTAAAGGGCATTCGCAGAGTATACATATGGATGTATGCAAAACGGCTTTGTTTACCTCTTAACTTTATCGTCTTCTGTAAATCTTTGAAGTACCCCAGTAGATTCATCTCCCCCGGGATAGCACAACGATTTCGATATGAGAGTCGATTTATGCATGAACTGAGTAAAAACATTTGATTCACACTAAATCGCTGTCCTTCACATCCCTGAAGATCGTAGTCATAAATTAATTATGCATACGATGTCCTACCCCACCCCATCGACCGACCGACCACCACCACTTGGTGACATATGTACAGACATGTGCTTGTAGCGTCCTAATCCCAGTTCGTACGTTGTTTGTCAACAGAAGGGGAAAAATCATAGCACACGTTTTCGTCTATGATTTCAAGGTCCACGTAGCTATGACCTTCTGCCGGGGAAGGAGTTTTACGACCTCCCCACTCATCCGTACCGTGGAGCTTTGCTCCGATGGATGTTAGAGATATTGAAGGTGCTTATGCGTGAACTAGGTCAATGGGTTGTATCTAAGATTTGCAAAAGTTTCCGAGGGGATGTGGTCTTGGGTGGTGGAGGCAACGTCAAGTGGCACGATTATAGATGCTTGCGCACGTAACCCAAATGATGGAACCGTACTCAGGTATCCGTAAAACCAGCTTGTCAGCAGGCAATAAATTATTAAAGGAGTATTTTATGAATGAATGCAGACGGAAGCACTTTTACGGTCGTATACATTATTGATGATTATCTCGGGAAGCTCTGTATAGGATTTCTGGCTAAGATGTTCCATTTTAGAGCGTAGAATGAAATCAGCATCCACCAAGTTTTTGGTCTAAACTTGGTGGATGCTGATTTCATTCTACGTTATTAGTTACTCTGTCGTAAACGGGGTAACGAGTGTCCAGCTTTTAATTAGGTGACCCTCAACTCATTTATTATTCAGACGGGAAATGTGGTTCATCCATCATCAGCAATCTGCTCTGTACACTATCTTTGAGTGGCAGACGTTGGGCACTTCTCTGAAAGTCCATCGATCGATTCCTGGTTTTTGTTTTCACGGTACCGCCTGTCTAGAGTTGCTGACAATCTTCAACGAGTAATTGCCTAAAAAAAGAAGTCTGCTCTTTTCTTCCTATTCGGCATGAGTCAGCTGGCGATCTTAACTTATGAAAGTGAGCATGCCCTACACGAAAGGAAGTTCCTTCCAAAGCTAGTCGCAAGTTCAATAGAAGCCCAAGACGACTGCCACGAATCTCATTATATAATGACGAGATTTCCGGGCCTTTGGTGTCCCCACTTTCTCACATAAAATTGATTAATAGACACGACTTCTCATGCTCCCGTCTCCATTCTATATCCTTTACTACAATCACTTGCACTATTCCCCTAGTCAAAGAGGCAACGATAATAAAGCACCATCTTCCAAAGGGATTGTTGTTCTATGTGAGGTAATACACCATTGACACCACTTAATGCCGCGACCATAAAATTGATATATTGAGCAACTAAATATCTGACGGTTGTGTTGGGAATTTAATTCAGAGATTGCCAATAACTCCTCAGTTCATAACTCATCCGTTCAATGAAATAGTGCTCTTCTGAAGTGGCTTCTGCCAACTCAAAGGCACAAATGAAAAGCAACTATATATTTCTGAGTCCTCGGTGTGACAACAAAAGAAACATGTCTTTTTTTGTGCTTGTGAAACACATCTTATGGTGGGAATATTTTTTGGAAGCAACACAGAAGCAAATGCTTGGATTTGTGAAGTTTTGGTATGATATGCGGAATGTTTCATCACTTATTTCCTGTAAAGATTTTTTGTCTGAAGGAATAAGAGAATTTTCAAGACACTGTGTGGAATGTCCCCATAGCAACATCTCCCATCAAAGAAAATATATATTTTACTACAACTAAGTATTTATTTATCAAGCAGTTCTTAATTCGTGATTATGACGCGTTTGACAAGACATGATCCACTGGGAGTTCGTGCTAATACCGCGACATGGAGAGGGATGAGAATTGGAAAGACAGCTGGATTTATGCGACCCTTGAAAAAATTGCATCTTCTTAGATCTCTGTGGATTCGAAAAGTCTAAAGTATATTTTTTTGGTACAACCACATTGTTGTATTTTCAAGACACTATGTGGAATGTCCCCACAGCAACATCTCCCATCAAAGAAAATATATATTTTACTACAACTAAGTATTTATTTATCAAGCAGTTCTTAATTCGTGATTATGACGCGTTTGACAAGACATGATCCACTGGGAGTTCGTGCTAATACCGCGACATGGAGAGGGATGAAAATTGGAAAGACAGCTGGGCTTATGCGACCCTTGAAAAAATTGCATCTTCTTAGATCTCTGTGGATTCGAAAAGTGTAAAGTATATTTTTTTTTGGTACAAGCACATTGTTTTTATACCGTACATGCGAGTGGGGGAAAGTGGTGGCCCGTGGCGTTGTGGGTATGTGCGTCGACCCCAACCTCGACGTCGTAGGCTCGATTCCTGTTCTGTGCGACAAAACTAATTTTAATGGCTCCACCTCTTTCGAGTCAGGTGGCTTCTCAAACTTTGCCGTTCGGAGTCAGTATAAAACTGTAGGTCCCTTCCACTCGTGAGAGATCAATAGCAAGCACAACACGACTGGTTGCTGAGAAGCTAGACCTTGGCCCTCTACGGGTTGTAGCGCCACCCGTATTATTATTATATGCATGCGAGTTTCAACGTAATACACTTATAGCTCACTTAAGGCTTGTCACGTCTATTTTTGAAGTGCGCCTTCCACTCAAACTTTACATTGACCCTCGAGGTATTTCATTACACAGATATGTTTAAATTTAATGTTCTCTTCTTTTTTAAAGTCGAGATGAACATTAAATATAAGTGACTGATCCATTGCAAACTTTTTGTCTTCGACTTTCGTTCAGGTAAATCTGCTCCTTTTTCTTATTTCTAAACAAGAATGCATTTACTTAAAATTATTTCCACCATTCTTGACATAGTTGCTTGGAGACAAAAAGAATTATATACCTGCAGTTTATGTGTCCATTGCAAGTGAGTGACAGAGTGAAGTTAATACGAAGGCTTGAAACAAAAGTGCCTGAAGTGCCGAAATTAAGTATACACGACTCTCCTTTTACCTACACCTTAAATTTAACTTTATGCTTAAGGGAAATTCTGGAACCGAATGAAAATCAAGTTTAAATCAAAAATGGAGCTTAGACAACCTCCTCTATTAACTTCCACATAGGGAAATCGTTCACTCCACTAAAATAGTGTAAATTTATTTAAGATATTTTGAAGACTTTGCTTAATATTCAGAACACACATGAACACATTTACTGAATAATTATTTTTAAATTTTCTTTTAAGCAACACGAACCGTGATGTGCTGCAAAATTTTCAAACAAAAGTGGACTTAACGTCAAAAATAGAGTTACGATCTTCCGTAAATCCGTGCAACTTCTTGCATATGCCAACGACATCATCGAAGTAGCACAACTGACTGTCGCTGGGGCGATTGTAGGCATAGAGAAGGAAGCGGCTAAGGTGGCACGATGAGGCTCCTCTACAATTTTTTTTACCAAAAAAACTTGGGTATTAAAGAAAACGGTCCTTCGCCAATCGCTATGTTCTAGGACTTGTAAGGCAACCTCATCCCTATCGATAGAAGGGGTACCACCTTCCATGCCGATCGCTACAGCCTATCATCTTTTAAAGATTCATACAATCAAAACCACCAATGACAAATGGCTAGAAGGCACCACCTGCCTTAAAACAAAAGAAATCTGGCCATCACTTAACCTAAAACGGTCACTCAGTCTACTTGGACTCAGCAAGCCCTCAGTAAGGACCCTTATATGAGTCATAACCAGGCACTGTGTAATTGGCACTCATGCTCGCAGGATGGGTGCACCATATAACGATTTTCGCAGAAGCTGCATGGATGAAGAGGAGGAAGAGAACACTCATCACCTTCTCTGCTCCTGCAGTGCTCTTGCCAGTCGTAGGTTCCTGCATCTAGGAGCCTACTACTTCAGCGATCGTAACGAGCTAAAAAGTGCTAGCATTGGCCAACTAAATCGGTTCATCAGCAGCACCAACTGGTTCCAGCGTTAGGAGAAGTCAATCCGCGTGGTATCACAATGGGCCTATTCTGGCCTAAGTGTGACTGCTCTGCAGCAGTCAGCCACTACAACCTAACCTAACCTAACCTAAGGCTATAAATCCCTCTCTCGAAGAGACCTTGATAGTCTTAGTCCTGCTAAATGGCACAGAAGTTTGAATCTCTCTCGTATGGTCGGCTGGGTCATGCAGACCGAATGGGCACCAATGCTCCGGCCCGGAAAGTTTTTGACCAACCTCCGAGGGAAAACGCGGTAAAAGAAGATCACGCCTTCCATCGCGTACGCAACTTAAAAGGGACCTTAATCAATGCTGAACGTGTTTAGCTAAAAGCAATTAGGACAAGACAGAGCTTAATGAAGAGGCATGTTGAGTTAAGGCCCAGATTCACACTAGACTGTAGCCCCTGCCAAAGGAAAGAAAGGCTGCTACAGGCAACACATTGATTTACGTGAATTAGTGAATTCATTAAGCTTTTGGATCTATGTTCATATAAAAAACATCCGAAATAAATGTAAGATTTAACAGTGCCCTATTCGGACCAAATACCTTCCACAACTGCATCCTCAATTCTAGAGCAAAAATAAGTTGGCTTCACAATGAGAATTGACGATGATGCTTAAAACTTCCGTCTTAGTTGTGCTTACAATGGTCTTACGATAGTTGCATTATATATTGTGCACCGTTGGATGTGTGTATAAAAACCCGCGTCACAGACGATTCAGGGGCAGTGTGATTCGGTCGCCGCCCGCCCGATTGCAGAAGAATGAACCAATAAAGATCTTTAAACCTAACCTTGTTTTATTTCGCAAGCCATTCATTGTTTTCTATCAATTGCGTGAGATTCTGTATATGGTACATGCATTTTCTGGCTAGATGCCTTCAATTCTCGAGTGAATAGTGGTAAAAAAAACGGAGTAAGACGAGACAATATGCAGTGCTCGACGTCATATATATAGACTTAGGTTTTCTTTAACCTTAACTTCTCTAGAGCATGTCTGTTGACGATGGATAGCTTCCAAACGGTGGGGCATATACAAAATACAGAAATTCACAATATCTGCCAACTAGCCAATGGCCTTAGGGGTAAGCACGTTACAACATGCGAAGAATGACCTAAAAACAAGAAAAAAGGAAATGGCCGTGATTTTTCATTACTTTTTTTGTAAGTATCCAGAGATTTTATAGGCGACAGGTGAGGTTGATGCCCAACATCAAAGTAGGAGTAACGAAACATTTGCTTTTTTTTGAGTGAGCAAATCAAATCCTATATCACGTGCACACAAGATTAACCCCATGTGCTCGCTCTAGGAATCAAACGTCTGATACGGACTAACAATTACGTCTTATGCAACTATTTACATTACGGATTACTTAACCCTTCGATTGTTATTTCATCGAATCCATAATCGCTTTAAGGCCTTTCGCACTTGAATTCTCGCAAGCAAGTTCACTTGAAATTCAAAGCAAAGCTGATTTTCTTGCAAAAAAAAAAAATCACGAAAAAACTGTCATCCACATGTGGCCTCAAGTGAACACATCAGTGCATTTTGCCTCGACACCATCCCATTCACCCTTCGGACACATGTCACTTGAGCTTTTGAAAAGGGTCAGAATGGTCAAATTATGACAAGCACATTGTTAGTCATACCAGCGACTCACACACAGCGAGTTCGGAGAATTGGGCGGTTGCTATGGCCATCGCAAGGAGACCAATTTCCATGATACGGCTACACGTCCTTTTGTTCCTGACCATCAGGTGTGTTGGTTTTAATTTAGATTGTTTCATGGAAATCCTCTGTGGGTTGAGATTTGAATTGCCACTCGAATGCGGAGAGTGGTCTTGTACGTCGTTCTGATAATTCTGTTAATTAAGACGGGGTTGCTTGCATTGAGTTGGTGGGGAAGGTTGAGGTACAATACACAGTAAATTGTCGCCTTGAACTGCAAGATGTTACACAAAACGTGAGGAAGTAAAGAATGCCACCCTTGTCTTGGCTTAGCATTCCGACAGCTCATTTAAAAACCATGCCCACAAAAGGGTGTCAGCTTTCTCGCCTTTGATCATTTTCAAGTGGATGTGTTGAAATGGTGCCCTTTGTTGCGACAAAAGGCGGTATCCTTGCGTTAGCAACCATTAAGACAGCTTGGAAGCAGATAGCGCAACCGTATCCAATGACAGTGAATCGAATTGCAAATGTTACTTGTTACTCGAATGTACAGCTTCTTCCGTTTCAAAGGGATGGGGGAGAGTAAATCTTACGGTTGGTCGTGATCTAAGTAAATTTAAATTTAAGGTGTGCGACTGGATATCTTAAAAACTCACATCCGAACCAACCGACTTGGGAATCAGCATATCGTGAATGCTACCCTTTAAGTGAAATGCATACAAAAAAACAAAAACAAAAAAAAAAACCACCTTCGAGACTTATTCCATCAAAAGTTCAGTAATTTCCTGCTGAAGGGCAGCAGCTTGAGAGGCTTCTTGATACCTTCAAATGACTAATTCAGATATTTACCCAAGGGTTAAAGTTTTCGCAATTGCAAGAGAACGCTTATAACTCAGTTCACAGCGTAGGCAAACACTTGTGAAATTATATGCACAGAAGTTTCTCGTCCGAGAAACCATAATTCAATTTGCACAGCACGCCATTGCGAATTCCTGCACTCCTGTGAACTTGTGCAACTCGGAGAATGCACATGAGGGTAGTCTTCGAATGCATTCAACCCCGCACCGAGGTGGTATTGTTCTTTAAGAACTTTTCCTTGCCAACATTTTAAGGATTCTGTGTGTTACCACGTGGACCGTGTGACGACATTTAAGGCCACTAATTTTCGCCGCAGAACGTGCAAATAATTCTCAAAAAACTCGCAGAAATAACAGCTTCAGCAGATGTTCCTTGCAAAGAAAAGCGCGTGGACATAAATTAAACTCACTTCGACGGTGTGGTGGGTTTTGCGCGAGCTGATATTGCTAAAGTGTAACCTTCAGTCGTATCGCTTCATCTGTTAGGCGCGTGCAAAGCAAAAAAAGAAGAGTTGTCCCGGTTGGGTAACCCCTAGTTGTTGATTTATTTTCCCTTGGTAATTGGTGTGTTAAGTAAGTGCCTGGTATTGGGTCGTCGTGCTAACGTATCTCTTCTTGCCGTGACAAATTATGTCGAGGTTACACACTTTTGAAGCTGCGTGAACGAACTTAATTATGCACGCAGGAATGGGCACACATTGCGGTGGCATTGATGGCGGCAGAACTATTTATCATAATAGAATAGAAATTTGTGTGGATCTGGGCATGACTTCTAGGCAACCACTCGTGTTGTGCGTGATATTGTCCTCGAACGAGAGGAGAGGACCTACCGGAATATGTTGACGTCTTACAACGGAGTTTGAGGAGCTCTTGCCAAACAGGCTGCCAACATTGCCAATTACTTCAAAGTGCTGGTGCCGTGAATTACGCACGTTTTTCGTGTCCGACAGCTTGGAAGTCAAAGTGCCTACATACAGATTGGTGGCGTTATTTACTGAATAGACGGCCACTTGGCTTACAGGGAACAAGATAAGCCCTGGGAACGTTTCATTTGTCTTCATCTTTGTCTTGCCTTCAATCATCCTCAACCACTGACCTGTTCCAAGTACCACAATTCGGCAACCTCCAGATACGGAGAAAATGAGATCCTCTGTTAAATTTAGAAAGCTCCTATCTACATCTTCAATGCAAATAGTTTAATAAAAAAATAGATAACCGTGCAATTTTTGTGAACAAGTATTTTATTTGTAACAGGTGCCTTACGAGCGGCACAGCCCCATCTCAGAGTAAAATAGACAAAATTGTAAATCAAAGAGAGTGGCTTCGCAGAGCTTGTCTTAGGATCCAACTAACTACTTCAATACTTCCATATTAGCCGGTCCCCCATCTAGGATTCGAGCCTTGCAGTCTCTGCTTTCCATCACGGACGGAATTCCATCCTGAGTACGTTGCTTTCAAGCCCTTGTCTTGCATCCGCTATTAGTTGATCTTTATATTGGATTGAAGAGCCTTCTTAGCTGGAGCGTTAGTGTCCATTAGTTCGATGTAGACGAGTTTATGCAATCGATGGATTTTTGACTTCCGCAGACCCACACGAAAGATCCCTTCACGAAACCGTATTGGCGAAAAAAAAAAAACGTAACTGAACTCTCTTCCTGACATTACCTTGGTAGGCATTTAAGTACCAACAAATACATTAAAATACACCGGTCTTCCTTATATAAACTCGTACCGCATACGTTTGCGTACGATACAATGTACACATCCTGGTAAAGCTTCTAGAGTTCGCTCTTGTGTCCTCTCCTGCATTCACCTTAATCGTAGACGGGACTCTAGATATATGTACGTATATCCGACGTAGAATTCTTCTTTCGAAGTCCTCAAGAATCACCTCTTTTGTTTTACTTATCCGCCAGCTTTTGGATCCATAAGTCCGGACTGCATTTGGTCCTTCGAGTCAGTTGTTGCGAGCTAAGTTGTCTTCACAAGCCGAAGTAGAATCGTTGCCAAGGGCGAGTCTACGTCCGATCTCCACTATCCAGATGTCGTTTCTGGAGTATACGTTTCAGGGGAGCGACAAATTGTTTACCACTTAATATTTCCTGGTTGACTGCATATTTCTCTTATCTTCATGAGCCTGAAGGCCAGCTCAACTCGTCCCATCTTCGTAAATGCTTAAAGTACCACTAAACCCTGAGAATCCACCGCGATGTCGATGTCATTAGCATAACCCACAGTTGTGGGCCTGACTTGTAGATATAAAGACTGCCGCGATTACAGACGGCCGTCGTACACCGACGCAAACTCTAGCCGGACACTCTGCATAAAGAGGAACCATTCGGACTCTCCGATAATAATAATAATATGGATGGCGCTACAGCCCGTAGGGGGCCAATGCCTAGCTTCTCAGCAACCACTCGTGTTGTGCGTGCACTCCTTCTCTCACGAGTGGAAGAGACCGACAGTTTTATGCCATAGAAAGGAAATACTCTTTGAGCATTGTCAGTGCCTTGAAAGAGGTGGGGTCGTGAAAATTATTTGGTTAGTCATATATATATGTAGTTGGGGTCCGCGCACATACCCACAACGTCTAGGGCCATAGGGTTGGGCATAAGGTACTGATGTTCCAATCGTTGCACACATTTTCGGCATCTGAAATTCTGCATCACCACCATCCGTGAAGAGCTCTGATGGTAAGCCACCTCAGCTTGCGGCTTTCTTCAGCTTTTCTATGACTGTGTCGACTTCTTCATCGACTAGAGTTGGCTGCCGTCAGCATAAGTCTGGAATGGATGTAGCAGCGCGACTGTGCTCTGAAGACCTCTCACGCAATCATGTCGGCCTCACTCTATATATTCAACAGCTTTATAGTGAATACTTGCAATGTACTGTCGAGTTAATGGTAAAGGTCCTCGACGAATATTTAAATGAAGAACCAACCGCAGCACGGATAACCACTGACATAAGGAAATGTAGTCAGATAGTGGTTTCAACTTTTCATTCGAAAAGAGCAAGGTCTTCTTCATCATTTATTCCGGTCTGTCACAGACGAGAACCATGGCGTTGTATTAATCAGGCTCGATTCACCTTTTCAGCCCAATTAAACGACTGCGCCTGCATGCGGACTGCTTTATTAGCGAAACCGAGGTAGCTGAATTAATTTACATCAAAGAGATGCTCGTCGTTGCGGCATTCTGAACAATTCGTGAATACTGTGGTCCTTTCAGAAAAACTGCGCACAGTTCGTATTACCCACGTTTCCACATTTAACAGTAACCGCTTTCACTGCAATGCAATAGATTAAAAAAGAACACCAATTTTGAGTATGATTTCTCTGTCTACAAATATTCGCGTCATGTCCCTACCATGGCCACAGCATGCTTTCGTACTTCTTAATCCAGTCCTGTTCTCTCATGCAATTCCAGTCCAGTCGGAGACTCATATGGAATTCTTTAAAAGTTCAGAGAGTATTTATGCAGAAAAGGAAGGAGATGAGGTACATAAGTATGGATATTTTCCCAACACGTGCTGAATGCCAAATAAAATTTCATTCGCAACAAAGGTCAGAGAGATGCTCTTCGAAAAGTTTTTGTTAATTGCTTTCAAAGGAACAATACAATCCTTGAAGTGGATGTTCTTTTAATGTTAACTCTGGAGACCCACTCAAGTGTAACGGAAACATCAAGTCGAAGCTGTAAGTAGATAGATATAGCGTACATCTGTATGTATGCAAGGAGCGTAGGCTCCTTATGTCTACAACCTGTTGAATAATTCAGGATGTGTACAAAGGTGTGTACTTTGCAGTAATCTACACATTTGTGTTTCTGGAGAAGTGTACATATTTATATTTTACTTGGGAGATTGAGATGTAATGTCCATTTGCATTCAAAAGGGGAGGCTTGTTTGAAACAATCAAAGTCGTGAGACATGTCGTTTTTTGTTTGCATATAGAAAATCGAAGACGAACATTAAGGGAGATCGACGTATATGCATACGTGTACATTTTCGCAACAGAATGTAGATAATATTTAATTAATTTACTAAGTCACTCACATTGTGTATTGGGCGCAGGTACTCTCTATGTTCCAAGACCGATTGCAGGACTCGAGGATATTCTAATGCTCTTGCTCATCCTCCGCGACATTTACTACAGGAGCAGGGGCAGAAGCTCTTGATTAAGAAAACCTTTAGGCCCTCTTATGGGACGAAGCTTGCATGAGAACTCATAAAATAAAACCAAAGTCATTCCATTCTCAAAACACCTTCCCTCACCCATTTCAAACTTCCATCCCATAGAATTAAACCCTTTTGTCGTCGAATATGTGACCTGTGTAAAAAATCTTCGTATAATGTGTAACAGTGAACTATCATAGACTGACCATATAGACAGTATAGGGTCGAAGGTGTATGCGTCCCTTAGAGGTTTGTCAGTGTAAAACTGAAACTTGCCAAAGCACTGATAGTGCCTCTTTTAACGTTTGTCTCAATGCTAAAATTGGTAAAAGCGCCACCCATGCTCGTGTGCGTTTTTGAGCATCATTCACTACTACGTGTATAACCTGGTCTAGAACCATGTCGGTCTATGTCTCTCGTTTCGGTCCATACAGCTCTAGAAGAAGTCCATGTAGGCGACATCTACCACCCACTAACGGGCCAGTTGCACTGTGAATCTCCAATTGTGGAAAACGAAATGTGATGTTTTACCACACCAATCGAGTTCATCTGCCTTCATCAGTTATCCAGCATTCCCGTCACCCACATAAGGTGTATATTCGGAATGTCCAAGGAAAACAACTAAGAATTTAAATATGTCAAAAAAATAAAAACAGACGATTAAAAATCATTTTATTTGACGAATGATGTTGGTTCATACTGTTAGACTAGTGTTGGTCAAAGGAAAATATTATACCAAGGAAAATAGAGATCATCCATCTCCATCTCTTACTGCACATTTTTGAACGGCCAATTAGAAGTAAAGATAAAGAACATGCTGCTTTGAACATTATGTCCACGATTATCTTGTTAAGTACTTAGCCTCATTAACCTCATAACCATGTCACGCTTCTGCTTTGTTTAGTAGTTTCTGTTTTATTTACACTATTTATCTTTGTATGTACAAATTCCGAGAGATGTTATTGTTTTCATAAAAATGTGTTATTATTTTTTTCACGTAAATCAATCTACTGCGATTGAAATGCTCGTCCTTTGTAAACAGATGAGTTTCAATTTGTTGGGGATTGGTTGCTTTTTTGTGCGCTCGTCTAAATAAACACACAAGAGTTTAAATGAAAATAAAACATTCTATAACCCAACACGCCACGTGTGTGTTTGTTTTCGTTTTGGAATTCGATTTTTAATTAAAATCTGTTATTTTGATTACTAGCTGTTCAGATTGTTAGCTCAGAGGGTCCGGGCCGGGGTGGCGCTTTATTTCAAATTAATGTGATAGAAAGCTTGCTACATTTTGTTAAATTAATTTATAAACTTAACACAGGTGTTGCGGTGTGTGATGTTGTGTTTGGTAATAAATGGAATTTAGTCAACTAGCTAGAGGCATATACCGACGGTATTGTATGCGCTCATTGATAAAAGTGGGTCTGCGCGGCAGAAAAATCAGGGATTCTTTTACTACAAGCCCGCAAATGATTCTGCATCGGATTGCAGCTTGGAGATAAGTACACAGAAGACTTAGGCCATGAGAATTAACACTTTGATTTGACAACTTTTTTTTAAAGTAAACGTATGTCGCTTCAAATGGTACATCGCCTTCAATTCTTAAATCAGCTTGATCTTACGCAGATGTGTACCAGGATCTTTGCTCGAAAATACGCCATAATCCGAGCGATACACAATTCTTGAGAACGCCGTGGAACAAAATGATTTGTGTCGCCTGCAATGGACACCTTATTCTTAGCGACATTTTCGACACGTTGACCAACCCGTTGTCTCACTGACACGGCAACATCACACAACGAATATGTAGAAGTTGTGTTCACCGACTCCAAATTTCCGTAGACAATTTTCGTTCGTGCTTTCAAAGAGACCAGTGCCCTTGTACTATTTGGTCTTTTTCAATACATGTTTGTTTCAACGCTCAGTACAATCGAAAAAAGGTCATCAGTCATCAGTCAATTCACCGACTGAGAGGTGGTCATTAAGCTTGTATCTTGCTATAGTTAACCTCTGGAAGAGATGGCGGGTAATTCAATATCCACCAGTTTTTATAACTGGCCACATGTACACGCCAAGCTACTTATGTGATATCGAGCTTACTATTCCATCCCACATCTCCCCTGAACTTGATTCAAACAAACCGCTGCGAAAAAGTCACTGGACTCCCGAGAACTCTTTTTTGGTAGAACAACGATCGAACTAACAATTCGTGCGTGGCAGGTATTGGGTATCAAGCATTTGAATGTTATAAACATACGCTACGATGTTGTTGTTACAGAACGTATACTCTAGGGAAATTACGCCAGAAGCTGCAAGGATGTTGTTGAGACAGCAGGGTGTGGCAGGCCTGGTGTCCTTTCTACTCCCTCTCCGGCTCTGATGTCTGGCAGATATAAGTTCTTGGAAGTTTCTTCTTATCAACAGCTTAAGTTAGGTGCCCACCGTAATCTTAAGCTCTAGATTGTTCTCATGGATCAACTCAAATTGATCCGATAGACAGTGCAATGGCTCAGTCAACTCCAAGGCCACTCCCTTCTTCCCGCCACCTAGTTAAAATAAAATCCTCAACTAAACCCGTGATCTTTTCTCAAAATCGAACGAATCAAGAAATTCAATCAAGTCAAAGTTATTTCACCGAATATCACAAATAAAACGAGTCCAAATGAGAATCGCGATATCATATTTCAGTTTGTCGCTTCAGTGGATTCTTAATAACTTTCTCAAAAGAAATAATTCAGAGCCGCTTTCGAGGGTAACGCGGCGGAAGTATTCTCTGGGGAAATAATACCTGCCAGCAGTAGGTAGACGGGCGCATTTTCTTCTGCTCGTGTTGCCAGACTTAATCTCGAATGGAAATTTCATTGTCATCGCATCTTTCGCTGAATGAGTGAACTTTAGTGTACGAATAATCAAAGAAGTTTTGATTTATCTCGCACGCCCACAGTATCTCGGTGGAAGAGGCCTCCTCGTCGTCGTCGTTTTTCGAGAAGAAAGGTGGAATTGATTTGAATATTGAGTGCTGTTGTTTCATTCGAACCTTAGTATGATGTGCACATCGGCTGGGGGAGTGTTTCAATGGATTTGATTGAGGGAAACTTCGAGGAATTGAAATTAACACCACGACTACCCCACAGGGTTAGGTGACAGATTCATCTTTTTGGGCTCAAGCTCAATGGCGTAACGGAGAGGGATCATCCTCAGCATTGTCAAGAAAAACTTGTTTACAAATGGAATTCTGAGAAATAATGTGTAGCTTCTGCTAACGAAAGCCATAGCGGGTCAATCAATTTTATTGATCAGCTCCTACTCGACCTTTCTTAATGAGAAATTCACCCTGGCAACTAGTCAATATCTTCCCTTCTGCCAATAAAGCCTCGCAGAGATTGTTGGAAGGATACGGTTACGAATTATATAAAACCTAAGTGTGGAAGCCAGTGACTAAACAGATTTGATTACGAGGGGTTTTCTTTTATTGTTCTGATTCTTATGCAAAACACAAACCGACAGAAAATAACAAATTGAAGGGTGCCAGAACATTAAGACCACAAGGGAAATGAAAAGGCTGACATACAAGCAAAACCATGCTAAGGTATCGTCTCTTGAGCCCTCAGCTCTAAATAATACGGACTCAAGTCTTTAACTACGCAAATTGATCACTTGGCAGATGATGCACTCTTGGAACAACCAGGTGTATATTAAACACTCTCGGGCGTACATGGAACAAGACTACAAGCCCTAAAGAACTAATGAATCTCCTGAAATGATTAAAGCTGACCTAAGGCTCTCATGTGAAGCACAGTAGGACACCCAGCTATAACTGCCAGTAGAAACTGCTCGCACTGTGGCCAGGTGAAGAAAACCTTGACACACCTTGTAATAGACAACCCAACCTTGCCCGAGAGCGATTTGGAATAAGAATATATAGGAATATATAAGCTCTGGTGGTTTGTGTTTAGCGTTATTATAGCGACGGATTATAGCTACACTCCGAATGGTGTATGATTGTTTCCCGCAGATGGCGCTTTAGGTTGGTTTATGTCCACGATACAATATTCTACATCTTACAAATGGGTAGAGTCTGTGCAATTAATCTTGTGCTCCTATCGTGAATCGAGTTAAGATCTACTCTAGACAGGAAATACTCTTTAAATATTGTCAGTGACTCGAAAGAGGTGGGGTCATGAAAATTGTTTTCGTGGCACAGAGCAGGAATCGAACCTACGACGTTGTGGCCGACGCACATACCCACAACGCCACGAGCTACTACGGAGTGGCATGTCAATTCCCGAATTTACCAAGTTTTAGAATTCACTACTCTATTTCTTCCGAGTTACTGACGAACTAGGTACCTTCAAATGAGGACATAGTGATGTTGGAGAAAGGGTTGTGACTTAGGAACAATTGGAAATCTGACTTATGAGACTCTGGAGTTTCTATATTTTCTTCGAAGGAGAAATTCTTTGGTTTGGTTATACAGTTGATTACACTGATTGAATCAGTTGAGGACATAGCTAGGAATCACATTCAAAATAAACATAAAATTTCTTCCAAATAATACCAAAATCGTTGTCTATCTCATGACATTTGAATATTTTCCTTCACTTTGTAACTAAACACTTCTAACCCTGTAATCAGGATCACTGATTTCGTGTAAGTGCTCCACACTGGCACTACGTACACCGACCCATCCACTTGCTCATTGTTATTGCTACCTTCCGCGCATTCCGATTGTAATCCCTCCATTCGAACACATGGAAGGATGTACCAATAGGGTGGTTGAAAACACATTACCGTCGGAAGTTGTTGCTGCGGTAGAATACATTATAAAACGATAAACCACGGTTGAGTGCATGGAACCAGTCGTTAAACTGAATAACGTACTTACGAACAAGCACTTACCGTCTGCCTAATTGATTCCTTCAAAGGTTCGAGCAACGTTGCAGGCTCCAAGTAAAATATTAAAAATAGTTACCAAATATGCCAACCAAACAGTTCTCCTGAAAAGAGAGTCCATGCAGGCAACAAAGAATGTACCAGCAGATAGCACATGAGGCAACAATCGAAACGAATACATTCAAATTGATGATCGTGACAATAACTTGTGAATTTAATATATCCCCACCCCCAGGCATCCATCCCGCATCAAGTCTTCCTTTTCGTTTCTATTGCAAATAATTTCTCAAACTCCAGATGCCGGCTTCTTGTGAAACCCGAAATTAAGATTAAAAAACGCCCAGCACGCTTCAAATGAAACTTATCGTCAGCAGTCTTTTTGCTGCCATTCCGGAAGAAGGGAACCGCCTTTGAGGGCTTATCTTTTTTTTTCCTTTTGTTAAACGTACGGCCGTCGTTACACCCCACCAGCAGAACACTCATTAACGTCTATTTACCCACCCGTGCTCACCAGCTTGTGCTGCTTTGTCCGGTAATGAATAAGGCCACACTACAAAGGCCACAATCGATAATCGTAAAAAATGCGTTCCCTTTGTACGTACACATCCGAATGTCCTTTCGTCCATAAGAAGCTAACCGAAAGAAGGCCATAATGTGGCAGAGTGAACCTTTTCCTTCTCGTCGTGTGGGCAAAGATTGTTTTTTTTTTACTGCCAAAGCCATGAATTTACAGATAACAAAATGATTTTGTGGTCACTCTCTTGAACGGGCGATCAAATTTTACAATTAACCAGCGATAAGGTTAATTAGAGGTTTTCACAATTGCTGCTTTGTCTTTTCAACTTAATTAGGCATTATTGAGTTTCTCCTTATTTATGGTTTTTTTTTCTCATTTGGTTATGCGCGGTAGGGGGCTTTTTTTAATTAGCCAGAGTGGGCATATAGCGACTTGAGAGAAACTAATGAATCGAGCGGTGAGTAGCTTTTTCTTTCGCTTCTGACGGACATACCATAAAACGCACGACGGAGCTTACGATTTAAGTGTTTCTTTAAAGTGAACAGCAGAGACGTCTGTGAAAGGAGCCATCGCCTTGGAGCTTATATATACACAGTATTGCATCCAGGCTGGTTATTGGGAATCGAGGACAAAATACTTACTACTCCTTGGTTGCTTTTCGTGTTCCAGGTCAATGGTTTTTTTTTTAATTACATAAACATTAAAATCAATACAATATATCTCGTAGCATAATACATAATAATATAAACAAAACGGGGGTCTGCATTATGGAAAGAAGCTGTGGCTGAAAGACCAAAGCAAGAATTTTTCAATTTTCTTATGTCGTATCAAATTGGTTGATTCCCAGTTGGTTTGATAGAGTAATGCTCAGTAGATGGGTTAGACATAAAGTAGTAAAGGATTTGCACAGATCAACATCGCCAACTGTGTCTAGAATATTGATCACCGTTTATTGGCGAGGACATTAAATTGTGGCCGTCCCACAAAGTCTGTGTCTGTTGATTGTCAATGAAGGAAACACTTAACTAGCAGTTTGCTATTGATCCTTCTGGGGAAACGATGTCGGCTGTATGTTAAAATTATGAAAGTTGCTTGTATTGGGGGGAAGGATTAAGCCCAGACACAACAAAGTAGCAGTCAACGCAACTACTTACTACGCCACGATAGCCACGAAAAAAACACATATCAGCGCTTAAGCCTTATCTCTATAAAATTCGAATATGTGAGAGTATCTCCCTGTGCTGACAGGATCTCTGGATGCTGCACAGTGGGCTGAGCGCGAAAAAAATGTCTTTGGAAAAAGTAATACGTATCTTTTTTAGTTTTATGTCTAAGTACTCCCAGATAACCAGGGCTTATTTACTATGGACTTATTTATAACCCCTCCAACTTAACAAATTATTTATTAAGGTTTTGAAGCAACAACAAAAGTTTTCATGACTTTTTCTCTAGCTTCTTAAGATAAATGTTATATCTTAATACATTTGTAATTTTATTGTTGTATCTTCAACATCTGAAATGCAAAAGAATATTAATCGAAAATCTTCACAGAAGTCTCGGATAAGTAGCCTCAAGGATAGGTACTTAAAAAAAGTTTTGATGAATACTCTTTGAGATTTGACAGACCTTATTCCGCTCTCCCATACAAACCAGCTCACTGTGCTCTCTCGATTATCAACCGGTCGGGTACACCACTGTCATTCGTAAAGAAAGTTGGCGCCCTTTTACATTCTCGATCTCTCATTCCTTATTGTCTTCCTTTTGTGGCGCTACAATTCTGGGTGGAGCTGGCCAACCAAGAAAACCTCTCCAACAAGAGCCATCTCTTAGACGGGGAACGTTCTTAGACGTTTGATCCTAGTGCCTGCCTGCATACACTTCGTAGTTTAATCTTCAGCTTCAAATACCGTCAAGGCAAAAGTTCGGAGACCAAGGACTTCTGCATCCGCTTTTCAGATTTTCATATATCCGAGCCGTACAACGGGAAAGGGATGACCTACGTCATACAGAGTCAGCTAGGTCCTTCAAGAGATGGCTCTATAATTCAATTGACTGTTGAACCAATTTAAACAGAGGTTGAGGAGAATTATTCTTCTTTTTGGTGGAGCCGAGTTAGACGAAGTCATTAAGTAGATACCTAGAATTATTTTTGCGTATTGTGACACTGTTTGAAATGTCAATGTAGTATGATATGTCATACATAGACTTAGTATTGCCCTTCATACGGAAAATATGTGAAAATAAAATGAATAATATTGGTGGCGCTACAACCTGTAGAATTCCAGGACCTAGCTTCTCAGCAATCCACACGGTCAAGTTTGAAAGCTTTTTCTGGACAGGAAATACTGTTTAAGCATTGTCAGTGACTCGAGTTTCTTTGTCGTACGGACCAAAGATCGAACAACGTCGAGATTCAAATGTGTTGGGGTCGACGCAAATACCCACAAAGCCACTGCCTACCATTTCCGCACGTGGTATGGCTCCTAAATAATTAAATTTCCTTACTCCTTTAATTATGTAAAAGCTCATTTGTTTGATCGTATTATACTTTTCAGGCCTAAGCTTCTGTGTAAACTTGGGCAGACCGCAACAAAGTTCCTTATGACACTGGCATGTACGCATTGTAGAATCAAATTAGGTCACTGTCATAAACTCCACTAAAGTTTAAAATTAGTTTGGAGAATGAACTCTTAGCCACTTCACCGTCTCGTACATCAAACGCTGGAGTTTATTGTTTCGTAGAGCTTAAAACAATCTTCAAGTATTTCAGGGCATTATCTTTTCTATAAGCGAATTTAACTGAGCGGCGACAACCTAGATTTAAATTACAATTCAACTATCGTGTAACTTTTAGCAGCGAAGGACCAACCAACGAAACCACTTGAATCCGCCGAGGGCGTGCGAAAAGAAACGCGCAACGAAAGCACAAGACACTCGAAGTATAAGCTAAACCCTTGCAGAGGATATTCTTACCCTCTCCTTGGCGTCTGGAATGCGAAACTTCCACCAGACATTGACTCCTGCCGCTGCGATAGTCTGCACCGAACTGGAGAAGGTACAAGGACTCCGAAGCCCTGGAGATCGATTAAGGAGAATCTTAAATGTATGTATGTGCTACGTGCCAACAAGTACTTCACTACGAATCGAGTGAAGGAGTGAAGTTATGGAGCGATGATAAAATACTTCAAACGTGTTGAGGGACTTGCCATAACGGCAGCAGCGTCCATGAGTGGAATTAACTGAGTACTCGTCTATCCATCTCTGCTCAAAATCCTTATCTTTAGTCGTTCCCGTGACAAAGCGACATGTCTGGAAGTGTAATGCATACAAACGATGGCAAGGAACACGAGAGTGGAGTGGATGTGGAGCTACTTAAGCATTTCAACAGCATGAGAGACTGAATTCCACAAGGATTCGTTTGGCTGAGAGTTTAAAAAAGTGCTCATTCTATATGCAGCAAACAGAGAATTCAAAATTAGTTATTGATGTATCGTTGCAGTCTGTGGGGTATGGTTAGGGAAATATCTCTTTTCTATAGGAAGGCAGGGTTTGAATTTTGAATATGGAAGTATGGTATGTAGATCATAACATGGTAACGAGAGCCCCACAGCAGTCAATGAGCTGAAGTCACCAAAGTTCGAAGTAGAATGTAGAAATGGGATAATGCTATCTTAGTAAGTTTTGTTTTATTTTTTTACAGTGGTGGCCCGAGGCATAGTACCGACATCAAGCGCAGAATTATTCTTGCCAATCGCTGCTTCTTTGTGCTTAAGGGGCAATTGAGTGGTCGAAACACCAAGATAACTTTGTATAAAACTCTGATCATCCCAGTCCTGCTCTATGGCGTTGACGCTACGGAAAGCGGAATCAGAAGTTCTTGGTTGTTTTGAGAGAAAAGTTCTGCGTACGATCTTTGGTCCTGTTTGCGTTGATGGCGTCTGGAGGAGAAGATTCAAGACCACGAACTGTACAGCAGCATGCACCCTGTTAAGCGTCTTCGGATCCAACGCTTAAAGTGGCTAGGTCATGGACACCACAGCTGCGGCCCTAAGAATCTTCGATACCGAGCCATTGGGACAGTGAGGCAAGCAGTGTTACTTAATGTCCGAGGTCCATTCACTGACGGCGTGTAGAATATGGGCAGATCACTTGGGTTGAATGGGGAATGTTCTTAAATATAATATTGAAAAATTATTATCTTTACTCCAATAAAGGTATTTGGTAAGATTGTCTAGAGAAGATTTGTATTTTAATCAATGTCAAATTCAAGCAAATCAAATAGAGGATAGCAAAGTATGGCGATGCTGGCAGTCTCGATTCCGTTGTCCCAAAGATTGAAAAGACTCTTGTGGCTGGGGATAAACATTCCATGTGCATTACAGTGCCACCTTCGACAATAGACACGTATTAAGGAGCTTAGCTTATGTCGCTGCACATACAGTATATGATGTTCGTAGTTGAATCTTCAACTCCAGGTGGCATTAAAGCAATTAGGACCAATTGTCACATACAGAACTACTCTCCCGAAGTGCGCAAGAACTTTCTCATCCTTCTTCCACCGTTCCTTCCTCAATGTTAAAGCTCCATATTATTTCCTGTCTAAAAAGTAAACGCATCATTGACGAATCGCTATGTTCTGCCATTATGTAGTTGGATGATATTTCTTTAAGAAGTAAGGTTAGTTCCTTCCTGTCCTTCCTTCCTGAAATCATCCCACGTTGCACCTCAGTTATTGTGGTTCATATTTTGGGTACACATTTCTTCCCAAATCCTACTATTTGTATTGTATACTATAGGGTTTTCAGTTGGGCAACTTTGAATTTAATTTGTGAACGCACTATTTCAAACTGTCACTGTCAATATATTCAGTAAACTTAACAGTTTTACTATGGTAAAGTCCACGAAAGAGCAACGTCTGCAAATTTTCTACCCAAATTCGGATTCAGTGACCGCAGCTTAAGAGCGTTAACTCTAATTTTCGATCTATTAGACAGGCAATAACAAAGTTAGTGCAAGAATTTGAGTCTACATATTCGTTGTGTGATGTTGCCGAGTCAGTGAGACAACGGGTTGGTAGAAGTGTCGAATGGCTGCCATTCAGGCGTCCGCAAGGAATCCAAATCAGTCAATTCCACGGCGTTCTTAAGACTTGGGCATCGCTCAGACTACATTATGATGTATTTTGTGTACAGTTTACACCCGTCCAAGATCAAGCTGACCCACGAACTGAAGTCGGTGGCCCATTTGAAGTGACGTATGTTTATTTTTAAAAATGTTATTCTGTAAACACAGAATTTAATGTACAAACATCTCTCGTTGGACCACGTTTAGCTTATACAACATATTCGATTGTCCCAGTACTTGACTAATGTGTAAACAGATGTTGAATCAAGCATAGTTCGCCGGATTTTTTCAGCAAGTGTGAGTTTCACGTGAACAAAATGTCACAAGTTGTGGCATTACTGAAGAAGAAAAGCGGATGAAAAAATAGACACCCCAGTTCCACATGAGAAGATTCAACCAAGAACTGTACCATGGCAGGCACTTCGGATACAATACCAAAGTGGCCAGTAGGGTACATGAAGGACTTAGTTCCGACTGGACGAGCTATCAACTCTGAGCGGGTTAAACCAATGCAACAGGGAACACTTGCATTGATGATGGTGCACATTGCTGATAGATCACGCTAGCTAGGAAGACTTGCTGGACTGAAGCACTATACGATACAGAGGATGAATGGCATGTAGAGTATCTTTATAAGCCAACATGCAGTATACTGTTTTTTTTTTTTTTTGAATAAATTGGATTTCGAATTAGTGGCGGCAAGAATAATCACTTTTTATTGAATGATCAGTTCAAAGAGACAACCTGATTTGGCCAAAGTCGAACTTTTTGGACAATTTGTCAGAGGAAAACGCGCCTCATTTGTAATGAATTTACTTGAAATGTCGGCGTTGTATGAATGAGTTCCTGTACCGATGCGTGACTAAGAACTGCCACGGACCCTTAAATCTGGACACCAAGTCTTTCACATATTGCATACTGTTTGGAAGGCCTTTACCGAATATTGCTGTGTTTGTGATGCTTATGTTCCGGGGGCCATAATGCGGAGAGTCAGTGCGTCGATTTTTATGCTAGCGGCTTTGTTTAAAGTTCCCATACAAATTACTCCCAATAATTCATTCAAAAGTTATAACAGGAGTAGTTGCTGTAGAAGCTAACATAAGTCTAGAACAACTTCAAAGTTTTGTGTGACGCACACGTATTATTATTACGAATACTTTGTTAAAGCTACCATCGTTGATGCATACGAATACATAGTTTCCAAATGACTACAGGTTGTCAAGTTCTATTTAAAGGGGTAGCAAGCATATCAATAACACCCCATCGATCGAAAGCAAAAAAATAAACCACTTAAGTTCTTCTCCCCTTCACTCGTACCCCAAAAATCCATCGAATGTGTACGCGAAAGAAACCGGCACATGGGCAATATTTAATGAATAAAACGAATTTGAGGCTTATGCACGAGCTCTGCATGGATTTTAGTACTCTTTTTGGGAGACTTTTCCTTAAGCTCCCCTATGATCTCATTAAACGAAGCGGTTTATGAAGAACGCATATAATTCATGCCAATTACACGAATGTTCAGAGCTCGGAGCAACTTCTAGAATATTGTCTAATTAAAGCAAGTCTATTGCCTACATCAACAATAATGATTAAATGTAGATGCTAAGCACTCAGATTATTGCTTGACTGCTCAATGTGTCCCGTAGTGATGGTTTCGTAATTAACTTTTGACTCGCAACAACTTATTTCCTTATTTCATGGTTCACGCCTGCTTCATATTGAAACGACTAATGACAGTGAACACATGCGATGGTCGCGGTGTCTCTGTTTTGATCGCATTGACAGTAGTCATTTAATTTATTACCTTCATGCGCTATAACTAGTCGTAATATATCATCGATTTTATCGGGGAAACCATATTTAAGGCTCTATTAAAGTGTTGATTGAGTGGCAAATGTATGCCGTCAGTTTGTAGGCAGAAGTTGCCTCACAGTTCTGATGGCTGTGATGAAAGAAACAGGTGGCGGTTGTTTAATAGGCTTTAATGTTGATGCCAAGATGTGCATTTGTTGGGATAGCTTCTACATTATATTAAAATTAATGGAGCCTTCAACAGTAAGCCTCTTCAGATTAATCTTCGAACCGTTGACTTATCAACGTGAAGGCTTCTAAAATACAGAAAGAAGTTCGTTAAGAAATGTTACGCCATCCAAGCCAACCATGAATTATGTTGCCCTGGGTTCATATTTTTGGCGTCATGTCAACAGCATCTCGATCATTGGCGGCTAATTGTAATAACACTTGCTATGAGGTCATTCACAGGCCAACTTTCTCTTTCACATTTTTGGGAGTCGCGCAGATTATCTACGGGCTCCAACGACGTCTCTGTTCTTCATTCCGCACCAATCTTTGACTGGTTGTTTAGTCCACTGAAGCATAAAGGGCTTACTCATTAAAAAACCGCCTTGGCCTATTCAGAAAAACCTAAGAAGTAATTGAGGCATTACGGCTGGATGGCGCAGTTGGTTGAGTGACTTAGGGGTCCCAGGTTCTATTCGCGGCGAAAGCAAAAGTCAATATGCTTATATCTGCCACAGTCACCATTTGTCGTTGGGATCAAATTAACAACATTGTGTATCACAATGGACCGGCAATGGCTTAAGTGTGCCGGCAATCCCGTTGCCAGCCCAATAACCTAACCTAACCTAATTGTGGCATTAGAGCACATACCTCCATATCAAGACTCGTCTGTAACGTCTTCGCGTTGCAGGAGCTTGTTGGTTTTTGATGTTAGGTCAAGCATCCGATTGGTCTCATGGATGGTGGGAGTTCCATATTTTGTTAGCTCACTCGTTTCTCAGACTCGTCTGTAACGTCTTCGCGTTGCAGGAGCTTGTTGGTTTTTGATGTTAGGTCAAGCATCCGATTCATGTCTCATGGATGGTGGGAGTTCCATATTTTGTTAGCTCACTCGTTTCTCAGATCAGCGACCCATGGAGGATCGGATCCTGAGCAACTGCTGTCTTCCATTGGCCACGCACCTGGGTACGCCACTTCCAATCAGCAAGACCAAGCTATCTTATATCCGCAATCATTTGATCTCTTTACCGGGCTTCGGGCTTCCTCTCCTGCTCGAACCACCAGTCTCGAATACGAGAACGCCTGTAGCTGGAGGGTAGTTGTTCATGGGGCCTGTTTTGATTTGTCAACAAAAAAAAAGATTATCTTCTACTACAGGCTTGGGTGCATTGTCCTAAACTATGGGACCATGAACCACCCTATTTGCTGGACAACCGATCGTACCACTTGTTTATTTTGACTTGTTGTTTTGTTTATAAGCAGACTGGCGCAGTGGTGTCCCATATGGCCAGTGGCGTTGACGACTTCACTTGTTATCGGAATTGCGATCGCTGTAGACATATCCGCCGATACATCCTCATACCGACGTTCGCAGAGAATCAGCACTGCAGTTTTATTTTTCGTCCAGTTTTCAGCTCCATGCAGCATGACTGGGGAAATGAGAATCTTGTAGACCACGATTTTTGGTCCTTCGAGGCAGGAGTTTCGTCTCATGTCAGAAGAAAAACGTACACCTTACATCCATGTCCAAATATGAGCTTCGCTAATGCAACGGCAACTGGATTTGTACTAAAACAACTTCTTTGAGTAGATGCCACTTTATCAAAAACAACGCATGAAAATGCTTATGGAAAGATTTTTTTGACTTTGTGTGCGAATATCAAACAGTTGTGAACATGATTTTTATATATTTAGAAGATTTTTAAGATGTGCTCCAAAGACATTGCCTTCCTTATTGTTTTATTGGAGTCAGAAGGCATGTTTCCATTTTAAATATTATCAGAATGGCACATGGTACCGAAAGCGTTGTTTACTTCGAAATGTCTGCAAAGCAATTTTCAAGCACCGGGTACATGACATGTACATATACAAGTCTCTTACATGCAAAATACCAAATGACGTCTTCGCTGGAGATGACAGAAATAAAGATAACCTTAAGTGATTATTTGCAAAATACTACATAATAAGATTTTCATACGCGATATGCTCAAAATAATTAGATTCGCTGGAAGATTCCCTTAAAAAATTCGCTTTCCTTCCCTTGAATTATGGCATATCAACATTAGAAGCATCACGATAACACGCGTACTTATCCAGCACGTGTCCTTTCAAAAGATTCCTGGGCATAACGTTCGTGTGGGATGAAGTTCAAACGCCCAAAGCGATGCAGGGCTTCTACCAAAGAAGAAGTTTCTTATTTTCACAGCTTTCCATGATCACATAAAAGTCGTTATTTTCATAGAATATTTGCATATTTGTCTTGACATCAATTTTCTGTGCTGTCTTAAGTGCCGCATTACATTTTAATGTCACTCATAAGACTGCTGCAAAAGTGAAAATGCCTGTTCTCAATTTCAATCGAAGTCGAGAGGAGGAATTGAAATGACAATCGGTGTTTGGCATTTCCATTTGCAACGTTTGTTATGAATTTTAATTTGTAAACTTCAAGTGAAGCATATATTTTTGAATTTTATGAGAATGTGGACGGTCTTTTGTCGTTGGGGCTGAAGTAAGGACACGAGTTATTGATCAATGGTAGTAATCTGACTGTGGGTACATTAATGGACCAACAATGTGCCAAGTGTGCTGGCCATTTCGCACACTTTCTTATTGGTTAGTATCAAAATGCAGTTTTTATTTATGTACAATTTTTAGGTGTTGACATAAGGGTTAACAAGGATCGAAAGCATTTAGCACCCGAACCTGCGTCCTGGGGGAATTGGGGGATTACATCCTACGTTCGGCCTGTTGATAGCACAACCGGATGTGGCATCTTTCACCAGGATGTGGACAAACCAAACGGATGCTCCCTAACGTCTGTAAGAAATCCGCTTATCTATTGACAGAAACGACTGTAGACGACTTATCAGCATATTAAGGAACTAGTGCACCAATTCATAATAAACTTACGTACTGGATAAAAATGCCTATAACATCTTCGTCAACATCTATGTATAAGTTCTAGCCTTAGGGATGAACTGTGCACAGCTTGACGACACTGGAGTGCTTCTTTTGCCAATGTCAGGTGACAGTTATTTGGTGTTGATGAGATCGGAGCTGTTCATTAAATACACATTGTTGGCTACCAGGGTTGTCAGACGTGGATATTTATCTGGCGTTTTTAATTTCATTTGGCGCCACAAAAATTGATATATCCATCTAAAAATGGCGATATTTTAAGCTTTTGAAGATTTATTCCCTGTATCACCCCACAGTCTATGGTTGAAGTTCAATTTGTTAATGACTAGTATACAACAGCCAGCTCGATGCCAACTCGAGAAAGTAATCAGTTAAATAGCCCTCATGCGGCCAATGCTCACCTACGGCTGTCCCGTGTGGTTTAACGTGAATGCAAGTTTGATGGACAAGATTCGGCTTGTTGAGAGTGCTTTTCTCAGGGTTTCTTTTCTCCTTTACCAGCCAGAGTCCCAATACAGAAAATTCAGCTCCAATGAGGTCCTATAGAAAAGGCTGAAATTGATGCGAAGGGACAATGTTCTGGTGAAGTTGGTTCGAGGTCATACTGCCAGAGCGATGATCTCGACCGAAAGCTTGATCACTTTGGCTTACTATCCCAACCTACAAAGTTAGCATTGACTAGTAGCTAACATTTTTTTTAGAAAATGTTTCTTCAAAATTTATTCTTGACGTTAAACATTCTTAGTTTTTTTTTTTTCCAATTTGGCGATTATGGCTTCGAAAATTTGAAAATTTGGTGATTTGCATTTTTGTTTTTGGCGATTTCTCTATTTGAAACCTGACAATCCTGTTGGCTACTAGAACAGTGAACCAGTGCTTGAGTCAAATGCAACTACTGCCGATATGAAAGAATCAGTTAGTCGCAGCTGTTCTGAAATCAAGCACTTTACCAAAATCCTTTGAAACCGAGTAATTGTGAGCATTATTTTAAAATACGTTTCTGAACTATCAAAACTACTAGTAAATACCTAAACCACGCATATTTTTAATTCCTCTCAAAAAAGTCTGCAGGCACAAGTAAATTCGTGGAAATAATTTCAAAAACATCCATCCATCGAAACTTCCAAAGCGCTTATGCACTTAAGACAAATCTTAGATTCTATTATATGCAGCTGGCAACTCGTGCAGACTGGTGGGACTTTCTCTTAAATGGAGTGCTCCCACCATGCCGCATAAAATAGTTTTCGGCAGTGTCGTTGTTGAATTGATTAAATGCAAATCTAATTAAAACTCATTTTGCGCGCAAGTTTCACTCTCTGTTGGTGGCACAATTTCAAAGAATGGAAATTCTATTAAATTGAAACTCATTTGCGGAGGCAATCTGAATATAATTTGTGCCTTAAAGTTACCAGAAGCCATGCACAGATGCAGCAGCCTGCAATGCCAGAAAACGGCACACGCTTTGTCATCATTAGTTATGCATTTGAAATTCATATTCGAGTGTCCAGCAGTCTAGAAATCGTGGCGAAAGATTAATCGGAAACGGAACTACCACCTGCCTGCGAAAAAAGAAAATTAAAATGCCAACACGTTGTTTATGCAAGCACGTTAAAATCACGTTCGCCGAAAGTGGCGATTTCATCGGGAAGTGTTTCCGAAAACCGTTCGCTGTATGCAGCCTGATTTGCATCATCCGGATAGCCTCCACGTAGACAATCCGCAGGAATCACCAGAAAAGCGTATCTTCTAGGGGAACGCCAAAGAAATCGGATTTGTTCAAGTCTGAGCTCACGTCAGGAAGCGATGTAATATCTGCAGTCGGTGCGGGGGAATGTCGTTAGCTCTAAGTTTGGGCAACCGCGCTGGCAGGAATGTGTTCATCGGTTGGGGATTTTGAAGAATCGAACAGCCGATACATCAACGTACCACAGCCCCTATGGAAACTGTCCGCGTTTCAGTGCAGAGTTTTTGCTAGCGAGGGGTAAACACATTCACTGTTTACTTTGCATCAGAGGCCGTCTATAGCAAGAGAATGTTCCCAACAAAAGCGAATTTGAAAGCCAACCAACGGAATGTTGAGCGTGGAGTGTAAACCGAAAGACAACTCTTCCTGAGTGGTGAACGAAACTCAGTTGTTGCGTGCAGACAAAGTGAAGAAAATGCCTTCAATTGAATGAAGTTCAATTATGTTTTTTTTTTTTTGATCTTGATCTCATATATGTAACTAAAAATATGAAGTTAGTCGTTTATTTAAAGTTTTCTTGGCAGTCACTACATCGCGGTATTTAAAGAAAATTATCCCTGCACACGAATGAGTGCAACTGACCCTGCAGGAGTTGCTGTCTGAAATTATCGGACATATACAAAGTCAACATTTTCTACTTCCTCTGTGTACTAATGTACCAACCCTCCGGAGAGAGGTTCAATGTAGTACACGTCATATGTCTTTCCCACGTTACTCCGACACTACAAGTATTAACTTCTTTTTTTTCTTGTATCTCAAGAATGTACTATACCGACATTTGAGCCGACACCCACGAGTGGATTACTAAAAGTAACGCAAGAGTTTCATTCGCACCTGAGCCTCTACCCACAAGCGCTTCCAACCATCTCCATCTTTAGCTCGATATCACCAGTTTAGCACCCATAGTTGTTTGAGGTCCCTTTTCACTTGCGTGCCCCACCTGAGTCACGGTCTTCCTATACTTCGCCGTCCCACTGGGATGGATTTGAAGACTTTCTGGACCAGAACATGGGTTTCCATATGCCCTACATGACTAAGCCAGCTCAATCATTGGACATTCACTCTTCTGGTTGAGTCGATGTCGCTTAGCAGCTCCAACATTCGTTGTAAAATCCTCTTCACCATATCAACGTCAATACAGATGGAACCGAAAAGCACTCGAAAAAATTTGCCTTCGAGGAGAACTTCGTCTGCTTTTTGCAAAGTCCTCTCCGACATATAACAAACCCGGACGATTAAGGTCTTATAAATTGCTACTTTGGTCGTTCGAGTTTATCAATTGCTTTCTTGGCTTAAAGAAGCAGAGATTAGCAGGAGTTATTCGTCGCTTCTATCTAAGCGCTGGTGTCGTTGTCTAAATTTGTAGAAGGCCATAGGTAGACAAAGCCCTTGACTATCTCATAGTTATATCTGTCTACTCTATCAGACGTAGGCGTTAGTATCCTTTCGTGTTGACAGCATACCATAGTATGTGGTCTTGCCCTCATTTGCCATCAAACCTATCTTTTCGCACTCCATTGTAATAGCAACAAAAGCATCGCTGCACTGCGAAATCACGCTGCGGTCTTCCGCTAATGACAATATGCTGGACGATATTTTGATAGAAGCTGGATGGACGTCTGTAAGATTTTCATCGGCTTTTGAAACCCACGAATAGATGGATTAATTGAAAACGAATGCGGTGAGTAGTTCCACTTGTTCAACGCATACCATTGAAGCCCTTAGACTATTTTGTTATTAGAGACAAACCAGCTAATGTGGTCGAATTATATTGACTTTCCTATAGACATTTTAAACGTATTCGTTGTTAAATATTAGCAGTGATTTATCAACTGCTGAATATTTTATGGTGGTATATGGTGGCTCGTGGAGTTGTGGGTATGTGCTTCGACCCCAACGGACTTGAACCTCGACGTCTAAGTTCGATCTCTCGTCTGTTTACTGACCCTCTATAGGATGCAGTGCTACCCATGTTATTATTAAGGTTGAGCAGAAAAACTAACTGCGCAGTGATTGAAAAATCGCATTCGAAGTCTGCTCTGAACTGAGACTTAAACTGCGATAGCTCTTATCTGCTCTTGCACTCTTTACTGCGATTACTTGTAATGAATGCGATAGTGGTGGCATAAGTTAACTGTTGAGTGAACTGGTACAGGTCCTGATCACTGCGGCCTCAGATGGGCCTACACACGCCCGAAGCCTGATTTCATTATGATTTTTTTTTAATTTGCCCGTTTCAAGATAGTATACGCCTAGGTGTCGATGATTCCTAGTGAGCCTGAGGTGTTGTACTGTGACTTGGCTGTTACCTTCCATGTGTTTCCAGTAATGGTGGGCCATGTCCCTGAGCCAGTTGTCTAGATAGCTCTTAGCAGTGATGATGGGTGTGCGGCAGAATGCTCGTGGCATCATGATTGGTAATGTGTATCCTTTTATGGCTAGGTTTGCTCTTCTTTGGTTTCTGCTGTGACCTGGTATCCAAGTGAGGTGAACTCTGTTTGTGTTGGCTAGCTGGTGTAACAGCTGCAGGCAGTCTCTCTCAAACTAGTCTGTAACAACCTCTACAACTTGAACTTGAACCAGCAGGTATAGGCTTCTTATCAAACATGTGTAATTGTGACAACATTGAGAGAGCTTGCGCTGAAAACATGGAACCGAGCCTGTAGCCTCCGCAGACAAGGACCTATCATAGAGCAGACATACAGCCTACATAGGACCGTTCCGCTTCTACCAACACACTCTGAAAACCAGGCTTTAATTTTAATGAAGCGGATGATTGTGTAATCGTTTTGACCTACTACGTGTGTCTGTAAATTCTACAAAATTCGTTTCAAGGGAGAGTCATTAGTAGGCGTAGTAGGCAAGAGTAGTCTCGTGAGACCGTTGCTGTTATCCTTGCTCAGTATTAATAATTATACCAAGCATTAAAAATAGTTTCGCTGTAACGAGATTCAAGAATAACTAGTCTTCACTTGAAAGAAGTGATATACTGGAATGTGTCTATGGCCTGACACTCATATGAAGTGAGTAGTAAATGTCCTTGTAATAGATGATATAAGCCATAGTCGGTATTTCAGAGAAGTCTTGGGACGAAGAGAGACCGCATACAGCTCAGTCTACATGAGCTCCAGTTAATGTCACGATTTTTCTTAAATCACGGCGATGCTTCCTTGATTGTTATTGTTTCCATACTTGAATCAATATGATTTGTGTGTTTAGAGACCCTTGGAGTAATCACGCATTATTTCCACGCCACTAGCCTGTCTTCGATCCATCTGTGCAGAAACTCGAAAGACCGTCCATCGTCCAATCACCTGACTTCTGCCCAGATTTCACGGAAAGAAAACTGGGTCATCTGAGTCTGAGGAGGTCATGCTGGGGCAATGGTGGTGTATCCGAAGCGGATTTCGGCTGACACCAGAAAGTCCAAAAACTGTGCAGGTTGCCAGCTCTCTTTCAAATATATTAAATCCCGACCAACTTTAAGCCGCTTACCTCGTGTATCTATTTTGAATCCACAAAAACAAATGCTCGTGTAATTGTACATCCCTAGGATTATTCCCCCATATTCACCACACTTCCTTCCTCCTGCCCGCAAATTCACTATTCCATCGCAAATACGTTCCCAGCCATTCGCTAAATCAGATGGTTAAGCCCTGCCTCTTTAATTATTCACTTGCTTCCTCCGCGCTGTAAAGTATTTTATTCACTGTTTCGTTGAAAAACCTTTTCGCAGTGACGGCGACGGAGTTGAAGGGTAGCGAGTTACGAAATATTTATAAACTCAGCACGCTCGCCGGCATTTCACCACAACATCACAGGATGTGGCAGTCCCGAAACTCAAATTCAAAATTTAAGTTCGCCTCGGCCACAAAACCCGCCCTATTTTGCAGGACTACCATCCGAAAAATGTTGCCTGCGGCTGAGATTACCGCAATCAATTTTCAACTTTAATGAAGTTCTTCGAAAAATTGGGGTAAAACCAACAAACTATGTGCGGCATGAATAAATGTACTGTGAAATGGTTGCTTCGAGCTAAGGAACGTGTTAAAGTGCAAACGGGTACATCAACCCCGATCACTTCAAAGGGACTTCCCCGATTTGTTGCATAACGAACCGAAAAATCAGCCACAAACACGTAAAACACATGTTTCCACTGACCCCCACCACAGGAGACATGTGACATTTTATTTTTGCCTTATCCTGACATTTCGCTCGTGTTTTGCTTTCTTTCCCACTCACAAAGCAGCCGTCCGACACGCGTTTGCACCTGTAAATGTAATCCCATCAGGAGTGACAAACACCTAATTTCACTTAATCTTCGGGTGGAAAATTCTCATCAACCACCCCCGTTTTCTTCGCCCCCACTGAACGGCTGCGTGTACGTAGGTACATCCATTTGCGTCCAACCACCGCTGGGGTCCAAAACAACATAATCTCAGTTAATGGTCAATTGTTCAAAAGCTTGCGTCGCTTCGGTTGAGTTCAAATGCTATTTACATGTAGATACGGATATAATCATTTCATTAAGGACACCAGGTCCGCCAGCAATTTCCCTAAACAGTTGATGCCATTCCCACGGAAGTCGTCCCAATCGCATAGAAATTGCGTGTTGTGCGCCCTTGGAAAATCATCAGCGTCCTCTAGGCCATGTCGGTTTGATGGGATTTTTATTGCATTTGTAATAAAATTTGTGTTTCTATTTTCAGGGACTTTTTTGTTCTGGTCTTCTCTGTTCCATTTAATGCATAGAATCCTTTCAACAATTCGGAATATTTTTTACCGCAACCGCGTGAGCAATGAAAACCTAATCCGTGGTATTAAGTGTTGATATAGTGCAGTTGAATACTCGTATATATTTTCTTTCTGGTCTTAGATACCCTTTGGACGCGGGATGGCGGCTGCCTTTATTTGCGTTTATGGCGAAAAAGCCTTCGGCTCTGACATATATCTGTGCTAATAGTTAATACCCATGGAAAGTGTCAATCACTTCTTTAAATTTGTTTCGTGCATTGGACATATTTGGCCTCAAAAGACAGGAACGCAAAGTGCTTCGCCGAAGCATTAAGTGGACACTACCTACTGTCCAGAAGGTGCTTCGCCGAAGCATTAAGTGGACACTACCTACTGTCCAGAAGGTGCTTCGCTGAAGCATTAAGTGGACACTACCTGCTGTCCAGAAAGTGCATCGCGAAGCATTAAGTGGACACTACCTAGTGTCCAGAAAGTGCTTCGCCGAAGCATTAAGTGGACACTACCTACTGTCCAGAAAGTGCTTCGCCGAAGCATTAAGTGGACACTACCTAGTATCCAGAAAGTGCTTCGCCGAAGCATTAAGTAGACACTACCTGCTGTCCAGAAAGTGCTTCGCGAAGCATTAAGTGGACACTACCTACTGTCCAAAAAGTCCTTCGCCGAAGCATTAAGTGGACACTACCTAGTGTCCAGAAAGTGCTTCGCCGAAGCATTAAGTGGACACTACCTGCTGTCCAGAAAGTGCTTCGCCGAAGCATTAAGTGGATACTACCTACTGTCCAGAAAGTGCTTCGCCGAAGCATTAAGTGGACACTACCTACTGTCCAAAAAGTGTTTCGCCGAAGCATTAGGTGGACACTACCTAGTGTCCAGAAAGTGCTTCGCCGAAGCATAAAGTGGACACTACCTACTGTCCAGAAATTGCTTCGCCGAAGCATTAAGTAGACACTACCTACTGTCCAGAAAGTGCTTCGCCGAAGCATTAGGTGGACACTACCTAGTGTCCAGAAAGTGCTTCGCCGAAGCATTAAGTGGACACTACCTGCTGTCCAGAAAGTGCTTCGCGAAGCATTAAGTGGACACTACCTACTGTCCAAAAAGTCCTTCGCCAAGCATTAAGTGGACACTACCTAGTGTCCAGAAAGTGCTTCGCCGAAGCATTAAGTGGACACTACCTACTGTCCAGAAATTGCTTCGCCGAAGCATTAAGTGGACACTACCTGCTGTCCAGAAAGTGCTTCGCCGAAGCATTAAGTGGACACTACCTACTGTCCAGAAATTGTTTCGCCGAAGCATTAAGTGGACACTACCTGCTGTCCAGAAAGTGCATCGCGAAGCATTAAGTGGACACTACCTAGTGTCCAGAAAGTGCTTCGCCGAAGCATTAAGTGGACACTACCTACTGTCCAGAAAGTGCTTCGCCGAAGCATTAAGTGGACACTACCTAGTATCCAGAAAGTGCTTCGCCGAAGCATTAAGTAGACACTACCTGCTGTCCAGAAAGTGCTTCGCGAAGCATTAAGTGGACACTACCTACTGTCCAAAAAGTCCTTTGCCGAAGCATTAAGTGGACACTACCTAGTGTCCAGAAAGTGCTTCGCCGAAGCATTAAGTGGACACTACCTACTGTCCAGAAATTGCTTCGCCGAAGCAATAAGTGGACACTACTTACTGTCCAGAAAGTCCTTCGCCGAAGCATTAAGTGGTCACTACCTACTGTCCAGAAATTGCTTCGCCGAAGCATTAAGTGGACACTACCTGCTGTCCAGAAAGTTCTTCGCCGAAGCATTAAGTAGACACTACCTACTGTCCAGAAAGTGCTTCGCCGAAGCATTAAGTGGACACTACCTGCTGTCCAGAAAGTGCTTCGCCGAAGCATTAAGTGGACACTACCTGCTGTCCAGAAAGTGCTTCGCCGAAGCATTAAGTAGACACTACCTACTGTCCAGAAAGTGCTTCGCCGAAGCATTAAGTGGACACTACCTGCTGTCCAGAAAGTGCATCGCGAAGCATTAAGTGGACACTACCTACTGTCCAAAAAGTCCTTCGCCGAAGCATTAAGTGGACACTACCTAGTGTCCAGAATGTGCTTCGCCGAAGCATTAAGTGGACACTACCTAGTGTCCAGAATGTGCTTCGCCGAAGCATTAAGTGGACACTACCTAGTGTCCAGAAAGTGCTTCGCCGAAGCATTAAGTGGACACTACCTACTGTCCAGAAATTGCTTCGCCGAAGCATTAAGTGGACACTACCTACTGTCCAGAAAGTCCTTCGCCGAAGCATTAAGTGGACACTACCTACTGTCCAGAAATTGCTTCGCCGAAGCATTAAGTGGACACTACCTGCTGTCCAGAAAGTGCTTCGCCGAAGCATTAAGTGTACACTACCTACTGTCCAGAAATTGCTTCGCCGAAGCATTAAGTGGACACTACTTACTGTCCAGAAAGTCCTTCGCCGAAGCATTAAGTGGACACTACCTACTGTCCAGAAATTGCTTCGCCGAAGCATTAAGTGGACACTACCTGCTGTCCAGAAAGTGCTTCGCCGAAGCATTAAGTAGACACTACCTACTGTCCAGAAAGTGCTTCGCCGAAGCATTAAGCGGACACTACCTGCTGTCCAGAAAGTGCATCGCGAAGCATTAAGTGGACACTACCTAATGTCCAGAAAGTGCTTCGCCGAAGCATTAAGTGGACACTACCTAGTGTCCAGAAAGTGCTTCGCCGAAGCATTAAGTGGACACTACCTACTGTCCAAAAAGTCCTTTGCCGAAGCATTAAGTGGACACTACCTACTGTCCAGAAAGTCCTTCGCCGAAGCATTAAGTGGACACTACCTACTGTCCAGAAATTGCTTCGCCGAAGCATTAAGTGGACACTACCTGCTGTCCAGAAAGTGCTTCGCCGAAGCATTAAGTGGACACTACCTACTGTCCAGAAATTGCTTCGCCGAAGCATTAAGTGGACACTACTTACTGTCCAGAAAGTCCTTCGCCGAAGCATTAAGTGGACACTACCTACTGTCCAGAAATTGCTTCGCCGAAGCATTAAGTGGACACTACCTGCTGTCCAGAAAGTGCTTCGCCGAAGCATTAAGTAGACACTACCTACTGTCCAGAAAGTGCTTCGCCGAAGCATTAAGTGGACACTACCTGCTGTCCAGAAAGTGCATCGCGAAGCATTAAGTGGACACTACCTGCTGTCCAGAAAGTGCTTCGCCGAAGCATTAAGTGGACACTACCTACTGTCCAGAAATTGCTTCGCCGAAGCATTAAGTGGACACTACCTACTGTCCAGAAATTGCTTCGCCGAAGCATTAAGTGGACACTACCTGCTGTCCAGAAAGTTCTTCGCCGAAGCATTAAGTGGACACTACCTGCTGTCCAGAAAGTGCTTCGCCGAAGCATTAAGTGGACACTACCTACTGTCCAAAAAGTCCTTTGCCGAAGCATTAAGTGGACACTACCTGCTGTCCAAAAAGTCCTTTGCCGAAGCATTAAGTGGACACTACCTGCTGTCCAAAAAGTCCTTCGCCAAGCATTAAGTGGACACTACCTAGTGTCCAGAAATTGCTTCGCCGAAGCATTAAGTGGACACTACCTAGTGTCCAGAAAGTGCTTCGCCGAAGCATTAAGTGGACACTACCTGCTGTCCAGAAAGTGCATCGCGAAGCATTAAGTGGACACTACCTGCTGTCCAGAAAGTGCTTCGCCGAAGCATTAAGTGGACACTACCTACTGTCCAAAAAGTCCTTTGCCGAAGCATTAAGTGGACACTACCTGCTGTCCAAAAAGTCCTTTGCCGAAGCATTAAGTGGACACTACCTGCTGTCCAAAAAGTCCTTCGCCAAGCATTAAGTGGACACTACCTAGTGTCCAGAAAGTGCTTCGCCGAAGCATTAAGTGGACACTACCTACTGTCCAGAAATTGCTTCGCCGAAGCATTAAGTGGACACTACCTAGTGTCCAGAAAGTGCTTCGCCGAAGCATTAAGTGGACACTACCTAGTGTCCAGAAAGTGCTTCGCCGAAGCATTAAGTGGACACTACCTGCTGTCCAGAAAGTGCTTCGCCGAAGCATTAAGTGGACACTACCTACTGTCCAGAAATTGCTTCGCCGAAGCATTAAGTGGACACTACCTAATGTCCAGAAAGTGCTTCGCCGAAGCATTAAGTAGACACTACCTACTGTCCAGAAAGTGCTTCGCCGAAGCATTAAGTGGACACTACCTGCTGTCCAGAAAGTGCATCGCGAAGCATTAAGTGGACACTACCTAATGTCCAGAAAGTGCTTCGCCGAAGCATTAAGTGGACACTACCTAGTGTCCAGAAAGTGCTTCGCCGAAGCATTAAGTGGACACTACCTACTGTCCAAAAAGTCCTTTGCCGAAGCATTAAGTGGACACTACCTACTGTCCAAAAAGTCCTTTGCCGAAGCATTAAGTGGACACTACCTGCTGTCCAAAAAGTCCTTCGCCAAGCATTAAGTGGACACTACCTAGTGTCCAGAAAGTGCTTCGCCGAAGCATTAAGTGGACACTACCTGCTGTCCAGAAAGTGCTTCGCCGAAGCATTAAGTGGACACTACCTACTGTCCAGAAAGTGCTTCGCCGAAGCATTAAGTGGACACTACCTACTGTCCAAAAAGTGTTTCGCCGAAGCATTAGGTGGACACTACCTAGTGTCCAGAAAGTGTTTCGCCGAAGCATAAAGTGGACACTACCTACTGTCCAGAAATTGCTTCGCCGAAGCATTAAGTAGACACTACCTACTGTCCAGAAAGTGCTTCGCCGAAGCATTAGGTGGACACTACCTAGTGTCCAGAAAGTGCTTCGCCGAAGCATTAAGTGGACACTACCTGCTGTCCAGAAAGTGCTTCGCGAAGCATTAAGTGGACACTACCTACTGTCCAAAAAGTCCTTCGCCAAGCATTAAGTGGACACTACCTAGTGTCCAGAAAGTGCTTCGCCGAAGCATTAAGTGGACACTACCTACTGTCCAGAAATTGCTTCGCCGAAGCATTAAGTGGACACTACCTGCTGTCCAGAAAGTGCTTCGCCGAAGCATTAAGTGGACACTACCTACTGTCCAGAAATTGCTTCGCCGAAGCATTAAGTGGACACTACCTAGTATCCAGAAAGTGCTTCGCCGAAGCATTAAGTAGACACTACCTGCTGTCCAGAAAGTGCTTCGCCGAAGCATTAAGTGGACACTACCTAGTATCCAGAAAGTGCTTCGCCGAAGCATTAAGTAGACACTACCTAGTGTCCAGAAAGTGCTTCGCCGAAGCATTAAGTGGACACTACCTACTGTCCAGAAATTGCTTCGCCGAAGCAATAAGTGGACACTACTTACTGTCCAGAAAGTCCTTCGCCGAAGCATTAAGTGGACACTACCTACTGTCCAGAAATTGCTTCGCCGAAGCATTAAGTGGACACTACCTGCTGTCCAGAAAGTGCTTCGCCGAAGCATTAAGTAGACACTACCTGCTGTCCAGAAAGTGCTTCGCCGAAGCATTAAGTGGACACTACCTAGTATCCAGAAAGTGCTTCGCCGAAGCATTAAGTAGACACTACCTGCTGTCCAGAAAGTGCTTCGCCGAAGCATTAAGTGGACACTACCTAGTATCCAGAAAGTGCTTCGCCGAAGCATTAAGTAGACACTACCTAGTGTCCAGAAAGTGCTTCGCGAAGCATTAAGTGGACACTACCTACTGTCCAAAAAGTCCTTCGCCGAAGCATTAAGTGGACACTACCTAGTGTCCAGAAAGTGCTTCGCCGAAGCATTAAGTGGACACTACCTACTGTCCAGAAATTGCTTCGCCGAAGCAATAAGTGGACACTACTTACTGTCCAGAAAGTCCTTCGCCGAAGCATTAAGTGGACACTACCTACTGTCCAGAAATTGCTTCGCCGAAGCATTAAGTGGACACTACCTGCTGTCCAGAAAGTTCTTCGCCGAAGCATTAAGTAGACACTACCTACTGTCCAGAAAGTGCTTCGCCGAAGCATTAAGTGGACACTACCTGCTGTCCAGAAAGTGCTTCGCCGAAGCATTAAGTGGACACTACCTGCTGTCCAGAAAGTGCTTCGCCGAAGCATTAAGTAGACACTACCTACTGTCCAGAAAGTGCTTCGCCGAAGCATTAAGTGGACACTACCTGCTGTCCAGAAAGTGCATCGCGAAGCATTAAGTGGACACTACCTACTGTCCAAAAAGTCCTTCGCCGAAGCATTAAGTGGACACTACCTAGTGTCCAGAATGTGCTTCGCCGAAGCATTAAGTGGACACTACCTAGTGTCCAGAATGTGCTTCGCCGAAGCATTAAGTGGACACTACCTAGTGTCCAGAAAGTGCTTCGCCGAAGCATTAAGTGGACACTACCTACTGTCCAGAAATTGCTTCGCCGAAGCATTAAGTGGACACTACCTACTGTCCAGAAAGTCCTTCGCCGAAGCATTAAGTGGACACTACCTACTGTCCAGAAATTGCTTCGCCGAAGCATTAAGTGGACACTACCTGCTGTCCAGAAAGTGCTTCGCCGAAGCATTAAGTGTACACTACCTACTGTCCAGAAATTGCTTCGCCGAAGCATTAAGTGGACACTACTTACTGTCCAGAAAGTCCTTCGCCGAAGCATTAAGTGGACACTACCTACTGTCCAGAAATTGCTTCGCCGAAGCATTAAGTGGACACTACCTGCTGTCCAGAAAGTGCTTCGCCGAAGCATTAAGTAGACACTACCTACTGTCCAGAAAGTGCTTCGCCGAAGCATTAAGCGGACACTACCTGCTGTCCAGAAAGTGCATCGCGAAGCATTAAGTGGACACTACCTAATGTCCAGAAAGTGCTTCGCCGAAGCATTAAGTGGACACTACCTAGTGTCCAGAAAGTGCTTCGCCGAAGCATTAAGTGGACACTACCTACTGTCCAAAAAGTCCTTTGCCGAAGCATTAAGTGGACACTACCTAGTGTCCAGAAAGTGCTTCGCCGAAGCATTAAGTGGACACTACCTACTGTCCAAAAAGTCCTTTGCCGAAGCATTAAGTGGACACTACCTGCTGTCCAGAAAGTGCTTCGCCGAAGCATTAAGTAGACACTACCTACTGTCCAGAAAGTGCTTCGCCGAAGCATTAAGCGGACACTACCTGCTGTCCAGAAAGTGCATCGCGAAGCATTAAGTGGACACTACCTACTGTCCAGAAATTGCTTCGCCGAAGCATTAAGTGGACACTACCTAGTATCCACAAAGTGCTTCGCCGAAGCATTAAGTAGACACTACCTGCTGTCCAGAAAGTGCTTCGCCGAAGCATTAAGTGGACACTACCTAGTATCCAGAAAGTGCTTCGCCGAAGCATTAAGTAGACACTACCTGCTGTCCAGAAAGTGCTTCGCGAAGCATTAAGTGGACACTACCTACTGTCCAAAAAGTCCTTCGCCGAAGCATTAAGTGGACACTACCTAGTGTCCAGAAAGTGCTTCGCCGAAGCATTAAGTGGACACTACCTACTGTCCAGAAATTGCTTCGCCGAAGCAATAAGTGGACACTACTTACTGTCCAGAAAGTCCTTCGCCGAAGCATTAAGTGGACACTACCTACTGTCCAGAAATTGCTTCGCCGAAGCATTAAGTGGACACTACCTGCTGTCCAGAAAGTTCTTCGCCGAAGCATTAAGTAGACACTACCTACTGTCCAGAAAGTGCTTCGCCGAAGCATTAAGTGGACACTACCTGCTGTCCAGAAAGTGCTTCGCCGAAGCATTAAGTGGACACTACCTGCTGTCCAGAAAGTGCTTCGCCGAAGCATTAAGTAGACACTACCTACTGTCCAGAAAGTGCTTCGCCGAAGCATTAAGTGGACACTACCTGCTGTCCAGAAAGTGCATCGCGAAGCATTAAGTGGACACTACCTACTGTCCAAAAAGTCCTTCGCCGAAGCATTAAGTGGACACTACCTAGTGTCCAGAATGTGCTTCGCCGAAGCATTAAGTGGACACTACCTAGTGTCCAGAATGTGCTTCGCCGAAGCATTAAGTGGACACTACCTAGTGTCCAGAATGTGCTTCGCCGAAGCATTAAGTGGACACTACCTAGTGTCCAGAAAGTGCTTCGCCGAAGCATTAAGTGGACACTACCTACTGTCCAGAAATTGCTTCGCCGAAGCATTAAGTGGACACTACCTACTGTCCAGAAAGTCCTTCGCCGAAGCATTAAGTGGACACTACCTACTGTCCAGAAATTGCTTCGCCGAAGCATTAAGTGGACACTACCTGCTGTCCAGAAAGTGCTTCGCCGAAGCATTAAGTGTACACTACCTACTGTCCAGAAATTGCTTCGCCGAAGCATTAAGTGGACACTACTTACTGTCCAGAAAGTCCTTCGCCGAAGCATTAAGTGGACACTACCTACTGTCCAGAAATTGCTTCGCCGAAGCATTAAGTGGACACTACCTGCTGTCCAGAAAGTGCTTCGCCGAAGCATTAAGTAGACACTACCTACTGTCCAGAAAGTGCTTCGCCGAAGCATTAAGCGGACACTACCTGCTGTCCAGAAAGTGCATCGCGAAGCATTAAGTGGACACTACCTAATGTCCAGAAAGTGCTTCGCCGAAGCATTAAGTGGACACTACCTAGTGTCCAGAAAGTGCTTCGCCGAAGCATTAAGTGGACACTACCTACTGTCCAAAAAGTCCTTTGCCGAAGCATTAAGTGGACACTACCTACTGTCCAGAAATTGCTTCGCCGAAGCATTAAGTGGACACTACCTACTGTCCAAAAAGTCCTTTGCCGAAGCATTAAGTGGACACTACCTGCTGTCCAGAAAGTGCTTCGCCGAAGCATTAAGTGGACACTACCTACTGTCCAGAAATTGCTTCGCCGAAGCATTAAGTGGACACTACTTACTGTCCAGAAAGTCCTTCGCCGAAGCATTAAGTGGACACTACCTGCTGTCCAGAAAGTGCTTCGCCGAAGCATTAAGTGGACACTACTTACTGTCCAGAAAGTCCTTCGCCGAAGCATTAAGTGGACACTACCTGCTGTCCAGAAAGTGCTTCGCCGAAGCATTAAGTAGACACTACCTACTGTCCAGAAAGTGCTTCGCCGAAGCATTAAGTGGACACTACCTGCTGTCCAGAAAGTGCATCGCGAAGCATTAAGTGGACACTACCTGCTGTCCAGAAAGTGCTTCGCCGAAGCATTAAGTGGACACTACCTACTGTCCAGAAATTGCTTCGCCGAAGCATTAAGTGGACACTACCTACTGTCCAGAAATTGCTTCGCCGAAGCATTAAGTGGACACTACCTGCTGTCCAGAAAGTTCTTCGCCGAAGCATTAAGTGGACACTACCTGCTGTCCAGAAAGTGCTTCGCCGAAGCATTAAGTGGACACTACCTACTGTCCAAAAAGTCCTTTGCCGAAGCATTAAGTGGACACTACCTGCTGTCCAAAAAGTCCTTTGCCGAAGCATTAAGTGGACACTACCTGCTGTCCAAAAAGTCCTTCGCCAAGCATTAAGTGGACACTACCTAGTGTCCAGAAATTGCTTCGCCGAAGCATTAAGTGGACACTACCTAGTGTCCAGAAAGTGCTTCGCCGAAGCATTAAGTGGACACTACCTGCTGTCCAGAAAGTGCATCGCGAAGCATTAAGTGGACACTACCTGCTGTCCAGAAAGTGCTTCGCCGAAGCATTAAGTGGACACTACCTACTGTCCAAAAAGTCCTTAGCCGAAGCATTAAGTGGACACTACCTGCTGTCCAAAAAGTCCTTTGCCGAAGCATTAAGTGGACACTACCTGCTGTCCAAAAAGTCCTTCGCCAAGCATTAAGTGGACACTACCTAGTGTCCAGAAAGTGCTTCGCCGAAGCATTAAGTGGACACTACCTACTGTCCAGAAATTGCTTCGCCGAAGCATTAAGTGGACACTACCTAGTGTCCAGAAAGTGCTTCGCCGAAGCATTAAGTGGACACTACCTGCTGTCCAGAAAGTGCATCGCGAAGCATTAAGTGGACACTACCTGCTGTCCAGAAAGTGCTTCGCCGAAGCATTAAGTGGACACTACCTACTGTCCAAAAAGTCCTTTGCCGAAGCATTAAGTGGACACTACCTGCTGTCCAAAAAGTCCTTTGCCGAAGCATTAAGTGGACACTACCTGCTGTCCAAAAAGTCCTTCGCCAAGCATTAAGTGGACACTACCTAGTGTCCAGAAAGTGCTTCGCCGAAGCATTAAGTGGACACTACCTACTGTCCAGAAATTGCTCCGCCGAAGCATTAAGTGGACACTACCTAGTGTCCAGAAAGTGCTTCGCCGAAGCATTAAGTGGACACTACCTAGTGTCCAGAAAGTGCTTCGCCGAAGCATTAAGTGGACACTACCTGCTGTCCAGAAAGTGCTTCGCCGAAGCATTAAGTGGACACTACCTACTGTCCAGAAATTGCTTCGCCGAAGCATTAAGTGGACACTACCTAATGTCCAGAAAGTGCTTCGCCGAAGCATTAAGTAGACACTACCTACTGTCCAGAAAGTGCTTCGCCGAAGCATTAAGTGGACACTACCTGCTGTCCAGAAAGTGCATCGCGAAGCATTAAGTGGACACTACCTAATGTCCAGAAAGTGCTTCGCCGAAGCATTAAGTGGACACTACCTAGTGTCCAGAAAGTGCTTCGCCGAAGCATTAAGTGGACACTACCTGCTGTCCAGAAAGTGCATCGCGAAGCATTAAGTGGACACTACCTGCTGTCCAGAAAGTGCTTCGCCGAAGCATTAAGTGGACACTACCTGCTGTCCAAAAAGTCCTTCGCCAAGCATTAAGTGGACACTACCTAGTGTCCAGAAAGTGCTTCGCCGAAGCATTAAGTGGACACTACCTGCTGTCCAGAAAGTGCTTCGCCGAAGCATTAATTGGACACTACCTACTGTCCAGAAAGTGCTTCGCCGAAGCATTAAGTGGACACTACCTACTGTCCAAAAAGTGTTTCGCCGAAGCATTAGGTGGACACTACCTAGTGTCCAGAAAGTGCTTCGCCGAAGCATTAAGTGGACACTACCTACTGTCCAGAAATTGCTTCGCCGAAGCATTAAGTAGACACTACCTACTGTCCAGAAAGTGCTTCGCCGAAGCATTAGGTGGACACTACCTACTGTCCAGAAATTGCTTCGCCGAAGCATTAAGTGGACACTACCTACTGTCCAAAAAGTGTTTCGCCGAAGCATTAGGTGGACACTACCTAGTGTCCAGAAAGTGCTTCGCCGAAGCATTAAGTGGACACTACCTGCTGTCCAGAAAGTGCTTCGCGAAGCATTAAGTGGACACTACCTACTGTCCAAAAAGTCCTTCGCCAAGCATTAAGTGGACACTACCTAGTGTCCAGAAAGTGCTTCGCCGAAGCATTAAGTGGACACTACCTACTGTCCAGAAATTGCTTCGCCGAAGCATTAAGTGGACACTACCTGCTGTCCAGAAAATTCTTCGCCGAAGCATTAAGTGGACACTACCTACTGTCCAGAAATTGCTTCGCCGAAGCATTAAGTGGACACTACCTACTGTCCAGAAATTGCTTCGCCGAAGCATTAAGTGGACACTACTTACTGTCCAGAAAGTCCTTCGCCGAAGCATTAAGTGGACACTACCTACTGTCCAGAAATTGCTTCGCCGAAGCATTAAGTGGACACTACCTGCTGTCCAGAAAGTGCTTCGCCGAAGCATTAAGTAGACACTACCTACTGTCCAGAAAGTGCTTCGCCGAAGCATTAAGTGGACACTACCTGCTGTCCAGAAAGTGCATCGCGAAGCATTAAGTGGACACTACCTAATGTCCAGAAAGTGCTTCGCCGAAGCATTAAGTGGACACTACCTAGTGTCCAGAAAGTGCTTCGCCGAAGCATTAAGTGGACACTACCTACTGTCCAAAAAGTCCTTTGCCGAAGCATTAAGTGGACACTACCTGCTGTCCAAAAAGTCCTTCGCCAAGCATTAAGTGGACACTACCTAGTGTCCAGAAAGTGCTTTGCCGAAGCATTAAGTGGACACTACCTACTGTCCAGAAATTGCTTCGCCGAAGCATTAAGTGGACACTACCTACTGTCCAGAAATTGCTTCGCCGAAGCATTAAGTGGACACTACTTACTGTCCAGAAAGTCCTTCGCCGAAGCATTAAGTGGACACTACCTACTGTCCAGAAATTGCTTCGCCGAAGCATTAAGTGGACACTACCTACTGTCCAGAAATTGCTTCGCCGAAGCATTAAGTGGACACTACTTACTGTCCAGAAAGTCCTTCGCCGAAGCATTAAGTGGACACTACCTACTGTCCAGAAATTGCTTCGCCGAAGCATTAAGTGGACACTACCTGCTGTCCAGAAAGTGCTTCGCCGAAGCATTAAGTTGACACTACCTACTGTCCAGAAAGTGCTTCGCCGAAGCATTAAGTGGACACTACCTGCTGTCCAGAAAGTGCATCGCGAAGCATTAAGTGGACACTACCTAATGTCCAGAAAGTGCTTCGCCGAAGCATTAAGTGGACACTACCTAGTGTCCAGAAAGTGCTTGGCCGAAGCATTAAGTGGACACTACCTACTGTCCAAAAAGTCCTTTGCCGAAGCATTAAGTGGACACTACCTGCTGTCCAAAAAGTCCTTCGCCAAGCATTAAGTGGACACTACCTAGTGTCCAGAAAGTGCTTCGCCGAAGCATTAAGTGGACACTACCTACTGTCCAAAAAGTCCTTTGCCGAAGCATTAAGTGGACACTACCTACTGTCCAGAAAGTCCTTCGCCGAAGCATTAAGTGGACACTACCTACTGTCCAGAAATTGCTTCGCCGAAGCATTAAGTGGACACTACCTGCTGTCCAGAAAGTGCTTCGCCGAAGCATTAAGTGGACACTACCTACTGTCCAGAAATTGCTTCGCCGAAGCATTAAGTGGACACTACTTACTGTCCAGAAAGTGCTTCGCCGAAGCATTAAGTAGACACTACCTACTGTCCAGAAAGTGCTTCGCCGAAGCATTAAGTGGACACTACCTGCTGTCCAGAAAGTGCATCGCGAAGCATTAAGTGGACACTACCTAATGTCCAGAAAGTGCTTCGCCGAAGCATTAAGTGGACACTACCTAGTGTCCAGAAAGTGCTTCGCCGAAGCATTAAGTGGACACTACCTACTGTCCAAAAAGTCCTTTGCCGAAGCATTAAGTGGACACTACCTGCTGTCCAAAAAGTCCTTCGCCAAGCATTAAGTGGACACTACCTAGTGTCCAGAAAGTGCTTCGCCGAAGCATTAAGTGGACACTACCTACTGTCCAAAAAGTCCTTTGCCGAAGCATTAAGTGGACACTACCTGCTGTTCAAAAAGTCCTTCGCCAAGCATTAAGTGGACACTACTTACTGTCCAGAAAGTGCTTCGCCGAAGCATTAAGTGGACACTACCTACTGTCCAGAAATTGCTTCGCCGAAGCATTAAGTGGACACTACTTACTGTCCAGAAAGTCCTTCGCCGAAGCATTAAGTGGACACTACCTACTGTCCAGAAATTGCTTCGCCGAAGCATTAAGTGGACACTACCTGCTGTCCAGAAAGTGCTTCGCCGAAGCATTAAGTGGACACTACCTAGTGTCCAGAAAGTGCTTCGCCGAAGCATTAAGTGGACACTACCTACTGTCCAAAAAGTCCTTTGCCGAAGCATTAAGTGGACACTACCTGCTGTGCAAAAAGTCCTTCGCCAAGCATTAAGTGGACACTACCTAGTGTCCAGAAAGTGCTTCGCCGAAGCATTAAGTGGACACTACCTACTGTCCAAAAAGTCCTTTGCCGAAGCATTAAGTGGACACTACCTGCTGTCCAAAAAGTCCTTCGCCAAGCATTAAGTGGACACTACTTACTGTCCAGAAAGTGCTTCGCCGAAGCATTAAGTGGACACTACCTTCTGTCCAGAAATTGCTTCGCCGAAGCATTAAGTGGACACTACCTGCTGTCCAGAAAGTTCTTCGCCGAAGCATTAAGTGGACACTACCTGCTGTCCAGAAAGTGCTTCGCCGAAGCATTAAGTAGACACTACCTACTGTCCAGAAAGTGCTTCGCCGAAGCATTAAGTGGACACTACCTGCTGTCCAGAAAGTGCATCGCGAAGCATTAAGTGGACACTACCTAATGTCCAGAAAGTGCTTCGCCGAAGCATTAAGTGGACACTACCTACTGTCCAAAAAGTCCTTTGCCGAAGCATTAAGTGGACACTACCTGCTGTCCAAAAAGTCCTTCGCCAAGCATTAAGTGGACACTACCTAGTGTCCAGAAAGTGCTTCGCCGAAGCATTAAGTGGACACTACCTGCTGTCCAGAAAGTGCTTCGCCGAAGCATTAAGTGGACACTACCTACTGTCCAGAAAGTCCTTCGCCGAAGCATTAAGTGGACACTACCTACTGTCCAAAAAGTGTTTCGCCGAAGCATTAGGTGGACACTACCTAGTGTCCAGAAAGTGCTTCGCCGAAATATTAAGTGGACACTACCTACTGTCCAGAAATTGCTTCGCCGAAGCATTAAGTAGACACTACCTACTGTCCAGAAAGTGCTTCGCCGAAGCATTAGGTGGACACTACCTAGTGTCCAGAAAGTGCTTCGCCGAAGCATTAAGTGGACACTACCTGCTGTCCAGAAAGTGCTTCGCGAAGCATTAAGTGGACACTACCTTGTGTCCAAAAAGTGCTTCGCCGAAGCATTAAGTGGACACTACCTACTGTCCAGAAATTGCTTCGCCGAAGCATTAAGTGAACACTACCTACTGTCCAGAAAGTGCTTCGCCGAAGCATTAAGTGGACACTACCTAGTGTCCAGAAAGTGCTTCGCCGAAGCATTAAGTGGACACTACCTACTGTCCAGAAAGTGCTTCGCCGAAGCATTAAGTGGACACTACCTACTGTCCAGAAAGTGCTTCGCCGAAGCTGAGTTGCTGTATAAATTCTCAAATTTTAAAGCAATGTTCGGCAGGGTTTGGTCTGCATTATACACACTGGTTGTATGACATATTATGCACACAATAAGTGGAAACCACAGAAACCACAACAAATTCAGACTCTGTAATTAACTCTGCTGTATGGGCGCGTGGTATCTACATTTAGCAAGGAGGTAGTCGCGGCAGAGAGAGGGTGTTCAGCAATACCACATTTATGACATATTTTTGTAGGGGAGTAGTGGAGCTTACTAAAGGGATAATTTAATTTTTCAGACTCAAAATTAAAGCACACAAGGTCAGAAGAAGGTCAGTGGTACAAGTCTCGTGTGTTTTTGGCATTGGTGCATCGCCGTTATTGGTGACAAAGTGGGATGAGACGAGCACGTCCTGGTGTTGCAGAACATTTTGGAGATTTTCCTTGCTTCGTGGGTGGGTCCTTTGCGTCCATCTTTGGTTATCCAGGATAAAACTGTCAGTCTGCATGAAGAGCTACTACTAGAATCATATGTCTCGGCCTTGGTGTAGCGAAAGTGATTCCCAAATGATGAGGAGGGCGGACTCGACTGTCCGGCAAACCTCTGATCTGGCTTCGTGCCTTTAGATGATCAGGTTGTCCAACTAAACTCAACACGAATGGATGAAAGGCTAGCAGACTGAAAGACCCCGAGGGGCTATCTAGGTCAATCACGAGTTAATCCAGATGGCAGCACTTAGCAAGCTGCTACAATGGAATAGTCTCTTCTAAATAAAACTGGACCCTTCCAACTCCTGTCAGCTTAAGATCTGGGAGTCACTTTCTATCCCCGCAACACTTTCTGTGAAAATGCATTTAGATTTTTCACTTATTCAGTTGACTATGCAGCCGCCATCGCTGGTGAGCCCCAGATGTCCTCTGCCAGCAGACAGTAGATAACCCCCACAATTCATCCCTCACTCGGTGACACCCTCTCTTGCCACGACCACCTTCTACACTCTCTAAAGCTTGCCATGAAAGTATCGAGTATTTCTGTGAAATTGAACAACAAATCCACAGATAAGCGTATTCCAGTGAGTTTTCGGTCCGCCATCCTCCTCAGCTCGCATAAGGGCGTATATGCTTATGCATTTACGACGACATGCATACCAGTACGAGTATAGTTCTGTGCTTCGTGTGCGAGCAACCTTAGAGTAAATATTGAAATCTGAAAAACCCCAGCCCACGGATGTATTTTGTGCGGCCGATAGACTGCCAAAGGATGGGACGTACCAACGTGCTTGGCACTTAACCCGAAACCAAGTGGTGCAGAAGAACCTCTGAAATGGAAATTCACCTATCGATGGTGCGAACAGTATAATCGAAGCTTTTGATGTTCATAACAAAATCATAAAATGGAAAATCATATCCACAGCCGAGCAGGATTCATGTATACATGAAATATGAAGTCCTTGACACTGTTCCCGATACGATGTCAGTGTCTCGTACTTTATTTATATTGGGACCACGGCGAGTCCCAAGTGGTAAGTGGATCCATGCAGGGATTTGTTTGATGTCGGCCGGGGCACGACGTGGGATTGAATTATTTCAGATTTGACTTTTTATTTATCTCGATTGAGTGGCAATAAAATTGATAGCGTACGCACTTAGGATTCAATGTTTTCTTGAATTGAAAAGAAAAAAAAACTGAAGAAAAACGCTCATCTTGAGAAGAACAACGAACGAGTACAACAGCTTAGGAGTAAGTGTCTTCAGTTGGGCTGAATTCGCGCTAACGATATGATTATAATTTTCGTCCTTAATGGGGGCGTAACTCAAGTAGCTTAGAGTTGTTTCCGCCTTTCGCGAAGTGAAGACGTAAATATTGACTTTATTATCGCAATTACAGGGATTTATAACTGCGGATGACGGAAGTATTTCACAATGATTTTCCATTTTGGAAATTACTCCACATAAATGTACTTGAAGGTCGTCGCGATTGTGTACACATTGCTGGGGGATTTCACGTAATTCCTTTCATTTCAAACTCAAAATCGCTAGTCTTTGTTACTGAACGCTGAAAGGAGGTCATGCGGAATAACCGCGAATATGGATTTGAGTGTATCCTTGATTTCGTGTGGACTTTCGCAGGGATATCAAATTAATGAGCTTAAGTGTGTCGTTCTTGGAGTCGTTCAGTGTGGCGACGGATGGCAATTCAGTGAGCAAGGGTATGGTTAAGACAGGAATCTTTCAGGCGCATATGGTAACTTGACTTGGAGACACTTCTGTGTGCTGCCTGATGTGAGAATGTTAACGTCTCCAAGAAGAAGTATTAGCTTGATAAGGATTACGAGCCAGCTGGTGTTTAGGACTGCAACTCTCAAGAATGACAAGAGAACAAAATACTGACGTACTGACGAACTTTCTCCCTATAAACAGCTTTCGAGTAGCAGAGTAGACACATGGACACAGTCGAGTGAGAATACTCCTACACTGGACATATTAATATTTTTTTTCTATAAGTACAAGTACATGTGGTGGACCGTGGCTCTGTGGACATGTGCGCTGACCCTAGGTCCCCAAGCACTTGAACCTCGATGTCTAACCCCTGATCTGTTCGACAAAAATAATTCACAACCCCACCTCTTTTGAGTCAATGAATGCTCAAAGAGTATAACTGTCAAGAAAAAGCTTCTCAAACTTGGCCGTTCGGAATCGGCATTGAACTGTGCCCCTCCACTCGTGAGAAAACTGTAGTACGCACAACACGAGTGGTTGCTGAGAGTCTGGGCTCTTTCTATGGGCTATTGCGGCACCCATATTATTGTTATATTATGTATAAGTCAATCTACAAAAGAAGAAGTATGGACATCCTCAAAATAACAACGAATTGGCAATATCCTCATCAATGCAGTGATCGTGTGATCTTTTATCAATCCCAAAACCAAGCTAATGTAATCTTCGTGATTGTGTGTGGGGCTCTAGCTAACTTACCTTATGATTCTGCCTATCCTTGCTTGGCGCTACCTACAGGGGTGAACCTGGGCTTCAACCTTCAAGTCTCTGAGCACATCTTGATCATGTTTCAGCTACGTCAATTGGATTCGTCGTTCTCTACTTGTGTGGGACATCTTGATCGAGGGTGATTCAAAAACTTTTCGGGCCGGAGTTGTGGTGTACATAAGCTCTAAATGACCCATGCATCTTAAAGGTTGGAGCCGAAAAGGCTTAGCCAGGTTCATGCCGCTGTACAGCTCTTGGTTGAATTCTATCCTCCAGACGGAATTAGCGTAAACAGGACCAAAGACTCAACACGACCAAGAGCTTCGACATTTGTGTGTCTGCCTTAAGAACACCACGTGGGTGATCAGAGTGTTGCATAAAGTCAGCTAGATCTTTCAAGAGGTGGCTCTGTTACTCAATTGTCTCTTGAGCCCAATGCAACAGCGTTCGACAAGCGTAATGTTGCGCTTGATCTTGGTACTGGTTTTTTCGTCCATGTTTACTGCAGAGCCAAGGTGGACTAAGTGATTGACTGCCTCAAAGTTTCTGGTGGACGCCCGATCCGAGACGATCTTCTGTGATGACTGCGTGTACTTTGTATTGCCTTGATTTACCGCTATACCCATTTTAGCAGCTGCGGCTTCAAAACCAGTATAAGCCTCACGGACGGCACCCTGCGTTCGGCCAATCTCGTCAATAGCGTCCTTCTATGCAAGCAAATTAATTGGTTTTGGGAAAATCGTGTCTCTAATGTTCACTTCGGAGTTTCCACGATCTTCTCAAGTATGACGTGAAAAAAATCTAGCTAATAAACGGCTGTGGGAATTCCGATGACACTTTCAGCTTCTAACCTTTCTATAGCTAAACTACAGCACTCAGTGGCTTTTCCGCTTCCTTATCGATGCTCACAAACGCCCCACTGACTGCCCTTTGTGTTCCTCCGATGATGTTTATGTCATCAGCATATGCGAGCAGTTGCACAGATTTATGGAAGATTGTGGTGTGGCATTTTAGCTCCCCAGGATCTTCTCGAGAATGATGTTAAAGAAATCGCATGACAGTGCGTCGCCGTGTCTAAATCCTTTTCTGACATCAAAGGTCTCGTACAATCTTTACCGACCTTGACGGAACATCGGGCATTCTCCATCGACATTCTGCAAAGACGGACGAGTCTTGCAGAGATCCCAAAAGTAGACAAGGTAGTGCGTATCAACACGAAACTATTGGGTGTTTTTCAAGATCCACCCTAGTGTGAGTATTTAGTCCATAGTGGTTTCAAGCGATTACACAGAACGGCAGAGAAGATCTTATAGGACATATTTAAGAGACCTATCCCCCCTATAATTGACACAGTTTAGAGGGTCTCCTTTCTTTAGGATCGGGCAAACGATGCTGAAATTCCATTAATAATCGATGGGTCTGTATAAATGCTTACGTTAACTGTCTGATTGGTCAATATTTCTGTCTGTTCAGCTGCTTTGAAAAGCTCGGCAGGCTGTCCATCGGCATCGCTTCCGGCAGAAAAATAAAAAAGAGCAATATCCCTTTCCTTTGTTTCCTTTGCAAACACCAGCCCAAGATTTTAACGATTCCCAAAGCTGAAATAAAAATGAGCATCATAGCCAAGCATGATTTTGCTTAAAATGCAAACTACTGGCCCGTCATTATTTCTAAGATATGCCTGAACAATAAAATGGAATTATTTCTTTGTGAAGTATCCCATTTTCAATAAGTCTCTCATTTCGTTGACCCGTTCATCACTCGCTGATGTCGCAAATATTTATGAAGAATTGAAGACGTCCGAGAGATTTCGGTTCCGGACAGGTGCACTTCTACGGTAGAAATAACGAGAATATAAAGACGTCATAATGAATTATGTATGTACTCAACAAAAAGGTCTCGCAGACGGCGTCTAGGGGCAGGAGGATGATGTGTTTCCATTTTATGGGGAAATCTCCGAATATGCTTTGGATGGATATGCATCATCACCGCTCTTCTTGCTGGAAATACCACCAAACTCTGTTGGTTCCATAAATAGATTATAACGATGATTTTTGGAATTAATTTGAATCTAGAATCCTTCGACAGGCTTCCTTGGGATGTAATTCTGCAGAATTTAAGAAACTGCTTGTTGTTCAGGGGTTTCAGTTGGAAACTCATTTTTTTCTTCAAGCTATTCGTTTATTCCACAAAACAACTTCCAGTGATTTTTTCCTCATATTTTGGGTATATGTACGTTTATTCTGAAATCTTCTTCAGTTGTATTAGGTTTAGAAATTTACATGGTTTCTGTGAATTTAGTTTTTGACTCCTTAAAGGCATTCTTGGTGACTAATATTTGCAGCATTCGATTCGTTTCCAATGTTTTTTGTAAAGTATCGTATAATACTTTGGGTGGCGCTACAGCCCTTCAAGGGGCACGGTCTTCTTAGCAACCACTCGTGTTGTGTGTACTATCGTTCACCCCAACACATTTGAACCTTGGAGTCGTAGGTTGGATCTCTGGTGTGGACTAAAAAAAAAACAATAATAATTTCCACCTCGTTCGAGTCACTCACAATGCTCAAGAAGTACGTCTGTCTAGAAAAGGGTAATAAAGCGGTGCACTTTTTAAGTACACCAATAGTAAGGCATACAGTCATTGACGAAGTTACAAAGAGGTGGACAGTGCTTGATAAATACTGGTCACTAAGACTAACCTTCGATTCCCGGAAAGCACCTCGAAAATGTTTTCAAAAGAAATTAGCCCGACTATCAAGTCCATACACACATATAATAAGCCCACTATGTACACTTTTGAAGGAGAAATCCAAGCCCAAGAAAAATCGTCAGAGTACAAATAGCAGCAAACAACTGTCAGCAACAACCACATGCCTAAAAACAGTTAGTACAAATATAATTGTGAATGCATGTTATTCACATATGTATCCCCGTTGATATATTCTATAAGGATTCGATTGTCTGACTGCTCCAGTGTGGTGTTAAAAATCGTCCACATAGAAAAAGCATTCGATTTAATGTCACATAATAGTTGTTAGAATATTAAACGGCTGACCACATTAGTTAGACTAATTAAATTAATAGGATTTGCGTAATAACGCTTTGTTGTACAATTAAACATTGGATTTTTATCATTGTCCTGACTAAAGTCCCTTATGAATCTTTAACACATTGAAAAAGGTACTTTTCCTAGCCTAGGATTATCACGCGAAAGGTGTTCAATAAAAATGGTTTGTAGTATATATGTACATATGTACATTAAATTAATCCCGTCTATAATCATCTACTTAAGCAAAACATATGCACATATAATATATTTATGGAATGTCAAAAAATACGTTTGTGCTTTAATGACCTTAAGTATATTTGACATTGCAATATATTATGACCTTGCAGTGACTTGAAACAGGCAACATTATTTTCGTCCCACAGACCAGGGATCAAAGCTACGACGTCGAAGTCCAAGTGCATTGTGGTCGACGCACATACCTAGCAATGCAATAAATGGTAGCAAATGCAATAAATAGAGGAAAATGGGTAGTTACACACATAAATACTAGAAAATCGGTACTGCATTGGAGGAGATCATTCCGAGGTGGATGCAGGTCAACAGCCAACTGTCGGAGCATAAAGATAGTGCTCCGGAAATATTAGAAATCAGCTGACACGCCAAGTATTTTGGCATTATCTTCACGGAAAAAATTTCAGTTCAACAGTCCCTCGAAACTGACCCCTAAAAATTTGGATTAAGCCAGAGGACAACCCTGCTGCGCTACAAACAGCTGATAAAGTGGGTCTTAACATATAAAAATAATAGTAACGAACGGCCAGATTTGAGAAGCTTTTTCTAGACAGGAAATACTCTGAGCATCGTCAGTAACTCGAAAGAGGTGGGGTCGTGAAAATGATTTGTATCGCGCAGAGCTGGAATCGAACCTACGACGTCGAAGTTGGGGTCGACGCACATACCCACAACGCCACGGGCCACCCGTGGCTTCAAAATATGGCAGACCATCTCTAAAACCAGCATGGAGAAGCTCGCAATTTTCGAAAGTGAAATTCTGCGAATATGTATTAGTCTCACCTTTGACAGAGTCGAGCCACCACGGCAACAAGATACCTTACGATGAAGCACGCTTCGTCCCTTTGCATCAGTACATGGTGACACTGTTCAGGAAACAGCTCCTAGAAAGCAAACCCAGCAACCCCCCAAGGAGACACTCAGATATCTGAGAAACACAATCAGTGGGCAACGCTAACTCAACGCAATAAATCCGGCAAATGAGAACTTCCCGACGACGTCTGACAATAAAATACTGAATTTGTACCAGAGCAGCGATAGCAGTCACCTTCGGACAAAACGGCTACCACATCATCACCAAAAGGACTAACATCGACACCCGGACTTGAACAATTCGACGTAAGCACTCGTGAAAGAATAAACATTCTATACCCAATTTATAACCATTTTTATTACAAAATGTTAAGTTAAACGACAATTGTTTTTCCAACACATGTTCTCGGTGAAACATAAGCGACTTCATCTCTAATCGCATACGAAGGAACGACAAAGCTGAAGGAACGACAACTTCCCGGATATCATCATTTATCCCGACCTTAGAACAGGTACGTGAAAATGAGACAAACAAAACAGGATATCTAGAGAAATTAAAAATACTATAAGCACTCTCGTCATCCTTGTTTTTGTCATCATCAAAATTCATGAAAGAATCTTTTGTTATATTCGAGTCTTAAATTCTTTGTGCTTTGGCTGAAGGAACAGATTGAACCACAATATGAAAGTGTACAGTACAGCATCTGGTCTCGGACTCGGAATAGCTGGACTGCTCAAATTATGTACGTATACTCCCAACATCTCTGCCTGATCGTTGCATGTTTTTTCTTTATACTATCCGTAGGTAGTCTACGAAGCGTCCTTTCAGAAGTCAACTCCCTTAAAATTTTCGTAACCATTTATTGCTGTTACGTTGCTCCGGTGTACTATTGAAACAAAAAACACATCATGTGCTTGCATAGAGTGTTCTACAAAGGATAAGGTCGCTTATGAAAAAGAGTGGGGTGTTATTAAGCGTCAGGATTGAAATTTACATTCAAACTTCCACTCTGTTGATTTTATATTAATTTCCGTGAGCTTCAAAAATTCAATTATTCATACAAAACAAACTCATTGCTAAAACGTCTTTCATTATCATGGCCCACCTCAGTCGTTAGGCCAGTGTTCACCATTCAGTCTGTGCGAATATGCATCCAATTTGCCCGCAAGGGCACTGAACAGAAGGACATGTATGTACGAATATTTTGCAGGAAGCTCCAGAGTCAATCACCTCTGACTATGTAGCAGATGCACTTGCCTAGCTACAAACACACATTCGATCTCTTTTACATTCTTCCGCAAAAGTTCCATCGAAACCCACTAACCCCACATGAGACGTGTGTAAAGCTAATTGAGTGAACGAAACATAATCGCGAAAAGCACTTGTACTCGCCTCTGAGTTGGAAGTAAAACTTCGAGCACGTAGCCACTTGTCGCAACCCTTAAAAATATATGAGTGCTTTCGAGTGAACTTGAGTACGTTGACGAAAAGTTCGAACACGTTCCACAAAGCTCTTAAATCTGAAATGGGAACAACCTGTTGAATTAATTATTGTGTTGGGGAAGCGAAATGAAAAAGTTTTCTATGTGCGTTCATTGCGTGAATGGTGCTCTCTCTCAAAAATGAGGCAAGCTACATGATTGGAATATTTGTATTTGTCGAGCGAGATGAGTTGTGATTTTGTTGTGTTTACTTTGATGTGTTGTAGAACTTTTAGAAAAGTCAATTTATCTTATTTTCATGATATAAAAAAAAACATATCAGTGGCTTATTTCAAAGGAAATTTTAAAAAATGATAGCGCCTATGCAGGTGCATATATGTGCGATCGAGTTTTGCAATGAGGTAGGGAAGACTGGGGATTATTGTCTGGCTTTCAGCCGGAACAATAGGCTTTGCCTCACTTAATTGATCGTGCGGGTGAGATCACTTTGTTTATAAAGCACAATTAAGGGGTAACTACTAAACAAAGAGTTTTGCAAAAATGATGAGATGATGTGCTGACAGTTAGTCTACATCTCTTGTAACTTTGTTTGTTTTTTGTTTCACAGACACCAGAAAGTGATCAGATTCTATGTCGACGCCTCAGAACGTTCAGCTTGGTTAACTATCAATTTTCTTATGACAGATTTTGGATATTATCCGAAAGTTTCAAGCCCATAGCTATCATCTATTTATCAACTTAAGTATTTATAGAAATGTACTATACAGTGCCTTGCCAAATTTCGGCATCCAATGAGGAAAGCTCGTTTCTCTGTCAAGGTCGCTAAGAATCTTACGAAGACTTTTGATTTCAAAAAAACCCTTAGTGACATTTTTAACATATTTCTAGAGAAAATCGTGCGGACATAAACACCTTAAGGACTATGTCTATCTAGGCTCCGTAGTAAACTTGAAAAAGAAAAGCATATCACCACAGAGATAAGACGAAGCTGGCCCTGGCCAACAGTTGTATTTTTGGGCTTGGACGACAATTATAAAATAAAGCTCTGTCTCAGACTAAACTTTTCTTATATAATAATAATAATAATATGGGTAGCGCTACAGCCCATAGAGGGCCAGAGCCTAGGAAATACTCTTTGAGCGTTGTCAGTGACTCGAAAGAGGTGGGGTCGTGAAAACTATTTGTGTCGCTCAGAGCTGGAATCGAACCTACGACGTCGAGGTTGGGGTCGACGCATATACCCACAACCCCACGGGCCAACTTTTCTTATATACGACTTTGATATTCCCAGTCCTGCTGTATGACGCAGAAACATGGACAGCATCAAATGCAGACGAGGAGGTTGTTTGTCGCTTCGAGAAGCAAATCTTTTCAATTATATTCGGTCCCAAAGGCGAAGAAGGAGATTGAAAGATACGATTTAACGACGAACTCTACGAGGTGTACAGCAACATTAGCCTTGTCAAGCGAATTAGATTACCTCGATCCTGATGGAGAGGCAACCTCGAGTAAGATCTGATCCTCCGATATCATGCGCAGCTGAAAAGGCACATTAATCAGCTGAGTGTACAAGACTGGGTACGCCTAGCTCAAGACCGTGCTTGTTAGAGGGCCATGTTGGTTAAAGCCCGGGTCTACAGCAGACGTTGTAGTTGTAGCGCCATTTTAAGATGGGTGCTCTAGTGTTCACATTTGTTCTACAGTTTAATGTTTAACAGTTTGCGATTAGTTCAAGCGGTTATAATTAGATGCCGCTTAGTCTCACCACGAGCTTCACGATTAACACAAGGTCTGCAGTAATTTTGCATCTACGTATTTTAATTTATTTCAAGTGTCAGCATGGGGGATGGTTTGGTTAGGTTATTGGACTGCTAGAGAAATTACCAGCACACTTAGACCATTATTTGTCTATTGTGATGCCTAGTGTTATCAGATTTTAAAATCAGATAAAGGCATATTAAATGTTGCTTTCACCTGGGGATACAATCCCATTTATATCACTGCGACTGCGACTTTCCTATTTTCGTATGAGCAGAGGGAACTTGTAAGTTGCAGAACATCTTCTAAGGATACCAATGGAAATGTGGAATAATATTAAAAAGATTCATACTAGTACGAATCATTTCCACATCACGGGGCACATTCAAATCGTTTTTTAGTGATGTTAAGCAATAATTAGGTAAGAGATGAAACAAATTTGCAAAGATGAACAATGGAAACTAATTTCCTGTGCATAATTGAAAAACTTTCATTTCACTTTAGAAATCCATACGAAAACTTTTCTCTGACGAACACATGAATCTCACTTCAATCATCACATGCAGTCTCACAAAAATGGTTTGAAATACATATGTGAAGTTTTCCTTTAAAATGAAACGTAAACCGAGAGCGGTTAGGTCTGAATCAAATCCGACTGGCTGAACAATATGCCACAGGGCAGAGCAGTTGCGTCAGTAGCGTTATAGAAGCAGTCAACTCTGACAGAGAATCCTACAAGAGTCTTGTGGGAAATTGTGCAAGAGTACATTTCTCTTACACGATTCTATACTTTTGTTGGTCATGTTATCATAAATATTTTATTGTATTCTATTCATCGTCCCAGATGTGGCACATCGTGTTAGTCTAGTCGATCTGGGGGCTTTTAGTGCATTCGGAACAATTGAAGTGGATCTATACCGTACCCAGTGCAGAATCTATCAATATCGCATATAAACAAAGAAGTGCTTACAACTGCGACAAAGTGGTGAACATTTTCAAACTTGGTACTATTGCAAAGGGCGTAAATACTAGTTAACTTAGTGAAGTCCACACCAACTCAACAAGTGAATATTCTATAATATATTGCAAGTTAAATTTTGTGTGCATCTATGGCAATCAGTGGCCTAAGTTAAGCTACTATTAAAGTACGATCCATCACTTAACTTCCTCTGTAAAACAACGAAATCTCCATTGCTTCTGGGCTTAGCAACAGGTCGACAGTAAGGCTCGAACTGCCATCAGGCATTAAAGAAATAGCGGTGGTCTAGTTCACATTCTTCAAAGTGTCTACATCCACAAACTTTGTTTGCATAGCAAAGACAAGTCTTAACAGTAGCTTGAAATTTGAAATTTGAAACATAATCGATTCCTGGGTTGGCAAAAAATCCATTCATCATTAGGTTCATAGCTCATTTTGCAACAACCCCTTTTTCGTGTATATGTGGCAATATGCCGGATTTGACATAGAGGCAAAACATAAGTAGTTAGACTCTTTGACAACTTCGACTGTTTCGCTGTCTAAGTACAAACTTTCCAAAATGATATAGAAATACTGCTCTAGCCATTCTGTTACCAATACATGGTGACTGGAAGGGATTTCTTAACGTGAGATCATCGTCACATCATTGCTGACTGAACCGCCATCGGCGCGGTGGAGATGGATATAACAACTTTCTCACAAGTCTCGAAGAGTTTTACCGTCAAGGGAGGTTGAACTTCGTCGTTTGGAGTCAGTGCAGGTTTGCCTTAACTAGTGAGATATTATTAGTGACACTGCACAAACATTGAAGAAATCATTGAACAAGAATTGGCACCACTAGTCAAATTTTGCTGACATTGATTTAACGACAAATGGAGAAATTGTTGACTGGTTAGTACATCACAATAATCATGAAATTCTACTCGGTGGCACCCCTTATACTTGTCTCCTCATATCGCCACAAGACACTTTCGAAAATCTTTAAAAATCCATCATCAGCGACTAATACATTTTATCGTTTTCCCCGTGGAAAAGTTACTCGAATTGAAAACAAACGCATTTGGAATTCACCCCTTGAGTGTTTCTATTTTAAAAACCAGAAACAGTCTTGGCACGCCTTGGCACTAAACAAAGTTTTTCACTTTGCCACGGTTCCTTAAGATGGATTCACGGATGTGTGAATCCTCTGTTTCCTCTTAACAGTCAGTATGGCTGTTGCGATGATACAAAACTTCAAAGAAGTAATGCAATAAATCAAGTCAACGCGATTAGTGTCGGTTTCGCAAAGATGTGCCAGCATGGAAGTACATAAAAGACAGATTTTAAATTAGCATAATCGGATTTTAAAAATTATATAATTGTTGAGGGGGCTCAACTTGGTCCGCGCGATATTTGCAGATAAACGTAGGCCGAGGGTTGGCATCGGATTTATGTGGTGGATGGAATATGTCGAGGTCTGGAAGTGGCTTCGTAGGTGCTCTGCTTACTTATGGAAATGTTATCAACTTGTGCAGGCTTGTGCTTGTGGTTGAAATGTCCAATCAGCCAATAGACACTCTTAGAGGGCTTGTTCGCTTACTCTTGAGTGGTGTATCTTCTAGACGAGGTTTAACAATGTTATAGGAGTGCTTTGGGGCTTGTCATGGTGTCATTCAGGTTTAAGTAGAAGCGTTGAAATTTATCGCACTTGAAGTGTTTACCCCGAGCTGTGTTTTAATCGTATGGAAACAGAGAAGCACGTGTTTTTGTAAATGCTGAAGAGGTAGTGTTCATTTCACATAATGTATTAGTCAAAAACAAGTAGAATTGTTAACGTTTAATTTCACGTTGTATATATTCGAGTCAAATTTGATCCACTATTAATATGGCTGTTTTAAGTCCCCCAAAAATGTCAATCTATGTGACCCACCAAATTCCGTTTGTTCGTCTCCTATTGTGACCATACATAGCCATTCCCTAGCTTCTAACCTAATCACCTAATCACCTAATTCATGCCCAGACCCTGGATTATTGCAAAATCAAACTTAAATGGAAAAGAAAAGTCTCACGGAGGTAGACATTTATTCTTCAAACGCCTTAGGTGGATATGAATTGTTGTTTAGAGCAGTTGTATTCAGCGAATTTTTAGAAAAAATATATGGATTATTGAAAGTGTACCCGAAACTCACTACGACAGGTTGCAATTGGAATTACGGCTTCTTCCTTTGCGAAAACTACTCGCTCTAAAAGCACTTTCAATCAAAGCTGTGCTCATTATGTCTCTATTATTTGTGCGCGGCTCATGTGGCTGTAAAGGTCAAAAGAGTCCTGTGCATGGATAAAAAAAATACGTGCAATTGATTCTGAAGAAGCCTAATTTCAGACGTCCACTCTCTCCGGATTCTACATGGCTGGATCGGGTGGTAGGGTTATAGAGTGGTACAGAGAAATCCTTAATGTTTTCGTTTAGGAATATGTTCAGCTTGAAGGATAAGAGTGTTGGAAGTAACATTCTAGAGACGATGAATAAATGATCTGTTCTGTTCAAAGATTAAAATGCGCTGGTGAGTAATTCAATGATGGTTCTATCAGAGTTTATAACTTTTCGACTGAAACGATAGCTGTATTCTTCTTCCTCTAATATTGCTACAGTCCTGCCACTGTGTACCTGTTTCCATATGGTACGGTACGGATTTGTCAACAATGAAATGTTCGTAAGCCAGTTTTGATGGTTGTTATCCTTCATCTTCCAACGTAGCGACATTTTTATACACACCTCTGCTCAATTAAGCAATCCAAGACACCTACTTAGAGCCCTCAACCATTCCGCTATGAGCAGTAGTTCAGGAGACAGGTAGTTTTAAAGTGTTCTGGATAAAACGTAAGAAAAATGGAAAATGCTAAACATCGTAGGCGTATGTAGAATATTTTGTCTACATTTTGTCAAAAATCTTAGGCGTATGTGTAACATTTTTTTTAAATATCTCTAAGAACGGTGGCTTATATGGAATGTCTCTTAAAGTTTTAGTTCGAAGTCTCGGGTGTGTGTGGGCATCTTTGATATGCTGAAAACCAAAATGTTGTCTGACTTCTTTAACGACGATGAAGAAACTTTTGTTTGTCACAGGTTGTTTCAGGAGATATCTAAAGCTGCTGTTTGCTTGGCAGTGTTCCACATCGACTATGCTTAAGATATTTCGGAAGGCATTCTCATCAAAACGAGCCTTCCTTCCACAATTGATAATCAACTAAAACATTGACGATGCCCAGTTTCACGGTGCAAGTTTAAACTCCACTTTTGGTTTACACTTCAGTTCAGTGATTTATTCAGTTTCACACTTTCGTTTGAACCTTACGCAGAATTAAATTTGCAGTTTGAGGAAACGAGTGTACACTATGGTTTAAACCTCAGTTTTCACATCAGCCGTTTTGTTTCGCTCTCGTTTTCTCTACTTCCTACTTTTTTCTCTCTGACATTTGCTGTTCGTTAATAAGCTTTCCCCTTCCGCCACAAAATTTCACAAGGTAGAGAATATTGGTAGTGAGGAAGTGTAGTAATAAATGCACGAACCGATTGTCAGCACTGACGTTTTTCTTGTCGATGCACAAACGAGGTTCTATTGAACTGATGTTCAGATTTGACTGTGAAACCGGGCAAATTGAACCACAACTTAAATGTAACAATCGCACACACAGGTCCTTTGGATGCCTTGGCTAACGTAAGTAGCACCCAATGCCAAAAGTTGCATTTGACTATTTGAGAAGCCAGTAAAAATACGGATCATGACAAATTTGGTCAAAACCAAACCAAGCCTCTCATGGAATTTTTATACTAAAATCGATCTTTAACAGCAGTCCATCGGACACCCAGAACCACCCTCTACTACTCAATTGCCTTTCGATAATTCAGCAAGCTACAGAGACAGATACATTCAATCAAATATGTATTGCGACAGATGTTCTCCTCTGACTGCAAAATACAAAAAGAAAAAATGCATCTGGAATACAAGTTGTTTAATTAAAACATTGTTTGAATATTCAGCTGCAGACCGGTTCTCATTGACTACGAACGTCGACAAGTCTGTTCAACTTTTTGCTAACAACCTGCCCATGCTGACTAATTGAAAGCACCCGCAAGTTTAGACTGTAGACTTTATGAATGGATCAAACTACAGAAAACCTGTATTCTATCATAATTAAATCTCGTGTGAATCTTGTGATGCTCATCATAATAATTCTAAGAAAAATAATAATTCTGAACCCTCTTTCTACCTTCTATTAATGCGCCTTACAAATGCATCAAACTATTCCACGAATACCGAATCGCATTACCCTGATACTGTGATAAAGAAATCAATCAAATCCACCCTTCATCGGCTTGAGTGGAATGTACTTGAAATTGATCTAGTTGAGCTTTTGCCATTCCCAGTTCCGAGGCACCTCTTTCCGCGCGGATCACACTTACGCGGTAGTCAGTTTCAACGACTTCTGAAGTACGTTGAATTGTAAACACTTGTCTAGCCACCTTTCAAGTTCTACACGGGGGTTCCACATCAATAAGCAACGTGATGTGTTCAAATGGTACGTGTGTTGTTGTTGATGACAGGCGTTTATGACGTCAAGCAATAGCATGTGAATATCTTAAGAATTAATAAGTGTTGTGTTTATTTTAATTTCTTTGGTGAAAGCACGGCTTAACTCTTGACGTGTGTCCGGCGTCAGTTGTTATGTACTCGTACGAAAATATTTTTCTTTTTAACTTAGTTAAGTTATAGTTTATTGATCTGGAATAAATTTGAACAGGTCTTAGTGGGATTTACTCGCTCGTGGATAGCATTTTGTTTTGAGATTTGTCACTCAGTGACTTTGATGATTGAGGTTGGAAATAAACTGAACAAAACTGAAACAGGATTTGGAATAATGGAACAATGCAGACAAAGTTTGACATCGAATATGTCTGCTGTTCCACTGTAAGTTCTGTTTCTTCCTCATCTCGACAGGTGGATTTCATTCTTCTCAGCGTCGGGTATAGAGCCCTCAAAATTGATTCAATCAAAGTGTGGAAATCCTCTTGCATATCCCAGTGCACGAAGCTGACATTTTTCGAATGTAATGTGAAATCGGTTCCTTTGTACGATTGCTCGTTTTCTGGCTCCTCACCAACACAAACTCAAACCTCTGAGAGTCGATGGGACAAATACTTATCCATCTGGAAATCCGCCGGCGGAAATGGAAGTAGATTATACGCAAAATCCGCAAGCCCATGACGGCGTTACAGGAGGAGCTTTGGATTCGAATCTACAGGGTAGTCGCAGACGCGGCAGACCATCCAACACGTGGAGGCGAGTTGAAGAAGAAGCACCAAAAGCAGGACGCTTATGGCGACAGATAAAAATTCGTAGGTCTAGATAAATCTAATTATAACTTATTAATTGTGGTCCAATGGAACAACTAGGAACAACTTTGAAATATAAAAGCCCGGTGTTGATTTTGAATAAAAACCAAATTATTTAGGAAATCATTGTCATTTCTTTTTATTATGATCATATTGGTATGTGTGGAACAAAATATTGGCCAATTGGCCGCCGCGACCTCTGGGGCACACCTCCATCCGATGGTCCAAATTTTCGATAACGCTGAAGCATAATTGAGGTTCTATGCCGATTATGTGCCGAATTATCTCATCCTTTAGCTCTTGAATTGTTGCTGGCTTATCGACGTACACCTTTTCTTTTAAATCACACTTCACATCTCCTACAGACCCGGTAGTTTTTCCTTATGAAGCTTTGCGGAGCATTCGTATATGGGCTTAGTAGAAATTTTCCCAGCTAAGAACACTTTTTCACAGAGGCTGTCTGACTCTTCGTTTCGAGTCAGGGTATCCAGCAGAGATTCATCACGTTGGTGAACGTCTATAGAGCAATTTCCGATCACATTTGTATTTCAAATTGTCTGTCTGCTCCTGCCATAAACAAGGAAACGTAATACAGGTGTTCTTTCATGGCTAGAGTCTGACAAGGTCAGTGACAGTGACAGTGACACACATCAGGCAATTAACTGGCCATCACAGGAATCATCCAAACGTTGTAAGCGCATTTTACACGCATTCTCTGGAATGGTGTAAGCACACGACGTAATATGCACCAAGACAAGACAAGGCTTTGCCCAATACGGCTGATATAGAAAGTGCATTCCGATGATGGATATGCCTTAAGCCATCTAAGCCACCTAAGCCATAGCCACTTTTTGTATTGAATTTTTTGTTTGAATTGAATTAAATTACTACTCACAGTTGTAGCCAATGCAGACGAGAAAAATAAACATTAAATATTGTTTTTGATTTTACTTTTTGGTTAAATGAACAGTGTTACTATATTAACTTACATGCCCTCGGCTCGCAATTTAAGCTAAGTTTAAACTTAAGCTATGTCTTTCGACTTAAACTAGTATTTTATTAGATTTTGCAGGAGTTCGGTGATGATTGTTCGCATTCCTGTCGAATATTCTCCTTAAGGTCTGCGATTGTGTGTGAGGCTCGTTAGCATAAGCCCGCGACTTCAAGTATACCCAAACAAGTCAATTTTCTTGACAATGTCCATTGTGGCCAGTGCTGTGTGTGCTTTGCACCTTGTTGTTGATCATGTTCACCAAGCACCGATTACCCAATTCCACCAGTAAGACGCATTCTATCATGACCCTGTTGTGACCCGAAATCCCATTGATGTATCTACGTTCTCAGCGACATCGGCAGCCACAACTGCGATATTCTCTGCCGAATGATCACGCCCTGCTTGGTTTCCTGTAGTCCCAGTCTGTACCAGTCGAGTAGGAAGAGAGGTAAGTAAAGACTTATTCCGAAGCAGGTTCATTGTACTGCCACGTGGGTAACTCCAGGAAGAGTGGTCTGGTGTATTGCTGAGATCATTGAGGCTATCATAAAATGATGAACCTATAGTGGCCTTTCTAGTTCATTCGATAGTAGAGGAAATGTTAGGTGCTTTCATTCTTCGGATGTCGTTGGCTTAGCCTTATTTGTTTTGTTGTTCGACAGTTGGTGCCTATCAACTGACATTTATTTTCTGAGTATTATTGAACCGTAGCTAAGGGAGTATCTGTATTATAAGAGACTTTGTCTAATGGCAAGGTTAGTTAGTTAGTCAGCTCTACAGTCTATAGTCTCTAGTACCTGTCGCCCAGGACGAGTCGAGTAGCTAAGCGCCCGTTTGTTTGCCCAGTTGGCGTGACACGAATAGAATCTCGACGCCGAATTGCACGCTGCTCTAAAACAACTGACAGATTATTGGTATTCTTTGACCGACACAGTAAATCCATGCTCCTACGAAGTTCTGGGCCCAGTGCTTTGGCTGATTGTACATATTCTGCAGCAGTCTACTTTACAAATGTCATATGATTGACGTACGACGTCATGTGCAAAACTTTTTCTATTCTCCCATAGGATGATTCACTTTGCTACTCTTTGGGGTATTCGTTCAGCGATGTTGGCTAAAAATATGACAGCTGCAGCAAATGGTCCGACTGAAAGGACCATCCTGTACCAGATTTACCAAAGTAGCTTGCATTCCTGTATGCTACATTTTAAATTTGAATTGAAGCATGGAGATCAGAAATAATGCCATATTTTCTCTGAGTTTATGCTAAAAGCGTGCCAACAAAAGACGGTGCAAGTAGGAAAACAACGTCACAAGAAGTGACAGGCCACAATTTGTATACTGTTGACTAACCCCTTGAGTCCATGGCTCTCGATCATTCAAGTCACGGACAATGCTCAAATGGTACATCAAACAGTGGAGAATAGGCTTCTCAAACTTCATCGTTTGATGGAACAAGGTTTATTTTCACAAGGATGTCAGGATGTCCAAGTGACACGTATCGATATCCATTGTATCAGGACTGTTCGAACAACCCTTCTCAGCCCCATTTTTCCAACAAGTCTCACTTACAACAGCAAACACACACCATCACACGCACTTGCGAATATTGCACAACTACGGAGGAGTGCAGTAATCCAATCAAAATACCTCTGTCCTAGCGCCAGCTGAGTTACTTCATCAAAGCACCAACAATGTCAAGACCCAGAAGCATAATATTGACAAAGACGATATCGATGTGCAAACAAGTCTTAATCTAGAATCTAATCACCTATCGCTATCGATCAACAAAGCCAGCAATTGCGGTGCACACTTCAGAAACGTGCGGCCTCAAGTGCGCTAACTGAAGCGATATTTAAACTTGAAACAGAACAGGAACCGTACCATTTCTCAAAACAATCCGCAATGAGAATCATTAGTTTCGCAATATTCGCTGCTGCCGTCGTGGGCGCATGTGCAATTAGTCCAGACATATCCCCCAGGGCTGCACTCAAGACCACTGTGAGTATCCATCTTTGTTCGCCACCCTCCGTTTGTCACGACAGCTGGTTTTTATTTCATAGGCCCAACGGATTGCTGCTCACAAGTATCCAGTGGAAACGCACACGGTTCAGACCAAAGATGGCTACGTCTTGACGATGTTCCGCATTCCCTACTCGCCGAAGCTGAAGAACCAGAACAAGCACCGCCCAGTCGCCTTCTTGCAGCACGGTCTGCTGAGCTCGTCGGACTGTTGGATTCTGAACGGACCGAATGATGCGTTAGCCTTCCTCCTGGCCGACGCTGGCTACGATGTTTGGCTGGGCAATGCTCGCGGCAATACCTACTCCAGGAAGCACGTCAAGAAGTCACCTCTGCTGCCGAGCTTTTGGGACTTCAGTTGGGACGAGATTGCCACCAAGGATTTGCCAGCTATGATTGACTACGTCCTTTTCCACAGCAAAGAGACCGCACTGCACTACGTTGGCCATTCGCAGGGAACCACGGTCTTCTTCGTCCTCATGTCTACCATTCCGACGTACAACGCCAAGATCAAGACGTCGCACATGTTGGCCCCGGTCGCGTACATGAGCCACATGACGAGTCCGTTGGCAAAGGTAGCTGGGCCCCTTCTTGGCACGCCGACTCTCCTCAGCGAACTCATCGGAAGCTCTGAATTCATGCCGAGCAACAAACTTATGGCAATGATGGGATCGGCGGCCTGTGCTGAGACCTCAGCCTTTCAGCCACTCTGCACCAACGTCCTTTTCCTCATGGCCGGCTGGAACTCAAAGCATTTGAACAATGTAAGTACACATACTCGGCTGAAGGACTCTGCATGCATTGACTTTTTTTCTTGAAGACTTTGCTGCCGGATGTGGTTGAAACGCACCCTGCCGGGTCGTCCAGTAGTCAGCTGATTCACTATCTCCAGGAATACCAATCGGGCTACTTCAGGAAGTACGACTACGGAAAGGTCAGGAACAACGTCAAGTACAATCAGTGGAGTCCGCCGAAGTACGTCGAGAAGAATATTGTCGCCCCGGTGCGGTTCTACTACAGCGACAATGACTACTTCGCTTCCATTGTCGATGTCCACAAGATGCAGAACTTGCTGCCGAATCTGGTTGAGAGCTTCCACGTCCCCTATTCCGACTGGAATCACTTGGATTTCATATTCGCACTGAAGGTCAAGCCCGTGCTGTATGACAGAATCGTCGCAAGTGCAAATCGTTTCGAAAAAACTGGAAAGCAGTGAGCGACAGCAAGGGAAATAGAAAATGTCTTATTTGTTGAATAAAACGAGTCACAAGTTGTAAATGGTTCAGTGCGTGGTTTCCTTGTGCTGCTAGATTTCTGGTACAGACTAAGTGTATCGTAGTGATGTGAGCTGGCCTTCATAGAAAACTCACTAAATTGATCTGAGTTCGTAGTTGGAACCTTAGGACAAGTCAGTTACGTGAGTAAACGCTTGAGACACCTCTCATTCATGTTGGTGGGACCCATTGTGATGCTCGGAGAAAAGTTCCATTGCCATCCACGTTCCCAGTAGGTCTGAGATCCTGATGCACCCGAAAAATGAGGTTAGTGCCATCTTAATCATTCCTTGGCGGTCTTTGAAGAAATATTTGCAGAATGTTATGTGCTTCAATTGGCAGGGGCTGAGGCAGTGGCAGAGAATCTGATGAGCAACCTTCTTTTGTTTTTCAACAGCCTCTGCATATGGAGCTTTGTGGAAGTCCCATTTTGTTTTTCATGTTTCGTCAGATGGTTACAGCTAGAATGCTCCAAGTTGCAAGGGAAAGTAATGTTTTGTAGCATTGTAGGAGCTGGTTGGTTCTTGACCTTAGGCATACACTCCGTATGGTCCCACAGGGGGTTAGAGAGTCCCATTTTTTGTTAGCTAGTGCTATAATGTTGGTTTTTGTTTGTTTCACGAGTGATGTCTGGAGTATTGCCGAGCTTTCATGTAGGATTGGCCAAGCTGGATCAGTATTGAAACAGTATGGGGCCTTGTATGGCTGGTTGAACTGAGTCAAATGGTTGGCATGGCAGGTTCTCTGAGTGAGAAATTGTATGTATTGAGCTCTGAAAGAGAATTTTGTGAATTAATACACACATTGCCAAAATGTTTGTATGACAGATTGTTCACGGAAATGGTTTAGTTCGAGTCGATAGTTCAACTCAGTTGGGAATTGAATTCGATTGTTTTTTTCCACTGAATTCATTCATTCGTATTACGGAAATATGTTGTTGGTTTTAGTTGAATGAATGATTTGGAAATGTGGAAACGGGGTACCCCGCCTTCCACTCCAAATCCTTGTCATAAGTGTTTAACGCCCGAGCGCGCCCAACGCCGTCAACGATGGAAATCAAGTATACTTCTTCACTTAAACCTCGATTTCTGGGTTCGATCCCTGGTCTGTAGGACACAAACAATTTTTACGGCCCCACCTCTTTCGAGTCACTGACAATGCTCAAAGAGTACTTGTGTCTAGAAAAAGCTTCTCGAACTTGGCCTTTCGAGGTTGGCATAGCACAACACAACGGAGTCCTCGCTGCCTAGGAGTCGCACGTGCTATCTGAGCGCCAAACTGGCTTCAGTCTTGCCTACCCTTAAAAGCCAAATGAATTCTGTTACAACATTTTTAAAAAACACTTTGCAGGTGAAGTGTTGACATGATCCGTGCTCGAAGCCATTATTGTGCACGGATAATTATAGTATTTTCGTAAAATTATAATAATAAATACATCATGATGGCATTCTATAAAAAAAAAATTGTGATAATCTGATCGTATACGATGCAAATCAGACGCTGTGCCATAAAAGCACCTCACTTGAGCAGCACATTGGAAGAGACTGACTTGAAATGATCAACTGCATCGCCTTGGTCATAGTTGCCGCCCTCGTTGCTAACGCATCCGAAATACAGGAACCAGAGTCTCTAAACCGGACAACTGTAAGTAGGTTCAGGCAAATCTGTGCTCAGCTAAAATTATTCGAAAACATTTTAAAGGCCGACAGAATCAGAGAATATAACTATCCCGTCGAATCGCACACCGTTCACACATCAGACGGGTACATTCTGACGTTGTTTCGCATTCCTTACTCGCCACGACTACAAAATCAAAATGAAAGCCTACCAGTGGCATTTCTACATCACGGGATCTTGAGCTCATCCGATGGTTGGATTCTAAGCGGCCCAGACGATGCGCTTGCATATCTCCTCGCCGATGCTGGCTACGACGTCTGGATGGGTAACGCCCGGGGTAACACATACTCGAGGAAACACGAAACCCTTTCCCCCATGCTGTCAAGCTTTTGGAACTTCAATTGGCATGAGATTGCCCTTTACGACGTTTCGGGATCAATTGATTATATTCTCGACACCACCGGCGAATCGGGACTCCATTATGTGGGACATTCCATGGGGACGACGGTATTCTTTGTCCTCATGTCAATGAGGCCGGAGTACAACGCAAAGATAAAGACATCCCACCTGCTGGCACCCGTGGCATACAGCGCTTACACGACGAGTTATCCGATCGTTCTGTCGATACCAATTGTGGGACGTCCATCATTCATAGGTCATCTTCTCGAAAATATGGAGTTCTTACCGAAACCCATGCGCTCACGATTACAGAAAACAGCTTGCTCGGCACTGTCCCCATTGAGGCCTATTTGCAGCAATTCAGTGACTCTTATTTTTGGTCAGTATTCATCGCACTACAACACGGTAAGCGATCTGGTGAATTAACGAATGTGTTGTGTTGGTTCATTTGTATCTCTCTTCGCAGACTCTAAATGCAGACTTTTTTGAAACCCATCCCGCGGGAACGTCAATAAATACCTTCATTCATTTTGTACAGGAAAGAGTATCGGGACACTTTCGGTTCTACGACCATGGACTGTTGAGAAATCTGCGCGAATACAAGCAGATCATGCCACCGGATTACAACGTGACCAACATTATTGCCCCAGTTCGATTGTACTACAGCGACAACGACTACCTCTCTACCGTACCCGATGTCGAAAAGATTAAGGGTCTGCTGCCGAATGTAGTGGAAAGCATACATGTAGCCTATCCAGATTGGAGTCATTTAGATTTTTTGTTTGCCCTTGAGGTCAAGGAGACGATCAATGATAGGATTATAAATGCAGCCAATCACTTTGAAGATACGGGAAAGCAATAAACGGAGGTCCCGAGTGTCACAGGTTTGAATAAAATTTAGCTCATTTATTCCCGCAAGATCATAAAAGCAAGTCACTCTGAAATTTTCTGGTTGAAATTTGTAGAAGATTGTTTCGGTGCGTGCTATTTTATTAATGAAGAAAAGCGAACTTTATTTAAATTCTTTTATTTAATCTTGACAGATTCAACGGATTACTAGTTTGGAGGTTAGATCAGGTTAGATCAGGACTGACAAGCAAAAATGTAAAAATATAAGAAAAAGGCGGGTTGCTTCGATGGTGCCCACTTGCGTTCGTTGTCTGAATTTCGCTTAGAGAGCGTCCTCTTATGTTCAATCGGTGATACTGATGCAATTGGCTTTTTGACTATTTATCGTTTAGACCCCCAAACTCAATTCGGAAAATCGTGCGTAATGGCGTCTCTGCTATTTTTAAGAAATGCTGGAATGGATTAGGACCTTGTAGGAAGTAGATATGAGCTAACTTGCGATTTTATTATCACAAGGGCTTTACGTTTCGATTTTACAAACTAAAAACACTTCGTCATGAATTTCAAGGTCTATTTTCTCCATTTTATAAAGTTAAAGTGTAGAGTATGTGATATTTAAGAATCTACAACCTCGACCACTCGTTTTTCTTTGTACACCGCCTTCAGACGGGACATTCCTTAATCGCATGCATAAAGATCAAACTTATACCGATCGGGGTTACCTCTTATACACATTGGTAGCCTAATAATATTGCATTAAGAAATATAATTAGCAACACTAGCCAGCATGCTAAGCTGCTGTAAACACGAAAGCGTTTGTGGGAATCAGTTTGCGAAGGGGTTTGAAAAAAGAGCTGCTATGGCATGTGTTTTTAAATTTTGCTTGTTGTTGTAGAAACGAGCAGAAAAGGCCTATTTACGATTCCCAACTGCGAAATATAGTAACTTAGTATCTAAGATCACAATCCTATGGCTGACTGCGATTTTTTAATCACTGTGAAAAAATCGCTGCTATATGGGTTCCCGGCTCGATTCCTAGTAAAAGCAAGGGTAAATATGCTTTTGTCTGATTTTCAAATCTGATCCATTCACCATTCGCCGTTCAAATCAACGACATTGAATTTCACAATTGACCAAAAATTGTCTTCGTGTGATGGCAAATACGCTGGCAGCCCAATAACCTTACCTAACATTTATGAGTTTCTGTTAGATATGCATCTGGTTTAATCAATCTGCAAAACCTTCGCTTGCACCGGTTACATGCATCGATAATACTGGAACGACTGCTTAAAATGAAGGTCCCACGATGGACATTTAGAAATCTCCCAAAAATGTTATCACAAATTGCGAGTCGGTTACTTTGTAAAAAAGTCGGAAAAAAAAACGGGCAAGAAAAACCCCTGACAACCATTGAATAACACCCACTCCATCGAATCCAATGCGTGGTCTGCGTTTAGAATCCACACCAAGTATTATTTTAAAATCGTAGGTTTTTTTTTGACACTAACAGCTAAATTTTGACCGAAAGTTGCCTACGCCTAACGAAATAAGTTAATCTTTGGTCCTGCTTGCGTTGATTGTTTCTGGAGGAGACGATTCATCCACGAACTGTGCAGTCCGTACAGCGACATGAGTCTGGCCTGGCGTCTACGGACTCAAACCTAAGATGGCTAGACCATGTAGAGTGCATGGACAACACTGCTCCAGACCTTAAGCGAGACTCGGTCGGCCAAATTCCTGGCGGTGAATTGCGATTGTAGCTTTCCGACGTCAAACCGTAGTGTCCTGTTTCAACTCCGTACTTCTCTCGATATCCTCGGAGGCTTTCGCTTATTTTTTCTTAGACTTACTTCTGCGCGCTGCTGAGAACTCAAAATTGATTGTTTTACTGACGCCGGCGAGGCTGAAATGTTCATCTGGACAAATTTCTAGCTTCGTACTAATCCGCTGTGGGCTTGACAATTCGAGTAAATATCGTTCACTTCGATATCAGTTTCATGTGTCAACGGTTTCGATAAGGCGACTATTGTCGGGCCCTTCACGTGAGTTCCAGCAGAGGTATTAGCAGACATTAGTTATCACTCGGATGAAAGCACATCTGTTGAGTCGCTCCACGCAAACCTTCAGTCACAACCCTTTGAGCATGCACACTGCAAAGCAAATTAACAATCAATCACGGCTAAAGATCAACTAACGACTAACAGCATTTTGACACACAATCAAACCGAAGGTAAGCATTTATCCTTAATCAAATGAAATGACAAAAGTTCAACCAGCAGACGTTTGAAAAGACACACAATGGGAATTGAATCAATTAAATACGTTCCACAAAGAGCTTTCGCCACTGTACCCGAGTGTATGGGGGAAAATTGAGAGAAGACAAACAAAACGAAAAAAACGACCCAACGACTCGACATCAAAAACAAACAAAGCATTCCCCCCATTGTACTGCGTACTGACAGATTCTCCGTACATCCAATCCACACAGTACCACGTTGGATTTAAGCTTTTTTGCTCCCATCTGCGAGCCGCCTGCACACACAAGACCGAACGAGAGGAAACACTCGCTCAGTGCAAACGGTGATGTTGATGATAGAAACCGAAGAAGAAAGCTCCACCAACCGAAATGAAACCGAATTCGTTAGATAACGACGCGAAATAGTGATGCAGATACTTTTGTTTTTCGCAGATGCTTTCTTCTTAATCTGCTCGTGGCAATAGTGTCGTCCGTTACAACCGAGAGTACTTTAAAAACAGGAAAAAACGAAAAAAATCGCCGTACTTTTCCGCATAAACCGTGTTTTATTCAAATTGAAGTGCCCGCTCTTACGGACAGTCGTGCAAAACATTGCTGGTGCTGGCAGCAACTAGTTAACGGTGTTGATGAGCTCACGTTGTGCATTTCAATCTGTTGCGCCTGCTAATCGCCCCCGCCGCACATATCTGCGATTATTCGAAAACGATACAGTGAAGTGATTGATCTGTTGTGTGATTTAAGTTCTGAAAGAGATTTATTCGATGCTCGTTTAATAATTATGCAGTGGCTCAATGCAATGGACCATTAACGAGCGGTGATTACGCCGCAAGACCATTTCACACATGAGTAATTGCGAAAAATAGCATTTATTCGTAATCGAGAGGATCCCATCAAAGGTCCTTTCCCCCGTTTCGCTCGGACTTGCGGTTGGTCGACGACGCTCTTTGGTGCCTTGTTATCGAGTGTGCGACTACGTCTGTGTGTTGGTTTTCCTGTGTATTTTTTTTCCTGATGTGCCTCTGGGTGTAAGTTCTTATCCAGGAGGCCGTGATGCGGTTGTCCGAGCGACATCAAAGGCATATGTTACTCACCTGCTGACACAATTCCTTAGATACCAATGTCGGATTAGGGAGAAACAGAGAAGCGGTTTAGTCATTTTTTTCTGTTTGATTTCGAGAGTGTGCGGGTGTCTGTCCTTTTGGCGTATGATTCATATTTGACCGGGTAAATTTTTTGTGATGTTATAAAATAATTTCAATCGACATGATTGAATTAAGCCGAGTAGCAGCGTGGTGTCTGGGCTTCACACGATAATTGAACATTTATGTGTTTTTGTGTCAAAAATTTGCAATGGACCGGAGTAAGTCGCTGGGGTAACTGAACCGTTATTGATCACTGTCAAGATGGGTGTATGATAGTGGGTCATTTTGGGACACGATTACTTCCCTCTAGTGCCTCTTTAATTCCTCTTAAAGGCTAGGGTTACGTATGAACTATCTAAACACCGCCATTAAACTTAAAGTATATTGCAGTCATCTGTTTCATAGATCTTGGCCTTCGCCGAACGTAACAGAACAAATTAACTTATTGAAAACGCGGTGAGCTGTAGAAAAGCTTCAACGCTTCCTTGTTTTTTCAACGCGGCGCAATACTGTTTACGATAAAGTGTGGAATGAATTAAATTATGCGAATTACATTCGAGTAAGTTTCAATTGGGAGAATGTGAAACATCTGCAACGACGAACGAACTGATTTACTTGTGGTTTCTTTTGTTTTAATATTTTATAAATGGTGGAAGAATACATTTCACTTGGTTGCCGTTCGTGTAGGTCGACTTGGTGACTCATTTCCACATGTACCTACTCCTAAAGCGCAGTAATGAGTTCACTTACTATCCCCATTAATTATGTAGAAGCTCAAGAACTTACGAGTTACTATGTGTCACGGAAATAATTACGTTGATTAAACATTTTAAAAATGTAATTTTAAAATCATTTTAAAAATTGAGGATGTAGCACAGTATGGCAGAATTCAGTAACGCTATTTCGTGTTTTTCAGTAACATTTTTGGGGAAATAAATCATTATTATACTTGCATGGATCGAATATATGTACCTCTCGCCCCTTAAGTCGATCAGACAGGTCATACATAAGTAAAAAATACGAGTAGGAGAGAAATTCGACTTAGAGAGCAGTTCTACTAAGAGTGCTCTGTAGGTACACAAGTCGAAATGTGTATAATAGCTCATAATGATTTGTTACCAAAAATGGGAGCTTTGCTTCGTGGACTTTCATGAATATTTTTCTGCAAGCCTGTTGTGTGACAAAAGCAATTAAATATTCGCTTGCCAATTTTATGTTACCAAACAAGAGAATGCGTAAACTAGCCTACGAATAATAACGCTCTGCATTCATGTCAATAATTAAAGCTGGTTAAAAGTGGCTTTTCCGAAAATCGGAAAACAAATAGCAACCAGCACAGCCTAGGGACTCAAAACACTCCGACTGTGGTCGGAATTCCACTTCGGCCACTCAACCATTCTCAAGGAATTGAACTTGCTTCCTAGGGACACTGACCGCCTAATACCTCAGGTTATCTTCGAGAAGAAATTCTCGATCAGCATTCTTTCTAGGTCGGACTAGATGTCTGACGACGGTTGACGTTGGAGAATCCTCAGCGTATTTTCACAGACGGATTGAAGGCTTACGAAGAGGTGGGTGCAGGTATTCCCAAGCTCTCAACTTTGCTATCTCTATGAAACTGACTGATCACTGTAGTTTCAAGCAGAAGCCATATCGAGTAAAGAGGCGCTGTCATAGCACAACAACAACGTGATATAAAATAGGGACATCACCATCTGTTCCGATAGTCAGGTCGCTATAAAATCCCTGCACAATGTCATATTTTACTCAAAAATCTCAATCATCCCTTAATTGCAGGCTGTCTCTTAACGAGATGGCTGAGCATTTTAACATTCGCCTCATGTGTGTACCGGAACACTGTGACATACCAGGAAACTGTAAAGCAGATGAACTCGCCAGGTGTGGTACAACCTCATCCCTATCAATAGCATGGTTACCACCTTCCATGCCGATGGCTGCAGCCTACCATCTTCTAAAGATTCACACAATTATGACCACTATTGACAAATGGCTAGAAGGCACCACCTGCCTTAAAACAAACGAAATATAGCCAACACTTAACCTAAAACGGTCACTCAGTCTACTCAGACTTAGCAAGCACTCATTAAGAACGCTCATTGGAGTCATAACCGAGCACTGTGCAATTGGCACTCATGCTCGCAGGATGGGTGCCAAATATTATAATTTTTGCAGAAGCTGCATAGAGGAAGAGGAGGAAGAAAACAATCATCACCTACTCTGCTCCTGTATTGCACTGGCTAGTAGTAGGTTTCTTCACCTTTCTCCAACGAGCTAAACAGCGCCAGCATAGGCCAGCTAAATCACTTCACCAACTGGTTCCGATGTTAGCAGAAGTCAATTCAGTCATTCTTGTCTGAATATGGTGAAATTAATTTTTCTTACTCAAGCCAGAGACGTTCCTAAGAAATACCCCGAAATTGCAAACTCATTGAATATAACTTGCTAGGCACTTAAAAACACCAGAGCAAGATGTCGCAGTTGGTTGAATGCGTGCAATTGACTGAAGGGGTTCATATGTTGCATATGTGCAAGTTAATACGCTTTATTCTTCTTACAAAACAAATTAACAGCACTAGTTTTCCAATTCCAACCATATCATAAGAGCCGCATTTTGCTTTTGAAACAATAATGCCATTTTTTAGAATGCACTTCACTGAATTACAAACTGACCCAACATACTGTCAGCTCTACCCAATCATTTATGTATTACTTTAGATGTTAATTCTACCCCAGTAGAAGTCTCACACACCTCAGACAAGTGGGGTATGCAAGTGCGCATAAATCTGCTTCTGCATATATCCGGACTATATAGCAAAATCCGCACATATCCGGACTATATAGCAAAACCCGAAGATACTCTATCACTAGAGGTGTCGATTATTGGTAGCAGTCTGAAAATCAGTATCACAATGAATCAAAATTGGTTCAAATATACTAGCGATGTCACTCCACTTACCTAACATCCTAAAACACGACATATTTTATACGTTCTACTTAACATGCCTTGGTGGCTCGACGTCTGGGTTCAATCACTGGTCTGTACAATGTACGACAAGAATAATGTTAACGGCCCCACCTCTTTCGAGTCACTGACAATGCTCCAAGAGTATAACTGTCTAGAAGATTCATTTTAAACTTGGCCGTTCGGAGACGGCTTAACACTGTAGATCCGTTCCCCTTGTGGGAGAACAATAAGACGCACAACACAAGTGGTGGCTGAGAAGATGGGAACTAGCCCTTACGGGTTGTAGCGCCACTAGATTCGAAGACTAAAGACAGAAATAACTACACACTTCCGTAAGGTGTCAATAAAAACCGGTGTGAACATTGACCCCAACCGGGAGACATCATCAGCCAGCTCGATCTTTGGCTAGCTGCCTCCAGCTTCACACGCATAGTTGGTTGTAGTCCTCTTCACCAGCGTGCGTCACCTGAGTCGCATTTAGTCACCACCCAAAATCAGAAAGCTTCCTGGTGTCTTGCTCGTTTTTATAACATTTTCTAGGGGCAAGCGCAAGCAAAGAAAAATGCATACAACACGCTCTCTTTTGGCCAACACAAGAAGAATCAGAACATGTAAATATTAAGACGAAATATACTCTCATGTCTTTATGTATGTTCGATTGGACAAAATGAATTCTGACTTTATTAAATCTTGCGCAATTTTTTTCTTGGTTTTCATGGAATCCATGTTCCCACTTCCCGGCGTTTCTCGCTTCAACTAAATTAATTTTACTCCCGAAAACAAACGTCCATATTTCTGCGAATAATTCGTTACTGCTTTTGTTGATTTTGTCGACACATGCCTGCTAGCTCAGCCTCATACACTGCAGCCGAAAGAGAAACGACAGCCCGAGAAAGGACACGTTGATTGAACTTAGCCTTTGTTCTTGGATTCATCACATAGAGCACATTTCTAAATTGAAACGAATCGGAGCGAAAATGGTAACATAATTGGTGCACGGAGCTTGGGCTACGTACCCTCGTAGACATTGCTCCGAGTCCTTGGCAATATTCTCACAGGCTGTATGCTTACCTCAACTCCCAGCAAGAGTTACTCTGTTGCCATCCATGAGGTCATTGGGTTAATTCCCGAAGCGGTAGTTAAGACCCGCTTCAAAGCAAATGTCAGAAGTTGCTTGGGAGTCGGGAAAAAAAGTGTCTGACAATGATTGGGTACACAATATGGACGCCGGCGTAGCCAGACATGGGTGCATGAACTGCAGTTCGTTCACATTTGCCTCTCTCTCACAGTAATGAATGTTTAATCGAATAAATAGACTTATTGTAACACCGTTTTTTTCCTTCCTTCAAGAATCTCTTCCTGTCGAATGGCAAATGTTTCAATTTCAATATAATACGCATTCCTCTCCCGCCATGGAATCTTTTTGCTTGTCCCGATTGAACGGCAAATTGAAATGTGCATGATTTATTACCGAACAAATTCATGATATCCGCTCCGAAGCCAGTGGAGCGTGGATATGTGTGTGTTGCTTGGTAAATCAGTCAATAACTCAATGACAGACGACAGGTAAGTCAATTTAATCCGGTAACCTTGTGACTGTTCTTAATATCGTATGCAATGTATTCCAGAGCGTATTCCCTTGTCATGCTGAACAGATTGCCTTTTCATTTATGATCTGTGCATATTTTATTCCAATAATATACGCTCTAGATATTTCGTCAAAATGGCATGATGGGAGGGCAGATACTCTAACTGGTGTGGTGGCTTATTGAATTCTTCCAGCACATGTCGAAGTAATAATTTTGCCATCAAACTGGTTTATTAATCTTAGGATGGCATAGATGTGCGAAGGGGAATGTTGATTATTTAACATGTTCGGCTGTTAAGAATTTCCAATGAACAATTTATCATCATCATCAAACTGGATTTATTCATATAGGGAAGGATATTAGAAAGTTGATGGGGCGTTTTGAGGATAATTCCATTTGCGCATTAATCCATTTATTTGAAAGATTGCAAGGCATTTTAATCAGAACATGAGTCAGTGTATGTCTTTCCCAAACCAGGCCTCGTAGAGTCTAAAAATCTTGAGTGCAATTCAATGAACACCTTCTGAGTCGATCTGGAGACAAGTCTGCATCACGAAACAGACAGCTGTCAATGTGGCATTTGTAATCAAACAGTCCAACTAATGACAGAAATCATACGACAAAGGACAAGCGATAGTATGCCAAGCAACGAAAGCCTTCATAGCATCCTTTGCAAATTTCGAAGTAAAGCACTTTATCTCTGTCCAAGATTAGGATGGTTGAGAACTTGGTACAGTCAGACAACCTTGCTTGCCACTGGAAGGCTGTATTGGTACATAACCGATCAACTTGTGTCCTTCGTGTATCGTTAATTAATTCTACGATTATTCTTACGATTCGAATGTGATCACTTGTATTTCATAAAGTGATGACACACTATGGTCACAGGTAGTTAGGTACACGCCCTAACTCTGAAGCGCTATTTGTGACTGCGTCTACGATCTATTTGTATTATCGGTTGCTCTTTAAACGCGGAAACGAAGATCGGATCGGAGGCGAAGATCTTAAAATTGGTGTAGTTGCTGAAAATTTGAAAAATTCACTTCCGCCAACTATTGATTCCGCTGTCAGGAAGAATGTTGCACTTAATTTGAACGAGGATGAACAAGAATGCCATCCCCACGACGAGGTCGAAAGCGATAGTGATATCGAACCAGAGATCAGAAAAAGCGAAGATTCTGTCCGCGGAACTGTTTAAAGCAGCTGCATATGATCTGATAGGGCGCATGCTATCAGATCATCTGTATGGTATGGTTGGACGAAAGCATGCCCCATGAGTGGAATCTTATCGTCGTATGTCCGTTCCAGAAGAAAACAGTTCTCTTTGACTGCGCCGACTATAGATAAATCAGTCTCCTTAACATCGCGAACAATCTCTTTTTTGTCATTTTGCGTCAACGCCTGAAATCACCTGATATGTATTCTATGCGGTTTCAGGCCGGGGAAGTACACCATCTAGTCTTTACACTAAGGCATATCCTGGAAAAGATCCAAGAAATGCATATCGATACCCACCATCTGTTTGAAGGCTGCATGTGACAGCGTGCATGGAGATGAGCTTAAGAGTGCTATGCCTAGTTGTGACACTGGAGATGATGATGGAGCAGAACACTTAAAGCTCCATCCAGGTCCGTAAAGAACTCACCGAGACGTTCAATATCAAACAAGGTTTAAGGAAAGGCGACACGCTGTCGTGTAATTTTTTTAATATCGTACTTGAGTAGATCATGTGCAACACAAACATAAACACCAAAGGCACGATCTTCCAAAAGTCCGCTCAACTGTTTGCTTACGGTCGACATTGACTTGACTTAACCAAGACAGCGAGCTGCCAATGAGGCGTTTGCTTCCATTGAAGCATAAGCGGCTAAAATGTATCTAGCGGTAAAACAGTTCAAAACAAAGTACACGCTGTCATCACAGAAGGACTCACAACATCGACGTCTTGGACAGAGAGGTACAATGAGCAACAGAAACCTTGAGGTAGTCAAGGACTTCGTCTACCTCTGCTCTGGAGGAAACAGGGACCTTAACACCAGTACCGACATCAATCGCAGAATTACTCTAGCCAATCGCTGCTTCTTTGCGCTCAAGAGGCAATTGAGTAACAGAGCCATCACACCAATTTGACTTTATATAATACTCTGATCGTTCCTGTCCTACTCTATGTCGCTGAGATATGGACGCTGTTGTAAGCGGAGGAAGAAGCTTTTGGTCATTTTCAGAGAGAAGTTATGCGTGCGATCTTTGGTCCTGTTTGCGTTGATGGCGTCTGGAGAAGAAGATTCAACCACGAACTGTACGAGCTATACAGCGGCATGCACATAGTTAAACGTCTTCCAACTTAGTCTGCGCAGCCGGAGATAGCTAATGAAATCGTACTGGCTGGAGAGGTTTGTTGGTTGGGGCCAGGTCCACCGCGGACTGTTGCGCCCAACAAAGAAGAATATCTTTAATTACAAAAACATTAATCTAAACCGAGTACGACCTCATAGCGAACGCTTTTGTCCATCAGTGTATAGTTGTATAGTTTTCTGCGACACATAAGCGAAAACTTTTTTCAACATGTTTCCATTTATTTTTGGTTATTAGACAAGCCCAGTGAAAGTCTTTGGCATATTTGTACTGCGATGTCCATTTCTCTAAGTACTCCACACAGTTTTTTTTTAGCACATGATACAGAAACATGTTCCATTAGGATTGAATCAGGATAACAATTATCCACAACCGATTTCCAGCAATTGAAAACTTCTTCCCATAAAAGCTAGCTACCACTGCGTATTCGATGACGAGTGTAATTAGAGAATTACAGGACAGGAAGGGAATAAATGTGCCTCTCATCGGCTGACGACGATAATTGTTGATTCCGTGATAGCCTGCAATTAAGAACATGCCTTGTATAGTGAACCCGTCAAGTTGGCCATCTGTCGTTGGTGTGTGTTGGTCAGTACATAGCAGCACCAAGAAAATTTTATGCAAAATATTCCTCTAATTACCTCTGTATGTTGGTCAGCTGGCTATCTTGGAATTTGGCCGCTCTTTTCGAAGTGTTATTTTATCAGTGGCCCGTGGCGTTGGGGGTAAGTGGGTCGACGTCTAGATTTAATTCGATGCGAGTGTGATGGAGTCAAAACATTTCGAGTCACTGACAATGCTCAGAAAAACTTCTCAAACTTGGCCATTCAGAATCGGTGTAAAACTGTAGGTCTCCTTAAATCGTCCGAGAACAATAGTACGTCTAACACACTTGAGGCTTCTTTTTTATTTTCCAGAAATGCATGTCATGGTAGGATATCGATGTCTTATAGCCAACTTTCAACAAAAAGTCTCTTTTACTAAGAACGAGCACTGTAAAGGCTAAGCACGAAGCTTGTTATTAACATTATGCCAGGTGGCCAACTTATAAGTGATAAGTCTATGTACCTATAACCTATCCTAATGTACAAGTCTATGATGACCAAAAATGCTTCCACCGGAGCTGGCTAACTCACGCAGGTCTCACTGGCACTAAACTTAATCAAGCATGAGCACCAACTTGCTACAGAGCACCTCTCAGAGAAATTCCACAATTTCGCATTACGTATTTTCCACAACTCTCAAGATTAATCGTGAAACTCCAAAGAGTAACAATTAACAAACGCTTTCACTAATTGAGCATCATCATTAAGAAGGGCTACGACCCAACTTCTCACTTCCACCAGATTAAGCTACAATTGTTGGTAAAGCAACTCACGATGAGTAGTGACTCAGTGTGTTTACCCAGACCACTGATTGATCAATCTGAGCATATTTGGATAGACGGCATGCAGATATATAGTTACTAATGAGAAGACTAACGTGAACTGAATAAATACATTTCGCTGACGTGCTGTACCGTGATACCGGCGACAAGACAAAACCCATTCTATAATTATCGTACGAACTTTGAACCCCCCCAAGCAGTGTGTCCTAAATGTTGTCATAACCACCGAAATGGGAAAACCGAAAACAAAACGTAAAAATTGGGTACATCTTGTTAATTTGGTTAATTGGGATCGTTGTTAAAAATGTTTTCAGTGAAGTCACCATAAGCAGGCTTGTGGTGGCGGAAAGGTTGCGAGGATTTGCATGAACAACTGCTGCTTCTTCTCAGCAAGTACGTAACACTTGTAGGTGTGTGTATGTTGTGTGGCTACAGCGCGAGGTGGACTTGGTAAAGCTCGTCAAAGCAACCACGCTGGCTGTCTGAACTTTTGTTCAGGGGGAAGACATTTTTATGCTACAACTTCAAACGGTGATGTTTGTGCAGCATTTCCTCGACGGTTATACTCTTGGAGCAGATACCACAGTCGGAATTTGAGTCGACATTCGTTTAATTTTGTATGGGAATTTATTATTCCGTACCCACGATGTTATCATTTGGAAACAACGGCAGGATCCATTACCCGTTGTTTAGGTAACATAATAGAGTGCACCATGTCAAGAATTCAAAGTGGAGATACATTAAAAAAAAATTCTATTTTTGAATCCTTATTTTTACAAAAGAAACGGATGGAAATGTTTATTGAAACTTTTAATTTTTTCTGTGAAATGGTCAAGATGTTATCCGCCACGTGGCTAACGCTCGCGTTGATACAAATTTGTGCTCTTTTTATCCCATTACTATGGCTCTTTGCAAGATTTTCGGTGATAACTGTCGAATATACTTCATAAGGGTTACGGTTGTCTCATGCTTGTTTGCAAGAACCCGCGACTTGAAGTAGGCCCAAAGACGCAAGTCTGGTATAATCGGGCGATTTTATTTTCGACAGAAGACCTCTTCGTTGCTTATTGCTTGTCTGTTTGTATACAGCAGCTGCCTTGTTCACAAATGTTAAATACTATTGTTGTACAGCTCTACTTGCAAAAATATCTTTTTAAGCCAGCTTGTTGCGTATACGCCTTGGTGCACTTTGAAAGCCACAAATATTTTCTACTGGAAGGCCTCACCTGTAACTCCACTGACTGCTGGCTGCTGCAAAAGTAACCCGAGCATCCAAGTCAGAATACGTATGTGTCGAAATATCTACAACAAATGTTAAACCAAATCTCACTTCAGTAAACTGTGACAAAGTTGACACCCATTACATGCAAGTCAAGCCTTTAAAGAGTTAAAGAGATGTTCGGAACCGTTGGGTGGAGCAGTTGGTTAAGTGTTTGCTCTTGGTTAGAGCCCCCAATCTAAGGTGTTCCGTAAGAACAGACGCACCCAAGATCTTAACATTGCCATCTCTTTGAAGCTTCCATAGCGATTAAAGAGGCACTGTTATGGTTCAAATACAAGGTGAATGTCCCGATAGTCAGGCCGCTATAAAAACCCTGGACAATGTCATGGTGACGATGTATATTGGTATAGTTCGTTTTTCTAGGTATTTTAATTTTTTATTTGAGGCGGAGCTAAGGCTACAGTGATAGCCTTCACATTAGCATCACTAAATTAAGCTTTAATTTACCAATACTTTCAACATCCCCTAACCATACGTGAGTCAAAACCACCAGCCTTCATAATTTAATGTGAAAATCATCCTGATGCTATTCAAATCCGAGAAGAAAAGACTAACAAAGTACAGCAGAGAAAGATCTTGGAACCCATAAGCAGGTGCTCAAACTAGAGGTTTATACCGTGTTTTTAGCGTCAATTACCACACAGTGAGTCGCCTTGACGGCAAGACTGACTGACTACGAATAACCTTCAAAGCCACCGCCAAACTACTCAAAAACATTTGTGTAGGTTGGGTTAAGGTAAGAGGCAAGCCCTCACTGCTTAAACCTAACTCAAGTTGTTGCCCATCCGTCCCCTATTAATGCCAAAAGTTCCAGGTTTCAGTAAAATTGATGAGAAGATGTGGTTTCATGATGTACACATAATTTAGAGACTTCATGAAGAAGTTGTGTCCAAGCGTTTTTGTTTATTTACTCCAAAAAACCCACCCAAGCACAGATTTCTGAGAATGTTTTTGTCTTGCTCTTAAACTTCCGTGCACAAGAAACCACATCTGTATTCATGCACATCTTAAGGTCAACTTCGTCCACCGCCACACCGAGTGTATTCGCACTTCTTCGCAGCCACTGCTCATTGAGTGAATTTGCATAATGTTCCTGTTTTTTCCTACCCATACACCGCTTGTGCACTACGTGGGTCTAAGTTAATGCGCCTTTCTGCGTAGTCTTGAAATGAGATAAATATGTCATCAAATTAGTTCTGCAGCGAAGCTCCGAGAACTAATTGAATGCGATTGGGGTTCATTAGATTGATGCAGAGCCGAGAGATGACCTAAGCTGTCATCGTTTGATGAATGACATCTTTTCCGCGATGTTATCGTTCGAATTAAATTCACATTCCGTTCAATTCTCAGTTCCAGTAACTCATTTTATTCGATTTCATTGAACCTGGACCAGCACAGCTAAATTGCAAGGACTTCAAACAGGTCCTCATTACGTTTTAAAAGTTATGTCTGCAAATAAATCATTTGCGAGACCGTGTACACGTTGGCTGTGGTTACTTTAGAGGAATGTTTTTACGACAACAAACATAAAGTTAGTCCTCTCCTCGTTTGGTCACAAATCTGCCATCATAACTGAGCTTAAAGGGGAATAATATTTTTATGGACGCAGGGTGGGGGACACGGACACTGCACTGCATTTGGCTGCATTCTCCTTATTTCAGCTCAAATCTGAAAGTTTTACGAGGTTATTAAGTTTTTTTAGTGAAGCGGAAATATCGTACCTCGGATCGGATTTACCAAAGAGTGTAGCTGTGTTCTTTTCCCATTATGTTGGTCGTTTTATCGTCTAGTTGAATTACCAACGCGAGCGATAAACTGCAGCTTTTCCTTTAATTAAAAACGAGAATCGATGGATACGCCTGGAAGGACAGTTTAATTGGTTTTGCTATACTTATTTTATTTCGTGGGGTATCCTTGCCGACTCGTGCTATTTTTTAAATTTTGTAATAACACTTAAATACGGAGAAATTTCTTAAATCTTTTGCAATGTTTCTTGAAGATGATTGAAGAAACTCAGAGTCCGATATGAAAATTAACAGAAAAATTTAATATACGATACAGACAAATAAGAGATCTAACAATGACAACGACTTAAATCTAATAAGGGTGCGAAGATACTAAAATGATTAGGGCAACAGGTTCGATTAGGCTGACATTCGAGCAAAGTGGGTGCAAGTATACCTTTTACTTTATCTACTTACTTACTTATCAGGCAGACTAACTATGAAGGGTCTGAGGCTGAGCAATTGCTGTCTTCCATTGCTGACGGTCCTGGGCACGCTGTACCGGAGGTTCGGTCTTCCTCTCCTTCTCGAACCAGGAGGTTCGGATTCGAAGACTCTCTTTGCTGGAGCGTTGTTGTCCATGCGCTCGATGTGGCCGAGCCAGTGTAGTCGACGGATTTTCTTTCCCGACTACATCCTCATCCTTGTACAGCTCGTAGAAGGATGTGGATTTAGTTGGGAAGGCACTGTGTGCCTTCTCGCTTTCCTCGCGATGGAACCATATATCCAACATATAGTTTTTCTTTCAAGGTCACCAATAATCACATCTGCAGTTTTGCTTAGTGTCCAGCTTTCGACTCCATAAAGCAGGACTGGTAGAATAAGGGTTTTGAAGACCTTAGTCCTTCGAGTCAGGAGTTTCGAGCCCAGCTATTTCTACAATCCGAAGTAGCATCGGCTGCCAAGGACGAATCTACGTCGGATCTTCACTACGATGTCATTCGTGGAGTTTACGTTTGCCTCGAGGTAGACAAACTTTACTACCTTGAAACAGTAGCTGTCGATTTTAACGTTTTGGCCCAGGTGGTGTGCGGCGGATCGTTGTTTGCTCGACAGCATATATTTTGTTTTGTCCTCATTGACCTTTCGACCAGCTCGTTTCGCCTGTTCCTCAATTGCCGTAAATGCTTCCACTACGACACGTTGGGAACCTCACCACGATGTCGATGCATATCCCAACAGTGCGCGGGGAGCTCTTTATTTAGCACATGCTGTCTCGAATAGAAAGGGCTATGCTTCAATGATTTGGTTTCGTTACATGAATATTCCATATAACACTAGATAGACGGAACAGAAACAGAACAAAACTCTAAAAGGTCGTGAAGACCGCTAATAGCATCATACTTACGCTTTCTAATTCAACATCTGTTGTGTAGAAGGATGACAGTAAACTCTCACTGCTTCATCGAAGTTGGTATCAAACTCTTCACCAGATTCAATTACAAAGCCGTTTAAAACAGGAAAACTCACTGTCATGTGACTACTTTAATATAATTGAGTTTTTTTTGCAATAATGTCTGTTCACTATCAGTGCTGAGAGTAAGAAACAACATCGAATTTAAAATTATAACTTGACCAAAATCGGTCCACGATCGTAGCCGATGCGTCACTTCCCCATTCGTTAGCCATTAAAGAAACTCTGTGCACTTAAGGACGTAAATAGTATGGATCAAGGGTTCTGAAAACATGGTCCCTTCAGTGTAAGCCTCCATATTCGCATATCTGTAGTAAGCATCAAGCATGAAATCAATACGCTATCATCCTCTAACCATGTGTGAGTCACTAGCCTTCAGAAATTAATGTGAAAACCATACCGATGCTCCACAAATCAGAGCAGAAAATATGACGCCTCTAAAAATCTACCGAGCAATTAGTGGCTTAACGTCTCAAATCATGTTTTCCACACGATGTAACATTTCGCTTCATTGCAACCACAACTAACCCAGATTCTGACGTTCCCTTCCAAACCACAAGATGTGTACATTTCCTCGAGTAGACACAGCAGACACTTCAGCGATCCCATGCATGTGCCAAGGAAAGGGGGATTTAATGTTTCAATCTCTCCGCTCATCGCCGGAAAACTTCTGCAATCCATATTAACATAGACAAGCAGCTTAAAAGTGTTCTGGAAGTTCCACCGGCGGAGGCGGGGGAGGATGCTCGTGTGTAGCAAATCTCAAGTTACACACAATCAGTGCCGTGCCCCAAGTTCATATAGCCCACTACAAGCTCAGGCGTCGCTACGGTCTCAATGGTATTGAAATATTGTTCAACGTGTAGCACGTATCTCTAAATGGAAAAGTATCTGCAACTCACCATTCCGATTAGATATATGGGACAAAGTACCCACATAAACTTTAACTGATTGAATTATAACTTATTAAATGAATGAACGCTCTGTATTCTGTATCTGGGCGTCTTTTAGTAGGTATTCGCCGGAGAATACTCACGAATGTGCGGCGTACGTATACAGAACTCGTGCTCGTGCGGGTGAATATGAACTCATAAACAACGATTTGGTCTTCGTCACAAGACAAATTGCTATAAAGAGGGGGACGGACTTGAAGATTTATAAGGAAGTTGTCAGGAGGAGACGACATGTCTATGATGTGTCACATCGCAGAGCATCACAGCGCTGCGAATGTGAAGGAATATGTAGATTAAAAGTTATTCACAAGTTTGGAAGGCGATTGAGATTAATGATCGTACGCACAGTCCTTGTCTGGGTGAAGATCAAAGCACTATCCAGAGTGAGTTTGTTTGTTTCATGTGTGTCATATGTAAACGTGTATCACTTCATGTGTAATTTGGGAACTACAAAAATTGTATTGATTGAATTGTCATCTGGGAAATGGCTAAATGTTCTTCCCAGATTGTTTTGGGAATTATAACAAGAACAGCTTTAACAGAGATGTCGCAGAACAAGAAATTTCGCGTCAGTATTGACCTGTCAGCATTTTGCAACCGTTGTTTGCTTGCATCTTGTTCCTTTATGTACTTGTGCCTTGATAGAAACGCAACGTCTTCGCGTCATCGTCATCGATTCCTACGTCGGCAAGCAGGCTGTATAAGGATATCCACTGCTATGACTTTGCAACTGAGCCACGTGCGTTATGGCTTCTATTACCATTTTCGTCCTTATTTGAAGGCGTCTATTGGTTCCTCACCCGTGCTCTCATACACAAGGGGGTTAGCGATACGAATGAGTAATAATGTCAATAAGTTTGGTAACCGTAGTAACTTCCTTGCAACAGAGATCAATATACTAGCCATAGACAGCATGTCGAGGCTGAAGGAATGAGTGCTTAATTCTCGAGTCCCCATGCTCTTAAGTCGGTGTACATGTCAATTGTGCGTCCGATTGTTGACTATTGGTCTGTTATACGGTGTCCACCCTTTATGAACTCTGCGCTACGTCTAGAAAGGTTTCAGAAGACAACATTTTTAATCAAGCAAATAAAATGGACTCTTAACACCACGCATCGATATAAATCAAGGTGTGCCTTAATCGGATTGGAAGCATTATTAATTATGAAGTGTTCATTGTATTATATTCATCTGTGATATGATTTCGTAGATAAAATATTTCTGTAATCTCGTCGAGTTGGGCAGCTCGGTAAATGCAATATTGGGTCTACAACTTTGTGCGGTTTGCTAAGAGATGGCGTAACTTGCATTTTTCCATTGGAACATGCGTTGGAAAGCTACTGTCTACTTACTTACGTCATTTCAGTACATGTCATTCACTTGAAGCTTGGCTTGGCTGTCATTCACTTGAAGCTTGGCGCCGTTCTTATGGGATGGGATCCACACATTCCCAAAACGATGGAAAAAAAAGCCAGAGCTTCAGATTGGCAATACTTTGAGTAAAAATATTGTAGATGTTTTAAATACCTTTTAACAGGCTCTCTATAAATCTGACCAGTTTAAGTGGCTTCAAGGGTAGAGTTCTTTCAACCATTACATTGATTTTTGCTTGCAAAAATAGGCAAATGTTGTTGCTTTAGTTATGAGAGTCCATTTCATTGCTCCCTTTCATGGTAACAGGGTTCCATCCCGAAAAACTTGCTGCACTGCCCTCTTCCATTTCAGAATTTGAATTCAGCTGACAAAATTATTGATTTCTTATCCACACACCACACATGTTTTAAAATGGTATACAGGCAAAACAAAAGCGGTGCAAATATAGTGGAAACGAATTGTTGATTTCGTACTGCTTTTGGTCATCAGTAAGTGCCATCTGTAACAGGTATAGTAAATTGCGTCAATTAATTTGAATGCAATGCGCAAGTTATATGCAATCACGTATGCCCGCAGTAAGTAGAAGATCCACTTGTCAGCCCTGTTTCTTCAGTCGAATGCTGAACGACTGTAAATAACTTTTTTTGGTTATTTCTGAGCACTAAATGCAAATGAAAATAATGTGGTGTGTTGTAAATCAAATGAGTTGCGCGTCGGAGACATATTCTGCCCATTCTTTGAACATGTCATTGTCAACTAGCGGACTTATGCAAGCCTACTACTTTAGAAGTCAATCCAAATGTACACAGGTTAAGGTGGGTTAGGCTGCTGTTGTTCCATTGTGATACCCAACGGCAAATGGTAACTGGACCAGAGAACCAGAGGCGAGACCAGATAAAAGCATATTAACATTTGCTTTCATGGGACTTGAACCTGGAACCCCCATAACCAAAGGCAGGCAAATGGCCTCTCTTTTTTTATGTGTAGTACTTAGATCATATTTTTGTTGTGTATGGTTAGTTGCATAAAAGATTACCAGAGAGTGCTCCAAATAGCCTAGCATATTTTTTTGTTTCAATTCTTTCTAAGACCTCTTAGAGTCTTATGTGAACTTTTTGAAATTGTTTGAGTCCTACCTAAACTCCCAAGCCTAGAAGGAAACCATGGCATCACTTTGGTTTCCTAGGCAGCAGATAAGATTCAGCACGGTCGCCAACAGAGTACGATGTTCCGCTTTTCAAACAGCCCGACTTGACGCCAGGTCCAAGGATAACTGGGACGACAAGGACAAAGAGTTCAGCGCCTGGCTCAGCGAAAATAATAGTTATTTAATGATATCCTTAATTGGTTAATTATTCTACTATTTTGCTGAAAAAGGTATTTGTCTTGTTGTCTGGTCGGGCTTTGAAGGAACCTTCAAAAGATCTATTTCAAAGGAAAATAGAAAATCCAACGAGGTCAACCTTCATCTAAATGAAATGGTGAAGGAACATCTAATTCTACTGATTTTTGAACCAAGCTACTAGAATTGCCATCTTACCCAGGGGAATTGAGCACTCGAGGATGGAGCATCAATCAACATTCTCTCCTGGTGCAAGCCAAACCTGGGAGAACAAACACTCCAACATATGCCGCATTGGCTGGTTTCATCAGAACTTGAAAGAACGATTATGTAGTATCCTTCCAAAACGCCGCAGTCGCTCACGCAGCTGAATTATGCAAAGATGGTAAACTTCAAGTTGTCAGCTAGGACAAGGATTCGCTCCGGCCTAGAGCACGCGTCAGAGTTGAACTACGCAGGAATTTTCTTGAAAGGTGTAATCTCTAAGTATGGCCAGCTAGTCGAGACAATGGTGAATAATTATATTATTTGTTTGCGTCGGCATTGAATTGAACCGTGACACCAAGTTTCTAGTCGAACGACGTCGGAACGAATATATTCAAATCAAAACAATACAATTGACTGGCATTGATCCATCATAGGATTTCCTCTCTTCCGCCATTCAAATGTTCTAACTTACACTGTATAATCATGATGGCTGCGCGTGACTCAATTTCGAGTCGCATGTTACTGCAGTCAAAATAAGCATACAACTCCCCAACTTCGTAATACATTCAACGGATATCCGGTGAGTTTCCCAAGGAATATTAAACCCCCTCAGCTTCCTGAATCCTAAATAGTGGTTTCCAAACCCCATTGGCCGTGAGCCAATTACGCTTTGTTCCGAGAGCCAAATTGCAGTTTCCTTAGTGCTGCACACTTGACCACCGGAACACGTGGCATTTTGAAATACTTTGCCAAGTTTTTGAAAACACACTCAAAGCTATACAACTGTGTGGCATTGATGCAATAAACCACTCTCTAGACCCACACTGGAAAGACGATATCTACCTACACTCGAAGGAAAGTTTCGAACAATTTTGCCATAACAAAATTGCATCTATAAGTGGACACATTGGGTAGTGTTAAACGGAGGGAAGTTTCAGAAACTTGTGTTCCAATCTGTGAGCAAAATATGGAAGACTGCACGAAGTTGGACATCAGTGGACGCATCAAAGATGACCACAACCCACTGAAGTTTCAAACATTATGGAATTGAAATCATCCCTCACATAAGGGCAAGCCACAGCCATGATTTTAGGGGTTTTCCCTCACTCTGAAACATCCCGATCCATGTTGTATCATGTGTACTCATTACTTTTCCATTTAATGTCGCAAGCTGAGACCAATAATGTCAAGTGAATAAAATGGCTTCATAAACTACACGCACGTACATTGCTCATACGTGCACCTGGCATAGATTCCAGGAAAATGTTCGTTTTGTTGATTGAAGCATGCCCTCTCCTGACTGATTCCGCACGGCAAGGGAGCAATTTAATGTCGACTTTGAGGCACCCATCGACTTTTTGTGATTCTTCGGCGAAGTTGGGGCAGTCGTTGCCTGCGTTGTGAAAGTGTTTGAAATTTAAGATTTACTCAAGTCAACTCGTGTGATGTACCTCCATTCTGAAACAAATAACTCCTTAGAAACAGCAATCAAACCAGTCGTTAAGGATACGTTTCTTCTTTAAATTTGTGATGAGCCAATCACTGAAAGCATTCAATTTTAAAAAGAAGCACATGTATCTACGTGTGCAATCAACATTGATTAAAAACAGTCATTAAATAAAAACAAAAAAAAAACAAATATTTTCGTTCAATTCAGTACATGGTTCCTGGCGTCTTGTTTGTCCTTGAGTAGCAATGTCTTGTGTGATAGCATTAGAGTGCGACCAGAGGATTTGACTCCTTGACCGTTTTTAAACGGAAGGGTAGATTATTGACTGTAGCATGCTTAAAGCAATATGGCCCCACTATGCCACCGACAGAATACACACCCTGTTTCAATCAGTTGGCGCTTTTTATGCAGCAGAGGAGTTGACTGATACCAATAATATTTAGTTCCGACAGTCTGTCGGCTTGCAGTTTGTAGTAAGAGTGCACTTGACGTTTTCTGCGGAAGGTGAGAGCACTCTCTTCGTCTCTGCTTGCAGCTTATGCAAAAGTCGATTTAAGGAAGGTCTAGTCTGTAGGCGTGTATGCCAATGACACATAACGATAATGATTCTGAGATCATCTCTGCTCAATCTGATTAGGCTTCATGAGCGTTTTGGATCGTTCAAGCTCTATTAAGTGATTTGCAGTAACAATAGGCATGGATGGTATGGTTCCGGAGAGTATATGAAGCCCACTTCACAATGCTCTGGAATGTCACAGTGTTCCTGCACCATCATAAGTTGGATAGAAAAATGCTCGGCCATCTAATTGAAAAGTAGTCGGCAATGCAGGGAAGAATGAAAACCGACTACTTTCAGAGATTTGATTGATGATGTCTGGCTGTCAGACAAGATGACGATATGATCGACATTATATTGTCTTTAATCACGACTTCCTTAATCGCTGTTGTTACTAGTCGTTAACGGAAAGACACTGGAATGTTTAGATCCTTAGTACAGACACCCTCTTCCACACTATGACTATATGTAAAACTGCATTGATACATTGTTAGCTGCATACTTCCCTACGTATTGATTCACTTTCTTTAATTCGGAATCTTAGACCCATTTATTATAATTTTCGTGGCAGTCACAGAAAAGGGTACTCGATCTCAAGGATTAGGAAATCGTCCACTCTTATAGATATACCCCCAATCACTTGCTTACTGGGTCCGGGCCTGATATATCGCTGCCTTCCATCGTTGACGGTCCTGAAAACACTGCTTCCAGTCATCAAGGCCTTCTCACTCTACAATGTAAGGACTGACGAGTCCTATAAAACCGATCTCGCTTTCAAGTTGAAACAAGAACGGGACAGGTATAGGCAATCAATAGCCATAGTTGGATTCATGCTCTTTTTAAATTGGTTGCTACAAAACAGTCTCGCTGTAAAATGATGCAACCTAGTGACGGGTAGGCTGTCACATACATGTTTGTTCAAAAGCAGGTGCCTTAACCAATGTAGAAAAACACTGTAATCACTATTTTTTATTCGGCCTTATTATGAGACCAATGGTGGCCTGTAGAATGTGGCCTTGTCGGTATATGCGTCGACTCCTACACACTTAAGCCTACCATCTCTAGGTAAGACTCCAGATACGACAGTCATCTGGAGGTCTCTTCTTTGACTTCCACGAGTGATTGCTATAGAAACTAGGCTTAGGCTCAACGTTCGCCATATATTATTATACGACTGCATATACGAACCTCTCTTTTGTTCAGACTTCTCGTGTACTCTAATGTAGAATATGGGCTCAGCGTGGTATGAGCCAACAATTTGTCGGATCCGAGACGAACATTTTTTGTCCAAAGTACGAATTTTTGCCCATCATTCCTAGCACACTAGATAACCCGCAAAATCGGCTGCGACATTTCTTGTCGTATGGTTGATACGCAATGTGTTGATATTTCACCAATCTCTCTCCGGTTGGTCGCTTAAGGTCCCAAAGCGTCTTCTTTTCGATGGTACTTCAAATTGCTTGCTCATACCGAAGCCATCATGACGGCTTAAGATGAAGATCGTCGCACGATGAATTCAACCCTGTGTATTCACGGCTCAGATGAACGCTCCTTTGACTAGCTTCAAACCAAAATGAAGAATAAAACAGCAACCCTTTCTAAAAACTAGTCTAGTAACTTGGTGAACAAGCTTTGTAGCTTCGACAGCTGCTGGAACGAAAACACTGCAATATTATATTTCCTAGTGACTACCAATCTCTCTCATTTGTTTCTCTTGCAGTGGACGGTTTTGAACAACAACTGTGGGTAGAGAAAAAGCAGTATCTATTAATTTTAGGCTGTAAATAATAGTTTTCTCTCGGGATTTAAAATAACACCAACAGAAAACTAGTTAATTTTCCTTAGACACAGTACACATTAGGTTTCAACAATGCCCCTACACATATTTATCTTGGCCGATGATTTTCGATGTGTACAGGCGAAGCAGAATTGCATACAATCCCTGGGATAAGCATTCTCCCCCGGTGTATCCTACAACCAAGTATAGACGTAGATGCATTCGCCAACAGCCATTCCAATGTTCAATTAGTGCCGGTTTCTGTGTGATGTTTGCGTGGCTAATGAAATTTCTCTCGGGCGTTACTGCACTACAAACAAAGTGAAGTAATCCAGGATATATTAGAATTGCAAGGAGCACCCCATGCGTCGCCTTAGAATAACTGGAACATATTGGCAGTGTCTGTATCCATATCCAGGCGATATTCTATAAAAACTTTGCAGGAAAGAGTGTTTACTTTTCCGAGGAGTGAAATTCAAAGACGAAATGAGGGAATTTAAAGTGTTGAATTTTCTATCAATTTTATCTAGAATGCTTGTTTAAGGAAGCATGCCACATGTGTTAAAATCATTGCACAATCCAGCCCAAGATTTACTTCCTCCAAGTAGTACGTAGTCAAGATGTCCAGATACACAAGCTGGACGAGTAAATGGCAATGACGCAATCAATCGATGACCAACCAGTGGAGCTTAAGAAGGAGGAGTGGTAGTTAACCACTTCGAAGTGCATACTGCAACTGTTTAATTCATTACCATCTACAGGCAAAGGCAGCTTCACAAACGGCGACATTTCGACCAGGTGTCTTACGCGTCGATTGTCGACAATGGCGTCTAAAGAGTGAATTGTTTGGTGTTTGGGTTTTCAGTGTTTCAATGTTGACATCTAACGCGAGAGATGTTTGGATTGGTGGAATGTAGAATGTGCCGAAGTTAAAATATGTTCAGTTAACATTGCCATTTAATCAGCAACCGTGAAAAACTTCGCAGCTCATCTTTTGTTGAATGGGTATGCGTGCTAATAGAGTAAACTACTGTATTTGACTCTTCTTCTTCTTGTATGGCGTTACAGTTTGGAGCTTACCTAGTCGTCAACTTACCAGTCTCCCCAACAACGTGATCTCTGGCTAGTTGCCACCTTTTCTCATTGGGTGCGTCACCTTAGATGCGGGCATCCTCTGATGTGGTGTCCCACTGGCTCGGAGTCGAAGGCTCTTCGAGTGTTGTCCATACACTCTACATGCTCAACCACCTTGGACGTTTGACCCGTAGACGCCTGGATAGTCGCATGCCACTGTACAGTAAAGTAGTGTTCATGGTTGAATCTTTTTGTCCAAATACCGTCAACGCAAAGAGGATCACACGCAAGAAACCAAAGACTTCTTCATCCGTTTTTGAGATTACCCATGCATGCGCATCGTACAGAAGGACTGGGATAATCCGTGTTTTATATATAAAACCAGCGATGCTGAGATTCCATCCGTCGGGCATATTTTCATCCGACCAGATTTTACAGATAAGTTGGTGAATGCGCCTTACCACATCATCACCAGCTGCTTTGAATAGCTCGGCAGGCAGTCCATCGGCACCAGCAGCCTTTTTGGACTTCAGTTTGGTGATTGCTGCCGTCACTTCACTCAGGTCGGGAGGGCGAAATTCTTGTCCATCATCGCCTATATTAAATGGATTATTCTGCCTAACAGCAGTAATTTATTCGTCCTCGGCGTCATACAGTCTGCAGAAGTGGTCTTTAGATTCTTATTCCCAGCACCGAATTCTACTGCTAGTCGCCCCATTATTGTCCTTGCAGGCTTCTGTTCGGTTTTTGCAAACTTCACATGTTCGAGTTCTGCCAATTACGTCAAAGTCATCGGCATCTGCTTACAATTGTACGGACTTCTGGAAGATCATTCAGCTGTGAGCTTTGAACGAACTTCTCCAGGATGATGTTGCGGCCTTGTAATCTTCTTTTGCTTTCGATAAGCAATATCAGGTAATACAAGAACACTCTTTCGGACCGCGATTTTTCTTTGGGTATCTTTCGCCATTTAGCAAGTTTACAGAAGTTGTATTTCTAGATTCACAGAAACCACTGCGACTCTACTACAAATTGTCCAATTTCGTCCGTAAGTAAGACAATCAGACTTCATCACCATCTCTACCGCTCGCTTTTCAGACTTTTTGTTTTCCTCCTGTGAAGCCCGGCATCCTTCTTTATTAGTAGGATACCCACCCCAACAGCCTTCATTGTTCGTTTCAACATCGCTTTGTAAGCTTCCGGCTTCGCTCCATGTGCTTGACGGCCTGCACATGTTGTCACGTCGTACAACGAAGCCCATCTATGTCACTTCCGTGATGGTTTTTTGAAAAAAAGACTTTGTACGAGACTCGATCGTCAGAAATCCTAGCAGTGCGCTGTGATTGTTGCTTTCCGGGGACAAACCTTGCTGTTTTCCCACGACTCCAAGCTTCTCGGCAGGCTGTTACTGTCCACCCTAAGTGTACACTTTTCAGCGACAACTCAATTCAAGACATTGCAGAACTGTACGGACAGGCGGAACATTGGTGTAGATTCCAATGTAGGTCACCAGTTAGACATCTTTCGAGAATTCACATGCTCGCTTTTCACGCAATGGAGCCATCAACTCTGTACCATGTGGCTCGATTAATTAACTGTGGAAAAAGCTCAGATAAACATCCCCGTTTGATATATATTTTGAATATTGCACGCATAAATGTAGCATTTTAACCTTTAAACATTGATTTTATTTTCAAGCTCTTTCATTAACAACTTGGATTCACTTCATTGGGAGATATCATTTCCGTCATTTCGACAGAGTAATAACACAACATAAACACGGATGCATTGGCAGCACGGTAAAACCGCTATAATTCAGTAAGTTCGACCTAATTATGCCCAAAATTGCACGTGAGATGAACTTGGTTGATGTGTAAGGCACAAATGCCACACATAACGCGAATCAATTGGGTACTATAGAGACACCCGACTTCTAACCTCTCTTAACATGGTTTTCTTAAAACTTGTCTTGGCCCGTGACGTTGGGGGTAAGTGTGTCGACCCCACCCTCGACGTTGTAGGTTTCATCCATAGTCTGTACGATAAAAATAATTTTCACGGCCCCACCACTTAAGAGTCACTGACAATGCTGTGTTCCTGACTAGAAGAAGCTTCTCAAACTTGTCCGTTCGGAGTTGGCATAAAACTGTAGGTGGATTCCACTCTTGATAGAACAATATAACGCACAACACGAGTGGTTGCTGGGAAGCAACTCTATTTCTTAAAACAAGCGTTCCAATCAGAGAATGCCACTTACATTATTTCCTCCTGTTTCAAATCAAAATTTTTCCTTCGTCGATGGACAAGGAGGTTATCAGCAAATCGGCCAATTAGCCGATCGCATATAATGTGCGATTTTAGGCATTTAAACTACTCCTTGCTGTGATTTGTCAATGGATATAATCCAGTACCAATTGCAGACAACATGTGTCTTCGACTACAACAGCTTAACTGTACAGCTTAACATAGGAACCTTTTAAGTTGTAGTAGTCATGATAATCAAATTATTGTGTAATACCTGCACATTATGCCCATCACAACTTCCCATCGCTCCCGATTCACATGTGTCAATTAGATTGACATCCACTTCCCCATTCAAGGATGCCCTTGATCGACAAATCGGCTTTACATGTCCTAATAAATTACTTCAATTTAATTGTTGGATTTAAGTTGGCTATTTCTGCCTTAATGCGCATTTGAATGTTCTTATTCAATAGTACACCTACGACTGGTAGTAACCGGATATTGCGATTATTTCGAGCCCAAATGCTGCAAGTGATTTTATATCCTCCTATCCTCAGCTTAGACGAAAAGTAGGTAAATGCATGTTTATGGGCCCTAAGCTCATCCATCCGTAGCATTTCCTTTACTCAATATTCGCCTTTATTTTCATTTCGTTTTCGTTGTGTTTGCAGATGGGTATGTACCGCCTGCGTTAAATACTCGCCTGTGCTGTGGAGCTTGATGTTATGTCGCAATTTACTGCTCAGCCTAGAGCCAGAGGGTGGTTTCCACAGACAGACCAACGCGAGCTCACTCATCTCACACTTTTGCGTCTTGTTTCATGAACAGTGTCTGCATTTGAAAATTCGATTCGAAATTTATGCAAACGAGAATATTTTATTTCGACGAGGAACGACAAAATTATTTACAGTTCGACTTGGATACCGATTGTATCAGTATTCATAGAAAGATACTAGATATCATTTAGGGAGGATTACATAACATTTACAGGCACATTCGCATTCATGGCATGTATTACTGTGTCGAGTGTCGAGTGTCGATGTCGTCTTTTGGGAGAACAATTTCAAGCAATGACAGTTCATACACGAGAGCACATGAATGGCTGCAAAAACAGTGATCAATTAAATGCGAATTTTGAGATAATGTTAGCGGCGAGTGTGTGTTAATTATTGCTGCGAAAGAAAATCCAGGCAATTTGGTTGGCTGAGTAACAAATTATACAAATCCGCGTAAGTTAGAGTTTTGCGGCACGCAAGCGACAGCTAGTTGTCTGTGGAACTTAATTAGAAACCACTTAGGCGTTGGGTTAAGTGTGGCAATTCACTGTCGTGATAAATTGTACTGAATACACGCCATTTGACACGGAAAACGACTGGTCTGTGGAGCTGATGTCATATGAGTAGCAGCGCTGCATGCATATCTGTAGGCGAGACACACGTGTAGACTTTAATTACATCTCTCCACTTCTGTTGCTGTCAAAATATGGATAGTAGAAGTTGCCTACGTGTCCTCGCGAAATATACTAAACAAAGAAAACACTGTCTTTAACGAGTCATCATTTGTACCAAAAAAATAAACAAATGTCAAAAGTCGAATGGCAGTGGTACCAAATTTAAACTTCAAATATATTTTTTGTGGGTTGTGGGAGTGTTGTCTCTGCGCAGATAAATAAGAATTAAATACTGAATGGAAGCTCAACACAGAAGAAAGAGTAAGAAAAGACCCCATTACGATAAAAATAATTTGGAAAGTCATCGGACACAATTAGGCTCTTCCACCTCATGTGCCATACTAGCTCTTTGTATCTGTCATCAGATCCATCCTCCTGTTCAGCGTTGTTGTGTAGTAGCACGTACTAAAGATCGGCAGTCACCATAACAATCTAAGGAGGGTACAGAGACAAGCAACATCTGATGCTCTCTGATGCGATGGACTTGGTATTTTTTTGAACGTCACTACGATCTATATCAAGCAAGCAAACAGCAACCAACTGCGGGTTCGTCACAGTCTTGAAGCTGAAAAACGCAAAAATCGACTTTACGCAACCACATGATGGAACCTTTTGTAGCATACATAAGTACACCCTCAAGGTAACCTCAAATTACAACTGAGAGCAAATTAAAAGTCAACCTTCAGATGGAGCACAAGAAACACTTGCCAAATCTGGCCTAGCAATCTGCAAATCAAGCAAATCTGGCCTAGTCTTGAAGCATAAGAATCTAACGAAAGATACAAAGTCAGCACCACAGTGGGTATAATGAGCGGACTCTGCCTATTAGGCCTACGCGATAACTATGCTCTAATGATTTCTGCAGAAGCTGCCTACATTAAGGAAGTGTGCAATATTTTTTTGCAGCTGCCCTGCACTCGCCTCGATCATTGGTGACCAATGATTGGACTCCCACCTTTTTGACAATTCAAGCGAGCTTAGTGAAACCCCAGTTAAATCCATACTGAACTTCAATGGCAAATACGGCTGGCTGCCGTAGCAACCTCTTTATGTTAACTAACGTGGCAGTAAAGCGGATTTTTTTTTTGCCCAAGTGATCCCTCGCCAATAGTAGTATGTTTTTACTTCTTATGACGTTTGAAGTTAAATAATTTTTTGCAGAACACCTGTTAAATGCATTCTACATGAGAGTCGCATCAAAGCAGGTCGAGAGGCGCAAGTATGACGGGATATTTTTGACGAGTGATGGGTGGAGTAGTGCTGAGCTTTCGTGTAAGATTAGGAAAGATGGATCAATATAACAACTTGGAAGATCTGTAATCAGAAAGGCCAAGCTTAGTGTCAAAGCCAAGTCAGCGGTTTACAACTCTCACCTATAGTCATGAAATTTGGGCAAATTGAAATAAACAAGATAGCCAATACAAAAAAGAGATTTCTACTTAAGGGAGCTACTCGCCGGGATGGGTAAGAAACGCGAGGAACTCAAAGTCTAGCAGGTAATTTTTTTGCTTCGATGGTTTAAGCACGTGCAACTAATGTCCCCATCATAACATCTGCCGAGGTGTGCATCAAAAGCGACTCCATCAGGAAGGCCACCCCTTGGCAGGCCCAGGAATGCCTGGGCATAAAACCTGTTTGAGTTTGAGTTGTGAGTGGTTTGATGTCGATGGAGCGACTGGCCTGGTGATCAGGGATGAGAATTTAGACAAGAAGAGTTACAAGATGTGAAGCACCTGGCACTAGACCAATATCTACATATATTCAAAATCTAAAATCCCCACCTACTAGTGTATGTGTTTATTTTCGAGGACAGGTCAGCTTAAGGAGCTTTGTCTATAGAAGGTGCGTTACAGAATGTGGCAGGTTATTGCTAGGGTCAAAGTGCCTTCAATGAAATTAAGCGAAAAGAAGTCGAAATACGTTGCTACGTAGCAGATGCATTCAAATTATTTAATTAGGTAGTAGATCTACTACTTCATATGAAGTAAATATTCATCTCTGCTGGAGATCTCAACTGCGTGCTCATTTAATGGGCCCTACGTGTAGGGAAATGATAATTCCTTTATTTAAAAAACTCATAACGAACACGCAATTTTAGAAATCCTGCAGTTCATCGATCAACTACGCTTTTCTGACAATTTGAACGTGTCCCTTGGGTACGCAGTACGGGGCAGCTGTTTCAGTTGACAGTTTCAAAAGTAAAAAAATTCTCAAAATTCGTTGCCTATTTTTGGGCGGCTTGGTGGTCCATATTCAATGATTTGTACACACGAGGTTTTATGGAAGCCTTGCTTTATCGGGCAAACATTCCCGTTCGGCAAACTGAACTTGAACCCAAATTAACTCCTTCAAGTTCATCGCACATATTCGCTTGTAAAGAAGGCAAGTCATCGCACACAGTCAGCATTGAACGTCTTACTGTCTGCAAACAATGTTATCATTTCTCCGAACAGATAAATGGTAGACCCCTACCCATCCGCCACCAGACACGCATGTGAATCGATGTCAAGAGACAAGCATGACTAATGAGAAACGAAACCGAATCGAAATCCTGCACCTAACCTACGCCAGCAATTAACCAAACCGATATCAGTTTCATCCATTAATCACACATTAATCAATCATCCAGATCTTTCCACGCGATTAGTCCACCGGTCGGGAGCGCCGACCACTAATCTCCTCACGGCTTACGGTGTCGTTTGCCGAAATAGACTCATTTGACGTATGCAGATGTACCACATAAGTCACCAGCACATCTGATCACGTTCGCCGAATAAATATTGATTCGCAATGACTGCCGTCGGTGCGTACCGAGGGGGTTCCCCTTGCGGCTTCGAATGTGCCCCGAAACGGTCGGCGTAATTGAATTGAATGGCGACACAGTGCGGCTGAGCGATTTGCATAAACTTTGGGGAGCACGTTCCTCCACGCTCCTCCAAGCTCCCTTACGCTCCTCCGAAACGATTGGCCTAATGAGATTCGTACTCATTTAATTAAGTAGTCCTTGCGCGGGTAAAAATAATTTCCTTTTCCCGTCGTTGGTGCGGCTAAGTAGATTCATGGATTAGACCGAATTTGATTAGGAAAATTTCAGATGATGATCTTCTCATGCCGCAGCGGCGTTTACTTGACATCCTTTCATTAAAACGCAGAAAAATGAAAAAAAAATGAGCGCCACTTAATGAGTAATGATTGATTGATGCACTCACGGCGCTGGTGGCCTGAAATTTTATCGGGTGCGAAGTCTTGTTTGTATAATTCGATTAGAATTGATTTATTTCCCCTCGCGCTGGTTCTCGTGTTTACATGGCTAATGAACGCGCTATTAGTGTGCTACTACCAGAGGATAAACATTTAACAACACATTCAATTAGGTTCTTCGATGTAAGCAAAGCGGCGGCGTGTGGACGAAAACGCTCAGTGATTTCTCATGAATAATGACCGGACTGTTGGTGAGGGATGTCGGCCTAGTGATGGGTGGATGGGGTGGGCTGCCAACAACATAATTCTGTCCTGTGGCTCTTTCAGGCGTATTTACTGTTGGAATAGAGTGACTTTGATTTTCTGCCTTGGATAGCGCTACAGGCCGAGCGAACTTGGACGTGTCGTGCAGCAAATTGGTTGTGCTGGCGAATGTCTGCGTCGATAAAGTGGTGGCAACATATATTGGGGAATAGGCATAAGAATGCTTGACCTACAAAGGTGCTGTACGGAAATAGGATGGATGTCGTTGCTTTGCCGAAAATGTAGGTTAAGGTTGAGTGCAGTCAAAGCTTTTTTACTGGCTTTTCATGTTCTTTTTGTTTTTGTTTTATGTGCGTCGAAAAAATGGATGGAGTAACAAAACACATTGTCTAGACAATTGGTTGGACAACCCAATCGTTTCCAAGCACATCATGACAGATGACGTGCCTATAGCCCAAATTGACGAACAGTGTCTATTGCAATGTTCAGACTTAAAACAGATGCGTTACTAGCAAACGACACACTTTCCTTTTCAGTAGTCTCATCTCCAACTACATCCAATGAATAACCGCATTTTCCTCTGCCTCTGCTGCTTGATTTGGTACAGCACTGGAATTGTGCAACGGATGTCCATACGGGCTTAAGCACCTGTGTGTACTTCTTAAGTCAAGCAGTCAATAAAAATCTCGATGCAATTTTTAATCTCGTCACGCTCGTCTAAGGTGCGCCTTTCGATTGACTTTTGGGGTTATCACCAGGCATTTTTATTGCAGACTTCATTCAAAATTCTTTGCGGTTTACCAGTTGCTGTCCTACTGAGCCTTAATCGATCGTCGTATCATCGGTAATCGTAGCCACTGACATAGATAAAGTTGGGAGTATGCAACACTTAGTACAGGAAATATTAAAATAGGCCGAGGAAATTCCTCTATCCGACTGCGGTAGCAAACGTTATACTAAAGTAATAATAAGTGTGATTTACACAATAACACGCACAAGACGAGTGGTTGCTGAGAAGCTAGGCCCTGCCCTCTATGGGCTGTAGCGCCACCCATTATTATTATTATTATTATTATTATTATTATTATTATCTTTTATTTCCCCAAGCCGCTGTACACATTTTCTTCTTTGATTGGCGCTACAGTCCGGTGTGGGCATGGGCCTCGACCAACATGCCCCTCCAGCCAGTGCGATCTTTCGCCAGATGCCTCCAGCTGCGCACACCAAGTTGGTTGAGGTCCTTTTCCACTTGGGTGTGCCATCTCGTGCGAGGACGTCCCCTGTTGCACTGTCCCAATAGCTCGGCATCGAAGACTTGAGGGGCCGGAGCTGTGGTGTCCATCCGCTCTACATGACCTAGCCATTTTAAGCTTGGATCCGAAGACGCTTAACTAGGTGTATGCCGCTGTACAACCCGTACAGTTCAAGTTTTAATCTTCTCCTCCAGACGCCATCAACGCAAATAGGATCAATGATCGCACGCAGAATTGTTCTCTCAAAACAACCAAGAGCTTCTTTATCCGCTTTCAATAGCGTCCATGTCCCTACGCCATCGAACAGAAAGGGTATGATCAGAGTTTTATATAAAGTCAACATGGTGTTTCCAGAGATGGCTCTGTTACTCAATTGCCTCTTGAGCCCAAAGAATTAGCGATTGGCAAGAGTAATTCTGCGCTGCTATACGATGTCTTTAAATACCTCAAAATGTCGACCACCCATTATGACGCTCTTTCCGAGACGTCAATGTTGAGCGTCCTTCTATGATGACAGCTTGTACTTTGTTTTGCCCTGGTTTATCGGTAGACACATTTCAGCAGCCAGCAAACGCCTAAAGGCCCAAGCCCATAGAATCCGGTGCGTGCGTTGCAATTGACATCTACAAAAATCGTATTTGCCGGACTGCAAGGAGGTGCCAAATGAAATACGTGCGTTGCGTCCGATAAATGTATGCATACATACAATCCCACACCACCATGAGAGTAAAATGATACACATGCATGCATAAATGATACACACATGTGAGAATAAACTGTCAAACGGAAGAAAAGTTAAAAGTTCCCCAACTTCATCCATTCTGATGCATTCCACATATAGCCCACACTCGTTGTCACGCTCCCTCTTATTAGATCTTATGAGTTGTCAATTATTTGACAAAACGCAACGCACGCACCGGATTCTATGGGTTTGGGCCATAATTGACGGCTCGCTGAAGCCGCTTTACACATGGAACTCTACAATCCCGACGATTGACATTTTTCATTAATATTTCCTTATTATTTTCATGCTGAGAGAACAAGAATGAAGCAATTCGAAAAATAAACGAAGGGGAATATACGAGAGTACGAAGAATCCCATTATTTCTCGTGCAAAAGCAATTCAGTTTACCCCTCTTATGGATTGATTAACGATTGTTGTTGTGCACAGCGGTCTAATCACCATCCCTTTTTTCTCATTTTTGTCGTTAATTATTGTGGAGCCAAGAAGTATGCAGTATTCCTTAGAACATAAAGTACTCCCGAAGTGACTTGCATGGAAGTTTCAGGCATTTCTCAAAACCCTGAAGGAAACCAAAGTCGTACGCAAAAAACTCCTAACAAGATTCGTTTCATTATGGTCATGCATCGAACAACTGAACGTGGAACCTGACTCTGCATTTGTTACTAATTCTAGGCTCCATCGGAAGAATCATTTTGCAACAGATATGGATAACAACCGCTTAAGTCCGTAGATTAAACCAGCTCAGAACCACATCTTGAAAAGTCCTTGAATCAAGTCTTCGTAGTGGGTAAGGAAGCAAAGCACGAGCTTCGGATATGTAAAAGAATCCGGGACAGCGCATTGGGCCTGCACTGGCGTTGGTGTGGAGTCATCAACAACTTAGCGTCTGTCATTAAAGTCTCCGATTTTGATTCTGTGAAACAGCACAACATAGAACGTTCGCATTTTAGGTGTACTGTTCGCCTGCTTAGTGTGTTCGTTATTAGTTTCTAAATGGTGGCATAGATAAGATAAAGATTCCTTTTCAGCGTGAATGTTCTCCTTACAATAATGTGGCCTCAAGATAAGATAGTTTAATTGCCACCCAAAAATACCTCAAAATCCACCGATCAGTATAAAACAGCAGATCTCCCCCCAATGGACATAGTGGACACAAAAGGAGTCATAAACCGAAGTCTGACACAGTTTCCGAAATCAAGCAGTGTCGTGCGTGATTTTTACTTACATGGAAGAATTGTATTCAAAAGACTATGAAGTAGACACAGATTTAAAAGAAGCCACAGTACGCTAATCTCCCATGTATTCTCTTGAGCTATTACATACGTTCCCCATAAACTCTCATCAACACAGTATTATTTGTCAAAATAAATTCTAATCTTTCACCCGGTCAGTCTTCAGAAGCGAATCTGACAAACCGCACGCGTACCCACGGTGTTATTGTTTAGTTGTTGTTTATCGAAATTCTAGCCTAATATATAATCTGAGGATATTTGATTAACTCTCGTGAGTTCCAGTGAATGTCTGTGCTTGTCACACTTTTTTACAATTCCTTGGTATACACTGTGCACGTCATCAATTTTTCTAAAGGCATTTCGTGATCTCTCAACAATCAATATCTGCATTCTACGACAAATCAACTGTCCACATGTGGAGAAAGTATTTTTAAAAGTGACCGTACGAGTGAGTATTACCATGTTCTTCCTACTCCCCATCTGCTGGTCGAAGCTTAAGTAATGACAACAGTTCTAAATATAATAGAAAATACGCTACAATGAGATCAACATGTTTCTCGGAGAACGTGAACCACGGCGTCAATCAGCTTCAGTAAAGATGTTGATAATATTTTCCGGTTATTGAGCGCCTAATTCTGGATTCTGCAAAACGTTGGCTTCTTTTTTGAATGGTTTTCGGAGTGGTCTGCCCGGCAACGGGATTGGCTGTGTTGTGAACCACTCAGTTGATTTAATTAAGTGGTTTTGTTCGCATTGTACTCAAGATTCCGAAGATGAGTTTTTCAATTTGAGAGTTTTGAAGGTTTGTTGATATTGTCTTTTAATTCAGTGTCACCTAAACAAAAAAGGGAGCTGAAGAATGATACGTTACGGTCATTCAATGATATTTTTGGGTTGATGTTGCAGAGTGGGGATAATGTCTGTTGGCTTGTGGCGATGTTGTTTCCTTTCGATTAGAAGTTGTATATCAGCGTCGATGCTTAGAAGTTATTTTTGTTTACAATTATTTTGTCTGAATACTGTCGGTGACACGAGAGAGGTAGTATAGTGAAATTCAATGCTATTATGTCCTATCGGGACTAAGGGCCTTCGATGTATTACTGGGACAATAGAATAATCTTGTCGATATTTACCACTAGTGAGATGCGTTTTGACCTGTGGGGATATGGTGTGCTAAATTGTACTGTGTTTAAGGCATTGACTACGACGCAAAGATATGCAGCACTGGGAACGTGCCGGCTTGAAGACGGTGCCAATCTCGATATGTAAAGGTTCTTCGGCGATAATGACCAATACGGAAGGACCTGTTCTTTGTCAAAAGAGAAATATAACACTGGATGAATACTTCACCCACGACCTTCAAGACGTTCCGAATATTCCTTTACACCGACGTCGAGACCACTGGAAAATAAATGATGCAACGAATTAAGTCCGCACGTAAACCCTCTTCACACAGAGTGCCATAGTCCCTCAGGTCCTGAGTTTCATGTTGCAATTGACAGTGTGAACACTCTCATAACTCACCCCAAACTGATAAATTACGTGGTCCACCGTATGACGTACCATGGTGGCTACAGGTGAACAATTTACTTGTATTTTAAATTTTAATGGAAATTCATTAATAAAGTAGGATATGAGGACTTTCTTCCTCTTGTTCAAGAAGCTCATAAATGTTTAATGAAATGTTTCCAATATCTCAAATGGCTTGCCCTTTCTTAAGACGGAAGTTCTAGCACGAGATAACCAACGACTGTACCCTTTCGCGATCCAAAGATTACTGCACTTGGCTTTCTTCTCTGATTCAGCCTTTTCCCAGTGCCCACTCTATCCTTTAACCAAGACGGTAGCTCATGATGATATTTTAATCGATTGAGAAACATTATCGTTTTTATTTCTCGTGCAATATTGCTCTTAGTACCAAAACATACCTAATAATAATAGTATGGGTGGCGCTAGAGCCCGTAGATGGTCAGGGCCTAGCTTCTCAGCAACCGCTCGTGTTGTGCCTGCTATCGTTCTTTCACGAGTGGAAGGGACCTACAGTTTGAGACCAAGTTTGAGAAGCTTTTTCTAGACATTAAATACTCTGAGATGGGGCCGTGAACATTGTGTTTGTTGCACAGAGCAGGAATCGAACCTACGACGTCGAGGTTGGGGTCGACGCACATACCCACAAGGCCACGGGCCACCACAGACCTAAACTGCATCTTAAAGTTGCAAAATTTATGCCAACTTTACGAAACAAAAGATGTTCTCATCCATTTAAGGAAGCCTGCCTACCCTAACCGACCTATAATCAGAGACTGTTTATATTTGACTGTGTCTCATGGTTATGTCCCAATCGATGGTATGGTATGGTAAGTATGGTTGCTATTAGTGAAATTACTGCATCCACAAAAAGTATCGCGTTTGAGTTTGTCGTATGGTGGTGTGATCCGTATTTCTTCGAACGTGATGAAGTCGCAACCATCACAGATAATTTGCATCCTCTGTGCCAAGTCAGAATTGATTTTTGTTTGCCTCAAAACGGGGATATAGTTATGGGGGACACGAAACAGTGCCACATCTCTAACAAAACCACACATGTTGGGTTAGTCGCAAGATCTACTTTGTGAAGGAGTTATTTTGCGTATTGGTGATGTGGCCACCACAGATCATATGCATAGTTGGTATTGGATTAGCTTATGTATCAATCAAATAGGTCGCGTTTACGTAGAAGTTAACATCTAAAAATATCAACAAACACTGAATATTAACACCAACGGCTAGTGCACCGATACTTGAATCCTCGATTAACACATTAGCGAACGACGCACTTTAATTACATTGGATAGTACGCTGAATTACTGGTGGCCGCTTTGGATTTCCTGCGGTACTTGTTTTCCATAATAAGTTCAGTTGAATTTTGGGAATAACAGAATAAAGCTGTTCTGCTTATAAAAACCGGCGGTGCGCATTTTTTCTCGTAATCAGCAGGCTCGATGCTTTGTAAACAAATGTTAGTTAATGAGTGGCTGAGTCAAACGATGTCATCTCCAGATCAACCTTTGGGTTCTGTTGCCTCCACTCGCCCTATTTAGTAGCTTAGATCGACTCCGGTCATGATGGCATCGTAAACATCCTGCGTTCAGCTATTATTTGCTTCTCTCATACCTGCTCACGTGTATTTGCTATGCAAAGTCAATATCCGCCCGACACTCACATTTCCGCTGCGTACCCGACGATACGTAAATAGTAGTCAATGCGATTACCTGCTTACATAATTAATGCCTTCATTTTATCGTTAAAAACAAATTCGCCCATCCCAGGCTGTGACTGGTTTTTGCCCCAATTAACTGCCCTAGCTACACCACCCAGCCAACAGTGCCGAATTACAGGGCCGAAACGAAACGAACTGCCTCACACACACCAAAAATGCTAGTCCCAACCACCTGTGGATACCGACACTAAAAGCAATATTTTGTTGATTTTATGCACTCGGCCTGGCATGCGGTGTGTAGACACCGCCTGCGGAGGGAAATCCTTCCCGGACAGCCGTCCACCGAGCGACACTATCCCGATCTGTTTGACACAAATGTAATTAAAAATTAACAACGTATCCAATGGCATCGGCATTGTCCACTCCCTGGCTCGAGGTAAATATAGGTGCGCGCACCCTCTAGTTGGGCCGGTATCTCTGCAGAATGGAATGTAATCAATTAGCTTTGGGTGATTGCATCCCCGGTACGGAAGACACTCGCACCCGCACGAGCAGCGTAATGCATAAACACTCGTACTAGGCATCACGTCGCTCAGTTGTTTACCTCTCAGCGAAATGTAAACAATATCTGCGAGCGGCTATATGTATCTATGTGTCGTTTACACGAAAATAGTCGCTCGTATTTTTGTCTCTATCTGCCGGAGTTGATACCACGGTCTCATTGGTGCCTCTTCATTTATTCACTTCCAGATACACCAGCTACTGTTTGCGTTATTAAACAATGGCACTGTCGAGAGACACAGCCACCAGCCAAGGGGAACAACTGAAAGGAGCCGTATCGGGGGAAGGCAAATAATGAACAAGTATAGTATTTTTATCAAGACACTGAAATTAGAAGCCACAGATACGGTATCTGCACGCCGGAGTCGTAGATTTTGGTCTGCGAGCGCCTTGCCTGCCCGGGCGATGGTAATTAGTGCGGTAGTCTTGTCAAGCAGTGATCTCCCGCCTCCCCATTTGAACGTCGCAGCAGAGTTTGTGTGTTAAGATTGAAATTCTTTACGGAGAAAAAACAGAATATAATCCGCTTTTGATTTGACCGCGAGTGAATCGAAATGTGAGTCCTTTCGCGATCTGGCTTAAGCCCTTCGTGGACTTTTGGACTGTTGGACATGCAAAAAATACTTGTACAACCGGCAGTGATTATTCGGGCATTGTGCAAATATTAGAGTGCGCCATGGAAAACTTTGATCTCAACGAACTGGTGCGGCTAGTGGGAAATAGCGCTGATGGCACGGATTTAATTAAGTCTGACCTCGTCCGAGCGGTGGTCAACAAAAGCGCCGAGATGCAGTGTCTCCTACATCAGCATAATGAAAGTAGCAGCAAAAATGTAAGTACTCTTTCATATTAGATGGCAGATGTGTTATTTTCAGATTCTTGTTTTATAAGTGGGGAGGGATCAAGACTTGTGTGTACATTGGTGTGGAGTTAAGCTCAGTCAGAGGGTATAGACGCGCAAAGTTGCGCAGTTTGTCTCTTAATAATTGTAATAATGGGTGGCACTACAGCCCGCAGAGGGACAGGGCTTAGCTTCAACATTTTTTATTGTTCTCCCAAGAGTGGAAGAAACCTACAGTTTCATGCCAACTCCGAACGGCCAAGTTTGAGAAGCTTTTCTATACAGAATATACTCAGAATATACAGCATTGTCCGTGACTTGAAAAAGGTGGGACCGTGAACATTATTTTGTCGTACTGACCAGGGATCGAACCTAGGAAGTTGGGGTCGACACTCTACACTGTCTCATGCTTCTACTTCCTACTCCGCCATCCACAGTTAACACGACTCAAACCCTCTCCCGCCACAGATTTCTCTAAAAAACTATCCACCTCAGTTCATGATGTACCTTCACCTTAACCATCACAACTTCTTTCCAGCCTTGTACAAACCAGCTTCTTCTGGCTCTTACTTGCGACCGATTTGGTGTTGTTCGTCGAGACATATGCAAATGATATCCGATGAGTGTGTGCTGTTTGAAGGCGTTAACATTATCTCAAGACACCTTATTTTCACGCAATTTATCTAATCTTCACCTCTGGGGTGTCATAAATTTCATTTTTCTGGGCGGCTTATCTCTTATTTACGAGAAGACGAAAACATAAAAAGTCACGGAATAAGAGAATGCAAACACTTAGATGCCAAAATGCCAATCACTTTTAACCCTAAATGGGTCGTGATAAAGCACAGTGGAAATAGTTGATGCCAAAATGTTTGTTTACGCAAAATTGTATAAAATATTCCATTTCCTGAGATATATTACTTTATGAGGGGCTTGGAAATTGTTTGCCCGAATTTGAAAATGTGGAAAAATACTATCATTTGAGACACAAAAACAGGCACAGCGACTATTTCCTTAGATTTTTTTGGCCATAAAATAACGTATTCATTAGTTCTGCTTTACATAGGTCTTAAGGAAATGACATCAAGAATTCTATAAAAGAACAATTGGCTGATCACTTACAGCTATTTGATTCCACTTTCGAACTGTAGCGGGAAGCTGTGATGAGTGTTCAGTGCGACAATCCTAAGTTGACGTAGATTAATGACACTTAGAGCACCATGCGGATCAGGTAGCTCTTCAGGCTCAAGCCCATAGAATCTGTTGCGTTTGTAATCCACAACAAATCATTTTTGCTGGGTTGGAAAGAGCTGCACGTTTACTTTGTCCACAATCCAAACAATCTCAAACTACAGATGATAGTCAAATGATATGCAAGCCTACAAATATGATACACGCATACAAGAAAGAACTGTCACAGTATGAAATAGTTAAAGGGTGACCAATCTAATCCATCGTGATGCATTCCACTTATGGGCCGTATTTGCAATTTCCTTTCCTTTTAAGGTCCATTCATATGAGGTCGAATTGCGAACTTCGCAAACATTGACGTTTCATTCATATGGAGGTTTTTCATTCGCAGAGAACTATTATCACGAATTCAGTTTGACAGTTCGCGCAGAGAATGATTGATTCGCAGAGAAAAACTTTGAGATCAATAATTAGTATACCTAAACTTACTTTTGTCGAAATTTTTGTCGATGAAAAAACTCGATAATTCAGTTCAAATCTTTTTGCATACCAAGAAAGATAACTTATTGTTCATATTTGCTAGAAAAGAGTTGTTTCTAAAAGTTCGCGTTCGCAATTCGCCGCTCAAATGAATGGACCTTTAATAGACCTTATGAGTCGTCAATTTGTTGACATGATGCAACGGATTCTATGTGCTTGGGCCTTTACTCTTTAATCGAGCTTATGTTTACTTAATACTCTGCCTCGTCTCCGCCAGTCGTTGTTAGAGGATCACTTTCTGAAGTGAAAATATACAGTCAGAGTCATGGCGGTACCTCTTTGATGGACAGATTTTATTTAGAGTTCTCGTTTGTGTACGGTACATTTAGAACCATGGCACCCCTTTGTTAATAATCAGATGTGTCGAATCTGGAGAGAATGCTGGTTGAGAAGTAGTTTTCTAAGAGGTTCGCGTAGTAGGAAGTCGTGAGATAGAAATTGGATATAATCCCAATTATTAATGGGAAAGTAAAAACGGTCAGAAATAGTTTGTTGTGCAACATTTAACATTGCTGCCATTTGCTTTTGTCTCAAAGTGTCATCTCCATCCAATATCGTTTGCGATTCGGCGTCTTCAAACTTTTTTGGTGGTCTTCCACGTTCTTCATTTCTCACATCAAAATCATTATTTCTGAACCGTTGAAACCATCTTTGGCATGTCGCCTCTGATAGAGCATGATCACCATATGCCTCAACAAGCACTCCATGCGACTCTGCAGCACTTTTCTTTAAATGAAAACAAAAAATTAATGCTTTCGCAAATCATCACTTTCTGCTACAAAATTCGACATTTTTAACACGATGAAAAAATATGATTTTGTCTGTTCAATGACTTTATGTATACTAAATATTTTTCACAGATGTCATAGCAAACAAACAAACAAAAATAAGGGCTCGTTCACAACAAATGTTCTCTATCGAGACATTTGTATCTTGACGCTCACTTCATACCGGTATAACGCGCCTTCACGGCAATTGAGGAACAGGCGAAACGAGCTGGTCTAGAGGACCCAAATATATGCTGTCGAGCAAAAAACGATCCGCCGCACACCACTTAGTTGCAATCGACAGCTACAGTTTCGAGGTAGTAAAGGAGTTTGTCCACCTCGAGGCAAACATAAACTCCACGAGTGACATCGTAGTGAAGATCCGACGTAGAATCGTCCTTGGCAACCGATGCTACTTCGGATTGTCGAAATAGCTGAGCTCGAAACCAAAGTCATGCTCTACAAAACTCTTATTTTGCCAGTCCTGCTTTATGGAGCCGAATGCTGGACACTAAGCAAGACTGCAGAGCTTATTCTTGGTGCCTTCGAAAGAAAAATTCTACATCTGCTAGGAAGGTTAATTGAGCAGAAGACATGGTAGCAGCAGGCAAAAATCTGTCGACTATCTAGCGTCACCAGCTAAGCGAGTCTTCGAATCCGAGTTCAATGGTTCGAGAAGGAGAGTAAGACCGAACCACCGGTATAGAGACGAAGTCATCGCGGATGTAGGACAACTTGGCCTTGATGACTGGAAGCAGCGTGCCAAAGAAAATTGCACAGTCAGCAATGGAAGGCTGCTTGCTCATGCTCGGACCCTTCATGGGTCACAGGCCTGATAAGTAAGTAAGCAGATAATGTGCCGATTTAGAGAAAGCCGCTGAAACTTTCCCGCTTCGGAGTCGACATTTAACTGCAGGTCTCCTCTACACTTGAGCACACACAACACGAGCGGTGGGTGCATAAGTTTGGTCAAACTTCCTTCCGGCTATAGCGCCACGCCATGTTACAATAAAAATCAATGCACTAAACCTTTTCAGCGCTAAGTTAAAAATTGATGACTGGCACACACGCTGTCGGTAAATTTAAATGTATTTATAAATTATCAATTGCATTCTGTCGGAATACTTTCCAAAAACGTGCAATTATTGCACATACGAAAGAAATCGCGTTGGTTGACCTCAGTGGTGTCAGCAATTCACCAACCTCACAATTAACAACGTTCACACCGGACGAGGAGCGAATACCGCACATTCTACAGCAAATTTTATCCTACCATCCATCCGGTGCGGTCGTGATAGATATTTTCGGCCTCTAATTGAAAATGCATTATAAATGAAAATTTTTGAAAAGTAAACAAAATGATATTGCTCCTCAGTCCTCGCCATGACACAGTGCATGCCTCCGACGGCCAAATTGGCAATTTTCCATCCCATCTAAGTGGAAAATGTAAATAAGCTTTTATTTAATCACATTCCCGCTCAGCAGCAGCTGCCAATATTTCAATTTGTAGTGCGGGTAGTGATTATTTTCCTCTTTCACTACTCATTTAAGGTTCAAGGCGGATGTAAATGGTCGTCTGGCTGTCGCAGGCACATGCAGATTTGATGTTGCTGGAGAGCTGCTGCGATGAAGTCGTCGCATATTTGATGTACCCGTACACATCTCGCACTGGCAAACAATGAGTACATTTTGGGGTACAGACCGGGGGTACGTACATGCCTGCAATTCCATCCAGCTATCAATATTTCATGCCGCATCGACACCGTTCTCGGTACTCGGTAGCCTTCCGAGAAAAACCCCGCTTGCAAACGCACTTCACCCGCCGCCAACCAAATGAAGATGGGACGAATGCGACAAATTGAATTATGAATTCAACACAATCGCCTCGGGTCCCACGAATAAATTAGATGAAGTCCTTCCCGTAAAAGGCTGATATTTTTGCGTTTAAATAACTTTACGTTCCAGAACTTTGCTGGAATTGAAAAACAATCCGGCTGGCAGATGGGAGAAGCAAAACACAAGCGGAGCACAGGAGATACTTTGCAAATTTATTCATGTTTTACTTGTGCTGTTCTGCTCCGTGTACATGTAATTTTTATGTATATTTCATTTCTCTGTTGTTTTTTTGCAGGCAGTTGGATGCCCGGTTTCATTTGACTCGGTGCTGTGTTGGCCAAGGACCCCACCTGGAACGTTAGCCGTGCTGCCGTGTTTCGAGGAATTCAAAGGTGTTCAGTACGATAGCACACGTGAGTTGAGTCATTCGTTTTTATTCGTCTTAACTTCAAGATTTGCCTTTCCTGCGTACTCTCAGGCGAACTTTTTATGATTTCTTATTCATGCATGCCAGATATCGGCCGGGGTAATTAAGAACCTTGGCTGGGTAAATACTCAAGCGGAATGATTATTTGCTTCTCGATTAATGGGTAATTAAGGTGGCATTCGGGGTTTGATATCGAAGGCAGAGCACCCTGCAAGACTTTGGGTGCAGTGCTTCAATATTTACTTAAATTAAACTTTACGCTTGAATTTGTATCTGCTACAGACGAGGCGATGTGGAAAGCCGTGATCATCAAATAAAAGATGTTGTTTTCAACTCCGCTCCGTTGTTAAACATGCGACTCCTATTTGCGGTGGTTGCTGAATATAGATCAAATGTTGTTGTTGAAATTGCACGCAGCAGTGTCTAGTAAAGTTCGTTCCTCTTTTGTGGAAAGTGAAGCATCATCCCCTACAACTGTGCTGAATTTAACTAATCTGAAAAAAACTAAACGACTTCCAAGTCGACTTTGTCCCTCAAAGATGCCTCAGCTCGGGTGATGCTGAAGACGGAGGAACATATATTTCAAAATGACCGCAGCAACAGAAGTAGCCAGCATTTGATCTTGACCTACATGCCCGACGCATCGTTCAACTAATCGCTGGAAATAAAAAAAGCGAAACGAGACGAGACGAGAAGATCTTCTTCGTAAACAAACAAGACTCTCGCATCTGGAGCTCCGATAACCTAAGACAAATAATGGATCAACCTTTCCAGTCACACTGAGTGACAGTGGAGAACAGTTCTTGTCTGGTTGTCAGCATCGTTGAGTCATTTTTTGCTAATGTGGCAGCTATCAAACGAGCACTGTTGGTTGAAGTTGTGAAGTTGAAGCTTCCCTCAGATTTCAGCGGCAAACAATGAAGAAGAAAGTTTTCTGGGAATGATGACTGACAGTGACAGACTTGCTTGGAATAGACTTGAGCGACCTTTATTTTCTACAGGATGCCAACATATGTCGCTAATGAGGAAACAGTATGGTAGCATGGGTGATTTCCTGCGAGTACGATTGCGTCTTTAATTAATTGGCAATATTGAGGTATTTTATGGTAGTAAGCAACGAATTTTATATGTCTGCTGATAGATTGAATTTATCACATGCAGCCTCTTACTCTTATGTTTAAACCTTCACATTATTTTAACATATACATATTCCAAACTGTTTCAAAATGGACCCAGCATGTCCAATCATACAGGAAAGCTCAGCATTAGTCCTCCCATCACTCGTGAAATAGACTTGAACTTCTCCAGCTGCTTCAATGGGAACAGCCGTTCCGAAAATTACAATACTCTCTGTTTTGTCCAAGTTTACCTTCATCCCAGCATTTGCACACATGGCCACAAAACATAAGAAGTGCGCACTGGAGTTATTTTTGGAAGTATGTGCGAATAAATAAGTCATATGCAAGTAGAATATGACATACCCTCAACTATTCCAATGTGAAACATTCATCTCCGCGGCTGCGACATCCAATCCTTATATGTATATGATGAGGGGGTATGTCAATAGCTGGTTTCCCTTGATGATGAAATCAGTCCTAATATTTTGTTTGCAGTGGTATAATGAGGGTTGTACAGATCGTGATCTTGGCGCCAGAAGGAGGCAGAAGTTTTGAGTTAGTTCTATAAACGGACGTAGTATTGTTTGCCAGGCGCGATTGTACGCCTGATCTTAACTAAGACCGTGGAGTTCACGTTTGTTCGTAACAGCACATCATTAAAGGGTCCCGTTAACCGACATACAGAACCACAGATTATCATTAGAAAAGTACAAGCTCTGACGCATCTCGAGTGTTTTAGTTGTGTATTTATTTGCGTCGTCTTGGCGTCTACCTTTTTGTGGATTGATTTTCCCTTCGTTTAGTCAACCAGGATATGATTGATTCATTTAATGAAATATCTATCTTTTCTCAAGACGGCTTTATGAATAAAATAGAGAAAAGGCCTGCCATTCCACAGAAAGAATATCAGAAAAGGCGTATTCCATACGCAAAGAACTAGACTCCAGCCAAATTCGAAGACAGAACTTGTAAGCAAGACCAATCTACTCCGCTAACGGAGCCGATTGATTTCAAAGATTTGTTTTTGTTCACATTCAGTATAGGTGTGACATGCTTACATCTATAGCGCTATAACAATAAAAATCTAGAATGATACGAACTTCCATAACACCAAGAAGTACAGTGGACTTCGACAAGTCGAATTACTCTTTTTTTGGCATTCTCCACAATTTTCCATACGAAAAAAAAACGTCGAAATCGAACTATCTCAACCAATTTTGATACCCCGTGAAAACTCGACTTAGAGGGCTTCTTTATATAATTTTGTACATATTTGCTAAAAGTTTGGTTGCTTAGGCCTGATGTATACAGCAATTTAAGCCCCTTCTCTCGAATTCGAACACAAGTTGGCCACTTCTTGGTGGGCACCCAACTCATGGTTGACGAACCCAAGAATACTGTATCTAAACATAAGCCGTTCTGAAGTGATGGTTCGGCTCTCAGATTCTGACAAAATAAACCGACTGGTTATTCTACAATAGGTAAGTAGTTGAAGTGTTGAGACTCTTGGTTCAAGATTGAAGAAATCTACCTTCTGGCCCAAAACATTTCTCAAGATACTAGTTGATTTTGAAGCAATAGTCTTTCTTCTGGCAGATGTCCTCACCTCACGCACTCCGACTGTCCGCACTGTGTAGTCTATAAGTTGACATTATTTAATTTTGAACTCTGAGTCGACTGCCTTAACCCTCATCTAAGATAATGCAGATTTCGAAGGGGTCTATAAAAGATAGGTCCCTTCCAGAATCATGAGGATATTTTAAATTTTATTACTTCGTTGATTAAAAAACGATGTCTCGGGACAGGGAGCCTGTTTTGTATTCATCATCAAATGAAATCACTACTCTCTGAAATTAGATTAGTTGTCCAAAACGCAGTATTCTTTACATCCCACCCTCAGGATTTATTCTGCGTTCACCTCGGTCTGCAAGGATGAAGCCTAAGCCTAGGCAACCCTAGTTCATAGAAAATAAGAATCACAAGAGTAATTTTTCGCTACAAGTTTGTAATGTTTGCCTTGCACAGATAATGAATGAAACGCATTTTACCAATTTCAGAGGCGTCTCATATCCCGGTACGCATTTTTCATGTTTATAACATTTCACTATTGAAGCACTTACATTTCAGTTTCTGACACCCTCGCGCATTTCTCTATACTTACAACAGCGAATCTCGCGGACTTCACCTTTAAATGCGCATATCTCCTCCGCCACGAGCCTAGTTACGTAGATTTCTTTCTCACACGTTACACTTTTAATTTTTGACTGTCACTTTAAGATATTCTTCCAGCTTTTACCTTTCTTACATAAAACTGCTCTCAACCCAAGCAAACACGCCCACACGCTTTAAATGTACCCTTTGTCAAACCATATCTGTCCGCAGCAGATTTCGCGAACAACAATGTGTCACATGTTCCCGGGTGCTTGACAAAGAGGAATACTTAAAAGTTTTACTTAAACCCCTTCATTCAATTTTCACACGCTAATGTGCTCGTAAAGCAACTTAACACGTTCTCCCTGTCGCACGCATCACTTTCTTCTGGCGAGCAATTAAGCATATACATGACGTGGATACTGGGAGACGAGAAGCATGACGACGACAACGTCCTTACGCCAAGCATCAATTGAATTAGTTTCCTCCCGCCGCCAGCACGGTCCCACATGCCTGTCCTCACCCTTTGCATTAATCATACACATATGCTGAAAGTCAAGTTGTCATTATCCCCGGCAGAGCTCGCATCTCATTTCTTTTCTTTTCCGCTCATTGTCCCTCCCTAAGATTGCATGTCTGCCCGGAGTAATGGGACAGCCCCTCTCGGAGAAATTAATCCTTGGGGTGGCAGCGGGGCTTCTGTGATACTTTTATATTTTTGCTTTGAATAGCCACCGCAAGCCATAAGGACGCCTCTCCGAAAATGGGGACTTATGACATCGCTGCAAATATCGCTGAGATGAATCGTAAAAAAGTTGTTTAACAGCGATCAGTTTTTATAATACACCGACTTGCGGGTGGTTTTTATGATTATGTGCCCTGCGATTAAGAGGATATGCGATAATGGCGAATTAGAATGAACAATAAAAATTAAGCAAGGCAGAGCGAGGCTCTCGGGGGATTTACTTCCGCGAAAGCCAAATAAATGTCTACTCAGGATTCTGAGGAAGCGTATTATTCTACTTCGGTATGCCTCTTCATTTTCGGTCGAAAATGTTCATCACATCAGAACATCAGAATTTAAGATTTCCTCCAGCGTTTGCTCTGAGGCAGCGTCGTGATTTGCTTCAGACGAAACACCTGGACTGGTTGAGAAACTACAGCTTCGCGATGGAACAAAAATGTTTAAGTTGTTGTGATTTCCCAGGCGAGTACATGCTCCATCTCTTCTGGAGACTGTGATGGCATCCGATTTAAAATCGCATGATATTGCAGTCACATGCTCGCAAGAGCAATCAATTCTCCGGAGCACCTGTCTGTCTCGCGATGCACACAATCGGTCAAAGGAGTGTGTTATCCGTCGTCGATTGAATACATTTCACACTCTGAACACACATCAAAGAGAGCCCTTCAAGAAAAAAATTCACCCCTATCGCGAGCAGAGTCTATGACTAGCTCGAGGCCATGCACAGGAAATGAGACTTTGTGTCGGTGTCGAAGGATATTGACCCATGCTTCGTTTGGTTGGAGAAATCAATGCAGACCCACTGTCTTTCCCCTCCAATCAGGCGGAAATTATGGATTTATTTTTAAAACGTATAGAAGTTGATTTTGTATGTCCCCGGTCGATGTGGTTCTTTAATAGTTCGTAAATGGAATTCAGTTTAAATTGTATCGATCTAACCTTTTACGTTAAGTGCTGTCATCTAACATGGCCCAATATAGCATTGACAGGCCCTTGGCAGCACATTTTTCGTAACACGTTTGCAAGATTGCATTGGAGATGTTTCACTTGATCCTTAAGTTATCCATAAAGGTAGTGTTTGCAGTAAATTGTTGTCGTATCGTGGAGCGCAAAATGTGCACCGCATCATGACTTGCTTGCAACAGGACCCCGTCTTATTGCAACCACTGATTCTGTTGGTCTAGTGGATTCAATTCGGTCAACATGTCAAAATATCACTGGTTAACCTATTGAACTGTTCCCCCAAAAATTCGAACCGTCGTATGCTTCATTTGTCACAAATAGCCATTGGTACTTACTTATTTCTTAGAGCCGCGACCAATCCGGAACCAGGGCCTCTTCTAAAGCTGGGACGGACATCCTTCCAACCACAAAGTCCAATTAGTCTTGCAACATCGATCTCTGTCTCTATACCAGATGTTCCTCTCTTCTCTCAAGCCCAATGTCTTTCAGTACGAGAGTTAAACATCAAGCAGTGCGATTCATGTTCAACAGAACATCGTCACTGCCCTTGAAGAGCTCTGACGGTACTCTAACCTGTGAGCACTTGCACGATTTTCCCAAGACGGATCTTAAATAATCACGATCACATCGTATCGCTGTAAAGGAAGTTTTTTTGACACTTAACGACTCAATGAATTGATCACGGAATGTGATGGAGCTGCCAGCATTCTGCATCGTTATCCTGCACAGCCTAACAAGCGTGGCAGAATGCCAAACTAGACATGGCGGTGTATTGTTCGGCTCAATGCAAGCTTAATTAAATCGACGTATGTAGACGACCACGAAGCCCAGGTTCACTTCGGACTGTAGCGCCGTAAGAAGAAGATGTGCCTTAAATGTCGCTTTGGACTTCTTGGTCCTCGGGTGTATTAGTTTGTGGCAGTCTGATGATGCGAACATACATAAGCATACTCAGGCGAGTGCACCAAACCTTGAACGCATTGTTATCGGGTAGGGTTTATGGGTCTCTTGCATTCAAAAGATACTCAGATTGCACTCAGACATGGTTTTAAGCTGGCATTGCTTACGGAGGAGCTGAAGTATGCTCGCAACCACATCATCTCCAGCCGCTTCAAAGAAGTCAGTCAACAAAGAGCACATATAGACCTCGTCTAGTTTGGCACTTTATCGCCCTCTGCACATAAAAATCCTCAATATTCTCAATATCTGCGTGGATCTTCTACACTCATACCATGCTTTCTATTTTTTTTTTTTTGTTTCATTAATATCTCTGTACATTAAGAATGTAATATTATTTTATAGAACAGACCTTAAAGTACAACATCGCTTGAATTCATAATGTGACTGTGACATTTTCATATTTCACGAATAAGTGTACGAGTTTTGCAAAATACTAGCTTCTTCTCGCTTAAGCTCCAGGTTGTGAAAATGCTGCCTTTTTTAAACGCGCAAAACCATCCTCTACTTCCGAAAACTGATCCTCTGCAGATGTGCAATCTCCTTCTATGCCTAAGGGCGATGCCAATGGCACTCGGTTTGGTATTCACGAAGCTAAGACACTTTCCACTATTTCAACCAAAGCCGAACGAATTCTGAATTCTGATTTTGTCCAAAACTCAGTTGATTACGTAATAGGCAGGATGGTCGAGTTCCTTTTTTGGTCCTTTAGCTTTCTCCTAAAAACAATAGTATGAGTATTCACTACTAAATTGTTATATTTTTCCATAATTGCAATTGTGCAAAACCAATGAATTATAAAACGATTTTCGCTCCACTGCACGCATTCAGTCACTCACAAAACACAATTGAGTTAAATTGCATGGATAGGGATAGGATAGGATAAGAAAAGAACCACATGACAGCTGCATTAGTTGCTTAGTTTATTTATTTATTTATTTATCTTGTAGTCAGAGCAGAAAGGACCTACACTTTTTTTGTATACACTATCCAATAGTTATTTGGCAACGTGTTTATTGTGAGTGAAGCCCATCATCAATACATACCAATAAGATTGAAAGTGGTTGAAGTAACAACAGAAAAACGTCAACACATGTATTGAATTGGTTACAAAAAAAGACTATAGTTTAATCCGGAAAAAACTTAAGACAAACTCCTAATAAAAATAAGCATAAGTTACATGTCTGAATTCTGGTATTTTCTTGTTCAAAGACATAAATTTGCTTTAAAATGCTCTGCCATTCCCGGACAGCATGTACAATAAAAGTCAGTATGATAACGAAAGAATGCCACTGATTCTCATCCAGTATCAAGCATGACTGCTGTAATCAAAACTGCGTAAATCCCATAGCGAAAGAAAGCTCACTCTGAAACGCAATACCCTTCGTCCCCATTCTTGAGTGCCCTCACGGGGAGAGTGACAAATATATATGAATGATTGTGGATGCCCAGCTAACCAGTGATTAAGGTTACCTAAAGGACAAAAGCATATATATATATATATGTATATATAACGATCCGCCGCGCATTAGATAGGCCAAAACGTTTTAATCGATCTAGTAAAGGCTGATCCAACATAGAATCGCCCTTAGGTTAGGTTAGGTTGTAGTGGCTGACTGCTGCAGAGCAGTCACACTTAGGCCAGAATAGGCCCATTGTGATACCACGCGGATTGACTTCTATTAACGCTGGAACCAGTTGGTGCTGCTGATGAACCGATTTAGTTCGCCAATGCTGGCACTTTTTAGCTCGTTACGATCGCTGAAGTAGTAGGCTTCTAGATGCAGGAACATACGACTGGCAAGAGCACTGCAGGAGCAGAGAAGGTGATGAGTGTTCTCTTCCTCCTCTTCATCCATGCAGCTTCTGCAAAAATCGTTATATGGTGCATCCATCCTGCGAGCATGAGTGCCAATTACACAGTGCCCGGTTATGACTCCTATAAGGGTCCTTACTGAGGGCTTGCTGAGTCCAAGTAGACTGAGCGACCGTTTTAGGTTAAGTGATGGCCAGATTTCTTTTGTTTTAAGGCAGGTGGTGCCTTCTAGCCATTTGTCATTGGTGGTTTTGATTGTATGAATCTTTAAAAGATGATAGGCTGTAGCGATCGGCATGGAAGGTGGTACCCCTTCTATCGATAGGGATGAGGTTGTACCACACCTAGCGAGTTCGTCGGCTTTGCAGTTTCCTGGTATGTCACAATGTCCCGGCACCCACATGAGGTGAATGTTAAAATGCTCGGCCATCTCGTTAAGAGACAGCCTGCAATTAAGGGATGTTTTAGAGTAGAACATGACATTGTCCAGGGATTTTATGGCGGCCTGACTATCGGAACAAATGGTGATATCCCTTCTTGATATCACATTGTTTTTAAGCCAGGACAGCGCCTCTTTAATCGCTATGGTTTCTGCCTGAAAAACGCTACAGTGATCAGGGAGCTTCACGGAGATAGCAATATTGAGGTCTTGTGAATAGACACCCGCACCCACCCCTTCTTTTGTCTTTGAACCATCCGTGAAGATGCGCAAAGGATCTTTCAGTGTTTGCATATCAGTCATCCAGTCCGATCTGGAGGGAATACTGATTGAGAATTTCTTTTCAAAGATGGCCTGGGGTAGTAGGCGGTCGGTGTCGCTAGGTAGGAAGTTAAATTCCTTGAGAATGGTTGAGTGGCCAGTGTTGAGTGTGTTTTGAGTCTCATGGCTGTACTTGCTGCTGCTTGTTTCCCGAATATTTCCAGAGGTGGGAGGTGGAGGAGAATATTCAGTGCGTCTGACGGAGTACTTCTCAGTGCCCCGCTGATACACAGGCAGGCCAGTCTTTGTATTCGGTTGAGTGCATTGCAGTTTATAGCCTTGTTTAGTGCTGTCCACCAAACTGTGTCTCAGTGTTCAACAGATACAAAAGTGTCGGTCTGACAATAGAGGTGTAAATCCAGTGAGCGATGCGAGGTTGTAGGCCCCATTTGCATCCAATGGCCTTTTTGCAGCAAAAAAGTGCAGAAGAGGCTTTTTTTACCCTTTCCTGGATATTGAGCTTCCAGTTTAGCTTGCTGTCGAGAGTGAGACCCAGAAATTTCGCACTGGTGGTTAGCTGTAATGTGGTGCCGCACAGCAGTGGGGGGTCGAATTGGGGGATTTTGTATCTTTTGGTGGAGAGTACGATATCCGTTTTTTGTGGGTTGACGCCAAGTCCGCATGTTTGTGTCCATGCCTCTAGCTTGTCAAAGGCATTCTGCATTATGTCTCTTAGAGTAGAGACGAATTTGCCGGATGCCGCTATGGCAATATCATCCGCATACGCAATAACTTTGCACCCTACCTCTTCCAGTATTAGTAGCAGTTCATTTACCGCTACGTTCCAAAGAAGGGATGAGAGAACACCTCCTTGTGGGGTGCCCCTATTAACTCCTCTATGGATCTTAGCGTCTCCCATCTGAGAGTGTATTACTCTGGTGGTGAGTAGCTGATGAATGAAGGCCACTAGGGGCTTTCCGATCCCGAGGTTGCTAAGCGCAAGTGAAATTGCTTCCGGGTTGATATTGTTAAAGGCACCCTCGATGTCGAGAAAAGTCACAAGTGTGTATTCTTTGAACTCGAGAGATTTTTCGATGGTGCCTATTAGAATCGCCCTTGGCAACCGATTTTATTTCGGTGTGTCAAAACAACTGGGCTCGAAACTCCTGACTCGATAAACCAAGTGCTCCACAAAACTTTTATTTTGCTGGTCCTGCTTTATGGAGCCGAAAACTGGACACTAAGCAAGACTGCCTTCGAAAGAAAAATTCTACGTCGGATATATGGTCCCGTCTGCGAAGAATTCGAATGGAGGAAAAGACATAACCGCGAACTCTAGGTACTGTACCGAATGCAGATGCTATCCGGAAGGCAAAAATTCGTCGACTACACTGGCTCGACCACATCGAGCAAATTCATAACAACGCTGCAGGACTGGGGGTCTTCGAATCTGAGCCTACGGGTTCGAGAGGGAGGAAGACCGAACCTCCGGTACAGAGGCCATCGCGGATGTAAGACAGCTTGGCCTTGATGACTGAAAGCAGCGTACCAAGGACCGATGGAAGGCAGCAATTGCTCAGGCTCGTCCCTTTCTTGAGTAGTCTGCCTGATAAGTAAGTAAGTATTGGAACATAAGCTGTGACAAGGTGTAACTAATAAATGTCGACCGATCGACCACGGCGACTGTCACATTTGGCCGCAATGCCGGCCAAACAATATCGACTTAAAGCACAAACTTTTCTCGCGAATCTTGAAAAAACCACAGTCCCTCATGACCTTCAACTCTCCGGGAACTTAATCGATTTATCATATTTACAGCCGTCATTATTCAAACTAAGCTGAAAAAAAGTTTCTCATTTAATTTTCAGAAAATGCAACGCGCTTCTGCTTCCCTAATGGAACATGGGCTAACTACACAAATTATGACCGGTGCCACCACGAACCACCGTCCCCCATTCCGGACTTCTCACCAGGCATCGAGCTGCCCACACTCATCTACTGTTCGGGGTACTTCCTTAGTTTAGCCGCCTTAACCCTAGCCTTAATCGTTTTTCTCTATTTCAAGTGAGTATGCCCACGGCAGTTTTCCACATCTACTTTCATTTAATTAGATTTACTACGTCCAGGGACCTCAAGTGTCTGCGGAACACGATTCATGCAAACTTATTCCTCACCTACATTCTGTCCGCACTCCTGTGGATTCTTACGCTTTTCCTGCAAGTTGTAAGTTGACATCTGGCGAGTGGGCTAGACAAGATTTCTCTATCTGATATATTTTCAGATGACGGACCATCCTAGCCAGCCGGGATGCATAACCTTAGTTGTACTCTTTCACTATTTTAATTTAACGAATTTCTTCTGGATGTTTGTCGAAGGTAAGCTTAAAGTCTGTCGTCCCGTACACTGTCTGCTTTGCTACCGCTCCTGTGGGCGATACCATATTGCAAACATTGCTTTCTTCTTCTCCGGCCCTTGCCGAGGAGATATAATAAGAATTTACCGGCTCCGCTCCATGCTCCACGGAGACAGGCGGTTAAACGGCGAGCTCACCTTGTGTAGAACTACGCCACCGAGCCGCTGGGGATGTCGTAAATTTAATAAATGCAAGCGATGTCGGGTCGCATCGAATATTCCGTATATGAAAAATTGATTTACCCACATTATATGCACATTTTTATCCGCAGGACTCTACCTTTACACGCTGGTGGTGCAGACGTTTTCGAGCGAAAACATTTACTTTGCCATGTACGCGTTCATCGGATGGGGTAAGTTGCGGGCCCGTCCGCAGACGATGGGCGAACATGTATTTTCGTGAGCGGAATAGTTGTCATAGTTGTCTCTTTTTGTTTGCTTTGTGCGCATTTTTGAAGGATGTCCAGCGATTATTGTGCTGCTGTGGTCGGTGGCAAAGATTTACTCGCAGCCCTTGGAAACTGAACGATTCAATGGGGTAAGTTTGGCAGAGTGTGTGTTCCTGGTAAAGTGGATAAGTGGATGAAGATGACGGGAAATTTAATTTTTTTGGGTGGAAAAGGGCAACCTTTTCTTTACCAAGCTATTCTCTGGTTAGGGTGCAGCAAACAAGAGGTGTCGTTTTAAGCGCCGTGGTATTGTTGAACTGTCTGCGACAATAATCGCTGCAAATTGATAAGTGGCGACCAGGTGGTTATTAAATATGATCCAATATACTCTTGCACAATGTCCTGGCATAATCAAGACATACTGCAAGAGTAGAAAGATATTTCAACGTTTGTGTTGCACCTCATGTAGAATAAAGATCTCGTTCCCCTTTCGGTCTTATTTTTTTTTATAACTTGCGCGTGCTCAAGGGGTTATTAATACCCTTAATTGAGTCAAGACACAGCACAGGCCGAAGGTATAGAGGAAGAGAGAGAGAGGAGGGACCTGTGCACATTGGTCTTAAACATCTGCGGATTGTAATCTATGGGGAATATTGAGCTGGGAAGAGCATTCCATATTCGTGTGGAGCGGCTAAAAAACGAGTCTCTAAATTTCACTGTGCGTCCGAAAGTAGGCTTAAGGGTAAGCTTATGTGCATTCCTGGCGAGACGTGTATTGCGGGTGAATTCAAGGAGAGGAGGAATGCAATTGGCTAGCTCACTTGAGCATCGTTTGTTAAAGTTCCGATAAAACACGGACAAAGAAGACACGGTACGTCGATGTTTTAGCGAGTCTAATGAACCCGCGATATCGTTGTCTCATATAAGTTTTATCGCTCGCTTTTGGATTCTATCTAGTAGGTGCAGGGTGAGGTTAAGTGTGTTGATTATTACATTTAGAATGAGTGCAACGTCAAACTTTTGCTGATTGTAAGTCGATGGATATACTAGGTTGTGACACGAAATGTGTGTGGACCTCCGACATTTCAAAGTAAAGGGTATTTTTTTCTTAAATCCATTCCAAATCAAACACAATATTTTTACTGTCAAACTGGAAACTGTTAGCATCATCTTCCTTTGACGTTACGTAACTAACTAGGTCTTAAGTCAACAAATGTATGTTAGGTTTTTGATTTTGATTAGGTCAATTTCTTCTAAGTCGTTCGTTTTTTACTATCGACTTAAGTTTAGCCCGACTGTTTTCCATTGTAGTTTTTAGTCGTTAGGCAATATGTCAGACAATTATTTATTTGGCTTTTTAATGACTTCCTTAAATTATCGATGTCTATGTAACCAGCTTGTGAATTATCTGACTATTATCCCAATGTCAACGATTCATTCATTAGTTTTTCGATGATTACCATGACGATATAAGCAAACATCGTCAACATACAATTTTAAAAACCTGGTACCAAAGTTGCTTTTCTGTTCGGCAATATTATAGAGAGCTTGCTTTATATTAACCACCAGAGACTCAGAATTGCAAAGGTCCGATGGCAAGGACAGATGTTCGATCAGCACTCGAACTGAATACAAAATCAACGATAGGCGAGACGATTCTGACGGAATTACATGACGTAATTCATCGAAGATCCCTGTCCCTGGATGAAGACGCGTTTGGTACTTTTGAAAGAAAAGTTCTGCGTTCCATCTTTGGTACTGTCTGCGTTTAAGATTTCTGGAGAAGAAGATTCAACCACGAACTGTATAGGTTCAGCGACATGAGTCGCCTAAGATGGCTAGGCCATGTAGAGCGCGACACTGCTCCAGCCCGAAGAGACTTGAAACCAGTGGGATTATGCAATAGAGGACGACCACGAAGCCTCAAGTAGAGGGACCTCAACCAACTTGGCGTGTGAAATTGTAGGCAGCTGGCTAGGGCCTGCTGGGGAGAGTTGTTGGCTGAGGCCCAGGTCCAACCCGGACTGCAGCACCATAAGAAGAAGAAAAAGAAGTCGTGCAAGATATCATTGAATTGAAAATAATGATCAAACTAGACTAGAGCACTGCCTGTTATGTAAATGTAAAGTTATGAAAACTGTAAAGATAAGTTTATTGAGACACAATTCGATCCACAAAATTGATAGTTTAAGGAGTCTTGCGCAAATCAAAATAGGCTGCAAATTTTAGAAAAATGTTTGAAAGCTAGACTAGATGAAACGCTACTGCCCCGCAAAGGTGAACGCGTCCTTATCCAGAAAAATGGCCAACATAGAAGGACCCAAGCTACAAATGAGACAGATTTTGTTATGGGTGGTGCAGACGTTCACGTATGTACCCAGCACCAATATCGGCGAAACCAGTAGCAACCACTCAGTCAATGTTCTGAGAATTTCTTGTGTATGTCGAACGGAGTTAGATGATGCGATATATGTCATTGCGGGAATACTGTCAGCAGAACTATACACCGAAATTGGCGAAACACCAACTTCTAAAAGCACCGTAAGCCATATGCAAACATCAAGTGCAATATGTGATGCAGCGAAAAGGTGCCAGCAGAAATTATATAGGTACTTCAACGCTTAGAAAGTGTCAGAGAGGGAATGTAGGGAAAACCAACAAAGGCAGCTGAATCCAAGGTCGAATAGCTAGTAATGAAAATATACCAAAAATGGCATAACAGGCTTTCATCCGTTCACTTTACAATTCACTGTTAATGATTCACACCTTGTTGGATTATCCACACTCGCTGAAGGTTGAAATGAAATAAAAATGTGGATAAAGCAACCACCTCCCCATTGCACTCATGCACACATAATATTTATACAAAAAAATCCTGCAAGCGACTGCATTGAATATTACGTTAACATTCATTCCTTCCATCAACATCAAGTGCAAACATCTTGAATATTGGATAAAATCATACAAGTTTGCTTAAGCAGCCCCCCTTCCATGTTGAACTAGTGCCATGAATAACACATGCGTTCCTTTCTGTCGAACACTTCACATTCAAGCATCGTCTCGTTACGTGCGTCGGTCGTCGTCGTCGATCTGAATGCCATGTGATTCCCTTCAACTCTCACAAGTAATTATAGTCAAAGCCACAAGTGTCCATTAGACCGCAGTACTATTCCTCCAGCAGCGACCTGAATGAACGTAACGTACTTCCATGGTAGAATATCCATTATCCACTTTACCGTACCGTATTCCTTTTGCTTACATTTTCATTCTTCTCTAATTTATGTGGTTTTACAAAATTGCAGCTGGAAATTGAATGCTCATGGATGCGAGAATCCCACATCGATTGGATATTCCAGGGGCCAGCTAGTCTTGTTATTTTACTGAATTTGATTTTCCTCTTCAGGATCATGTGGGTAAGCGTAAGACTGTGTACATGTACCTTGTAGATGCCTATCAATGAATGCGCTGTCCAGTGAACACATTTCACGGTCCAGCGTGCTTCGTTTAATACTCTTGGGGTAAACCCCATTGGCATACGTGCGAGTGTATGTAACTTTGTTCTTTTTTTTCCCACCGCCTCAAGGTACTTATCACAAAGCTACGTTCGGCTAATACACAGGAGACTCGTCAATACCGGAAAGCGTCAAAGGCGTTGCTTGTCCTCATACCCTTGCTGGGAATAACGTACCTATTGGTGCTGTACGGACCGGAGCATGGACTCGAGCGACACGTGTTTGAAATTCTACGAGCTTTCCTTATTAGCACACAAGTAAGCGCTGCTCAAATGCACATGCACTTTCGTTTTATTTCTTTTCCTCTATCACTGCTAAACCAAATTTATTTTGCCATGGTCTTTCAGGGATTTTCTGTTTCACTGTTCTACTGCTTTCTGAACTCGGAGGTGCGGCAGGCGCTGCGACATCGATTCGAACGGTGGCACGATGCTCGAAACATCAGTTCGGGGCAGTCAATGCGGAATAGAAGGTAATTCAATGAACTTATCCTTAGATGTGAATATGCAGCTCAGTAAACGTGATATTATTTTTATGCATGCCCATTTGAAGCTCTTCCTAAACGAGTTTCGAGATAATTAATTATTCCTAAGTGGCATCTGAAGGAAGGGGTGACACTTTTTTTGCTGGAAATTACACTTTATTGAGTGTCATTTATTTAGGTCGTTAAGTTAATTAGTGGAGGTGTTGAAGGGAACAGGAATATCGAGCATTTTTTTTCAAGAGATATGTGGTTCAATGTGGCTGCTGTGGGGTGGTTGGTGAGTGTACCGACTTTACCAACGAACTGGGTTTCGATTTCGAATGTTTTTACACACATCACATTGGACCGTGAGTCAATGTCAATGCTGAGAAGGTTCAAATGCCAAGAAATGCTCCGACTGAATTTGAATACAAATGACAAACCAGACAGGAAGAAACATTAAGACATCAAAACAGCGACGAATTATCGAGAACTGCGAGCTGTCTCTTACAGAGAGTGCTTTAAAATGCACACTTGAAATAATTCCTATAGAATACATGAATTCCATGAATGCGTTGTCTTTCAATGACCATGCACAGAATGCTGCGGCAACCTACATACGTATGAAAGAAGAAATGAGAGCGATGAGAGAATCGTAACACGTAGGACCATCGCATGTCATTATCGTACATGTTGGCAAATGTTTGACAGATTGGTTCGTTTATAAAGAGCTGACTATATTTTTACGACAAAATCAGGAAGATTTGTATAGTAGAATCCATCTGTATCTCTGCAAAGATTTAGCTCACGAACCCACCACCTTCTTTCTAATTGAGACATAATTTGTTGCGATATTTCATATGCTTGGTAGCATGAGTACGCCAAATTAGCAACAAAAACCAATTACTTAATTTTTTAGCTTTATTAGCATTCATTTCCCAAACTAAGTACAATTGTCTAAGAATTATATTTTTTGATTTGACATTTCACAAACGAAATCAGTCGACACAACATGTTTTATCTGGTACTTGAGAGAGAGGGAAGCTTATTATGGCAGTGCGTCATCGCACCTCTCCGTAACATTGAAGTCGAACGCAGCAACGCACTATTGTGTTTCAGGCCTGAATAACTTTAACGCGTTGCTCGATATCTTTCCATGGTTCATATTGAGTTAGCCTGAAATTCAGAAATGTCAAATGAAATGCAGAAAAAAACTTGACGTTTAGGTGTGGGTCACATTCAACATCGGCTCTTAAAATTAAACAAAATTTTACTATGTGAATAAATGTCGTCTGGGACAATCCCTCCACCAGAGTACTTGATAGAGTGCAGTTTCGATCTAAAACGTCTTGATTTGCAAGTTCCCAATGAACTGGATCATAATACGATTCGTAACTCAGAGTCGCACACAACTCTGTCATAAGTCATGATGCTCGGTATCAATCTCTATGGCTCCCACCCAACCAGTGAGTGCCACTACGCCGCTTTTAGAAAGGCTTAACCACTTGGCCAGGCTGACAGAAGCAGGTGACTATTGTCTCTCATGAATGAAACACAAACTATGTGAAGAGCCTTGCTGTGGGGAAAATACTTTTTTCTACGAGCCTTTTGTCAGTCAAAAGTAAACACTGGTGTAATCTACTCCGAGCAAACGATGATCTTAAAGCTCAAGTAAATACCCTTGTCGATGTGTAGTACACTACCTTTGGACACGCAATTTCGAACTCAATGCGACTCTGTGCGTGCGCTACCTACTCTCCCCTAATGCCCAAGGCCATAGAATCCGTTGCATGCATTGCGTGTTGTCAAAAAATTGACAACTCATAAGATCTAATAAGAGGTAGCGAGACAACAAGTGTGGGCTATATGTAGTATGCATCAGAATGGATGAAGTTGGCGAACTTTTAACTTTTGTTCCGTATGACAGTTCATTTTCACAAGTGTGTCTCATATACGTATGTAAATGTATCGTTTTACCCTTGTGTCGTGTATGTATACATATTTCGGATGCAACGCACATATTTCATTGGGCACCTCTTTGCAATCCGGCAAATACGATTTTTGTGGATTGTAACTGCAACGCAGGCAGCGGATTCTATAGGCTTGGGCCTTAGTCGGCTTGTGCACGTAGAATTTCTTGACTTTGCGAAAGCCTTTTTGGTGGTTCCATGATTCATGTATTCGTACGCGATCAAAACTTTCTCCAGTAATTAAACACATAAAGAAGAAATCTTATTTAATTTTTACAAAGAAACTGTGTGATGGCACATCAGATCGTGTGTGATCTTTAGTAAAATCCTTGATTATGGTATAAAGGAAGCATCATGCGTCCAGGACACAGTCGGTTACTTCCGTCGAGAGCTATATATACTCCTGAATGATTAATGCAATAGATGGTATTTATGTTTTCTGCCCAAAGCAGCGTTTTGGTGACACAATCCATGCATACAAAGGGACTGTTTAAATGAGTTTGAGTTTAATTGAATAAATCCAACGAAATCAAATTATATAAACGCATTGTTCTTTCTTGTAACGTTTAAGCTGTTGCGTAATTTCTTGTTCATCGTTTGTAATACCTGTTGGGCGACGCCTCAATGTCTATTAAAGTACTACAGGATGTGCGTGCAGAGAGTAATTTACACAACACGAAGCAAGTAGTTAAAAATATTTAACCTTGACCTCTTGTGTTTCTTCTCACCAAGGGACTTCATACAATAAAGACAATAAAATGGTTGAATGCGAAGCTAGATAATCCGATAATACCGTGATTTCAGCTTAAGACTGAGTCATTTTTATTCATCATCTACGAGCCTAGTAATTAATTCTGTTGATTTAATATGTTTAATTATTTATTCAGTTAGTTTTATAGGCAAAAAAATATTTTATTCTTATATTTATCAATAAGCAATACTTACTTACTTATCAGACAGACGAACCATGAAGGGTCTGAGCCTGAGCAATTACTGCCTTTCATCGGTGACGGTCCTGGGCTGTCACTGTGTGTGACGCTGCTTCCACTCATCAAGGCCAACTGTCTTACATCTGCGATGACTTGGTGTTTGTACCGGAGGTTCGGTCTTAATCTCCTTCTCGAATCAGGAGGCTTCGAAGAGCTTGAGCGTTGTTGTCCATTTGGTCGATGTGGCCGAGCCAACGTAGTCGACGGATTTTTCCCTTCCGGACTACATCCACATCCTTGTACAGCTTATAGATTTCGCGATTGTGTCTTATCCTCCATTCGCCTTCCTTGCATACCGACGTAGAATTTTTCTTTCGAAGGCACCAAGAATCAGTTCTGCAGTCTTACTTAATGTCCAGCTTTCGGCTCCATAAAGTAAGACTGGCTGAATAAAGGTTTTGTAGAACATGACTTTGGTCCGTCGAGTCAGGAGTTTCGAACCCAGTTGTTTAGACAGACCGAAGTAGCATCCGATTGCCAAGGGCGATGCTACGTCGAATCTCTACTACGACGTCATTCGTGGAGTTTACGTTTGCGTATACTTGAACTGAATAGACAGTGGGGTCGATTGTTTTAATTGTGTGAGCATTGCGACTGTAGGTTGTAGCGAGCGGCATTGATGGTTGACCTTTTTTATTGTGTCCAAGTGCATCACAAGAAACAATCAACAACAATGTCAGTATTTATCTTAAGGACTTTGCAAAATATCCATTTCCATATTGAACTTACTCAATTTATAAATCAACTGAAACAACTCCCGTTGTAAGCATCTCCATAAAATAGTACCAATTTTCCACCACCCTGCCATAACCATAAACGCTTTTAATTCCGAGTTCATTACTGCCAACCGAATTATAGAGCAGGACTATGTATCCCGTATCACCACATAAATCGCTCTTCCACATGCATTCATCTTTCCCGTGTTAAAAATAAAAAGGAAACAAAACAATGCACGTAACTAACGGTTATGACAGCCAGTCATTCACGTAGAACCTTTATTACCGCCAACTTGGCACGTTCCTCCGGCAAGCGCAGAATTGACACCCCTTCACAGGATATGCACTCATAAATTATGTAAACACCTGAATGTAATAATCCTCAATGCGATGCCTCCTTGGTGCACCACAAAAGCTGACTTTTAAAGTTTCATAAACACGGAATCGGTTTAAGTTAATTGAAAAAAAAACCTCATCGCTCTGGTTATAGCGCCAGCAAAATATTAAAATATCCATTACTGTTCGTACCAAACTGGCGCGGTGGCAGTAAGTATCTCTTTCGACTTTACGATTATTACATGCATTTCTTTTAAAACGACGTGTATACAGCGGTCTCTTTTCAAGCGAATAATATTTTATAATGTGCTTTGTCGTAAAATGATGCACAGATTCACACAAGACTGTTCTTTGCACTCACGTGTTTTCCTCCTCTTTCAGGTACCGGTTCTCTAAGGATTACTCCCTACGATCAAGGACTGAGAGCTTACGGTAAGTGAAGGCGATTTTACGTAAACCAACGAGGATGCGTTTTCCTCTTGTATTTTGAATGTGTATTTCTTTTGAAATATAATTCACTATTTTGTTGTGTACATATGTTTGTTCAAGCGTTTCACTATCATTTCATACACTCATTGCGCATTGTGCGAAACTTTGTTGGTAGATCGTCAGAACAGAACACTGTCTTTCTGATGATCCACCTAGAAAGCTGGTTCCCTTCCACGTTGTGCTTGGTCGAACAAGTTTAAACCGCTGGTGACCACCTTTGAAAGGATTTATTGTACAAGTAATCTTCGATGCGTAGTACAAAACTTTTGGCGATGCAATTTCGAATTCCATGGGACTCTGGGTAGTCCGGCGTCTACTCTCCTTAGTCCGCTTCTGCAAAGATGAAAAATAACAGACAATAAAAACATTTCTTAAATTGAGCTAAGATTAAATTAATGCTCCATTTTTTCCTTTTTGCTGGATAACACATTCCAACCTTCTACTACTATTTTATGTCTCCGATAAGGCCTATTCGGAAACGCAAACTTTGCAAAGCAAACGTTTTGCAAACCAAGAGCAACAAAGCAGTTCAAACGTCAAAAGCATGCAATTGGAAAATAGCTAATGGTTGCACATATCGCGACTTATCGGATCGATTTAATATTGTTCAATGAGCTTCGCATTCTTTTGTTATCAAGGTGATAAAGCTCATAACTAGACTTCTAAATAAGTTTATAAAATGGCCAAGAACTGATGTGGATTTGAAAAAAATAATTTCATTTTCTTAGAAATTATAAATTCCCATATGTCGTTGGATGTATATATGGCACGCACATTCAAGCCTGCACCAAACGGTGACAGCTATTATAACCGACATGGAACAACACACACACACAAAACATAAGAAATCTGGCCATCACTTAACCTAAAACGGTCACTCAGTCTACCTAGACTCAGCAAGCCCTCATAAAGGACCCGCATTGGAGTCATAACCGGGCACTGTGCAATTGGCACTCATAATGATGCCCCACATAATGATTTTGTCATGGATGAAGTGGAGGAAGAAAATACTCATCACCTTCTCTGCTCCTCCTCTTGCTAGTTTCCTACATCAAGGAGCCTACTACTTCAGCAAACCGTAACGCGCTAAATAGTGTCAGAATTGGCCAACTAAATCCCTTCATTAGTAGCTCTAACTGGTTAGAAGAAGTCAATCCGCGTGGTATCACAATGGGCCTACTCTGGCTTAAGTGTGACTGCCCTTTAGCAGTCAGCCACTACAACCTAACCTAACCTAACCTAGATCCACAAGGACCAATCGATTGATGTCCATTTTTTTTTCTATAAGTTTCATTCTGATATCAAATAATAGCTTTTTGCACAATGCAATTGTATAAAAAGGAAATGTTAACAAAAACTGTGGGAATCGGATAATTTTTATGAGGGAGTGCGTTAAGTTCCGTTGTCGTACACAAACAAATGAAGTGAACTTGTTTAATTACCTTTGTGGGTCGACTCCCTTTGTGCCACAATCACTACTCGCACCTCCACATGACAATGGTCCGAGCGTACAACTAGAAAGAACTTTTCAAACTACAACTTTCGAAGTTATTATCATACGCTAGTCCTGAGGTGAATAAAACAACAAGTGGTTGCTGTAGAAAATCGGGCCACATTCCCATCGGTCATACATGATATCACTACTCTTGTCACTTGTAATAAGTTGCTCGAAGGAACTCATTCGCAGTTTTACAATGTGTATCTTTTTTTGGTTTTGGCTTTCACTTCCTGTCTGTTTTTTGTTCAATGAACAGGCAAATCTAGTCGAATTTTTATAAGAGTTCACCTTGTTCAGAATTTGTACTACAATTAGCTACGAGTGCCTTTCCCCAGTAGCTGACCTCCTCGTGGGAGGGGTGTACGTACTCTTCTTCTTGCAGCCCAGACCCAAGGGCAACCCCCGCATGACAAGGACACGAAAACAGGCTTCGGATACGGCCTACCATGGTGTGACTGGGCCCTATTTGGAGCCTTAATGGTGGCAGTATGGGAGCGTCTGGTGACCGGCCTGTCCCGTTCGGCAGCTGGTCGAGCGTAGCCCGAAGAAGGTACGAGCAAGCTATCACAGTCCACTCCTTAGACTCTTTCATCGAAATGTCCATCGTGCGCCACGAAAATCTGATTTTCGTCGAACAGACTTCATCAGATGTGTGTCTTGCATACAGACTGTAAAGTGTTACAGAATGGCGTCAATCGATTGACTTCATGCCTGCTTAACTGCTGCCTCAAATGCAGACTGCGACATCTAACCAACCATCGAATTGTGATTCCGGTCATATGAAAATGTATATTAACAGATGCTTATCATCATGAACCCATTATAGATGTGATGCCGCCCGTACTCTTGCATAATTCATGAAAACAAATCGTATGCCTCATCCACCCCCGCAATGTAATCCAGGAGAAATGTTACGACCCGGCAAACTTTACTCTTTAAAAGTACATCGCCTGAACATCCTCCACCCTGCATCATCGTTTCATTTAATAACTTAGTTCTGGCCATTAAGCAAGTTTTGTATAAAATATCAATTCCACCTTTCCCGGCTAACCGATAACCCAACCCGTGTACATGTGTCGTTGCTTGTGTGTTGTTTGTCCATGGCATGCATCTGATTATCGATATTTTACCCTTTTGTTCGTTATGACTTCACATTTGTTTTTTTCGTTATTTTTCTCTCTCTCCTTGCAGCCTGACATCGACAAGTCCAGTGCCTGCGGCAAGCAATGAATAAATTTTGCACGAACTATTGCTATATTATGTATTCAAAGAGATCCTTTTTTTGCATTCTGCATTTGTTCTAGTTTAATTCCTTCAGGGATGATTGATGGATGAGACTTTAAGCTTACACACAAAAGAGTATAAATCGGTTTTTATATTTTTGTATAATCTTGTTTAAGTACACTTCAATTTTGTAAATAACTTAGAATACCGTCATAGACATAGTTTTTGCTCCCTTTTTTTATGTACCGTAGTTTGTCTATTTATTGATATTAGTCATAAAATTTGTTATTTCAAGAAGAAAAAATATGAAAACATAAATAAAGTGTGTGCCTCCTGTAAATGTAGCACATTGTCTTTTCTTGATTTCGCTTCTTTTTGCAGCACGGAGGAGTACCTTGTGTTTGTGCGACCCTAGCACAGGTCTTCCATTCAGAGGAGTTCGCGGACCGAAACGGATTTCGTTTAAACTTAAAGTGAATCGCTTTTCCTTAGATCTAGTACTATGTCAATTATTACGTTAATGTGTACATTTTTCGAGCGAAACATACAACAACAATTTTTCAGTCTGAATGTGAAATAAATATTATGAGTAAAAAATACAAAAAATGGGGTAAGTCTTGTTTTCTTTTGTGTGACTTTGTGCAGAAAGTCATTGGATGGTGTAAATAATAATTGAGTGTGAGTGTTGGGGAGGCATTTCAGTAGGAACACTCCATCTGGTGTGAATACCTTCCAGTCACATACTTTGGCAGTTGAGTTCATCCTGACTGTGCCTCCTTTTTGTTGTGAATAAAAATGGGATGTAGTGAGTGAATAGTTGAAGAAGTTGAGTATACAAAAATTAAGGGTGGTTCAATTTTAAGGGCAGATGTTGATTGTGAACCACACCTAAACGTCAAGTTTTTTTCTGCATTTCATATGACATTTATCAATTTCAGACTTACTCGTTTTGACCCATGGAAAGATACACAATCGAGTAATGCGTTAAAGTTATACAGGCTTATTATGATAATGGGCGTTGATTTGCAAAATGTATATCGTGCACTTCGTAAACGAAACATCGTAATCGTGCAAAAATCTGAGCAAACCGGGTCTGTAGGAGATGTGAAAACACCAGTGCATGCTCGTACAGCTCGTACTACAGAAAATATTGCTACTGTTCGCGATAGTGTGGCTGAAGAGCCGTTCACCTCAACTCGTCGTCGTGCCCAACAATTGCACCTCTCACGCTCGTCGTTGATGAACATTAACATAAAGACTTGCATTTACACACTTACAAGGTGCAATTGACTCAAGATCTAAAGCTTGACCATTTCAAGCGTCGTCAATGGTCAGCATGGTGGCAAGAAATGGCAAGAGTGGATGATCAAGCAGCACATTTTAACCTCAGTGGATTTGTCAATAAGCTGAATTGCTGCATTTGGGCGAATGATAATCCAAGAGTGATTGTCGAGAAACCAATGCACCCACAAAGAGTGACTGTTGGTTTATGGGCTGGCGGCCTGTATTTTTTCCAAAAAATTCAAATTACCATTTAGTAAGACGAATACTTTGACGGATTAGTGGAAAAAACTGAAGAAAAAAGTTAGTTGAATTTGAATTGGAAAACAATTTTGTCCGTACTTGTTCCAGACTCTAAAATTAAGAGCCATGTTAAGTTGGAAGTTGTGGAAGAAAAAATTTAAAAAATCCATGGTTTGCCATGGAAGTATTATATTTTATTTGTTGTTTAATTAATCAAATACCTCGCAAATCAGAAGAAATAATTTTCAAATGGTTTGAAATTGAATGTCGACAAATTAAATGAAGTATTTACTTTAGTTTTCGTTCACACAAATCGTTACACTATGCTCTAATGCTACATCAGGTGACAAAATACTAGGTTCTCGTTATAAGTGAACTTTAGGTTTTTATTTAGTAACCTTTTCTCCCAACCAAATGAATGGTTGTAAATTGCCATAGGCTTAGTTAGGTGCGTGAATTGACGGGCCACCACCCGTCGCACTTAGATCATCATAGACTCATTTGAGAAAAAGGATTTCTCTTAACCGCTTTGACGTCCCCGTTGTGATGCTTTGCTGTCCTGATTATTCAGCTTTTAGTCAGTCTGATGTCTTGATAAACCAGCAAAGAGATTTTCATCGCTTGTCGGTTAGTTCGTGTAAGTCTTGGATGAAGTAATCTCCTAGCATTCTATTTTTCAGTTGGGAGAGGCTGAGGCAGTATCAAAGGTAGGGAAAAAATGTATTGAATCAAATGCCAATGCTCACATTTATTTCATTTCGTCTACGTACTCTTGAGATCCGATTTCAACCATCACCTTAAATAATATGGGTGGCCCTATAGCCAATAGAGGGCCAGGGCCTTGCTTCTGGGCAACCACTCGTGTTGTGCACGATATTATTCTCTCACGAGCGGAAGGGACCTACGGTTTTATGCCGACTTCGAACAGACAAGTTTGAGAAGCTTTTTCTAGACATACTCTTTGAGCATGCGTCATTAACTCGAAGGAGGTGGAGCCGTGAAAATTATTTTCGTCGCGCAGACCAGTGATCGCAGCTACGTCGCCGAGGTTGGGGTCAACGCACATACCCACAACGCTATGGGCCGCCACAAGAGGGTTCTCTTAGTTTTTATTCACAGTACCCATTATATGTATGGCGCTATACTGGGTGGATTTATCGTTAAAAGTGCTTTTTTCCATTTGTTTCAACCATTGATAGATGTAAATGACATTAAGGCAAACAAACTTATTTCAGTTTCCATAATTTTTACTTACTAAAGTCTAATCGAAATCTCTACATATTTTCCTTTCAAAGGCAAGTTGAATTCAAATTTACATATATTGTAATTCGTTGTTATGCGATACTGCAATGTTGGATACGCCCTCCAGTGTTTCGGGCATCACTCTCAATGTTGTCCCAATAAGAGGGTAGACCCAAGAATTATTAGGTATCCTTGTTGAAACAGTGGCTACGAAAAATAATGCTGATGTGTGGCAATAATAGTCAAACTTGTCTGGATCTGCGATAGTAAGTCTCTTATGACTTTTGACTTAAGATGTCACTCACTAAGCTTGTTGCATAATTTTATTTAGACTCGTTTGGTATACCTCAACGTATAGTTGGTTACGTTGCATTGAATGTGTTTGCAAATTAATTTAGGTACGACTACTGAAGAAGACAAGTCATAACATATTGTTGATGACTGAAATAATCACAGAATACCAGACACTGCGATTTTAAGGACGCACTTAAGGACAGAAATTGAAAAAGGAAAGCTGTCCGTTGAGTTATGTACACACATTCGGTAACTATGAAGAACTAATGGAAATTTATTATATTGTTTAGATATGTTGCTCTTGATTTATTTTTTTCACCGATTGAAAGACTACCAAAACTATAACACATTGTCTCATCAATGAAAAGAGACATTCATTCAGCTTAAGTAAAAATGAGTAGATGGTATGCAACAGAAATGACGTCTACATTTCCATGAGAATTCATACAACGTCCAGGCTTCGATTGATTTGTGCACATATCCCTTTAATATCAATAGAAAATTTAAACAGGGGTTTTAAAAAGTTGTGCATTTGTAGAACATTTTCATTTTAGCGTTTTGCACTTATACATTTTCGACTGTAAATAAAAAAAAAAACCAAAGACACTTTGAAATCAAAAAAGTTCATTCAAGACAAGTCCCATTCAAGTTTAAGCTTCGCTTACCGATAAATTGCTAACTACAGTTCCGAAAACAAAATGTTTACGTATCAATCGATAGGTCCTTTCTAGACAAGGCAGCCGAATCTCCAACTCAAGTGCGTCATGTAAGACCAAGTCCAGCGTGCAACTTGAACTTGAACCACAAACTTTTGGGGTTCATCTGACATAAGTCACGACACGATAAGTGATTATGGAGAGTGTGTATGGGATGGCAGTGTTATTTTTCGTTGATGATGATGTTCCAGTGAACGTTGTTAACTAATCGACTTATCCTTTAGATTAATGTTGCAGACGTGAAGGGCGTTTATTTTTACCATGCCGTCTCACCAACTCAGACAGCACCTGCACTACTGAGTAACAACATTCGTAGACATTGATAACACACCTTCTGGACACTTCGTGCGGCATGATAATTACTTTTTGCACGCTTTCGCCGAATGATGTCATTGAAAAGCGGTGAATACAAATGTATTTACTTCTCTCGTTGTTCCGTGGCTGTTCGGTTGACCTGAAGTGAATCAGCAAATTCACGATGGTTATTCTGTCTGTTGAAAGAGAAGCGCGGAAGGCTGATTGAGTTGTTTCTGTAAGACTTGCGTTGATGGGAAAGAAGTTAAGAGCTCATGTCACATATTCTATACCTCTGTCTGTTGGTGTCCTCACTTATGCATAGAACGCTGGGAGCCGTCTCTCTTAATCAAATCTACGATCTACTCGTGCAGGGTATGTCAAAAAATGACATGAACACGTTTTTAACATCAGTTTCATAGTGGATCGAAGCAATTAGCTCTTTAAATTGCTACTTACCGAACTGCATATTTTGCGTACCATTATGCCGCAGAGTCAGAAGTCCATTCTAGTTGTTCAAATGATACTGAAGACATTCAGGGCGACTTCTGGCCAAAGGATTACATTGAACATTACCGCCATTGAATATGTATCGTCCTTAACGTCAATTCCTCTAAAATGCTTCGAACAAGTGTAGAGTGTAGGAAAAGTGACTTTGGAACATTTATTTTGGAAAATCGAGCATATCTCCCTTGTTTTAGATGCGGCTTGTTGCGATTAATTCAGCATAGAATTACGGTTCTTTTGAGTCCTAGTTGGTGCCGCTACGATCTGGGGAAAATGTCGAAGAAGGTACTCTAAAACGGTTCTTCACGAATATCTCGGCAAGTATGCGTTTTCGGCTTCTGCAGTATGCGTGCTGAAAATACGCGTCGTTTGAGCCCGGTTTCATATCGCTACGGCCAATAGGTCAGGAGATATTAGGTTGAGAGTGTAGGATGTCACTTTGGGACATTTATTTGTGCCCTTTTCTTGGTAACAGAAGCACAGGACACTTCTTAGTTAATTGAATTAAAGCTTTTTATACAATTTCGAACAAGAAATAAAATGTGAGACAAATCGATTGTCTACAGATACTAGATCGATATTTTTCAGGTCAACAACATGGCCAATCGCAAATGTGAACTCAAGTAAACTTCTGTTGATGTGATTCGAACTCTATTCAAATCTATACGAAATCCGGTAAACAACTTTTCATTACAGTGCACCTCGAAGCCAGTTGCATCAAGTTACATCACAGCTTCTAAGCTGTTGAATGACGGAATTTTAAACTTTAAATGGTCAACGTTGGCAGAGGAAATTTACTGATTATGTCAGTGCCTATTTATTCGATTCGGGTTACGTTAATTTGATAATGAACCCATACCACTATTCGGAATCCGCTGTGGACGTGTCCGTGTGTAGTTACTCGCTGTGAAATCAAACGGCAGGCAACATTTTTGTGAATGAATCTCAAATCGGAACTTGTTATGTGAGTAAGTATTTTGCACAATTGCGCTCTAAGTTAGCTTCGCAAAAAAAGGGGGGGCGAGCAGATTTGTTTTTGTCATAACACTGATTAAGGCGTATTTTTAAACGTTCACAATCTTTTCGATTCCTACATTTCGCACTTTGCCAGGCCTTACGTGAGCTGACTTGAACCTCCTGACCAGCGAGTAGAACCGACTCGTATATTCGCGAAAACATAGCCACGAAGTCACTCTTATCACAGAGGCTCTATGCCGAGATTAGTCATAGTGAAGAAGAGTTTACTACCGGGGTGTGCGGTTCAGCGGCACTGGAGAAGTATCTAGACACTCGGAAATTCAGAAATAGTGTTGAGTTGATAAGGTTTGCATTTTGGGCGTTTTTGCGCTCTCAACAGGAAGTTTTAGAGAATTTGATAACTGAAACTATGATTAATATAGATTCAAGGTCTCGGCGGAAACGTGCTGTGTATGGCCTATCGAAACGTGTGTGCGATGGAGTAGTAGAGAGCCAACTAATTCGGAGATGTGTAGCGTAAAAGAAACGCTTGACTGAAATTCGTCAACAGGGTGCTTGGGGCTGATATAGATTTGTTGGCGCGGAATAGAAATTGGGTAAAGTTGACAAGATAAAGTCCCTGTACTATCACGTGGGTTGATTGGATGGAAGTGAATCGAATTATTTCACAGGAGTCCAGCAGGAGTTATTGATGTAGCTCAAATTTGTCAGATCTGGGTTTTCTGGAACTTTCAGAATCCAACATTCTCGTCTTTGCGTGTAAATTATAATTTTGCAGACTGGTTTTGCAATCATTAGGGAACAGCACGAACAGTCTACTCCGTTTCTCAATCCTTCAACATATGTGCACCGGAGCTTGACATACTCTTCTGGCGATTGGCAGTGTAGGAAACTTGCCATGTTGTGACCGAAGCGTCTTCTCAAAATCAGCTTACACTTCAACAAATTTCTGTGAGCAGTTGAAAGTTGTTGATCCGTGCTACGACGGTGCTCCAGGATTTTTGGCAAAACTTCCAAGCAAGGATTCGAGGTAGAATAGGGGAAATCAATTGAATGTCATACGGCAGAAGAAAGATTGACAATACCGTAAACAAGTTCTGCCTTAGGATTCTTCATTTTTCTTGTTCATGCTCTTCAAGTGCTAAAGGAAGTTGCTCGAGTATATGCTCGTGACGTAGTGAGCTGCCGCATAGTCTCAAGCACTGTGTACAAAGCGTTTAGAAAGTGAGTAAGCTCAACTGAGCGTTTTTACAACACATTTTATTAATGCGATGAAAACATGTAAGCTTATCCTTAGTTCACTTTTTTCAAATAAAATGCAAATATTTGTATAACGTAACTTGCCTTTCCTTTCTAAGAAATGCCTATATGTATTTTTAAAGAGTAAGTAATACAATAATAATATGAGTGGAGCTACAGCCCATAGAGGGTCAGGGCCTAGCTTCTCAGCAACCACTCGTGTTGTGCGTGCTATTGTTCTCTCACGAGTGGAAGGGGCCTACAGTTTTATGCCGACTCCGAACGGCCAAGTTTGAGAAGCTTGTTCTAGACAGGAAATACTCCTTGAGCATTGTCATTGACTCGAAAGAGGTGGGGCCGTGAAAATTATATGTGTCGCTCAGAGCTGGAATCGAACCTACGACGTCGAGGTTGGGGTCGACGCACGTACCCACAACGCCACAGGCCACCTTAAAGAGTAAGTACTCGTATTTAAATGTTCACCTTCATTTAATAATAAATTCAGAAGTAGAAAATATCTCTTAACATAATAAACGACGAGTTTTAGCTTTTCAGTACTATTTATCTGTACTATATCTTGAGAATATAGTAGATTCCTTTTAGCAAAATTTATTGACTACTGGTATTTACAGACGCCTATTCTTTCTGTGGCGCAGTCTAAAGTTCACACAACAAGCTCTACAACTACAGCCTTTTCTGATCAGCTGACTCCCGTTGAGGTCCAATACACTTGGGTGCCACCGTAGACGCACGCGTCCTTTGTAACAGATTCAAAGTCCTCGGCCCGAGCTGGGATGTCCATACGATCGATATGAACCAGGCACCTTAGGGTTTGGATGCTTGGACGTCAACAAAAAATAAACAAAGATCACACCCAGAATTTGTCTCACAATGTGACCCAGGATGTCTTCATGAGCTTTTGAAGTATAGAAAGACTGGGGCTTAATTTGGTCATTTGAGAAACAGTTCTGTTACTCAGTTTCCTTCTTTGTCCATAGAAACAAAGCTTGGACAAATTTGTTCTGCGTTTGATCGTTTGACCAGTAACTGGTGTTTTTTGCACTTTTTACTGCGGAGCCGATGTAAACGAAGCCCTAAACTGCCATTCTGTTATATTGACACTCTCTACAAGACGTCGATGTTGTATGCCTTTTGTTGAACACAAAGTATAGTTCGATTAAAATAACAGGGTTCTCTTAAATCAGTATTTTATGTCTGTTAAATTAACCTGAAAACCATTATTAACCTTTATTTATTGAGTCCGACCATATGGACGTTTTCCCGATCTCAGTTCAAATGCAACGATACATTTTAGGTTAGGCTGGGTTAGGGTATTGGGCTGCCAGCAAAATTGCCTGCACACTTAGGCCATTGTGTTATCCAGTGCCATTAATTTGAAGCCAACGGCAAATGGTGACTGGACCAGATAAAAGCACATTAACCTTGCTTTCACTGGCATTCCAACTAAGGACCCCTTTGACCAAGGACAGACACTCAACCATCTACTGCGCGCCGTTCAGCCGTTTAAAGCATTTGGACAGATATTATGAAGTGTTCAATAACATTACTTTTCAATCGAACTAGTAATAATTTACAGGGAATCCTGTTTACAGATGGTGCCACAACAACAATCGTATATTACTTTCAAAAATTGGAGACAAATTAGTGACAAAGGTGATGTAATCGTTATAGAGGAGGAGATACAGTATTTTTTTTCTAATGATAACAGATCCATTACGGTATTCCTGATGACAAAATGTGTAGACACTAGAATCGTGCTAAATTGGCTCCTGCAACTCGACGAAATTCGAACAATGTAAGCAGATCTAGGAAAATGCATCAAATTGTAACAGAATTGCAGACGGTAAATCAACTCTGTGTCCAAATTATTCAAAATAAGAATAAGATGCAAAGGAAGCACATTTTTTTTAATGCCAACGCCTTGTCAATAACAACGAAAAACATTCGGACCGAATGGATTACATGACGAGAATAAATAGCTTAAAGAGCACAGACGCACAAATGCCTGTTTATCTCATCAAAAATGTCATATTCTGCAATATGTGCACTTCCGTTCTGTCTGTCTGGCTGATAATTAAGCCCCACAAACTTAGATCTGCAACTAGCCATAAGGCATTTATTGCCTAGTACCAGATGGAGCTGTTTACATCGCAGTTACAAGTCTATCTATAGCTTACCTGCCCTTGCTTAATATTTAATTGTTATTATCAGTGCTCAAGCCACAAATGGATTTTCTAGTAACGTTACTCTTATTTCCTTAAGTCCACCTGCATTGCATTGCATGCACATCCTCATACATTTGAGCGCTGTACTAGCAATCACAGATAATTGTGTCTCTCACACCAATTTACGGCACTGAACGGCAATCAACAAAGAGACCGTTGTCAACCGTCGGCTGGGAATTTAATTAACTTTGCCCATTTACATATGTAGTACATCGTGTGCCCGATAAGCCGTCAGCTCTGAAATCCGCTCCAATGTCAAGTTCAACACGAATTTTTAATTTCTCCCTCTCTCGTGTGGTATGGCATGAGTTCGCGTGTGTACCAGCGCAGCGATTACATTCGTTGAAATTGAAGTATGAATAATTTCACTGGCTTCCTCCTCTTCTCACATGACGTTTTAGCAAGATTACAAGTTACAGAAACTGAGCAGCGACTTGGAGTGGGTTCAACGAACTCGAAAATTAACGGAGAAAAATAGCTCAAAAGCATTTGAATGTAATTGTGATGAATCGAGTTTAATTTGTCAGTAGATGGGGGACATGTGAGTCAAGTTTTGATTTGCTTCCTATCTCGGCGGAATACAAGTTCAAGAGAGTTGCTGTGCAAAGCTCGTTATATTCGGCTTCAAAACAAAGAGCGGAACTTGCCAATGTACGTGACTCGATTGCATGCCAGACTGTCTTATTTTATTTTTGGGTATCTTAACGATCCCGAACGAAATGATTAAAACATGCCCGATGTGAGCTTCCTACTCACACGATATGGAGTGTGACCAGGAACTACATGCATACCTTGAAGGCCTAAATAAGTGGGAAACCGTAAAGAATAATCGCGCAGTCGCTCTGATCGCAGTCAGTGATCCAGTTTCACGTTACGATCCAACAACTGGAGCAGACACAGCATCGTGGAGGGCTATAAAATATGTTATGCCACGAAATTTCGAATTGGTAAATTAGGCTAAGTACGGCGTGCTCCGTGAATGGGCACGCTGAGTTGAGTGAGTTCAAGCGCTCCGAAATGTGTGCCAAATTTAAAATAAGAGCAGGAGAACCGTTCCGTCATTTTTAGGTGAACCCGATTTATGACCAGACACAAAATCGAATGACCACTCGGTTGTTAGTTCACTCAAGAGCATTGTCTGGCACCAGAACTTTATGTGTGTTGCACAGAGAAACATAAAAATAACTATTTTTCAATCAAAATTTTTCTAACGAAGTCAATGTTATTCGGGCAATAAAATATCAAAAAAAAATCCATCAAATGGTACGAAGACGAATTCCCAGACATTGGCAAAGTCTCCATGCAATTACGAAATTTACGACGTAAAACATTCATAAATGTCTACAAACCATCACGAACTGAACTTAAACACAACAAAGAATGCCTGTGGTTTCCTTCACCAAATGTGCGTCAGATCAAGCGAACGTATTCCTTTGATGAGTTCCATTAAAATGTTTTATTACCGTGTCAAGATTATGATGTTCTATTTTAGTTCTGTACTGTAACATCGTGGCGAGTGTTGCAATTCCATTCAGCAGTGACCTTGTGACAAGACAGAAACTAGAACATCCTCCTTATGAAACACGGCACGACATACACTTAAACAGAAGATTTTATTCACAGTTATTGAATACATATTTGTGTATATATAAATAAAATAGAATTCCTTAATTAACTATTTTTTTTCTTTTTGCTTGTTCAACTTTAAAACGTTTTTATACAACAAAAACCCCACATACTAAATAAAACAAAAACAAACACACACTCTTTACTGCCAGGACGTGTCGGCGATTAGATTAGGACGCAGCACAGTTTTCCATTCTTGCAATCGGTTCCTGGCCGTGTTAGTTGTTTGGGACACCTATCCATACACTCGCCCAAATGCTGTTGGCATGGTGCTGGTCTCGATGGAACTTAAATATTTCAATTATGTATGTTAACTGATAAAAATGGAACGTTTGTAGTGAGAAGTTTATTCAGTATTTATGCTTACTTTCATAGCAGCACTCGACGCCGTGGTGTCGGTTCGACGGGCAGAGTCCTTGCTTGGATGACAGTTCAAGGCAATCGTCTCTGTGCACGCATAGACCTCCGAGCATGGCGCATTCTCGATCTTGACGGTACACCTTCACGCCATGAAGCACTGCAATGGGGAAGAATAATAAAAGAAATGTTTGTAGGTTGTCCATTCAGTAGTTTGTTCAAAGAAATGTCTTATACATTTGCAGAGGCTGATAATGCGATCCTCTGAATGAAGCTTTTGGTCCACTGGGACCCTATTTGTTGAAAACTAATGTACACCTTGGCCAGAAAAGGATGTAAGTGCCACATTGTAAGGGATTTCTGTGATAAATAACACAACTGGAGCGCATCTTTCACAATCATCTATGATCCCACGCGAAATTGTTTCCATTTCCGCTCATCATCATGATTAATAGAGTTTAGATTCAAATTGAGTTTCCTGCCTTCTCTCCAAATTTCATGCAAAAAATGCCAACGAGTTGGTCCCCTCCACCCAATGTATTATATTTCACACATCAAAGCATCGTTTTCAGCGAGTTTCCAAGAAGAAGTGCTTACGTCCTCAGTTGAAGCACTCAATACACGGTTGCCGAGAGTACAATCACCGAAAAAGTATTCAGCTCTACTAACGATACCTGTTGAAGTGCCACTTTAGCTCAAAGGGAATACAACCAAATCTGAAGGAGGCCCATTGACAGTCAACAATTTCTTCTCAACTCTATACCTCTTGGATAAGCCGAAATGCCTGTAGATTCATTGTATGGATGGGAGCTAAGTGTAACAAGTAGATGTTGCCTACGTTCATGAAGAGGAAAGTCAATAAGGGGATGATGTGTACAACAGGCAACTGTGACGGAATTAACTCGATGTCGCAATTTTTGGGGAGAAGTTTAAGCAATGAATCCATAAGCACTTTAATTTTTCATTTGCTCTTTGAAGGGGTTCATGACATCTTCTCAGGGCAGAGGATTGGGCAATAAATGCAATTGTTACCGGCAATGTTTTGTTGTTGGTTTCGATTGAAAAATGGTTTCAAAACTTGGAAACGGAATTATATAGGTACCTTCGAACTGTTGAAAATCTACCGACTAAGCGTAGACGATGGTTAATCGTCCGATGTCAGCTTACTTCTTTAAGGAGTAAGCTTAACGAAGCATGGGTATGAGGACAAGGCTGTACAAAGCGCCGTAAACACTTGACCGCTGAAGAAGTTCGAATTTTGTATTGGTTCTATTGATTTTATGAAAGTCCGACATATAGTGGTTATGTTTCATAAAGATAATATCCCTTACTACGCCTCCGCGTGTACATCTATATATCACGTCAAGTCCATGGCAAATCAATTTAAAACTTACTTCTGAATTAACTTAAAAACTCTCTCGTGAATCATATGCTTGTATGACTCATGGGAGAAGGAAATTGTCTATTCAAAATTGTTCGTTGTTTTTGACAAAAGAAAAAATTCGAGACCAAAATTTGGAAGCTTTAATAAACAAAAACCGTGCTTAACATAATTACTGTGGACTTCTCTTATCGAATTTTTAGAAGGAGTCTTAGCGCATGTTTTTTTGATGGAAAACTGAGGGGAATGCCTCCATTATGTATATTCCCACTTGAGTAGACAAAATTGAGTAGCAATTTTCTTCGAAATTGGGATCGAAATTGTCCAATTTCCCAAACAACGAACCAATTTTAAAATTGCCTCAATTATCTCAGCTATTACAATGAAGTTGCTTACTTGGACATTTCTATCAGATTTTGTTTGCATTCTTTGTTTTGTTTGTAAAAAAAATAATACTTTTGACATTTCACTGCCAAAATAAATTATTTCATGTGTTGTGTGAACAGTTTGAGCAAATTCGAAATTGCGATGCCGAAATTGTACAATATCGCGTCTAGTGGGAAAGATTGAAATTTGGAGAGTGTATTGTACAATGTTAAACTTCAATAATTTTACTTTCTTATTTGAAAAAAAAAAATAAATGGGAAATATTTAAAAAAAAATGTTGGCAAACAATCACCAAGTCTAAGCGTTTTAAGATGTAATATTCGGATTGAAGCACGAAAGAAAATGTCTCCTTAAGCTGGAGCAGTCAAGTTTTCTAAAACGGAATACAATGTTTATAAGTGGCACCCACTAATCAGTCGATCGATCTTCTCCAAGAAGTTCTTGTTTTGGTTGAAGGAGGCATATTGTTGCCAAAAAGGAGGAAACAGTAGTAAAAAAAACAAATGCAGTGAATTCTTGATTATTTGAGCCCCCATAATTGAAAGATGTCTATAAATCGAACCATTCTCACAGTCCAATGGGAAAACCTTTGTAAATGGAAGATAACCTAAACGATTTGTTCCTTTCGTTAATTCGACTGCTAATAATGGATATTGTGCAAAATAGTATTAAAACCTCTCTAATTAGAAAATGATGACGTTTCTATCTCTGTAATTCTAAGTCGAGTTCCTTTATTTTTCTTTAACTCTGAATTAAAAGACTTGTGCATCCGCCAAAAATATATTTTTCTCTTAAGCCCCCGTAATTCGATAACCTCTGTAATTCGAAGTTTTTTCCTGGTCCGATGAAATTCGAATTATCGAAACTTTCCTGTAGAAGTGCGGACCACCTTATCCATTTAATAATGTCTTGAAAGAAGCTTGGAATCGGAAACACCAATATTGAGTCATATTTTCAAACCGATTAAATATATCACATCAAAATTCAAATTTAACTAATACAGCAAAATATGTCAAACTGTCACATCTTATTTTGTTGTCATTATTTATTTGACACTGCGTAGAAGGATTTTGGTAATCCTCTAAAGTAATTCTAAAGTATAAAAGAATATTCATAATAAATGGGAATGCCTACACCTGTACAAAACAAAGCGAGAATTATTGAAATATATCGAATGAAAGAAAGTAAGCTTTTAAAAATTGATCGCGTCCTCTATATCTACATACGTGCACATTTTTTCTACTTTTTTCCCGAATGAAACATGCTTCGCTTCACTTCGGTTCGTTACTCAGCAGAATTTCCTAAAAGTAGTTTTAGAGTAACCTTATAGTTTGAATTTTGCGAAACAAAAAGAACCAAATACCAAACTGAAGCTACGAAATAATAAAAATCAATTATTTCTAGATTTACTCTTCGTGAGGTAAACCCAAATGCTACATACTCCATTCAACATATTCACTCAAGGTTCACAGACATCGAGTCTGTTCGTGGTTTGTGGCAGTTGGTAAGAAAAATCGAAGGGGTTTCATTTTAAATATTTTGGTAAGTAGGCACTTTAAAAAAACTCACAAAAAATGCACAGCGCCATCAATGGAGTAAACGCCTTTCAGGGTCAACTCTCAATATTTATAAGGACATATTTGAAATAAAAGTAAGGTCTCTCATTTTTTCTGAATGCCGCTACAATCCGGGCTTGATCTCGAACTAGCCCCAAGCCGCGACTGAACATAATTTTCAGAAGATGCAAAAAAATATCAAGAAAAGCCGGTTATGCTGTCTCTCATAAGTGCCAATGGAACTAGTTAGGCATAGATGTCATAGGAAATCTATTTTCTATGATTTCCAACAAAACGACGACAGAACACACAAAAAGGAGGAGAGAAAAAGAAATAACCACTTTTTCACAAATACCACGATTTGCACAAAATAAACCAAAATAAAATATTGCGCAATATAATCATCATCAGTAATCACAATTATCATTTGTTTTTCTCTCAGGAATTAAAGGTGAAAAGTTCAAATTGATTACTCCGTACGTACGTACATAAACGAAACGAAAAAAAATCACACCCAATCCAAGCATTCGATCTCAGCAGATTAATCACAAAGTTGAACCCATGTTCTTGGAATTCACCGCAACCCACTTGTGTTAATGTCAAATTCATAATCAATCGAACTTACTGGTGTCATACTGAACTTCGTTGTCATCGATTCCAGCCAAGATGCCATTGATAGTTATCAGCACAATTAATGCAACGGTCAGTAGTGATTTGCCCATGATCTTTAGATTTATTTATTTGTTGTTTGTATTTGTTTGCTGAGCACTTTCGATTGGCACTGTGAAATTCACTATTAAGCAATTGTTAACACTTCACTAGTTCGTTTCCAACTGAATGTTCTGAATTCCGGAGCGATTCCTTTTAAGCATTTTTTAATTATTATTCACAGAGCAACAGAATACGAAGAAAACAAAAAAAAAGTATCGTCTGTTGTGCGCGCTTTCCGATTATTATTTGGATTCTGATTCCGCGACGACGGCAACGTCCACACCGCCGCACTTCACTTTCGCTTCAACTGCTGGCCGCTTGTATCTTCTGAGCGAATACGCTGAAACGCTCTCCTCGGCGAATTGAGTTTAATTTCGAGCAACAACAATAAAAAAAAATAAATAAATTTATCCAAACGACTGCGGCAGACGAAAGCAACAGAGACGAACAGTTAAAAATGAGCACGACCTGCGTTGCACACTGTCGACTGACGGGGGAATTTTGAAAGAAGTTGCAGCGCTAGAGAAAGGAGGTGATCGACAGATACTGGCCAAGTGTGTGCGCTGTGAGGTAATGAAAGCCCAACAAGTCAGTGTTTACGATTGGTCTGGGTTTGGTCAATGATGATAATCGCCATGCCATGCCAATGGTGGTGGTCTCTTGAGAAATGGGCGACATGCGAACGCTGGACACTGGCTCCGCTTCCAGGGGGCAGCGATGTGGCATATGGTTTTCGCAGCGCCGAAGTGATACGGATTTATTTGCGCATTGACATTGGACACGGCGCGTCGTGGCGGCTTATGCAATTTGTTTTGATTGCGCAAAAGTGTATACATACGTAATTGCGGCTGACTGGCTGCCGGCATCTTTTAATTAGGTTCGTTCAGATTTTCTAGTGCATTTTATTTCGAGAGTGAAATGGTATGCCCCCCTTGAACTTGGGCCTAATGCTGATTTATTGCCTTGAAACAATCTCTCACATTTACATTTGCATACGTATCTGATTGCTGGGCTGGCTTTGATGTGCAGATGAATGGATGGAAGCAAAACGTAAATGAAGCGAGTTGTAGTTCCAAGCCGCTGTAGATGCACTTGAATTCCAGAGCTTATCTAGATGCGTTTTTTAAGCTTTCTGTTTGATGTATGCATTCACTTCGTTGGTTGATAGGATCTCTTACATTCACTCCGATGATCGCGTATTTTGGAATTTTTTTTTTAGCTTTTTCTTAGTTTGCTGTTGAGGCATTTGATTGATGGACCTCGTGATTTTCCTAGCCCACGTGGGGTTAGAAACTGGAATGTGAGACAGAGAGAAAAAGTCAAAAGAGAGCACTGATCATCGACAAGTCAGATGCGAAGAAGTCTGCTATTCCAACGAAAATGTTTGAAAGGGGTGAACTTCGTCATAATTTGGTTGAGGCTATATTCTGTAGTTTTTGTATTCTTTGATATCTGTGCTCTCGAACATTAGTAGGCACTCCTGTGGTTAAGGACTATCATTTTTAATCTTGATAGGAACTATTCCAACTGCAAAATTGCAATAATGTAGAAAAGTTGTGCCTCCATCCTGACTCCTTCATATGTACTACATCATCAACTTCAAGCTTACGAGGGAATGCCCACAGAAGCTTAAGAAGATGAACAGGTGTAACAAAGTAAGCCTCTGCTGGATAACTGGCCAAACAAGGATAGAAGGTAATGAAATGGCCGACGCTTGCTAGCATCGGAACCTTTTATAGGCCCGGAATTCCATGTCCTCAGGAAAGAGTTTAGGAAACTAGAAAGAAGGAACCGGGCAGACACCTATAACAACGCTCATAGCTTGAAGTAGGCCAAGAAACTCTTGGGTCAACTTAACCCAGAGACATACATCAGAATGAGCAAGAACAACCTCCATATCCTAACAGACTCAGAAATCACCTAAGGAAACTAGTAGCATCAGGAGAACATCTCTGCGGAGAATCTAACAAAATTCCAGAACATAGGCTTATAACATAATTGCTAAGAGATGGCGTAACTTGTATGATTCCATTGGAACATCTGTTGGAAAGCTACTGTCATTGTAAAAAGTTGTCATTGAAAAACCTTCAGATGGGCAATACTTTGAATAATGGTATTGTACATGTTGTAAATAAACGTTCAAATTTTGAAAAAAAAAAACCGCACGAATAGTTATAGACCTAATATATTGGGATTTTGTGAGGCAATAGCCCACAAATGTATGGGCAAGCACCTAATATCAGACGAATAATTGTCACTAGAACCAGCTTTCATCTAATCCCTAAGGGAAACTGGCTTAGAGAGTATCTTCCTCTTCTTTGTTAGGTGCTACTGTCCAACCCTCTACAGCCAGCGCGATCTTAAGCTAGCTGCCTTCAGTTGTCACACCAAGTCAGTTGAGGCCCTTCTCCACTTGTGTGCGCCATCTCTTTCGCCATTCTCTTTCTTCGGGCCGGAGTTGTGGTGTCCATCCGCTCTACATAACCTAGCCATTTAAAGCATTGGATCCGAAGACGCTTAACTAGGTGCATGCCGCTGCACAGCCCGTACAGTTCGTGGTTGAATCTTCTTCTCCAGACGCCATCAACGAAAACAGGACACAAAGATCGCACGAAGAACTTTACTCTCAAAACGACCAAGAGAGATGACTCCTCTACCATTGTGATACAGGAGCCTGTAATCCTCAATATATCTCTGAACAGAACTTTATGTGAGGGGAGCTTTTAAGTGAACAGAGATACGAAAGGAGGCCCAATAGATATTAAGGTCGCACTCAGATATACTCTCAACAATAATAATAATATTTAAGCACTAAAAACGTGGAAAAATTGTGGCAGGTTTTGTATTGTGTTTTTAGCACAATACTGTTGGTTGCCCGAATTCACTGAACACCCCATCAATCTGTCCAAATGTTTGAGATTATCCTTTCCTTCTTGTTGAAGTCCATTCAGGCTAGAATCTGAGACCGGATTAAGCCTGGCATCCATTTCGTAATGTTCCGCGATCTATGTTCTGTCATTAAGTCGGATCAATTTGTTTTGCGTCAGCAATCTCTTCGCTTGTATATGTACCGGAGCTTCGATCATCCTAATTTCCTCAAACCAGGCTCAGATTCGACTACCACCTCTTCTTCACTCGCTCGATGTGTTCGAGCAAATATTGCCGCCGGCTCTTTGACTGCCGGATCTCTTGGTACACCTCACAGAATTTGATGTTTTGACAAGTCGAAGTAGCTACAGTTTTCCAAGGAGATTCTGCATCAGATATCCACTTGACAAGCTCCTTCTCTGCATCACAAGTAATTAAGTTGTCTATCGTAACTAGTCTATGCTCTTCACAAATTAACCTAATTTAATCGGATGAGTGTGTCAGCATCTACAATTTGCAACACCTCCTCTGCTTACTCCACAAAAAATCGAAATCAAATGCTCCTTCCTACTTCTCAAACAGTCGCATTTAAAGCAAACGCAGAAAACAAACATTGCACAGAATTTTTGCATATAACTTTAGACCCAAGAATGTCAACAACTTCTCATAAAAACCGATTCGGATGTTGTCATCAAAATCGTCAATCGGCGAATTGTCACAAATTGACATCGACCTTTGATTGTGTAATCGTGTAGGACTCTTTAATTGGCTTGTTGTTTGACATTGTCTAACAGTACAAGAGGCATGTTTCAATGCGAACCAATTAAGATGCCATACGCGACGTGCGTCGCGTCTTCGTACTTTCGTATGACCACTGAATGAATGAAAAATATGTGACTAGACGGCATGTGTATACGTGTATATCATCCCAGTCACATTGTTTTCATTCATTGGCTCGCCTAATCATGTGATAAGTTCAGCAAAAAAAATGTTCATTTTAATTATCGAAGAAAAGGAATAAATCATGTAAGAAGGTCGCTAGCTTTGGTTTTCCCCCATAAATTTATGAATTACTCATCTGTACTGTAATTTGTATTTTTCATTTACTTACTGAATTTTTTGTTGCTAAATGAATGAATTCTCTCGAAAAGTAGACGAAGTTGTTTTTAGCGGTGGAGAGGTAATCGAAAGCAAATAGGGCACAGGTGCTTTGTCTGAGAAACTGGGTCGGTCTACCATGTCACGATAAATTGGGAAAAAATATTTTAATTTGAGTTGATTGCTTACATAGCTGCTGCTGGTTTGTTTGATTGCGTAGCAGATTTTAGACCTGGTTAGAACGATGAAATTCATATTTGAGTACAGTACAAACCCGGTAGTTCGGACACAATGTTTTGAAGTACGAATATTAGAGAAAAAATAATCTTTTGAAACGCGTTTTATTAGAGACAGAAATGTATACCACATAAGTGTGCACAACGTTCTTTTCGACTTCTTCGCGTAACCTCCTGTAACTTCTAAATAATGAAGACTCAATTCAACTGAGAATGCTATCCGTATATATAGTACATAAATAAAACAGAACTAAAATATGTACGCATTTGAATACTCTTTCCGGGTTGTGGATGGTAACATTTTTAAAGCGTGTGAGATATAGATGTGTCCTGACTACTGAAGTGACCGGGCTAGTGAATGTCCTAACTAGAGAGGCTGTACTGTGTATTAACTGGACATGTTACATATCTCCCTTAACAGCGATCTTTCTTGTCGAAGGACTAATAAGAAATACTGTGCTTTTTTGTGCACTACAACAATTATATAGCTTAAAATAACAATGTTGCTAAATCAGTTGGGCCAGTATGAGCCAACACCATAATCTTTAGTTTGAAGAATAGTTTGTAATCACCAATTGTAAGATAAATAGTTTTTGTTCACAATGAATTTATAAATCGCTTTTAAGTTCTCAATTTTGCTTGTTAACATATCAACCGAGTGAAGTATGCGCCTCATATTATAATAATAATAATATAATATGGGTGGCGCTACAGCCCGTAAAGGACAAGGGCCTAGCTTCTCAACAACCACTCGTGTTGTGCGTGCTATTGTTCTCTCACGAGTGGAAGGGACCTACAGTTTAATGCCGACTCCGAACGGCCAAGTTTGAGAAGCTTTTTCTAGACAGGAAATACTCTTTGAGCATTGTCAGTGACTCGAAAGAGGTGGAGTCGTGAAAATTTGTTATCGTCGCTCAGAGCTGGAATCGAACCTACGACATCGAGGTTGGGGTCGACGCACATATCCACAACGCCACGGGACACCACATGCGCCTCATATTGCTGTGTGAAAATTGGTCTTCTATTGATCATGTTCATGTTCTTGGTTATCGAATTAATATTTGTTCTACTATCAACAAAATAACGATGCATTGAACCGTGTCAAGTTGGCCATTTTTTCCGAAGTTAGCTAGTATAAATACAAAAAAGTATGCTCGAATTCAAACTCTCCCTCTATTTCGACCTTATTTAGATTACCCGTGAAAATTCGACTTAGAGAGAGTTCACCGTATGTATTTGCACCAAGAAACTCACATACTAAATCTAAAATAAAATAATCTAAAATCTAAATCCCATATATTCCTTCAAATACCTCTGAATGCTATCCTCCTATCTATCTACGAACTTGAACGGACAACACGCTTTGAAAAAAACTGCGTACTTTGGCCACAGACAATGCTGACTAACACATTTCAATGTAAAACACATTTGTAGTGCAGCCTGGCAGTAGCAGTAAAATAATGTATATTATTATATGCAAAGGTCACAAAATGTGCACACCTAGGTCAAAAATGTCTGCACCGAGGGTGGCCAACTTAGGGAATTTTCACAATATCTCAATTACTTATTTTGCCTACGCATCCCATGATCAGTTGGCTTGAAATCGGAAACTTCAGATGCGAAATATGCCATAATGTGATGTACTTGTTGCGATATCTACTGCTTTGTATCGAATTCTCAAACACAAGACACAACCGCGAGCTCCATGAGTTGTACCAAGACGCAGATGTAGCTTGGCAGACAAAAATCCATTGACGACACTGGCTCCGCGCATGGACACCAACGCTCAAACAAGGAGAGTCTTTGATACCGAGCCTACTAGTTCGAGAAATAGAACTTCCGGTATGAATACCAAGGCATAGCCGACGTAAAATGGCTTGATCTGGATGGAAGTAGCGTGACACCGACTGTCACTGATGGAAGGCTGCATTTGCTCTGACTCGGACATGAACCATGGATTCCCGGCAAGATTTATAAAATTGTAAATTTCTTCAACGGACTTTCCGCCCATTGACGTCTTGAGCAAAATGGCTGTCTGCATAGGCCTCAAAAAGGGAAACAAAACAACCAAACTCAAGAATAAAAAAATACACTGGCGACAAGAAAGAGAAGGTACTTGGTGGCTTTTGCATAAAATATATTCAAGCCCCTCATACAAAACTCACGAGGGATTTAGTCTATGATGTTGTTGGTCATGCCTCATATGAGAAGGGAACCATGGAATCGTTGAATGTGACTAAAGATGAGTGTGCCGTGAAGTTCTAAAAGCAAGGATTGCGAACAGACATTGGCACCAAGAGAAAGAGCTGTCCATCATCCTCACTCAAATGAGGAAGAGACAAGCCCATGTTAAGTAAAGATCAGAAAGATAGACAATTATTTCCACCATTAACTGCAAGTGATACGCAAACTTTTAGACTGTTGATTATCTAGGTTTGTTGTAAATTTTAGTAGTTTACCAATTTCTTAACGATCTCTATTGTACTCTTCATGTTGACAGTTCTTGCACAAAAAAGTTTTCGATGAGGGTTTGACACATATGATTATTTTGTTAGAATTGTTAGAATACAAATGTATTAAATCCGGCACACGACTTATATGATCTAAGGTGGACAGACCCCAAGCTTAACCATCAGACATTTTGGTTCAGCATATTTTGGGTTTTTAATTATATGAGGGGGCCTACAGTTTATGATGACTATATCCTCCTTCTTTCTAGTTCTTTCTAGACTGGTTATACCCTGAAGATATTTAGAGACTCAAGCCGTGGATTATGAAAGTAGTGTTGATAATTGACGAACCCACGTATGGGTCGATATACTTATCCATCTTGACATGGTTACCACTTTGAAGTCACTACAAAAAAACGCAGCCAGCTTCGGGACAATGATGCCCCACACGGAGGATGAAGAGACTGTCACACACATATTGCGCCAAGAATAAAGAATATTCCGAAAACTAACCAGACCACCAATGAAGAAATATTAATATTCTTTCTTCATCCGGATTCTCCGCACTTTAAGCTGCGTAAAACTACTCTCAGTGCCTAATATTATTTCTCCCTCCCATTTTATACTGCTGTGCTTTCCATTACCTTGTGGGCGACGACGTGAGAAGAGTTTAATTTTTATAAATATTGAACATTCTCGGGCTTTCGAAAAAGGCTTCTGGGTGTATAAAAGCAATAGACAATTGCTTTCAAGACTCCCAAATGGAACTTAACAAATTCAACACAAGACCTGTTCCCTGGTGATGTGTCTTGTCATCCTGATGCATATTCACTGTCAGCTCTTTTGTTTCCTTTTAATTGGTAAATCTCTCATTTGGAACGTTCATAATGTAACAAATGCCGTCCCAAGGAAACAGACAAATGTACATATTACCTGAGCAAAAGACAAAAATCTCTGTTTTCCCGGTAATCTTTACAATAACAGAGTCAAGTTCATTTAGCCCACCACCACGTAACGTTGCAACAAAAGCCAAGTCGCTGGAATCCGAGAAGAATTCAATGTTTTTCCTTGACAACGAATACAAAATGAAAAAAAAAACAGGAACGCCACGATGTGGTTATGTGCGGTTTTTGGGAAATCATTTTTTCCCAGCCACTAAACACCTTACCACAAATGTCGAAACACACACACATACACATCCAACCATTCAAATGATGATACTCATCATAAAATGCTCATACACGCGAATTAACGGTAAAAGAAATGTCTTCCCTCGGTCCTTAGATCTCGCATCCGATAAAATAAAGCATTCCAAGGGCTGTCGGTTGCTTTTTGAGTGTCACCCGCCCCAAGGCATCCATCAAAACTCCCTTGATCTCGCAATTAATTGTTCAGCTCTGAGTACACTCACGAACATTCAAATACACAAGTAATGTCATAGAGACAAAATTTAATAAAAGTCACGCGACACACTCATGAAACCCCCTTACCGGGTGAACATGTATCTGGTGTACTGTGACGCGAGTGAAGTACCACTTAATTAATAAGGCATTATTGTCTCGCAACCATAACAGAATTTTTATTGCGGAAGGTTCAGGTGGTTCACCTGCTTCAAAAGCGATAGCGGCGGCAGTCTCACAGTGCTTTTTCGATATGAAATGAAACCGCATGCATGGAATAGGGGGTGATTAAGAAAACCCCAGTAGCAGGTGATGTATGCAATATGCAATTGTGCCGCATTGTTTCCACAGCTGTTAATTAAAGGCTGCCATTGTACACTTATCACTTTTGCAACAGCACTGAAGTGGGTACCGGAGATTTCTGCGAGACACAAGGGGATTTTTTTCCGTGCCTTAATGCGAAATTCATAGGCTCTTGCATTACTTTGTATTTTTTTACATTTCTTATCGCAACTCTGTTAGCCGGCAGAACTTAACAGAGAGCATTTCCGCATACACACTTGATAAAGTTCAAAATGTGCTTTGTGCCCCTAGCTTCGGGTTAGTCAAGACAGCCACCATTGTGGGTTGTGGCAATGGGACGGCTACCACCTGCCGTCAAATGGGGGCAACTGAAATAATGGGCAACTTTCAGTTCCCTGTATATTTTCTTTCTGTGGCAGATGAAACTGTTTTGTGGGATCGTAAGAATTGTTGGCTGATATTTTCCAAAATAAAATGGAAATGGCTTCAAACACAATTGGTAAATAACTCTTACCCAATATAAGAGAGAGAAAGTGCTATGAAATTTTCTGTTCGATTCGTTGATAAACCTCTTTTTTATTTGGTGGAGAGTGAGTAAAATCATCGTTCGTTTATTTTTTTAAGATGCAACAATGCATGTATTTATTTTACTATGGTCATGCAATTTGGGTATGGACCGAAAAAGTAAAAGAAAAAGCAAATATCAGCTGATGAGATGAGTCACTTCGTGCTGTTGTGGGAACTACTTGCCACGGCATTACGAGAGAAACTCAATGTTGAACAGCTGCTACTTCGGACGGAAAGGACAATGCCTCGATGGCGAGGACTCGTGGCGCCAATGTCACCATCATCACGAGGCGGACCACGAATGTGATTCCATTAAGTAGACCATCGCACTGTAGAGCTAGGACGATTAACCAAGCCGAACATTTTCCTGGCATAGCTTGGCCATAACATGTAATCATTTAAAGTTAAAAGCGGAGGATCAAGTGGCCTGGATATAATACGTGCATTGTTGGATGTTGCGGGTCAATAGATAATGCATGATAAGGACTATCTACATGCATACTGATTTTAGTTAGCCCTTGTTTATTAGCACGAAAACAGGAATTCTTACAGTGAAATATACCAGTTACATTACAAAAAATTCATTTGAGCCAAACTCTCTTTGCTATGCGGAATGGTCCAGAAATAGTCAGCCATCAAATTTGAAATCAAGTGACCTTGGCATCGCTCCTCGCTAATGCAGAAATAAATGAGTAAAGAGATATTCATCTTTGGCCATATTTTTTCCCTATTTCATGGCGACATTCTTGAAGTGTAGGCCGTTAAAAATAAGAGTGCAGTGAAAAATCCCTTGCAGTTCACATATTCTTTTAGTCTTTTCCAGTGTTTAAATTTGTATAGACAGTGCATACAAATCGCTGTCAGATGAAATCAAGAGGCATGAGAGGCAGAAGTTGCATATCTCTTTACAAATTTATTACTGCCTTAAATTGAAGGCTGAAATCATCCAGACTTTCAGGAAAATTACTGAAGAGGAAATGTAACTCAATCCTACTCTTGCATCCAAGTTGATAAACGTGCAGCATTAGTTACTCAATGTTTCGATGGTAGTTGGCCAACTTTCTATTTCCCAAGAAAATTTTACCAACCCCAAACGAACTTATTCTACGTAGACTTTGAATGAGCTTTTGAGGCTGCGGTGTATTTGGTAAAATTTGAACCATTTACAGTGATGTGATATGATACTATCAACATTAGTTCGAGTTAGAGGAAATTGGAATCAGGGAAAGTAGACAGTATTTAAGTATAAATAATTCGAAGTTCAATTGCATTGAGGTCGACGCACATACGCACAATCCCACCGCCCACGTTACCCAATACAATAGAATAATTACATATAACCCAATAAGCAATACGGCAAGAAATCAGCTTATTGCCGTTGTGCAAGAGTGTAGAGACGACATGTCGATGAGTCTATAAATATACGCCATTGATATAAGTCATATGAGTCATAGTTTGTTTTAACCCCAACGCAACCCCTTAACCTTCCATACCAGTGTGGCCTTAGGCCAGGCAAATCCAGCATCGACCAAATATTCACACTTCGGCAGATTTTGGAGAAAACCCAGGAGCAACAAATTGTTACCCACCACCTGTTCATCGATTTTAAGGCCGCGTATGATAGCATTTATAGAAACGAGCTATACAGAGCAATGTCTAGTTTTGGCATGCCTACCAAATCGTACGTTTGTGTAGGATGACGATGGAGAATGCACGCTGCTCCATCAAGGTCGGTAAAGACCTAACTGAGACCTTTGATGTCAAGAAAGGATTCAGACAAGGCGACGCGCTGTCATGCGACTTTTTCAACATCGTTCTGGAAAGAATTGGTCAAAACTCGAACGCCTACACCAACACAATCTTTCAGAAGTCCGTCCAAATACTCGCATATGCCGACGGTATTGACATTATCGGAAGAACGAAGCGTGATGTCAATAGCGCTTTTGTGGGTATTTCAACGGAGGCCGCGAAGATGGGTTTAGCGGTAAGCGAGGGTTGGACTAAATATATACTGTCAACGAGAAAGGACACCCAACACCGACGTCTCGGTCAGAACGTCACAGCAGATAGATATAACTTTGAGGTACTCAAAAACTTTGTCTACCTAGAAACCGCTTTCAACTCAGACAATGACATAAGCGCTGAAATCAAACGAAAAATAACTCTTGCCAATCGGTGCTTCTATGGGCTAAGAAAGCAATTGGTAAACAAAGCCCTCTCTCGAACAACCAAGGTAACGCTTTACAAGACCTTAATCGTCCCAGTCCTGCTATATGGCACGGAGGCATGAACTCTGTCAGAAGCGGATGAAGCAGCGCTTGGTTGCTGCATAGATAGAGACATCGACTTAGCCAAAAGAGTGAAGATCCAACGATTGAGATGGCTAGGTTATGTAGAGCGGATGGAAACCAATGCTCCGGCCAGAAAAGTCTTCGAATCCACCCCCGAGGGACGGCGCAGTAGAGGAAGACCGCGACTCAGGTGGCGCACGGACCTCAACCAACTATGCGTGCGAAACTGGAGACAGCTAGCTAAAGGTTGAACTAGCTGGAGACGCTTGTTGGTTGAGGCCCAGGTCCACCCCGGACTGTAACGCCACCTTAAGTAAGCAAGCAACCCCTAAACCAGATATATTGCAAAATACATAATCAAAGCCTTTTTGAATTGCTACTAAGGAGTGTAGCTAGTGCAAAAATATGAACAAAAGCTAATTTAAAAGGAAAGCTGTTGGAGGAAACTCACATTAACAAAAAAAAGTTTTAAACATAATGCAGAAGAAAAAATGTGATATTTTTTTCAACCAGTGAAATTCGCTCTTGGTTATCACAAATTTCTTATTGGCACAACGTCAGTGAAAAGCTCATTATCATCCCAGTCATCTTAGCTACGCAGAAGCATTGACAGTTTGAACAGCGGGTGATCATATTTTTGATCCCATCCCTGGGGAAGAAAGTTCTGCCGTCAATTGTACGGGCCAACTAGGCGTATACGTATCCATCGTCTAAGGTAGCGTCAAGGGATAACTTATAGCTATACAGATGCCGAGTCTGTGCAAACGATTTTAGTTTACATGTTATGCCCAATTGACAGCTTGGCTGATATCTAAAGAAATGCTCATTGGTTAAAGCCCAGGTCCATCATAAACGTTCATATACAGATGAAGAGGAAGAGTGAAGCAAGTAAATCCATTTAAAAGTCTCGAACAGGTTGGTGATTTGAAGACTACAACTCGAATTAGTCCGACAAGGTCAGTTGAATGTATCGCCTTCGTAGATGTAAAGTATTTGAATGGACAGATAATTGTCTGGAATTAATGTTTGAATATGATTGCGGTTATGTGATCGTCATGAGTCGTAGAACATTGGGCTGTATTTCAAGAAAAAACCATTCTGAAATGGTTCATATTCCAAGTGTTGGACGAAAAATTTGGTAAGCATATCTCCGCTCACCGTTGTCTCCAACATTCGATCGTCATCTTGAAGACACATGTCCCCAGATGTTCTGGTTTGAACCATAATTTGGCTTTTCTCGAATTGAACCATGTTTTCCAAAATAAATTTAAACAATTTGCCAACCTTGCTCGTGCATTATTCTATTCATGATGAATTACCAAACCAATCGCCAACTGTCAAATCAGCTGTCAGAAAAAAATGTTGCAAACTCAATTAATTCTCCCCCTCTAAGAAAACAGCCTCACAATCTCACAACATTAAGTCATTCAGGAAAGCACTCGTAGAATACATCAATCAAGTGACCTTCCAAGTAAATGTCGCTCAAAGTATCAAAGACAGTCGACGATCGGCAGTAAAACAGTTTCATACACAATTTCCTTGAACTTGACTTGAATCTTTTTCAAAAATGAAATCGAAGACAATGGCATAAAAAGCGCTCAGTTTCCTCGATCCTCTACAACTTCCGTCGGATACAGTATGTCATGATTGTACACGCCGTCTATCAATACTGTCTTTTTTTTTCTGTAAATTCATGGTCCACCGTCTACTTCCGCATCTGAAACTTCATCTGTAGAAGCAGACACACAAACATGCAAAATCACGAAATGTTAATGGCCCCAAAGCAAAACTAGTTTTCTTCCGTAATATATTCGGCATTAGGCGGAAGGCTAGTTATCGTTTGGTTGATGATATTTGCAAGTTGAATGAACAGCAAATTGTGATACCAATAGAGGTAGATTGAGGTAAATCGGATTTCTTCTCTCTAAGTCGCTCTATGGGCGACGTTTGGTTCTTAAGTTATGCAATCGAATAAGCACAAGGCAAGTTTCTTCTTACACCCATTCACTGATCAGACAAAGAATGCGACGACGCACGGTCAACAGAAACCAGTCTCTCCTCAAATTGACTTTGATTCAGCCATGAAATTACAAATTCCAATATGATACGGCTCCACGCGAATCTTGTGCAAATAAGTCAAAAGAATTGCCATTTTGGTTCGTCTGCGTTGCTTAAACAGCAAGTGCGTTCCACTTTTTTTTTATCTAGAATACTTTTCCATTTGCTGTCAGAGACAACAAATGATGTACAATAAAACTGTGCTCGCACTGTGTGGTTACACCTTATACGGCAGAAGGTCTGGCGATGTTTGATCATAAATATTTGCGCAAATGCCTCACATGTGAGAATTTATGTCTATTTGCATTTGCTTAGCTGTTCTTCAGATTTAAAATTGTACACCGAAGTTGTGGACATGCCGGGGGGGAATCCTTTGTTGTCGCATACGGGGGAATCTCCGTTGGGCACAGAGAACACGAGTGACAATGGAAGTGCTATCGGGTCAGTAGATAAGAAATGTGACGTTTCAATGAAATGACGTTAGGCTGGCTGACGAAAATGATTAAGCGGTTGTTGTGCTTTTGCTGATTACGATAACGGATTATATATAAAATGGTAACATCAGCGAGGATAACATCTTTGTGTTTTTTTTACCTGAATGACATACTCTGTCATATCTGACGTATTCATTTATTTTTAAAATAGCAACCTGCTCATGCGTTGGACTCGAATAGCGTTGTGATTCGGGGCTTTGTTTGTTTCTGTGAAGTACTTACGTGATTTAATTTCAGAGAGGTTCGCTGACAAACCGGAATTCGGCTTACTTATTTACTTCTCTTGTTGGCGAAATATGAGTGGTCTGAGGTGATTGAGGTAGCACCGTCTTTGATTCTTTCTGGAGGCTGTCTTCCATCTGGTTCACTCTGCCGCTCCTTCCTTCCTTCTCAGAGGGGATCTCACTCAAAAAACGTCACGACGAGCTTACCTTTAGCATTTCAGCTTCCAGCGCTTCTGACATTGTTTTCGGTCCTTCGAGCCGGCTCTTGCGGCTCTTGCGACTCTTACTACTTAGCTAGCAGCGGTCATGGTCCCGTTACCAGTCACCGATGGCAAAATGTCTGCTTTCACGGTTACTATGATTTGATACATCTCTTCTTCTGAAACCACGCGGTCTTGTTGGAAGGCACATTTAGCTGGTGTATTGGGGGCCATTTGAGGCGATGTTTTTGAAAGGTATGTACATCCACAGTTTTCTACGGCTCATAAGGTCAGCCGTTGTGTCTTCATTTTTCTCACGAACCAGACCATATGTTCGACACAGAGTTCATCTAACAACGACATAAAACTTCCCGCTCCTCCTCTTTGGCTATCGTCCAGTTTTCGGCAAAAACAGCACTGCGGTCAAAAGCAAACTTTTGTTGAGCATGAATTTGGTCCTTCGAGCCGGATGACGCGACAAAAAACGATTCTCAATGGCAGCTCTACATCGGACCTCCACCATGATGTCCTCTGTCACAAGAACTCTACTTATATGATGTCGTGTACTGACGCCCAAGGATTGATGAAGTAGAGACAACTCGAACTTCCTTGTGAACTGTCATGTCCCCTCGAATTTGCCAAACTTCATGTTGTCCCCTCTGCAACAGAGCACTTGTTAAAAGGCATCACCTAAATGTTTTTCAACTCCACACCAACCATTGCAAACTTCAGTCATTCGGATTATAATAATTTCTTTTGTATTTCAACTTCAGACAATGCTTTAAAACAAAATTTAAAGAGATCTTAAGCAGTTACTACCTATGAACAAATACTTGACACAAAGCAATTCGTTTGAGAATTATTTGAAGTCACTAACATAGAACACAACGTCAGTCTTTTTTTCAAATAAAATGAAAAAAATCAACATCCATGTATTCGCGCACACTTTCCTTGCTTTGCTTTCACTTCGATTCGGAGGACAAATAAATATGTGCCTACTCTCTAGGATTTACTTTGGTAAACTTAAACTACGATCACAGTTGTCACAGTCTCTTCAGACTCTTGGCTTGGCTGCTCCTGGAAGATGCTAGCTGCTCATTTTCTGCAGTTCATCCACTGTGTGAAACTTAATGTTCGGCAAAGCATCCCGATCCTTCTCCGACTCCACATACGGCACTTGCACCACAAACACCGCTGAACTGTTGTCCTTCTTCATCACGGTATCGTAGCTGGGCGGTGCAAATTCACTGTACGACGGTGCCGGTGTCGGTGGCGGCTGTGATTGCTGTGCATCCTCCGCGGTTGGGGACGCATCCTGTCGGTTGCATTTCCGGTCCGAACATGCCATCAGGAAGAAAAACGCCATCAGTGCAAGGAACGTGGAGACATACCACACCGCTGTGATCGCGTCCATTGTCGTCTGTGAGAATTCTGAGGGGACTCTGGATGAGGCTGTTGGGAGAGAGAAATCAGCAAACCGCGCAGAAACGAACGTGTTTCATTAATACACTTACTGGTGACTGTGTACACCTCTGTGATGTTGGTTCCGTTTAACTCGACTGTCTTCTGTGCTATTTTCGTGCCGACCTGCTCGTCGCTGTAGGTCAGAAGAAAGGCTTGTGCGTTTGTTTGCTCGGCGGCCGTTAATACTGAAATGGTAAAGAAAGACACACATGAGTTGGAATCAATTATACGGAAGCATGTCTAGGTGTGCGGCACTGTTTGTGTGATAAGGACTGTTCACATTTGTCGTCGGCTATCTAATCTGGGACAATCTATCTTATCACCTTGCTTGCTGTCTGTAGGTGTGTTGCGATGATGGGGAAGCTTTGTGGGAATTTCGTGCTTAAGACCAGTCATTTGGTCGACGAGGGTACACTCATCGGCTGCTGACCACTCACTTGGAGTGAACTGCCGCTCTTCGATTGGGATTTAAACGTTAAGAACCCTGACATTTCAATGAAGAGTTTGTAGGCTTAATAGAATAAGACGAGGAACGAGTATATCTTTGTGACATCAAATACGGATGAAATGAGTGTCGAACTAAAAACAAACTTAGTAATCGAATGTACTCGTGCTTGACGAAACGTTGGCAACAAGACCACTCTTGGAAATTTTTTTTTATCACACAAGTGCCGGAATATTTACTTACACTCGACGTCAAGGTAAATTAGTGCAAAAATAAGCATTTTTGTCAAGCATGTCTTATTTCTTCCTATTTTTAGAGCTGTATCAGAAGGACAAGATTAAATCAATTTTCAAGTGACTACATCCTAGGCATGTACTTGAAACTAATTTGTTGCTCCCTACAAAATACGTATCACCGCGCCGGAGAGCCGCAGGGGTGTCTCCTTGGTTGCATGTACATTTCTCAAACTGTAGACAAAATAGACCAAATAGAAGGCACATTTGTTGTTACGTTTGTGATCTGCACTCTAGGGATAAAACGATTGCCTTGGAAAGGGAATGCTCAGTCGAAATAGCGACTTAAAAATAAAAGTTTGAAATCGAGTCGAGAGAAATTCCAAATGAAAAATCGAAAATCGAGAGAAATTCCAAATGAACACGAAACATATTCACGTTTTCGGAAGGTAACTCACGTGAGGGGTCCATTTTGAACCAACAGACTGCCATTTACACCATTCTTTGCTGATTGAGTACAAGGATCGAAGAAGGAACGTGGCGATAATGTATATGATCATGTGTGGTACAGCGACATGAACATGAACATGGTCAAGAAGTTGCATGAAGACGTAGCATGCTTGTAAGGACTGGACATCACAATGGATCTATTATACTGGCAATGGTCTAAGTATGCTGGCAAATTCGCTGGCAGCCCAATAACCGAACCTAAACAATGTCTATCAGTTGAGGCTTTCTGAATCCTTGCCAAAAAACTACGTGGTATCCAGAAGAGATATCGTCATCTGTTTCGACATCCAGGCAGCAGTCAAATCTCTGAGCAGTCACCTTCAACTCGAATACTTCCCGTAATTGCTGCTTTAAACATGAATCAACAAAACAATAATCCTGTCTGGTTAACCATTACCAAACCTGAAGCCTCGTCTAGAAAATTCCCAATACGTGATCATCTACATAAGTCGTAAACAAGCAAACAAATTCGGCATCTACTTTAAGAATTATTTATACACATGCTAATTGAAAAAATCATGGCATCAAAATCAGTCTGCTTGATCACATAGAAACTGATGGCAGCAAAATTAACACTAAATTTATAAGATAATTTTATACTTGTGAAATATTTTGGAATGCAGCCTGAAAGCTGTAAAGAACTGCATTGAGTCAAGTATTATAATTAAATCAATAATTATTGTTTATGGTTGTCTGAAGAAACAAATTTATTTGCAGTCGCTCAGTTGTAAACAAAAAGGTATGAGTAACTTTGTTGGTATATTTCCCATGATAATTGTTTTCCAGTAGTGAGTTCAGATTTTAAATCGTTTGAGGCCCTAACCGAGTTCTTGTTTGTGACGCCCTCAAGCCAATATAGGCATATAGGTTCGGTAAGACCAGGACAAGGTGGATGAACCAGGTTCAAAAACTCGCCTGTGAGGGTCCATAACTCCTTATGGGGTCGATGGAATATTACTATATTATATCCCTTTGAAGCTCACTGATAACGTCAAAAACCACTGGAATAAAAGAGACAATACCCTGGCTCAAGAACAAACAAAAAAAAGCCTATTCGGACAGTCAGATCGCCATTGAGTCCTTTGACAATAGGTACGTTCACATTATACTACTCGGTTGTACGACATGTCGAAGACCGAAAAATGCTTTGCGTTCACATTGTACTACGTGGTTGACGGACTTCACATTTGAGGACACTTCCTTGGTATCAACATCTAAGCGCATGTTCTTCTTTCAGTGATGGTGACATCCTTAAAAACAAAAGACCATAAACTCTACCGGGCAACCATTTCATTCATCCGCATCTAAAACGTGAATGATAATGTGTAGTGCGGTCGTACCACAAGTGTGCACGTTGCACTACCTAATGTCTGACCTAGGGAAAAAGTTGAAATTCTATACGACCGCCCATTCGACCGTCCCACAAAGCGTTCACATTTTTGCGACCTTGTATAAATTGGTAAATACGACCCGGTCGTTCGACTTTTAAATCTATCCGGTGGTATAATGTGAACATACCTATTTGTGCCGACTGTGAGACGCAAAGGCAGTGTCGCAGCGTCAAAAAGACGCATATGTGCACCATGACTTATTTGCTGGTTGTGTCTTTACGAGATGGCTGAGAACTTCAACTTAGGGTCAGACAAATTCGAGGAACTCGCTAGGTGTCCAATGAACCCTCTCGTTTAACACTCGGAGAAGGGCCACCCTCCATGAAGATCATCACAGCCTACCATTTCAATCAATGGCTAAATGCACTACCTGCCTCTGTTTTGAGGATATTCACTCATCACTGAAACAAAAACGATCACTCAACAGACTCATCTGAGGACTCTCAACGTAGTCAAAACTGGCCACTGTGCAATTTGGCATCCTGCAGAAGCTACATGAATGAAGAGGAGGTAGAAACCACATATCACCTACTCTGCTCTTGTTGTGCTCTAGTAAGTCTATAGGCCCATTATTTCTATGATCTCAACGACCTTAACAGTGCCAGACTATGCTGCTAAACTGCTCCACTGCAAGCACCAACTAGTTCCAGTGTTAGGAGAAGTCAACGGTATCACAACGGCCTAATAATACGGCCTAAGTGTAACTGCCTTCTGCCGCCACCAACTGTTACCGAACATACCTAGCCTAACCTGAAGTCGATGGCATGCATACTCTGCCCTCGAATCCCATTAGTGGATCCTGCGGGCCGCTGAATATGAGATGAGGCGAACTAATCAAACCTGAAGCAAAGAACCGCCCGATTCCCTATTTCCAGAAACGTCTTCGTGGAATAAGTTCTACCAAAGGTGTATGAGAATATTGCGATGAAAAGTAACAAGTACGATCAAAATACAAAAACAAACTCAAGTAATTCAATAAAGCCACAAGCAAGCTTCCGAAGAGCATGGTAGTTGCGTAATTCCACATTAATTCGCGTGGTATTTCACACAGTCCAGACCGCCACCGTAACGGTCATTGGCTTTGGCTAAACGTACATAAAAGGCTCTGTCACTAATTTCACTACAAATGACTCATGCCTTACATTAGATTGTAACTATTTTTGCCAGATGACCACGGCAAGCAATTTTCGAACAGTATAAAAATCATGACGAGAATATACGTACACTTAATGAAATATTCTCTGAAATGCATAGAAAATACAGACAGACAATTTAGCTAAGCGACATGAACAGTCATAGGCATTTACCGATCAAATGCTAGATCATAGATCACATAACGCCGTCGTGATTGTTCCGCATCATAAAAGTAATGCGTGCATGTTAATACGAAAAGCTGTCACATCCCGGTGTCTGTCATGTGAAAAAAGAAATAAAACGATTGCTACTTATTGATACTCTAATAGTTTGGGATTACACCACACTTCAGCATCAGTGAACTATAGACTCCAAGGTTTTATTTCCAAAAAATTCTAGAATTTTGCTCAACATTTACCTTCCCAATCTGAGTTAACATTTTGTTCGCTTTTGTAATCTAACCAATCAATTATGAAAATTCACTTGATTCCAATCAGAGAAAATCGAGTGTTTTGGGCGTAAAATCTCTAAAGGAAATGATAAGCAATTCGGCGTTAACCGACATAATTGGAGTACTTATCAAATAATCACTGAACGACGTTCGATTGTTCGTCTGGGGTAGCTTCCACGCAGAGACCTTAATCAAAAACAAATTGCGACTTTAGGTTAATTGTTTTTTGATTATTTTATGCGTCTACTTCTCTACTTACACTTATGGTAGCTTAATTTTTAAATTAACCATTGCTGTGATAAGATAATTAGAAATTAACTATTACACGATTAGAGAATACATTTTAGCGCTCCTCTGTATAGAAATACGTTTGGAGAGGACACATAGCAGAAAGTTGATCCTCAAATGGTGATTTGGATTGGTTGTCGATGACAATAAAGATATGGCGGTGAATTAAACAGTGACCCACCCTGTTTTGTAATAAACACAAATAATTGCTTTATTTTTCAATCGATAACATTGTGCGCCATCATTAAATTGACAGCGGGGGCCTCTCTAAATGTCGCCCATCCGAAATGTAAAATTTGCCACGACTCTGGCGCATAAGCTTTATGTCACCCCGCGTGACCCGCAACTTCAGAAAACCCCGGAAGAAAAAATCTAACTGATTCATATTAGAAACTCTCGGCCGCCATTCACATTACCTCCAGGAGATGACCATACCCTGGCATCAATCGTGCAGAATTCCCAATACGCCATAAGCTGTGTGGCACATTGCGCCATTATTGAAACCACATGCCATTGGTGACCATATCATCCAATTCAGGCCAAAAGAATTTGCAAACAGGCTATAAGTCGATGGACTTATAGCGCCCTAGCCCTTGGCGATTATGACATGGTCAACGCCTAGGCGCCGCCAGCCCAAAACCCGCACCATTATATTTGTGTACTCTTTAATCTCACGCGGATTGACATCCTTCCAAATTCTACAATTTTGTTTGTTGACGTACCGGAAATTAGCCCCATCTTATGGCGATCGTAAAATATACCCATTTTGATAAAACTTTATCAGCAGTGTTTTTGAACGCTGTGTGATTTGCAAATGTGTCACGGTGTTTTGGCAAAACAGACAGAATAAATTAAATGACAGCCAATTCGACAGATGTTGCGTCAACAATATGGCTACTACCAACTGTCATCACTTACATCGAGAATATGCTGCTACCACATTTTATATCATGATTTAAAGGTTTTGCATTCCTGTCTAAGTGTTTTCACGCACCTTGAGTGAAATCGTAGAATGCTTCAGCATAGAAATGTAGTCTTTAACCCTTCTGTCAATAAATTAGCTCCGGCCAGACCTCTAAAGTTAACCCCACATTCGCGTTGTTTTTATGGGTTTATATCTCACATGTCATTGAAGGATGTATGTAGAAATGTACATGATCTCTTTTAATTAACAGCAATTTAACTACGATTTGGCAAATGTTAAGTGGTAAAATACAGCTGTATTCACCGAACTTTTGCTTTTCGGAATTTGTCAGCAGCTTTAACGGTAGTCAATGTTACGAATGTGATTAAACTGTGGAAATTAATGCCATTCATAAAACTTCGTCTACCTAGCCTCTGGAGTAAATAGGGACAACAACACCAGTACCGAGATCAAGCGCAGAATTACTCTTGCCAATCGCCGCTTCTTTGGGCTCAAGAGGCAATTGAACAATTGAACAGAGCCATCTCTCGAAACACCAAGTTTGTATAAAACTCTGATCATCCCTGTCTTGCTCTATGGCGCAGAGACATGAACGCTATTGGACGAAGAAGCTCTTGGTTGTTTTGAGAGAAAAGTTCTGCGTAAGATCTTTGGTCCTGTTTGCGTTGATGGCGTTTGGAGGAGACAACGAACTGTACGGGCTGTACAGCGGCATGCACCTAGTTAAGCGTTTTCGGATCCAACGCCTAAGATGGCTAGGTCATGTAGAGCGGATGGACACCACAGCTCCGACCCGAAGAGTCTTCGTTTCCGGGCCATTGAGACAGCACAACAGAGGACATCCTCGCACTAGATGGCGCACACAAGTGGAAAAGGATCTCAAGCAACTTGGTGTGCGCAGCTGGAGGCAGCTGGCGAAAGATCGTGCTGGCTAGCGAGGAATGTTGGTTTAGGTCCCGGTTCACCACGGACTGTAGCGCCAATCAAAGAAGAAGAATGCTTCCTTGCTTGTTTGCGATCATGCGGCAATTATTAAAAAGCATTATTCGGATCAGTTTATAATCTACTAGCTGCACCCGGCGTCTTATGCTTCACATTTTGAAAAAATCAAAAAAAAAACGTACAGGCTATTCTGAAAAAAGTTGCCAAAGACATGTTTATTGTTCTATCTCTTTTAATTTAAGAGTCTATAAAGGACAAACAAGCAGACAATCAAACAGACATTAATTTTTATTTACAGAGACGAAGAACATAAAAAAATGGGTTGCGCTACAGCCCAGCTTGTCAGAAACCACTCGTATTATGCGTGGCGCCAACCAATTTCTATCGAATTATGAAATTTTTGAGTTATTGACTGTAGTTCCGGTGTACAAGTAAAAGACGGACATTGTCTGGATGGAAATTACACATATATGGCTTATTAGCACCCAGTTTCTTTGCTTTTCCAGGAATCCCAATGCATTCACGCGCTAGAAAATTACTGCTTGCACCTCGCAACCATTCCACAACTTTTTGTTTGTGTTTAGCATAGGTCTTCAGTTAAAAATAATGATGGCGCTACAGCCCGTAGAGGGCCTAGGCCTTAGTTTCAACAGCAACCAATCGTGTTGCGTATTACAGTGGCGACCCCGAGCAACTAAGTTTGAAAAGTATATTTCCAGGTACTAATACAATAAAATGGGCGGCCTTACATAGAGGGCCAGGGCCTTGCTTCTAGGCAACCACTCGTGCTATGCGTGCTATTATTCTCTCACGAGTGGAATGAACTTACAATTGTATGCTGACTCCAAACGGCCAAGTTTGTCAGTGACTCGAAAAGGGTGGGCCGTGTAAATTATTTAAATTATTTTGTTTTGACCAAGGATCGAACCTAGAGGTCCGGGTTCAGGTGCACTGGAGTGTACGCACATACCCACAAAGCCACGCGCCACCATATTTGTCACAGTGACTGATAGTGTTTAATCGTTGAGCATTGCCAAAATGGTAGGGTAGTGCAAATTTTCCACTTTTCTCGTGCTATGATTCGATCGTAAGTGCCCAGGTTCAAGTGTGAAGAAGTCGACGAAGGCAGTTCCTCGCACACAGAACCACTGTAGTTGTGAACATTCATCGTTAATTTCGTCGTGATATCGGTCACCATTAGACATGGCTTCAGTTTGAACGTTTGGACATTCATTTGGATCTTTAGGAATAACACTCCATACTTGGATGGAGTCATCGAAAATTTAACCAATTGCTTTCATGACACCCTGTACTTTCAGAGCAACACAGAAATTAAAAGAAACCATAACTAACGACGGCTGAATTTATGAACTTAAGTTAACGATTCTTTAGAGCAAACAATCGACCCACACCCACTGGAATTCATCATCGCTTAAAGATCCCTGATTTATAATCTAGTAGCAATTAAAAAAAACCACTGCTATCCACATTGACACTTAGTAACCACGTTTGAAGAAAATGTACTAGACTCATCACATGAGTAAATTTATCTAACTCAGAAAAATAAAAACCAAAATGATTCGTGTTTCGCAGAAATAATCACAGGTATTCAGTTGCACATTGCTTACGTCTGCGAATCATTAGAAATTTCCCATTCAAATTGCGAAACATTCGAGTTAATTGCTTACTAAGCATTTGATAGTGAGTGGCCACACAACTAGCTAAATGGATTTCTTTTTACAATGTTTACCCAGAAGTTAGCATTCACTTAAAGATAGGACTGTTTCAAGTAAACAGGTAAACAATATCTATTCGCATTTCCATAGGAGTACACAAATGGTTGATACTTAATACACCGTTATTAACTAAAATGCAAAATTTTGAAAGAAAAATGTTCAAAGCAGCTTATTGTTAAACCATAAATCTTTATGCATCTCACAATCTGATGAACGGATCTTGCAGGAAGATAAGAGATAACAGATATTGGGTGCTGCATCCCAAATATTGGGGCAATAAAACTAATACGAAAGATAACGTCAGTCAGGTGAATTTATCACCTCAACAAATGTGTTTTTCATTCTAATATTTCCTTGGCTGTGATCTAGATTTGAAACGCGAATTTCGTTCACAAACAATGTTCTCGGCCGCTCAGATGATGCCAGACGTGGAATTTGAAATAATTGCGCAAAAAAATATCTGACCCGCGTTCGGTGCACTTCTAGAAGACCTTATCTAATTGAAGAAATTAGCACGAGTTCGTGTGTGATTTTTGGCACAGATAAAAAATAGTGTTTAACAAATGAAAACTGTTTAAACAAGATCACAAGGAGAATGAACAGAACAACAAGTACGGGTATTTTATGTACATTCAGTTCATGCAAACATCGTGCCAATGCTGTTGAATTTATTTTGCACAGCTGTTCAACATTGTTTAAACACTGGCTATTAAGTCACAAGCCAAGCCCACATGCTGCGCACTACCTGTTTACTTCAAGTGTGTACATAAATTAAGTGGTCTCAAGCCTCAACATAGCAATGAAATCTGTTACTTTGACATTATTATTTGCGTACAAATATGATGTGTTGAGGAGTGTTTTCGAATGGAGCCGACTCTTCATTAGCTGATGCGTCGACAGATGATTTATGACGGATTCTTGTCATGGCGAGTCGCTGCATGGATTACAAGCGTATGGAGTACGTTTTATTTCCCGGTAACTGCTGCCTGCTCATCATTCTTAGAACTTATTCCTTGCAAACATCCTGGAATTCATCATGAATTCCTTTTCATTATCACAGCAGACTGATAGTCTTATGGTCTACCTGACTTCGTTTCCTTGTCAATGACACTTCGGAACAATTCTTCTGGTTTCATTTTCTAGTCAACGACACCTTGGAGCACTGCTCTCATCTGCTTTGGACCGGTTTTTGGACAGAGAGGAGACTATAAATGGCGTGGATGTCGTTAAATCACATCTACTCATAAAATTCGCACATGCCAACAAAACGTTCTGACTCAACAGTTGGAAGTGTTCTTTGCTATGGTATCATCTATGGAACTCATTTCTTCGCAAAGCAAATTCCCAGCAATGATAGCAACAAAACAGCAAACGAATCAAGAGCAAAGTACCAATAGACTTTGGGTAGGTTAGGTAAGGGTGGCTGATGGCAGAAGGTAAGTCACACAGACCGCATTTGACTCAGGCCTGCGCAACAGAGGCCGTCCTCGAACGAGATGGCGCACACAAGTGGGGAACGTCCTCAACCAACTTGTTATGTACAACTGGAAGTAGCTGACAAAAGATCGTGTTAACTGGGGAAGTCGGTTGGACTATAGCACCAAACGAAGAAGGAGAAGAAGATAACTCCTAGCCACATATGATAATTTTGATGTTGGTCTGTAGCTTTCGGCAAGAACTTTGAATAACAAACAATAACTTCTTTAGCCTTACTCCTTTAACTAACTTTAGCAGGCATTCGTCTTACCTAATAATGAGCAATGAACTGAGTTTTGATAAAAAAAAAACATGCTTCGTTTCATATACAGAATATTTTGTCTAGATTTAATGCCCTTTGATAACTTACTTGAATACAACAATTAACGATTTCAACAGAAACTCAATAAAATTGTTCTGACAAAGGACGAGTGGTATGCTCGGTACAAGAAATGACACGCAATATCGACGTCTGTGGCAAACCAAGCAGGTAACTATAAAATATTTGGTCTTAGTCAGAATCAAGATCAACTTCTAAAATATATATCTCCGTGACGATATAAAATGTTTTACAACACTTAAACGCTCCATACACAAGGGCAGAGTTTAACCAAATACTGACTCATTTTTAGAAAGTCTAGAAAGCTGTCAGCAGTTCAGTCACCACATTGTCTCAAAGAAGTCGCAATTATATGCATAAATGTGCGCTTAATAATATACAAGAGAATCAGAGGTAATCCCTTGACGAAAAATCTTCTCCTGATCCGACAACGCTGCACCAAAACAAGCAATAATTCAACTAAGCAAAATATGGCAGAATAACATACCAATTAGAGTCAATAAAAATAGTGCCTCGTAGCACGAAAAAAGAATATTAAGACAGCTGGAGAGATTTATTGTTTATGTCCATCCCAGACTGTAGCGCCATCAAAGTCTCCCCAGTTGACACTGTCTTCAGCCAGCTGACTCCAATTACACAGGCCAGGTCGGCTGAGATCATTCTCCAATTGGATGCGCAATCGGTTTTGCGGGCGATTTCTATTGCGATGTCTCACTGGCGGGATGTAGAAAGTTATTCGCGTCGGAGTTCCATGCTCTCTTAAAGATGTTGTTATTTTAAGGGTTGAATGCGTGGCCGGCTTGCAGGACTCTTGTCGCTTTACAGTACATGATTGAATATTCTTCTCCAAACGTCAATAAAATAAACAGTACCAGAATGCATTCGTTCAAGTCTGTACTGAGGAAGACTCTGGCAGAACACTCAAAATGGTACTAAAATGATGTTCGAAGAAGGCTGTAAGCCTCTCTCGATTTGTGCAGCTGAAGCTACACAAAGACACCAAATACAGCAAGCCATAAAAAACAAGCTCTCGGTTTAATGAAACATATCTTAGATCTAAGTTGTCAATCATCCAAATTTGGGAAGAAATCATGAGGAAACAAATCTATTGTTGATGTTCTCTTAAGAGGACTGGTACGGACATCATAAATATGTCTTTGTTAAAACTTGACAGGCAAAAACCAAGATATGACACACCATCGCCATCCCATCGCTTTTTCGATCACCAAACTGCCAAATTCTGAACCCACAACTAAATGTACCCACGCACAAAAAAAAATTCCACATCATCTTCACTAGCAACTTTCACTCTCAACGGAAGCCTCAAGTTTGCGTCACAATTCCTCCAGAAATTCGGTCATGATTCACAAAATCTCCGTCAGCGTGCATGGATTTCAACGAAATCCCCTGCTGCAACAAAGAACACAAAGCATCCACATCTTGGCCACCGATGAGTAGGCAGGCATCTGAACAATATTTGTTCTTAATATTTCACGACACAGTCACATTTTTTTTATCTTAATCGTAATCACATAACTAGACACCTTCACCCGTCAAAAAAGTCACAAGCCACAGACCGCAACACCTCCTTGTCGTAACTAGAAAACCTATCAGTTTTTTCCATTTTTAAAAACGAATCACAGACTTAGAGAAATATCTATATGCAAATGCTTTTGTCAACACGCCGGTTAAAAAAATCACCCAGATTGGGCAGTTTCAAACAGCGATTCTTGTGCGACGAGGGGAAGTACGTATTTGGGGAAAAACCACAGAGCTAGCTGAATGGATAACCAGGAGCTGAACCAGTCCACGATCCGGTATCCATATATTCTATTTCATTCTTCACCGCCTACATTCGGCTTTACTTTGCATTGAATTCAAGCTTGACCCGATTCGTGCCTAGACTTCCAAACATCATGTCCCACAAACTATTCCTCCACTTACATATTGCCATCAGCACTGCAAAACTTTTGTATCCACCGCTCGTGGGAGTCGTCATTGTCGCGAATTTTCTACGATTTTCTTCTTCACGAAATCTGTAACCGCACTCTTTTCCGTATTTTCTTTGAGAAAATATGATAAAACAAGGTACACCGTAAGTTTGCTATTTATTTTTTATTTATTTAAATCACGATCACCACACTGGCACTTCCAAACACAACTCTCTCTCGTTTAGACTGTCTGGCCGTAGTACTCTTTAACACTGGTTTGACTAATTCACTGAAGGCGAGGCGACTGTGTGCCAAAGCCACACATCTGGTTGCTTTCTGTCTCCCCACCACAGCGCAGCACACAAAAGTGTGTTGTTTACTTCAAACTTAACCGCGCCGATTTATCAAGATATTATACTTTTGCTATTATCACCAGAATAAAAGGGGGCAATAGATATCCCCAGGTACACATGCACACGTCTGGTTTGTGTTTTGTAAAGCAGCCTTTGGCCTGATAGTGAGTTTAAGAGCCACAATAACCGGATTTCGCTCGGTGATAATGACTTTGACATAAAAATACACAGAAGCCAGCCAGCGAACAGTGTGTCAGAATGGGGGGGCAATTGTCTGCAAAATCTGATCATCCATCAATTAAGTCTATCCAAAGGTCGTAGCGAGCTTTGCAAAACAAAAATTCACATCTACTCGTGGACGGACGACGGACGGGCGTTTTCAAATTCAATCTATTCCAGTGGTTGACGTCTAGACTCAACAACGTGCACATGTGGGGAATCTCCTCCAGAGCCGGTGGCTCGATGATTTCGTCACGACGAGCTTGGGTTTCGGTGTAATTTGCGCGTCATTTAAATTAGAGATTTCTCTTAATTCCCTCTCTTCGTGCGAAATGAGTCACGGGCGCTGGCAAAGCGCAAAAAAGCACACACGTCACAATTTCCCAAATTTCGTCTGCAGCAGAAATGACATGAAAATCAAACGTGTGACCAAAAAGCGCGCAATAGAGTAGGTGTACGTTGTTGGGAATAATCACGTTGCCGCGATAAATTCACAAAGGTCCAGCATAGAGTGTGTGTGTGTGTGTTGTGTTCAGGGGAAACAGCGATTCGGTCGGAATCAAACTAGTTATGGAAATAATAATCACCTTGGTGAGAGGTGATATTTCCAGTGCGCTACTACGGTTCTTTCTAGGTGAGAACATTGACAGGGGCACGTTCGCCGCTAGACAAAGCCATTCGGTTCTATTTCAAAAGAAACACAAATATTTCTCAGACACTCGAGATGAGACTGCTTCAAAGGAAATCTATTTGCAGAGTTAGCAACAATTTAATTTCGCGTGTGACTCACACGACCGCCGGACAGTGTAAAGAAATAAAATGAAAAAAAGGGGCCTATCGCGCAGAAACTCCCTCCGCCCAGAAATCGTTGACTGGTAATTAGGAGGAGAAAGATTGACACGCATGATTTACTTTTCACAAGGTCTGCATGATGCCAATTTTAGAGACGTTGTTGTGGTAGGAACCTCATGCCGCGCCGACTACGTGCTAAGTGCAACTTAAGAGTGAGAAACCGAAGCTGTTCTCAGTCAGACGGTGTTTGTATTTGCTAACTAGATCACATTTGTTGGATTTTCACAAGATCATAGAGGGGATGGGTAAATTAAGAGCCCATTAATAATAAGTGATGTACAGTGAAGCACGGTGGAGGGAGTGTCATGGTATGGGATTACATCACATGGTGGCACGTTGGACTACCTCTAAAAATCATTGGGATGATAAAGAAAGAAGCTTATTGTTGCCTTTTGCAGAGTCATCATTTTGTAGATAGAAGCGCCTATTCCGAATTAGAAGTTATATTTCAACAAAATAGCGACTCAAAGCAAACGTCCAAAATAATAGCATTTTTTTATGGTTTGCGTCAATGGATGTGGAATCTTCTTTAAGATACTGGTAGCCCGTGTCACCAGCATGAACGATTCCCGGGATATTATTCTCCATTGTCCTCGCGCCTACGTCCTAAACCGCACCACTGCACACATCAACCACTTTCCCCGCGGAACTGACGTTAGGTGTTAAGCCCCGTTCATATGTGCGGCGAACTGCGAACGCGAACTTTCAGAAACAACCTTTTTCCAGCAAATATAAGCAAAAAGTTAAACTTCTTGGTATGCAAAAAGATTGCAACTGAATTATCGAGTTTGTTCATGGAAAAAAATCCCAATAAAAGTTAGTTTAAGTATCCTAATTATTGATTTAAAAGTTTTTCTCTGCGAATCAATCATTCTCTCTGCGAACTTTCAAACTCAATTCGTGATACACAAACGCAATCCAAAGACGAAAACGCGATCCCCAAACTCACGAACGAAAAATTCGCAGTGAAGTATCAGTTTGCACCCGCAGTTCTCTGCGAATGAAAAACCTCCATATCCTCAATGTTTGCGAAGTTCACGATTCGCGGTGACTTCATATGAATGAGCCTTAACTTCGCGGGGCTTGTTAGAGTACTTTTACATGACTCCAGGTTAGTTCGTGTAAAAGGGGCCTTAGCAATTATGCTCTATTCTGTAAGGCCACCTCTTGGGCTCTTCTTAGAGTTTCAGCGCTTCGTAGTGCTATCTGCACGTTAGCAATAAAAGAGCAGACCTCTGTCTAATCGCTCTCAGATCTCGTCGGCAAGTTTGCTCTGTCTTCGCCGAAGCGTGTGCAGTAGAACACTGCATGCTCCGCGGCATCATTCACGTCTGGACATTCGGGGCACATAGGTGAATTATCGTGTCCGAACCTGTGGAGGTATTCCCGAAAGCCACCATGCTCCGACAGAAACTATGTAAGATGGAAATTAAAATTCCCTATTATCCTTTGTGTCCATGATTCAATGGTGAGCCTATCAGTCACCTGCGCTTTGCGGAGCCATCCCAACTGGTTCATCCACAGAGTCAACGATGCCGCTCTTTCCTCCGTCTTTACTCTTCTTGCCTCCAGACGATTCAGGGGCAGCCGAAGGTACTCCCTGCGGTCCTCGGTTGCGAGTATGTCAATGGGAATCGTTCTGGCTAGAGTACATGCTGCATCGCCAGAGATGGTTCGGAAGCCGCTGATGGCTCTGATTGCACAGAGACTGTACTGCGCCGACAACTTCCTCCTGCACTCAGTAATTGCTAGTGCAACAGCCCATATCGGGGCGGCGTACAGCAGAACTGAGCGGACCACTCTGGACAACGGGATTCTACGAGCGTATCCAGGACTGTCAATACTCGGGAGCATTCGGGAGAGTGTCACCTGCATCGTCGATTGCGTACTCAATGTGGGGTTTGAAGCTGAATCTATTGTCGATCATGACACCGAAATACTTAAGTGATTCCTTTGATCTAATTATCTGATTTCCGATCCGGAAGTTTGCGTACTCCACCTTCTTGCGGCTGGTTATTAAGAGAGCCTCAGTCTTGTGGGCAGCTAGTTTCAGACCGGCAGACTCCAACCAAGCCTTTATTTTCTCAATCGCCTTGTCAGTAGCACTCTCCACCTCGTGGATGTGCTTGGCAACTTTGACCACTGCGATATCATCAGCGAAGCCTATTACTTTCGCACCATCTGGTAGCGACTGACGTAGAATCCCGTCATACATTATATTCTATAGGAGAGGTTCAAGGACAGATCCTTGTGGGAACCCTGAGGAAACGTTTTAGTACTTAGCGCCCTCATCAGAGCGTCCTGTTCCTGAGGTCTGGTTCCCTCCATTCTGGCCAGTGCTCTCCTAATAGATGACCGGTTCGGCGAGTTGAATGTGTTTTTGACATCAAGCGTCACCACTGCGCCATCCTTCCTTCCTTCCCCATCTCCATCTTTCCCAGGGTATGGCTTCATCTGCTGTATCTACTACCGCCTTTATGGCATCGACGGAAGAACGCGATTTTCTGAAGCCGTATTGGTGTTCTGACAGGGCTCCGTTATGTTCAGATACCGCACATAGCCTACCGTAAATGATACGCTCTAGAATCTTTCGTAGCATATTGGGCGATATGATGATGGTTCTCCATATTTCCCTTTGGGAGCAGCACCAGGTGTTGCAGTTTCCATGGTGTCGGGAACACCCTCTCCCCAGACATCTTTGCATTGCCGTTATGAAAATGTCTGGTCTCGACTTCACTGCTGCCTTAACTGCCCTATTCGGGATGCCATCCGGCCCAGGTGCTTTGCTATCACCAATCTTCTTACATGCTTCTAACAGCTAAGCTGGTGTTATTGCAGGGATGTTCTGCATGGTTCTCTCCCTCTTGATGGAAACGCTAGTAGTTGGTGTGTGGGGGCATAGGTGCTCTACTATGCATTCTTGGGCCGGATAGTTGTGGTGACATGCTGCCTTTGATCTTGGCCTGCCGAAGGAACTACGGAGTAGGTGCAGTGACCTATGTTCTGACCCAAAGGCACGATCATAATCCAAATGAGTCCATCGTGAATGTCGGGTAGAGCAATACTGATCAACTCCAACCAACCTGGAAGAAGTTTGACAGCAAGTACAGCTGTAATTGCAGAGCACTTGAAGTGAATTTACATATAGGGAAATTCGTGGAGAATGAGTTACAAAACTTCTTCTTTCTTTGTTTGGCGCTACAGTCCAAACGATCATTCCAGACAGAACGATCTTTCGTCAGCTACTTCCGCAGTTGCGCATAACATGTTGGTTGAGGTCCTTTTCCACTTGTATGCGCCATCTCGTGCGAGGACGACCTCTGTTGCGCTGTCCCAATGGCTCGGTATCGAACACTCATCGGGCCGGAGATGTGGTGTTCATTCGCTCTACATGACCTAGCCATCTTAGGCGTTGGATCCGAAAACGCTTGACTAGGTGCATGTCGCTGTACAGTCCGTACAGTTCGTGGATGAATATTCTCCTCTGCGCCAACAACGCAAACAGGACCAAAGATCGTACGCAGAACTTTTCTCTCAAAACAACCAAAAGCTTTTTCATCCGCTTCCAATGGCGTATATGCCTTTGCGCCATAGAGCAGGACTGGGATAATCAGAGTTTTATTTAAAGTCAACTTGGTGTTTCGAGAGATGCCTCTGTTACTCAATTGCCTCTTGAGCACAAAGAAGCAGCGGTTGGTAAGAATTATTCTGGATTTGATCCCGGGACTGATCTTATTCGTCCAGTTTATACCGATGCCGAGGTAGATGAAGTGGTTGACCACCTCGAAGTTATAGCGGCCAATTTCGACGCTCTGTCCAAGACTTCGATGTTGGTGTTCTTTCTTGAGGAGAGCATATGCTTTGTTTGGCTTCATTAAATTAATAATATATTATGGGTGGCGCTTGAGCCTTTAGGGGCCAGGCCCTAGCTTCTCAGCAACCACTCGTGTTGTGCGTGCTATTGTTCTTTCACGAATGGAAGAGCCTACAGTTTAATGCCGAATCTGAACGGCTTTGTTTCATTCAATTAATTTTCATATAATGCTCACCTTATTATTTTTAGTCATATGCAGAACTTTGCAAAAGCATTTACTCATTTGTGCACCCTACTGTATGTAAATGTAGTAAAATCAGTTGATAAATTTGAGAAACTGATCAGCGACAAAAAACCAAGATTTGATCTGGCTGATGTTAGGTGTACAGTAAGTACTAACGAATATCTACATCTACAGTAAAACAAATCCCTCAACTTTGGTGACAGCATTTTTTGATTTAACATGCAGTCATCTTATATTATCAGCATAAAATTTCTAGTAGTGTTCGGGAAAAGAAAAGATAAAATTAATGGTTTCCACAAAAATGGCGAATTCATTCACAACACAATTATAAACATAAAATCAAAGCCGTGTGAACATTTTACAGCACGGTGTCAATCAAATGGAATTTTAGAGATTAACCTTTCCCCCAAGTGAATATTCCGCAAGTGATGTACATGAGTAGATAAAATAAGTTTTTGTTATGATTTATGTGAATGTTCACGTTTGGAAGCCTACGACAGCAATTTGTTTGGTAACTGTTGCAGACGCGCTGTGAATATGCATAGTCCTTAGTTGTGGTGTAATAAAATAAATTATACATAAGCTATTTTTAGTTTTTTTGCGATTCTTACGTACTTATTAGGCGATCATGAAGGGTTCGAGCCTGAGCTATTATCGTTGACGTCCCTAAGCACGCTGCACTCAGTCATAAAAACGAAGTTGTCTTGTGTCTGCGATCTCTTGGTTTTAATGCCGGAACTTCAGTCTTCATCTCCTTTCGAACCAGGAACCTCGGTTTCGAAAACCCTCTTTGCTCGAGCGTTGTTTTCCATGATGTGACCGAGCCAGTGTGGTCGACTATGCGATCGATTTTTGCCCTCCGGATTACATGGACCCTCTGGTACAGATCTCCTCCATTCGCCTTCTCTGCAGGGAAGACGGTATATCCGACGTAGAATTTTTTCTGTCTCCTAGAACCAGCTCTGCCGCTTAACTTAGTGTCCAGCTTTCGTCTCCATAATGTAGAACTGGTAGGATGAGCGTTTTGTGGAACATGATTTTTTACCTTCGAATCAGAGGTTTCTAGTTGTTTTGACAAGCCGAAGTAGAATTGGTTGGCAAGTCCACTAAGATACCATTCGTAGAGTTCATGTTTGGCCCGGTAGACAAACTCATTCACTGCCTCAAAATTTGATTGTGATGTGATTGGCATATATGGTGTGTGAGAAGATCGTTTCTTGCTTGACAGAATATAAAGAGTAATTCATCGTGAGGTTTGATTACCAATGTTCTTTTGACAGATCACGCGAGTTACGTTCCCACACTTCACAAGAAGTTTGAAGGCAATCACTTAATACCTCAGTCAAGCTGTCCAGACCTGAAGTCATCAAACTTACACCGATCGCGACTCAGTCTTGTCGTGGAAATACACTCTGTCTGAAACACCTGTTTAAGCAATTTCTGCGAATTGCAGTTTGTCTGAACGAAAGTAAAGACAGTTGACAAGTTTTTCTTCAAGCATTGAACGGGTGGTCCATGGCGTTGTGGGGATGTGCGGCGACCCCAACCACGAAGTCGTAGGTTCGATTCCTGCTCTGTGCGACAGAAACAATTTTCACGCCTCACCTTTTTCGAGTCACTGACAATGCTTAAAGAGTATTCCTGTCTAGAAAAAGCTTCTCAAACTTCGCCATTGGACACAAAACTGCGGGTCCCTTTCACTCGTGAGAGTGACAATAGCACGCACAGCACGAGTGGTTGCTAAGAAGCTAGGCCCTGTAGCGCCACCCATATTACTTCGTTGATTTCGTCATAAATGAATATAACGAAATAAAGTAATTCCTAAGATTTTACTTGTGTTTTTTTTTTATTATCTGATTGGTTTCCAAAGAATACCAATTCTGTTTAATCGCGTGAGCGTTCTGTGAGAAATGAGAAAATTTGTGTGCGATTTGATGAACTGCCGGTGCGCATAAACGACCAACAGAAACCACTATTGCCAATTACCATACAATTTTCAATAGCTTAGCTTTATATAATAATCAACGTGGCATATTTTACGTGAGGGTCTCGGTCAAAATGCAACGTTTGCCAGAATTGAAGCCAGACGACTTGAATTTGCGTCAGATTTTCAATAAATGGGCTCTGGAAAATACGGTGTTTTATCGTGAAATTTTGTTGTGTGATGAAGCTCATTTCTGGCTCAATGTATATCGTAGAGCACCAAGCGCTACCATTACATCCGAGAAAAATAAACGTATGGTGTGGTTTATTAGCTGGTGGAATCATTAGTCCATATTTCTTCTCAAAAATGAGTCAAATCGGAATGCTAACTTCAATGGTAACGACTATCACGCCCCGTTAACGGACTATGTGCTTCCTGAAATTCAAGCACATGGTCTCAATGAGCTCTAGTTTCAACAAGACGGTACGATCCATACTTAACTCGCTCCAATTCCCAAACGGGACAAAGACACGTCCAAGAATTGATCCTACTCGAACGTAGTTCTGTGGATAAATTCCTGGAGAAGTGAGGCCAGCGGGCCTTATTGTAATTATAAGGCTGCCTCTGAACATGCATATGACTCCAGTTCTTCCACCTCGTTCGAGAGCTAAATAGCCACGAAGAGTCCGCAGTAATCACTTTCTTACTCAACCGCACTCAAACAGTTCGATGTGCGTCTTTCTATGTCTAGTATCGTCAGTCATTTATCAATCACCAGCAGGTCTAGATAGGACCCGCATCTGCGATACGATGGCATATCGGTTGCAAGCAAATCAAGCTTGAACTCTTCAACCATTTATGCAGTTCGGTTCTTGTAGTGTTATGCACCGTATCTATATAATTGGAGTTCAAATCCCATCTATTTGAGTAGTTCTCCTCCGAGGTCAGTCGAAGGTTTGTGAATAGAGTACCGAGCTCTGAAATTGAGGGGTTCGTTGTCAGAGGCGGAGGAGGCGACAAAACACAACCGCTTTCCGCCTTGGAGAGAGAGACGTGCGAAACTCGTTCTTACCATTCGTATTTAGTGACAGCAATTTTCGCGAAATTTGTAGCAAATTTTTTATTATGATTGTACTACGAATGAATTCACGGTCTTTTGTCGGTATTATTCGGTGCCTTAGAGTATTTTTACACGAGCTTATTTCGACAGCAAGCAAGAGAGGTGAGACATAGGAAAAGCTTCACCTCTCTTGCCTAAAAGATGGAAAAGCTTGCTGTCTGATTTAGCTCGTGTAAAAGTACTCTAAACGAAACCATCTTATGATGGCGCGTTGGAATGTCGTGACTTCTGCTTGTTCCTTTCCGGATAGCTTTTCAAAGGGGTGTATGTGTAATATGTGTTTGATTAAGACCACGGGATACCATATTTGAGGTAGTAAAGGAGTTTGTCTACCTCGGGGCAAACGTCAACTCCACCAGTGGAGATCCGACGTTGAACCACCCTAGGCAACCGATGTTACTTTGGACTGTCGAAACAACTGGGATCAAAAATCCGAACTCGAAGGACCAAAATCATGCTCTACAAGACTCTTATTTTGCCAGTCCTGCTTTATGCAGCTGAAAGCGGGACGTTAAGCAAAGTTGCAGAACTGATTCTTGATGCCGTCAAAAGAAAAATTCTACGTCAGATATTTTGGTCCCCTCTGCGAGGAAGACGAATGGAGAGACACAACCGCGAACTCTACGAACTGTACCAGGATGTGGATGTAGTGCGGAAGGCAAAAATCGGTCGACTACACTGGCTCGGCCACACCGAGTGCATGGACACCAATGCTCCAACTAAGAGGACATCGAATCCGAGCCTTCTGGTTCGAGAAGAAGAGGAAGACCAGACTTCCGGTATAGATCAAGTCATCGCGGATGTAGGACAGCTTGGTGTTTTCATGGGTCGCCGGCTTGACAAGTAAGTAAGTAAGATACCACATGGTACATTTTAATTTTTATAATACGTTGGCATTTATTGAATAATTTAATATACATTAATTTAAAGTTATTATAATCAAATCTAAAATGTTTTAATGCATCCATGATGAAGTTACGTTTTTGAGTGATGTTGTTTTATTTTCTTTTAAATACAAACACTGAAAGTAATATACATTGAAACATGTAAATTAGTTTTGGGGAAATCATTGAAAATAATTCCTTTGTTTAGTTGCTTTACTGTTTCGTTAATTTCGAAAAGAATTAAATATCTTTGTGTATCTATTCTTTTGATTCGGTACCTGTAACTTTTCTTTTGTTTTTAAAACGTCACTTTTCTACACACGTACTGTATATATATTCATTTTGTTTTATTTCGATTCCTTTTCTTTGTTGTATATATAACTTTTTATTTATATATATTATATATGTATATAACCATCGGCATAACATCGAAACTGTAACACTATTCAACTGTAATTAAACGTCTCCATAATTTATTCATCAGTAATACACATAATTCTCTGGTGTATGGCAGCGATTTAATTTGTTTAAATGTTCTCTTTGCTTGGGCTTTGCGCGCAACACATCATGTATACACAGGTTTAATGTACACATACCATTCATATCTGTATAGTTTGTCGGTAGATTTGTTATTTTATATTTTTGTTGTCTTTTAACAGGTTCATTAATCATGTAGTCGAGGTTCTTCAATATTTATATTTTTTTTTTATTTTTTTTATAGTTTTATAATCGTTTATTTATATATATATATTAAATACAGTTCTTAAACTTTATTTTAAATAATAATACTAAGAAATAGTTTGAGTGACACATGAAACGTATATTACGTATTTATATAAATGTATACATATATAAAAATAAACTTTAAAAAATATATATATACGACCTATATAAGTGGAGGAAAAGTTGTGCAACTATATATTAATACTGGACCTGGAAGTGAGTCCTTAATACAAGAAACCAATGTTAAGAATAATTTAATGCGATTATAATCATAATTTATATGCTTTCAGACATTACCAAAAAAGAAGCGTTACAAAACGATGACGAGAACGTACATATATTTAAGGACACTGTATTTTACAGAGTTTTCGAATTAAAGTTAATTCCTAAAAACCACACTATGCACATAGGAAAAGGAATTTTGATTTACCGTATATATATTTTTGTTCTCATTAAAAAATGTATGCGTCACCCATTCGGATGGGTCTTATTAATCGGGCAACATGTGAACGAAACTGACCGGAAACATACCACGCCGACTGGGATTGCCCTCGATTACACCTTCCATCCAGTTCTCGTCGTCCGTTCGCTCGTTAAGGACAATCAAAATTTCACCTTCTTTGAACTCCAATTCATCGTCGTTGTCGGCAACGCAATCGTATAAAGCCCGACATCGTCGATGACCATTCTGTGAAGGAAACAAATATATGAAGTAGGAATCACAGACACAGTAATTTCGTTGGCTTTGATTAATAACAGTCTTCTAACTGAAGATAGTCACCACATGTGATTGACTCATATTCGCTTGAAGATTTAAGGAGATCCACTCATTGCAAGAAAAAAAAGAATACTTACATAATTATTGTATTGTTTTACCCTTTGGTGATTATCTGGTGATGCATTTAATCTATCGTTATCTATTGAAGAGACATTTGAATCTTTCGAATGGTCAAGACCTCCAGAAGAGTCCATTTCTGTTATCCACGGCTCATATTCCGGATAGGTTGATTGATTAAGTAACTGCGGAAACAAATAAACAAACAAAAAATCATTAAAATACAACCGATAGCCATCAAAACACATACAATGTATGTATAAACAAAAAACAAACAACGACAAAGAAATGTTTAATAGTTCACACATTGAATTCCCAAAAAACACGATGTGATGTGAAGCAACTAATATTAAGAGTTATTGATTGTCTCAATTCTTTCCCAATGGCTTGTTCAATTAGTTTTGCAGATGAAGCAACAACAACAGAAAAAAAACACTCAGTTTGCTATTTCGTTAAATATATTGACTGTCACACAAATTTTGATTTTTTTCATTTTTTTCAAAATAAATACCGTTTCTTCGCTAGGACTGGATATTTTCTTTATCTTATCAAATTTACGCTGCAAAAAACAAATATGTAACACATTTACTAGGCTCTGCGTATGCACTCAAAATGTTATTCAAAAGTGGATGTATGATCTACAGCGTCCTTCGGCTATAGTTTACACTACAGTAAGAAGTTTTGAACTGATTTCTTGGGGGTTATACAATGCAGATGGAAAATGGTGAATGGAATGTGATCTTGGGTTGAAGAAAAACTACGTGATGACGAATGAAGTTTAAGAACAATTTGACAGACGGGAATGACGTTTATCTTATTTCTTGTGAGATTTGCGGGCTGAAGTCAAACAAGGGCATCCTTCTCTCACACTACGGTCTCCCAATGGATTAAAATGTATCACAGTAAACCAAAAAACAACTCTTCAAGTAGTATCATCTGACTACGACAGAAAACCTAGCTGGAAACTAAACCAATCGGCGGTAGCTATGTACACATGTAGAATAAGGGGGTCCTCTGCCCCAAATTAGGACTGAAAAGGAGAATGATACACTGAGTGTATGCAGCAGTTATCAGACCAATCCTGACAAAACAAGGCAACATACCTCGTGTGGTACACAGCATTGAGACTCAAAGAAAATCTGAAAAAGATAAGCAGCACCCAAGGCTCTGCGTCTATCTACATCAAGGGAGCATTTCGATTACACATCGACATCGAAACAGTGCTCCAGATGAACAGACATTTAAGGAGAGACACGGGGTGGCCCGTGACGTCGTGGGTATGTGGGTCGACCCCAAACTCGAAGTCGTAGGTTCGATTCCTGCTCTGTGCGATGAAACCTCTTTCGAGTCACTGACAATGCTCAAAGAGTATTTCTCTTTCTAGAAGAAGCTTCTCAAACCGTTCGGAGTCGGCATTAAACTGTAGGTCCCTTCCACTCGTGAGAGAACAATAGCACGCACAACACGAGTGGTTGCTGCGAACCTAGGCCCTGGCCCTCTACGGGCTGTAGCGCCACCCATATTATTATTATTCCAGCTACCAAGACATCAATTAGATTTGAGAATGTGTAGCCTCTGGAGTAGCAATACTAAAAAATGTACGAATTTCGAAGCATACTGATTATCGCACACTTTTAAGTTTTCGAATCTGTGTACAAAATAGATAGGAAGGACTGGTCGTAGGATATTGTTAGAAAATCTGCGAATTGGACGAAGGCAACGGCGTCGGAGTAGCTGGGATCTCATGATGCGATCTCAGATCTCCTCTCTGTCCCTTCGACTGCCCCATGACTGAAGTGTATTAGGGGCAAAACTTAAAGCTATCCAAGGGACTACCGGCTTACTGTCATTGAATCCGATTGACGTGTTTTCTATCGGTATATAAATAGACAGTCAGACGTCCATGAAGGTTCTGGACACAGAATAAATTAAATTGATGATGGTAAAACTTTGCCGCCAAGATATCAGTTAGATGCAAGCAGGTAATGAATGACCCAATGCGATGTCCTGAACCCCTTAATTCAAGTAATAAGTACCAAGTTACCAAGTTACTAAGAGATTCCATCAATATCACCAAAAGATGAATGGAATAAGACACTTAAGGCCCATTCATATGAGGTAGCTACGAACTGCGAGCTTCGCAAACTCTGACAACTCATTCATAAGTAGTTTTCTCATTCGCAGAAAACTACGGGTGGAAACTGCAACTTTAATCCGAATTTATTGGTTGTGGTGTTTGTGGATTGTGTTTGCCTGTTTTTGTATTGCCAACACAGCCCAGAGAAAAACTGTTAAATCATTAATTAGGTTAAACTGACTTTCATTGGAATTTTTGTCGAAGTATAAACTCGATAATTCAGTTACAATCCTTTTGCATACCAAGAAATATAACTTATTGTCCATATTTGCTGGAAAAGGGTTATTTCTAAAAGTTCGCTTTCGCAATTCGTTGCTCACATGAATGGGCCTTTACAGGACTTTGATGTAAATAATAATAATAATAATATGGGTAGCGCTACAGCCCGTAGGGGGTCGGCCTTAGCTTCTCAGCAACAACTAGTGTTGTGCGTGCTATTGTTCTCTCACGAGTGGAAGGGATCTACAGTTTTATGCCGAATCTGAAAGGCTTTGTTTGAGAAGCTTTCTCTACACAGGAAATACTGTCAGTGACTCGAAAGAGGTTTCATCGCGGTCCGACGCACATACCCACAACGCCACGGGCCACCACCTTTGATGTAAATATGGCCTTTAATTTATCAAAAAAAGACAAGTAGACCACTAAGCTTGAACGGGATATAATCAGTTAGGTCGTAGGGCTTACATCGTATCCTGAGTTTATACACAAGAACAGATCCTCTACAAGGACTTCTGTTTGGAGGAGGTGCAGCTATCAGAAAGAAATAGAAACCACAGGATAGTCTGCACCAGTCTCGTCCTAACTACTTATGCAGCAGCCAAAATGGAAAAAATCACACATCAAGATTATAGCAAAATTCATCATGAAACAAGCTGTTTTTAATCCGGTAGACAATCTCTGAAGAGACCACTTAAATACCAGCAGGTGTTTCCTAAGTGTCAGCTGGTTCCCATGGCTAACAAGGAATCGGTGTGTCAACCACCGGTTAGAGGTTGCAAACAGGATCTAAGGGCCGTTTGCTGATACTACTTTTAAATCTGCATCATAGCCAAGTAGCACTTAAACGCACTTTAGCTAGACTTCTCTATTAGCATCTTTCTAGAAATAACCTGACTTTTTTCGGTTGAAATCTTATTCGACACACACTATTACTCGTCCTCCTGTGTCTGTTTTTGTTTAGGTAACTGTCACGTTTTTCCAAATTACCAGTTGCAGCTTTCCAATGAAGCTAAAACCGTGAACCTCTTTCTTTGAATCTAATTTCAGCTAGCTAACGTTTTGAATACTTTGAAATTGACTGCATTTTTTCTCCCTTTGACCCACTGTACGTATACACAGCACAAACGGCAACAAACTGGGCGAATAGGAACATATAGGGGCGGGTTTAACAAGAACAAATAAGCTTTCCGTGAACACCCGTGACGTGTACCCAGTTTATCTCCAATTGTCATATGATCATTTTACGCATTCAATCCAATCAAAGCCGTGGATCGACACCCCACGATCTACCACTCTAGACCCATAATTTCGAAATTTTTCAGCGTTGAGCAATGCTCTCCCAACCAAGCAATATTCGGCCTACAAATGCATGTATAGCTGATGAATTGACAAACAAAATTTAACGACTCGCACGATGTTTCAAGAATTGTGTTTACCTTTAGTCAATCGACAACGCATTTCTCCTCCCACCTGATCTTTATTTTATTACCTATTTTAGTCAATAACTTAATTCGAACTCTGTAAAAGCCCTATACAAATCGCTGGAAGCTGATGGTCTAACAATTGAACATCAATGAAAATGCTGATGGACCTTCAAGTCCAAAAATTAGTTGAAAAAACAAATGTGTTCTCTAAGTAAAACAAAAAATTATACCTTTCTGGGAGGTGCGACTGGTCCCTCGTCCATTGAGCTGATGCTCTCATTTGATTGTCCATTTGAGATTTCCCTCTCTGCAAAATGCAAGAAACCTACACTCCATGAACACATCCCTCACTTCCAAAAGCGCGCAGCGTGAACTTACCTGGCGGTGGTCCGGGTGGCGGAATTTTCGGCCTTGAAAGCGATTTATCCACGTGCTTCAATTGGGGAATCTCTCCAGTTGGTGGGAGAACTAACTTCGCACCGGCAAGGTGGAAATTTCTATTCAACGACTCGCCGCTGGGTGAACGTTTGTGACCGAAAGTCGGCATTTGTATGAGACTTCCACTGCTTCCCCCGATGTTGTCATGCAACCCGGCTGCTTTGTCATATTTTGTTTGTGACGACTGCACTATGTGTGGATCAAATCTCTCATAAGACTTGTTATCACAATGAAAACCTGTGCTCCGGGCACTATCAACGCTCCGCAAGTGCGGTAGAGTGCTGTACACAACGTCCGACTGATTTTTATGATTTACCGAGCGTACGTCGTTGTTTTCAAAGTTTTGGGAATGTCTAGGTGCATGAGGTAAGGTACCGTAGAATGAGTTCGATGCTGGCGGCGGGGCGGGTGCTGTTCTCTTCTTCAGCGAGTTCATGTTAGCTAAGTACAAAACACATTCATTTATTTGCTTTTTGCTGATGATAATGTCAAGACAAACAAAACTTACCGGTTGAAGTGGATTTCCTCGTTCCTTGTACAAGCCCACGAGTGCTACTTGACGTTGAACTTGGACTAGAGGCACCACCGCCACCACCACCGCCTCCACCACCGCCAAGATACTGACCAATGGGAATGTGTTGTTTTGGGCTTGTACCCGCCTGATTAAAAGCTGCCGCTGTGGGTAGTTGAAACTGTCGATTCGGACAATTCGATATTGGACTAGAACCACTCTGAATTGAATCACATGTTGAGGAACGTGAACGTAATATGGGTGATTCGCCTCCAGCGAAACTTGGTGGACGTGAACGTGACTTCTGAAGCGGGTTTTTACACATTTTTATCATCTGTACGCATCGAACAACTTGATCTAGGTATACTCACCCGTTCGTCAATAACCGTGTCATCGTCTGAGAAGTCTGTTGAACCGTCATCGTTTGGTAGATTCCAATCTGTGTTTATATGGTCAAAAGCACTCTTTTCTCTTCTTATGGCACATTCAATCTGCAAATGGACGTGTGTAAATATTTGCGCAAGATTACCAGTTATGTCATGTATTAACTCACCAAATCTTGGCACGCATTGTGTCCCATTTCTTTGGCAATATCTAGAGGAGTTTTGTTTTGAGAATTTTTCAACTCATAGTCGGCCCCGGAACGCAGCAGTAGCTTCATGCATTCCCGACGGTCGTGCAGAGCACACAGGTGCAGGGCTGTGTTCTTGCCTGTCACCTCATTGATGTCCGGGGGATTGGTTTGCTTATTTAAGCCCTTTGGTGGCATATTCTGTATGAGGAAATCTACAATGTGTAAGGTTGAGCCCATTTCGCGGAGAATAGCTAAGTGCAACGCTGTCTCCCCGTCGTCTGAGGACGGTAGGCAACATGTCAAGTCAGCTCCCTCAGCCCACACCTGGAGCAGTTGACTCATGTCAGCATTGACAATTGCCTGCTCGAGATCGCAACGAAGATCATTGTCATCGGCGCACGTTCGCATAACGTATCGTTTGGCAACGTACTTGGCACGGATGAAATCATATCTCTGTTCCCTATTAAAAAAAAGAAGAAAATGAGTGTTTTAATCACACCAGTGGAATGTGGATGTCATCATTACATGCTACTGTCCGGAGGCAGTTTGCCTTTGCCAAGCGTTGCTTCCATGATCTCGTTAAGTGTATTGTTGCCCATTGCGCGGGCAATCAGCAAATTCGCTGTCGTAAGGTTATCTAAGGTTAAGCTCTGTATTCGTGAATGATGCACACCCAGGTCTCGATGAACACCGGAACACTGAATGCACACTAAGACGCCAAAGTTCAAGCTTATCCACGTGACATCGTTCCGGGAACCACAATCACAGCATTGGTCGTTTCCTGGTAGGTTTTGGACGTATCTTAAACGAGAAACGGAGTGTCACGTGCGATTAAAGGAGCATGAGAAGTGCGCATTGAATGTTACCTTATTACAGTCTTTTGTAACTCAACTAAACTAGGACTCATTTGTGGGTTTGCATGCTGGAATGCTTTCGTTAATGCTTTCTCCTTACAGTTAACTAACACAGCCATCCATGCCTTTTGATCAGCTTCATCCTCAGCTTGAAAATGATATGGACGATTATCTGAAAGGAGCAAAACACATGATCGCCAGGAAATCAGAAAGCAGGTGCATTGGCTCACACTTACAGCTGATTAGATCGAAACCCCTCTTATCATCGGGCACAGGCTTAATTTGACAAGTCAACAAATTAACCCGTGTCGGTGCTTTAGTTTCGTCCGCATGACAAATGTCCAAGAAACCGTCCGCTGTAACCCGGCATCGACGCTTTTGCCATACTCTCCGCACTTTTCCTTCGCTCTTCTTGAGCAAATGCCCAGAACGTGTGATACCATGATGTTTATCGCCCTGTAACTGATGGAGGGAATAACCAGTTCCTTTGTCCGTTGTAACATTCTCGACCCGTTCAAAGTCTGGCGTGCTGCGAAGCAGTGTTCGCAGATCCAACAGACTGCGTTTGTCTTCGTCTTGCTTCTGCTTTATGCTTTGGAGTTTCTCACTCAAATCGGCGATGTAGGTGCCGAAGTGATCAATGGTTTGCAAGCCGTCCTTGAAGTAGCTGGCAAAAGAAACGAAAACGACAATCAAAACATATATCACCTTACAACGCGCGCGCACACACACATGTGCACACTTGTGCCTCGTTAATGAATTCTAAAAGAATTCAACTTACTTATTCAGCGCATGGTAGTACTCGATAAAATGCTGCAACAACTCGATGCCAGTCTTTGTTTTGATTTCCTTATACTTTAGCAGATACTATGAACGAAAGAGAGAAGGAAAAAAAAGATATGTTTTGTGTTTTTGTGTACCTTCCCTTTGTTTGTCAACAAGTGGAGCTGTAGTGTGTCATTTACCTCGCACGTTTGGAGCTGGTATATTCGTCGTTCCTTTTCCATCTCTTCGGCAACGGCGGCAGCGTCGATTTCAGTGCGCAGCAAGCCAGCCTCCTTGGCTTGAGCCTTTTTTTCCTTTTCAATCTTTATGAACTTTGCTTCGTAATCTTTTGCTGCTTTGTCGAAGGGTCGCTTCATTTCGCCCTTTACGCCGCGCAACTCTGTCTTGAGCATCGTATCAACGGGAAACATAACGATGTTGCTTATGTTTTTCATCTAAAATTTGAGACGCGATGTAATGGTTGGGCTTTTGTGTGGTATTCGCACGTAATTTTACATACCAAGGTTTTCATGAGAGCACTGAGTTCCTTCGTCACGACGGAGAATTTCAAAAATGCTGCGCCGATGTCGGGCTCTTCCTCGTCGATCACCTTACTCCCGAGCCTTTCGAGGGCTCGCACCAGGAACATTTCATTATCAACATGAGCTGTGAATAGAAAATACAGTAAGAGTTATGCGCTAGTGAAGGATTTAGTTTCTACTCACTATTGCCGGAATTGTGAATGGCCTTGACAGCCTTTTTAAGTTTGGTTAGTCCCTCCCTGTCGATTTCAAGACGCTAAAAGAAAAAGAAGATTGTAATTAGTTGTCACTTAAGCAAACTGCAGATGGACAAAAATCAAAGTCCTATGTGCAATAAATTCACTAGAAACATAGCCTTTGGAAATGTTGTCTGCTTCTGTTTGTCCAGTCTACTTGGGCTTAACCTCGTGAGTGGGAAGACACAAATCATGCCTTACAAAACTTTAATCTAGTCGACCATGCTTTACCTTGCCATGGGGTAGACGACGATATTAGCAATAAATAGTAATGATTATAGAATACATTCTAGTTTGTGAAGGGGAAAAAGACCAATCAAAAACGGCCATATCAGACATCTAGACACAAAAAAAACTCACGCGGTGTGACTTCGTCGACTTATTACTTAAGAAGTTCATGCAAGACTGGTAGACCAACATTACACGATTTTATAGAAGTTCTTTCGGCTGCTGGCGTAAGGGAGGACGACAGTGATTTATTTGATCGAACGCAGATAGCCGTTAATGAGACCATAGCTGTCACTGAAATAAAAGCCTCTATAATGGGTATGACTGCAAAGGAGGCCGTGGGGTTGTGACCCTACTTCTACGCACTTGAACTTCGGCGTCTACATTCGAAACCCAATAAGGCAAAACCAGTTTTGAAGGCTTCACATCTTCCAAATCACTGACTACGCTCAAAGAGTGTAACTGTATAGAAAAAGCTTCTCAAGTTGGCCGTTCGGAGTCGCCACAAAATTTAAAATACCTTCCTTATAAAAGCTGAAGAGGCAATAAGGTAATGATATCAAGGATTAAAATCATTTTTACAAGAACATAAATCATTCCAGTTCTGCTCTACGTTCCAGAATCCATTCCTTCAATACCAAAGTTTTACGTGCAATCTTTGCTCCTGTTTGCATTGTGTACCTAATCAAAGGACACGATTCAATCACTAACTGCTGTACAACAACATTAAACGCGTCTGTGCTGCCAAGGCGCCGATGATAATTTTTTGTGCACTTATAATTCATCCATATACGTACTGACGCCCGCACATAATATAGCGCACCCAAGTGGATAAGGACAAAAATCTAATGAGTGTGCAGCCAGAGAGCGTGTCAGCCAGAAATTCTTATTGGTTGAGGACTAATTAGAACCCCGCACACAGTCTCCAATTTTACGAATCTAGCGGAAACCTATTTATTGAAAAATCAAAGTCGTCCGAATGCTGAGAGTTCTGTATCAAACGACAGGTAAAGCCTCAGGCCTCAGCGCTTTGTAAAAATATTCAGGAATCGGTTTCTACTGTGACATCACAAACAGCAAAAGAATAACAGTTGCATTCGGTGAGTCAAAATCAACGTTTGCTTAAGAAATGATAAGGAAAGCTGTCCTCTATCCTTTTCATTTTCTTGCTGACATCTGCATTCTCTTTTTACACATAGGATGCTGTAGTAATTATCGTTTTGCTCGAAAACCTTTGGTTTATTCTTTAGTTTCTTTAAAGTCTGAATTTACTTGGGCTTTAAAAAAATGTCACCAAATGGTGTAATCGGGAAATATGGTTTAATGTGGAAAATGTTCTTCCGACGTTGTCTATAAGAATTCAGTGTCAGTTTTTTCTCCAATCTGCATACTCTATACAACCTTTTTTAAGAGACTTGACTACTAGTCGTGCTTGATGAAGCTTAAATTTCTACAAGACGCGTCAATTTTTGCTAGTTTGTTGTGAAGAGTAATAACTTCAAACTTGTAACATTATGAGAAGGGTCATCATCAAACCTACAGCGATGCTCAAAAAAGTTACATTTTTTTGTTTTTTCTTTTCGTAGTTCAGGTAATTTTTATTTTGGTATACTTTATTTCAGTACATCAATTCCGTTTAAAAACTACATTTGCTACCCTCTTCTTTTTGTTTTCTGTTGTTGTGCAATGTTTTTTTTTATCCTGGTAAGCTTTAAACTTTAAATCGCAGAGGAACATACATACGGCCTCGGACAAAACAAGATAGGCCACATAGTTGAAACGAACATTCTTAGAGTATTTTAATTGTATCAACTGATAGAGACTAGTGACCCTCATTTTGTAAACTTCATTAAACAAAACACCGAAGCAAACATAACATAGTTTGTTACAAAAAAGTATAATATAACCTTAAGCATACAAAGGATTCTTAAACAAAAAAAATATCAACGCGACAAAACTAAAGTATCCCCTAAGTATTAAATCAATACACAATTTTTTTAGGAAAGTTAAGGAAATCGTACAGATTAACTAATATTTGGTTGAGAACCCTTTCGCTTTTATCACAGCCGTGCACCTTTTTGGCATAGGCAGAATTGGGTTGTTTTTTGAACGCCAATCTATGCATCTTCCACTGCCTTATAGATCCAGTCCAATTTGTTGCAACCACAGAATGGGATGTTCAGCCGCTGCCCAGCACGAGATCCAACAGAATTGTATACATAGATGACCAGATAACTAAGCGAGAAATGTAATTCTTCATAGAACCAATTAGAGCATTGTATGAAGTTCAATACTGGTGACGCTACATCCCGTCGAGCGCCAGGTCCTAGCTTCTCAGCAACCACTCGTGCTTGCTATTTTGCTCTCACGACTGGAAGAGATCTACCGATTTGTGGCGATACCGACATGCTATCTTTGAGGAGTTGTTACTAGATACATAGTATTTTTTGTCGTACCGAGTATTGTACAGAAAAATAGGTTCAAACGCGTAGAGTTCGACGATAAATCGACAAAGCCACGGGCCCCAGTACTCATGATGTTTGGCCAAACTCAAAAAAATATCTAAAGCGAAAAACAATCTTTCTGTAACATGTTGGTTGGATGTTTGCTCGTGGTTTACAAACCTCGTAAACTTGAAATCCGAACAACGATACACCGCCGACACTATTAGTTTCGTATTCATGCTTCGTACACATGCTTACTGGAAAACAGCGGGAAACTAAAGCGATAGCACATAAAACCGGAAGAAACACCCTCTTACACTTAATTCCTCTGCCTTTCGATAAACATGATATCTTCTCTCTCAAAATACTGAACAATTAGAATTGGGTCCTGTGCGCAATCATTAAAAAATATATGTACATCAAATGTCAGCACGATTGCCACCGTTAATGTCATATTTTTGACGAACCACTTTTCATATTGATTGAGCCTCTTTTGCATCTCATTTCCCATTTCCCATTCTGTCCATAATCATGCTCATTAGTTTTATCAATTGAATTTTAAAATAAATCTGCTGATTGGATTATTACGTCGAGGTTGTTTTGTTGAACTGAACGATTCAGTTGTCTACTTCGTCCATGCACATTACACAGCATTAAAATTGTGCCAGAAACTTATTCTGTTCTAAGTGCTAGGTGACCACGTCGGTCTGTTGTCTGTCCTTCGAAAAGAAAGTCACCTGGAACACATCCAATTTAAATGTCACACACACCTTTGTCCGCCCATGAAACAAGATTCTCACAAAAAAAGTTTTTTTTTTTTAAAACTTCCCTCTGCGAATGCAACACCAAAGCTGATAACATATCAAAATGCAATTTAATTACTTATTAATAACTTCCCATCCGCTGCACAGCATTCCACAGCAGCGATACAATGTAAATTGCTTTTGTTAACTACACATGTGTGCACAAGCATGCACTTCATTGAACGAGAGGAAGCCTCAATCATGACATCAACTGGGTAACTGCCTGATTCAGCCGTGCGCGGTTATTGTTGTGGCAAACTGATATCTGAGGCAATTACAAACAAAGAAAATGCAGTTCAACCTCTATCAAGACATTGAGCCCCAGCCTGGCAGAGTAAATGCCCTCAAAACTTGTAATTCCACACAGAAACACACGACATCGTCGATGACAACGACGACGATGACAACGCCGACGACTACACCAGTGCCACCAGTGCGATAGCGTGGAGGGAGTGTGAGGGTAAGAACCTTTTTTTTGTGTTTACCAATTCGGTGTTGATAACACACATACACACCGGGGGTGGAGGTACAGAACAGAACAAACAAAATACTCCACCTCTGATTCATCCCGAGAGGCGGTGGCCGTCGGCCACTTTGTTTAAGCTCGTTGATATTCACTTTTTTTGCACACAGTCCCTGGTCAGCTCACTTCTCCCCTGCTTAGACCACAGTCGGAAACCCCACTCGGGTGAGTTATACAAATATTTACGCGATTCGCAATTCGTGAAATTCGTTTCATTCCATTCGCTGCTGCAACTCTCGCCTAAGCACCATATATAGATGCACTCCTGGCCGCAATAAAGAAGATCGTAAAGCCAAATACAAACGCAAGTAATGGTCGCTCGAGCCTCGAGTTGAATAGGCTCAGAGGAGTAAAGTGCCCACTTCAGCTTTGAATGCAAAAATTCGTATTCCACTCGAAAGGAATTGATGATGTGACATAACCACAACATTTCTCATAGGGTTCCATCCCGCGGCAAGTGCTGCCATATTTGTGTATTTGCTTAAGCAGCCACAGCACCAGACGCAAGAGGCCCATGAATAATTATTCTAATCAATTGAGTATCGCTTGCTGTGTATCCACACTGCTTAGTGAATGACATAATTTCCAAATGCAATTTGTTGTTTGTCCGGCAGTCAGACACAAGGTCGACTTTACTCGGATTTCCACTGCACAGCGATAAAGAATTGAACCGAGGTTCATTGCGTTGAATGGCGAACTTGTTGATATAGTAGTCGGGGGAAAAAACGACAACTGTGCTGCGCTGTGCTATCGGGAGAGTTTTTATTTTCCTTCTCCATTTTTTTAAATAAAGCACTTGACTGAGCGGATGTGGATATGGGGTTGGACTTACTGGGCTCCCACAGTAAAGATTAGGTATTTTTAGAAAATACTTTATTTTATATCAACTCGCATATCGGAGTATAACGGGTGAAGAAAGAAGTGGACAATTTCCTTGAGAAGGCATTACCTGTTGAAAAACAAAACTACCTCCACCTAGAAGTATTTGTTGCCGAGTAAGTAAAACTAAGTTAGATAAAACTAAGCGAATATTTGTTCTGGCAAGGGTGTGGTTTTATTTCAATCAGTCGAGCAAACAGCAGTGACTAACTAGTGTCGCGACTGTCCACAGTCCAAAAGTCATCCACGAGCAATGTCATGTTCCATTGACATGCTATGCATGAGCAACGTCGATTTGAAAAAGTACAGAATTGACACATCTTTTTAGTCATTAATTTATTGCGATTCGGAACTTGAGAAAGAATTCAGAATTCCGCCACAATTCGCACCCGAAGAGCCATTAAGGAGAGAACATGTAACCGACCACACCTCAAAAGAAACCGTTGAAGTGATGAAAAATGTTCACGGCATATTCGCTTGAGAAAGAGGTTTTTGATAAGAAACACATTTTTATAAATTAAATCAGAGGGCAATGCAAGAGGTGTAATTTAAAATCAAAAAATGGGCTTGGTTGTGTTAGGTTAGAGTGACTGACTGGCAACCCGTTGTGTTACCACGCTTTGCGATAAGGAAGACTGACATTAATGCTACTTAGTACGACTGGGTTGTTGAATAATACATACATGAAGGCGCAGCAGTTACAGACAAATTGCAAAACACTTTATGCATCATTCCCGTCTCCGCAGTTTCTGCAGAAGTCGTTGTAGGACAGGCATAAACTTGAGGCTTGAGTACCAATCGCCATTGATGACACCTAAAAGAGAACTGAAATTCGGCCATGTGCTGAATTGGCATCCACGATTTGTGTGAACAACAGTTTCAAGCTTTTGTAGATATCTAGCGATTGAGACATCTATGACAGATCTGCAACCGGAATCAGTATCAAACTATGCGGCGACAGTCCACTTCGCAATTTTCTGCAATGTCGAAGTCTCCGGTAATGTCAGGTTAGGTTAGGTTAGTGGGCTGCCAGCGAAATTGTCAGCACACTTAGATCATATTGTGAGTACTATCACTTCTCGACAAAGCACCAGTGATAACGTCGCTAATTTGATCCCAACGGCAAATGGTGACTGGACCAGATTTGAAAAACAGATAAAAGCGTATCAAATTTACTTTCAATTTCACTTAACAACCAAATGCGTCATCCAGCGGTCAACCGATGAGATGCCACACCCACAAAAGTTTAAGGCCCTGAGTATTTGGCCTTAAACTACTCAGTCAAATACTCAGTCATTTATTTGAGGGATAGGCGGCATTTCACGGCATTCACATGGTGGCCCGTGGCGTTATGGGTATGTGCGTCGACCCCAACCTCGACGTCGTAGATTCGATTCCTGCTCTGTGCGACAAAAACAATTTTCACGACCCCACCTCTTTCGAGTTACTGACAATGTTCAAAGAGTATTTCCTGTCTAGAGAAAGCTTCTCAAACAAAGCCGTTCGGATTCGGCATAAAACTAACTCGAAAGAGGTGGGGTCGTGAAAATTGTTTTTGTCGCACAGAGCAGGAATCGAATCTACGACGTCGAGGTTGGGGTCGACGCACATACCCACAACGCCACTGCCACCACCTAATCCTAATCTTTGCCGGAGAAATAGTGAATCAAAAGACTAAGTTGTACTTAAATACTGATAGTGTAAAATCGCGAAGAAATGCATGAAAACAAATTCAGCAGGACGAATTTAAAAATTATAGTATGCAGTGGGAATTGATAAAGATGATGAGGAAGTGACAGAAGTTTAAGAAAATGGAGTGTACTGTCATGTCATCTTCAGAATTGAAACTTCTAATATCATCGACGGACTTTCATTTTGTAAGTATTTCCGACGGACAGGTACGGTTTTCAGTATTCATGTGAAAATACATTTTTAAGAAATAGTTCGATTGCATCCATCAATCAACTAATTTCAACATTAAAGTTTTACATGGCTGGGACCTGCAGATGTTGAGTTTGGAGAATCGTATGTTTTGCATTAATTTTAAATCAACATACAAAATTACCAAAGACTATGTAAATTGCAAGTGCCCAGAAACATTTCATTCAAGTAGCTTCATTCCCAGCTGTGATTGGCGCCATCTATGGAGCCCATACTAAAATGCAGATGGAGAAGCAATGAAGAGGAGCTTAAGTTGAACTTAAGGTTTAAGTGCTACTTGGCAATGATGCATATTTTGATGATGAATTTTGCACGAAAGCAACATTCAGACACAACCAAATCAGCATGAATTCGATATTCAATTAGAAGCAACAACTGCTGTCGTTTATTGGGCACAGATTGCAATTAAATCTCTGCATTTTCTACAGGTACTGTTGTCGTTGAAGGATGTTTGGGTGGCGCTACAGCCCGTAGAGGGCCAGGGCCTAGTTTCTCAGCAGCCACTCGTGTTGTGCGTGCAAGTTTGAGTAGCTTATTTCAGACAGGAATTACTCTTTGAGCATTGTCAATGACTCAAAAAAGGTGGAGTCGTGAAAACTATTTTTGTAGCAGAGACCAGGGATCGAACCGAAGATGCCTAGGTTGGGATCGACACACATACCCACAACGCCACGGACTACCACTGCCTTGAAGGCTTAGGTATTGGAACACCGATGCGTTGTGACGTCTTTATTAAACGATGCTCAAGTAAGCTAGCAAATTATAACCCTTCTCTTCAACAATGTACCTCCCAAAATCCGATACGATTCCGAACCAGTGGAACAACGTAATATCGTTGGCGAACACAAGCGGTGAAGGACCTTAACCAACTCAACGTGTGAAAATTGGAAGCAGTTGGCTAAAGATCGTGGCAGATGAAGAGGCTTGCTGGATGAGACCTAGCTTCATCCCGGTCTGTAGCGCCGTTAGAAGACGAACCAACTTTAACCACTTTATCCCATTAAAGCTGGTTTTAGACGCTTAGTTAAATTTAGAGACTGAAATTTCATCAGCACCACACGAACATGGAATGCTCTTTTCACCCCAATATTTCCCAAAGTCTACAATCCGCAGATATTAAAGATCTTTGTTTACTGATACGACCCCTCCTTTGCGTCGTCTTTACCTTCGACCATTCCGTGTGTTGACAAGGGGTAGTTCAGAGTATTAGTTAACACTTGTGGGACGCAAATTAAATAAAGAAAATGTTCATGCAACTGAACTGCAGCTCTCCGTACAAAAAAAGCTTGCAAAGGTTGCCATGAATGCAAAAAGAAGCAATTGAAATTAATCTTCTACTCTGTATACAGAGCTGGTATACGATAAGCAGTCTTGCAACTGCTAACAATCTCCCTGTGCAACGAATGATGGAAAGGACTAAAAAAGAGAACTTTGGATATCTTTAATTCAACCCACAGAGATAAATAAGAAACTCTCTCCAGCCTTGGGCGGCCACTTACAAAGTGCTCCAATACATTTAATCAATCCCTACCCCTATGGCGATACATATTTCATTAATGTTTAATGCATTCTATTTTCATCCGCAGCAAAAATGCCCACGGTCTGTGTGTTCCTTTAATTGAATAAAAAATATTCTGACCTTCCTGACACGAATGCGAGAAGCCTCATAAAGTCCCCAGAAAGAGTGGCCCTTGAAGACAATCAACTAACATGCCACTTAATCTAAACGTTATTCTTCTCGCTGCCACTTAATGGCTATTTGATAAGATGTGCTCAGACCAAAAGAATCTCCTTTCCTCTTGCGGGCATCACAAATGCCTATACCGTCACATCCCTTAGACACACGAACACACACGCCGACAGATTCGCTAGTCTCGCGCACAACACGACAAGCAAGCAAAATCTGAACACAAAATACTCTCTTCTTGAAGGCAAGCCTCAGAAAGTGGGTGAACGGGGGGGGGGGGTGCCGGGAAACAGTGTCGTTCGGAGCACCAACAACAGCACAATCGCATCGATAAATTGAATTAGAATTTTTTTTGCTTCGGCGAACACCCCGCCAAAGGTCATCCCTCATCGTGTCTCCGGTCTCCGAGTGTTAATTTGAACTATTTCCAGGCATTCTAACAAGTCATCAGTGGGGTGTGAGTCGGCAATTACGAGAGTATGCTTCAAATGAGCGCGCCCCATCAAAATCGGAAGAAACAAGCCATTTAAACGAGCGGCTACACATGCGACATGGCATTATTAGGTGGGTGGGTGTTTTTCGCAATTTGTTGCTTGAAAACAATACAAAAATAAAAACATTCCCGGGCTTAGGGGCCGGGGTTGAAGCAGCCATTTGATGCGCATTCACACTGCACCTTGCTGTGTTTATCTACACGTACATGTACGTAAACAGCGTACACAGAGCTTGCTTGATTGCATATCTGTTCTTGACGCGAAGACTTGCGTCACACGTTTGTAATGACCTTACGTAAAACAGGCACGGTGCCGGTTGCCGTTGCCGTGCACCTTCGACGAAATTTCATGTCATCGATGCCGCGCGCAGTTGTCGTCAAAATCTGACGTGCATGAAATTGTGATTGAAGAACAAAAATAGTTCTCGGTATCGTGCCTGAGAGTTTCCAAGGTGAAATCAATTTTTTTTCTTCGTTTCTCTTTTTAGTCTTGCATTTGATAGAACGCGAACGCGAGACGAGTGTGCCACAGCTGGCGATTGTTTTAACGAACAGACATCGCCTGCAGCAGAGGGGTGTCCGAAGTCCGAAGCGAGCACATTTTTTTGCCGCCACTCAACAACGAAAGTGTATTTACATCTTTCCCTCGTTGAGGCTCTCCGAGGGATTATTAGTACTTTATGAGTTTTATCGTGGAGCAGAATATTTTATGTTTTCCTTCTTTTTCATTTTTTCTGTGGCTCTGCTTGATAAGATTACACTTGAGGGTTAATCTTTGTTGATTATCAGCTTTCAATTGACTGCACGTTAGGTTAAGTGTTCATAAACAAACGTATACTTGAACGTGAGCCAAGAAAACTAATTCGATTTGCTTGGAATGTTCAACTTTATTAGATAAGTTTGGGCAACGTTTCGGACGCCGCGCAGAGGTGGAAGGAAAATCGCGTCATTCCAAAGAAATTTTGAAGTTATTTTCTGACTTAGGTGGCGACGTACGATCTGAAGAATCAGAGTAATAAAAATGATCTTTTGTGTGTTGTGAATGAGATTTCTGTAGCTAAATTGATGGAATTTAAATTCCAAAAGAAATATGCTTCGAGGTCAAAGAATTTCGACGAATGCATCTTAAATGAAGTTGAGAGGAGAGTTCGGTGAACATTTTAATTTACGTTGGGCCGCCTAGATCGTGCGATTTAACGCCTTTAAACTATTTTTGTAGGGCTATGTTAAAGCTCATGTCTATACAGACAAGACCGCTTCAATTGACGCATTGGAAGACAACATTGAAGCATTTATTCCTGAGATACCGGCCGAAATGTTGGACAAGTATGCCAAAATTGGACTAAGCGGATGGACCATTTGAGGCGCAGTCAAGTTCAACATTTGCATGATTTAATCTTCAAACATTAAATTATATGGACCGTACTATCGATTCAAATAAAGATTTCATGCATTTTTCTAAATTTTATGTGTTTTTTTAAACTTTCCTATAGCTTTTAAAATTCGAAAAGTTGTCAAATTAGTAAGTCCCTGACGTAAATTGACAGGCTCTATCGCAACGACCCGTTCAGGTGCTAGATCTTTGGCAAACTTTGCTAAGCATTTTGTCGAGTTTGAGAGTATTTTACGTAGGACGAACGTAAAACGTATTAAAACGTTTACGTATTTTACCTTCGGCCCGTGCTGTGTCTTGACCCCGGACAATTAAGGGTATTAATAACCCCTTGAACGCGCAAATTATGAAAAAAAATGTGTGTGCCCGTTTTATCGCATTTGGCATGATTTTTCGCCAGATTTCCGTTGATAACTGTTCTCATTCCTGTCAAATATTCTCTCTCAGGGCTGCGATTGTCTTAAGCTTGTTGGCATAAACCCGAAACTTCAAATAGCCCCAAAGAAAATAAGTCTGCTGGGGTTAAACCGAGCGATCGTACTTGAATATATCCATTGTGGCTCGTGCACGTCTTGTTGAAACCACATGTTCACTTAGACGCGCTGATCCAATTTCGCCAGTAACAAGTCGTTTATCATAATCCTATTGAAGATGACGTTCTAAAAAAAACCGACCTAATAACTCCCGCGATCAATCATGAACATTCAACATTCAACGTTGATGATTGATCGCGGACCGAACTGTTGATCTTTGTGAAAAACTCAAATTTTTCAAAACTCGCTCCAACTAGAACAAATACTTCCACGAGTAGACACCCAATGTTGCCAATAATTTAAACTGAAAAATAAAATTTAAAAAATGTTCTAAAATCAGCAAAACGAATTGAGTAGCTGTTCCTATAACATTGGGCTCGGGCTCAGACTTACCATATTACTTCACTACTACTTCAAAATGTAAAGCCCGGGGACAGTCCAAAAGCTGGAAATGAAACCTGTATTTGATTGTTGATATTTATGGGTTCAATTCCAGACAGGTGCAACTTGTTGCCATGACATAATACGGTTTTATGTCATTCTACAAAAGCGTAATAGAACCATATAGCCCATGTCATAACACGCATAATACATAATCAGCACCTCCAGCAAAAGTCGGTTTAATACTATAAGACCCCTCCACTGTTAAAAACAGCGCACACAACATGGGTGAAAGCCGCTGAAGACAACCTCAGGTCCCCGTGTTGTATTAATCTACAGACGGGACGATCTGACTAAGCCTTAGCCCACAGCGCTTTTACCTGCTTTAAAACAAGTTACAACAACTAGACCTTATATATTTATACATGTATATGGTATATGCAATCACAAACTGTAGAATCTATGAACCCGTGAAAGTTTCCTTCCTGATAACAAAACCTAAAAAAGAAAAAAAAAACGTTCTGGCTGCACGACGGTGATGGAGTGGATAAATCCTCTTAAGGATTTATTGGTATCAATCGATAATGTATTTCCATTTGAAGTGCTGTTAGGAGGACAGATTCGATTTTGAAGGAAATTTAATAAGTTTTCCATGCCGTACCACAGAATGTGCGTGTCAGTGCTTTGTCGGTTCCTTTCTAACTCGAGGAGACCGAATTTAGGAGTTTTCAAGGTTGCGTTTGTCTCCTCATTGCGTTCGATAATGGATTTTTCCTGGGGTGAAATTGGGTTCGATTATGAAAGACATAGTTCCAATAATGGATTCACGCGCAGTTGATTGTATGAATAATGCATAGATAAAATATTAGTATGGAGAAGGACGCTGCGCAAAATGAACATCAATAGAAGTGGGTATAGTTCGGAAATATTTGTTCGCCTAAACTGGGTAGGTAACATTGAACACATGAATACCAATGTACCACCGAATAGTATTTAATTATCTGCATGGTTGAAGAATTCAAACGTCCACGGTAAAGTTCAAGAGATCATGAGTGCATACGAACTGAAGGCAGGGTTACTTTAGACCACAACCTCATGAGTACCTATCGTGAGAATAAATAACAAAAGTCTGTCTAATAAAGACGGTTGGCTTTCGATAGTTCATATCGGTCTTCGGCAATATGTGAAAATGATGCGACTTTATTTTTCAACTACTTTTTAAGAATTGGTGTAGAGTCGTAAGTCCGCAGAACATATGTATGTCCACATGATTGGATTGATAACTGTCTAGAAAAGGCTTCTTAAACTTGGCCCTTCGGAGACGGTATAAAACTGCAAATCCCTTACACTCGTGGGAGAACAGTAGCACGCACATGTTGGGAGTGGTAGCTGAGAAGTTAGGCCGTTAGTTAGCGCCACCCAAATACACAAAGGACCGGTTTCGATAGGCCATATTAGGGCCAAAAGGAATCTGACGAAATCGAAAGTGTATGCAAAATTTGCAATTGGTAGATGACGTGAAATAACGCCGAACGATATAAGACAGTGCTGTTAAAACGCGGATTGAAATAAAACCGAAACCCAAAATCAGTCATTTTAAATACTTACAGTCTATAAAATCAAATTTGGCCTTATTTGGATTTGGAAGCGGAGCGGTATCTAGTATATACATGTATTATGTTAGTACTCCACTGATTTCCTTCTAATTTTAACCTTAAGAACTTTCATAATTTGCAGCCTCGAATCTCGTATCACCGCCAATACTCAAGGAGTATACCTGACTAGCAAAGGCTTCCAAATCTTATGGAGCATAAAAGGGATTCCTCTAGTGAGCAATACACGAGTTGTTGCTGCGGAAGCTGCCCTCAAGACCATATCAGTCTGTAGTGCCATTCAGTCTGATAATTTAATTTCAATGAAATACCAGTTCTTCTCTAAATAAATTGATGCATTAAGTAATTTCCTTAATGATAATAAAAATGAAATAATAAAGAATCAAGTCTTTAACTCATCTTAGTCAGCCTGAATTCCTGTCTCCCTAGTAATGGACATACACTAGATGGCGAACTTCAGGGGCAGTTAGTCCCTTAAAGCATTCTCACGAATTTGCTCTTGTCGAAATAAAATATGGTTTTTATTACACCCCGTTCTGGAGTTGACCCTGGCGAGATGTTGTGCGTAGCCAGCAGGCGACGCACTCGGGTACTACGCCCTGGAGATTCGGTTTATGGCATTTAATTCCCTTCGCTCAAGCACTCAAGTTGTTTTTTTAATCATCTAGGAGAACGTAGAATGGGGAGCTATTGTAAACTGTCGGCTTAAAATGTGGTGACATTCTCCTCCGAGGAAAACATTGGATTAGAGTGAGTAATAAAAAAATTCTTCCGCTATGAGTCTATGGACCGCCGCAGCAGAGAGGGTTGTGGTGTGCCATAAGTAAGAGGAGGCAACTGTGTGTGCGTAACTCGAGATAACTAGGAAAAGATTGTGCTATTTGGAGAGGTGGGTTGGTGTAGTGGAGCGCCAAGCAAACAAGAGTAAGAAGAATAGAATGTTCAACGAAATGTCACTAAGATTCTACTGTAAGTAGAAAGTCCACATCAATGTCCTTAAATGCATCGAATTTTCTAAACCTGAAAAATTATGAAACCTAAAATAACAAAATTTCGTGCTCTTCAACAGATTAAAACATATACTCCCTTTTCCGGTTAGATTAAGTTCTTTCTTAGTCACCCCAAACCAAAATATGAATAAGATAGCGACGACTAAGATAAGAGCGTGTATCACTATAAAGAATGTTTACGATAAGATTCCAGTGGAAAGTGTATAGTTCGGAAGAAGACTATGTGCTGCATTAGATCATATAATATCTCTTTCTAGTTGGTTGTGTAGTATATAATATTAACTTCGGTAAAATGCCAAGTGACATGCTTAGTGTTTGGTGGAAATTAAGTCAATGGTGGGCGGACTGTGCGTGAATGAAGGTATTAAGGGATGAGCTGTTAATTGAGAAAGAAGAAATTTATTGATCGATATAGATACATTATTTCCAATTGCTTTCTTGAGATATTTGGAGTGTAGTCTGGCTTGGAAAAAGGGTTACTCCTAAATATAGACATTTGGGCAAGATCGTCTCAAAGAGCAGCCAAAATGCCGCAGCATCAAAATACTTCATCTACAGAAGCGGTTTTTAAGCGCAATATGCTGCTATAATTCAGTTCGTCGTATTAATTGCCTGAGTCAACCACAGAATTGAGTCTAAAGTCCCTCAGGGCTAATACTCTGAATTCTCTTCATGAATTTCTAGTTTTTGAAAGACTATAATTCTTTGATTATCCCAAAGCGTATTCTAACAGATGTGGCTTAAGGATGTCTCCTCCCATGTCCGCAGGGAGTGTCGGAAATGGTTCCTTGAACTGATTCCCATCCATATTTTACGGTTGTTGTAGTCAGAATCAGCACACACGGACTGAGAGCCATCTAATGGTTTTTTTTCCACCATAGGTTTTTTTCACCATTTTGACAGTGAGTGCTGTTTCCCGTTGGAAATCTTGACAGAAGTCAGTGTCATACCTCCGCGAAACGAAATGAGTTGCCTTACGATTGAACAATGTTGGGAAACTAGCGCTGTTACAAGATTAGTGCAGTCTATCCGAAACAGTGAATTTTTGAAGCACCAAACGCGACTGCTGTACAGTTTTTGCAAAAAGTTCATGAGACTGTTTTGATAGAGGAACATCACTCATTATCCCCGTCGCCATACGATACGCACATGGGAGATGGCGCGGATTGTGGAGTGGTGGCATCATTGGACCATTCTTCAAAAATAAGGCAGGGAACAACCTTTCGCTACAGTTACAGTGGGTGGTGGCGGGCGTTACAGAGTCAGGATAACTGACTTCTTTTTACTGAAATTGAAGGCATGGATTTGGACGATCTCTGGTTCATGCAAGTTCATCATAGCACCCAGCCCATGATGTTGTCGATCTTTTGCGCACGATATTCTCAAACATGCTTGTTGGCGATATCAATTGACCGCCTCGGACCTGCGATTTGATCTCTTCGGTATTTGTGAAGAACCGTAAACGAAGGGAAACGATTAATTTTGTATTTGAGGCGAAAGCTGCGAAAGTTCTTTTTTAGAACTGAATGAATGAAGTATGGTTATCATTGTTTGTCCAAAACGAGAGGCAGCATGATTTTTTGTTGCTGTAGTGAAGATAACATCTGAATGCAATCTGGAGTGAATAAAAGTACATAACGAAGACACACCCTACTATCAAAAAGCACGATTGTCACGATTGCCAGGATTTCCCTGTGTCGACCACATTAACACCATGCGGAGCATCATCGAGCAGTGTTTTGAGTATCGATCACCATTCTGCTAATCATGCAGAATTTGTCTGGAGTGCCTTGCGCAGGGAGGCAATCCTGTCAAATGAATAACAGCTTTCAAAGCTAAGTATGATGAATCCCTATGCAAAGTCTTACACAGAGGAAGACTGTCAAAGGAAACCGTAGTCCAAAGTGAGATTCGGCAAGGCCGCATAGTTTCACCGGTATTGTTTTTATTGATGATTGGCGATGTGATGAACGCGGCGAGGCGTCTCTTACATCTGAACTCAAACGCATTGATCACACCGACGATGTGTACCTTCTGGCTCAGAAAAATGAATGCCAAAGCACGCAAATGTGGAAAGGCAAGCAGACGTCACTGGGCTGAAAATTAATTCGGCCATCGGCTTCGTGGCAAGCCTCTATTGCGTTGTCCCACTGATTCGGATTCGAAGACTTTTCGAGCTGGAGCATTGTTCTCCATGCGATCTATATGGCATAGCCGTCTTAGACGTTGAACCCATAGAAGGCTGGCCAGACTCATGGCCATACAGTTTGTGGTTGAATCTTCTTTACAGAACCAAACATTAAAAATTCAGACAGCAGATTCATATTTCGGTTAATCAGACAGCAGATTCATATTTCGGTTAATCGGACTGAACAGTACAATACACCGAATAAAATTCTATTGCTTTCGTAAGTTTAGCGCAGAATACTGTTCAAATTTTCAGGTGCAGTCCGATAATTGATATATGTACATAGTAGACGCACTGCCAGTGCAGCTGCAAGCGCTCTTGAGAGCACCTCAAAAGCACACATGGTGATTAGTTAAATGAATGAGCCGATTGAAATATTTGCACGAATTCATGATTATTTAACTTTCAATAATCCACATCGGTTTTGCCAGTCTTTAAAGAACTTGATTCCTGAATTTTAAACTGCCACTATACAGTCGATAGAAACCGTTCGGTCGTGTCCAGCATTTTAACGAGTCCACGAATTCGGTTCATTTATTACCATAAATTCATCTGCTGACTGCTCTCATTTGCAGACATAAACAGTCGCGAGAATGAGGTAAAATATTCGCTTGACAAATTGGATTAATGTTAAGTGGCAGAATAGCCGACAAGCAAGACGTCAACAAAGACGTAGCAAATGTCACACGTAAAAAAAAAACGCAACACAAAACAAATACCTCATTAGACGCGAAAAGTCATTATCGGGAATACTTCCGGTTTGACTGCATTGCAATGCGACCATATACAATTTGTAAATCTGTCTACTATTTCAACACACACGTATTCATACATACGTACGTCTCCAATTAACAATCCAACGTCTAAACAAAGCAACAACAGCCAATGAATAATAAAGTCGCGATTCGCAGTAAAGAACGATTCAAATGGTCATCGCGCTTCGCGTTGATTTATAAATTCATTTCCAATGATGAGTCGAACGTACATAGAACGTCCAGCTGGCAGAGACACATTTGGAGGTAGGTGTTTCTTTTTTGCCTCTTCTTTCGTTACTTCCTATTTGGAATTCAATTTAGGCGTGCACACCGAAAAGAAAAGGTTAAACTTTGTTGACAAACATTTGCCTACTCATCCATAGCGAGGGCATTGTCGGCAGTAATTGTCTTTTTCCGCACTGGCGCCAAGATAACGTCATATTTTTCATTCAGTTACCATTTCGAATTAAGTCAATTACACAGATTACTCTTCATTCTACTTGGCATCGATCAATTTGAGCTTTCCTCACTCACGTTAGCGTTTTGTACGTATTTTTAGAATCAACATACTTGAGGTTTGTTTAATTATCATCCTCAAACCAGCGAAACGGCGAAAAGAAGATATTTCTTGTCAGAGATCATACGAGCACATGTACACTTTATGGGCGTTTTTTTATGTTTCCTCAGGTCTATGCGTGTGTATGGATACAAAGACCAAACAAAATGCGGTCAGTGTTAATATTAGATGGGATCCGGAGAACTTTTAATAGTTACCAAGACACATCGTTTGATGTTAAGCTTGTGGAGGTTAACGCTTCTCCAATCGCCGAAATATTCGCTAGGTGTAATGACAAAAATAAGCTCGCAAAGCTAAATACCTTGGCAGAATTTGCGTTGTATTTTTTTTTTTTGCAATGCAAGGTAAAAATGTTATGTGGTCATAGGTGATATAAACCCCTGGCCTGACTTATCTGGCTCCACCTCGTTATTGAGGGAATATAATGTAAGACGTGCAATAAAAAGAAGTGGGTTTTGAAAGAGTGGCAACAGATTCCAAATGTATCACAGTCACCATACGTATCGCAAAAACATTTGAATTGTTCTACTTTCCGGATAAGCTGGAACGGATTCAATGTTCCATTTCCCCAAATCAGGAATTATGTCAGATTTGGGGCAAACATCGAAATTCAATGAGTTTTTCCCTCTAAGTTGCCGAAATTCGATTCCACATCGCCCGCACAATGAAAAGCAAATGAAAAGCAAAACAGTCATTGATTTAACCAATGACACACATTCCAGCATCGTATCTTATGGATACATAACTCCTTGAAGCCCGAAAGGTGTAGGTATACACACATGATTGTTTTCACTTTCTTCTGGTACTGATAAAATGGGCAGATACAAAAAAACTAAGCCAACATTTGTTGACATCAATTCTGGGTCATATTTCAATTGTTGCACCACATAGCTAACAATAAACTAATTTATTATTTTGCTTATATCCTTCGAGTGCCCTACCTCAAGTAAGAAAATATGCTTTCAACCGAGTCAAATGGACCGCCATTCATATTACATTGTAGAGAAAATCTCAAGTGGGTATACTTGTGCACGACTATTCTATATCTACGTATGAACGTACCTCTTCCAGAATTGAGATGGTCTGACGACAATCGGGCATCCGTGACGCGAACGTTGATGTCGTTGGTGAGTTGTAGTCGTCTCGGGTTTCCTCGACAAAATCCGCAATTCCTATTAGCCCAGGCATCTTTGCAAGGACTATATAGAATCCACCGTTTGGTTTGCAACTTCAACACTTGTTCACTTTTTCACTCGGCCACTATGAACTTTCACTGTGTGTGCGCCAAAGTCACACAAAAACACAACACAGATTTTCAAAACAAAACAAACAAAATAGTTATAATTATCGAAACTTTTTCGTTGCACGGACACAGTAATACATCCTTGTTTTCACTCACTTTAATAATGAATATTTCAACAGCTCTCAGAACGAATATGCAAGAGAATTCAATTGCTCGGCGATAAACACTAGCACCACCATCATCTTCACTGGAACCAACAACAAATTCATCACCACAATTCACAATCAACGAACTTCGGAGTAGAGAAAATTGTTGACACCCATTTTTTTTTCTGCGATCACTGTGCTGGGCTGGGAAAAAATCCTTTCGCAACAAGGAATAAGACAATATTGCTATTTCTTCGTAGACAAAATCAATTACAAACTTTAATGCAACACTTTGGAGACACAAATCCTCAATAAATGAAGAATAAACAACGCGAATTTTTGTGGTTTACTTTTTTTCTTGTATTCTCACTGGGCCCAGGGACCAGGGAAATAACTTTGCATTTAGGTAGCGGCGGTGGTGGATGGGATCAGACTGTCACACTTTCCCGTGTAAACAGCGCGATTGATGAAATTTCACAACGCATTTAGAGGAATTCATCTTACCGTTGATTAATTGTACACATTTGCATGAGCAATTGCCAATATTAATACACACTGAGCTATGAGCAATATGGGTTTATTTTATTGTTTTTACTTGTTTCTTCTCCGTTTTTTTTTGTATTTTTTCTGCTATATTTGAGAATGGAAAGCAGAAGAATATTGCTCGTCACTTTCTCACACACACTCGTCCTTCCGAACACACCAATCGACTCGTCAAAAATTTTGCTGAATGCAAACAACGATGAAAGTAAAGTGCAAAAAGCAACAAAAGTGACAGCTTGACATTTCATAGAGATGTGACTCGGTAGCGGAGTACTCGCGTTACTCGGTAAAGCGATAGGCATTGAGTGATGTGACTTAACAGATCCATTTATTTGAACAAAAACTCATCTGAAAAATGCATGCTTTTACATGCATACTAAAAGAAGGCAGCCATATTTATTTATGATCTGTAACAAATGTGATATTTCGAGGAAGTCAAACTAAAGTATCTCTGGATGCATACTAAATACTCAGCAGGTTTGCGTTTGTAAACTCGGAGAAATTTTAAGAGAATTAGTTCGAAACTTCTAAACTTATTTTAAAAGTACGATTTAACATCCACATAAATAGGTAAGTAATTGTATTTATTATTTTTTACTTTTTTTAAATTTTCTTCACTCTACGCAAATGTAAGCGACACCTAACCAATAATGTATGACGTCTACGGAAAAATGTATGAGCTGAATTACAGCTGTCAGTCCACGTTTGTCAAAAGAGAAATCAACTGCCAACTTCATAGTAGAAAAAACCACACTGCGAATCGGATACCTCTTTCGCATTTTAATTTTATTTGTGTTAAATCATATCGTGAAATTCAATTAAAACTATTAATTACTGATATTTTGGTTTATACACCAATAATTTACAGTGAACATTGAATCCACCCGAACAAGTAGCGTCAATCACCATCCAATCAGTTCACAGTACACTACCTAATCAGAGAGAAAAAAAAATATAATCCACGATGAGTGACACCAACGTTGAGAAGAGATCGTCGGTGGTTTCCGATAATAATGAGAACATTTGCATAGTTTGTTGCAAGAATGTTGAAATCTATTCGATTGGGGAATGCGATCACCCGGTCTGTTATGAATGCTCAACAAGAATGAGGGTTCTATCCAAGCAACTTGAATGCCCCATATGTAGGCAGAGTTTGGGTAAGGTACGTTGAAGACCAAATTTATACAGATATATGATTATGTTGCAAGAAAGATATGTATAACATACGTCTGGAGTGCAGTTGTTGTTACCATCGATTAGACGTCAAAATCTACAAACTGGTTTTTTTCTTTTCTAATTTTGTGTCAACAATACAATACACATATATTCACTTGGTGCTAAAAGTTGATCAGCGACTTTAAAACGCTTGGTTTGACATTGAATTTGTCAATTATCCAGAAGCAAAAAAAATATTGAGCGAGTTATACAATGCAGTGAGTATTTAGAACGATTAGCGAAAGTGGAATGTCATGGAATTCTCGGCTTTAACGGTTGCCAGCGTCCACAGAGTGCAGGTACAGGTTTGTCGTAGTGATAGATAAAAGCACTCCTAGAGATGACAACTAAAACGGGACGACGTCATACTGGACATTCGCCAAATGTCTTACTAAAGTGTGTGAACAGACATAAATCAGCGTTGATAACAACGTCATGCACTTCAGAGTGCTCAACGAGAGCCCTGTATTATTATACCTTTCATTTCACAATGTAAATCAATCTTCTTTTATTAGCTTAGCAGAAGCTAGCTAAACACGGTTGCAATGAAAGCTTTATTTAACACTTTTACATTTCCTTTAAGGTTATATTCACTTATGACAAGTTGTTATATCGTGAACTGGAAGCCAAGAACCGGGTAAGGCACTACAATCAAAAGTACAAGATATGCTTCCACTCAAGATCAATTCAAAACGCATTCTACAACCTCTTGGATCATCCATGCCCAAAGTAAACAGCAAATTGCAAAGCAAATTTGCCGAACCTAACTGATCCAACTTCGTTTTTCTGTACAGGTGCAATCATCCACCATTTCGTAAGTTTACAGAGCTTCGTGACCACGTACTGCGAGAGCATGATCTTCACTACTGCGATCTGTGTACGGATAATTTGCAAATTTTTTCATTCGAACGACGATGCTATACGAAGGCGGAATTGTCATTGCATCGGCGTAAAGGTGATCCGGACAATCGATCTCATCGCGGTCATCCGTTATGTGAGTACTGCGATACACGTTATCTTGATCGCGATGAACTGTTTCGTCACTTGAGGCGGGAGCATTATTTTTGTCATTTTTGCGAAGCTGATGGATGCAATGAGTTTTACAAGTAAGCGCAACAAACATACAAAGTTTCTTATGATTACATAATCATTTCGTTTGCAGTAACTATTCTTCATTGAGGGACCACTTTCGAAAGGATCACTATCTCTGTGAGGAAGGCAAATGCGCTACTGAGGAATTTACGGGGGCCTTTCGAACCGAAATTGATTACAAGGCACATGTGGCCAATGTGCATGGCAAATCGTTGAATAAGCAACAAGTGAAGCAGGCACGTACGCTGCAGTTGGAGATAACACTGGGCCCGAGGGGACGATCAGGCCAAACTGAACCTCATATTGCTAGTCTTCGTTCGAGAGGGTAGGTTTATTATTATTATTTGTTTTAGAATTTTTATGTTTTCGAATGTGATGGGGAGGAGCTTGGAGAGTAGAGCATATTGTGGTTGACGTCACTTCGCACAAAGATAACGAGAAAATAAGTTTTCAAACACTTCTCTTCATAGAAGCGAAGAAAACCATGAAGTTCAACCCGAAACAATACAAGTCATCCCATCGCAGAGAGCCCCACCGATAGACGCAAGAAACGAACAAGAGTTTCCCTCTTTGGGCACTGGAGCTCCCTCAGCATTGACCCTTCTACCGCCGGCAATGAGAATGCATGCTAGATTGGGTGCATCAGGTCTGGCGAGAACAAAAGAAAACTTCCCCGCTTTAGGTGGCTCTGACAGTGGCGGTGGCGGTGGTGGTGTCGGTAAATATATCACACAATTCCAAATGTCTCGCATTTCTCATCTCTGAATTTCAGTAGGGCCATCGAAGTCAACAAGCCGTCCAAAATCAACATCAATCAGTTCAGTGATCAAAAAGAGCTCTGGACCCGCTCCTACCAGCATCCACATCTCAAATCGTCCAAGCACAAGTGCAAATTCAACTAAGAAACCAAATCCTTCAAACAAAAGCGATTTCCCTGCTCTGCCGGGCAAAGCAAAGAACGCCGCCCACGCTGCTGCGTACCGAGAGGACATGATTCCCTCAAACTCGAACATCAATATGAACAGTTTTTCGGCCAAACATCGATCATTGGTGGATGACTACGTGTCCGTAGCGAATCCGAGTAACTTCAATAAGCTTCAGCTTATGCAGCGGGAAGCTGAGGAGATAAAGATCAAGAAAGCCATAAAGGATGCGAGTGCTCCAAAATTGGATTCACAAGATTTTCCAGCACTTGCCATGGCACCAAAGCTATCGACGCCCGTGACATCGAATTGGGCGAAAACGCAAAGACAACGAGAGGCCGAGAACCGAAAGTCAAAGGTTGCCCCGGCGCCGATACTGAACACAAACACGCAAAAGCAAAAGAGCGCAAAGAACAGTCAAAATGGAAGCAGTAGCAATAACAACAACCCGGCAACGGAAAATCACAACAAGAAGGAGAAGAAGAGCAAAAAAGCTGGAGACGAGGGCAAGAAATCTCCAGATGCGGTTAGCAGTAGCAAGCCGAAGAAGGAGAATAACAACGAAAACAAGCCAATGAATGCAAACGTGAGTGCGCTTGTAAATAACGGTAATACAGGAAATATTTCAGCAGACAACAATTTGCCCACTTTTGTACACCGAACAATTGGTCCACCACCTGGTTTCATAGCTCCAGTTCAACCACCACCTGGTTTTCAAAACGTCACCCTGAAGTCAGTGGTGAAGTCTCCGAATAATCTCACCTTCACGAGTTCATTGGGTGAAAGCTACAACATCGTACCGACGCACATGTATATTCAACCGCCGGAGTCAATTACGAGAAACCAGGTAAATCAATTTTACATTACAACCTGAGCTGTGTCCCATCCTCATCCCTTCCATTTCTCAGAAACTAGTTACTCAGTTCAAGAAAGTCCTACATACACCGGAGGCCCTAGAAGAATTTCGTCAAACTTCTCTCAGATTCCGCGAAGGCGTCATCAAGGCTGAACCGTACTACAAACACTGCCACGCTGTGCTCCAGGACCAATTTCCTGTCATATTCCCCGAGCTGCTCTCACTCTTGCCAGACATAACCAAACAGCAGGTCAGCCGACATCACTGTTCTCCACTGGCCGAGATTTCTCAGATTTCTAAACAAAAAATCCCGTCCCATTTCAGGCTCTGTATCTGGTTCATTCGCAGCACTTAAAGTCCCTGTCCAGCGAACAGTTGAAACTGTTCTCAAAGGTAGAAGTATGCTCAACATGTAAACAAGTTCTGATGTCATTCGACGCGAGCGATCACATAAAACTTCACGCCCTGCACGAGAGTTTCCCAGGGCTGGGTAATGCCGACGTGAAAGGCAATTCCCTAACCAACACATACCGGAAGTAAGCCGCAGATCGTATCTTTGAGTGTTGTTTCCTTAAGGAGAAATAAAAAGAATAAATTAATTTGTTTGGTGCTATTTGAAATTTCAAAACAAAAAATTAACATGCTCATATATGTGTATCTGTAAAAGGCTATCAAAAATTGCTATTTTTGTTACCGACTTTGGATTTTGCTAAGCATAACGGTTTCCTTCAATCGGATGTGTATTTTTTTTTAAATAAATTGTTTCCCCCCTTTCAACTTTTATCAACTTAAGTGTTAATGCTGCGACAAAGTTTGAATAAACAGAAAACAAAAAATGGTATCACACAAGGTAGCGACTTTACTTTGTACAGAAGAAATGAACTTATAAAATATGTGTTGTGTATAGAGTCAATCTATAAGGAAGACTTGAATGTATGTATATTATAAAGATAAATCATATATATATATATATATATTTAAATGTGTATTTGCTAAATAAAACAGAATACCACTTTGTACGAACTGTAATGGTGTGAGTTTGATTGAGTATGCATACACCTGTTTGAGCAGAGGCTGTTGACACGGAATTTGACAAGCCACCAAAAGGGGAGTTTTATGGCTATCTCGTGTCACACTACTCCTGGAAGCGTGGCGAGACACCTAGTTACCTCTGTTCATAAAAGGGGACAAAAGATGTTGCTGCATCTATAGGGGCATATCTCTTTTAAGTCTACCAGGGAAAGTCCTCGCGAAGGTGTCAGAGGCGCGCTCCAGGGCTGTGGTCGAATCCAGAATGGGGGATGACATACGTCCCGGCGGACACACAATCGGCCAGCGTTGTACTCTAAGATTGGTACTCGAGAAGGGTAGTATGTCAAACCAATCTTGAGATGTTTTGCAGATTTGGACAAGACAGTCGACCGAGTGCCTCGAGGTAAACTCTGGAGTGTTCTGCAGGAGTATGAGATAGGTCCTTAAAAGAGGACCATCCATCCCATAACAGACCGTTCCGTCGCTATACACCAACTGCAGCTGGTGTGTTCGGCTTAATAGTGCTAAATCAACACCGTTCACCTAGAGCGTTAGACCTCACCAAGTACATGGATAGGATGTTGTATTGGAGCCGAGGTGAGAAATGTTTCACATTGGGAGAGTTGACAATAAGTCATTTGCATCACCTTGACTTGATTATCCCCACATCCTCCCAGACGGTACCCCAGCGTGCAACAGATAGGTTTTTGACCGTATGTGCAGATGCTAGGATGAAGGTTAACGTGGACAAAGTAGATATAAGCAGAGTGCCATTGAAGCAGCATGTATCTGGGGTCTTTTTTTACTATTGATTTGAGGAGTAATGGTTAGGTATCCTGGACGATGAGCCAAGCTGGGTTAATATTGAGCAGCTTGGAAGATTTGTTGTCAGAAATGCGAGTTTGGTGTCGAAGCCAAGTCAGCGGTATCCTAGTCAGTACTTGTTCAAGTCTCACCCATGGTCTACTCATAACTAATGGTATTCAGGTAATAACCAAAAGAATAAGAGCACGATTGTCCCTATCGTCACATCCCTGGGGGTTTCCCTTAATTGCAATTGCATTAGGAAGCGGACCCTTTGGCAGACCCAGGACGAGGTGATTTGACTAAGTCCAAAAACTCGCTCGGTTGCGCCTGGGCAGAAGTCCTGATGAGTTAGAAACGATGGTGGAGAATCGAGTGGCCTGGGGATCTCTAGTGCGCGCTTAAGTCCGTGACCTTTTTAGTGGAATACTCAGGTAAGATGATGATGCAGCCGCCAATGAAATTATTGAAGAAAAAAAAAACTAAAATATAATACCGCTTCACGCGGCACTATAGATGTTGCCCAACAGGAATGTATAACAGCAAGCGCATACTGAGTTGGTCAAAGTCCTTCTGCACACACCACATGCTCAGTGAAGAAGATGTAGTCAATATGAGCTCCGCCAGAGCCCTTTCATACCGCTTCCTTAATACAATCAAACTTACCAACGCTTCATTGAAGTCCCGCTCCATACTGCCAATCGTGTCAATGGCAATCGCGTATGCTAAAAGCTGAACGATTGATATTTGCACGATATATTCCAAAAATATGTGGACAAAACTAAAACAATTTACCATCGTCGTCTGACGCAATTTGATTAGCTTAGTTAATGTCTCTCATGGTGTTAAACTCGTCTCTGTTCACGGTGTCATACGAGGCCTTAAACTTGACGAATAGATTAGGAGTATTGATATGCACTTCGTCAGTCTTTTGATGGAACTGTAAGGATTTGGTATAGTGCGCGTTTCCATGGTTGAAGTCGAACTTATGATCACCGGTTAGTTGCGTCGACTAAAGTTTATTTTTTTTGGAATTTTTTATTTGTTTAATTTTTTGATTAAGTAAACGCGGATTGCCATTAAGACCGAATCAATTATCCGGAAAATACTAAATTTCACGAATTGAGACGAGCACACAAAACGGCCTTGTTAAGGAAATACGAATTACCAGCCAGAATGAATGAGAGCATTTGCAAAGCGAATACAAATGTATTAATTATGTGCATATGTACATTTTTTACTTCACTTCACAATTTATAACGATGCACAAGAAACCACTGTTATTTTCAATGAAATTCAAGTTACAATAATTAAAGGAATAATTCCCGTTTACTCTTGTAGCATCGACACAAACCTGAAAAGGTGTCTTGTTTCTTGTTTTTCAGCCGCTGAATGTTGCCCATTGAAGTTTGTATTGGACAACAGACTGAATGCTTTCATTGAATCTTATAAGACTGACGCCTGACATATCAGTATGCCAACAATTGTTTGTTTACAAATGAAGTTTATGCTTGTTTCTCAAAAGGAATTTCATAGTTATAACTTTTCAATTCAAATGTGCATACATCAATTGGTCGAATAAAATAATGTTGTACAATGGCAGGAAATCTTTTGTGTCGTTTGTGCCTGGAGCAATCCGGGGAGTTAATCGACATATTCTCTGAGATAAGCGACGAACTCAGAATCAGTGATCTCCTCAAACACTACTCCATAATCGAGGTAACATTTTAAGTGCATAGCCATAAAAATTAACTAATCTTGCCAAGGTTTCTTTTTTTATTTTAAGTTGAAATCGAGTGATGAAATATCTACACAGATATGCACTACCTGCTGGGGTAAAGTGCACGACTTTCATCAATTTCGCTTGCAAGTTCAAAAAGTTCAGGAAAGCATAAATTCGATTATTTTTATTGATAACCGATCGGACATAAATGAGGTAGTCTTGGCGAATGTACCTTGTGACGACGAACAAAACAAAGATCAAGCGAATGCAATTCCCCTTAAGGAACAGTCCGTTCAGGAATTGTACGAAGAGACTGGTAAGAATTCAACCAAGAAGCTCAAATGTGATTAACATCCAATTTTCGAATCAGACACCATTGAAGTTGATGTATGCGGATTTACGGAGCCAAAATCAAATCGCGGCCGACCCAAAAATAACTCAACTTGTGAAGAGGATGAAGAGAAACAGGAAGATAATAGTGCATCTTCTGTAAATCGTAGAAGAAAGCGATCACGGAGAAGAGACGAAGACGATGACGAGGACAGCAACGAGAAGCTAATAAGATCATTCTTCCAACTTAGTTGTGAGCTCTGTCATGAGAACCATCAGTATTGCAAAAACCTTTTCAATCACTATGAATCCGCTCATAAATTGAGAGGCTTTATAACGTGCTGTGGGAGGAAGTATTTTAAAATAATAAAAATTGCAGAACATGTCATGTGGCACAAAAATCCAGAGCTGTTCAGGTAGGTAACTGCCCCTTTTGTGTGTGGTTTGGTAAAATGTTTATGGTTTTATAGATGCACAAAATGCGACCTCGACAAGGTATTCCCAAACAAGAAACATTTGGAAACGCACATGGTTACGCACGTCGAAGCAGACGAGAACGTATTCCGTTGCGAATGTTGCGAGAAAACATTTATGAAAAAATATCGCTACGAACAGCACAAGTTGACGCACTTAAGTCCGGAGGAGAAAAAGTACATATGCCCAGACTGCGGAAAACCGTAAGTAGAGAGAGCAGCGTGTTCGAAAAATGCACTGAATTCAAATTTTCAGCTACGCAACAGAGTCACTTCTGCGAGTCCACATTCGGGTAGTGCACACAAAAACGTACGCTCACATGTGTGAAATTTGCGCAAAAGTTTTCAAAACTCGAGTTTTTTTCGAGAAGCATCAACTGGAGCACATGGGCAAATCACTGCCTCGAGTACAGTGTAAAATATGCAACGTTTGGATGAAGAATGAGCACACGATGCGTGCACATCTTCGATTGCACGACGACGAAGGTGCAGTGCATAAATGCGATCTGTGCGGTAAGACTGGTCCATCACGCAATGCCGTGCTCAAGCACAAGCGGTATGTTCATTTTAGTGAAAGGAAATTCAAGTGCACACTGTGCGAGAAGGCTTTCAAAAAAGCGGTGTCGCTTAAGGTATGCTGCGTATTTTCATTTCGTTTTCCACCAGAGAGTAATCTTTCATTTTTAGGAGCATATGACACTGCACACTGGAGAAGTCTTGTACAAGTGCACATTTTGTGCGAAAACCTTCAACTCTGGCGCCAACATGTTTGCTCACAAGAAAAAGATTCATTACCATGAGTGGAAAATGGAAAAGGAGCAAAACTCAAAGTAGTTCTGGTGGTTACTTGTCGAAGATGTCCAGAACGAACATTGTATTAACTTTAGTTTCATGTTTTAAGTGGGAAATTAAATGTAAATTGTACGTATTCATGCGTTGTTTTGAATTGACATCTGCAGCTCGGAGCTCTCAACTGATATCCAAAGTGACCGTGCGTTGGGTAGAATCATGCATGGTTTTATAGAAACGATTTGGTCATGAATTTGAACAGTTTAGACTACGTAAGGTATTTCTATTATACACACGAAGCATCTTAAAAGTAACGTCACTCACAGTGCTCACAAAACCCTCATTCATGGAAAATGTATGGAAACAGTATGATATGGCAAAAAGTCTTCCGTGTGTGCTCAATGTAAACAAGTACTTTTAAAGAACACTTGTTCTAGGTTAGATTAGGTAAGCCATTATTGGGTCACTGTGATACCCATAGTCCAATTACAACCACTGACTGACTGGCTTTGTTTTGATCCCAAAGGCAAATGGTGACTGGGCCAGATTTGAAAAACAAAACAAAAACACAAAAAGCGTTTTAATTTTGCCGTCACTTGATTTCGAACCGGGGACCCACCAACCACCCGCCTGCAAGGAATCTAGGTGTGTTATTACACGTGCATCTTTTTATTCACATTTTTTTTCATATTCCCTTTGTGCAGTCTTTTCTTCTCAGTTTTCCTGTTTCCCCTTTTCAGACGCATGCATCATTATGGAGTTCTACCACCATTGGTGACAAAGTTGAAGAATCTCCTACGCATTTAGCGTGTGTAAAAGCGGCGATCTTAGATGTGCATTTACTGTCATGTAAACAAATTCTCTGTTATATCTTATAATCAATATGTTAGACCGTTAGATGGCTAATCGCAACGGCGCTTCGGTATCTAGCAAGCACCAGCTTACGAATGATTCTGTATGTAATAATAATAACGTGGGTGTCAGTGATTCGAAAGACGCACATACCACCAACGCCATGGTCCACCACCATATACTTTACCTTTCAGGCCGGCGACTCCTGAAGTGTCTTAGCCTGAGCAATAGCTGTTTTCCGTCGGTGATGGTCCTGCTCCCAGTCATCAAGGCCAAGCTGTCGTACATCCGAGATGGATTGATGTCTAATCTCTACACCAGTTGTTCGGTCTTCCACTCCTTCTCGAACCGAGAGGATCGTATTTAAAGACTCATTTAGCTGAAGCTTTGGTGTAAATGTACTCGATGTGGAGGAGCCATCTATCACATCCACATCCTGGTACAGCTCGTAGGTAGTTCGCGGTTCTGTCTTCTCGCAGACTGGACCATATATCCGATGTAGAATTTTTCTTTTCGAAGCTACCAAGAACAAAGCTTTCAACTCCATTAGGCAGGGCTTGTAGATAAGATTTTTGTAGACTATGATTTTGGTCTTTCGAGTCGGGAGTTTCAAGCCCAGTTCTTTTGAAAAACCGAAGTAGCATCGGGCTATTCTCCATCGGATCTCCCCTAAAGTATCATTTGCCAGTCGCAGTCGACGTTTGCTCCGACATAAACAAACTCCCCCTAGTCTAAAAATAAGACGTTTAAAATGTCAATAAATCATACTTTGATGGTAACGTTAGAAATTATCCTGTGACTTCTACTAAACTTCTATGGCTGCTTTTACACTCGTTAATTTCGGAAGCAACCGCCTTAGGTTTCTCTTTGTGATCCCAAGCCGCTTTTACACACGGAATTCTACAATCCCAATTGTTTCCTCCCATTCTTTCACACGTATGCCTCATCTGTTTCTCACATGTGTACAGCATGCTTCCAGTACGCATCACGGAGAGAACAAGAATGAAGCAATTCGAAAAATAAACAAAGGGTGATAAAAGAGAACATGGAGAATCCCAGGATTTCTTGTGCACGCAATTTGGCATACCCTTCACAAGTTCCACCCCCAAACTTGCTGTCAAAATTAGCGTGTATAAAATCAGTCAATCGTACGGCACGTACATTGGAGAAAATTCCATATGTATAATAATGAGAAGGAGAAAGAGAATTAGTGCATTCAAATTCCCCGATAAGGCAGTTTCTACACGAAGTGAAATTGTCGTGAGACATTAGTGGCGTTCATATTGTACCTCCACGGTTCCAACACGGAATGACAGTCGAAAAGAAAATCACCGAAACATGCGCCGTGTATTGGCGGCTTATGGCAACCCTTAATTTTATGTGTATCTTCTTACTGAGCACACCCATTGGAAATTACGTTTTCCATTCAATCACTTTTGCAACGAAACGCATGTTTGGGTTTCAACAAAAATAGGGGAAGCACTGAAATAATCAAATCTACAAGTTCGTCTGCAGAACATTGAGAATTGCAATTTCTTATCGAAAATAAAGGAAGTTGAGCAGGTGAATATGGCTAGACATGGAGGCAACTACGACGCATACGAGGAGGATTGGGATAATGACGATAACACGAGCTCCAGGCAAACTGTAAGTCAGCCATCACAATACAACAGTTATAGTTCACCGCAAAAGCGCGAATACCAAAGCCGGGGATACAGAGACGAACACGATCATCGAGACTCTAGGAATTCCGATTATCGCAGACGTGACAACGACCGCAATGGCTCGTACGGCAATGGAGGAAGGAGCGACCAGAGGCGGAGCACAAATGACCGAGAGTATAGCGGCCGGTCTTCGGCGCAATTCTCTGAGAATATATCGATATCGTCGAATGATGTTGGAGCAATAATCGGAAGGGGTGGAGCGAACATCAAGCGTATACAATCCGACTTTAGTGTCCGCGTCAACATCGATCGTAACTCAAACAATGTTATGGTGTCGGGTGACTCTCAGACTGCTGTGGACGATGCGGTGAATTCCATCAACAAACAGTTGGACAAACAATCTGAGCGTTCTGGTGGATACAACAATCGGACTGGTGATTCAGGCGAGCGCTCTGGTGGATACAACAATCGGGCTAGTGACTCAGGCGAGCGCTCTGGAGGATACAACAATCGGGCTAGTGACTCAGGCGAGCGCTCTGGAGGATACAACAATCGGGCTAGTGACTCAGGCGAGCGCTCTGGAGGATACAACAATCGGGCTAGAGATTCTGGCGAGCGCTCTGGTGGATATAATAATCGGTCTGGCGATTCAGGCGAGATCAAGTTTGTCTCAATATTCGATCAGAAGCCGGAGCCGGAGGAGGAGTTTCCGGTCATCGATTGGGACAACCTGAACAAGAAATCGGTAAGTAAACAGAGAGTTGCCGAAGTTCAGTTATTGATTTGTTTATGTGCTTAGGCTGAAGAACGCGCCAAACGTTGGGCAAAGTGCCCACCTTTAGTGAAGAAATTCTATGACGAGTCGTTGGAGGTTAAGAACTTATCCGAAGAAGATGTAGTTCGCATTCGCGCCGAAAACAACAACATCGCAGTCGACAGACTGTTCAAGGAAAACAGCGAGACTTCGGATCCTATCCCGAACCCAGTCTGGAAGTTCGAGCAGTGTTTCGAAAAGTACCCCGACTTGTTGGAGGAAATACGTAAGCAAGTAAGTTGCATTGAAGTCTCGAATTACAGGACGAGATTAAAGGTCTGTTTAGGGCTTCACGAAACCGTCGCCCATACAATCTCAAGCGTGGCCGGTCCTTCTCAAGGGCGAAGATATGATCGGTATTGCGCAGACAGGCACGGGAAAAACTCTGGCATTCTTGCTGCCGGCTATGATCCACACCGAATATCAACCAGTTCCCAGGGGCCAACGTGGAGGTCCAAATGTTCTGGTTCTGGCACCAACGCGAGAGTTGGCACTGCAGATTGAGAAAGAGGTGGCGAAGTACTCCTTCCGTGGAATGAAAGCGTAAGAAGCCAAGTGTGTATTTCAGTTTATTTTTTTGCCTAACTCGAGTCCTTTTCTCTCTCATCTAGGGTTTGCGTGTATGGAGGTGGTGACCGCCGGACGCAGATCGACAACATTGAGAGCGGCGTTGAAATCATCATCGCAACACCCGGTCGTTTGAATGATCTCGTTCAAGCGAACGTGATCAATGTGAACAGTATAACTTTTCTGATTTTGGACGAAGCCGATCGCATGTTGGACATGGGCTTTGAACCGCAAATCCGTAAAATCCTCCTGGACATACGACCAGACAGACAAACCGTGATGACCAGTGCCACTTGGCCGCCAGGTGTTCGTCGGCTTGCACAAAGCTACATGCAGAATCCTGTGCAAGTGTGCGTTGGATCTCTGGATCTGGCCGCCGTGCATTCGGTGCGTCAGGTGATTGAAATAGTGGACGAAGAGGAGAAATGTTTCAAAGTAAGTTACAAGGAAACGGTACACAGTGTCTGTGTGTTTATTTCGTTGTTTGGTTTCAGATAAGAGAATTCATTAGGTCCATGGAGCCACATGACAAAGCCATCATATTCTGTGGCAAAAAAGTCCGAGCTGATGATCTGTCAAGCGATCTGTCACTGGAAGGGGTCTTCTGTCAATGCATTCATGGATCCCGGGACCAGGTAACACCGCGAAAGCATCCACACACTGGCTTCATTTATAATGACTGCGTTTGTCATTTTTTTCAGACCGACCGTGAGCAAGCAATCTCAGATATCACCACGGGTGAAGTGAAGATTCTCATCGCAACTGACGTAGCATCTCGAGGCTTAGACATAGAAGACATAACGTAAGTGTTACCCATCAAATTTATAAAGAGTAATTTTGCATATTTTTCCCCGTCTGCAGGTATGTGGTGAATTATGATTTCCCGCGCAACATAGAGGAGTACGTCCACAGAGTTGGCCGTACCGGTCGAGCGGGTCGCGTTGGAACGTCACTAAGTTTCATCACACGTAGCGATTGGGGGTCCGCCAAGGAATTGATCGACATTCTCGAGGAAGCCGATCAGGAGGTACCAAACGAGCTAAGGGACATGGCGAAACGCTTTAGCGCCATGAAGGAGAAGCGAGCCAATGAAATGGCATCGTTTGGCGGCAGAGGAGGTGGCGGACGCTATGGAGGCGGCGGTGGTGGTAGTCGAGGTGGCGGTGGAAGGAATAGGTATTAACCCAGTCATTCGATATGAATGTTTCCATTCCTGGCTCAAAGTATTTTGTTAAATCTCATTTGAAATAGAATTCCTTTTTTTATTGTTTCCTTTGCATACGTAAAATGCAAAACTATAAAATAATAAAGTATCACTATTGTTGAAAACAAATTGTTTCGTTTTATTTTTGCTAATCACCACGGGCAGCTACAACTTCGAGGTGGTTAAGGGCTTGATCTACCGAGGCTCCTAAGTTAATACGACTTCAGTACCTAGATTAAACACAGAATAACTTGTCCACCGTTGTTTCTTTGAGCTCAAGAGACAATTGAGTAGCATTACCCTCTCTCGAAGGACCAAGCTGTATTATTTGATCATCCTGCACTAAGGCGTGGAAGCCAGGATAATCTCAAGGGCCGATCAAGAAGGCCTCGGTCTTTTCGAGAGAAAAGTTCTGCGTTCAATCTCTGGCTCTGTTTGCGTTGATGGTTTCTGGAGAAGTTCCAGCCATGAAATTTGCGGGCTGTACAACGATATTAGCCTAGCCGGGGGTCTACGGCTAAGTCAATGGCTAAGATGGTTAGGCCATGTAGAAAGCATGGACACCACGCTCCAACCTGAGGCAGTGGAACAACGCAGTAGAAGCCGAAAGTGTACTCAAATGGAGAAGGACGAACTTGGCATTCGAAATTGGAGGCAGCTGTCCAAATATCGTGCCAGCTGGAAAGCCTTGTTGGCTTAGGCCCAGGTTCATCCCGGACTGTAGCGCTATTAGTAGAAGAATGAACAATCTCATCAGCGTTGCATTGTTAGTACTACTTGCTTGTGGCCCTTGATGTCAAACAAAGATTTAGAAAAGGCGGCGCAATGCGATTTCTTCCACGTCATTCTTGAAAGAATTGTTCAAAGCTCACACGCCAACAACCGTCCAACTACTCGTATATGCCGACGACATAATCGGCAGAACGTAGCGCGATGTCAAGGGAACTTTTGTAAGTATTGCAGCGGATGCCGCTAAGAGGGTTAATTGAGGGCAAGACCAAATACAGCTGAAAGGACTCCCAACACCGACATCCCAAACAGGGCGCCACGATATAAAGATATGGTCAAGGACTATGTCTACCTAGGAACCGCTATAAATTCAGACAACGATATCAGCGTTAAAATCAAACGCCGAATAACTCTTGCCAATCGATGCTACATTGGGCTAAGAAAGCAATTGGTGTGTGGTCTCTCAAACATCCAAAAGTGATCATCTATAAGACCGTCATCTGTCAAAAGCTAACAAAGCTGGCCTAGGTGGCTATAAGAGAAAAATTCTTCGTATTTTTCGGTCTGCATAGATGGTGAGTGGAGGAGGAGATATAACGACTTACTGTGCAGCTGAACAATGTTGAACCGATGCTCCAACCTGGAAAGTTTTTGAAGCCACTCCCGTGGTGGCACACGCAAGTGGAAAGGGACCTCAACCAACTATGCGTGCGAAACTGGAAGCAACTAGCGAAATGTTCAACTGGTTAGAAAGGCTTGTTGGTAGTGAAAGTTCTGCGACCTTCTTCTCAAAGTTTAGCAGCTTTCGATGAAATTTTATTTAAATTACTTACGTATGTCGTATTTTATGAGTTCCTCTCACTTAAGAGTTGTATTGGGGGTTATGTGCTCCTGATGTAAAAAGCTGGAAGACGTTTGTTCTGAAGTAAGGTTCTAGTGACTTGATTTCCTCCTCTGATACCAGGTGCTTGCCCAGATATCTTTGTCTTTTGTGCCCAGGCGCATCTTAAGATCTCAGTACGTTGTATTGAATTTAATAAGATTACGCACAGAATCTGCACGAACTTACTGATAACTCCAGTTTCCTGTGATTCTCCCTGAGTCAGCATTGCCCTGTTACGATACAAAGGTTGTTTTGCTCATTTTGATTGATTCGTGGCATGAGCTTTGTACCAGATTTATATTCGGTTCCTTCTGGTTCAATAAATTCTCCGTTGGGACTGTCTCCTACAGCGTCTACTATGCGATTCCTTTCTTATCTAGAGAGTCGGCTATTTCATAACATTCTATCACTATGTGGCCATCCAGTAGAGTTGTACTTTATGTCTTCTACTTTTTTCCTTGATTGATTCGAGCCCGTCTGTCTATTTTACGTATGTATTTTTGCTTGGAGGATGCTGGTTCGTTTGCATATTGGAAGTAGTTTTCCCTGGGCCCTTATACTCCTGCTCAAATTCCTTCATCGGTCCTCAATCGTTAAGACAGACAATCAAGGCGCACTCGTGGCATCGTTACTTTTAAAAATTGGAGATTCTACGATTTTCGGTGCGCCAAGGTTTGAAAATCTTGATGTAGAAACTCATTTCGCAGATCTCACTGAAATAAGCAGGTCCTGGTCCTGATTACCTCATCCAACATTTTCGTCAAACATGTTGCATGATATCAAATGACAAGCAAATCGTACAAAAAATCCCAATTTTGAATACCAAATAAGTGGCAACCCTCATTCTGGCATTTCTAATCATGGAGCGGCTGACAGTCAGGGGAAACGTCAACAAGATGTCTTCGTAGGATTAATTTCACCTGTGTATTGACCAAAATTTCTGGTGCAACCGGCTTGCGTTCACTTGTGAAATTTTTATTCGCTCAAAAAACTTCATCGCTTGACCACCGTTCATTCAGTTTGAAAGCTAAATTCATTCATTAAACATCACAACACACAGTGTTCGATCTTCTGCTTTTCATTTGTGTCGTTCGTGCCTACATATACTTCACATTGGATCATTTCAAAACAAACACTGATATCCATAACCCGATGTATAATTGCAACAATTACGAGTATAATTGTACGAAGAAATGTAAATGTCGTGCTCACGGTAAGGAAATAACAGCTGCACTAACTAAACGATCGATTGCTGATGACAAGTTGGCAGCGTTCATAGCAAAGACATGCTGCAACTTTTCCGAAATCACCGATGAGTTGGTAAGTGTTTATAAACAAAAATTGTAGTAAGATCATCAACTTTTTTTCTCTTAAGGGACGCTCAGCTGTGCATATGTCAGCTTCAGTGGATCGTTATGCAATTCTGGAGTGGCTGTTGAATCAGGTAAGTGAATGGTCGGGAGTCGATGGTCAGATGCTAATTGTCATTCACATTGAAGGGAGCTGTTATCAATGGCAGAGATAAGGAGTCGGGAAGTAGCGCGCTTCATAGAGCCATTTACTATGGGTGCATTGATTGCGCGGTTTTATTGCTGCGGTATGGAGCCAGTTTAGACCTCCTCGACGAAGACACCAGGACGCCTCTTCAAAGTTGCTGTCGGTTGCGTGATTTCTCGGACTATGCTGATGCGAATGTGTTGGCTCTTCATGGACACACTTTTAGGCCGGCTAACAATGAACTCCTGGTGTGGGGTTCTAACAAGAACTATAACCTTGGAATTGGAAATGAAGAAGGTACCTCGGCACCTCAGTTCATCGACTTTTTCCGGAAGGCGCACATATCAATTGAACTGGTGTCGCTTAGTGCTTATCACAGTCTTTTTGTCGACGCTAAGGGGCAGCTGTTCGCCGTGGGTCATGGCAAAGGTGGTCGACTAGGTATGACTTGATATATTCCCTCTTGATGTCCGGGGAGTTAAAATGTTCTCAATTGTAGGGAATGGCACTGAAAATAGTTTGCCAGTGCCAGAGAGAGTGAAAGTGCATTTCAAGAACGCAGGGGAGAAAATTGCAGGCGTGAGTACATCACGAAAGCATTCCCTCCTATTGACCAACAAGGGAGCAGTCTTTGCCTGTGGACTGAACGAGGATAAGCAGTTGGGTTTGCGTGACTGCCCAGAGAAGCAACTCGTGTTCAAAGAGGTCGTGTCGTTGAGGGACTTTGGTGTGAAGAACTTGAGAAGAGTGATAGCGAGGGACTTTCATTCGCTTGTTCACTCGGACACAGTGATGTATGTTTGGGGCACAAACTATGGGCAATTCGGTTGGAGCAGCGGGGGGGAAACAGTGATACCAGTTCCACGTCAGGTAATTTGCTGGCCATCCCCTAGTAGGCTGTAGTATATTTAGTGCATTTTGTAGATGAAATTACCTGAAGGAACGCGAATCGCATTTGTTGAGTCAAATAACTTTGCCATTGCATGTTACACGGAGGCAAAGTCGGTTTTGCTCTTTTATAACTACAAGCTAAAAGCCATCAAACCACCGCAGTAAGTTTAAACAAAAAATCTCTGCTTGCTGACAAGTAATCGCTCGCTGAGTGAATTTGATCCACAATCCTAGAGTTTTCTAAATATTGATTCAATGTTCCATTTCGAATTTGCAGAATAGAAGCTTTGAAGAGTTTATCCATCGTTGGTGGGGACAACACCAAGCTATCCAAGGGATCACCTTCGGGCTTAAAGATCTTAATGCTCACTGAAATCAACGTTGTGTTCATTTGGTACGAGGTCAGCCAACAGTACCTTAGGTGGGTTGATTTTCCAGCCGTCTTTGGATCCATTCTTACGCACGTTTTCCGTCTCCCCTAGATGCACCTTTTCGCAAATTCGTATAAATCAAATTGACAAGATCTTCTACAAAGCAAACCAAGTCCTGATCTTGTCGAGTGGAGACGTTTACACCGGCAAGTGCCGGCAAATACCACTCGAGGTCTATAAGGAAGGCACTGAGGATGCTTGGTTCACACATGGCCAACCCCGAAGGGACATTTGCGGTCGGCAAAAGATTCGGATAGATCTCACGCACATTTCGCATTTGGATCGAGCAGTCGACGTGTTTTGCGACGATGAATTTAGCTCGTTCGCCGTACTGCAAGAGTGTTTCATGAAATATTTCAGTCTGCCAAAATTGATTCCGGAGGAGTACAGTTTCAAGAAGCTCTTGAACAATGCCAGTGCGTCCGATGGTATTCATGATGTGGTTCTGCACGTGGATGGGGAACTTTTCTACGCCCATAAATTCATAATTTTCTCAAGATCTCCGGGGTTGAAGGAGATCATCAGTCCGTACACGGACAAAGACGTCCATCTTGCATTTACCGGACTGACAAGTAAAATGTTTGAGAACATCTTGAATCACATCTACACAAACTACCTTGTGACGGAGGATGGTATGAAATGATGCCGTTAGAAATTGATTTCGATTAAACAGTTACTTGCAGACTTTGATGACATCCAGCAGTCGCTGGGTCCCATGTGCCCCACTGAGAGGTGGCAAATCATCAAGGTGTTCTTGTGTTATGTTGAAATGTTTCAGCTGACAAGTCTAGCCGAATATGTGAAGAGGTTTGTTGGAGATACACTTTGCCTGTCTGGTTCTTGAATAACCTCCCATCTTTTAGCAATGCAAATCAGTTTCCCTCGTATGTGGACAAGTCAAAGTGCCGCTTCAATCGTCTGAAACGCCGGGATTACCCGCAGCTCTACGACGTGATAATACGATGCGCAGGCGACGTGGAGATCTCTGCACACAAATGCATCCTGGTATCGCAATTGGAGTATTTCGATTTAATGTTCACTCACACGTGGTCCGAGCGATCAACAATCAACCTGACTACAGTGCCATCTGAATACATGATTCCAATAGTTGACTTCCTCTATTCGTGCGATGCGGAGCATATTCGCCGGCAGAACTACTCGGGGACGTTTCTCTACAACATGGTCGTGTTTTGTGATCAGTTCTTCATCGAGCACGTCCGGAAGGTCTGCGAAGTTTTGATTCTTGAGAAGATAAACATTCGCAAGTGCGGCGAAATGCTGGACTTTGCCTGCCTCTATAATTGCAATATCTTGAAGGCCGGTTGCCTGGATTTCATCTGTCAAAATTTGTACAGAGTGCTCTCGCAACGGGTGTTGGAATTCTGTGACCCTGTGAGTCTCAATTGCATTAACGCTCACTATCGGAAGATGTTCAAGGCTGTGTTTGACTACAGGATGATAACGCCCGACTCTGATGCAGTGGATGATGACATCTTGCTCTCGTACGTGGACGACTTCGAGGTCGATTTGGACTTCAGGATGGACGAAGAGGAGATTATAAAGATCCAAGCCAAGCACAAGCAAAAACTGAACAAAGCGAAGCTACTCACAAGGCAGTACGAAATGGATGCAATTAATTCCATGAAAGAACTGAATCTGCGAGAGTCATTAAGCAACTGCAAGACGGACAAATCAGAGGCACAAAAGGACGCCGAGGTGTCATCGGCGAAGATTCAAGATGAGTACAAAGCTTGGATGCAAGTCGGCGCAAAGAAGGAAGTCAAGAAGAAGCCAGCGCCAGTAGCACCTTCGTTTGTCAACGCAAACGAAGTGTTAAAAGTTGAACTTAAGCCAAAGGAGGATCTAGTGCCACTCAAAGAACCTCTCGAAAAACCTGTTCTAGACGACAGCACCACGAACAAAGTAACTAACTTCAATTTGGGTGACTTCACACCCATCAAGTCGGAGAAACTCTCTCAAAAGCAGAGAAAGCGCTTGGTCTCAGAATCATGGCGTGGTGAAGCGCCTCCAACATCAACCCCCTCTAAACCAATACCAGTGGCTCAGCCTCAAACACCGAACGCATGGGGCATAAGCAGTCCCCCAACAGGAAGTGAGTACGATTCTACATCGTTTGCAAACATGATGCGCTCCCCCTCAAGTCTACCACAAGATTCTCCATTGAAGCGAAACGATTCTTCTGGGCCATCACCCTCAACGAGTGGCACCAGCTTTTCGCAGATTCTGGAAGACGAGAAGAAGCAACGGGAGTACGTGGATAAAATGCGAAATAAATCGTTAATCCTCACACAAATCGAGGAAACTGCCATCACTGAGCTGCGTGCTTTTTACAATGTTGACGATGCTGCTGACGAGATTATAACCATTGAGCGCAAGAGGCGACCAGTTACTATGAATTTTGCCATTTGGCAAAAGAATTAAGAATCGATTTAAATATTATGTGTGTTGACAAAAGGCGTTTTGATTGTATATAACAGCTTTTAACGGCTGTACTGCTTACTTTAAGAATAAATTGACATTTATAAATTAACAATATGTATACTTAATGTTTTATGTAGTTCGGCTCTCTAAATGCTTAGTTCCATGCACAGTCTCTTGTTAGTCTGCAGTAAGGCCCAAATGCACAGGTGTCAAACTTCAAAGACATCTATTACATGTCGTCTGTCTGCCCAACGAAATGGCTAAACATTTCAATATACTTCGAAGCCTTGGTATAGCTTGACACTGCCTACTGCTAGTATAGCCTACAATTTCACAGTAGTTCACGTGAATACTTGCATTTGTGTCGTACGGTATCAAACTCATATACGATATAGTACATATGAACCTGTGTCTCAGTATTTTCGGCGATGCTTCAGCAATCATCATATGTATTACACAATTTATGCACAGGCGTAACCAAATTGTTCGGTTTTTGCAATACTATACAGTAAACACGACGCCGAGATACTTGAACTTCTTTACCTGTTTCTATGGGACTCCACTTACATGCAAAGTGCATTGAACATGTGTTCTGGAAATTATGTACCTTACTTCTGATTTCTCCACATTAACCTTCATCGCAGCATCTGTAAATACGGTCACCAACCAATCGGGGCGCGCTGGAGTTTGGTCTGAGAGGATGTGAATATAACCAAATCATCTACAAAGGGCAGATGACTTAACCTTAACTCTCCCAATAAAGCATTCCAACCAGTACCGTTAAACCGAACACAAATATTTTAGTTTGTGTATAGCGATTCAAATTCAACGGCCCGCATAATTTATCGACCGCTAGTCTTCTACTCTACAAGCCTTATCGACTTATGTCGGTCATATCAAATGCAGACAGTGCCCCTGACCAGCAGAGATTGAAACTTTTATTGATTAGACTCACATCCTCGTCGTAGTCCTGATAAGTTAGTAAGACAATCTTCCATTATTTTAGGTAAGATTTAAATGGCTGTCTGTCTACCGATTAGGTACATCGGTGTTAAGTTGAGGAGTATGTTCAAAGCTGCAGTGGACATACTTCCTTAACTAGATTACGAAAAAACACGATCTTCAAACCATGCACATTAAAATTAACCGAAATACCAAAACAAGACGAGAAAAGCATTTATGTTAGATTATTGGGCTGCCAACGAAATTGGTTTTGTCTACCTTTACCAGTGTTACCACAGGTTGAATTTTTTATGAGTCCCAGCAGCTCAAAAAACTAGTAATTTTGAAAATAAATGAGTCCGAACGAATGTTCTTGATAACACAATGCCTCCGCACTCAGACCAAGACAGGTCCATTGTACTACTACCTAGGCAGCAACCTACGATACCTTTGGAAAAGCAGCAGACGTTTCTGTTATAAAGGGCCTACAGAATCAGCTCTCACCACATCAGCGCCGAAGACTTGCCACCAAGCGAAGCCGGACAGTGACAGTAGTAGGGTTTTGCCGCGTGTTGTCGTTCTTTCCGTAGGCCTATTTTCGCTTAAACCAAGCACATTTAAGTGTTTAGCAAAGGTGTAGTGGCCCAATTCGCCGCAAAATTGTCTGTCAAGGAACAACAAAAATGCATCGGATTTCTTACAGACATTTAGCGGCAGGCGCTTGGTCTGTCTACATCGTAGAGAGTCATGTTATCTACGATTGTGCTCTTTTGAGGTTAATCACAGATGCAGGTGTTCCGAGAATATGCTCAGGTCCTGAGAGTTTCTCTCTGAGTTTCCTCTGATCTTTGTCTGGCAATTTCTTCGGAGATCTCATTTCCAGTAATTCCTGGGTGTCCTGGGACCCAAATGAGTTTCAGTAAATTTTGACTACCATTCAAATTCTGAAACGATTTGCATTCCTTAGTTAGGCCTAAAGCATAGCCTGGCTGTCACTACAGACGCAGATACGTCGTCCACCTGTTATTCACAACATAGTTTGTTGCCATGACGATCGCATAGGTTTCCGCTTGGGAAAACGGACCCTAATGAGGTGTACAGTCTGATGTTGTCGCCCTCCATGAAAACACCAGCTCCGTACCCATCATTGGTTTTGGAGTCATCCATGAAGATTCGACCACATTACTTTCCTTGATCGAACTCTAGCCACAGCCATTTCTGGGTTCAATACTGGCATGTGCTCACTCATTTTAAATGAAAGCGTATTTCACAATGGAATGGAAATGTGAAATAAAATGACATAAGGCGCTTAAATGAGGGCAAAACGAAGTATATGCTGTCCTCAAAAAAGGACATACAACATCGACGTCTTGGACAGAGCGTCACAATGGGCAGCTATAACTTCGAGGTAGTCAAGGACTTCACTTACCTCGGCTCCGGAGTAAACTGTACTAATAACATCAGTACCGAGATCAAGCGTAGGATAACTCTTGCCAACCGCTGTTTCTTCGGGCTCAAGAGGCAATTGAGTAATAGAGCCCTCTCTCGAAGAACCAAGTTGACTCTATATAAGACTCTGATCATCCCAGTCCTGCTATACGGCGCGGAGGCATGGACAATATCGAAAGCGGATGAAGAAGTCCTTGGTCTCTTTGAGAGAAAAGTTCTACGCACGATCTTTGGTCCTGTTTGTGTTGACGGGTTCTGGAGGAGAAGATTCAATCACGAACTGTACGGGCTGTACAGCGACATGAGCCTAGTTAGGCGTCTACGGATCCAACGCCTACGGTGGCTAGGTCATGTAGAGCGTATGGACACCACAGCTCCGGCCCGAAGAATCTTCGAATCCGAACCTGTCGGGCAACGCAACAGAGGACGCCCGCGTTTAAGGTGGCGCACCCAAGTGGAGAAGGACCTCAACCAACTTGGTGTGCGAAACTGGAGACAGCTAGCCAGGGATCGCGCTAGTTGGAGAGGCATGTTGGTTGAGGCCCAGGTCCACCCCGGACTGTAGCGCCACACAAAGAAGAAGAAGAAGGCGCTTAGATAATTTTGTTCTTGAAAAACTGAGTCTAAATCTAAAAATGATGAGCCCCGAGTCAGGCTAGAGAAAATGAGTCCTTTTGGCTCTATAGAGTCCCTGCGGTAACACTGACCTTTATTAGAGTTTAAGACAAATAGATAAACGATTAACTGAATTGATGTCAAATCAGCGTTCGGATTTAGTTTTCTTAAAATTGGCAACATAATTAAATTGTTTGTCGGAAACAAAAGGGTCTCCTGTATGTTGTCCTTCTAGTATTCGAGTCCTACCAAAACAACCAGAAGAGAAAATACTGAATAAATTACCTCCACTGCCTTGTACTTTACTTAACAAAGATCTGCAAATTTTATTCAACATAAATTAAACAATTTAAAAGTAAAACATTAATGAAACATTAAAACAACAACAGATTGATTGATATACCAAGAAAGTGAGAAAAAAAACGTAACAACTGCTGAGTTTTGATACCGCAACCATACCTTAAGCGTCTCTAAACTAAAGCTAAATTTCTAAATAAATTACAATAGATGACCGCTAGCGATCTAAAAACATTCCTTCCTAAACGCGAAGTCATACTGGTCGCATTTGTAACGCAGGGTTTTTCCCAATTGCGGAGGCCCGCAGTAGAATACTGTCACCTTTCCCTTCTTCTGAGCTTCTAGCTGCTTGAAAACCTTGTCCCAGTTGGGTCGACCGGCGTTGGTTCGGGTTTTGAGACCTGTTATTAAGTCACGCTTGCCCTGAAATGAGTCGACCAATGAGTCGTGAGAGCAATGCGATTTAGGGGGAAGGTAAGCTACCTTCTCATGCAAGAGGTCCAAAGCGAGCTGTAAGCCAACGGCCTTCATGTCCGTCTTCTGCAGGGCACTGGTTATGTACATGTGCATGTCCAGGAATCTAGAAAACAAGTGGGGAAGTTTGGGCGAGGCTGGGAGAGGGATGTGAATTGATTTTTTACCTTTCCATGGCGCCGCCCAGTTCAGCCTGCTCGATCTCCAGCTGGGTTAGCAAGTTCACGAACCACTCAAACGAGCGTTGATCGCGATTGATCCAGAAGAAGTCCACCTTCCGCAGGTTCATCACCGTCCGTGGGATGTCACTTGCCCATTCGTGATGGCAACGTGGGCAGCTGTGACGTGCCTTCCAGTATCTGTGCATGATTGACTGCAGGATAGAGGCAAAGGGTGTCACACCGATCCCGGTGGCTATGAGCACGGCGTGTTGGGCGTCGAATATATGACTCGATGGTGCGCCATACGGACCGTCAATAAAAATCTAAATGGTTCGAGAATGTGGATTTTAAGTTCGTTCCAAAAAGTGGGTCAGAGTTGAGATTTCAAAATTCGATTGAATCCATCATCGAGGTGGGTGAGAAGATTAAGCTACGTCGCTTACACACAAGACACAATCATTTATTAAGGACACCATGGAAGGACAATGAACCCAATTGACGACACCCAGATGATGGATCACAATCGAAAACAATCTGAAATATATTTCATGAAAACAAAAAGCAATCAAAGCTTGCACTTAAGCAGTGGAAAACTGAATTGAAAATGAAAACAAAAAAATAGTTAAAATTAATAAAAGACCCAAACCTCTAGGACGCCAACATCAAGGGTAACCTTGCTACCAGAATTAGTAGTTGCAGTTGGACTGTTTTTAGCCACACTTCCACAACTGCGCTTGGCTCTAACCGATGTCGACAAAGATCTAAGAAATGTCGGCCTGTACAAACAACTTGTTTTAGTAGATTCCTTGGAGAAATTAATTGTGACCAATTCGTTAATGTTCAGAATTTTGTTTTAAAAAAAAGAATTTCGATTAGGAGGAGAAAGGGTACTGCAAAAAAACAAGAGTATAAAGACTTCCGCCGTCAAAAGCGTAGAGAGCCCAAAAACAAAAACTGTTTGTGAATCAAAATCAAGAGCGTGTGACCTTTGTCAATGTACCTCTAATGGTTTTCCCACGGGGTAGTTGACTCCCTGACTGGTACCGGGTGCTGGATTCGATGCTGAAATGGGATGAACTTTATTTAAGGTTAGAAGTCGTTGCATTTACGGGTGGTATGCATGCGTACGTGATCCTCGCTTTAGGATGTGACCCTCTTCGGCCTCCTTCTGGGTGTACATTCCGGGAGAGACAACTGGAATTTGGGAAAGATTAGGATCTAGGGGACCGACGGATACAAAATCTACTCACTCATCGAATTTGAAGATGGCCGCGGCTCGCAGTTTTCCAAGCTTGGGGTCTTGAATGCTATGATAGTTGGTTTGTTTCTCATGTACCGGAAGCTTTGGGCCAGCGACTTATTCTGTGGACTGAGATAAGCTAAGCCCAGAGCCTTGACGTGGGCTCTTCGAATTTTGGCATCGTCGAATGACTTCTCCGACTCCGAGCGTGCATATTCGCGAAGCCTAGGGTCACAAGAATAGATGAGTAGCTAATAACACTGATTTCGTGAAGACTTACGCCTTGAGACGCTCCCTTTTCCTGTACTTCCCGTCCATGTCCGGCATGGACAGGCTTTTCTCCAGTGGCGTCTTCTTGAACAGCATCATCTGCAGCCGCTTGTCTGGCGTGATTTTTCTTCTTGCCGCGTCAGATTCTGCAGACCCATCGTCTGGCACAAACGCCTTATTTACCGCCCCAACTGCCTTTGACGGTACCGCTTCCTTGCGCGAGAAAGTTCTCTGCAAGGTTTTCTTGAAGTTGCTCATCGTCGTCTTCTCTGACTCGTTTGATTTTGCGCCATCATCAGCGGCTGTGCTGGGCCCACTCTTGCTGTGTCTAGGTGGCCTGAGTGGGCGAGTATCAGCTCCGTTCTGTTTGTCGAGTAAGTCGGAATCGGAATTTGCCGTGTGCAGCATTTTGGCGAGAAAATCTGTCTGCGGTGTCGTGGATTGTGCTGCCAAGCTGACCTGGCCTTGCGGCACGTGCGGAGCAATCTCACCGTTGTGGAGCTTCTCCTGTTCCTTGTAGAAATATTCCGACAGCCTGTTTGTCCACTCCCCCACAGCTCTTATGTGCAACCACATATAGTCTTCCTGTTCCGGTGCACTGCTTATGGTGAACGGGTGCCATTCGTATTTGGCTATCAGTGGGATGTTAACGAACACATAGTCCCCCGGGCGAAACGCGAAGTTGGCAGGACGTTTGATAACCAAATGCACCACCCTCGATGGCAACAGCAGCCCCGAGCTGATGTAAGTTTTCCCGTGTTCCGACTTCATCCAGGCAAACCGAATGATCCTCTCAATCAGATATATCAAACCTGGCACTATAAACCACTTCCAGAAGTTCGGCCCGTGGAAGATGGTCAGGATCCAGAAGGGAACGTACAACAAGTGCGTCCAGTAGAAGACCTCGAAACTGCCCTTTCGCCGCACAAAGGGCTGCGAACAGATGAACATGATCAGCAAGATGATTATCAGGGCTACGCCCGTCGGATTCGCACAGCCCGAGACAAGCCCGAAGAGCTTCGGCCGATCGGTGAGCAGCCACTCCGCCAGAGTGAAATTCGCGGCGTTTATCTTCGGATCGTGTACGACGATTGTGGAAAAGTTGCACAAGTGCATGACTGTATGAACAATGCTGAGGACGGATATCACGACGCCTGTCAACTTGTGAAAGTAGATGTGATTGTCGAGCGGCAGATACGAGCTGAGTCCCTGCGATCGGAGGTAGGTTAACGAGTGCCGTAACATAAGCACCAGCACCCAGGCGCAGTTGAAATTAAGACACTGTCCTATAAAACACGGGAAGTAAGTCAACAAGCGCTACTTCGAATTGTTCAAAATTACCACAAGCTCTTGCCAGAATCACGTATCCATTGCTGTGCCTGTACTGGATAGACCTTGACACGAAGAGACCCACATTGAAGGCGATGTACACAAGGAGATACGACACGAAAACCTGGTTATTTCTAAAGTAAGCCGCTGTAAACTGATGGGGAATGGGTAAACATTTTTGTGACTTCGTCTTCTTCTCTGGCTGAACTGGCACCAACCATCGATCGATTCTAGAGATGAGATGAAGTATCTTTATTAGAGTTCTACGATTTGGATTTTTCAATTTTACGTTATACTCAGATTTTCCAGAAGGCCTCCGTGCTTGTTGAGTTGACTTTTCAGAGCCTCGTACGTGATGGCTCCTCGGTTATACGGATCAGCATCTTCGAACATGGCTGAGGTGAGGTCTTCTATCTAGAAACCATTTTTAAAGCTCCAATCTCAATAAAACCGATGCACAACTTACTTGATCTTCCGAAAATTCCATTCCGTTCTCCTCCATGCAGGCCTGTATCACATCATGAAATTCTCTGTGTTGGATCAGTCCATCGCCTTTAAAGAAAACGCATATGCAAATAACGGTATAAGGGGCATTTCTACACTTACCATCGATATCATAAATTTTGAACAAGAAGCGAATTTTATCGTCCGCCGATTGTCCGGAAAACTGATGGATCGCATCGATGAATTCTTGGAGGGATATTGAACCGGAGTTGTCCTTGTCGAAGATTTGAAAAACTCTTTCCGTGAAGAATGGCTACGGCGAATGGAGAATGAGCAGAGAAATGTGAGGGTGAGAGATTTTGAGTACTAACGTTTTTTGAGGTGACAATCTTCTTGAATTCCGCTCGACTAATTTCCTTCTCATTGCCGACGGTCCGCCGGAAAAGGCTTTCCAATCGCTCCAGAGAGCTTTTGTCGAAGCCGTTACGAGGTCTGAAAAATGTATATAAATGCAAAATTATCGCTAGTAGTCAAAGTCAACGAAAATAAGAATTGCGTAGTAGATTTCTCCGATTTGGGAGGTTTTGAAACCTATACCGAATGACTTTGAAGAGATGCGTCGATATCTAAAGAATGGAGTGCAAAGAACAAATGTGAATACTGAAAAATAATCTCCTGTAAATTAGCCCAGCTTCTGGCATAGGTAGGTTGAACATTCCCAGCATTTGCGAGGTTTAAATGAAAATTCAACTGTCTCACCAAATGGTTCGAAGTCAACATTTGATTATGACTTTTCTATAATGATAGATTCAAATATTACTCCACCAAATCTAAAAGAGAAAGAGCTTACACCCATTTCACGCTAAATGCTTATGAAGGTATTATTGCCGCCAGCAAATTAAGCTAAGAGCATCAGGAAAGTATCGACGCATGCTGAATTGCATTACTCCATTCAAAAATCCAACCAAAGCCCTTCACTCCAATAGTAAGACCAGTACTAATTTACGGTGTCTTAGTATAGTGGACGGCTTTGTAGTGCTGATACTTAATCTGACTAAGTTTAAATTAAGTTCGTGGGTATACGAAGCTGCGCCACGGCTCATTTAGTTCCTATTGCAACCCATTGTGATGCTCATGAGAGTATAACCTCTTAATCTGACTAAGATAAGCTGAATACAGAGCTCGGCAAGCATCCGTATTACAGGTGCACACAGATCATTACACTTTCTTCCCATGGATATGCAATGGAACCCTATGGCTACCAAATAAAACTAAGAGAATACAATCAATAGAGTAAACATGCTCCAAAGGACATATGTAGAGCCCAAAATAATCAGATTACTATGTGTGTTCCTGCTGGAATTAACAGGTATTCAAGAGGCAGTCCTCCGGTTATTAATGATTGCGGCTCTGGAAACAATATCAATCAACTCACGTTGGCCGAACCCTGTCGTATATATCTAAAGGGCATAGTGGAAAGATGCAACCTTACCTTATGCTGTGGCAGAACCCATGAATTAGCAAGATAAAAGTCGGGTCTGTCATTGGCTCAATATCTGTAGAGACCTCATCTTCCTTTGAAAGCAATAAAAACATTGTTACTGACAAATAACATAAACAACGCATGTCGTAGATGTTTTATTCGATCGTAATTCCAATCGAATAAAAATAGACAAGAAACTAATTAGCAAACTAAAGGGTGATTTTTAGCTTATATCTTTTTGGTAACACTGGTTTAAACAGCTGACTCGCGTTTCGTGTTTTGTTTCACTGTCAAACATCTTCAGTTTGGTCTATAATTTAACCATGAATCGTCTTACAAACGAACAACGCTTCCGAATTATTGAATTTTATTATCAAAATGCGTGCTCTGCTAAGAAACCCCTTCGCGCGCTTCTTCCATTTTTTGGATTTTTTTATGGATTATGTTTGGCTCAATGGGTATTTAAATAAGCAGAATTGTTGATTTTGGAGTGAATATCAGCCAGAAGCATTGCAAGAGCTACCAATGTATCCAGAAAAAGTCACAGTTTGGTGCGGTTTATGGGCGGTGGCATCATTGGACCGTACTTCTTCAAGGGTGATGCGAATCGTAATGTAACTGTGAATGGTGAACGCTACCGTGAGATGATATCCAACTTTTTTTTGCCCAGAATGCAAGAGCTTGACTTGAATGACATGTGGTTTCAACAAGACGGTGCCACATGCCACACAGCACGCCTTAGTCATCCTGACTTATTGAGAGTTAAACCTGACATCCGCTGGTTATTTTTTTTGCAGTCTGAGACCCCACTGCCTCACATCGATATGAATACCCTCAACGAGGGTTGTCCAAGTTATTCACATCTACATGTAGCCTCGGCAACAATACCAAATGTTTATCGGTGAATACAAAAAAACTGGCAGATCAGGATGACTAAGGCATACAATATACTACATGGCGAACCTTAAGTTGAATCACACAAATCTGTATGTATATCTAAACATATCTCCACGACCAGATGTTCAGCTCACAATCGTGAATGGAGGAGACCGCTTCGCTTTCGTTGCAAATTTTTGCGATGTGGTCTGCACAAGCACACCGTACTGCCCTTGCAAGGGTCTTACTGTCTGTCGTTGACTCATAATATATTCATGCTCCAATTGTAAACGATCGCATGAGTGCGAATATATGGATAACCTTATGAGTTTAAATCTTATCGTAGTCATAGCCCTTAATGAACAACCACATGTGGATGGAACAAATCCTTTCACCTTGAATGGGAATTTATGCGTTTCACCTGTGAAGGTGATTGGGAATGTTTATGACTCTCGCATTTCGAGATCATCCCACGCAGTGAAAGAAGGAACATGTGCATAAATTCATGTACACATAGGGAATGAGGATTTACAATATCCCGGACTGCTTCCAGGCGGCTTATTTACCAGGCGGACAGGAAACTTACCTCAAATTTGTTATTTTCGATACGAACTCCATTATCTGATTCGTCGACACCAGATTAGTGCCGTCCACATCGACAAGTCGGAAAAATTTATCAAATATCTGAAAAGATTCCACCCATTAGATAATTGCTGAATTGATTATTTTTGAACATACCCCACGGGCTTCCCAGATGTCAGCAAAGTTTCTGAATGTCACCTTGCTCTCTCCACATATCACAAATGTCACCGACTCCAACTGCTCCGCGAAGTCCTTCTGTCTGTCTTCCCTGAAAACATGCGAAAAAACATCAAGCAACGACAATTAAAATGACACACAAGCAAGTCAGTCATCAGACACTCAGTGGAGGACGCTGATGTATCTGGTGACAGTTGTCCAAAAGGTTCATATTATGTCCAAATAATGATCCTCCCCAGCTGCAAACAGCAAACGATCAGCGGTTCTCGCCCATCGCCCAAGTGCCAGCGAGCAACCTAATGCAGACATTCGATTGCGCGACGTACATAGGTAGGCGGACGTGCTACGAGCCGGACAAGTGCAATTTACCATATCAGACACATGACCGTGGTCGTGATCGCAGTCGAAAGGAGTCCTCTCCGCAGCAGAGGAACCACTGTGTGTCCGTGGTGATTGGAACATGGCGATTGCAAGCGTGTGTGGCGCTTGATGGCCAATAGAGTGGTCGGTGGTGTAACAGTCGGTTTTACAAACATTCTGGCCGTCGTCTGACGACGGTGGCTGATGATGATTTGCATGCGGAGATACACCACTTTAGCGTTGGTGACCAGTTTGTTTCGTGTAAATAGGCCCGTGGAGGCCAGATAAAGACCAGGAATGCAATGAAGTGAAATTAAGCTAATTTACTAGGAGGTCGAACGGCTCTGGCTCACTGCGACATGGCTCTGGCGTGAATGGAGGATAATGACTGCTGGACGAGATGTAATTTTAATATTTACACTCTATGGCGGCTATCAGGAATTCGTGGATTTCATTCCCGACAAATGCTAGGAAAAAAAACACGTTTCCCTCCCCCCCCTCCCCTCGACATCCTGGCGTAATTAAGCCGCGAAAACCGCTTCTCGCAGAGGTGATTGCTCTAAGGCGATAAACTATCCGTGGACAGCGAATATGGAGGAATTGATTGGTCCCATCCGTAGGATTATCTTCCGATAATCCCGTCACAGGCACCTGCAGGCCGTAATTTGATTGACTTTTGATCCGCGAAATGATCGATTGATTGATGGCGTGTTTTTGCTGCTTGTTAAGGCACCTTGCACGCATGTGTCCATTAAATGACTTAGCACGTGATGCCGGCTTATAATTGGACATCCAGTGCGACTGGATTTTCCACTGATCACAGCACTAGTTGCTGAGGGACAATTGGGTGGATACGGGACGACATTTGTGACGTCTGGACTCGTCTTGCTGACACATTGGGTGACATGGATGCTTTAGAGTGTTTTGTTGTACTTACGTTAGACGACCCTTGAGGTGTTCAATCCATTGTTCCTGGTCGAGATATCCTTGGCCATCGATGTCGAAGAGATGAAAGAGTTTTTGAAGGAATTCCTTAAAAGATACAAAAGAAAGGAATTACAGTTACAGTGTTGTAGTTGTTGAGTTCGTTTAGAGGAAGGGGACAACTGCGGCGGTTAAGTTGGTTTATACATATTTATTTACTTGGAAGGTGGTCTTAAATTTCCCAGTTCTTCTATTTTTTGCACTTTTATGTTGTGGATTATAGACAAGTTCAAAGATCTGGAGCTTGTGATAAATGCCAAAACAAAAACCAAACTTCAAAATTAAATAGTTGGTTCGTCGGGTGAAACAGCAATTCTGTGTATGTGTACCACCTAACTTGGCGATCGTGGTATGCATTCATAATGGACCGAACCATTGCGTCGTCCCCAAACCGTACGTACGAGAAGTATGGACATGTAGCCAGCACAAAAGTGTCTCTAGCTAGATGCGTCTTATTTACCAAGATTGCTGATGTCAATCCCAACTTGCATAGCCCAAATTATTTCTCTGCTGCAGCTGTCGGAACAAATTTGTTTGTACATGCGCTTTACTTGGGTTAACACCCTTGGGCGATGGCGATACGTAAAAGCATAATTAGGCTCAAGTCTTCATAATCGGTTGCGTCTTGCACACAAAGAAACAGCGGTTGGTAATAATTACTCTGCATTTCGGCACTGACTCAAAAATGTCGCTGATATAAGCATATTTTGAGTACGCATATGATTCGTTCGTCCATCTTCCATTATCATATTTAGAGATGTCCGAACCCTAATCTTTCTTAGTTCGAGTTAACCAGAGTTGGAGTTGAACCGAACCAAGTTGCAACTTAAGTGGACTAACTCGGTTTCACACAATTCAATTGGCTTGCGATAGCAAAGACAAAACAAATTTTAAATAAAACAGACACACACAATTATCAGCAAAAGGGAACAATGAGAGAATAGCAGGTAAACAATGCACCACATAGCCCCGTCCATAGGCATCTCATAAGAAACAGAACCAATACCGAACTCTAAGTTGGTATTGAATGAGCCAGTACAACTTGGCCTTTGTCTTAACCAACCAAAGCGTATCGTGTGTCCACATCACACTGAGTTAAATGGTATCCAGATTTGATGTTCAGTCATTCATTTCGTTTAAATGTTTTAGGAACTGGGCTTGACTTACATTTAACTCGGTACGATGTAACTAAGGTTGTCTCGATTTATCTTGAGTTGACCTATCTCTAAAATTATATTTATTTTCACTGATAATATTAGCAAAGCCCTCTTTGCGTGCTTGCTTTGTCCTTCACTTTAAATTCACACTCCGACCGAACTTCGCTCCTTTCCGGTTAGAGTGTGAGGTTCATAAAAACTACGATGATACGAATTGAAGTCCTAAAACCAACTACGTAGCTTTGGGCATGAATCCTATCCTATTCTATCCTACAGTTCAGCGAAGAAGTGCTTTCCTAGAAGAGTTATGTTAGGTTTTGTTGCAGAATAGATGTTGGACAGATTCTGTTTCTTCCTTACATCGTCACTTGAGATGTTTGATATCTTCTTACTCAGCACCGGCCATAGAGCCCTTGCTGTTTTATACGATACTCAGATCAAGCCAGAGAGTTCTGTATCCATCCGAACTCAGGAGACTGCCCGTCTTTTGATTGCCTTGGATACCAGTATGCCCTGCTACACAGCAAAAGCTCATCGAATTTACTAAGGATATCTCTGTCTGCATATTCTAACCAACTTCGATGTCAGGAGGTATGATGCAATGGCCTTTATTGACGCTCGACTATCGCAGCAGACACTGATCGTTTCGACGGTTCTGTTGTGAAAAAACACTGCTGTGGTTTCTTAGTGCCACGGATTTTTCAAAGAGGTCCGCACATTAAGTTGTCTAAGTCATGTCATGCTTCCACTTCTGAGCACTTGAGCCTACGATGTCTAGGCTCGATTTCCAGAACGACCAACATAATTTTCGCGAGTACGCATGTTTTGAGTCACAGTCGAGAATAATAATTGTCTGTCTAGCAAAAAACTGCAGGTCCCATTTCAGTCGTGGAAGAGTCGACTTCACAGACTGCTGAAATTAATCGTCCAGATTCTTAGTAAATTTTCCAATGATATAGGATGTCGTGGTCTAAGCTCTATCTGAAATAGCCCTGTTAACATTCACAAACATTAATTTCCATTGTTCATTTTATTTGACTCAACAGTTCTTACACTGAACCTCATTCAAGCTGCAATTGCAGCGGATTTGTTTTCAGATCCAAGTGCATATCCATTTGACTCCCTGCTGGATATACAATCACAAATCACACTCCCTATAAATCATTTCACAGACAAAAAAATTCTACAAGCAATACTTGGCGAAGGCACTCGGATCCGAATTCGTGGGTGGCCGCTTGTAACCCAATTAACGTTTTCAAATTCAATAACCAAGAGTGAAATTGTTTTCAGAGACAACAGCGGTGCCAGGCGGCAGGCACACACAGATGGTGGCACTGGCATGAGCCATAAAACTAGTTCACCATAAACGATGCAAATAGTATTTGCTTGGAAGAGCTAACGCATGGACACCGTGGTACGTGCGCGCGCTAAGAAAGGAGCGCTCACCAAACGCTTGCTGGCTAATTAGTAGTGGATTCTTGTAATTTTTCAATTAATTGCCAATTAGTGGTTTTGGTTGTCTTATTTGCCAGCCCCCCAAAAAACAACACCGCCGCGGTGGATGCTGGAAGTTGTCTTACGGAAACCAACCAAAAACAGCGTGACGCCAATTTGTGCTTAATGAAGATCTGCTGGTCATACAAAGTGTATTGGTCATCTTTAGCTTCTGTGTGGTGTAACTTTACAACGTCAATATTTCCCCATGATATACTGTCACTCCTGCATCGCTCATCCAATGTGGATGAGTGTGTAAGGAGTTAATGAGCATTAAGACTTAATTTAAATAATCCGAAAATCAAGCCTGAAGGCGGTTATTTCGTAATAATGAACCTCTCCCTATTATTTTCACTTCGGCCGCTTGTTGCCTCAATCAGTTAAGTAACACAACACACTCAACACCTCATATCTCTCGCAGCGCTACATACTCTTCGGTGTCCTCCTTTTTTATACAAAACCGAACACCGCCCGAAGCCCCAGACCTGTCCACGAAACAGAGATGAGAAACACACAAAGCCTCCGATAGAGTCAAACATTCGTGCATGTAACAAATTTAAATCGCGATTTGTTGTCGCGTAAGCGATCTGCAATTACCAATTAGTTCGCGTTCCCTCATTAAATGCCACTTCTAAGCGAAACTACGCCTAGACGCGAGACTCTGGCGAAAAAGAACACTTCTTAAAGGCCAGATACGCGACGGCAGCCAGTAGTCACCTCCAGTTTCGCATTGCGAAGGCATTATTTGAGAATTCAAACACGAAATCCCATTCACTTTGCGCACAAAGTCGCCACCACTCTTTGGTGGGAGATCTTAATTGTAGATTGTCCACCAAAATGATACATGGATACGGTGTGTAATTGTCGGTGTTGCTGCCGGAACGGAAGGTGATTTGAGTGGAACTTTAGCAGTCGCTTAGTGCTTATTTACAATCATGACATAGTTGAGTCCTCATCACAAGACATTTTCTTGAAAGGAGAGGTTGGAATTAGGTCCACAGAATGCCATAGAAATGTAATCTGTCATAGATGACTAAGCCATTGATGAACTTTACGTTTTTTGTGAATAGAGCACTGTGTTTTAATGCGAAGGAATGTGGTAACTGTCCATGGATAGTCTAGGTTGGAATAGATTGTCAAAATTATACAAACAGGCTCTTAAATTACACCACTTGAATATGGAATGGAAACCACGTCCTATCTAAGGGCTGTACGAAGGGGAAGAAGAATTGAGCAATTTTTCGCGGTAAGCTGCGCACAGTTTAAACGTAGCGGCATGCTGCTCTGACTAGCCTTTCGTTAGATAAACTGTTCTGAAATGATTAAAATAATTTTCCTCTCCTATTCAATGCCCAGCCTGAGAGGCAACGTAAATTAAATGAAGATCTCAGTCGTTTCGAGAGAAATAATCTCCGCGCGTTCATTCATCGTGCCATCGATTGGTGGATCAACTTTTACCGCTCAACGGAGAACAATATGTATAAAAATAATGTGAATCCAGGATTGAAGGTGAATAGGATAAGCCTAGTGCATGGACTGCCTGGGAAATTGCTAGCACTCTTGACCATTGCTGGTCCCGACGGCAAATGGTGACTGGACGACATATATATCAACTTTTGCTTTCACTGGGACTCGAACCCTGGACCCTCATACCTTAGCCAACACTCAACCAATTGTGCCATCCATCGGTTGGAGCCGATTGAGAGCTCAACTCCGGTCAAAAGAAACTTCGACAACTATTTAATTAAAGCAGCAGATGCTTTACACGACAGAGGAACCATTTGGCAGAGAGGCATACAAAGAAGGACTACACAACTGGATATAACTGGGAAAAGATCCTGGTAGCTACAGTGATTGGTGGTGGCCTGTGGCGTTGTGGGTATGTGCGTCGACCCCAACCTCTATGTTGTAGGTTCGATTCCTGCTCTGTGCGACGAAAACAATTTTCACGACTCCACCTCTTTCGAGTCACTGACAATGCTCAAAGAGTATTTCCTGTCTAGAAAAAGCTTCTCAAACTTGGCCGTTCGGATTCGGCATAAAACTGTAGGTCCTCCACTCGTGAGAGAGCAATAAGCACGCACAACAAGAGTGGTTGCTGAGAAGCTAGGCCCTGGCCCTCTACGGACTGTTGCGCCACCCATATTATTAGCTACAGTGATTCATTGATTGTTTCTATATTTAAACAAAAAAAAGGCCAAGGATGCAGAACCGACCTTCTGGGTCATGGGACAAATGCTTACAACGTCTCTTGCCTTTATACTGTCAAAGAATTAAATTGATTTGTTTCACTTGAGAATTCCGCAGAAATTGATTCGTTTGACCAAATAATTTATTTTTATGAGAGCATAAGTGCGAGTCACATTTCACATTTGTTCTCCCGTTTTTCATTGAAATAAATCACAGCGAATTAATTGAAGGCGGGGTCGTCAAATTTGATCGAATTTCATAAAATCGTGAACGAAAAAATGCGTGCAACAACAGACGGTTGTGTGAACAGTTGTTGCTTGGTATGAAGGCGTGATTTATAAAGGCCTTTTCAATAACACAATAATACACGATGTGATTTTTTTGAATGCGACTAAATTGTATGTCAGTTGTTCTGTTGACTCATTTTAATTCTGGCGAGCAGTAAGACAGGTAAGCCTACTTCTTTTCCATAAGCCATGAGCGTACTTTTGTACAGTATTTTTTTCTTAAAACTGGAGAAACCGTATCCGACGTAAAACCTGAAGTAGCCCACTAATCTTCATACGTTTAATGTATTGTGTTTTCAGAACAGATTAAAGCATTTTTTTTTGTCAATAATATATACGTATCTATTGACGAGTAAAAAATTAAAATGATCTTGTTCGATTGATGTAAGTTGGAGGGTAAAACTTAAAAGGATTTATGTTAAAATGCGTATTTTTCTACGCGTCAGGGAATGAAGTTACAAATGTGAACATTGTATTTTATAAAAGGTTAGATGAATTGAATTTAACAACTAATGAATGGCGTAAAAGTACTGGGAGTAGGTGAAATCCCATCAAAATTTAGTGTATTTTGATAAAAACTACATTTTGTATGCCATTATGAATTGAAATCAAGACTTAAAAACTTTTCTGTTTAGTTCCAAGATTGTTTTTCCTTGGACCATATGCACATGAATTTATTGAAAGCAATGTGTTATCCTTACTCGCCAACATGCAGTTAAGAGGAATTTATTTGATTAGGAATTTATTTGATAACTCGAAGTCGTGATAACTGAACTTTTTTTTGTTGCAAGTGATGTTTCGAGTTATGAATGTTCACCGGTATTTTCTGCTTACAATGAAAAATGCTACCGCAACATTTTAGATGCTCTAACAAAGAACTGAGAAGTTATTATTGATGTAAAATGCACACACACACTTTAGAAAGACCAAGCTCACATTATATAAGACCTTGATCATCCCTGTCCTGCTATATGGCGCGGAAGTCTGGACTATCTCAAGAGCGGATGAAGACGCACTTGGCGTAGTCGAGAGAAAAGTTCTGCGTTCAATCTTTGGTCCTGTTTGCGTTGAAGGTTTTTGGAGAAGAATATTGAACCACGAATTGTACGAGCTGTACAGCGACATAAGTCTACTCAGGCGTCTACGGATTCAACGCCTAAGACGGCTAGGCCATGCAGAGCGCATGGACAACACTGCTCCAGCCCAAAGTGTCTGTGTGGACATCGAACCAGTGGGACAACGCAATAAGGGTTCACCTGAAAATTAACCCAATGAAATTATAAACCCAATTATAGTCTTTTTTTTGTGAAAATGTCTCGCACGGTATTTTACTGCAGCTTTTTGAAGAAAAAACTTTACTGCAAATAAAGAAATTTTGATTTTAAAAACAAGTACATTTAAAGCCGGTTGTAAAGATGTAAAAACTGACGACAAAAATTCGCAGCTTCCCTCGTTACAAAAAAAAAAATTATACTTCTGTAACTACATCAGGTTTAGAAGTCAGCACTGGAAAATAGGAGAAGAGACTGAGACAGCTGAGACAAAAATAAGTTTACCCGTTTTCAGCACCCACTGCAATTTTTTCCACATATAAAACGTAAGTAGCATTCGCCTCTTCAGAAATGCAGACTTTGCAAAGCAATCGTTCTGCACAGCAAGAGCAACAGTGTAGTTGAAACGCTATGCAACATTTACGAACCAACTATTTGCTTTGTTGCTAGCAATGAACATTTTGAAAATTGTTCAAAACACATGTTTTCTCATATGTATATGCAATACATAATTTGCGTAAGATTTGTGTTACCGAACAGGCGCAAGCTATGTGCTTATTGTATTCAGTACGCTGCACTGCATTCTCAAGAATGTCTATAATAGAAATCGCTCAAGAGTTAGAAAGAACTTGATAACAAATTCATCCCTAAGTAGTTGTCAACAAGCGGCATATAACATCAGTCAATTATTGAGTTATTATGAAAAGTAATGCTTTTGTCTTATTTATGATTATTCGGTGAAAGCCGGTCTTCAGTAATATTTCAACTTTTTAACGAGTATAATGCACCGAAGATTTACATATGTGAACTGAATTTGTGTCAAATATCACGTGGTTATTATGAATTAAATTTGTGTGATTACTAAGTGATTGCATCTCATTTATTATTTGTTCTCAAAATTTGTATTTTACAATATATGTATTTTCAGAGATACTTCAGATTTGTATTTATGACTTAAGAACTGGTTCCGAAGTCACTTAATTAAAGATCATTAAAGTACACCTCGAAACTGATGAAGAAACTAACAGGCTTTCGAATTGTGGTCCAGAAGTGAAGTTGAATTTAAAATAAAACATCTGCCGAATGGTTGGGGTTAAAGAAATGTCTTAAGCTCGAGCATTTCTTCGAACTATTTGCAAATGCTAGTTCAGTTGATATGTTTACAATTTTTATTAGTTGATCTAAACGAATTGCAATAATAGGCGATGTTTTATAATGTCCATAATTCATGATTGGATCGTGGGCAGCCCAGAACGCAAAATATAGGGGGTAGTAGTTGCACATCTACTCCTGTAAAAGCAGAAACAGATTTTGTTTGCATGACGAGTATTTACATTTCACACGTTCCCTTTTTGTGCTTATGATCATAAATTGTGTCGATATAGTAAGTACATCTAATGAACGCACCACGTCCACTTGTTATAATCCTAATTGAATGCAGGATTATGCAGGAGTGCTAATGCCAATCAAAAGAGACTTTAAGAATCAATCAATGTAGAGAGAGCTCACTCCACAGCGGATTTTCCTCCTCAGAAGTTTGACGTATAATCATGAATTTTTGACAGTTAATCACGAACCACCGAATTTCACTCCGAACCGTGAAGATAATTGGGGAAATTTTGTACTCTCTCGAGAGAGCGCACATTTGATTTTTGACATAATAACCATATTTTTGTCGTACTGGAACAGACTTTCGTAGATTTGTGTTGTTTTGTACTGTTCTGTACTGATTATTTTGGGTACGGGAACAGACCTAATCATTTCGGCAATCGAACGTACGCACCAGTCGTAGGCGTTGTTGCGTCATATCTCCATGACACAGCCACTATTTCAAAGCTCTAAAAGTGAAATAAGATCTAGGAATGCAATGTGCACAATTTTAAATATCATATGAGCAATGGAGCACAGTCTGGTAACAAGGGACGATGAAACAAGGTCGAAGGCTTTCTTCCATTATACCACGAATAATGACACTCACAGATGTGGAGAACGAGACGGAGAAGAAACGTTTTACTGCGTTAATGATTTATTCACTCGATGAATGATGGTCAATGTGTACCATCATCATCATATACAACACTTGACAACATTTTCTTAAGAATTTAATTAATTCATGTGATTTTGTCACTTTGTCACAATTATCCCTACATATCGAAGATTTCACCCCGAAATCCCAAGAACAACAACTAAACCCATAATGTTTCCTAAAATGATAAAAAATTCCAACAATACTGTCAACAAGAATAGGGATTTCAGAATCTAAAACTAGGATTAATTCCATTAATTTTTTTGCCATACACAAACGAAGCAACATAAGCGAAACACGAAACCACCTTGCAAATAGTATATCTAAGCAAACACACAAGACATTGATCTAAGGCCCAGCCAATCAATAGCGCATGAAAATATGTTTTCAATGAAAAGTGCGTTCATATTTGAAAGCTTAAGGCGTGCACTTGTTCCCGTGCTCCGACACACCGGCACACACACTTCACTTCGACTGTAGATGAATTATTCGTTTGAAAGTGAACACTTAAAAGGGGGCAGGCTTCAGAAATTCGTTGCTAAAGGCTGTTTAATTTATTGGTGATTGTGCGGTGAAGTAAGTAAATTACGTCGAGAGATAAGTAATGAAGAAAGAAATATCAGAGCACGATCAAAAGTCACTATCCCGGTTGCTTTCGCATTTAAATTCACTTCTCATGGGGTGTAATATGAACCCAAGACAAACAGAACAAAATATTAATTCGACCGCTTGTCATCACTTGCTCAAGCTTGAACTTCAACACCAAACTTAGCTTAAATTAATAAAAAATAAAAGATTTAAAAAACCGGAGTGATCATAAATTGTCGGAGTCGATTAAAATGTGATATTTTGATAATTTAATGTGAGCACATTTACGGACAATTTACTCGATAATTGTCCTTGTCACGTCAAACTTGACTAACAAAAAGATCTCACTCACTTGAAAAAAAAGAACACCACACATTTTCACAGGACTTCACATTTGTAAACTCACCTCATCCAAGAACAGCTTTCTAAATCCTTCCCTGGTGTGTTTCCCATCACCCAGCAGAAGACTGCATTCAGAGATCAGAAGCCACCGAATCTTCTCCCGTCGCACTTCCAACTCCATGTAACTGCAGTTCGGATCCATGTTCAGTTTGTATCTATCCAAATAGTTGACAATATCGCCCTCCCCATCGGATGCCTCGCGATCCTGTAACGATCTAGCATCCGGCGATGATTTCAATTCAACGACGGAACAAACTGGACTATTTTCCACGGTCACAGGAATCGTTGGTGGTGTTGAGGTGCGAATCTCCTTCAGATCATCCGAAGGTGACGAAGGACTCTCTATCTCACTTGAGGCGAATACCGAATCCGATATAGCGTCGTCACTTCTGGTACTATCCCCGTGGAGTTTCTCTAGGTACGATGCGGCCTGCTGGAGGACATGACTTACTGGATGAGGTATTTCTTCCGCCTTCTCCTCGTCGGAGGGAAGCGCATCTGAGAAGGACACTTTTTTGGAAGATCGCGCCGGTGGGGTTGGAGGTACATCCAGGGAATTCGTTGACGATATCGAATCCCGATGGTCTCCACTGAGGTACTGAGCTAATTCCATATTTACAAGCACTCACTGTCACAGGACACAAAAAATATACTGACGATCGTTTGACGATCCACGAACACACACGATCACTAGGGACCACCTATTTCGAATTCATTTTCACAATCCACACGATCGGTGCACAATTCCACTCAATTGAACGACACTGAATCAAATTGAACGAAAATCGACTGCAATCCACTCACATCGGTTGGGCGATCGCGCTGCGATCACGTTCCACAAAAAGCACAAGAAACGATATGTCTTCGTCGGTCTCGATACCGTCGTCGTTGCCGTCGTATAGCGAGCCGAGACGCTGAGGAGCCTTTGAACTCAAAATCCGCACACACTACTGAGCTTCAAGCGTCGCGCACATTCGAATGAGCCAGGTTAAAAGAGAGTTGAAACGCGCTGTACCGCACGACGAGACGAACTAAACTGAAAGTGATAAACGCAAACGATGATCGGTCTACCGTCTACCTATTCTCTTGCTGGTGCTGGTGGCTGTGTGGATTCTCGTTGTTGTCGAGATGCGACCTTGTGAGTGCAATACAGACAAGCGTACGTACAGAGGGATTCTTCAGGCATGGTACTTAGCAATGAACAGACGAGTGGGATAGCATTGGGCACTTGATCGGCGCGGGAGCCTCGACATATTTATAGCAAAACGGGATGATTTGGTGGTGATTTAAATTTCTCGAGCAATTTTTTCGGGATTCAGAGGATTAATAATATATGGCATTCCTTTGTGTCGATTGATCGGATTTTCTCTAATTTCGCGTGGAAAAGTTCTTTAAACGGAGACCGGGTGCTAACACCCCGCCTACGCTGTTGCCTTATGATCGCGCTAAATACTTAAATCTCGTATTGAAATGAGTTGACCTCATGTACATCCAATTTGATTTGTTTTGTGTTGTTTTTTTCCATCGGTATCTAACCCAGGGCAAGTCCTGGTGTGCACACATCTTGTTTGACGGCATTGGCAGCGCATTGTTATATTGTTTGATATCGATTGGAACCAAAAAAAACCTAATCGTACAATCGTTCGCGGTTAGCAGAGAGCGATGACTTCAGTTTGGATCGATCGTGTGGAGGCTGGTTGGAGAACAGTTACGACCTTCGAGTCTTTTGTCTTGTATCTTTTTCGTAGCTCATTCAAGAGCAAGTGTACCTGTGGATTTGAAGTGCTTCAATTAAGCGCTTTACAATGGTGAAGTGGAAATAATTGTTCGGTCATAAGGAAATACTTGTGAATTGAAAGTGAAACCGGCCGCCGCGCCGATGATGTGATTTGTGATCCCAATACGGGTCAGGGTGTTAGTGGAATTTGACTGAATCGCCGAATCTGAGATTTGCTATTCACTTTCTCTTAACATATGGATAGTAAAATACTGAAGCAAACTACCCTAGCGACGAATATTTCGACTGCTGAATTGTGATAAGTGACAGCATTAATAATGGAAAAAAAGTTCAAATTCAATTACTGAAGCCAAGATGTATGTACAAGTGAAATAAGAAAAATTTGTAGCATAGGCTTTATACTTATACGTGTGATAATGGAGGAGAAATAGTTTCCAACCGAAAAAGCGAATATGCAGATTTGGAGTGAGTTCTTGTGAAACTTAGTATTTTATTCGATGTATTAAGTGTTAATTAATCTTTCAGATTTGCTAAAGCCTTTCGTATCTTAGAAACGCAGATTAATCCGAGATCGAAGTCCAAGTTTGAATTGGGAGTTTGAATTCGAACGTTTTGCGTTGGCCTCATTCACCTTACCGACAAGTGACACATTCACGTATTCAACGACCAAATTTGTGAATTTGAGTGAAACGTTCCCGTCGGACTATTCTACGATAGGTGTGATTGTCTGAGGATATCAAGGAAAGGAATAGTTGAGTCCTGTGATTATTTGTGTGATAAGTTTGACATTCGATTCGAGTCACTGATAATGCTCAAAGAGTACTTCTGTCTAAGAAAAGCATCTCTCTCTGGCCGTTCGGAGTCGGCATAAGAATGTAGGTCTCTTCCACTCGTGAGAGAGCATTAGCACGCACAACATGAGTGTTTGCCGAGATGGTAAGGCTTAGTTAGAGGTCCCCGGTTCGAATCCTAGTGAAAGCAAAGTTAATACGCTTTACCCGGTTTTCAAATCTGGTCCAGTCACTATTTGCTGTCGGTGCGTTATAGATTTCCTAACCTAAGGATTTGCTTCAGAATCATAAGCAACAGCAGCAATTGTGACATGGTATAACTGTTTGATCGCGGCATTTGATTTCCACTCGTCTGGCATTAGTCAGTACGATTACTGGCACTGTGCTGGACCACTGCCTTCATTTGCTCAGTTTGTTAAGATACTTCTCATTTTGTGGCCTTGGCAAAGTGGATATTTTCATGGACTCTTGCGCTGGGTGTGTATGTCCGATTACCGAGGTGAACAACTTTCATTATTACCGACTTAACCTCCCTCGATTCATGACTTACTTAGCATGCCTTTGGTCCATGGAGAGTCCGACCCAGGGAAATCGCTGCCTGCCATCGTGACGCTCCTGGGCACGGTGCGTATATTTATGAAGACCAAGATGTCTTGCATCCGCGATGACTAGGTCTCTAGAGTTTCTGTCTTTCTTCCCTTCTTGAAGCTCGGACCCTCTTAGATGAAGCGATGGTGTACACCCACTCGTTGTGTCGATGCCAGGGTAGTAGACGGAATATTGCCTTTCGGACTACATCCACATTCTGGGACGATGGCGGCCCGTGACGTTGAGGATATGAGCGACCGACCACTACTCACTTTAACCTAACGTGTCTAGGCTCGGTTTCTTGTGCGACGGAAATCATTTTCACGACCCCGCCTATTTCGAGCCACTGACAATGCGCAACGACTATAATATATTCTGCAAACTGTCTAGAAGTTACTTCAAGTACTCAACTACCTACCACAATCCGAAATAAGTTAGCGTAGACTCCATGAAGAATTTCCACAATTGATTTGAGACCATCCCACTTCTTCGGTAACCCTGCCTATAACTGAACACATTTCGATTTATTTGTTTGCTTCCATCTTGGGAATGCTTAAACTAAATGTGCGTTCATTACCTTCAAACGTCACAGAGTCCACTTGTAAACCCATCACTTCGACTAAAAGACTAGACAGCGTCTTGTTTGTTTTTCCGGCGGTCCATATATGTAAACTCATCTTTGTTTGACCAACGTGAACTTCTCCACAACGTTTTTGTTTACCGAAATTTTAATTATTTTGTTTTTTTGCTGAAGTCACTACTACTTAATTATCGAAAATAATGGCTTCTGTGGAATTTAAAAACATTTCAAGACCTCTTGATACACAGTAGCTGAAACAATTCAGATCGTAGTGTGAAATTATTCGCAAATTTATGCATAACCTCTTTCAGCATCCAGAGGTTAGTTAAATCTTAAAGATTTATGCAGATGAGGAGGTGAGTCTGTTGGTTATTAACATCTGATGGAAAAAATGACAAGTGGGTGAAATATAAAACTAGTTCTAGCTTTATTTTAGCAACCTTCGTTTGCAGGGTTTCCAGTAGTCGTGGTCTAGTCAACGTTTGATGATTCATTTGAAAATGCTAGCTCAGTCCAAAATGTTTGCCTTGTTAATGCAGACTAAGGACTTCTCCCAGTCCTGGTGAAACAATTCGTGTGGTGTCTAGTTGCGTAATCCCCGCGGCCATTTGATGAACGCTCGCCGAGATTATGATACAGTCGCCTAATTTCTAGGGCTTGTGTGCTTTGCTTGAACCATACCTCGGACATTTGATTGTTCTCGAGCTCAGGCCATGGGCAGTCGCTCAACATCGCTTTGTATCTTAGACCATTGGCAGCAATCGTGTCTCTCCTTTCCCTTTCGAAAGATATAAGGCTCGACTTTTGTGGATTGTGTTTGCTGCAATTTTTCTTGTGGACATAGCTGATGAGCCAAAAATGCGGCCGAAATAATTGCTGGTCAAGCAGACCTCAACACCTCAGCAAGTTACATCAAAATGTGAAGAGTTGCTCATCACAACGTTGCAACGAAGGATGCCTGCGAGCATCCTTTTTCATCATTAAATGCTCTTATTTGACGGTTGTTAGCTGAACCTTTTGATGTGTATTAACGCAGTAGACAGAAGTACATTCAGGCCAAAGCTTAGAATCAGTTGCGTGCGTCGCGTTGACAACTCATAAGACCTAAGCTAGTCAACGAATGTGGACTATGAGTGGAATGCCTGAAGAAGTTGGCGAACTTTTAACTTTTGTTCCCTTTGACAGTTCATTGTCACATGTGTGTTTCGCTTTAATCTCATGTATCGTGTGGGGCTGTGTAGATTTCGAGCGCATAAACGTATTCATTGGGTAGCCTTTTGCAATCCGGCAAATACGACTGTTGTAGATTTTAGCAGCAACGCACGCAACGGATTCTATGGGTCAGGGGTTTGGGCCTTTACTGTCTACTGCGCAATTGTGCGCTTGTATTGCAGTAGTAGGCTGGACTAAAGTGGATCTAAATGGATCGCTGTACAACGACATCGATCTGGTCAAACGAGTTCGAATCTCTCGTCTCAGGCTAGGTCATGTAGAGCAAATGGACACCAATGCTTCGGCCCGAAAAGTCTTCGACTCCGACCCCGAGAGACACAGAAACAAAACTTGTCTTGACCAGTGCATATTTTACTCTTACCATTCTTTGCAAGTTGTTTCAATGTTTTAATAGCAAAAATCGAGCTGATGTGTTACTGTCTTGAGTTCATACTCCGCTATTGCTTTATTTGGTGAGTTCCTCCAAAAGATTCGTTGATACTTTCGATCTTGGTGATCGATCAAATTTTGTCGATACATCTTTTTTATGTCGGCGGTGAACGCGAGCTTATGTTTTCGCCAACGGATGAGAATCGACGTGTGATCATTCTATACTTTAAGTCCGGTATCCATTACTTGTTTAGACTGCTTGCATCTGAAGATGCTGTGGAAGCGTCAAACACTATATATTCCTGTGTGTCTTCTTTAACACTAGCTGCTACTGCTGCCTTCCATGAACACTCCAGTCTTGCTTATTCTGTCGTTCCTAACCATCATCAAACTTGTAGTCAAGGGCTCGTTATGTGGCCCTCCGGCCTGAAAAGTTTTAAATACATGCACCCTTGTTGACTCCTTACAGGCACTCCAAGAGAATATAACAACTCCAACTCAGAAATTGTCTCATATTAATGGTCCATTCCAGCAGAATGTGGCCACACTTTGTCGGCTGGACCAGTCCTCGATTTTACTTCCCCACGGGGCATGATGTAAACTTTGTTTGCCAGATGTTTCTCTGTAGTCACGCTGCTGGGATTAATTAAGTTGGACCAGCTTCAGGTGGTCACCGGGACCAAGTAAAACTAAGGTCCAGTGGCAGGCATTACGGTCCCCCATCGTCTGGGGACTAATTATGAATAACTACTCGAAAACTGAAATTCAATAAATCTACCTGAACGTGCCCGAAATTAGTGCTACCACATCTCGTTCGCCCAGTTGATCCGAAATATCCTGCACTGGTTCGAATAACTTTCCCACCCGATGTTGTTCCCGCTGTTGTAAGGCAATCCATATTATCCACATGCGTACACCGAAAATAATTAATCCACGCGCAAGATTTATGCATTCCCCGAGTGACCGAGCAGCTTTCGCACAATGTCGTGTTCCCACATACAAGTGGCGCACACTCTATGGCACATAATAACAATTAATTCTAGCGTCGGCGACCATCTATTTGGCCGCGCATGTGACCGACCAGGCGACCACCTACAGTCCTTGGAGGCTATGACGTCTCGTTCGGGCAGGGCTGTTGACTGTGTCCACGGGGACTCAACGGTCTGGCCTCACTTACCCTTGGGAACAATATGCTGCTACCATTCGTGCCGTATCGGGAGTGCTATCAATTTTTCATATTGAGACTTCATAACTTCCATCTTGTGTCAGTTTTGAATAAAATGTCATTCTCTCTCCGGCTGTGCAGTGCGGCCAATTTGGAGTCTCCACTCGTAGATGGCACGGATTGCGTCCATAATTGTTTGAAGTATCGCATTGCGCGCTAATAATCTCCATTCACAGGCTGAGTGAGTGACCAAATTGGTGACACCTCTGCTGTCCGTCCGGAACAGCATGGATTTACATGCGTTTAAGGACATGTAGACAGTTGCAGTAGCAGTGGCAGTAGCAGCCGCAGCAACAGCTGCTGGTCTTTGCTTGGGAATTCGCTGCATGCTGGTGATCGCATGCGTGTGTGTGCGTTTCTGCGTCGCTCTCTGCCTCTTTTCCATTGCGGGGTTTTTCACTTCGTTAGGCCTAATTGAGATTGATACAAATTCAGCGCCGGGTTTTTTGTGCAAGTGCAGTTCTTTTTTTTTCGTCACCATTGGACGCATGAACGCATTGTGCGTGTGTGCCGCGAAATGTGGTGAATTAATTGTCTCGTTGGAAAGCGGATTAAATGTTTCATTTTAGCCGCTTATTAGCTGGATTTTAACGAAGTGGATTGGTTACGACCTGCGGCGGAGGAATACACAAGGAATCGATTGCGGATCTGGCCTTGATCCGAGGCTTGATGGACACGTAGTGAGATTTTCGTGTTTTTGTTCGGTTTTTCGAAGGAAACCCTACCCATTTGGAGAACGTTTGATTGATCATTATCATTGGGATTGATTGATTTGTCTGGCGTGACCGGTGAATTTGACACGGGCATTTAATTGATTATAATCAGAATGGAGGGAGGTGAATGTGTGGATTTTTTGGTACCGAAGGCACGTATGGATCGGATTTAATTCAGAGTTGAACGTTGGCACTGGGTATGTCCTTGAGTGGGTGAGGTTGGGGTGATGGAAGGGTACAAGAATGCTGACCATTCTGCTGTTACTTCTATGTTAAGCCATTTCATAGACAATCCTTGTAGACCGCTTAAGAAATGCATATCTGGCTTGCATGTTGCAAGATATAGGCAGCTGCGAATGTAATTGATTGCCATCTCGTCGCTCCCTCGCTTCTACTAGTCTGCAACACTGTAAATAATTCGATATAGGGCGCTTCGATTATGCCTGCTTGAGAGAATTTCCGGTTCCATTATTTTTCATTTGCCTCTAAATGTAAGTGATGAGAATGGCAGAAGATAGTTTTGATTAGCTTTGAATCTTGTTTACTTCTTACTTGGAATATGTTTGATTATGGCAAAGGCACGGTATTTAGCTCAATAAAAAAAGTAATTAAATGTCTTTAGTTCCTGTAACCATTGGTGCATACTGCATTGGGCTTCAACTACGCCCACTCGCCATTGCGATTTATTTCAGGTTAAGTTCCTCAAATCTCTCCAACTGCCGGGCGACACTCTCCTCCAAGTGCTCAATAATAAAGGGTGATTTTTTAAAAGCTATAGGAAAGTTTTTTTTAAAAAAAAAACACATAAAATTCAGAAAAATACAGGAAATCTTTATTTGAATCGATAGTACGATTCATATAATTTAATATTTGGAGATTATTACATGCAAATGTTGACCTTGACTGCGCCTCAAATGGTCCATCCGCTTAGTCCAATTTTGGCATACTCTTTCCAACATTTCGGCCGGTATCTCACGAATAAATGCTTCAATGTTGTCTTCCAATGCGTCAATTGAAGAGGACTTGTCTGTCCTAGCCCCACAAAAAATAGTTTAAAGGCGTTAAATCGCACGATCTAGGCGGCAAATTGACCGGTCCCGAACGTGAAATAAAATGTTCACCGAACTCGCCTCTCAATAAGTCAGGATGACTAAGGCGTGCTGTGTGGCATGTGGCACCGTCTTGTTGAAACCACATGTCATGCAAGTAAAGCTCTTACATTTTGGGCAAAAAAAAGTTGGATATCATCTCACGGTAACGCTCACCATTCACAGTTACGTTACGATTCGCATCGTCTTTGAAGAAGTATGGTCCAATGATACCACCAGACTTTTGACTTTTTCTGGATACATTGGTAGCTCTTGCAATGCTTCTGGCTGATATTCACTCCAAAATCAACAATTCTGCTTATTTAAATACTCATTGAGCCAAACATAATCCATAAAAAATCCAAAAAATGGAAGAAGCGCGCATTTTGTTAAAAAAGTCGACATAGTAATTTCCAGTTCTGAAACCTGCTTGTACCGAGTGCGTCTTTGAGGCATTCGCTTAACTTGGATACAGCAAGTAATACGCATATTCCCCTTCAATTTTCGCACAGGATTATATCTTTCTTTTTAGGAAGCTTGACGACAATTTCCTTCTTCCAACCAGCAGGCAAACTATTATTTTCCTATCTCTTTTAGTAACATGCTCAGAAAAGTCTTAAACCAGAGAATGAATACGGAAATTCGACGTCTGTTAGTGAATTTATTCCATGTTGAGATAGCGATTCAAGTAAAACACATTTTAACGCTATTTGAGAGATTAAAGTAACGTACATACATACGACATGCGGTGGCCGGTGGCGTTATGTTGACTCATATGCACTTGAATCTACCCTGTTTAGATTTGAATTCTGGTATGACCAACATTATCTGCATGGTCCCATGTCTTTCGAGCGTTCAGAATCTTCATTAGACTGGATGTAATTTCTCCTGCGAGAAAAACAGCACGCACGATATGAGTGGATGCTAGGTCCTGGCCTCCTACAGGCTATAGCGCCACCTATATTATTATTATGTCGTAAAGTAAATGATTTGGAGCTAATACAGATCTAAGATTTTACAGCGAGTGCTCTTCAATCGGGCATCGGCATGTTATATATGCTGTCACTGTTGGCCATGGTTAGAGAGGTCATCCAATGCCAATGAAAAAGGTCAAGTGGTCAGTATATAATTTATTGTACAGAAAAGTGCCACAATGTGCTGCGAAAAATTGATGAAGCGAAGCGGACACGTCACTGCAACAAAAGATCAGTGCATTATACCAGATCATAAATGCCACAATATTAAAAGAAAAGATTAGCGTGGTCAGAGCTTTATAACGGAAAACAAACAGGCTGAAACGACACTCAATCAGTAACCGTCGGACCGAACAATACTCCAGAAATGTAACTCGAAATCCAGCCATCTCTGCTGGAGCTGCTTCGACAAAGAAGAAACCGAGACGATCCAACATCTGCTGTGCCACTGCGCAGCTCTTCAAAATCGGTGCCTAGCTTCACTGAGTCATAGATTCTTCTCAGAGACTGCGTACGTAGTAAATGCAAATATGTATATTACAAATGGCCTCCGAGTGGAAGTGATATTCAACTATCACACTGCTCTTCTTAAACCGAAACTTATCTACAAGCAATTTCCATTTGCGTCTGCGTTTAAATTTCTGTTGATTTAAAAATGTCCGTCATTGTCCTGGCAATACTGGCTACACCTTGTTTTCTTTACACCAAGTACCACAAATACTAACCGAATCTAGTTTGTGCATCGAAAAATTACGTTTTTTCTTTTATGAGGCTAATTACCTTCTTCGTTAACTAGGGATCAAGAGCTGCAGTTGTCATATTTAATGAAATGTGAAGCACCTGTGCTGCTCGAAAATCCTCTTCTTCCCATCAGTTAGGTGCACTGATGCTAAGTGACTTTGAGGAGAGCCCAGACTTGCTCCAGTGCGAGATCTCCACTTGAACGTCCATGTCATGGGTTTTGACAAATAAAAGAAGTACGTCCCCGGTTTGTGGTAGAAACCCTGCTGTTGCACAGCACCTGCCATAAAATTGGCTCCATACTTGAGGTGCTATTTGAGAACACGTTTTAAGAACTCACTCTTACGTCCTAGGACAGCGCGTCCAATTCGAATTAACCGCCTCGTTTTAATTTAATATCAGTCAATTCAATTTCTCGTTATTTCCTGAGTCCCAGGATTGTGTAGTAAAAAACGCACTATACACTCTGTAGCTTCTACAACGATTCACGTCTGTGGCCATTGGTCACACCTTATTCCCTATAAATTATTCACTCAGAGTTCTCTTAATTAATCCGATCAGCGTGAGTCGGGAAAAACGTCTGCGCAAATAAAACTTCCATCATGTCTCGTGGGGATACTAAAGTGTAGACCATTTGAGCCGACAAAGTGTTTCCACATCTCTGCTGTATTATCCCATAAATATCGGGATACTTTGATATGGTCTTACGGCGTTACAATCTCAGTTGTGTTCAAAGTTGGTTTTGTGGAATCGCTGGGCAATCAGTTCATTGTTGTAAATGATGGGATATATTTCTTAGTAACGCAATTAAGATCCTTGATTGGGGATTATTACGTTTGCCCATGCGGCATTTGTAATCATTTGAGGATCCACTTTGTTGCAATTCTTCGATTGGGTGTCTTTCCGTCAGTGGATGTTGCGGGAGAATTTCGGTGCTCTATCCAAGTCTGTAATGGACTCGCCTCGACCTTGAATGTTAAAAAGGTTATATAAACGGGTGTTTAAGGAGACATCATGTGATTTTATCAGTATCACTCTGGAGACGATCGAACCGAACACATTTATATGAATGGTCGAACACAGCAAGCCGTCAGGGAAGTGCAAGAACATCATCCGGTGATGATGGGTGGAAAGCTGCGTCTACAGAGTCTCTCAATTATGCTTCTGCTGTCATGATTAGATTAGATTATTAGCTTTAATCAATTATTCATGCCGATTATGGAATCCGCATATTTTTCTATTATAGAAAGCGCAATCCACGAAGTGAACAGATGTCGGTAAAGTAGTGCAATGTACTCCATACATTTGGTGACGTTTTCAATCAGAATCAAATGATTTGCGGATTTGGAGGAAAAAGGATGAATGGTTGCAACAGAGAGTAAAGTTTAGAACGAAAAACAAATGAAAATCATCCATGGTTGTTCATACAAATATATTTTTTTTTTTATATTGGACATAAATTAAACATGCTGCAAACGTAATTTCCAGAGTCAAGGATTTGGATCTTACCAAACGTGGCAGTATTTTCTTCAATATATGTAACTTATCAAAAAGGCGCTTTAGTCGGCCTGAATCATTTTATAACTCTACAGGAAATTTTAGAAATGAATAATGATTACAAAAGAACTTCTTTTAACTTACTGACTTTCCAGTATCGTTTAAATATGCTTCGCCCTACTTCTTTTTATAACGAATATCTTGGTACTCAAATCAGAAAATTTTAAATTGACAGAAAGCAGCTGATTACAGGCGTGGTAAATTGGAAGATTTTGCGGACCGATAATGTAGTTCATCCGACGGATTATATAATAGGATCCAACTTCAATAGCAGTTGAGTTACTCTTTCCGCAGTTAATCCGCCGGATTCCATAATCGGCATGAATATAATTTTGTTTATAAAAGCGTGTATAAAATATAACATCCCAGAGAGGCTAGCCTCGGTAGTGTAGTTCTTCTTGTAGAAATTAATTATTTTGGGGGTAAATAAGTCCTTGAATTCATAATGAATGATTGCTCTCGAGTGAAAGTCGGAAAGCACCTTTGTTCTCAGACTAAGCCCAGCCTTTCTTCGTAGTAGTGGACGTACCAAATCTAAGCCAAAAGCTGCATGTTCAAGGATCGTATTGGGTTGTTTTTTTAATCTGAATTTTGGAGTCTCCTCTTTCGTTGGTTGACTGGTTCGTGGTGTAAATATCAAATAGGTATGGTCTTACCATCGATCATTTCTGGTGATCCGACCTCGTCATATTTCATCAGCTTCCAGGTAAATTTTTCAGCTGCCACAGCGGTCCTATTGGTCCTACTAACGACTAGCGCACACCTGTTTCCATGTTATAGTGTGTATATTAATCGATACTGAGAGTTTGGAGAGCATTAGGCAACACTGAGATTTTGACCGAAAACTTTGACAAGGCAATTGGGAGGGATTTCCGACTTCATCTTTCAGCCCCAGTGAGTCTATATGGCCTACCAAAGACTCACGCACACCCGTTGTCATACTTTCTTACGTGTATTAATCGATTCTAAAGCATTGGAAAGCATTTCACGACAAATATATCGGTCAATTTTACATGGCCGGCCTCGTCAAATTTCGGTCGTTTCCTTCTTGTTCAGGCCTCGCGTGATATTGCTATGCAACCTAAGCAATGGGTGGATTGTACCATTCATAGTCCTGCATCGGCTATTGGTAGGATAGCAGAATTCGGTGCTCATTGAGAAATAGTTGAATTCTTTGGAGCATTATGGTCTTCTGCAACTAACCATTCAATAACTCGATGGTCCTTCACGCGTGTACGGTTCAGATTCTTAGGCACTGGAACCACTTTTGATATCTTTCAGGTATCAGCGAAGTAGCTTTAGTTAAAGATAATTGTCAGCAGTAATAGAGTAAAATTTGGCAATTTCTTATGTAATAAGTTGGAATTCTGATCATTACCGGTGGTTTTCTGTGCGCTGCCGGATTGGATGACAGTTCTGACACTATATTGGTGAAAATTTCACTGCTCGTTCATATGAAACATATGTGTTGGCCACATTGAAAGATGCGATATTGTTGGTCAGATTAGTTATCGTAGACGATCGCGTCTCCACCTCTGTTGGCTGCTCCTTGAAGTTCCTGTGAAAGTGAGCAGCTGATTCCTCGTTCGTGGTAAAGCTTCTTATATTAATGTTGCTGGCACCTTTTTATTGTACCCACCGATGCTATTTTTTCGAAAGGCATCTTGTTGTCACCTAGTCATCTCCGAAGGTCTACGTGTCTAGGAAGTTCTTAATTGTCCGCTGAAATTCTCTTACTGTGTCACTAATGGTAGAAATTTGGGTGCCTATCGAGTACACTCACATCAACTTCTAAGCCTGAAATGATTTTCATTTGATTGAGCAATGGTTTTAAAGAATTAGGTCAGTCATTGGCACCAGATCAAGTGTCGTTCATCATTCGCATATGAATGCCGATCGCCACGAGTGTCGTTGTTTAATAAACTCGTAAACCTCCTTTCCATTCATTGAAATCTCAAGCGATCCACAACATTCCACTTGTAGGCAATCAAAAATCGATTCCAACGCAATCTTTAATTCCGAAGAAAATAATTGCAGTGCAGCTTCATCATGGCAACGCTTGCGCATAGATGCCATCGCGCGCAGGTGATGCGGCGATTGACTTCATCAATCTGCCACAATAAAGTGGCGATAGCTCGACGCCAAAGGCTTCGAATTCCCATCTTCATCAACATCTGTCTCCTCTCAAATTACTGTCATTACTTGACGGATATTGCGTGCATGGTATGCCTGCTGCTGTCATCCTCTACTGCTTCTCATGCGTGGTCACAACATAATGCTTAGGTATTTTAAGAGAACCTGTCAGCGCTTAGCAAAAGGTGTAATTACACTTAAAAGCGAGGCCCTTGAGGTGTGTACAAAAACCAAACAGGATCACAGTTCATGCCGAAAGGCTCTTGTATTGAGTGACATTGCATTACGTATGAAAATGCAATGGTCGGAGAGGTTGCCACGACACGAGGCCCACCTAAAAAGGTTTATCTCTCGCAACGTCGATAGCAGATAAAAGAAGTTATCGCATTCAGCGTATACACTGACCTCAGTGTAATTGAAGTTAACGCTTTTCCCTCTGTGGCCACTGGCCAGTGCCAAAGTCGTCCACACACTTGAGCGTTTGACAAATTGCTTGTTTCGCAATGAAACAAGAGACTTCCTCTGTAACTGCCACACTCCTTTGGAACACGACATTTCTCTAGGCGCTGGTCCTCCGTGCTATGAAATACAAAACAGCACACACGCGCGAACATGCAACTCATATTTCCTGGTGCATACAGCAAAGCGTTACGACCGTGTACACTGCCTTTTTTCCCGTGATAAGGATCTTGGTCAATCTCTGCGCGCTTGTGTGTGTGTGTGTGGATTCATGAACAACTGTGTCCCAAGTCCGTGGACCACATCAACAGATCCCTGCGCGATAGTCACGCCGCGCCACGCTGTTGCGGTTGGACCCAGATTCGCGCTCGCAGTCATAGCCCGGGTACGTGAAGCAAAATGATATACGTATCTAGTGATGTTGCAGCCTTATCTCCGCTTTGCAGTCCGAGATATCCGCACGATAAGTAGGGCGCAGACCGACTGGACATTCGTGGAGCGGTGTTACCTAATCGCCAGGAAAAAATGTTCTAGATCACGTTTCAGATAAGGTGAAGAGTTTACATGTCCACTCGGACGTAACACTTCTGTTCTTGCCCGTTGAGGTGAGGCGCTGTGTCGATCGGCCGCCGCCATGCCATCCGGAAGCTGGTCCACATGCGCTCGCACAGCAGAAAGTGTTTTGTTGGACATCGTGTAAGAGTTGGGGTAAAAGTTAGCTTCTGGTTGGGTAGCGCTCCGAAGCTGAACTGACTGGCCCAAAAGTGGTCATTCTCAGTCGAGCGCAGGCAGCCAGCCAGACACCGGATTTGGAAAGTTCGGATGGACACCTGGGCATGGCAAGAAAGATTTAGTGACCACGATGGCACAACGCTGATATTGTGTTGCCTGTCGAATATGATTTGCGATTGCAGTTCAACATTTGTTGGACACAATGTACCCGAGTGTCCGGTTGCGTGACAAAATGGCATAACAGTCGTCTGTGCTGCGAGAAGTGAGTCTATGGTCAGCCTGAGGGGATGTTGATTCGATCTAAGCAAGCGCTCGAGTTTAGTTAAAGGCACACGCTCAACAAATTATGTGCGAATCGGTAAATCTTCGGTTATCTTGATTAGCATCGCTTGCGGTTTGACTTTTGTCCCATGTGCCAACATTTGTGCTGTTTGCGTTAACAGAGCATAAATCCATCTTGTTGTGCAAGTGAACAGAAAAAACTGCACTGATCGAGATATCACATTGTTAACCAGCTATGATACTTGAAATGTTTGAGATTCTAAGTTACATTGACAGCATAAATGAAGCGCTGTACAGACTTTGTTATTTTTATGGGCACTACATTGCCGACACTGAGTTTCAGTTTACGGCCAAACAGAGAGTAAGCCAGCGTTGCTCACAATCCTTGTATCAGTTAATTAACGTCTCAATAACTTACAACTGCACTGAACCTTTCCGGAGCGAGAGGTCTTCAAAACGAAAATTAATCTAAATTCCTCCATTCAAGCACAAGGCCCATAAATAACGGCCGTCTTCGACCATGGCAGCCTTGATTTCTCACACATCGTCCCGCAGACACGTACGTAATCCACCAGTCCACCGCCCCGGGGCCACTGCTGCCCCAAAGTGGAAATACGATATCTGGGAGGGAGGATTTATGAGATCACTACACCATTTGAGGTGAGATTACAGCCGATCCGAGATTTAATGACCAAAAGATAATTTGTTCGGCGTGTGCCTCTGCTGGAAATTTGTAAATATGGTCAACTTGGCAAGCAGAGAGATGTTGTTTTCTTTTCTGCGGGAGGGCCGAGGACATGAATTGTGTGATTGTGATAGTCATCGAAGATCGCAACGTCTTGATCGCGAATGCGAACGCACGCAAACACCACAGTCATTGTGTAGTACATTGTCACTGCAGCAGTATATCATACTGACCATGAGGCCCCGAGCCGGTGCCATATCGATGTTCGGCTTAACGTTGGTGCATGCACGACAAGGATCCGGAGCGATGTTATCGAGTTCATGATTCGCGGGGAATCTTGTTCTGTAGAAAGTTCCTCGGACACATTTGACGTTTAACAATTTGAACATGTATTTCGGGAAACTTGTTTCGGATGTTGTTGGGTCACAACGTATATTCTTGAGATGTGTTCCAGAGAAGGTTTTTGGAGGAGTTAAGGATGCTATTGATTTACAGATTCGTTCGTGAATGCAGGTTCAACCATTAATTGTGCGCAGGTAAGAGACTGAGGTTGTTGTATTTTAGTAGAAAATGACGGTGAATGAGGGCAAGCGGAATTACATATGTTTGTGATATCATCTCATACTTTTTGAGAGCAAAAGATGTTACGAATACAGTTAGGCATCCGTCGTCAAGATTCTAGATTAGATTAGTTTTAGAGGGTGGGAAAAGAATTACGTGCTCACTGCGGCTTCTGGTGGGACTAGTCTGATTTCCCATTTAGAGTTCAAGCTAGAAACCTGAGTTCGTGATGAAACTTAGAATGTTTTTGAATGAACTATTGGCAATTTTGTCCGCTTCAAGGTAGTATCCACCTAGGTGTCAAGGACGTGTCCTGACTAGCCAGTTTAAGTGACACAGTATGTGCTTTGTAGTTTCCGTGTCTTCGTTACACATTCTGCAGGTGCCATCTTGCATGTGGTGATACACATTTGACTCCTGGTGAGCCATAGGAATTGCTTCGGTCTGTTAAGAGACGTATTTGTTTGAAACATCTCCGCTTGTCTGTTACTTTCTGTGTCTGTCCAGTAATTGTTGGCCAGGTCCCTGAGGTAGTTACATAAAAAAACTCTTAGTAATGGTGATGGGTAAGCCGCAGAATGGTAGTGGCATCATGAACGGTAATGTGGATCCTTTTCTGGCTAGTAGGTCAGCTATTTAGTTTCTTGTGTGACCGCTGTTACCTGGTATCCAAATCAGGTAAACTATGTTTGTGTTGGCCAGCGGATGTAACAGTTGCAGGCAGTCCCATACTAGCTTTGAAATGACCAGCTTTTAAGGTCTTGAAGAGTAGCTTTGCTGTTAGAGAAGGTATAGATGTGTTTTATTAGTAATAGCTTTGTCTATACATTCTTTGAAACAGAATTCAGTCGATTCTACGCATCTGCTGATTGTAATGAGTGGCAAATAGATCTGATAAACGAATATCTTCTGTGAAAGCAGGCTTGAGGGAAGTTGTGCGTATTCCGGTCGAGAAAAGCTTTAGACCAATGTGGGGGGAACTCACTTGAGCTTTGCTTTTAATTACGAAAAAACTGATATAAAGTAGACGCAGTACACCAGATGTCCACCATTACTGGCTTTTGGATTCCAGCTAATAACTAAGAGGCGGCCCTTGCAACAATGTTAAGGCGGACACATGTCTTGCATATTGAAGCCATCAACAGGAACTACAAGTATTGTACTTCTTCTATCGCATAAAGAAGATTCAAACTATGTATGCGTGCTGATAGGTAGGTAGGTAGGTAGGTAGGTAGAGCAGTGCCGGTACGAGCTTCTATTAACGTTCGTACCTTCTTATAACTAATTTCGATCAGTGATAAAAATAATAATTTAGTATGGGTGGCGCTACAGCCCGTAGAGCGACAGGGCCTAGCGTCTCAGCAACACTTCGTGTTGTTAGTGCGAGTGGAAGGAGAAGCGAACGGGGCACATACCCACACCGCCAATGGCCACCACGTGATGTCAATCTCTTTCTTCTTAAAGCCAGAAAGGACCTTACTATATTTTCAATTTCCAGATTGATCCAATGATCTCTGGCTATATCCAGAACTTCGTCCGCTGGTTTCCTTCGAAGGGAGATAAGCGCTGTGAATGCGAAATGGATACAGAATTAACCCAGCTTGGATCCATTTTCCTTATTGGTTTCTTTGAATGCCAGTGTTCGTAAGGGATAGAGCGTCAGTGACTCCATAACTTGACACAGTTTTGATTTTGAAAAGATGGAAATCGATTTCGTCTATGTAGGGTTATGCTTAAACGCTGAGGTGTTACTGATTACTAAAGTTTCACTAAGGTGACCGCAGGTGGCGTTGCATTTTGGAAGTATTTAATTTTAACATTTGATATGGCTTCACTTTCGCAAAAAAAAAAAGTATGAAAAAACAGATTACGGTTGAATGTAAGCGGCCGTCGTTGTGGGCGCTACTGCTATCAAATTGCTCAGAAATGTCAAGCGCAATGATCTTGCTTACTCCTGCATTGTGGAAAGTTCCACTTTGGTGAAATATCCTATCGAGTAACCTGTCGACGTGTTACTGTAAATGCCATACTGCCAGCCATTAACAACCTATTTCGTTTCGAAATATTTAATTTACTTACTTACTTACTTACTTACTTAAGGTGGTGCTACAGTCCGGGGTGGACCTGGGCCTCAACCAACAAGCGTCTCCAGCCAGCTCGATCCTTAGCTAGCTGTCTCCAGTTTCGCACACATAGTTGGTTGAGGTCCCCTTCCACTTGCGTGCGCCACCTAAGTCGCGGTCTTCCTCTACTACTGGATTCGAAGAGATATTTAATTTGCTGACCGTAAAAAGAAGGCGCCCGAAAGCTGAGTTCACACTTTTTAATAACGACCTTGACATGGGTGTTTCACCCATTCCATCTGCGAACAAGAAATTGGATAGAAGAAATCGGAATAAGTTTACTGTCTTTGAAAGTCTGTTGAGACTTACGAGCGCTGTGCAATTTTGTTTCAAGGAGAAGAAAATTAAAGGATATGATAATGAATAAAATTCATTGTCTCAGAGACACCATGATTTTTTCGAAGTGGTTATGCTAATGCAGACCACTTTAATTACCTCACTAAATTTTTCGTTGTTCTTCCATTTTACATTGTGACTACTTCCAGTCATCATTCTTCCAATTGAAATCGTCGCTTTTTCCACATCGACTTGTTTAATTGTCATTGCATGATTCTTTCAACAAAGTGCATGACTGTGTAAGAGATGCAACAAAGTCTTCCCAACTCCTGTTCTTCCAATGGCGCCCAAGCTTCGCATCTCTAATTGACAAGCGCCAAGCAGTTGCTTGCATAAACTGGTAATGGTTCTGGGAACAACTTCATCCATACAACGCTGCTCTTCCAATTAGGAAAGGTTCTTCCCGCCAAACGATTTCAACCAACTCCGTGAGAATATTCCAAACAGCGCACAGTCCTTCTCAATCATTTCTGGCTTCTCACCATTCTGCAATAAATTTCCTCTTAATCAAGTGAAGAATTCCCCATGGGCCCATAAGCCACTGAACCATTGACAGCATTGGCCACAGGCTGTCAATCATTCCGCAAATAAGTGCACAGCAGTGCAGTTCACTGGCCACGCACTCGTATCCAGTGAAGGCACGAGGTTCCACGAGCCTCAGAATAGACGTGCACATGTCCGTAAATTATTCCGAGACACTTTGTTCCCTTATTAATCTCGGATTTGTTATACAAAGCATTAAACACTCTGCAGCCAGTGACTATGCCCGTGCAGCCGGGTTTGCGTTCAATCCAAATAGATAAGCGCTCCCATGTCCGAGAGTCACCTCGTTAGGGCAAAACGTATATTAATGCCTGCCATAATGGAGGTGCTCATTAGGCTGACGACGAACGAGTGGCAAAGCATAAAGCTGCCCCCGTAGTGTAGCACAAGTCTGCGCCAGGTGGCACAATTACGATGAAACCATTCGCCATTCGGTGCTCAATACTCATGGATTATTAAATATTTGGTAATACGTCGCAGCAAGTGAGCGTGTAAGCCTAATTAGACCGGGACTTTGAGATCACTCAAACCATACGATACAAGCACGCTCGTGTCTACCACGGCGGCCGCGGCGGCTTGCAATCCAGTTATGCAATTAAAGAAACACGCATTCCTGCATTCGACAAGTGGCCGGCTGTAGGACCACCCAAAAGGAGCATCTCTCCCGCTGAAATGCAAATCCTAGCTTCACGGTATTTTAATTAGACCCACAGATGAGGAGCTGCAGTCGCAGCGAGCACTTAAAATAAATTAAAAATTAATGTAACCAGTCGAGGAGCTGACAGGATAGATTTTTGGCGTGACTGTGCCTTTGTGAGCAGTCCCTGCCTCAGCCCCAGCCTCAGCCTTCTCGCAATCGGAGGCAAACAAGTTCACCAACTTGAAAATGTCATCGATTTACTGCCGCTCGATTTGAGGTGGATGTGGATCGTGGACACGGATGTGTATGTGTGGGGACTGCAAGTAGTCCAGAAATGGCTTTGACTGTGGAAATTAATAACTACACGGTGACACGTACAAATAGCCAGCGTCATGAGAGTGTCCCCAGGTTGTGTTGCGTGCATTCACGAATCCATACTCCAGACTGTGGCCATACATGGAACTGTGCCCAGCTACTGGAGGGTAGACTCGTACACACGGCTACAAGTCCTGTGCGTGCAGAACTTGACGATTTCAATTAAATTTTTATTTTGTGACTGGAAAACTATAACAAGCCTATGGCGTGCCTCGGCCAAGGGACGAACGGCAAAACGGCAAACGACGAACGGCGAATGGTGAAGAGGAATGTGTAATTCAGCAGGTGGAAGTCGAGTGGAACTATAATTAGTGCAATGCTCACGGAAATCACGGAAAGGGGGAGGATTTAACAAATGAATCGTTAGTTGGCATTCGCAGACGTGTGTTCCTTCTGATCCGAGGTTGCATTTGTCTCAATACACTTCTCAGTGGAGTGCTGCGGAAGGAATCTTGACGGCCACAAGTGGGATGCGATGTCAGATCAATGCTTAATGCTTTTAAGTAACATTTTTAATTACTTGTCAGCGATCAGGATAATGGCTGAGACACTTAGATGTAGCAACGGACCCCTCGGGGATTCAACTTTAGATGGTGATTTGTTTCTCTTTAAAGAGAGAAGACATATGAGCATGCGGAAAAGCAGCTGAAAGGTGGAAACTATGCCATTTATTCGTAAAAGTCATAATTTTTGGTTGCCTGGACAAAATAATAGATAGGAACCAATGGAGAAAGCAGGCGATAAAAATGAAGAAAAAAATACATAATTGTTTAGTAAAGCGTTTGACAGATAAATCCACCAGTTAGCATGTGTTCGAATAATTCATGCTTTTACTAAAGTGCATTTGGCATGGGTCTATTGGGCGACAAGGATTTAAGCAACCTGGTTCATAACCGATCACTAATATTGAATCTGATCAATTTGCAACCTCACCAATGCAACTATGTAGCTTGAAAACAAAGTTAGGGCTTTTCGGTGACAATGTCCTATCTGTACTCCTAAACCTAAAATGCAGCAGATTTTAGGTTTCGGAATACTGTCTCGATGAAGTTTTCCTTTTCGGGTAGGGGTTAAAATATAATCGAGGTAAGGCATGTCCTTCTGAAGCTGCGTCTAAAATCCTGAGCTAAGAAATACTTCTACTCGTTATTATGATGGTTCTTCTTCTTATGGCGCTACAGTCCGGGGTGAACCTGGGCCCCAGCCAAAAAGCCTCTATTATGACGGTTACAACTGAGAAATAGATGGGCGCCTTGTCTACCATAAATCAAAGGCTTGGCACATGCGACGTAACGTGAGTTGTTATGATATCCTACTGGTAGCTTGATCAGTGGCTATAGCCTAGTGCCACGGAAAAATCAGGAAATCTGCATGTCTCAGGCTGAGTTAGACACCCAAGTTGGTGTATCGTGGTGGCTTTAGTTTGAACCCCAAACTTGCGAAGAGAGATGGAATGTTATTAATCTTTCATCGACTGCAGCAGAGTAGACACTGAAGCATGACAGTGGGAGTGATGTTAGGAAAACTAAAGCACTTTGCTACAAATCAAACAAGTTTACTTAGTTGTAGGGAGATCTTTATTATGAGTAGGCTGCGCACGGACTCTGTTAGAATGGGAGCTGTTCTTAAAATGGAATCTCTTTCGAATTAAAATGCAAACAAGAACTGCAAAGATTCTTAGGCTTAATTAACTATCAAATTAGTTTTTAGCTGTCAGAGAGTTTAAAAAAAATCTTGAAAAAGGTAAAGAATTTCTTTGGTTACAAGAATATACCAAAAGTTTAAGTCACATAAAGAGAGCATTAACAAATGTCACTTTATTTAATTATATTCAAATTATACAATTTAACGCATAGAAAAATCTTGGTTGATGTCTCAGATTTAAGGGTCCAGCTGGCCTTACTTCTAGACTTCTCACTGAAAAGCCGCAAATCCCAAGTAGAAAAGAAACCCTTGCCAATCCCCTTTGCACATCCTTTAACATGATAATTAGCTTAGCGTAATAGAGGTTTTATTTGCACAAGGAGATATCCCAAAAATGGGATAACGTATCGACAGAGTCATTTTTGTTTCCCCACTTCAAATTTACGGCAAAAGCTCACAAACAGCGACTTCGATTAATATAGAGAGAGGAGACTTCATTCAAGTTTACCTATAAATCTAGGAACAACAGAACGCTTTGATATATGGCTTGACGTATTGAGGCATAACATTAAAGCAGATTGCCAATGCCAAATGTTTGCTTTGTAAAGGGTATCAAACTAGCTACGTTTGATTTTTGAATTTGTATGCTTCAGCAGCTGTCAAAATTAATAATGACATCCAGTTGTTTATATTCAGTAAGGTTGTCGTTGTTCATCATTGTTCGTAAATTAGTATAAAAAAATCGTGAAGATTTGGTCATCATCGGGACTTCACTGCGATTCGTCGCTCCTTGAACAATTTTTAGTGGAAGTGTATTCACAACCAATTTCCAAATAGCCGGAGAGTGAAATACAATGAAAAAATAATAATCTTTGTAGTGGCCTGTTTCGAAACAGACCCAGAGAGACATGGTTAGCTGAATTTGACATCGCCGGAGTAAACCATGATTAGTTGCTGTTAGATTTGGGCTAACATCCGTATCAGATTGCATTGACGCAAGAATTGAAATCGGACAGAACTCGAAAACATCTTGCTCTGATTGCAACAAAAAGGGACATGGTAGAACAACGCATGAAGTCCAGAAGGAGAAATTTTGCGATTGAGTTATCTCGCAGCGAGCGTTCCGTGCCGCGACCTTGCGCAGCCCGCAGCCCGCTGGGAATAAATTTCGTCGTTAGTTTACGATAATAAGTCATCTGTACAAACTCAACATTCGACAAGCAATTGCTTAAAAAACCCTGCACATATTGCGCTTAATCATCGAAAATTGGACCGAACGCTTGAAGCATTGCCAGTGAAACTAAGAATGTCAGACATTTAAAACGATGTTATAGTGTACCTGTTACAGCTTTATTGGTTATCACTTATCCTCTTACCATCCCAATGCCTTTTATAAATTAGGCTTTATTATTGTTAATTCATCCTCTAATGTTCTGTCAATGAATAGGAGTAACGTATGTCATTGTTATTAAACGAAAACAACCAGTTTGTTTCGAATTCCCAGTTTGGAACTACGTCTGTCGAAACTACGTCTGTCAGCACATTATTTATATTTTGTCCACTGGTAACACAGCTCATATCTGTTTATGTATGCCAGTTCAACTGTCAAACTACTCCACTCTCCACACTACTCACCTAGCCACTTGTCAGTTGTGGTGGAGAGTGTTCATCTCCCCGGCATGTGTTTGAATATGAATTCCAGTACATGTCGCACAATAAATTCCCAGGAGACTAATGCTCTGTCGAAGATCGACATCTTCTCGTGCGATCGTGAAAAGATTGCACTTTCATTGGATGCCAGACGACATTCGCTAATAAATATCCCCCTCCCCATACATACACGACAGTATAGCTGTGTGTCGCGCCATCAGATGATGACACCTGAATGAATGGACAAACGTTTATGCGCTGCATCCTACTGCAAGCGATTAAATCGGGTAATGTTTTCGTAATGAGAACCTAGAAAGTTGTCAGCATGCTACAGGTTCCTAGAATTGATTATGACCAACTCTTTTAATTAAACATGCAAATGACTGTCAATGCTGATGTATGACTGCTTATGGTTTCTGCAGATGTTTCCAACATGACAGACGCTAAATGTCAAATGAGCAGCTGTCACAGTTAGGATATGTCATTGATCTTGGAATTTTTCTTCTCACAATTGCGCATGCCATTCACTGAACCCGTCCATCTAGCGCCGAGCAATGTCAAATCTTTCGCTTCCGCTATGGCCATTGTATCGAAATTCACAATTAAGCGATTAATTTCGACAATTATAATTGTTCAACGAACTGAAATTGCTTTAAACCATGGCTGGCTGGCACAGGCAAAGTGTGCGAACGCCATTTGCTATGGGAGCCGTCACACGTGCCCCTGTGCGAGTTTGATTAGCGCGTTAGGCCTCTAAATCTCCATTCACTTTGTAACAACCACTAATGCAGTTTGTAATCCTAATTTTAGATAGTCTGAGGAGAATATACATATGTACCTACGTGTACGTTCGTGAAATGTGCGGCAAGTGGGGCCTACAAATGCCTGAGGAGGCGTGATTTCGGCTTGAAAGAAAAACGATCGAGATCTTAGGCTTTTGATAATTGCGTGCAATTGTGAGTTGTCATGTGATGGCTGTGTGTGTGTGTTCTGTTTGCTATAGGCAAAGGCAATCTAGGTCGATCGAGTCAAATTGCATCGAAAGACATAAATATTTATTTGCTGAATTTATGACAGACATTCTGGTTGTTTCATCGGGTGGTTGGCATACACGCACGCTAACCCACAGTTCAGCAGAGATAAATCGAACATCAAGGAACCTTTGCGTATATCTGACAGATCTAATGCACGATGTTGAGTTTTGTGTCGAATTTAGGAGTGTTTCCTTGATGAATGGCCGCGCATGCTCCTATGCAAATGATTTTCTGTACCGAGATGTAATTGCTCGTAAGTGATGACAGAGACGTTGACGTACAGCAAGTGACATTTAGTGGCAACAGCAAGTCCAAGTGGTTTGCTGCTGCCCGTGTGGAGAACCGATGTGACATTAAAGCCGGGCACAATAGCACTTCACTAGCGACAAACATTCACAGCACAGAATCAATCTCAAGATCGTGTTGTCTCGTGATGTCCTTCATTTCTTCAAGCGCACTTTGCCGGATACAGTTCATTTAGTGCTTGTCTGTCTCAGGAATCATATGCGCCATATTTGGTAGTCTCTGCTGTTTCACTTCTTTCTCTTGTTTGCTTAACATTTGTTGTGACATGTACTCCCTTCTGTTTTTTGCTTTCAATTCCCACCTTGTACAATGTTCACTAGCACTTGCCTGATTGTCTTTCCAAGCGGCATCGATTGAACCTTCTGTCAAATAACCAAAATCTCCTGTTTTTTTTGACATGCAGTGACATATTGCTTAGACTACTGGGTGCGCACTCTGTCTGCCGCACACGCGCAGTGACCACTCCCGCCTGACAAACCCTTTAATTGTCATTCCTTGCATCTTGTCGTCTCTCAGCATTCCTCCAACAACTGGTTGAGAGTTTATTGGGTCATTAATCAACCTCTGCACCTACAAATTCTGATCATGTGTGCGCGGTTTTTTTTCTTTTTCGGTACAGGTTGTGTCCTTCATTTCTGCGGTTGAATAAAACTCCTAGGAATATTGCTCTCCTCTGAGTCATTTGTGTTTTATCTCTCGTCCTTGAGTCTAAGCCCCCAACAATCGGCCACAAGTGTGATCCCCTCCAAAACATTAAGAAAAACAAAAAAACAAGCGAATTCTCGTTTAAGCCAACCCACTCTCAGTGCGCGCAGTTCTTCTCTAGAGCACACACACTCTCTGCGAATGTGCACTTTAATTGACTCATTTTCCATTTGTGCGCGCGCGTTTGTGGAAAACCTTGTTCCACCTGTTCGCTGTTAGCCGTTTGGGTAATGCGTTCACAATATGATTGGCCAGCAATTGGGCACCCAACTCCATTTTCTCCATCATCGAACTGCAATTAATCCGAAAAATACTGACCCAGAATATGCTGCGTTGTGCGCACGCAGCAGCTGGACACATTGGCAGGTGCCGTTCACTCGCTCCCCCGGCCAGACTTGAAAGCCCCCCCCGAAAAATCAGGCCTAGCCAGCCCCGTCGATGGTGGGTTGATTTAAATACCCGTGCGATTACTGCGTATTGCCCCATATGACGCTGTCACAGAGTGTGGCTATTCAAGCTGGTGAAATAATATTTATTTGAATTTAAGTGGTGGTAAGATTTGCTGGGCGGGCGAGACGCATCATTCATATGCAATGGCGGATGTTTTTCGCCTAGAGCAGGTTTTTTCTATTTTTCTGTCGGCGATTTTTAGACTATATTTGGTTGTTTTATTTTGTGAGTTGACTTGGATTTGATAGAAGTGTACAGCACTCGGGTAACGTGAATGGTGAGTAATTATACCTCGTGAATATGTTAATCAGTGATTGAAAATAAAAATCAAAACGCAGCCTTGGCGAAGAAAGAAAATCTTGACATTGAAGCTGTTCGCTTTCTGGTTTTCAAGTGGTATTTTGCCTGTCTTGTTGTGGATTCCCAAAGGTGTGGTCGCATTCGAAAATTTTCGGGTGTTTGCTTGATATTTCTGAACACATTCCAATGGAAAAGTGTAACGAGAAGAGTGTTATAATTAGACATTGCAATCAGATGGAGCTTTTTGGTAAAATAGACTTCTCTTCATCGGCTACTCGAGGGTGGATACTTGCTGTTCATCAGATATTAAGTATTTTTGATACAGTTATCACAACATTTTTGCATAGGGCTTTTTTCTTGGATCATTTTCTCGGGACAATCAGGGAATAAAGTGTGTAACAAAATTAAACCATGTTCGGTATTTCGGGATTAACAACAACAGCCCTACGAAGCAGCCCCAATAAGTGCGATTACCTGTCAAATTCATAGGTGGACAAGAAAGCCACCAGCTGAGAAGTCGAATACCACTAGTACCTACTTGACAGCTGCTAAAAATGCAAAAAAAAAAAATTGAACCAATATAAGATTAGCCTTAATGTGATACTTGAGTGTTGTAAAGTGACCTTGATTGATGTTTCGTTCAGTTTTTTTTTTGATTTGGAGGATTGGACGGAGTAGTAGCGGGTTGATGAACAGCATTTGCCATTTGAAAATGTTATTAGTTTCAAAATATCCTGGATTCGTACGACATTAACATGGGTAGTAGTACCAGGTGTTTTTTTGTGTCTTGGAATGGGGAAGTCTAAATAAAACCACAACGGCAATCAATTTTAGTTCGACTTTATGAATCACCTTTGGGCATAGTTCGCATGAATATGGCCTCGTACTCCATTGGGACGATTTTTCGATTTGCTTCTTAAGTGGTTGCATTTTTAGTTCTTAAGGAAAATCCACAGCACAGCTGCTGTGGATATGTCATCACTTCTTACAAAGAAAAAACACTGTCCAAGTTATCCGTAGGAGTCCATGTTCTTCTTTCTTCTTTGTCTGGCGCTACAGTCCGGGGTGGACCTGGGCTTCAGCCAACATGCCTCTCGATCTAGAAATGTTGGATTGTGATATTTCTTTGTTGTAAACCTAACTCCGGTACCAAGTCCAGGAACATCTTCTTCCTCTATAGCGTGTACTGCTACCGCCTCCGAGTTGCCATGCATATGAAACATCACCACCTAGTCAACTACATATTTAATGCCGTTTCGCATAATTTGTTGTTATGCTTGCTTGTTCTGTATTTGTTTTAAGTCTTCCTTGTCTATCAATTTCGTCTGGATCTTCTTATTCGTAATGCCCATTAATAGCCGATCTTTGTGATTAGCGTGGTTCATGGCACATCATGACAATGTTATAAGAACAGATGCCACTTTTGTATTTATTGGAAATTCTCCGCCTGGCTTGGCAGTGCGAATACCTACACTCGTCACGTCATTAAATGACAAATTTCCTTTATGCGGTATTGTCTCTGAATATCCTAATATACTTGAAATTCGAACAAGACGAGAGTAAGATAACAAATTATGAGTTGTGCTGAAAGACGAAGTGGACCTGGGATATGCACAGGACTTTTATCTGTTCTGCACAATTTGATTCTCCATAAAGAGACAAAGTTTGGGAACTTTTATCAGATATACTACTTATGTATAGGGTTTTCGCAAGAATAATATATATATACAAGGTTACGCTTTTAGAAACTCCGTCATATTTGCAGTCAAATTTTGGTGACGTTTTACGAGATTTGCAGATAATCAATTCCAAGAAAATGAGACCCATTTGCAAGAAAAATGTGCTAATTTTGCAAAAATGTACGAGGCATAATCATCTTTAGACTCAAATAAATGAATTAAGCTTCCTTTCCACAAAATGTGTGTAAACAAATATTATTCTTGGGTTTTCGAATAGGGACTTGGCAACTTTGAATTTAATTTGTGAGCGTAGTCTTCTCTTGTCACTGTCAAATAATTCATTAAATTCAACATTTTCACAACAACGTCTGCAAATTTTCTACCGAAATACGGAGTCGGTGACCGCAACTTAAAGAGCGTTAACTCCAATTTTCGGTCGTAACTGTCGCCGTAGTAGACAGGCAATAACAAGTTTAGTGCAAAAACTTGAGTCTAAATATTCATAGTGTGATTTTGTCGTGTCAGTGAGAAAACGTTTGGCACGATGAGTCGAAAATATCGCTTCCGTTCAGGCGTCCGTAAAGACTCATTCATATGAGCGGCCAATTGCGATCGTGAGCTTTCGGAACAAGCACAGAAACAGCAAACATCAATTTGGAATCGCAATACACAAACAGCCAAACGCAATCCTCAACCTCCACGACCAAAAAATTTGCAGTAAAGTGTCAGTTTGCACCCGTTGTCCTCTGCGAATGAGAAAACTCCATATGAATGAATTGTCAGAGTTTGCGAAGTTCGCAGTTCGTGCGACCTCATATGAACGTGCCTTAACAAACGATCCAAATCAGTCAATTCCACGGCGTTCTCAAAAACTGGATCAATAGCAGATCAAACTGACTCAAGAATTGAAGCCGATGGACAATTTGAAGCGACGTACGTTTATTTAAAAAAAATATTGTCAAGTACTTATTGGAAAACCCTTTATATGATCATTAGCAGCGACTCAAAAAACTGAGAGCCGTGAAGTAGATTAATTCCACACAGATGACTGGCGTAGGTGGCCGCGCACGTATTAGGGACCTAAAAATGTCAATGGAAACGTCTATGGATGAAGTGAATCTTCGTTAGTATAAACTAATTGCTGCTACACGCTCTAAAACACGTATTCACTTCAGAACAACCCCCACACTTAAAATAACTCATCGTCATAATCCCATTCATATTCATGTGTCCACATGCGTAATAATTTGCATTACCTTTCAAAACCTTCCGTTAAAATACATGCCTCCACATGATATCCTTGAAATCCATTCAGTGTCATTCTGACTGCTGAACATGCCTCACGTCTAACGACATTTATGCAAATGAATCCTTTCACTCCAACCCTCCCCATCAATTAACCTCGCACTAGCCATGTAAATGAAATTCCTAAGCAATTCAGTTTAATTACAAACACATCACACAACCACTTAAAATATTTTTCCTAAAATTTCGAAAAGTGTAACGACGACTGTTTTGCCGAACTGGTGGAACGTAAGTTCTTTCAATTGGAGTTAAACTCATAGTTAAATCGGTTGAATGCAATTGAGTGGAGCTTTCTTTGTGGGACGTAACATGAGCGTGGAGTATGGACCAGCTTGTGCGTGAGTTTTTGGATTGAATGCTGCCGAGTTGTTTCTTATTCTGCGGGCGTGCAGAAGCTCTAGGTGGGTGTTTATTTTGAGTGGTGAAGTATGTAACTTTTTGAGGAAATTCAGATTCATCTCGGATCAGGCGTATAGAGAACAGAGACATCCAACTTTGATTTCTCTTATATTACTTTATTATTGATTACATTCTTGGCGGGGAGCAGATTATATAACGCTGATCTGTTATGCTGTTATAAGAATGAAAATTGCAAGAATGTGGAACATTTGTACTTGCATCGATAAACTAAAGTTTGCCCTGTTTAAATGATTTGATTTATGTAAACGCCAACCACGACTACGTTTTAGGTGATCTTATATAGGAGTCAACTTTTGAAGCATTTTTTGTACCAAATTGCTCGTATGGCGTTAGATTAGGTTAGGTTATTGGGCTGCCAGCGAAATTTCCGCCACACTTAGACTATCGTTGGTCCATTGTTCAGGTTGACTGGTGTATTGCTGAGCTAATTTAGTGACCTTCGCCTATAGTGCGTTCCTATTTAAGGCTAGAGCAGGACAGTCGATTTGTATTCTCTCCTCTCATTCTCGTCTAGAAAGCTTCTACAGAAGTCGTTGGAGAAAATGCCTAGTTTGATTCCGTGGTGCCCTAGAGATTCGGTTACCTTAGCTAGGGCTTTGCTTAATTCCGCTTGAAAGACGTTGCAGTGATTGGGGAGAGGAAGAGAGCTGTTCAGTTTTAGATATTGGGTGGTGTGAATAAAAACTGAGTATGAGCATTTCCTCAGAATTTTTGAGGAAATGCTCCATTTGGCGTGAATAAAAATGTATTTCGTTAAGTTTAACGAATTCTCTCCGCTCACATATTTTCACAGTTGAGTATTACCTCAGTTTTGGTGTGAATAAAGATGGAATGTATTCAGATATCAATCGTTGAAGTTGAGTGTGCATAGGAGGTGACTCAAGAGACAAAAAAGTAAAAAACAATAAAAATAATTGAAATTACTGCGTCGGAGGAGGAATACTTTAACGGATTAAGCCTTATTCCTTAAACAAAAAAATCTGGAATGGGCGATGGCGATTTCATCAGGTGTTTACAACTGTATCCTTGTTTGCTGGAAAAAAGCCAAACCGATTCAGGTACTCATCGCCATGTAAATAAGGCTTTAATATTGCAATACGAGTACAATCTAGAGCGCCAATTTCACTTCTCGCAATTCCTCGATCGAAGAAGGAAATTTCATCCACAGATCCGCCTTTACACATATAGCAACACACTTGCCAAACTGTTTTTGATACAGTGGTGTAATGAACCCCAAAGTCCTCTCCAACTCCAACTTGGAAACCCGGGTCACCAATGTATCGAAGGAATATTTTCATCTTCTCCATGCTTGGTATTGCACCACCACGGTTTTCTCCAGGAATATCGGAGAGGACTGATTGGTTAACGATTCCATGTTGCGAAACTCGAATCTGTAATGTTTCTTGAAATTATCCCCTATGTCCCCGAAACGCCGTGAATTATATTGTTTTATTTTTCGTGTTTGCGTTTGTTAATTGAATTTGAAGAATGTTGACGAATAAATTTGCCAGCTCTCCAGCAGAGTTTTTAAACGTCAAATTGAGGGTAAGAACATGCTTTGAGGAACATTTTTATTCACACCAAATTGAGCATTTCCTTTGACGAACATACTCGACTCAAGTGTTTTTACTCCGAGTGTTTTCTCAGTTTTTATTCACACCACCCATTATGAGAAAACGCCACTTCCTATGCGATCTTCCGTTTTGGATCCATCTGGCTGTGCAGTTGGTTGCTGTTTGCTTGCCAAAGATATCCACGGGGTGAGGTTGATTAGAATTTCAAGCATCGGTGGGAGCAGTTTTGAGAGCTCCACTGATCCAGATTACAACTTGTCTATCTACCTATTAATTTAGCAATGGCTACTTTCCAGATGGGGGAACTAAATAAAAGCACCGGTACCAGAGAACCCATATGCTTTAACGAAAGCGCAAATTGGTGTGCGGAATAGGATCAGATTCGTGTGATATCACAGGCGGCTTAAGTGTGAGTATTTCAACCAGCAGTCGGCACTCCAACTTAATCAAACCTATACTTGACTCTGACACATCCCATTAACAACGTGAAAATCGTGAAATCTGTTCCAGTCAACACTTGCGTTCGGATCAAGTCAACTGTGCTATTATTTAGTCTTAATGTGGGTATCGAATGTGGTAATCGAAATAGTCTTAGTGTGATGGCAATTTCGTTGGCTGTCCACTGACCTAACCTTAGCCAGGTACTAAAAACATTTTACTAAAAAAAAACAGATTGGCTGGTGGCCACTATATGACACTAAACTTCTAGGGGAATGCTAAGAATACCATAATTGCTAAAGGACGCGTTCCGATTCGGTTAATTTTTTCGACGAACTTCCACCGAAGCTTCTTAAAAAACTTTAACCGTGCGGAGATTTACTGCATACACAATACTTCACCAGGAAGTAGCTCAACTACTTTTTTTCTAGCACAGCCGCAATTACACACCTCTTGATTGTTACCTTCGATGCCTGTACAACCAAAAAATATCATTTCCCTCGTACAGTTTAGGATCCAACATTAGAGCCGAATAAAAAATGGGAAATATCTCAACATCGATAGACATAATGAACCCAGTCCACAGATTTGCCTTCAGATATCCCATCCAAGCAAACTTACCTCCTCCGAGTAAACGACGACTACTGCAACTTCTTCCATTCGCACAGCACATGCAGCCCAGTGAAAATCACTTATCCACAAGGACAGCGTTACCGATAACTATCTGTCGCTGTTACTTCCGTACATAGCCCAGACTCCAAGTGTTTAGATTTACGTGACACAAGACTTGATGTATAACGTGTCGAGCAGGGAGCTCTCTTCATCTGCTGCTCCTCCAGGCGCAGCTCCTCCATCATTTTTCCCCCCTCCGCGCAATCCACAAGTTCTTCATGTCAAAATGTCTGTAACAAGCATTATTACTCCCCACTGAGTCGAATCGCACTGTGCCTATAGTCCATCTCGAGCGCTCACAATGGGGAGCAATTCATCGGAAAAATGTCCCTTTTTACTTGGCGGCGGCGGCGACGTCGGCGACAGACTTTGTTGCCACCGTGTATCGTAGGCGTATAAAGCAACGCCAATAATTGGCAATTACGAAGCAATCAACCGCCGCCGTGCCTCCAGGTGGGATCTGGGAGCGTGACAATACGGAAACGGCCACACCACCCAGCATCCAGTTGCCCTAATGAATGCGCCTTCTATCGGGTGGGCACTCCTTCCCATATTTGTCGCATCCAGGCCGGAGATAAATTCCTGTAATAGAGTTATTACTAGGATCTTGATGCCAACACTGCGGCGCGCAGCCGGACAAGAGGAACTAGTCTGCCGTCTGGAGGTGGTCGTTCGTTATTAAAATCCTGGCAGGAGGTCTGACTGCAAAGACAAAAAAACGTAGCTTCGGCACTGCATTCATTTTATTACGTAGCGTACGCCGTCTACCCAACCTCTGGAAGGATTAATGCTACACTCCGGCGTCCAGCCATGCAGCACGATCACGGCAATGTAAGCACAACAATAACAGGGAAAAAACGCACTTAAGTTATGGCCGGCTTACATCACCGGAGGACAATTGGCACTGGCGCACAATGAACACTGCTTCGACCGCAGGCGGTTGGACTTAACGAGTGGAGCCGTCTGAAAAGTAAATGATTCCCGACGCGGCCCTGAACACTCGGTGATCTGTGATCTGTGGTCTGATCTGATCGTTATAGAATATTACCTCAAAGTGTCCAATTATTAAGTGCCTATGGAATTTGAGCAGATACGCGATGCCAAACAGATGCGATTACGTCCGATTAACACCTTCCATAAACGGTAATGGTTGGATTACACAAAAATCTCCTCTTGTCAAATTTGGAATTCATCCGATTCGTTTGGAGCCAATAAACATTCCTTCGGACGGCTGTTCTCTGTCTCTGTGTGTTCTCTGACAACCGAAAAAGTCACCATTGTGCCAGGACAGCATGGCGCAGCGGCTGACTGACGGTGAAGGGGGCTTAACATTATTACTGCGCCACCGCGCCGTACCGCCTGCGCACATTTAACGTAAGGTTGTCGCATTAAATGCTATTTGACAGTCAGTTTATGTGCCTCTGTGCATAATGACACAATGACTGCTCAAGTATCAGAACTGTCCGAAAGGCTGATTTTATGCACACACGTGCAGATGGCAGAACGCAGTACAATCGTGCTCAACCTAGCGGGCGGGTACTTGAGATTTGTTAGGTGTCATACAATTTGTCAGTCGGATATGGGCAATTAGTCGGATAAGATTTGCAGCGGATCGGTTGACGTTGATTCGACATGATTGAGAATGTGAACGTTCAAATGTGCACTTGATTGAAGACACCAACAGTTGGGGAATTGAAATTTTGACAAATCACTTTGCGTATGCGTTGGAAAATGCGTCATGTTTTCCTGTCGAAGAATGTGTAGTCAGTCAATTTGTTGAAGGGGGGTACGGATTGATTCCATAATCGAGTGTGCGAATGTACAATTTGTGGAGGTTGGACGATTTTCTGTCACAACAAAATTAATGAGAATGAGAATGTAGGTTTTAGGTTTTTAGACCATTGGTAGATAAGGAACAGATTTGAAGACCAGATAAAAGCATATTAGCTTTGGATTTCATTGGTTTCACCATTCGTTAAGAGAAATGAGGCAATCGTTTTTGCAAGTGTCAGGTTAAACATCCAACATTGATAGCCTGCACCGATGATCGCTTCGGTTGCGATTTCGGTAAGTCTCTGTTGCATTCTAAGAACCCTACCTTATGCCGAAGGTTCTCCTTATAGTATTTAAATGGACTAGCACTTATGATGTCTGAGATCAACAACCTCTTCTTCTGACACGGTTGACGTAGTTTTTAATTGTACCCCTTTAAGCTTCTGTTGGCAAATTGCATGCAATTTCAATTAGATTTCTTCAATCATCAATGGTCCACTCTGTCTGTACACTCTAACACTGACTACACCGCCTCCAGCTGAGAACTCCCTAGACTAGAACGCGAATCGACGCATGAACTCTCTCTCGCACACTCTTAAGTAAATCGGTCATGTCCACATCGACGCAGGGCTTAAAAACTAATAAAGGCCAAGGCGTCTTACATTAGCGACTCCCTATTCGTTACAGCGCACTCTCTGGGTATAGTGTTAGGTAATATCCGTTTCGGACAGTCAAGCAGTTATCAAGGACCTGTAATCGACCTCGACAAATTCAAAAGTTGTTTGTGACTGTAAATCATTTAATGGGGAAATGCATGAAATGTTCAAGCTTGGCCTGCGAATATTAAAATGTGAACGTTCAGTTCAGTTAGCATTTACAGACAAAAAAGACACAGAGCTGTTACTTCAATACGTTTTGGACGAACAATAAGTTGCCAGAAAATCTACCCCGATACGTCTAGGTTGATTTCTCCTATTTAGACATTGATGTAGATGTGCAAATTTTTGTGTATAGCTATTGACATGACTACGACAACTTGAGTAGAGGTTCAAAATTTATCTTGAAATGTTGTGTATTGTAGATGAAGAGAATTGCCGATATAGGCGCCTGCCTGAGTATGACCTGCGGAAAGAGAGTTGAAATTTAGCCAAGCGGATCACCCGGGTACTGTGAATTAAGTAAAGGGTTTCCAAATAGGAACAACTGACAATAAGGACAACTTGACAATTGAATTTGTGAAAGCACTCTTTCACTAATCATCAAACAATCAGTGTCGATTTATTCAGTAAACTCAACATTTTGAACGTGGCAAAGTACACGAACGAGCAACGTCGGTAAATTATACATTTTTTTTACCGAAATTCGGAGTCGCTGACCCCAACTTTAAGAGCGTTAACTCCACTTTTTTGTGAAAAGTTTAACTTTTGGTTTTTGGTGAAGCAAAACATGCGTTATTGGTGGGGTTAAAATCCACATGTGCTTGAATCAGTATTTTATCAACAAAAAATTATTGTTTGGCGCGGTTTGCATGCCGTGGCCACATTTATTGTCGACGATAATGATCGTCACGTTCCTGTGTATGGTCAGAGCGATCGCACCATGATTATCGATTTTGTTTGGCCCGTTGTTTGGAAGATACGGAATTGGACTGTGGTTTCAGCTGGATAGTGCCAGAAGCCACACAGCACAGGTTACAATAGACTTATTGAAAATAAAGTATGGTGAGCGTGTTATCTCAAGGAATTGGCCGGTCAATTGGCCGTCTCATTCGTGTGATTGTACGCTGCTTGACTAATTTCTGTGGTCGGCTTGATGGCACACACGTATGTCGACGAAGTTGAAGGGCTCAGAGCCAATATTCAACTCGAAATACCTGCCGTTTCGGCCGAGTCATTTTAAATTGATTCAACAAACGTGCTCACGGTGGCCATATGAACGAATCGAGTTCCATTCATAAATGTTTTGATTGTACTTCAAGCCGATAAGAAAGTTAGAAAAAACTCAAATGGTTTGCGATTTATTTAAAAATAAAAGTTGTCAAGTCCTTATTGGAAAAACTCTTTATTCATCTTTTTTTCTCTTACCCCCTCTTAAAGAGTTCTTAAAGAGGGAATATATTGAGCGTGAGGCCGAGCGTCTGTAAAGCGGTCGAACATGCCAGCCTAGCAACAGCCCTTCCCCTTAAGTCTGAACACATACTTCTCAGATGTCAAACATAAAGTAGTTTTTTACCAAACTCACTATGAGGCCAGTAAACACAGTGTGCATTACTTCAGGAATTAGCTACATAAGCTCTGGGCTGTATCGCGGCCCATATTACTATTATTATTTCGACTGGCCACTGGTCTTATTGTCGAAAATGAAAGTCGATCTAAACTACATTTCCATGATTTTTTTTTAGATCCGCCCGGGACGAGGGAGAGACTGAAGCCAGAGTAGTACCAGACTGCCAAAACTCAAGTTTTGGTGATGTCCTCAAGAGCTTCCACCTGTTTCGGTAAGTGAGTTGATAGTTTTGAATTTGTTTAAAACTCAATCTGTCTATTTATTTATTTCTGTATTTAATCTTCAGCCTAGAGGCAATAAAAGGACGTTTTAGGACAATAGAAAGGACGCAATAGATCGGAAAACTCAAATTTCTCTGCAAAATACCGGATTTACACATTTGTGGACATAGCTTATGAATCACATATGCTTACGCGGGCTCCTGTAAAGCGCCTCGGATTGTTCAGGCAACGTCGATGTAATCAACATCAGTAGTCACGACCAAGAACTTCGACGTCTCTTTTCTTTTTCTTTCAACATTCTCCATAGATTCCTCCATTCGTGCATCAGTATCTCATATATCTCCAATTAAGTTGTATTTCTCGTTTTTAACGTTTAACATTTTCCAAATGATTGTGCCTTTTGACGATTTATCGATTGCTGCCACAACCACTTACTGTCACTTGGTCCAAACTTCAACCATTGCCTCGGGGATCTCACGAACACCTCTGAAATTCTGATAATTTGACAAGATATTCTGCGCCATTACAGGTACTTGATGAAAATGTACTGAAAGTAAATGCTTTGCATGTAACAGCCAGTAAATCTGATCACTCACGACTCATTGTTGAAGGGAAACATCAACGACTGAATGCACTATACTCGGCACATGCAGATAGTTGTCTCCTTGCCTTCGTGACTGGTGGACAGCAATCCAGCAGATCACAAATCCGGCCAGCCAGAGCTAACCAGGTCCCATTCCCCTTCGATCACTCTCCGGGGACAGTCGAAGTGATGGATATTCTGTGAAGCGAATCCATTTTTGTCACAAAGAATAAAAAAAAATGTACGAACACACTGGCTAATTACCAATTAATTGCAACGATTGTGGAAATCCACCGATAATTAGTCAACGAACGTGATCAAGTTACAGTTGTCACTGGACCTAGACGTGGTTAATCTCGTGTCATTGGAAGCGGTGAACTAGAAATGACACTTTTATGGCGAACATTTATTTATGGCGTGAGAGATGATATGAGAATAAGCGGTTCTCACTTGACAGCTTGTGCAGTTCTGTCTGAACAACATCCAAATCCGTACATGGTTCGTGTAGTTGTCTAAAATCGGTCTCTTCAAAGTTGCTGTACGTTGCTGTCAACTCTCACTTAAATGGTGTATCCCTTAGTCATAACAGGCACTAAATCACAGACAAAAGATACTGCAGCCAAACCGGGTGGACAGGTGTCAACCGCACTAAATTACTGTCAACAATGATAGCAGAAACATATTTAGCGGCACCACATTGCGGTTTCGTTTAATCGGTTATTCGTTGAATAATTGCAAAGCAAATTGCTTCTGAAAGATTTTTACACCGCACAACACAGAACCAGTTGATTGTTAAGTGTGATACTACCAGGAGCATTACCGCTTGACAGCTGTCTGACAGACAACTGTCATCAAATTAAGTGTGTCAAAGGCGCACCGCCTTTATATGTACTTGCTGGTCTTAGATGTTTGATGATGCTCAATTATGAGAGAAGCTCCACCAGAAGCACCAGCTTGTGGTGCTATTGTGTGTCTATCTGTCAGTGGCGGTTAAGGAATGTCAACCGATGACGTAACAGTTTGAATAAATCACAGAAAATCATGGGTTCGATGCGCTTGAATGTTATGCAATCGGAGAAAATCGTGCTAAGCTTTCTCCATCTCAAATGTCTGTGGTGACTCATTGCGGGAAGCCGACATCACCTCTTTCACAGCTCATCGAAAGCGTCGACAAACGTAGTTTCTGTCACTTAGCTGCAGGGATCAGTTGCAGCTCCATTCACGTCCCAATGAAATGCTGCCATGACTTTCAGCCGATAACTGGTTATTGAACCCAATAATCGTCATTTTCTTGATAATTTCTTGACAAAGACCGGTTCACGGACGACAAAATCATCTCAACACTTCACCTTGCTGAGTCTCCAGACGTATTCAAATCGAATAGAGATTCCGGCTGAGATAATGATGGAGTGCAGCGTCAAGCGCACAGATGTCGGCATCATCTTTCAGATTGCAACAAAGTATGGCCGGAGATATGAAATTTTTTCATCCTCTAGAAGAGATTTAATTAATCCGACACTCTGCTTTACTGAGTGAGTGCATTTGTTCGAGAACCCGAGGCAATTAGGACATCTTCCACTCGTGCGCTTGCCTCGACGAGAAGAGTTCAAACGTGGAGTGCCTCGTTAGTGGGTAACATCATCATCCACCCACGCTGTCGATAGTGAAAGTCAATCAGCACTCCACTTGACCTCTGAGCCTTCAACTCGTGACAGCTCACGATCTGAACTCAGTCAGTTACTGAGCCAATGCCTACAATGGCACTTGAGCGGTTTTTTTCCTTCATTGCCGCATCGGCTGTCAATCAAACAGACTCAAGTCAAATTAAGGCATTTCTTGGATACCCTCTTAACCGGACGCAAACACGCACGCGCATGTACAAGGTAGGTCCAAAAGCGCAATTAGCGCAATAGTCGTCAATTAGCAATAAATCGGAGCGTCAAAATTAACGATTTCTGGAACGCATTGCATTATTGATCTGCAGCCATCCATTATGACGTGCGGGACGTGTCGAAATGTTTTACCCTGCCCCAATCAAAAGGAGCCCAGCCGAGGATAAGGACGCATACTCACATCGGTAATGATAATTTATATCGCGTCGACAGAGAGACAGACAGACAGACTCGGCGATTTGAGAGATTTTGTTGATTTGTTATGTGCGCACGCAGACTTCGTTTGTCCAGATGACAGGACAGTCTGGGCCAGCCAGAAGGTGGAGTGACAACAACAAGCCGTGTCCAGTTTATCGGACGCCGAGCGCAACAAATCATTTCAATTATGATACGCATTCTTGAAAGTCTGTTAGTGTGGTACGCGTGTGCATTCTGCGAATGGAGTTGGTTGCCCTCGGGGCGGATTATGAACATCGACGCGGACGGAGCAGCGCGGCGGCATTCGCTATCTGCTCCTGCTTCACGTTCATTTCTTTCGTTTTTTCTTTCTGCGTCTCCGTGGAAAACTTGTAAATCTATTCATTAAAAATGATTGCCGATGGCTTTTTGTTGAGTCTTGATGTTGTTCCTTTTTTTTTTCGTTATGACGTGGCTCGTGATGGCTTGTGGCTGCTGACCAGGATTGTGGGATGTTTACGACTAATTGAATGCAATGAGGTGAGTGTAGTTAATTTTTGAGATTCGAAATCATGATGCTCAGGTTATTGCTGTGTCCAGAACGGCTTTTGGCTGTGCGCTTAGTTTTCACATTTATTTGAAAAGAGTCAGCCATGTTGTGATTCTCTAAGTAGTTGTGATGGCAAATTTTGACTTTATTTTGAAGTCGGAATCACGCCATTATGTATGGAAAAGCAGATCAAACAACACGGCTGGCCTTCGCTGACAGTGCTCCAGACGATCGGTTCATTTTTTGATGACTCATTACAATATGTGCGGCAATAGCGTCTCGAACGTTGGCCTCGAGCGCCTACATAGTGGAGAACTATAATTGCTGTCTGGTCTCCATTTATCATCGAAATGTCCTTCACTTTCCTCATGACGAGTCTCGCAAACCAAAGTGCCAGATTTATGGCACTGCATTGACAATATTCTTGCAATATACATACGTAAGTTTATGTGGAAATCAAACAAAAATAAACCAACCGAATCCTCAAATTGCAAGGTGCTAAAACTACAACAGCAATGCACGTATACTACAGTTGATTTCACTGTCACTTATGAAGTATGGTGACTTATGAGCAGAAATGAACGAAACTTAACGAAACTGAGCGCAGTGTACTGCACACTGTATGCAATCCCATTGCACTGCGGCTACAAGATATCTATTGTGCTACTTTCTTTAACTACTGTAGCTGTGAAGCTTCAGAAAATGTGTGATTTCTTTGGATGGAGTTTTTTGAGCTGCTGTGCTCCATCGGGTGCATGTGGTACTTGCATAATCAGTTGCTACTAAGTGCACCATATAGTACTCTGACGCCAGACTTGCTTAGATTTAGTACCTCTTGGATCAGCGATTTTTAGAGTGCATAAGACCCTTCTTATTGTGCCAGAATTTTATTCGGCATTTATTTATCCTGAACCAACTTGGTGTGCGCAACTGAGGGCAACTGGCAAAAGATCGTGCTGGCTGGAGCAACTTGTTGGTTAGCGCGGCGAGACTGTAGCGCCGAACAAAGAAGTTTGCCTTTTCATTACATTTGTAGTTTTCATGTCCTGGAACCCATATCCGTTATTTTGGTTTTTTGTCTGGCCATGACTGTCATCAAGTCATCAAAAAATATATTTGTGTTATCTACAGGTTTGAGTACGTTATAATAAACGATCCGGCCATATCTCACGCGTTTTGCCGGGCTGTTTGTTGTCTTTTTGTAAGCAGAATGCCGCGGTACTGTCCCATATTTCCCAGAAGGAAGATGTATGTAGCCATACATTAATAGTCTGATAGTAATTTTGTTTCTAGTTTTCTTTTCTTTGCTCATGTTATCAATTAGTCGATCAATTTGGCAGTTTTACCCTTTTTTCCGCTACCAGTGTGTTGAACCTGGAGCTGTTAAGGCAATAAGTACTGTTTGGCAATCTGAGGGCATCGATATTTTTGAATTTATTGTATTATTGCACTTTTAATAACGATGAAATGTGCTGCTTCGATTATGGCGACAAGTTCTGTCCAGTAGATTGTGGGCTCTCTGGAGAGAGTGGGTGGGTATGCTATGTCCGTTTCTTCTTCGCCCATTTTTCTCTTTTAGGATTAATGGTTTTGTATTGCTTATAGAAATCTAAGAGAGGCATGAGATCACTGACCTTATTTAGCTTTTTTGCGTGGTCAACATTTCTTTGTATCTGGCGGGACTACAGCTTGTCTTGCAGCTTCAGCCTGATAAGCTGCTGCGGTAGACATAGCATTTCCAAACATGCTGTTGGAGTGGTTCTTGATGTGCAAATGCAAGTCTTTTCTATTATTTGTTGATCAGTCTTTGTTCGAATTTGTTCCACCAAATTACCACGTCATAGAATAGTGTCAGTTTGACTGTTTGGTTGTTGTCCGCAAGCGGTTTTAAATCTCATGAGGTGGGATAGGAAAAAAACAAGGTTTTCTACAACAACAATGGAATAGGTCTGGCATTGCTACATATTGTATGGATGTATGTTAATAGCAACGACGGTGAGGACTAAATTCCCGATGGAGATCTGATTCGGGGCCAAATTTGGTGGTAGGAGTTTTATTGGTTTTAAAAGATACTAATGTTGACGAGATGTCATCGACCCCAACGCACTTGGACGTGCGTGTCTAGGTTCGATCACTGGTCTCCACGAAGAAAATAATTTTCACGGCCCCAACACTTTCTAGTGACGGACAATGCTCAAAGAGTATAAATGTCTAGAAAAAGCGTTTCTTGGCCATTCAGAGTCGGTATAAAACTGTAAGATAATTCTACTAGTGAGAGAACAATAGCCCGTACAACACGACTGGTTGCTGGGAAGTTAGTCCGTAGCCCTCTTCAATTCTCCAACAAAAACTACTTGGCCAGATATGGTACCAACAACCCCCAGCAACAGGTCGTCTTAGAGCACACAATGTCATTCGAGAAGACTCAGTGACATAAGTGCAACAAACAAAACCGATGAACGTTATCATTTTTGGCATTCTTTGATTGAACAATTAGTTACACCTTAGATGAACGATCCAAGGATAGTACAAGTGGTTTCCGGATTCAAAATAACATCTGAAAGTATGATCGGTCGCCAGACATCAACGGGCTGGAGAAAGTCCTGTGGAATTTGCAAAGGGAACGAGTAGAAAGAAAGGAGTTTTGCATACAGTGCCTGCGAAAAGATTACGCAGTATTGATATTAAGTTACATTAAAATGCGATAAATGTGTAAATCATGATCATTCTTCTTTATATCAATGCTATGCAAGAAAAAACTTTAAATTAATAATGAAAATAAAAGCAAATGACAAAAGTCCAAAATAAACTTAAATTATTTCATTGAGTTCCATCAATTTACACTCGGAATGTATAAAGGCCCAGCCAGACCATTGATGGAGAGGTATTAAAACATCTAGTGACAAAAGTGTTAAACGATATATAGTTAGACGTATGCGAACAGACTAGTTTAAGCGAAAAAAAATTTTTATCGAACCCCCGTCCAATGTCAGTGATTCATTTTCGTATTCGGCTTAATCTGCTGCACACAGCAACACGATAACCACAAACGTCGTAAGCTGTCACATAAAATGCATGCCCACGACACTAACTGCAAATAGCGATTGTCGCATCGTGTCACTTGTGCGTTCCTTACCATCGCGATGGCAGCTTCAAACTTAACGCACGTCTACAACATCCGATCCACGACTCAGTGGGTCTCGCCAAATCCACGACAATCCTATCCTAATCCACGACACCGTTGCCCCACATCTGATCGCTAAATACAGACGAATTATTATATCAAACCCCATAAACGGACTGCCAGTGTGAATGCAATGATCAATCAATTTGGTCGCCCGCTTAGTGGCAACACAGTCTGCTCGTTCCGTCATCTGAGGTATGAAATGAAGAAATATTGAAATATCTTACGCACCATCATGATGCACGTTATTAAGTCCAACTTAAGTCAGCCAGATCAGACCAAATGAAGTGGAGTGTCTCATTAAAAGCATAAAACCCGGCATCCGGCCTGCAACTGCAATGGCCAGCGAACTGGTATCGTGGGGGACCAATGACACCATAAAATCTAAATACATTTGGGATTAGATGAGCCTTGTAAAGACCAAAACGATGACCAGGCTATTGACGATGATGCCACTTGTTGGCGCGGTCTTGCATGCTTTGCCGTGAATCGCATGACTGCAAGGCGGTTGGGGGTAAATTGGAAATATTTTTTTTTCATCTCCTGCTGAACGTCAATTCCAACAGGTTTGCGCCGGGTGGCGAGGTATTGATGTGCCGACATGGAACATAATTTCCTCTCAAGGGAGTCGAGTCACTGCTCATATGGCATGCGTGTGAGCAAGTTCGAATGCCTGGGCATTCCGCAGAGGAGCAGCCGTGTCGGAAGAGAACACATTCGAACGTGGAATGTGATGCAGATCAAAGTCGATGGGAAGTGGAGCAAAAACTGAGACTTCACCCAGAATTTAATTGGAATTTTCCCACCACCTCCGGAGCCTCGAAAACGCCAATCCATCATAATTTGTTAACGCCTACTAAGTTGACTCAAGCTCGATAACCTGTAAGAGGTTTCTATGTCACACACAGGCACGCACTGGCTCGCAGTCGGGGAGCCGGAACCTCAATTCGAGACCGCTGCAGGAAGTTCGTTCCATGTGAAAAGACACCGATTGGCCTAGTATACGGGCAGCGATCGATCTTATCGGGATTTCCACAAAATGGTATCACAGCTAACCACTGCTGGGGCATATCTTCTCATGCAAATCAGCCCACTCGGCGTGTATCCCACCGTGCACACTCCGTATCGGTATCTAACGTCGCGATCTTCTCTCGGGCCGACACAGTCGTCTCGCCACATCCCCGTGATGGGGCGCTGGAACAGTGCACTTGTCGCACTGTGCGTTGAGCGTCCAACATGTCCACCTCCGTTCTGCATACAAACAATGTGTAATGAAAAAGGCGCGCGACTTATGATATCCACCCGGGTTTGATCGAAAAAAAACGACTTGTTTCTACTAATGACTGACAAATACTGATTTATTACAATTATTCGATTTACATTTTTGGCTCGCTTTGCAGAAGTGATCGCATGAACTTTATTTGGGGCGGATGCGTCCCAGACGCTGACATTGCAGTTCATGCGGTCACCTGTGCAATTACAAAGAAATTTAATAGGTACATGTATTTTTGGTTGACGGTGTCTCAGACGCTGACATTGCGTCTGATTGGTGTTCAAGGTTGAGGGGGCGACGGGGGCACTGCCGAGCTGTATTTGCTGGTGCACATGCCAGGCAGGTGTCAATGTACAGTTCGTTGTCTTCGTCGTTGGCGTGCGTGGTCAAGGGGCGACGGGTGTGCAGGCAGGTGCCGTAACTCCTCCCCCCTTAGCGTAGAGCGAAGGCCACAATGACGTCAGTGGGGCTGGAGCGAAGGATTGCAGTGTCGGGGGTTGGTTGGCTTGAGTTATTCTTCTTGAGATGGTGATGATCGTGATGACAACAATGATGGTAAGGATGAAAACTGCGGCTGCGGATGATGTTGATATATGATGGAGCACCTCAGTTCGTATATTTAGGTTTGAGAGCTTCGTTTCGGTGGAGAAGTGGTATGCCTTGAGTTTTTCAAGACTCAGAACGTCCTCTGTTGAGTTGACTTTGATGCTGCTACTTGGCGGTGGTGGAACGTGTATGTCGTCCCAATAACTTTCAGGATTGTTTTGGTAGTTAACTCCATTTATCTCGACATCGCAATTTTCGAAGTGGAGAAGTGCTGTACCCTCAACTTTCATGGTTTTAGTACTGCAAGTAGAATTAATTAGTACATGCGGTATGTTAATAAATAATATGAAATTTGGTTCCGGTTGTGAAATTCCTTCGACTTTTCCTGCGTCGCTGAAAGGGCAATTGGCTGCTTCATTGGTCATCAATCTTCCCATACAGTGAGATGTTTTGGTGTCTTCTTCCAGATCTGGTTTCGTGCAATAATAAATACCTTCTATCTTGGGGCAAGGTGTAGCAAAGTGCTGTATGTTATTCTCATTAATGTTTATGTATGGTTTAGTTATAATGAGCTTTGTGGTATTCAAGGGAAGAGGGATTACATGGTAGAAAAAATACTTTTGGGGTGATAGGTTGGGAATTTGTACGTTAAATATTATATTCGAGCCATTGTAATACGCTTGCAATCTCAAAAGTTCATATATATGTTCTGTTGATTTAATTTCTACATCTTGTTTCGTTAGTTTATTTTTTATGCTTTGTATTTCATCAGTATTAAGTAAGAATTTAGGTATTATATTTAGTCTACTAAAGATCACTGCCTCGGCTATGTTTGTGATATGGTTAGTAAGTAGATCGATGTTATAGTTTATGTGGTTTAAATATTGTGTTTCTATGATTATATGTTCTTCTCGTTTTATTAAATTATTTGATTTTTCTAAGTATGTTATTATTTTAGTCTGCTCTCTATTAATGTGAGAAGTTATGTTTTTGAACCTCTCAATAGTTTGAAAGTTTATTGTGTGTTGAGTTAGTATAGTGTTAGTGAGGTTAGTTAAATTTGAATCTATGTGTTCTATTTGTGTGTTAATATTTTCTGCATCTTGAACATCCATGTTCCCTGTGATAAATTTTATAGCTGATCCCAGTCCATTAATCAGGCCTCGTTTATTTCTTTTAATAGGATATAGTGTCATTAGCTTGTTCTCGAGCTCTTTGAGTTTAAGTTTTGTAACTTGGACTGAGTTAGTCCTTGTTGCTCTCTGTTCAAAAAGATCGAGTGTGTTGCTTATTTGTTGGATGCTAGTGTGGTAATCTTCAAGATTTATGATATGAATAAGGTTAGTATGGTTAATGATGGTTCTAGAGGGTCCTAGTCTTAGGGGCAATATGCCGCGATCATTTGGGAGGTTGAAAATTTCGATTAGTTGGGATGATGTTAATGGGATACTGAAATGGGGAAGGTATAGGAATGAATGTAAAAGTAAATGTAGTGCAGTGGAAGGTTGAAAGTGCATACATATATATATATATATATATTTGTTTTTATTTTATTTTATTTATTTATTTTTTTTTCATTTTAAAAAAAAAAAATCGATAACATAACCATATTCCTTGGGTACATTATCGTGCAGCAGATTAGCGACAATCACGCTATGCTCTGATTGTGCATTCCACCTATTTCTTTGAAATTTATTTTTTTTTTTTTTTTTTTTTTTTTTTTTTTTTTTTTTTTTTTTTTTTTTTTTTTTTTTTTTTTTTTTTTTTTTTTTAAGTATGTTTTGTTCCAAATACAGTGTGGATTTATATATCATATGCCGTGATAATAATATCCGTACGTTCATGTTCCGTGAACGTAAATGTATAAGGAAACAGAAGACAACTTTAGTTATTATTATATATTTTGTAATATGTGTATGTAAATATGTTATTACTTTGTATTTTCTGGAGTGCCCAGCAGTAGGGATCGCAGAATAATTTGCTTATAATCTAGATTTTAAATGTAAATGTATTATTTTTGTAATGCAGGGAATAGATGAATAGACTGCATACACACGTGGTTAGATAGGTAAACTACTATTTTGTTTTCCTTCTTAGTTTGCTTTTGTGGATCTTTTTATCTTTTCTTGTTAATATTGTGATATTGTTATTTTTCTTGACTATGTGTTTCGAAAACCTAGGTGTTAGTTTGTTGCGTCTGGCTTCCTTTCTATAGACGATATCATCGATCTGAACTTCTTCTGGCAATTCCCTTGATTCGTTGAGATGTTCAATTCTTGATTTTGTAATTAGATCGACTTTTTCTTGTATTTTAGGGTAAAGTGTATCAAGGAATTCATTAAGTTTTAGGAGGTAATCATGCTCGTCTGAGAATTTTAATGTTTTGAAAAATTTGTAAGGTCTACCGAAGAACAGTTCATAAGGCGTGTGTTTTGTTATAGAATGGATGGCATTGTTGTATGTTATGAGTGTTTCCGAAAGTATTTCCTCATGATCAAATGTGAGTTTATTTTCTTTTCGCTTTGAGAGAATAAGTCGATAGATTTCCGTCAGGGTTGAGTGTAAACGTTCTACCGGAGAGTTACTAGAAGTTTGCTGAAAGGATGTGAAGTGTAACGTGATTTGATGTTGCCTGCAGAAATCTTGGAAAATGTTTGCGACAAATTCTGAGCCCTGGTCACAGACAATTTTCTTGGGAATGCCGTAAAGGCTTACATAGTTTTTTAAATGTTTTAGGACAGTTATGCTACTCCTGCATGTAAGGGTATAGCCGCATGCGAATCTAGAAAATTTATCAATAAGTGTAAGGATTTGATTATTATTTATTGAATAAATGTCGATATGAATAATTTCTAAAGGTTTGTGAGGAATTTCGGGCTTTACGTATTGTGGTTTTGGAGGGTTTCGATCGTATTTAAGTAATTTGCATTGTGTGCAATTATTAAGGGTCTTTGTGATTTTGTCCTTCATATTGGGGAAATAGGAATCGCGTTTTATGTGGAGGTAAGTTTCGTTGATTCCTCTATGGTTCGATCTCTCATGATAGTCCCGAATAAGCTTTTCTTGGTCATCTATTTGCCGTATATCGTTAAGTATTTCTGTGCATCTAACTAGCTTGAAGGCTTTGTTTCGGGAAAAGTATTTGGAATATGTGGATTGAATTAAAGGGAAAATTTCGTCAGTAGTATATATGGCAATGAGCTTGTTAGGTGGAAAGAATTTTTTAAAGATATTTATCATAACGTCTTCGTTGAATGTCGGTTCACGTATGGTTCGCCTTTGTCTGTTCTTAAAGATGGTTTCTACGGTCATCGGGGATCCTTTTTCGTTAATTTCTAAAATCGCTTGTATCCTGAAGTCGTTCAGGGGTCGTTCGGCTATGGGGATCCCGTCGTTTAGGTTTTCCTGTGCACTGTGTATTGTGTCTAAGTCTTCGTCATTGTTATACATTTCAAGGGAGCTTTCGTCTGGGTTGGTTATTTTTATTCGGCTGAGGGCATCCGCGTTTGTATTCGATTTTCCCTTCTTGTATATAACTTCGAAGTCGAACTCCGCCAATTTAAGACGCCATCTCACGAGTTTCGAATTTGGTTCCTTAAGATTCATAAGCCATATTAGTGGCTTATGGTCTGTTACGATCTCAAACTTTCTGCCAAAGAGGTAGGGTCGGAAATACTTGGTGGCCCAAACAATAGCGAGGAGCTCTTTTTCAATAGTTGAATAGTTACATTCGGAAGAAGAAAGAGTGCGACTGGCAAAGCAAATGGGCTTATCGCTGCCAATTCGGCCTTGTGATAAAACTGCTCCAAGTGCGTTATTACTAGCGTCTGTTGTGAGTATAAAGGGTTTGGTGAAATCTGGATGTGTTAAGATTGGGTCATTTGTTAACAAATTCTTACATGTTTCGAAAGCTTCAATATAGTTTTGGTTTATGGAAATGGTAGCTCCTTTCTTTAAGCAGTTAGTAAGGGGTTTGGTCAGTTTTGCCAAATCTTTAATGAATTTTCTGTAATAATTAATCAGGCCAAGGAAGGATTTGATTTCTTTGGGAGTTTTTGGGATTGGGAAATTTTTAATGGCGTGTATTTTGTTAGGATTGGGTTTAATGCCATCGGGTGTTACTATATGGCCTAAGAATGCTATTTCACGTTGGAGAAATTCGCATTTGTCCATTTGGATTTTAAAATTCGATTTTCGTAACTTTTCAAACACCAGTTTTATACTCTCGATATGCTCCTGGAGCGACGTAGAGTAAATTATGATGTCATCTAGATAGACCAGGCAGATTTTGCCAACTAGATCCCTAAGGACGTTATCCATTACTCTTTGGAAAGTAGATGGAGCGTTTTTTAACCCAAAGGGCATTCTGAGGTATTCATAATGCCCTCCCTCTACTGTAAATGCGGTTTTCGAAATATGTTTGGGATCCATCTCGATCTGGTGAAAACCGCTTGCTAGATCGAGAGTAGTGAAATATATGCATCTACCTAGTTTATCCAATATCTCGCTGATATTAGGAAGTGGGTATCTGTCAGAGATGGTTTTTTCGTTGACCTTCCTATAGTCAATGACCATTCTCCACTTCTGCTTCCCGCTGGCGTCCATCTTTTTGGGCACGATCCAGACAGGAGAGCTCCAGGGTGAATAGCTTTGCCGAATTATTCCCTGTTCTAACATTTTTGAGATCTGTTCTTGAATTTCTTGCTTGTGTGTGTACGGGTACCTATACGACTTAGTGTAAATGGGTACATCGTCGGTCGTATTTATCTGGTGTTTAACTTGATTCGTGAAGGTTAACGGTTCTCCTTCGATGTAAATAATGTCGCTGTATTGTTTACATAGTTTGAGAATTTGTTCTCTTTCTTCGGGGTTTAGATGGTCAGTTCGGATCAGATGGGTTATACTCTTTTTAGGAGTATTTTCGTCTTTATTAGCCTCGATATTCCAATTATTTAATTCTATGAAGTTGGCAGAATCGTATTCATCTGCATGTACTGGTTCTTCTAGAATTATGCTCTCATCATGATTTGAATAGTTTGTTATTTCTAAGGTACTTTCTCCGTTTTCGGCTCTGTAAAGGCCTTGCGTTATATAGAGTTCTGGTCTTAGTTCTAGGCAATTTACATAAATGTCCCCGTTTTTCTTGTTCACAGGAAGTCTTGCTAAGATTTTGGAATGTGCAGGTACTGTTAGTTGATTAGACGAATCATTTTGCTTTAGGTTAATGTCAATTGTTGAGTTATTAGTAACGAGGATTTGGTTCTCTAGGTCTATTTTTGCATTTAATTGCAGAAGAGTGTCTAGTCCAAGGAGACCGTCAAAGAAATTATGAAATCTAAAAATAAGGAATTTGAGGAAACCCTCTTGCTTAAATTCAGCAAAAATTGGCAGGTTAACTTGTGTTTTCAATTGATATTTCTTGAAAACTGTTGTTATTGTGACTGGTTCACAGGTGAGTTGTTCCTCATGGGGAATGTATTCCGGGTTGATAAATGATGCTGAAGCACCTGTGTCCAGAAGAAACCTTAGAGGTCTCCCGAATGGGGAGGAAATATTTATAAAAGGTAATGTAGTTGGGTGGGTTTTAGCATTCACGTAGCCCGTCTGCTCGTCGAGGCTACATTGGAAAAATTTTCATCCTCTGCAATGTTAGTTAAATCAGCATTAAAATAAAGGTCTAGTTGTTGGAAGGGGTTATTGTGTGATTTTTTAGTTTCTTGCGCATTGTCTAATTTTTGAAAGAAGTTCTTCTCTGAACTTGTGATTTCTTGAAAGTTAAAATTGGAGTTTCTTGTTTGCTGGCTTGGATTATATTTTGTTTTTGAGTATTGTGTCGAGTTGGAATTTATAGTAGGGTATTTATTCCTGAAGTTTGTAAATTGGGTTTGGGTATGTGGTGTGAATCGCGGATTTGGAAATTTGGTAAATTGGGTATTGCTGTTGTTTCTACTAGAGGATCTTGAAGACATTGGTTGTTGGAATGTTAAGTTACTTTCTCTATTCGGTACCGGTCTTGGGTTTGAGTTGTTTTGCTGCCAAGTGTACTGGTAAGGGGTAAAATGTTGTCTGGGTGGATATTGACGAAGGGGACTTGGATTGTAAGGCTGGGTTCTGGGAAATTGGGTAATTCTCTGATATGAAATGTTTTGTTCTTTTATGCAATGTGTTAGAGCAATAGCCAATGAGTTAGGTTGCATCGCTCTAACTCTTGAACCGAGGGGTTCGTTGAGTCCACTCAGAAACGAGTTTAGACACATTTCGGCATACAGTTCTTTTTTTGCTTTAATTACATTTGAATCGTTTTCTTGGATAAGGATGTTGTTGCATAGTGCGGATTGGAGCTCTATGATCTCTCCATAGAAGCATTCGACCGTTTTATTTTGCTGTTTTATGCCGTGCAAATCTCTGATAAGCGATGTTTCGGTTCGTTTGTCAGAATAGTGTAAGGTTAGATTGGCTTTTATGTTATCCCAAACCAACGGTGTCCCGTACATGTTAAGGACCTCATTGGCTTGACCTTCAACTTTATTCCGTATGGCCCTTAGTAATATTTGGCCATACGGGGTGTTGTCAGTGCCTCTAATATACAGCAAAATTTCTTCGACATTGCTTATAAATTCATAGAGAAGACGGGGGTTTCCGTCAAATTTTGGAAGGTCTTTGATGGCATCGGGAATTCTTAATGAATTGAATATATCGTTGGGGTCGATAGTGGTTCTGGATGAGGTTTGGGACGCGTTATTCTGTTCGATAGGCATGTTTATGGAAGTATTGCTTGATGAGGAACTGTCTAAGGTGATGTTCTCAGGAATAGAGTTTAAGCTTTTAGATAGATTTCTCAGGTTATATGGAAAGGAGTAAATTGCTTTTTTTGATGATTGCTTAGGCATTCGGTGGCAGTATGGGTATATACAAAATTTGTTTGTTTTAATACTGATAAAATAACAGCGTTTTAATATTATATATATATATCTTTTTGTTTTTTTTTTTTTTCACTAAATGTTCGAGGTTCGTTCGGTGATAAAGGGTCAAAACCCACGGTTAGGATTAATGGATATACACGATTAACTAGAGTTTTACTAAAAAGAATTAACCGTCACCGAGATACCGACTGCGCCACTTATGATATCCACCCGGGTTTGATCGAAAAAAAACGACTTGTTTCTACTAATGACTGACAAATACTGATTTATTACAATTATTCGATTTACATTTTTGGCTCGCTTTGCAGAAGTGATCGCATGAACTTTATTTGGGGCGGATGCGTCCCAGACGCTGACATTGCAGTTCATGCGGTCACCTGTGCAATTACAAAGAAATTTAATAGGTACATGTATTTTTGGTTGACGGTGTCTCAGACGCTGACATTGCGTCTGATTGGTGTTCAAGGTTGAGGGGGCGACGGGGGCACTGCCGAGCTGTATTTGCTGGTGCACATGCCAGGCAGGTGTCAATGTACAGTTCGTTGTCTTCGTCGTTGGCGTGCGTGGTCAAGGGGCGACGGGTGTGCAGGCAGGTGCCGTAACTCGCGCGCACACGCTGCGTGGTCTCTGTGATGTTGCTGTGACGCTGCAACCGGTTACCTGTTGGCTAAGCATGTTTTGCACCTGAAGTACTCTAATTTAGTTTAGCAGCCCCCGGGCCTTCGGCCCTCTCGGCGGCGGAGTCGGCACTGTGTGGCTCTGCTCCTATGACATATGATGCGTAGATAGTGATCTTATGTTATTCGCTGCCATGAATTCGCAGATGCTGGACGCACATGTGCTTGCTCTCTCCAGGGATATCGCCGCCGCTGCTGCTGGTGGTGCGGCTGCTGCGGCTGCTGCTGCTGCTGCTGCAGTTGCCGCCACCGCCGCGCTGCTGTTGGCAGCGGAGATCAAGATTTTTTCCTCAGTAAGCGACTCAGAGAGCGACGCGATAAAGCAAGTGACTTTCAATCGAAATATTTATCAGATTGTATTTCAGAGATTTGCCATAGAGACGATGGTGCGATGCGGGGGGACGTTGGGAATTCTTTATCGGATAGCGGGCTGTTTGTACTCCCCGAGCCGGGCTCGCAGTGTCAAGTAATGTATTATGCAAGCTCCGTAGGGGTATAACACGTTACATCTGATTGAACAGATGCGGCTTATGAATTACCAGCGTGTTTACAGAGGCACTCGAGCGGGCTGTGCTGCACAAAATGAATTAGTGCGCCGGTCTTGAGAGCGGCTGCGCGCAGCAGCGCACACTTGTTGCCGCTCTTTGTCTGCTCAGGGGTTGACTAGGCGATGCATCAAGATTGGGATTAGATTGGATTGGGTTATCGAAATTACAGATAAGTGGCATTATCGATGGTTGCATCGGGTTACCTTGAATGGACGTCATAAATCAGTGCAAGTCTGGAACAGAGGTACGCCTAGAGATGGTAGGCAGCTTGTTATTTACATCCTTTCGAATATTCTAATGATTTATTCTCTCTTGAGACAGGCACCTGCATCAGTTAGGGAGGAGGAAGGAGAGATAGTGGAATCCCTATATGACGTGATACAAACCTGAAACCTAATCTTGCAATGTAATCGGCAAATATCATCCACCTGGAGGCGTCATTGTGTATAAAAGTGCAACTACAATTAAGGAAGTGCGCTAGACAGGAGGAAGATAGGAGAAAGAAATACACTTACTTATTTGGGTTCGCGGTGGGAAAGCGGTTAAGGTGGAGGGCAGATATCTACTAATAGCTGATATCTGTTCGTCAGATTATTTAGGATAAAGACTGAGAATCCTGCTCCACCAACGTCGGTAACGAACTCGCCGAGACCTTCAATGTCAAAAATGGTTTTAGACAAGGCGACACGTGCTCATGTATCCAGTCAATAGCTAGCCTACGCCGATAACATTGACATTTTTGGGCGGACACAGTGAGTTGTCATTGAGGCGTCTGCTGGCATTGAAGCGGAAACGCCTAAAATGGGATCAATGAGAGCAAAACAAAATTTATGCTGTCGAAGTACGCACAACATTGACGTCTCCGCTAGAGCGTCGGAATGGTCAGCACACATTTTGAGGCAGTCGTTTACCTCGGGAAGACTGACCACAGTTTCAACAAGCAAATAAGTACCGAGATCAAGTGCAGAATTATTCTTGCAATCCCTGTTCCACAAGAGACAATTGAGTAACAGAGGCACCTTTCGAAAAACCAAGCTGGCTGTGTACAACTATCTGATTATCCCTGTCCTGGTCTATGGCGTATAAGAGACATGAATGCATACATATGTATATGTAGATATTAACGCTATCGAAAGCGGATTAAGAAGATCTTGGTATTTTTGAGAGAAAAGTTCGGGATGTATCTTCAGTCCTGTTTGAGTTGGATGATGTCTGTAGATGATTAAACGTCGAATTGTACAGGCTGTACAGCGGTATGAGTTTAGTGAAACGTGTTCAGATTCAACGCTTAAGATGGCTAGATGATGTAGAGAGAATGGACAATTCAACTCTGACCTGAAGATTCTTCGAATTCGAGGCATTGTGACAACGCAAAAGAGGACGTCTTCGATGGGGAAGAACCTTAACTAACTTGATGTGCGAAACTAAATGTAGCTGACTAAAAATCTAAGAACCGGTTGGAGAGGCTTGCTGGTTGAGGCCCAGGTCCATCCCAGTCTGCATGACCATCGGAAGAATAAGAATAGCGGCGGGGGTTAATATCAGTTGTATGCATCCAGTAGTTTGCGTTAAAATGAGTCATGCAATTATGTATATACCCATTTTGGTATCACGCGGATTGGCTTACTCCCATCCTTGGAAGCATTTGGTGCTTTTGGAGCTGTCTCATATTGGTGCTACTCAATTCGCCGAGGTTGTTATGTAGGTTGTAATCTTGTGAAAGGTGTTTTTTGCAGTTTTTTGCAGAAAAGGAGCTTAAGATTGTTGATTTTTCAGTTCTCTGTGGTGGGGAGGTTTTTTTTATTTTTGTCGGAAGTTTAATACAAACAATCATACAATACACTGGAGCACTTAAAATCAGACTGGTTTATTGTACTAGCAGACACAGCTGCAACTGCAATTTCTGCAATTGGAGAAATACCAGCAGCCGATTTTGTAATAAGGAGCCTGCATCATCAGCTATCACCACATCGGCATCAAATATCTGCCACATGATCTGAGCAAAGAAAAACGCGACAGTAGTACAGGAAGTGCTTTGCAGTCTCTCGTTAGGCATGCACCACCTTCGAGCTTCGATCGTGCTCACGAGTCCAAGTAGGAATGGAAGTAATAAGCGAGGAAGAAGGTAGAAGGTAGTCCCATCTTAAAAGTATCTCTTCTAATCCTTGTCTGGCATGTTTATCAGCGATCTCATATTCCTTACCTTTTCTTCACAATATAGCATTGGATTCCGTTTTGAAAACCGACGCAAATTTACCTAACGAGGTGTGTCTTATGTTGTCGTCCTCCACGATGGCGCTAGAGCCGGGATTCCTGGTCATCCGTGAAGATTTTATTACAATGTTCACCTGGCATATCATTTCGCCAGCGACATTCCTCCGTTTGCCAACCGTCATTTCCATCAGACTAGAGGCAAAGGAAAGGTCACAAAAGCTTCAATGCCAGTTGTAGTAAAGAGCGCGTATCTGTTCATCGGTATAGGTCCTTGAGAGCGCACCCCATGAGTGGTTATCAAAAAGGGGACAGTAGATTCAGAAGTGAAACAAATGAGTCAGGCTTGCTAGGGAATAAATACTAGGAATGCAGTCTAGAGATACCTCTTTTGCAGCACAGCATAATCAACAGTTACCTATTTGCACGAAACCACGATGCACCAAACAACTAATGCCTATAGGAGAAGAATCATTATCGGAGCCGTGTAGATCCAAATGTATGTTTTTGGTGATAGACGCCAGGTCTTGCCGAAAGTTTACTTACAGACTCCTTTTGAGTAAAAATTCAGTCAGGCCAGTCAAAAATGAAAATGGATTTAATGGATTTTCGAACAAAAAATACAAGCAAAAATATTATGAATATTTACCAGACTCTCCTTCGACATTTGCCGTCGAAAGAACCACAGCAACAGTTCATCACAACGAACGCGCCTGCCGTATTACGGCCAAAATCTCAAAAAAAAAAAATCTTCTAGAAAAAGACACCTTTTATATCTTTTCGCAACACCTTCGAGTGCACTGTGCGCTGTCACGTCAAAGGAAGATAAATGATAAATGAGCACAATTTCAATGCAATCGATAATTATTAAGATTTTCAGTTCGCTACCGAACAAATGTATTGCTGTTGAAATACCTCTTAGCCTTGTAAGTAATTAGTAGATATCTCAATCCATTTATCGCATTCGGGCTTCCGATCAGCTGACACACTCTGAGGTCACTCTCGATTAATCACTTCGCATTCTATCCTTGGCATCATTTGGCGAGATAGGACGATCCTACCAACCTATAAAATCATAATGACATGTGGATAATATTAAATTATCAATTAATCATGCCCACGCTACCAGAGGCCACTATGTCATTCTGATTTAGTTCACTCGCCAGAGGAGCCCAAGCCTTGCTGGCTAATTAACTTCGCCTGACATCCTTGCCATGTTAACGATCATTTCGAATTGTATTCACCGCGGACAACACAATCTGTCGAAAAATTGCTTTCAAGTTCGTAAATTAAATTAAGTCAGATTGTAAATCAGAGCAGTAGCGGCACTTGAACAGCAGCCCGGTCGAGGTAGAGAAGGCGTACCACGATCACTAAACCGACGTCTGACACCTGAACGAGGCAACCGAGAGGTTGAATGTGGCGGAAAAAGGTTTCTTGCATAATTTATAACACAATTGTTGAACGTCGCAATAGGTTGACACTTCAAGTGTGGGGCACAGGCAAGTACCTCGTACGGCGCTCGGACGCTGGCCAGGAGGACATCTGAGATGAAGGCAGAAACCACACGTCATCCTGGGGCCGTGCTGCAGGTGAAGTTGCGTGTAATGGCAGTCCTACGCAATTTTGACTAGCTGACTGATGTTTATTTAAATGAGCACGACGTATGCGGCGATGAGGACCTGGGACGTGGGTTTTTGAAGTTTTGAAATGGAAATACTGACTGCAGCAAGATTCTACCGTTCACTGCCGGGGCAATGAATCATAAGGAATGTCGTATGCAACACATTTTCACTTAATCAGCCTCTAGCGCATATGCAAAAGGGAGCAGATGTCTGAAACAACCCCAGGAGCAATGACAAACTCGTTCTGTCCCCTCCTGGGTTCCAAACAAGTTTCTCCCCATTGATCGGCAATCTAGGCGATTCGATTGCCTAGAAATCCTTCTTCCTAAACCTCACATTCATTCAACTTTCAAACGACTATCAACTTTTTGCCGGACTTATCTTTTATTTATCAACTTCCACTGTCGTTTCCTTTCAAGTTCACCGGCATCCGGATAGGCCTGCACGCCTTCTCATAGTTGACTTGGCTATTATCGTGCCGCGGCTCCGCGAAACGCCCATTCCACGCCAATGAATCCTTCGAGTAATGTGCGCGCTCGGAATACCCACGCACAAGGTGCAATTAGGTCCGAGAACCGATTTGTAATCTGCCAATTATATGTTCATGTGAATGCATTGATGCGTAAAATGTTAGAGTTTACGACAATGACTGTGATTACTTTGACATGTCCAGCGGGGGAACATCTGTTGCAGAATGCAGAATGCAGAAGTCGAACGCAATTCACTGAGAGGCAGCCCACAGTGAAATCGCAAATTCAGACTGTGAATGGTTGAGGGTTTAAATTTAGCACCCCAGAGGTGATAATTTATTGGATTTCTAGTTTCCACCGCGGTCATAATGCAAGTATGTTTATTTCTTCATTACTTGTGTAAGGATTTGTGTGTACTATATAAAGATTAAGGCTGGTGCATGCATTTTCCACTTTCACAAGTCTATTAATTCAGGATATATTTGCACACAGGTCGAATGAGACGCATTGAAGATAAATCCACTAAACCTGTTCACACCGAAATAGGAACATTCATAAAATAGAGCTTCTCATTCGAAAGTAAAAAAAATTCACAAATCAAGCAAAAATATAGGCAAAGCAAAGAATCAAACGTTTCGGTGCCACTTAAAAGCTGCACCTGATTTCGACAAGGAGTTGAGCTAGCGTGTGATTTATTTCAATAAACTATATTGTTAAGTTGGGCACGGAAGGCAGCTGCAACACCCTCTACAAGTCAGTGCAACTGTTGGCTTACGTAAAGGACATTGACATCGCCTCGCGGCCAAATGTGCAGAAGTTGTAGCTTTTACGGCGATTAAAGAACAGACGAAACGACCTGGTCTTTTGGTCAATGAGAAAAAAAGGTAAAAACTATCAAGCAAGAACTGTCGCACACTGTCTACGACAGGTCTTTATAATCGACGGCTACAACTTTAAGTTGTAAATGAGTTTATCTACCTCGCAACGGCAACTTTGTGGAAGCCGAAGTAAATCGCCCTCGCCAACCGATAGTACTTCGGCTTGTTGAAACATCTGTGTTAAAGACTCCTGACTCGAAGCACTAAAATCATGTTCTTCTTCTTCTTCTTCTTCTTTGATTGGCGCTACAGTACGGGGTGGACCTGGGCCTCAATCAACATGCCTCTCCAGCCAGCACGATCTTTTGCCATCTGCCTCCAGTTGCGCACACCAAGTTGGTTGAGGTCCTTTTCCACTTGTGTGCGCCATCTAGTGCGAGGACGTCCTCTGTTGCGCTGTCCCAATGGCTCGGTGTCGAAGACTCTTCGGGCCGGAGCTGTGGTGTCCATCCGCTCTACATGACCTAGCCATCTTAAGCGTTGGATTCGAAAACGCTTAACTAGGTGCATGCCGCTGTACAGCCCGTACAGTTCGTGGTTGAACCTTCTCCTATAAACGCCATCAACGCAAACAGGACCAAAGATCGTACACAGAACTTTTCTCTCAAAACAACCAAGAGCTTCTTCATCCGCTTTCAATAGCGTCCATGTCTCTGCGCCATAGAGCAGGACTGCGATGATCAGGGTTTTATACAAGGTCAATTTGGTGTTTCACCAGATGTGAATTTAGCCTGAAAAACAAAAATGCGTAGCTGGCACTTATTTGATAACATTAAGCGCATCGAAAGCAATACTCCGGTTTAGAGGGTCTTCAAATTAGAGCCTTCAGGTTCGAAAAGGAGAGGTAGAGGTTAAGAGATCAATTCATCGCCGGCGCATGAGTTGCCAGGCATAACAAAACTAATGTTTTTTTTGTCGAAACATGCTTTCGTAAATTTCAATGAAAGGCAATTCTAAGGAAGACTTGTTAACATCATTTTATATTGAAGCGATAAAAAAACACTTCTTAAACAGTTTGCACTCTTTGCATCAAAAAAATGAGCAATATCACTAGTATGCGTTTATTTGAGACGTCATAAGGAATTGAAAAATCAGTTTTCTCAATTTTTTAAAGGAATTATAATGAACTTATTTAGTTATTATATTCAAGTTCAGATCAATGTATTTTCGTTTCAAAATGAAAATTTCACATGAAAAAGTGCAGTGAACTTACAACACAAATGACTTGAATGTTTTTATATGAAAATAAACAAATTTCTATCGAAGTGGATATGATTTACAAGTATAGGAGGCAAGTGATGGCCCGTGTGGTGGGATTGTCGACGACACCTTCAAACTTGCACCTGCCGTGTCTAAGTTAGATTTCTTATATGTAAGACCAAAATAATTTTCGCGGTCCACCCTTTTACTAACAATGCTCAAAAAGCCTTGAAAACTCTTCACACTTGAAGAACACAGCACGCACAACAGTAGTGGGTGCTTCGGAGTTATGCACTGGCCCTCTACGGGTTGTAGCGCCGCCTAATCTAGAAGCCTAATTGTTTAACTGAAGTGTGGTGAATGGTGAATTTGAGGCGATGATTTGCAGGGTTCTTAGTTGACACACTTGTGCTGACGCAACTTACTTGTCCGTGAGTTTCCTAATTGGAGGCGTTTTGTCGGAAAAAGTAAATTTGATTTAGTCAATTTCCAGCTTGGATGGATTCACAAGTTTCAATGCATTCACACAAAGTTGTTTGTTTGGTGCAGTTAGTATGGCAAATTCGTCAAACTTTTTTTTTTCAATATTCGGAACGAGACTGTTGTTATTATTGTTACTAAATCGTGTTTCTGTGGGCAGAGCTCGTAAACATCGATAGATTCGAGCTGTGGTTCCAACATGCACTTGCATTGCAGACTTCAACGAAAACGAGATTTATCGCCGCAATCACGCAATTTTACACCACTTTACTATTTTCTCTAACGCTGCGACAAGTCCGTTGTCTACACTAGCTAGTCAATCACTTATGATCAGCTCGAGGCCAATATTCGAGATACAGCGTTAAGCCAATCAAAGACGAGGCGGCTATTAGAATGACTTGCTATTCCACACAAAATGTTATGACGTAGAATGTAGAATCACCCTTAAAAATACACAGCAGTTCGTGTAATCAAACTGCTACTGACTTCAGAACTTTTTTTGAATTGGAATTGTTTTCAAAAATGTTATGTATATATGTTATTATTTTTTTTTTTTCTTTACTTGACGGTCTTCTTTACTCACAGAGTCTATGTTTTCTTATCTCAAGCAATAAAGTATTACATTTCTCATTTCAAAAGACGTGAATTGGTTTCAACTCCTACATGAATGTAACTTCAAAATAAAGCCAGAAAACATTGTATGCCTCCCACCGTTATTGTTTCACATAAATTTCATTTCCTATCATACTAGCTGACCAGACACCTCGAAATTAAAATAGATTTCCACACTTGTGTGATCTAAACTCGTCTAAACTGTTCCCCGAACGGGAGTAATTCCTTATTGTGGAATAACTTGTTGTGTGCAGCTGGAGTAGAAAATAAAGGTTACTTGCGATCAACTGGCTGTAAAATATTCACAATCATACCGCACCATAATCGGAATCAATATCTCTCTACTATCGACACCTCTATTTGCATAAACACAGCCGCATTGTTGTTGAACTCTCGATCTCTGCTGAAAGAAATTACCATATCCGTGGTCGGATTCCAGCTGCAGCTCATGCACTGAATACATCTTCTCCTGGATCAGCAGGCGCTTCTACCCAGGAATGCTCTCTAATGACATTTAAGCCGCATCTGCTGACAGTCGTCTAGCGTAGCACGTTCCGCGACTCCAAGGTAATGCCATCAAACACCGAACCCCTCATCACCGCTCAGCGCACTTATTGGAAAGACGCTAAGACGTCGGTTATAATTACACAAACTATGTCATCCGTGTGCAATAAATTAATTGTTAGTCGCCGGGCCGAGTGCGCGGACCGCAGTTGGGGTCCACATCCTCGCGCTCCGTTGTCGTTGTCAATTTGGATGGGTGTTCCGCTTGCAGCATCTGCCCTAATGGATCCATAAGCGTGGATTTCGATAAATGCTAGTATAAATTTTCTCCTGCCACCAGTCGGGCAGGGGTGTCGTCGTCCTCGGTCCGGTGCCATTTCTTAACTTTCGAGTGTCCCATTACCTAGGTTGACATAAATTATCTCTGGCAGACGGGACAGTGGTATCGGAGTGCTGCAAAAATTGAACCGTCACCGTGCCAGCAGTGGTTGCTGGCAAGCGGCTGGTGCGCGTCGCCATGTTAAGTTGTTAAGTGTGTTATGATGCCGCAGCGTCGCGGCTGACAGTGCGAGGCGGAGAGGACCGGATGGGCAGTGCAATGTTCTTTATCGTTTCCGAGTTAGTGCGTGGAGCGTTATCTACCAGATACAGGTGTGTTCTGCTAAAAAGATTACCGCTGATCGATTCAACCGGACTGACGTGCTGACGGGATTATCAATTTCCGGCGAATATGCAGGGCAACGCGGACATGATTCAAATGAAGCATAGTTTCACCAAACACCGCGTCGTGGTAACTTATACTTGCACGAACATCTGCAAGATTTATTGGCTAATGACTTACCACCCGCGGCTCTGGAGCAAGCGATGAGCCCCTGACACTTGATTAATAGCAATTGATTGGCGCAGGACCAGCCAGTTCGAATGGTGATCCAATTAAAATAAAATCCGGTCTCGCATCTGAGTATGAATGAATTTTCCGGCTCCATTTTCAGATCCAAATCCAGGTTCAGGTTCACGTCCACGTCGGGGTCCAGGTCCGGGCCCAGTGGGTTCGATGGCTGAGGAATCGCTCCATCTATGATTTATGCATCAAGTCATAACATTACAGTTCCCCATCCGACTGCCTTTCCCGCTCGCACTTATTTATGCGCACTTTGTCATTGGCATGGACTCCATGTGGGCTGATCCTATTAAGCCTGTTCATGCTAAACATCATCGATGCTTGAATTTGCATGAGGGGTTCGGCTGAGATGCTTCATCACGCATTCCTCTAGGCTCCTTCCTCGTCCTCGCCGTGAAGGGGGAGGGGGAGAAAAAGTGTGTGTCGAATGCGTCACTATATAAGGAGATAGCGTTGGCTCGTCGTTCGGCTATCTGATGGCATTCGAAGTGCTCTATTTACACGCCATAATTGCGGGACCAGGTGAACTTTGAATATTTAATCGGGTCCATTGGGCGCACATGGATGAGTGCGCGCGTCCTTTTGTATATCTAAATTGGAGATCGGGGCATCTTGGCACCGTGGTGTCGGCGTTCACTTAACAGCCTTTCACAGCATGAATACATAATCGTTCGCTGGAAATGCTGCTGAGCCAGCACTGGCCTGACCGTAAGAAGATAAGACTGAACGCGTTTATGGGACGCTTCTTCTGGGAAGAAGTCGAATGTTTCGAGGTATAAAAGCGGACTTGCGATGCCGCAATGAGTGTTAATACGTACGTACAACAGTTTGGCCTTGTAGGTGCAATTAACAAATTGCGATTCAATTATCGGTCTAATTGAATTCTTTTATGCAAATGATGGGTAGAACGGGTGTGTTCATCACGATCGATAACTGCAGTTGGTCGTTTCGCTAAGAGGAAATCAATAGATTCACGACCAAGGATAGGGAATTACTTAAGCGTCACCGTTTGGAAGTGTTTGCATTTCAAAATAATCCGTGTTGCACCTTCTTTTGATTATTAGATGGGTGCACTTGTGACTAATTTGTTCTGGTGCGGACATTCCCATTTTTCTTAAATGTTTAATAAGTTTATGCTTGCAATATTGACGCTGAAGCCGGAAAACTAAAAGTGATGCATAACAATTGTTATACATCAAACTAGCGATTAATACGTTTTCCAGTTAACAGCATTGGATCGCAGTTGTAAAAGTTACACTGCTATACGATGTAATTATCTAGTGGACTGTACTGCATAAGACTACTCACTTCTTTAGGAGAGTTCAACGACACGCTTAGGAAAATTTACTTGATCTGCTCGAAGGATAAATGGACTTTCTGATTTTGAACATCAAGCCAGGAGATTAAGCTTTGTTACTAAAGGCTTGTGCATAAAACAAATGGATGGAAACACTGCCTGCTGCAGATACTTATCGCTAGTTTCCTCCGCTTCATAGTCAGCTTCAAATGGTTTTCCACCAATTCATGCATGATCGGAGACAATCCGATGTACAATAGTAAGTATGTAAGCCTATGAGTATTCCTTTAGACATCTCTTCTTCTTCTTTGATTGGCGCTACAGTCCGGGGTGGACCTGGGCCTCAACCAACATGCCTGTTCGGCCAGCACGATCTTTCGCCAGCTGCCTCCAGCTGCGCACGACAAGTTGGTTGAGGTCCTTTTCGACTTGTGTGCGTCATCTCGTGCGAGGACGTCCTCTGTTGTCGCAATGGCTCGGTTGTCCCAATGGCTCGGTATTGAAGACTCTTCGGGCCGGAGCTGTGGTGTCCATCCGCTCTACGTGACCTAGCCATCTTAAGCGTGCGTCCCGCTGTACAACCCCGTACAGTTCGTGGTTGAACCTTCTCCTCCAAACGCCATCAACGCAAACAGGACCAAATATCGTACGCAGAACTTTTCTCTCAAAACAACCAAGAACTTCTTCATCAGTTCTTGGTCCATGTCCATGTCCAAGCAGCGATTGGCAAGTGTATAGATAAACGAAGTCCTTAACTACCTCAAAGTTTCTGCTGCCCATTATGGCGCTCTGTCCGAGACGTCGATTCGTGCTCGACAGCACATATTTTATTCATTGACCATAAGACCAGCTCGTTTAGTCTGTTGGACCACGGGACTATGTGGATGTCATCTGCGTATCACAATAGTTGGAATGAGTTATAGATGATTCTGCCTTCTGTGTTTACAACAACTGCGCTAGCGACACAACAAACAGAATCAATTTTGCCGAGATCCCAAACTCGGCCATCGCTTCGAACTATTTCGAATGTAACGCTTCAGACGATTCATTCTGAACACTTTAACCCCCCGCTCAGTAATCGTTGAATGGTTAGGCTAGTCTTGCAACATTTATTCTCATAATGATGTCTGATCTACAGTGAACCTGATTTGGTCAGGCCAAGTTTTTTAGTCGCGTTAAGTCCCAACCCAAATTGACATAAGTGAATCATGCCAAAATCATCGTCAAAAATTGCACGCAATTGTTTCTTACTTAAAATGTATACAAAAACATTCACTACCACTAGTAGTATGCGATTACACGTAATATCACTTACATCTAAATAATATAAAAAAAAAATAAAATTGAATGCAGATCAACGAAACGGAGCATATTTTATTGCCGTGCGTTCGTTTGCATAAGTTGGCTTTAGTGTCCTTCTGTTCATGTCGATTAGGCATTGAAATCCCTATATGTCGATGCAAAATTATTATTTAAATAACTGCATTGGCTTCCTCCTTTTTTCTTTCTGAGATTATTTTATATTTAATTGAATAAAATAAGTTATTACTTATTAAAATTAGGATCGGTTTGGTCGTTGCAATTATTGCATTGCTTTCTCAACTCTCTCTGCCTCTCTCCTATTTTTATTCTTATTAACGAATTGTCATAGTCTCCTTCTGAGAGAGGCTCAACTGCTGAAGATGTAAGAGAAAGACGCAACATTTCAATTCCGCAAACGTTTTATTCAAAGTCCTGCTGTGCAACGTGGTGATATATTGAAATATGATTAAGAGGATTCTGCAACTAATCAGTTTACGGTCCCTTTCGCATAATCGACGACTTTAGTACCAGGCGACTTCATACTTATAGACACTTGCTCCACCCAACACTGTTGCCAACTCCGCAACGATTTAAATCACGAACATCACCAATCACGCCTTAGATACTCAAACGACTACTATCCTCAGCCGATGTCAAAACAAGGGATAGAACGAGGCAGGTGCATTACATCGATAAAGCTAGACGCACTAATAAAACTCTACAACTCTTGGTCATTTCCAAGGATGACGCGATTAGCATACCAAATTTCACCTTTAAGCTCAATCATCAATTTTGTCAAACCATTACTTACTTATTTAAGGTGGCGCTGCAGTCCGGGGTGGACCTGGGCCTCAACCAACAAGGGTCTCCAGGCAGCTCGATCTTTAGCTAGCTGTCTCCAGTTTCGCACGCATAGTTGGTTGAGGTCCCTTTCCACTTGCGTGCGCCACCTGAGTCGCGGTCTTCCTCTACTGCGCCGTCCCTGGGGGTGGATTCGAAGACTTTTCGGGCCGGAGCATTGGTTTCCATCCGCTCTACATGACCTAGCCATCTCAATCGTAGGATCTTCACTCTTCTGCCTAAATCGATGTCGCTGAATGGCCCGTATAGTTCGTCGTTATATCTTCTCCTCCACTCACCATCTATGCAGACGGGTCACCCGAAGAATTTTTTTGTCAAACCATACCAATTGGAATATAATTCGAGATATCCAAACTTCTAACATGGCACTAAACTCGTACATAATTAAATCCAAGCTTGTGTGGAAATGCCAATAGAAGCTCAAATATATGTGTAGTTCGAAAAATAGTATAGCTATGCTTCCAAGGCCTACTCCCTAGCTACGAAAGGTGCATCGGAACCCTTAATGGAGCTGCAAGAACCGGACGCATTCAATGTATCATTTTTAACCATACTTACTTCCCCGTCCAAAAAGAGGTAGGGGCTAAAGCATATATTCACCACGAATGGCGTACTCCATAATATCCTAGAATACCCACAGATACAGAGTTTATTTTTTCTCAATCAAATTAGTTTGCGTACTTCTTAAGTTCAATGTCCATTCACTGTAAGCGAAGAAGCAAAGAATGCAATGAAATCGGTTCCCGGCGCCATTGCTAAAAGCACTTGCTTTGAGGAGAATCAGCATGCACTTCATTTAAGTACACGATTTATTGACAAATCCTACCTCACGTGTGTCCCAATAAAAAAAAAAAAAATCACCACGATGGTGCAAGGTGTACGAATGGAAACTTTATCCATTCGCCAGTCCAAATTAATCCTCTGAATAGACAAATCTCGTCTTAATCCATGGCTTTTCCAAGTGGGTGCACTCAACAAGATCGCATAATCGCGGTAAGTCTTTCACAACGACGACGATCAATCAAGTTCATTACTTGCGATAACTTTATTCACTTCGCCAGTTTCAGTCGGAAAACTGTCCGATAGATATACAATGTGGATGCGAAACAAGAAATCGGATGGCCCCCTGCGTGCAGAGTTTAAGACATGAAACAAGCCAATCAATTCTATTTTCCACCTGCCTTTGATTACCTCTAGCCGAAAGTTAATTAAATCCAACGCATTCTTGCAGGATCAATCCCTGGCTAACATGCTGGAACATTGCTTCAATTAAGATACCCGATAACTCGCTGCTAAGACGTGTTGAAGCCGCCACCAGTGGATCGTAAATATGAATGCGTGTCCTAACCTCGTTTCTTGCATCGCATCGCATATGATTTACACACGAGGAGTCATAACACTTGGGTCTGTGAGTGGAATTCACTTAAAGTGTGCTGCGTGGCTTTTCATTGATGAGTACCCCGAGCACTTCGCTCTTATTCACATGATGCAGGTGAACATCTATGCCGCTTGCGGTTACTATCAAGTTTGAGGATGACCGCTGCTGCTGCGGATGTTGTGCATCATAACACAAATTCCTTGCGATAGTTCATGTGAGTGTTTTCGCGGAGCGAATGTGTGTGCCCTGGAGGACTTCTACATGATCGCATTGCATACTGTAATTAGGTTTCTGCATGATCTTCTCCATGCAATCCTGTGAAACTGATTGTGAACCTATCATTTATAGTGTCGGAAGTTAGTCTGGTGCGTGTGTGAATTTACGAGTGGACTACGACGCGTAGGCTATACTAGTTCCTTTCATTTATTGAGCTTAGAAGAACTATGCAGAATCAACACGAATGTGATAATGTTTGCCAAGATATCTTTGGTCTCCGAGGTGAAGTAGCCCGAACTGGTGTCACCATTTGAGTACTAAATTGGTGGGAACATTCGGCTGGAGGAATCATTGGAGCATACATCTTTGAAAATGAGGTTTGCATTGAAGGTTTTGACATCTTTACAAAACTCGTCCGTTTGTGTTTGATGATAGAGAATGCACACTGCTCGGTCAAGTTCGAAAAAAGATCTTATACTGATACCTTTGATGCCGAAGAAAAATTTAAAAAAGGCGACTTCTTTTTTCTCGAATGAACTCACACACCAACACCAGAGGAACTGTCTAACTACTCGCACATGCCTACGATGCTGACACTTGCGGGAGAACGCAGAGTGAAATCAACGGCGCTTTTGCTGAGTCAGTGCTGAAGCTGATGGGCTGTAAATGAGGGCAAGATTAAGTGCATGCTTTCAACGAGAAAGGCCACCCAACACCGATGTCTCGGACAAAACGTCACGTTAACTATCCCTCTACTAGCTAGCTTTGAAAGCGTCAACTGCTTTATTTAACTAGGAACCGCTTTCAATTCATTTAACAACGCCAACGCTGAAATGAAATGAAGAACAACTCTTGCCAATCGCTGCTTCTAAGATAAGAAATCAATCGATCAAATCTCTCTCTCGAACTAGCAGAGTAACCCTCCATAATACCTTTATCGTCTTAGTCCTTCTATATAAAGCAGATGCTTTGATTTTCGTAAAAAGCGTGAAAATTCTTCATGTGAAATTCGGTCTCGCAGATGGTGAGTGAAGGACAGGATATAATATAAACTGTACTATAACAACAAACTGTACTAGCTATTCGCCGACATCGACTTAGACAAAAGAGTGTACATCCATCGATTGAGATATCTAAGGAGGTCATGCAGAGCGAATGGATAGTAATGCTCTGCTCGGAAATTCCTCTAATCCACCACAGAGGTACGGCGCAGTAGAGGAATACCACGACTCAGGTGCCAGACGCATTTGGAGGACCTAAGCCAACTATGATTTCGAAACTGGAGACGATTGTTCGTTGATGTAAATGTCCATCCGGACTGTTGCGCCGCCTTAAATTAGACGTTAGGATATAAGCAGCAGTTGCAGTCCTACATAAACCAAACTATTTATTTCTATTTAAAATTACATTACAGTTTTAAGTTAAAGATTAAGTATTTCGTAATTTTCACTTCCTGTGACTGCCAATTAATTCCGTTTGCACGCCAATAAATATAATATAATTAGGTGGTACATCTATTCGTAGAGACGCCGCAATAAGGTGAAGTACGAGTAAGTTGTGTTCAATAAGGACTGAAACATTTCCAGCGTCATCGGATATACATTCCCCACCATAATCTGAAATTAAATTATTTTTTGAATTATATAATTTTATTTTTTAATTTACGGATGCATTCGCATTGTTTTCGGCTTTGTAAGTTGAACAATAAATTCACAATGCAGCCACTTATAATCGGAAAGTCGAGAAAGCCACATTCTTAAAAAAAAACAAAAACTCTAGAAATATAATTTCTGAATCTGCATAGATATGAAGTGATTTTTAAGAACTAAAAACGAGGTTCGAAAAAAAGGTGTGTTTTATGTAATACTAGATTTAGTAACCGGCTTTGCCGGGTTTGTTTCTTCAACCGGTACTTTACGGAAATTAAGGTTTTCTCAAACATTTACACACAACGTGGAGCGATTCATAAAAAAAGTTCTTGGAAATCCCATCTATGTACCTGCGCGCGATGTTCTCTTGTTGTGCAAATCGAAGTCAAACTTCATGAACCATGAAAAAAAAATAGTCTGTCTTGTAACACATTATCTAATTAGTCTAGCTCTGAAATTTTATCTAAATCGGCTAATCCGTTCAGAATTTCAATATTCACAATTTCAGCAAAATTTAATGATTTGTGTGTAGCTGTGTATATGTAGAAAAGTGCGAATATATTTATTGTTTCCTTTTCGTTTGGTGACTCAGGCAGCTGTTCGTATATTGATTGAGACGTAGAAAAAAATGAATGGTTGCACTAAAGCAAAATATGAAAAAATGTGGAAGTTACAACACACTGGGGGATGGTTGATATCCACGACTACGCAACTTGAAATGGTTTCATACCGGATTGATGCAACCACCCTTACTTTGAGAATTTTATTCCCGTTTAAAAAGTACTCGTAACTTCCGAACCGTATGTCGTACCGACTTAAAAATTGTCACATTCAGCATATAAATTAGAGAAGGATTTTTGTTGAACGACGTGCAGTTTCGGAGCTTTTGTCGGTCAGACACACAAACTTTCAGCGATTCGCTTAACTAAGCTATTTTATAGAAATAACTTGCTGAGCAAAATCTTCAGTCCACAAAAAGGCGTGACAAATGCTCTAAAGGAGCACACGCAAAGGTAAACCTTCTCCTTAGGTATTTGTCCTAAGGAGTTTACATGCACAAATCGGTGAATTGTTGCTTTCGAAAGCAGATACTTTTTGTTTGTGGTTTGTATTATATCAGTTTTGATTTTCTTAACTTTGTTAGTTTATTAGAAACCATTGAAATGGTGGTGGACCGTGGACTTGTGGATATGTGTCGAGCCCCAACGTACTTGGACCTACGTGTCTAGGTTCGATGCTACGACCAAAAATACTTTTTCACGGCCCCACCTTCTTAGTCAATGATTATTATTATTGAGATTTATTTGAAATCACATTTCGCATTTCAGAGGGAAATTAAGTTGCAGTTATACGAAGATCGCTTAAGTGCAAGAGTGGCATACATCCGAATTTTATTTATATGAAAACACCACTTCATTGCAACAAATTAGCGAAGTCCTTCAGAGTTAAACATTAAATAATTGAGATGTTTTTCTAATTCCATATATTTTGTTCTCATTTCAGAAATTTGAAACATCTAAAATGAACTGGACGAGAGACAACATAGTCTCTCACTGTCCTCATGACGTTCCCCATTCATCTCCGAGAACAAACGTACAAATTCTTCTTAAAAACGATGGTTCTTGACTTTAAATAAACACGGATTTTCTTAAGAAGTCTCCAAATCACTTGATCTACTCATAAACTGTCAACAAGTGTTATAAACACCATTCTACACATCTTCAAATCCGCAAAAGTGAATGTTAAACGAAGAGAAACAGAAAAAAAAACGAAACATCCAACTTACCGCACAAGGTTGCTGAGCTTTTGCAATAAACATGAGAAGTGCCCTCTGAGTTGGCAAATCAAAGTCAAACCAATTACTCTCATAAGCCGCCTGTGCCACTCCAACACTCTGAAACGAAACCGTAACCGTAACCGCGAAGAGCTAAACATGGTAATGACACTTGCATCCTCACCTGATGGTACAGCTCATTCGCATACCAGTACATGGCAGCGATCTGTGAAAAAATCATTATGATGTAGGCCATTACAATGATGACCTGTCCAACGCTGCGAACCTTCAAACACACGACTCTGATGATTGTTTTAAATCAACATACTTCATTGAATTCCATACCATGTTGAGGAGGAAAAGCAAAGCACACAGCAATGCGCCCAGAGCCAGGTATTCCACGAGATAGATGTACGTAGTCAGCGAGTTTACGATTTCCACGTATCTGCGAAAGAAATCGCAATTTCAATTTAGAACAGCCAGTCTTGAAAGCGCGCTACGGATAACCTTAGGATTTGCAACTGGAATCGGATGCACCACACCACTTCAGGCCACACTTGCTCCCGCTTGAGGTGAATGAGATTCCGCAGATGATGCTGCAGGACCTTACACATCAGGATGCCGAACATAATGAACGAGACGACGAGGTTCGTGAACGGGATGTACATGCAGCAACCGAGTGGCGTTATGACCGTTTGGAAAACATACAGGACCTCGTACGAGGGCGACTTGTACTTGTTCATGGCAGGAATGTACATGCCGAAGGGCAGGACTGCAACCAAACGAAACAGCACTAGTGAAGTTCAACCACCGAAACCCAATTTACCTCTCGAGCTGGTGAATATCGGATACAAGTTGAAGCCAACGCAGGCCAGGATACCCAGAACGAGGTTCATGTCCGCCAGGTTCTTGGCTGATTTCGTAGTCTCCCACAGCAGCTGCTTCATTTCCTTGCTCTCGTTCTCCTCGATATCAACGTAGACAATCTTGAGTTCCTCCATGAATCTCTCATAACGCGTACGGTTGATGATCAGAAGCACCGCTCGCAGGATTGTGTTGAACCACAAAACTAAAATGTAGGCGTTTCGAATGACGGCGTCAATAGGCTCAACGGTGAAGTACATGTCGGCAAATTGTGAGAGATTCAGGAGGATGGTCGGCGTAAGGCAGACGTAGCGACGCCAATTGTGAACAAGTATGAAGGACCAGAACTTCATGATTTTCAGACTCCTACTGAAGAGGGGGAGATCCTCGAACATGGTGTTTTTTTCGAAATTTGAAACAGAACGGACTAATGAATGCTAGTTTGTGGTGCAAGACCTTTATATATGAAGTGTGAAGTTAGAAATTGTCTACTGCTTGCCAGGGAAAAGATTGCGTTATGCAATGACACGCCCACTTAAAGGACGTGTGTTATAAAGTCATCATATTGCGCGAAAGTAACAAGTTTGGCTAATTGATGGGAGAAAACTTTAACTTTAACTAATAGCAACTGCTGAGTTTCGCTTCATGAATCATTGAGTGAAGACTGGTGTTCTAGGTCGATTTTCCGCAGGTCAACTAAGAGTCCATTTTGGTAACTTCTGTCTGCTTTTCTTTTTTGCATTAAAGGTTCTGGACGCCACTGTCGGTTAATACTTGCGTCCGTAAAGTGGTATTCCCTCCCACGGGGCTTAGGTGGTTTGGGTAAGCCATATTTTGGACCCAGATTTCACTGGGTGGAGGTGAGAGTAGAATTTCGTTGACGAAGTGAAAGAAGCAGACCCAGGCTGGGTTACGTAGGTACGAATGTCGACGCAGTGTTCTGTCCCCCAACTGACAAAGTCTGGGGCAGTGGCAGTGGCAAGTGAGTAGTGTATACCTTTTCTTCCTCGTCACTTCAGCCTCTGTATATGAAGTCCTGGACAAGCTGCATTTATGTTCATTGGCAGACACCATGATACGTCTGATCGTTATGGTATGCTTGTCGGCAAATAACATCGATGGGGGTTTTCTGATGTCGGCAAATGAAAGGGAATAGTTGCATATTCAATTTTAAATCTTTCAATCATATTTGCATTGTCAGCTTAGCTTGAGAGCCTGCCACCACTACGCTGCCGTACTTATCCCCATTTTCAACCCCGAATACATATTCTGTTGCTATAAATCACAGGTTGCGTTCTTCACTCATTCAAGTACAGTATAGATCGGTTAGATTCAAATTGTTTGGCTGCACTCTCGATTTTTTGAAGGTTGAACAGATCAGTTGTTTTTTTTATTTATACCCAGAATTAAGCTAAGGAAAAAGACTAACAAATTTCTCTCTAGCTAATGTGAACTTTCAGATCGAACTACTAAAATTGTCGAATTACGTAGAATACATTAGTATGGACAAATTTTTACCCACACAAGATGTAAAGCACATAAATCGACGTGTAGACGGTATGCAAAAATCTTACTTGTAGGCTTCTACTTAAAGCCTTGTAGAACCAAGATAGACTCTGACCTGTAGAGCCAAGACAAGATAAAAACCTCTGCGTCGATGTGAATCCGTGGAGACCTGTTTGCTGTCACATCTTCTCCTCCAATTGCTTCATAGAGGAAGTGAGGGCAAACGATTGGGCGCCATGTCGCCTTTGTACCTACCTTTTGCGGAACATATTTCGAGGTTGCATCATTTCTTAAACTTAACCATATGTAGCACAGGCTCTGATACACCATGCGTAAGTAACATTAAAAGCATCTGGCAGTAATGTCTGCAATAAGATCATGTTTTTTCAAATCGTCTTCCATCGATCATTATTAATAAAACAACCAAACATTGATTAAGTGTTAACTTTATTCACTTTTAATGCAATTATATAATTAAACAATATTTATGTGATTTTTTGATTATAACAAAACGATTTTAACATTTAACCATAAAATCGACGCAAGAGTGTAAAATAAGAATACGAGGCATTCAACAGTGACTGGAACATCTCTAAGGACATCGGGTAAATATTTCCAACCGTCATCTAAAAGTACATAAAATGCGTCTAATGCTATGACATCCCAAACATAATATTTCGAGTAACTTACCACACAAGGACTTTGAGCCCGCATGATCAGCATAAGAATATTCCTCTGTACTGGCTTCTCAAATAAAAACCAAGCAGTATCATACGCTGCTTCAGCAACGTTTCCACTCTAACAAATGAGACATGTAATACCAAAGCGAGAGAATTTTGACCTGAAATACCTCTTCAGAAAGTTGACTTGCATACCAGTATAGCGTCAAGATCTGTGAGAATATCATCGAAATTTGAGTCACAGCAATTGTGACTTGAGCTGTAGTCTCCGCCTAAGGGATAAGTGTGGTTAAAAACTGTGCTTATGCTAAATTTGAGTTTGAAGCCTTACAATGTTAAGAAGGAATAGCAGCCCACAAAGGAGCGTTCCAAAGCAAATGAATTCAACCAGGAACACGTAGGTCGTCAAGTTATTGATTATGTTTACATATCTATGAAGTGAATTAATTGTTGTCAGAATGTTAAATGAACTGAATTTTAAATAAAATTTGGTGGTACATTGGTTGAATCATAGGTCTAATAATTATTGAGAGTAAATGAAGGGGAATTATGATAAGCAATTAAGCAATTAATTTGGGAAACTAAATATCTCATTTGTTTGTACAGAGAGGGCAGTAGGAGAGGACCCCAAATATTAGTAAGAGCCTTTTGGATCATTCGTTTCTGCTGTAAAAAGTTTGTTATGACTACCCTTTAGGAATGCTTTATTAGCAAGAATAAACATTACTATTTATTATGTTATTTGTTATAAAGTGCTACTGGATCATTCAGATCAGGAAATCCGGATACACAGAATCTGACTCGAGAGTGTTGCCAGGAAGAAATGGCAAGTATTAAAAACCACACCACGTTCCATTAAAGGACAAACAAATTCTCCCCGAATCGTGAGTACAGTACTCGAGAATTGCTCCTACGTTTCTTTTCTGGTTAGCTTTAAAATTTACAATATTTACTATGAGTGACCCGCAGAGGACCAAGGCCTACAATTTTTCCGAACGGCCAAGTTTGAGAATCTTTTTCTAGACAGAAGTACTCGTTGAGCATTGTCAGTGACGCACATACCCAAAAAGCGACGAGCCAAGACACAAAAAATAGAGCCATCAATAAATCACTAGACTGACTGGCTAAAATGAGTCTAAGAGTAAATATGGAAAGGCACTTAATTTGGACTACCACCATTTGAAAGTCAACGATGTAGTAGGTGCTCAACAATATTACATCGTCCTCCTTGTAAAGAAGGTACTATGGTACAGAAAATACAAATGCTGAAGCAATCATATCATTTGCTACCGCTTATAACAGACTTACTTATAGTGAAGTCTTCCCGGGAAAAATAATACCCAGATCATTGCAGACATGAACATGTTGAAAACATTACCGGAATCGAATGTCGGAGCGCGAGGAAATAAATGCTCTCAACTTGGTCCTCTTTGTACAGATGTAGATATATATTCAGCCACAAAATTTGCAGCAATTGAAATTTGTACTTGGATTCTAGACTGAGTGTCCGTTGAGTTATCGTCACAGCTGCGGAGGTAAGTATTAAGCAGGATGTCTAGTTTGGGTACTTATCTTACATTAAGGCGAGGCTGTGGCGTAGTAACTACAGTGGAACCTAAGTTAATTGTTCACTGGATATAACAATTAGTTTTAGTTAGAGGGAGTTTTACTTAAAGGAAGGAAAATGGAAAATTGGAGAGAATGCCACAGTATGGCAAACAAAAAATTGGATTTAGAGACGAATTCGAAGGGGACTCCACTTTACGATGGATCTCGGTTCACTTTAAAACACCGTCACTCTGTTTTCTAATTTTCTCCACATCTCTTGTCAATTAATTAATTTTAGGAACAATTTTCAGTAATGACATCAAGGGTAACCTAGGTTAGGCTATTGGGCTATCAGCGAAATCGCCAGCACACTTTGACAATTGTTGGTCCATTGTGATCCCAATGGCAAATGGTGACTGGACCAGATTTGAAAACCAGATAATGGCTTATTAAATTTGCTTTGAGATTCGAACCTGGGATTCCTATAACCAAGGACAGGCAGCCAACCAACTGCGTTATCCAGCAAAAATACCCATGTGGGTATGTGGGTACGAACAATTCACTGGATGGTCGTAAGTACATATCCATTGTCGGGTCGGAAAATGTTAAATAATTCTGTCAGATAAATTATATTTTTTAAGAATGTAGAGAACAGTAGGTAGTTTCCCATAGTCGTCACAGTTTACGCGTAAGTCTATGCATATGGAAGTTGTATTTATTGTTTAAAGAAATATATTAAGAAATGATCCAAATGCCTTACTCTGAGATAGTTTTCTGGTATTTAATGCACCATCTAATTTTTGCTGGAATATTCATCTCGGATCCAGTTGCTTCATTTAGCCCTCTTAGACGATGCTGCAGAACCTTTGACATCAAAATCGCAAACATAATCAAGGAGACAACGAGACTCCCGAACGGAATGTACATGAAGCATCCTATCGGCGTTATTATCACTTGATAGACATAAAAGATGTAGAAGTACGGATTCTCCACCTCGTTTATCCATGGTATATGACTTCCGTACGGAAGCACTGATAAAGAATTGAAACATTCTACACAAAGTTCTCATCAGACTCCAACGACGCATACTTCTCTCATCGGCAAATATTGGATAAACGCAAAACCCAAGCACTGTCATTAGGCCAAGTATCATGTTTATGACAGCGGTGTTCTTTCCCAGAGCATTGGTTTCCCTTAACATGTCCGTGATCAATTTGTCATCACTGTTCTGAAATTGTTTAGAAAAAGCAGATTTAAAATGAGCCAACACATTTGAGCACTCAAACACTTACCAAAAGTGCCTTGTAGAGTCCCACAAAGTCGCTCAGAAATTGTTCATACTTGGACCTCTGCATGACCATAAGGTACCCTCTTAGAATCGTGTTGAACCACAGAACCAGCATGTAAGCATTCCGTATAATCACATCCACTGCCTCCTTAGTGACGGACATATAAATGAATTGGCTTATGTTGAAAATCGTTGTCAACGACAATGAAAAGTACCGCCTCCAGTTGTGCTCGTAAATCAGACCCCAGTACTTGAGCACACGAATACTCATCGAAACCATTGGAATCGCTAGAATCTCCTTCAGAATAAATTCTTTCGAAGTCTGTCTTTCCATCGCTTTGACTGACAATCGCACCAAATAACTGAACACAATGCCGTTTGTGGATTCTTTTATTCACCTAACAAAACGAAACATAGGCGGAATATTTAAAAAAAAATCTCGCAAGGATACAATTACGTCCGGCGTACTTATTCGCATTTATTTGCACTGTTGATTGAAAACAGGAATTATCATCTTGCCTGTAAATAAAAGATATACCTCGTATGTCTACGTAAACAAACTCAATAAAGGACATGGTTCGTTGTTAATTTGCGTTGTTAGTTATGCAAATTATCGATCCATAACGACATGTTTACAAGGTGGCTTTTAAGAGGGACTGCACTTTAATTGTAATTCATTAAAAAAAAAATGAGTGGTGCAGAACACACAAGCAGAAGCCTCTTATCTGCAAGTGCGATTACGGAGTCCAATGGAAGAACATTTCGATATGAAAAGTCTGTGCTCCTTGCAGATTTTGAATCATTGCCTAGGTAACCAAGGCTTGGACTATTAAAAGTTCAGTCTCGTGGAAAGTAGCAGGAGTGATTAAGTAATATGTTGCAAGCACGAGAATTTCGACAGAGAACAAAAAAAAAATATCCAGCCATATATCTCAGTTACCTATAATATCAAAGGCATTCGAACTTGTCTTAAAACTCATCCTACTGTCAAGTTAGACGTCTTGACCACCAATTCAGCTTACGAAAAAAAAACACTATAAAAATGACCAGGTACATATAGGTACAGACTAACTGACAAAAAAGGGCTACGAGAAAAATATTCAAAGTGACCTACATTTTTTTTGTCGAAATATCCAACCTGTACATATTCCCCAAACTGAAACTTTCAGACATGACACGCCTGTCCTGGCAATGGATAACTTTGAACAAGACATACGACTTGACAAAACACTGGGTCCTTGTTGCCAGTAAAACTAATCCACGCGTAATATTTTTACTTAAAATCTATTAAGTAGTCTTTATTACTTACTTACTTATCAGGCAGACGAACCATGAAGGGTCTGAGACTGAGTAATTGCTGCCTTACTTCGGTGACGGTCCTGGGCACGTTGCTTCCAGTCATCAAGGCCAAGCTGTTTTACATCCGCGTTGACTTGGTATTTGTACCAGAGGTTCGGCCTTCCTCTCCTTCTCGAACCAGAAGGCTCGGATTCGAAGACCCTCTTTGCTGGAGCGTTATTGTCCATTCGCTCGATGTGGCCGAGCCAGTGTATTCGACGGATTTTTGCCTTCCGGACTACATCCACATCCTTGTACTGCTCGTAGAGCTCGCTGTTGTGTCTTCTCCTCCATTCGCCTTCCTCGCAGACGGTACCGGTATGAAATGAGTTTTTTTGAAAATAAGACCCTAATAATTAATGGGAAAGTAAAAAGGGTCAGAAATTGTTTGTTGTGCAACATTTAACATTCCTGCCATTTGCTTTTGTCTCAAATTGTCATCTCCATCCAATATCGTTTGCAATTCGGCGTCTTCAAACTTTTTTGGTGGTCTTCCACGTTCTTCATTTCTCACATCAAAATCATTATTTCTGAACCGTTGAAACCATCTTTTCCATGTTGCTTCTGATAGAGCATGATCACCATATGCCTCGACAAGCATTCGATGCGACTCTGCAGCACTTTTCTTCAAATGAAAACCAAAAATTAATGCTTTCAGCAAATCATCACTTTCTGGTACCAAATTCGACATTTTTAAAACGATGAAATAATATGATTTTGTCTGTTCAACGACTTGATGTATACTAAATATTTTTCACAGATGTCATAGCAAACAAACCAAAAAAATAAGGGCTCGTTCACAACAAATGTTCCATATCGAAACATTTGTATCTTGACGCTCACTTCATACTGGTATCCGACGTAGTATTTTTCTTTCGAAGGCACTAAGAATCAACTCTGCAGCCTTACTTAATGTCCAGCTTTCGGATCCATAAAGTAGGACTGGCAAAATAAGGGTTTTGTAGAGCATAACTTTGGTCCTTCGTGTCAGGAGTTTCGAGCCCAGTTGTTTTGACAGACCGAAGTAGCATCGGTTGCGAAGTAACGTCGGATCTCCACTACGATGTCATTCATGGAGTTTACATTTGCCCCGAGGTAGACAAACTCCTTGAGTACATCGAAATTGTAGCTGTCGATTGTGACGTTTTGGCCTAGGTGGTGTGCGGCGGATCGTTTTTTGCTCGACAGCATATATTTTGTCTTGTCCTCGTTGACCTTAAGACCGGCTCGTTTCGCCTGTTTCACCTCAATTGCCGTGAAAGCTTCCACTATGGCACGTTGGGACCGCGCGATAATGTCGATGTCATCAGCGTATCCCAACAGCTGGACTGACTTGTAGTAGTCTTTATTAACTCTGTATACGTACCTTCAGTTAATGAAGTAATACATCATGAAGTTATATTAAAAGCGGAACTGAAGTGGAAAGTGCACTTATAAGTTGAACAACTCTGTTGTAACAATTAACGGTATTTTCTAAACAAAGTTATATTCCTAAACAAAGTTATATATATAGTTACTATGATATGAGGATCTTTCTGCGCTGAAATGAATAATGGTATAGCGCAATGAGCAATAATTATACGTCACTGCAGTGTGTCATGTTCTGAATTCACTGAATACTTCTATGTACCGTGAGTATAACTTAGAAACTGCAACCATTTGTAAAGGAAACAGTAACGTCTTCTTCGGAAGGCGAGGACGCAGCATTTACAGACGATATAACCAAAACCTTCCTCATACTCCTCGTCGTCGCTAAAAAGCAGTGAGGTTCCAATAGCACAGTACTCGATTATGACGCCGATAAGAGTTCCTAGATTCAGCATACTTATACTATTTAGGGCCACTTCGTGTGCCACCTATGATTTGTTTCGGTAGATGTTTTACAGTCAGATATTGTTTCATACATATATCTTACAGATGTGTGTGGCAAATCTCAGTCCGGAAAGAGTACTGAACTGGTGTCTTCTCTATAGAGTTCGTCCACTTCCCAATAAGCGCATAAGTTGTATACTAAGATACTAAGCCATCTCAATAAAAAAAACATGTGCCAATTCTGAGATTTAAATTTTTCTGAGCTCAGTGTTATGGGATATCAGGAACTTAATCGCCTGGCTATCAGAAGAATGAATGGCTTCGTTGTTTAGCCAAGACGAAGCCTCCTTAAAGATGCATTTTCTACTTGAAAAGCTCTACAGTGATTCGAAAGAATGTCAATTGAGAAATTCGATTCTTAGAGTAGACTACGAGCTACTATGCTATGGGAGGTGAATAAAACTTGGTTCAAATCAGCTGGCGTATGGCCAACCAAGGTTGTCTTGACCTATACACCTAATGAGCAACGAAGGAACAATTGTGGTCACTTAACATATTACGCAGTTATTACACACATGCTTACATCTAAAATCAAGTCAAGAAATAGAATTCATTCCTGCAGGCTCACTTGACATCGAAGTAGGTAATTATTGTCGTATAATAATCCCAATGGTCGTGCCCATTCGATTTGCAAATTGCTACCTTCGAGCTTAATTGCTATGGAATTCAATAAAAATTTAGTACTCCGCCATGATTGACCACTCTATAAAAGGGCCAATTTCCAAGTCATGACCATTTAAAGTCACTCCCACATCGGTTGGCTAAAGACAGTCATGTACGAAGACGCCCAAGTAATCTACATGAGTGTTCGGATTCTGAAGTTCTGGTCACTAATCTACGACCACAATTGGCGTCGGTACTTGTGCCTATTTTTGGCAACATTCCTAAACATCACACAGCTCGCTTATATGTTTCTCGCGCACGAGGGCATCGATGCGAAGATCCGAAACGCGTATATGATCGTTCTGTGGAGCAACACCATTCTGCGGGCATATGTTCTGGTATTCCAGAGAAAGAAATACGAACGCTTCTTGTCGCACTTCTACATACTCTATTGTTACATCAAGGTAAGATGGCTTTTGTTTGGATGTGTTAACCACCAATGGAATGTGTTGGTGTTTCCAGAACACTGGAGACGAGTACATTCTAAGCTTACTCGACCAGACCAATCTCCGTGGCAAGTACATGGCTCGTTTGAATCTCTTTCTGGGACTCTTGACGTGCATTGGATTTGGATCGTATCCCTTGTTCGCCAATGAGAGGGGTACAATTATGAATACGTCTTAATATTGCTAATTTTTGGATGTCCTTTAATATTTCAGTTCTCCCATTTGGGAGTATAGTGCCTGGAATCGACGAGTACAAGACGCCGTTCTATGAACTGATGTACATTTATCAAATGGTTGTGACTCCTATGGGCTGTTGCATGTACATTCCCTTCACCAGCCTCATTGTGGCATTCATAATGTTTGCCATTGTGATGTGCAAGGCATTGCAGCATCGCCTGAGGAACCTGAAGCAGCCCGGGGATTCATCGGCGATTATTGCCGCTAAACTCATTTGGTGCATCAAGTTTCAGAAAAGGATTATAAGGTAGGAATGTGCTCCTCATCTCTGCAGCTCGGTAACAGGCTTCATTCCCCCGTCAGCTACATAAACATCGTGAACGAGTTGACCACGTACATATTTCTTTTGGAGTTCATCGTCTTCGGAGCCCTACTGTGCGCTTTGCTGTTCCTTCTTATCATTGTGAGTGTCTAAGAACCATTATGTTTCACCTTGCAATCAGTTTTCGTTTCCAGGTCGATTCACTAGCGCAGGCCATCATAGTCTGTGCGTATATTACCATGATATTTGCTCAAATACTCGCATTGTACTGGTATGCAAATGAACTGTACCAGCAGGTGGAAACTATGACTTAGGGTAGGAACCAGATGCATTGACTTTTTTTTATTTCAGACGTATAATATCGCTGCTGCTGCCTATGATACTACTTGGTTTGAATTTGAGATCCCGGTTCAGAAGAATGTGTTGCTCTTGATATTACGAGCTCAGAAGCCTTGTTCAGTAAGTTGAATTTTATGTTGTTAGAGAGGTAGTTACATACATGTACTCAAATTCTAGCTCAAGGTCGGAAACATACATCCAATGAGTTTGGAGACATTCCAGTCGCTTTTGAACGTGTCCTATTCATACTTCACGCTCCTCAAGAGGATTTACGGATAAAGAGCAGGTGTTTAAGTTTATTTATAATTTTTCAAGCTAGATGGAGTATGTATAGTAGACTTACATGAGATTTTTGAATAGACACAATCGAATTTTTGAAAAAAAGTCATATTGTACATATTTTCGTTTTAATGATGCCTTCATATTTTTTTTAATAGAAAACATAGAAAGGAGCAGTGCCTTTCCTTATGTTGATCCTATTACCATTGCTTGTGTAGACTAATCGTGGATAATGCATAAAATAAGTTTCTGAAATGAAAAAAAAGTAGGCACCGCCTGCATCATGTTTTTGCTAGTGATTGGTTATTACATAATTGAACAAGGGCTCGGAATAATTAGCGAGGAACGAAGCCCTGTTAAGCTTGACTGACAGTCTCTACAGACACATGCAGGAATTGGAGCACGTGTCTGTGGAGGCTGGTGACTAGTCCTAGTCTGTCGAATTTTTGAAGTATTTTAAACAAAATCTTAATTTACAAACCATAGGGACTGTATTCGGTTTAACTGTGCTAGATAAACATAACTTACTGTGGACGTTGGATTTCGCAAAGGGTGTGTCTTGTTGTCTCTCAATTTCATTCAATATGGTAGATACACGGACAGGAAGTTGCAGAGCAGACAAGGCAAATAATTTTTCATATTTTACATCTATTTGTTTAGTTCTCTTCACATCCTCCAATGCGCACTTCACAAGTTTGGGTCGTATGTATGGATGCTAAGATGAAGTTGACAAATCCTTAGTTATTGTAATTTTCAGAACGCATAGTTAATGCATTATACATATACAGGCGCAGTGTATTAGGTAGAGCAATTTATACACGGAGATGGCTAGTAGATTTCGTTCTTCGTTCTTACTACATACACCGACACTTACAGATTGCACATTTAGATAAGGATCTCAGGCACACTTTATGACAGGAGATTTTCCTCTCTCTTATTGATATAAGACTTCTTCGTGCTGTTGTCGAAGTTTTTTACCTGAATAGAGAGAGCAAGTGCTTTTTTCGAAAACAATATACTGCTTGGAAGACGTAGGACAAGTTGGTTCAATCAAGTCGCAATGGGTAAGAGTCACCGGTGGAGATTCAGATGGCCTGGAGATCTCTCATACCTTCGCAATTCTTTGGTGGAGCATGCGGTTTACTGAAAATTATCCTGTCGACCATTTCATTTGTATTTATCAAGAAGCACAGAGGAGAAGCTTCTCTAGATCGTGGTACATTTGTGTAGGCTGATCTTGAAAACATTTTGTTTTTTTTCTCCAGACAATAGAAAAATCTACAAAAAAAGTTTCTATTCAGACTTTATTGTTGTCTGTGGTCTAATATTTTTACTAATAGTCCTTTGATAATTCCTTTAATGAAACTACATATGTACAATATGTACATAATCTAATGTGAACGTCGTGTGATCTCCTTATATACAATAAAAGCTCGTTAAGTCAAAATTATTATTAAGTCTTTCCGAATTAATGATTATTTGTTTTAATGATGTAATGCGATTTAGTGCATAAAATCGCATTTCTATTGATGAAACAACTGTGTGCGTTCGACGCTCCACAAATTATCAGGTTAAAGTATACACAATTGCCAAAACTGATGTAACACACATTGGACGGAGTTATTAAGAAAACGCAACTGATGAGAGTACTTTTACACGAGCTAAATCGGACAGCAAGCTTTTCCATCTTATTGGCAAGAGAGGTGGGACGTAGGAAAAGCTTCACCTCCCTTGCCAACTAGAAGGAAAAGCTTGCTGTCCGATTTAGCTCGTGTAAAAGTACTCTGAGGAATATTTTAAGCATTTCGATCTTTATTGGAAGTTCACACCAAAGTTGTTATTACACATTCACAGATAAAAAGGCATGAATGTCCCCCCGGAAGATTCCAGGCGGTCATTCCTTTTTCGAATCCTTCATTTATTGGTCAATATAATTTTGAAACTGTAGTATACTAACTTCAAGAATACTGATTTTTGTTTGTTGCAATGTCCATCTGAGGAGGAATAAGATATATGCAGTCTGGACTAGTTGTTCACACAAGCCTTTACTAATCCCTATCACAAATTCCATTGTAAAAGAAACGGGGCTATGAACTCCGAAAAATCTATCACACAATTCGTAGAATCGTAATGAAAAATCTGATACAAATTTCGTGAAGGTTACTATCACTGAATACGAATGAAGAGGTAATTTGTATGTTTTCCTATAATAATATATAATATGGGCGCTACAGCCCGTAGGGGGCCAATGCCTAGCTTTTCAGAAACCACTCGTGTTGTGCGTGCTATTGGTCTCTCACGAGGCATTAAACTGTAGGTCACAGTTTAATGCCGAATCCGAACGGCCAAGTTTAAGAAGCTTTTTTTAGACATGCGTTTGTCAGTGACTCGAGGTGGGGTCGTGAAAATTGTTTTCGTCGCACAGAGCAAGAATCGAACCTACGACGTTGTGGTTGGGTCGACGCACATACCCACAACACCACGGGCCACTTTCTACGACAAGTTACTCACGTCAGATTTCGCAATTCCTTTAGGATTTGGTGATGCCATTCGTAGTTGGTATCGTTTGTTATCCGAATTGTCCGAATGGATTCTGTGATAGGGCTGAGTACTTTCAGAATAAGAATGACTAAGCACTAGCAGATAAAATGATATGGTGTCACTACTTTCGACGAACTTGTTATACAGTCTGAAAAACGTACGGACAAATAAAAAAAACCTTGGGTTTGACACACTCTGAAACAATATAAATCAGGAGATTCATTATTTTTAACTCTTCTTTTATTCATGTATCTTTTCATCAACCTTATTACATTTTTGTTTTTTAAATATAAACTGTAATATATATATTAAAGTTTTCTTTCAATCATACCACACAAGAACATTAATTAATGTATAAGACTATAAATTGAAATTTAAAAAAAAGAACAACGAAATCTAATGCGAAAGAAGATACATTTTACGGTTCATTTTTGGATTAATCCTCTGCAATATTCTCACTGAAACTTGGTTTCAATTAGACTATCATCTCTGAATAGGATGAGGATGAGTTCATGCGCCCAGAACTCAACGTACGGGTTTAAATAGAAGTATAAATAAACGAACGCTTGTACTATGTCTCATTAAAATTGAATGATAAAAGTATACATATATGCATATATGCGTGTATATATTATATCAAATATACGAATAAATAAGAAGATTGAATTGCCCGGACTAAGCAACAACTTAGGAGAAGTAACTATAGAAGAAATAAATGAATTTATAAAATTGCTTCATTACATTGTACACATATTCATTGTTCACACATCGTACCATATATATGCAATAAAATCCCGCTGTGAGCATTCACAGTTTAGACTCTACGCTTAGACACTTTTTCGTTAGAAATCTACTTGTTTGTTTCATTATCATTTGTTTGTATACTGTAACAACTGAATTGTAATAAATACAATTTCTCTAATAATAATTTCATCAATACATAATAATCATTATATAGATATTTGTTTCTGTTCTCTTCTTCCTTTTAATAATAATAATTGCAACTTGGATAATTTATTTTTTTATTTTTCAATTGATACTCCGTTGAACTCTAACGATTTTATTGTTTATTTTGTTTCTACTTAAACATTATATTTTATATTGTTTTTAGGGTTTCTTTTGTTTATATGGGATTAACACTATATGGACTTAAACAAGTAATTTCTGTTTCAATATATATATATTAGATTTAACTCTCTGGTAATAATTTAATAAATCTTTTTGTATCTCTGTGTTCTTAATTCGTATGTTTGTATATATGTATTGTATATAATTAAAATTTAATTTACAAACTATTTGAATCAACTTTCGGTACTTCGGTTATTTACATTTTTCTTTTGTTGTAAGCAATGTATACGTGGTTTGCTGTTGTAGAAATATCTCATCCTTGGTAATTTTCGTTACGTTTACTTACATTTGTATGTATGTATAAATATGCATTATTTGCATAAACATTACATTATGCTTGGGGGAAAAAAAGAAAGAATATACATCTTTTTTCACAATGTTACATAAACTATTCAAAGTATGTATGTGTGTGTGTTCAGAAAAGAAGGACCAACTGAATGTACATTTAATTTTTGGGTGAAACTGTAATCAGTTTGTGAGGCGTCACTGGAGATATCTGAAAGTGGAAAGAAAAATTTTATTAGTAATTATAATTAAAAACATCTTGTTTCGGGCTGTATAGTCTACCCTACAGCCCGTACAGGACCAGGTCCTAGTTTCTCAACAACCATTCGTGTTGTGCGTGCTATTGTTCTGTCACTAGTGCAAGGGACATACAGTTTTAATTCGACGCCGAACGGCCAAGTTTGAGAAACTTTTTCTAGACAGGAAATACTCTAGGAGCATTGTTAGTGACTCGAAAGAGATGGTGCCGTGCAAATTATTTTTGTCGTACACACCAGGGATCGAACCTACGACGTCGAGGTTGAGTGCGTACCCACAACGCCACGGGCCATCACATCTATAAAAGAAATTTGCCGATCTCTATGGCCGGGAAAATCCACCAGCGAACATGTCTTCACATAGCGGTAACCCCGTAAAAGACCCACAAAGTGCAGATCAACACCCACCAAACATTAGTTGCTCTCAAGGCGGCATATGACAGTGTGCATAGAGACAAGCCGTACAAAACTAAGTCTAGTTTTGAAAATCCTGACACACTCGCCAGACTGAGCAGAGATTCAATAGAGAACTCTCGCCGCTCCACAAGCTCGGTGGTGAACTTACCGAGACCTTCAATGTTAACAAAGGTTGTAGATAAGGCCACACGCTGTCACGTCACTTCTTTAATATCAACCTCGAGAAGATCGTGCCAAACTCACTGGACAACACAAGAGGCGCGTTCAATTGCTAGCTTACGAGTACGACATGGACGTAGTTGATCGAACACAGCGGGTCGGCAACTAATCTCAATCTCAGAAAGGCATCAATCGAGAAAGTATGCGCCTGATTGACGACTTGGCCACAGCATCACGGTAGGCAGCTATAACTTTAATGTAGTGAATGACTTCGGCTATCTCGGCCACGCGGTTAACAGTATAAACAACATCTGCACCGAGATCAAACGCAGAATAGCTTTTGTCAACAGTTGTTGTAGGAGCTCAAGAGGTGATTGAGTTTCAGAGACCTCTCCCGGAAGACCAAGTTGACTCTGTCCTTGATCCTTTATCCACCTCCGTCTTACTCTATGGTGTAGATACATATAATCCAACAAGTCGAATGAAAAGATTCTTGGTCTTTGTGAGAGAATAGTTCTGCGTGCGATCCTGTTGACGATGATGATATTTAAAGTTGAAGGTTCAACCACGAACAGGACTACAGCGACATGATCCTATCTAGACGTCTATACCTAAGAGGGTCATGTAGAGCGTATGCACAACTTAGCTCCGGCCCGAAGAATATTCGACTCGAAGCCTGTGAGACAACGCAACAGACGAGAGGGTTCTCAGCAGACTTTATGTGCGAAACTTGAGACAACTGACGAGAGATTGTGCTGGCTGGAGAGACTTGTTGGGTGAGGGGCAGGTCCGCCTCGGACTGGAGATCTCTAAGGAGAAGAGGCAATAAAAGAACGCCCTCTCCACTGAACCTGGATAAAGCTTATTGTGGCTTTCTGACCCTTGTCACAAAACCACGACTCGACGATTCATAAGAAAACGGAAATGCAGGCGAGCACATGATCACTACCCAGATTGGTGACGACAGCTCTTTAGCTCTTTGTAAACAATACTTCCAATCATTCACAGGATCATCGTAACACATTTCTCAAACATATTCGCCACAATCTCCAAAATAAACACTCGAACACCCATCAAATGAATCGTGTCCGAATCAACAAAACACAAAATGATATAAAATCTCAAAAGAAAAATGACACTCACCCACATCGATGGACTGCTTAAATATGAATCCTCATCCTCAATCAAACTGTGACTCTGTTGATCGATAAATATCAGTGTATCCTTGCTGCATGTGTTCGCTGTGTTGCGCAACATCGATGACAAGGTGTCACTGCACTCTTTCAGCTTGTAATTGGAGCTGTTCGAAAACGAATGTCGCAAATTCACGCAATGACTGCTGCCGCCATTCAGGCAAATGCTGCTGCCACTGCCATTGAGGCCACGATTGAATTCATGGCCCAGTGAGACCATTATGCTGCTACTGTTGCTTTTCAAGCTGCTCGACAGAGCCTCCTTGAAGTTTGTGTTACTGATTCCGTTGAACTTATGCGATTGCGACGAGGAGGACGACGATGACATGGATGTCGGCGAGGATGTGTATGCCGCTGATTTCATGTTTATTGGTACCGATGGAGTTACCTTTCGCAATGGCGTTGCCACTGGAGTGGATGTTGCAGCTTTTTTCGCCTCTGTTGGTGGTGGTGAGATGTCTGATGATGTTGATGCTTTTGGCACTACCGTTGTTGGGGATTTATTGAGCAAAATTGGAGAAGCATCCTTTGCAGCACACGCATCATCCGGCTCCGCATGGCCATTGATATGTTTGTAATCCCGATCACCATTCGGTAAGTCATCGATCTTCCTCTCAATCGGTGTCTCCGGGACGTTTTCATCGGCAAACTCAATGCCCTCTATGTCCACAAGTTCATTTTCATCGGTCTTCTCAATGACCACGGTATTCGTTGTTGGTTTTGGTGTTTCGACTAGGGGCACTCCACTGATCTTGGGACCCTCATCAATGATCTCTGGCTTTTCAGCATGTTTCTCCGGGGATGAGAGTTCCTCCACGTTTTCTTCTATTTTCAATGAAGCAGTTGTGGACGCTTGCACGGTCGATGGTGGAATCGCTATTTTAGACACCCAATGGTCGCCAGACGTGGAGCTTGATCCCGAGCATTCAACGTTGTCATTCGTTCGGCGTTGGTAGAACAGCATGTAGGCTTCGTTGTTTATGATTTCCTCCTGAATCGAGTCCGACGGCACTCGTGAGACTCTCTGATCGTCGAATTTATACCACTGGTGGTCGTAGGGGTTCTTGCAGGCTGCCGTGTAATGGCCCGTTTCAAGTGTGTCACCCTGATGGTAGCACACTGCGTACAAATCGTACCTAGTGTCCTTATTCTCCTTCTCTGCTCGCATTCGACTTTCGCGCGTTTTCTTCCACGGGCTTCGATGAGAATAGTTGTGAGTGGTGCTGGCCTCACTGCTCAATGAATCCACGGAACTGCTGCCCGTTCCCCGCGCTAAGTGCGGAGCCATATCGAAAGCATTCAAAGGGAAGTTTACCATTGTTGTTAGTTTCGCCGCGTCAGCGCCTTTATCGTGATGCTGACGGAATCGTTTGAAGTGAACAACCAAAATGTCCGGCAGGGACCATAGACCAAGCGTCTTCACCACTGGTAAATACTGCTGACAATGCGGACATCGCCAGGCATCCTCCGCGCTGAGCGTCTCTGCTTTGGTATAATGTTCCAGACATTGTTCCAACGACAGAGCAGTGTCTGTTATCTTATTTTCTCTCAAGCGCGAAACACTTTCATGCTCCACCACCGGGTCGGTCAAGTCGGCGAAAAACTCCTCGGGATTTGACCACTCCAGCAAGAGTTTGATATGAGCTGGGCCAGCGTCGCTTGACAACACAGACAGAGCCAGGTCAATCATTTCGGTGAAGAGTGGATGTTCCACTTGCTCCAAATATGTATCCGGATCAGCGGAGGGATCTTGCAACCGCACTTGGAACATACTGCTCAGCGGCGTACTGTAGGCAAATACTTCTGGCTTCAGCACTGCAGACATCGCTTTCAACAGTTTCTTTTGCAGCTCCATGTAGGAGCTGTCCCGCGCTGCTTGCACACAAAATGGTACTCCTGAAAATTACACTGATTTAGTCTTGCCACTGGGATGGTAGTCTTTTAACTCTTACCGAATCTTTCCACGCTTCCGTCGTTTTTCTTTCGCACGTTTGCAATGAGTAACATCAGGTCGCTCGATGACTCGCTGTTGACTTCAGGAACTTCGATGCAGTAAACCGTATCCACTCCTTCGAGCGTCGACACCGGCTGAGTATCATAGAACACCCGCGAGAAGCCGTGACTGTTAATATCAGCTAGAACCATTCGATTGCTGGGGATACCCGTGTCCACGTGCAGCTGTTCTCGCAGCGCAACAATGGGCGATCCTGCCGGAACGGTCAGGCCCAGTTTGACTTGTCTCGGATGTTGTTTGACATACAGAACCGTTACAAATACAGCTTGTTGCGTCAATTGCGGTAACTGCACCGAGATACAGTGAAACGGGTCGAAGGTGTTGCTTTGCTTTTTACACCGCGGACAGGTCAACGATGATCGAAATTGTGCTTGAAAGACGGCTTGAACGAACGAGTTGTTGCAGCGAATATGATTCGCCAGTGTTTCCGCCGCAATAATTTCATCCGGTCGTCCATAATTGTTCTAAAATTTAAGAGAGAAAGTAAATTTAGTCAAGAAATATGAATGCAAACGAAAGCAGCTCCGCGGTAGACTAACTTAACGCAACAGATATTTTTAAACCCCACAGTATTGTAGTTGTAGGAAGCTCCTATTCATTACTGTCCCTACACCAATTAAAGTAATAATAAACCTAAATCCCATCCCCTTTGCAACAAGTTACTATCGTCACACAATCATCCCATGAGCCGGCCACCTCCGCAAGAGCCGACAAACCTTGAACTTTAAATAACCTAACACGCAATGCCAATAAATTCTTTTCTTGGCACTCAACGTTCAATCAAAGGCCGTATTGCATCAGGCGTAGTGCACAATCTCAGTGTTTATCTTGTGACGCAATTTTTTGTTCCAGTATGACTCATTTAGTACCGTTACAGATTTCACTTCAGCAAACTGCAGTTATATCGCCACTAAACGAACACCACTAATTTCCAACAAAAAAAACCCCAGACATGCATTCAATGATTCCTCTTTTGGGCAATTCTTTCCATCACCGCCTTTGTTCCCCTTTCACATTCAGGCACTACAAGAAGACCATTTGCCTGCCAATGCGAGAAGAAACAACAACAGTCGTGTATTCTTCAGTAGGCGTGAAGTGTCATTGACGTGAGAAGACAGCCCTGAAATCTCTCCGCATCTTAGACCGGGTACATGTCTTGTAGGTGCTGCAAAATTTTTGCGTTCACCTTATTTGGCATGAACGAATTGGCGTTAAATCAATTTTGATGTAGACACCCTCACCGGGTTTCTTTCTTTTATTTAGTGCCATAAATCGATGACTCTTTATCGGCAGTGCACTAATATTTAAGTAGTCCAGTTTGCTGCTCTTGTGCTTAGTTTGAGGTCACCTTTCTTTTTTACCAAAATCGATTTATGCACAAGTAGTTTATGGTCATAATTAGGCACTCATGGCAGTTCTTTGGGAAGAGCCATGCAGTCATATCGAGGGCAATCGATCTTGAAATTGCGTTCAGAAGTTCACTTTTAGCCTTAAAATTGTGAATCACTGTTTTGTGGGAAGGTTGGTGTATGTACCAGGATGTGGCAGAGTGAAATGTTGTGAAAGAATTAATAAAGCATGTTTTGACATTCTTGACGATATTTTTTCGATGTTGCATTGCACATGTTCTCAAAGGAGGCACATGTTTCTTTCTTAAGTGCTTGACAGAGAATGACATGCAATAACATAGAAAAGTGCATGTCAACCCACCCATAGGGAAAACTTGAATCAGCTCCTTGGAGAGGAGCATCTAGATGTGGCCCTAATCCAGAAATTTTGGATGAGAGGCAAAAAGGTAACTACATAAATTGGGGTCAACAAATTACAACAAAAGCAATGGGAATGTCTGCACGTTTTGATGCTTCCAAATTTCAGGGTAAGCATTTAGTGTTTATTTTCATTTCGTTTATTTATTTGAATTTTTGAACAGTGGGCTACAAAAACAATAGTAAGAAGTTAATTAATTAAAAGTTGAATCTATATAAAAATACGTGCTATCGATTTTTATCGTACGCTTATACACCGTTCTTTTGAATCGAATGGCATGATACTACTACCATTGGAAAGGTAATTTCGCGTAGATGAGTAAAACCTTGGTAAACCTATGCAGAAAATTAGGTTATTCTGAAACATTTTTACAATTTTACGTATTTAGCCCGACAGAAATAACAAATATTTTCAAGTTTGCTCGCCTTTGAAAGGCGATAGTAAAGAAAAGGAAAAATGCTAGGGATAAGCGTATAGTCGTTTGTCCACGCGGTTCTATTCATTCACTGGTCGAATTTCGACGACGGGCGAGCCTATTTTTCAATAATTTAGTGCCAAGTTCCGGAATAGTTTATAAAGGGAATGATCAATGTATTTGCTAGGCTGAGGCGAGTATGTTGAGGGGTGAAATGTTTCCACTCGTGTTGTGAGTGCCATGTCCTCTCACGAATGGAGTTCCGAGCGGCCAAGTTTGAGAAGCTTTTCATAAACAGGAATACTCTTTGAGCATCATCAGTGACTCGAAAGATGTGTTGAAAAGTATATTGTAGCACTAGAGGTCGAACCTAAACACGCAGGTCCACGCTTTGTTGTCGACGCACATACCCACACCAAGTTGAGTAGAATTAAATAGAATGCCTAAATATCTAGTCTTATCAGAGAAGAGAATGCCTAAGTAGAAGCAGTTCGTTTCTTAAACATAATGCAGAGAAGTAACTATGATCAAGCTTGTTCTTATAAACTACTAAGCTCTCTGACATTTTTCAATTGAGACGTAAGTTGTTTGCATCGGACCAAGTAAGAATTCTGTTGTTCCATTTTCGATCATTCAGAACTTGCATCTATACTGAACATGGCCATCAAAAATCTATAGGGATACTGATGGGAGATCATTAATATATAATGTGAATAACAGTGGTCCAAGAATGGATCCCTGCGCGACATCCGAATAAAAATTCAGGGGATGAGATGTTTTTTCACCAGTAACAACATCTTGACTCGGATTACTAAGGTATGAAGAGATAAGAGTTCCACCGGTGTCTAATAACTTTTTCGAAGGTACATTTTTATATAGCCGCTTTCAAACTCTGTACTCTTCTTTTCTAATGTTATTTGTACATACTGCGGTACATACTTCATTTCTAAGTTAGCGTTCAGCATTAGAAAGCATTTCTGGCAGTCGAAAACGCTTTTATGTAAGCCTGATCACGCTACGTCATGACAATTCGAATTGCTGCCTTACACCAAGATTTCCTTTCACTCCGTGCAAGTTGAGTAGCTTGAGCTTTGAAGAAAATTGAATTGATCATCGGGCGAAACAAGAGTTTCAGATTGGTTGCCAGTTTATCCTACAGTTCTCAGCTGGTTTAGCAAAAAGCAAAGTTACTGTTCTTTTGAGTCTCAAACACATACGTTAGGTCTTTTCAGTTAAAGGTTCCTGATGGGTTAGAGTTAATGGCAGACGATTGAATGATTCTACCCTCAGTACCATTTTAATGGATCGTGTGGGTCAGAATATTACAATGATGAGTTAAAGGTGAACAAACTCCCCTTGCAAAATACAAGGCTCTACACTTGCTCGCATTTATATTTCCGTCCACATCACCTTTCATTTGAAAGTCACTTCCACTATCTCACGTGGCGTTACCTAATAAATAAATAAATCAAAACTGAATAAACTAAGTGCTATATAAAGTCTGCCTCGTTATCTTGCTAGGAACATTTTGCAATCATAGTTATAGAGCGTCTAGGTTGCAGCGAAAGATACGCCAACGAATGCTCTCCCTTGACCTTAAGTGGTGCAAACTCCTCTTTTATCAATTTCTAAGTTGATTTGGCGTCAGTCAGTGCTTACTGTTCCCCCCTTCCCTTCCAAATAGAAATCAAGTAGAACGATTAATTAGTGTCTTTCGAATTGCAATGACAGGAGCAGCAGATAGTATTATTTACCTACTTTTCAAATGACGCAAGACACAAGCTGTACTTCATAAAATCTTATCACTTACTCAAAAAAAAAGAGAAAGATTTATATCTAACATACCTTTACACTTTTGTATCGTCTCTTTGTGGCCGTATTCAGGTCCTCGTGAACTTTATCTAGAAGCCAAAATAGAAACTCTTGCGCGTCGTGTTGCGTTGAACTGCGAAACTGTGATCCGTATCGATCTACAACAGCCTGTTGGAGGGGAAAGAAACATTCCATTTAATTCATACTCTCTCATAGACCATTTTTCCACCAGACCTTAAAACTTGTACTATGATCACTTTCGTTTTTGCATGTCCAGAGTGCTTTGAGAACATTAGCCAGTTGTTCCGTGAGTTCACCTTTGGTTCCAAATTTCCGGGAATTGATTTTATTTCGTTTCTTTAAATCCACCTGAAAAGAAGACAAAGTTAATAATCGAGTGGGTTAGCATGTGGTTTTTTACGTGACGTGTGACTGAAACATTTTCAACACTTGGAATTCCCGCCATACCACCATCTACACAGACTAGACTGCCAGATTGGGAACAAATTAACACATTTTGATTGCTCAATTTAGCCGACAAAATGTACGCATTCCATTCTCCAAATGCATATCAGTGTGCAATGATGGAGGAGGAATATAGTCGTATTTTATCCGGAAAAAGTCGAAGAAATTTTCATATCGGCGCTTTATTACCCGCGTATACTTTTATGGCAAACTGTGAGGCCAATCAGCCAAACGTGACTAGAAGTAATAGGACAGCCGACAATAAACCTGCAATTGTCTGGTGTGAAAAGTGAGGTGTGAACCTGAAATTTACTCGTACACGAAGTAGACTTAAGTGGGCTAGCCAGTTTGAAAACGTCACGAGATTAAATCTCTTTTCTCTTAATTGACTCAATTGCTTATTTGACTATTCCAACGCACCTTGTATTGATCCAACACAAAGTATTCAGCTAGTATGTCCGTATGACTGAGGCACTGAAGTACAGCATTCATGAAGCACGTATTCCCATGGTTCTTTAGTCCTGTTACGCCTGGTGTTTGATCCGCTGGCCACTGATAGCCTCCGATTGGAGGCACCCGGTCTGTCATTGAGCTGGACGACGATGCATGTTTGTTCACCTAGAAAAAAGAAACACAGAGAAAACGAAACAAAATTAAACATCATCCAAAGGAGTTCATTAATTTTTCTTTATTTTGCAATCGACTGCTCGCCAAAGTATGTACGCATGTTACACTTACGGAGAGCAGTTATCAATTCAATTAGAACTTATGTGTAATGTCTGCTTTCAATTAGCACATGACTAGCTAGCTGATTCTATATTTTTGCGATGATGTGTTACAAAAAGCCAAGTGAAAGCAACAGGTGAAATCCACAAAAGAAACATAAAAATAGGGATGATAAACGACAGCACGCGCTTCAGAAATGCAGCAATAAAAGCCCGTGAATGATGAACTTGAATGTTTAGTGGTACATTTGTACCTTTTAATTGAATTAAATTGCCCAGAGAATGTGTGCAAGATGGTTGTCAATTGAAAATCAATATGAGTATGAATTTGCTCTCCCTACGTGGGTTGGGTGTAAGACTATGTACATGAAATTGAAGCTTTTGAAAGGAAAAAAAAACGATGGAAATGATTACAAAAGCAATCTGTGAAAGTAAAAAGAAACACACAAAACAGAAATTATATTGTACCTCGTTTTTCTTCCAACATCCAGTGTAAAGGGGCATAAAACCGAAGGATTTTGAATTATCGATTGGCTATAATTAGTTTTAAAAAATAATATTTTTAGAATGTGTCTTGGAGAACTTGTTAAATATGATAAGTTATATTTATAAACAAATTAGCATACATTTGCCCACATTTGTATCTTCCTAATTGACGAAAAACGTGAACACTTCTATGTTAACTCATTTCCTAGAAATTTGGGCACAGACATTCTAGGCAACAGTGCAGCGGACGAGGTAGCCAGGCAGGCAAAAAAAATTGCCATCTCCGCTCCGCTGAGCAAAACTCAATAGGGTACAGTCACCGAATCAACTAACAATCGATGGTTAGAATGGATTATATGCCATTGTATGTCAATCTGGTTCAGAAAAGGTCCCAGTGAATCTAAACAGAAGGATGCGTTAAACATCGATCAAATGTTTCACTTAAGACTGAAGTCGAGCAAAACTGTAGCGGAGGGACTGTCCGTGGAACTGTTTAAAGCAGCTGGAGATGATCTGGTTGGACACACGCACAAGATCATCTGTGAAATAAGGTCGGAGTAAATCAGGAACGAGTGGAATCTCAGCGTCGTTTGTTCCGACCACAAAAAAGCAGGCACCTTTCGACTATCGGGGGATCATTCTCCTTAACATCGCGTACAAGATTCCCTCCTCCGTTTTGTGTGAACGCCTTCAAGCATATCGTCAATAATCTGATAGGTCCTTATCAATGCTGTTTCAGGTTGGGGAAGTCTAACATCGTCCAAGTTTTTATACTACGACAGGTCATGCAAAAGACTCAAGAGATGCAGGTCGAGACCCACCACCTATTCGTCGTCTTCAAGGTCGCATGTGCATAGGGACGAGTTATACAGCGTCATGTCTAGTTTTTGTCAGACTGTGCAGACTAATTAAGAACTCTCACTGCACCATGAAAGTCGGTAACAAACTCACCGAGACTGTCAATGTCAAAAAAGGTTTTAGACAACGCGACAGGCTGTCATGTGACTTCTTCAATATCATATTTGAGAATCGTGCGAAACACAACTATCAATACCAGAGTCACGATTTTGTAAAAGTCCGTTCAACTGCTTGCTCGTCATCGGCGTACGACATTGGTGTGATTGCACGAAACACAACGAGCCGGCAATGACACGTTTTCTGGCATAGAAGCACAAGCGGCTAAAAGGGTGTAGCGGTAAATAGAGGCACCACAAAGTACATGCTGTCATCACGGAAGGAGGAACAACATTGACGTCTTGGACAGAGCGTCATAATGGCGCTTCAGTCCAGGCTGGACTTTGAGGTAGTTAAGGACTTCGTATACATCGACTCTGCACAAGCGCAGAATTAATCTTGCCAATCGCTGTATCTTTCAGGTCAAGAGCCTATTGAGTAAAAGATTTATTTTGCTAAAGATCAAGCTGACTTTATAGAACATTCTGATCAACAGCTTTATGGAGCAAGGAAATGAACTGTATTGAAAGCGAATGATGAAGCTTTTAGTTGTTTTGAGAGCATTGGTGGCGTCTGGAGAAGATTCAACCACGAACTATACGGCCTAAAGCTGAACGCATCTTCGAAACCCACGCTTAAGACCGCTAGGTCATGCAGAGCGAATAAATTAACAGCTCCGGTTCAAATAGTTTTGGAATCCGAAGGCTTCGATCGAAATAACGCACATAAGTGGAGATCAACCCCAACCAACTTGTTGGGCGCAATTAGAGGCTGCTGGCAAAAGAATGTGCTGACTGGAGACTGGGTTTTTGGTTGAAGTTCACCTCGGGCTGTAGCGCCAATCAAATAGAAGAATAGAATAGTATAGAACAATCTCGTATAGTGACAACACACTGAATCCTGGAGACTATGTGTCATCACCAAGGACTTCCTGCAGATACTACGTGGATGAAGAGAAGATAGAAAGTCTAGAGCATCTGCTTCGATGTTTTCCATACATAAATTCCTTTCTTTTTCATTGACGCGAGAAATTCAGTTGTATTTTGGTCCTCAAATGTCCTTGCAAATTTGGTCCTCATTTCCAGCTTCGAATTACTCCAATCCAGTGGTTCATGGCTCATCGATGACCCGAGTTGCTGTACAATGAAGCAGTGCAGGACTTTCAGTGCATTCCATAATCTACCTCAATCTACGTGCCTACATTTCACGAATGACTTTGGACTGCGCTGCGCATAAACTTCAGGTTGGTCGTTAAATTCAGATAAACCGATATTTGCCAGTTACAAGTTGACATGAAGACACATGTCAGACTCACAGAAGGAGGAATACTGCTACAAATTCTGGCTACAACCAGAAAATACTAAAGCTTTTCTCCAAAATTCTGCCATTCAAATAAAAACAAATCATTTCCTCACAACGATCCAAAACGATTTACCACAAATCACGAACACACCTACTTGAGCAATTTACATCCGCTGAAGGCCTTTCAGCTGCCCTCGTATCGTTTTATATAATCATTAATATTCGCTCATAAAGAGATTGCAAAAATCTATTGAAGTCCATCACGTGGCGATGATTGAACACCAAGCGACGGTTCGTAATTTCATACGCCAACAGAACTCATTATCACGTGAATGCTAATTTGTCTCGCTACTTAGAATTCACAATAAACTGAACAAAAGTAGGTGATTTTCCAACTTCCTGCCAACCAAGCGAAAACATTCCTCCAAAAAAAAATCGCTAATTAATGTCCATAGGAAGCTCATTCCCCGGAGGCCACACCTCACACTAGGGAAAGTACAATGACCACAAATTACCACATGTACAAGTACGCGCCCTCGGAATACGACTCAACCACGAGACCCTAAATGAACTTGACCTACAGCTTTTTGTAGCTTCATTTGTCAAAAAAAAACAAATAAAAAAGCCCCACATATGAGTCAAACAGAAAAAAAAGAAGAAACGAATAAAAAAATAAATTAAGTACAAATTGCAATCCTTCAGAGAGTCCGAATAGCGGTAAATTCATGTTAACACATAATTAATTCGCCCTAAACAGTCTGTCATCCATCAGCGTGGAGCCAAATGCTAAGTGGACTTTATAAATTATGAATGACATCGTAGCGTATAGTGACTGGAAAACCATCCGCAGTGGCGAACAGCGGCGGCAGCAAGTGTTCAGTTATTCCGCGTTAAATAGCCTCCTTCTCTCCGTCTGCTACTATGTCAGTCATAGGTACATAAACATTGCCAAGTGGAGGCATTATAGTAATTTACACTATAGAGACTATAAAGGCAAGAGAAACACAACACGACACGAGCTTCTCGGAAAAATATTACTGCCTGGGATCAGCTTCGTATCACGATGTTGACAGTCAGGAAGTGCTGAACATATCTGTGATGGTACGCCCTAAAGGTGGTGTTGTAATGCTGTAATTGGATGGAATGTGCGTACAGCATATACGACTGACTACAACGATGACGGCGGTGTCACACTGAAACGGATCAGATTGCTTGCAAATCAACTTCTGTACATTGTATTGGGTCATCTACGGCAAATTATGGAATCTCTATTGTCAATCATTGGGCGGTAATGTATTCAATAAAATTTGTTTTGTTGACGAACAAATTTGGTGTTTCCTCTTACGGAACTAACAATATTGGTTATACTTGATACAATGTACATACGTAATTCCTCCTGCTCCTACTGTTCGCATTCGTGCTGTAGACAATATGTAAATTGAGATGTGCGTAGATAAATATAATTGAGATGTGCGTAGATGAATATAAATGATATGTGAATGGATACTAAAGTAAGAATTGAAAAAAAGCCACGCTCTGGGCACACTAAGGGCTCTTAATTCTTCCACAACCGGGGTAGGCTGATTGTGTGTAGACATGTAGGCAACCATGTGCAGAGTCTTTTGAAGTTTGACCGGACAAGTATATCTGCAACTGTGATTAATGTGGCTCACGCGATGATTGTTGAATCAGATAGATACTACGCAATTCGACAACTATATGTATAGATAGGTGCTTCGTCTCCTATGCCGGGTGTCTAGATTCAATTCCGGGCACGGATTGCTTGCATAATCTTCAGATCCACGAGTCTCAAGTCAGTAGCAATGATCAAAGAGCACAACTGTTTGGAAACCCCCAAACGTCGGCACTCGTGAAAGAATAGTGCCATGAGAGGTGACTATAGAAGTTAATTCAAGTTAACCTCCGACTGTTGCGCTGCCTGTATGTATTATTATAATTATAAGGGCGCGCGTATAAACGTTGAAGTCGCCTTCCGTAAAATGGGCTGAAAAAAGCACCACCTGCAGCTTCTATTAATACTAGTGAAATATTAGAAAAACTGGGGTTTTTTCATGCTTTATTTAAAATTTCCTCATGATGTGTCACGCAGCTTATTTTCTGACCCTCTTAAGGGGCAGCGGAGTTTAAGCACACACAAGACATCTCCAGGCCGCTCGATCTTCCGCCATCGACTCTCACTCATCAGGATTTATGCCCTGCAAGAAGATAGTTTTTTGTATTGTTCCTACCACCTCGTCTTGAGTCTACTAAGGGGTCGCCTTCCTGATGGAGTCGCATTGAAGGTATGCCTCGGAAGAAGTTATGATGATGACATCCGTGCCACGTGTCCAAACCATCGAAGCATAGCACTTTCCGTTCGGAGAAGTAGCTGCTGGACATTGAGTTCTTCGCGAACTGCCGTGTTTCTCATTTTAGCCCAGCGAGCGACTCCCACAATAGCACGAAGAAATCTCATCTCCGCAAATTGTATTCGCGATCTTATTCTTTCGGTCATTACTCAAATTTTGTAGGTGGGAACAATAAGGAGCATAGTCCTTTCTGATTACAGCCCTTCCAAGCTATTTGAATATTGATCCCCCAAAAGAGGACCATCAATCTCTTACTCCTGCAGAACACTCCAGAGTTTATTTCGAGGCACTTGGTCGTAGGCCTTCTCCAAATCTACAAAACAGCTGTAGATTGGTTTGGCAAATTCCGAACCCTTCTGAGGTACCATTCTTAAAGTGAAAAGCTAATCGGTTGTGCTTCTGCCGGGCGAACGCCGCAGTGTTCATTTCCCATCCAGAACCATAGCTCTACAGCGCTCCTTTAACACCTTAGTGTAGACTTTAGGTGAAAGAACAGATTCATTGAGAAAAACATTCCCACGACAAAACCAAACCACCCCTTAGGTATTACAATAATACAAAAGAAGAAGAAAGTTAAGAAAAAGCGTACAGAATCTTTAATAATTGGTTCGCTTTTATCACAGTCATGCATCTTTTTTGCATAGACATATTTACATTGCCTAATATATCCATAGACACGCCTATCCAGGCATCTTTCACTTCGTCGTAAAGCTGATTCAATTTGTTGCGACGCCAAACAGAGCTTTGGCTTGAAAAACTTTTTACACATCCTCTTCCATCGCAAACCTGCGCTTGAGTTGCGCTGAAGTTTTCTATCGAAAATAGGGCTCGTTCAGCGGGATGCTGAGATTTATTTTCATTTATTAATGTGTTCAAATATTTAAACCGGTCCATAATACCAATGAAGTTAAAGCTTTGATGTAAGGGACTGCCTACTTGGTTATTGTTACACCAGCTAGCCAACAAAATCCGCGTTCACCTCATTTGTATACCAGATCATACAGGAAATGAAAGAACAGACTTATCAGCCAGCCTAGTGCCACGACTATTCTGCCGCAAATCTTTCACCACCACTGATATCTATATAAATAATTGATTCAGTAACAGGGTCAATCATTGTAGCCAAAATGTTCTTACCAACTACCTTTCTAAACAGACCGAAACAACTTCTCAGGCTCACCTGGAGTCAAATTTGTATAACCACTGACTTTCGGAAAAAATTATTTCGTCGTACGTTTGTAGGAAGACGGGGGTAGACACGGTATGATCAAGTGCCACGTCCACGTACAAACGAATAAACGCACATTGCCACGGGCCACCCTAAAATGTTACATCCTATAAACATGGCTAGCTTGGTAGATTCTTATTTTGGACAGCAACGTTCGATTTAACTTTCAACCTGCAAGGGAAATGTACTAATTGTATAATACACAGCTCTCACATTTCTTATTTTTTTCTTGATTATGACGTGCCACAATCTAAGCAAATTACAACTGAACAAATGAAAAGTTTAAATGCTGCGGCCAAGAGAATCAAAGCCTCAAAGATCTAATTTTTAGTTTATTCAACCAAAACTTGTCCGTGCAAAGTGTAGACAATTGGAAGCAATTAACCGGAGATCGTGAACAAAGCAAGTGGGATGATTTTCACGTGAAAGCATATGGGTCAAGAGCTATAAAAATAAATTCTAATTTCATTTCCTTTGTTCCCACATGTGCCAGCAACGATACTTAATTTTCTCAAAAACCATACATACATCAACGTAGATCTGGCATAGATTGCGAAAATAGACTGATTATGCTTGGCAACACTGAAACTTGATCTAGCTTTACTGCACAGGTTGTTACAATTCCATCGCACTTACGTGTACAGCTATGTGCGCCATTACACAAAAACGTGCTAACAGAGGCTGCCGCTTTGAAAAGCAACGAAACACTACCTCTTTTTTCCCTTTCCAGACCAACTTGAAGACAAGACGTTTTCTTGAAAAACAACAGACAACAACAACAACAGAAAATGAACTTAATAGAAGACTGAGCCCCCAATTTTGAACCAGTTTTACATTATTCCATTAATTCACATTGTTTCAGTGAAAAAATTACTCTTAAACTATGCGCCACTGGTGTGAACAATGCAAGGCCAATTCGAAAAGAATAAAATGGCAACATTACTTTTCGAATGAAGAAATCACCAGATAATTACCGCGGCCTAGGTACCTGTACGTAACACGATGTGGTCGAGTAACAAACGTTAAATTTTATTTTCACCAGCAGATAAGTGAAAGTTCATTAGGAAGACAGAACAAACGACCGCCAGTAGTCAGCGCTCGGGCCGCATTAATATGAACTTAAGTGCACTTAAGCGGCATTTCTCGTGTGATCGTTAAAACAAAGGCCGACGGCGAAGCAGAAAAATGCGACCACCAACAAAAGAATAACAACACCAACAACAAAATAGCACAAAACCTCAAAGAGAAATACTAAAATGTATAATTTATCATCATTCGCAAAGTAAACCGAAACTAAGGGAACATCGTTATTGTTGCGATTGGGTGGACAAGGCCGCCGCAACCGATTGCGCTTGATTAGAAATTCTTTGGCCTGCAAGTTCTGCTGTGTTTGACAGTGAACTGATGTTTATGGTTGGTTTTGATGGTTCGGAAAATAAAGCATGGCACTTATCAGTTGGTCAAATCAATTGTTCTCGAGTTTCGCTTTCGTTTTTCCGGCCGTTGTAGTGCGGGGCTTTTAAATAGATTAGCGGAAAGAAGGAATACGAAAGTTATAGCGTTGGGTGAAGATTACGAAAGTAGATAGTATTTCAAGGTTATGTGGCACACTGTCACACCTTTACAGTTTATCAGGGGCTGAGGGAATTCCATTCCCATTTAAATGAGATATTAAGAAGATGTGAGTGAGCAACAGTCTTCACAACTAACTTAAGAACTAATAAAGTTCATGCGGCATGTGAAACCCAAATGAAGCAATACAAAAAATGATGACTAGATGGCGATAGTTACCGCAAGAAAGAGTTTATATCACAGTTGGTTTGAAGAGAGTGCTTCCGCTGCGATTACAAAAATAAATAAACTATTGTTTTACGTGTGATTTTGTATACGTTCGTCAATAATTTAAAAGGTGTTTACATTTTTTGTTGTTATATTTATGAATTTTTTAATTGCTAATAATTTTTACATTTGCTGACAATAAACATTTGTTGCCCATAAGTTTTTATTAGACAGCATTTTTGAATCTTTATGCCGTTAATATTTGCAGCTGTTTTTATTCCGGATGTGTCGTAAGCCGTTCCTTCGTGAAAAGGACATTGAATCTGCACTGATTCAGGGCACAGAAAGTGAGGATGACTCGGATTTCGCTAAGGATAGCCTTGTACAACAAGAGTATATTTACCAGGTGTAGCCAAGAAACAAAAAAACACACAAACAGGGCTATACGGTCTTCGTTTTGACAAGTGTATCTGATTTGCCTATAAGGCTATGATCGAAACTGGCAAGGAAAATTTGGGCTTAGAAGAAGACTAAAATGTATGTGTTTCATCTAAAGTTGTCATAAGAGAGCTCGTAGGAACTTGAAGCCGTTACTTTATAATTACTTGACTTTCCTTAGATGTTTGAATATGTACATACATCGCTAAAGAAGACATTTTCAATCGAAGCAAGAAGACGCCGTCAATTGAAAGCATAGTGAGTAAAATGACGTTACTCGGAAGAATCCTTAGCAGACGTCAATGGGATCGATTGAATGGAAAGATAACTAAACGGAAGCACAATTAAATTGTGAACCTGGACTCCACCCTTGTCTGGGCAGGAGCCTAAAACTGATTTTCGTACATGGAACAAGTGGCACTTTAGGTATATGACTATAAGGCGACTCAATGAGGTAGGAGAGTAAAAGCGCTTATGGGTGACTTCCGTCTTCACAAAATTAACAGCATTTACAAAATACGAAGTCTGTACAAAAGAATTTAGTCAGAGTGAAGATATTATGTGCAGACTTTCGCCCAGAGCTTGCAATGGCTCTTTGTAAAATGGGTGTAAGACCTAGTTTATCTAATGGAATGTACCTTGAAAACGTTTCGCAAAAGCGCAATTGACCTGCTTAACACGTACCTCTAAAAATACGTTAAGATCTGACTGGACACTGGACTGGTAAACAAAATCAGATGCAAAATTTATCCATAGTCTGTGAACAATGTAATTTGCTCAGGCTAGGATACGCCATGGGTCGCCGAACTAACAGGTAAATCTGTGAAAATCCGGGGTAGCATTATGCTTTACGAAAACTAAGAATGGTCTCATAAGGTCTCACTAAGAATGATCTCTCTCTCATTTCATCTATCGTAACACAATAAATGTTGACCACTTGCATCTCTTATGCCCCTTGATTGAAGTTTATGTTTGCACTGTGAAAACTGGCATTAACGAGATATCCGAACATTCCCCTGTGTTGAATAGTGTGCCATAGAGACATCATGGGAAACTACTACATTGCCAGAAGCTTGAACCTTTTGTAACGTATGTAGGTACTCCCCTAGCTTCAAGTTACAACTCAACACTGAGCGTTAACTAAAAGTCAACGACAAATGGAACACAGGCAACATTTCCCAAAAAACCAAGCAGATCTGGTATAGTTTTGGTCCAAAAAAACCAAATAGCTTGATCTCATTAAAACATCAGCACCGCAGTGGATGTAATCACCAGGCACTGACTTTTGGGCCTACAAGCGAAAATACTAAGGCTTCATTTCTGCAGAAGCTGTCTTAATGAAGATGATGACTTACTGATTGCTTACTGTCAACACCTTCTCTGCAGCTACCCTGCACTCGCCTCGACTAGAATACTCGTACTAGGATCCTACTTTTTTGACAACTTAAGTGAACAACTTAGTGAAACACTACTTAAGTCAATACCTATTGAACATCAATGACAAATCGGTCTGGCTGTAGTCATAATTGCGCATCCTTCATTTTAACCGTCGTGGCCAAAGTAAACCCCCCCCCCCCCCACACACACACTTAAGCGTTGACTGTAGGCAACAAATCCCTATTTTTTCCAACATCCTTAATAAATATTGAATTTTATTGTAAAATCCAAAAAATATCAAATAAATTCATGAGTGATAGAGGGTAAAAAAGACCGTTTCTTGAATAGCATTTTACGAGCATCAACAAATCAGATGAAGGCCAACTCTATTGCTTTTCTGAAATCATGATTAGATTAGCCAAAATGTTCTAAGCATTAAATCGAACTAATTAGTGATTATGCGAAGGTACTCGTAAATGAAAAATATTTGTTTCTCCATAATCTCCACTTCCACTTGCAGAACGACCTTTTCTCAGCCCTCTATTAGATTCAATGTTTACTCATTTTAATCCATCACATTGAGGATATTACCCACCCACTCATTTCCACTCAAGTCCACGCCCGCATTTTTTTCAATTAAAACCCATCTAATTGCCAAGATGACCTTATTATTCGAACAATTTTAAGTATTGTCACGTGTCCGAATCTACTGCAAGCACGACTACACCCTGCTTCCTGCTCTCCCGTCAACAAGGTGTATTTAAGCCAAAACTCGAATTACAAAGTCATTGCGATACTCGAAACTGACTACATGCCAAGTGAAGAATGTCTGTCTGTTAAGCGAAATGGGAAAACAATGTCAAAGTGAAACTTGACGGCAATAAACTTTTGATGTCTACCAGTGACAACGTGGTACACGCTTCCAAATTCTTGTTGTTCTGTCCCCCTTCAGCCGTGTTTTGCCGGCCCCACGGGCCCAGAGACGGTTAATTGGCAAAAGAAACAGAAGCAAAAACGCGACACCACACGAAATTAATTATTTAATTTAACTATGCATGCATAAATTCGAGAGAGGGTGTGTTCACCTCTCCTCTTTCTTTCTCTCTCTCTCAGTGAACAGTCTTGCCCGTTCAATAGGTTTCAATTTATTTTCCTCGAAAGCATTCCACTCCAGGAGGCACATAGCCACTGGAATTTTTGATTTCTGTCGTCCCACACACACGGCAGATCTGATTAAAGGAAACACTTTCGCCGAGTTAACACAATACACAAAGAAGAACGATGTTATATATTTATTAATATCCAATATATGAGGCAAATATATATTTCACGACAACCATTCTGATTCGAATCAGGCAGTCATTTGTCTCCCCTCGAAAAGGGTTGAGGACATTGCGCGCATAGTATTTTGACGGCGAGACTTGTGTGGGAACATTTTATAGAACGGCGCGGCCCGGCGGCACTGTGTACTGCGAAAGCGAGACTGACGATGGAGTTAATTAATAGATCAAGTGAAACGACCTTTAATGGCTGTTGGTATCAATCGTTTACCGGTTAATTGCGATGAAAGCCGTTTATTTACGTAATTCTAAGCTAATCGCATACTTTTATTGTTGCACATGGTATTTGACGTTGGAATTGACCGTAATGCAGTCTCTGTTTCAAGCGATTATCTGTTTATTCAGTGCGAGTTCATGTTCCTGACTAAGAACGAGAAGTTATGCATGGGAGAACCGGCATAAGTATTGATTTTGTGTTGATATATCTTGGAGCCCGGCGCAAGATAATGTGTGCCAATTCGACGCGCCCGTCATTCGTGACTACGAAAAGAGGGCGGAAAGGGCAAATGTCAATTGAGAATTATGTTTTCCGTTCTCTGTTTGGAGGTGGAAAAAACGCCTACATTGGAACTCTCCTATTGGCTACTGATGATACCAGACGTCATGATTTGTACACGGACCGGGACGGTCTTATGGTGATAAGAATGTGGGTGGTTGAGGAGAGCATAGTGTCTAGTGGAGTGGACCAAGGGTAGGCAAACAACGACTACGAGCGGCTAAGTTAGAGAACCTATTGCTAGACAAATATACTCTCTGAAGAGCTTAAAACATTTCTGCGATAAGCGAAATACCTCTTTCGACACAAGTCTCTCTGGAAACAGGTTCTGGCTAGGCCGCCTCATCAGAGAAGAAAAATTATAACTCAAACGCGACCCTGAAACATTTTCGATTTCCTGAAATCGCGCTAAAACGATTAGGTAACTAAAAAGGGTCACACCGGGTGACGCAATATCCACAAAACATCACACAAGACTATCTAAACTGTAGCCTTCATTTAGGTAGTTCAAAATGTTGCCCTCATCTCACCTCAGCATTGTTTGCTTGATCCATAAAAAAAGGAGACCCACTGAATTGCCTACAAGATGTTATCTGCCGTGCAGTGTGAACGCCTAAAGCCGTTCGTCAGCAACCTGGTCGGTATTCCATCATCGATCAAATATTCACACTACCACAAATTTAGAGGAAGACCCACGAGCAACAGATCGATACCCAACACTTTTGACTCGATCGATCTTAAGGCGGAGTATGACAGCATTTATAGAACGATCTTACAGAGCAAAATCTAGTTTCGACATCTCTACCAAACTCCTCGGTTTGTTGGACGTGGATTGAGAATGTAAGCTGCTCCATCAAGATCAGTACAAACCTAAACGAGGCCTTTGGTGGCTTAAAAGGATTTAGACAAGGCGACGCCCTGTCATACGATTTCTTCAACATCATTTTCGAAAGAATTGTTCAAAACTCACACGCCAACAATAGAGAAACTTTCAGATGTCCGTCCAAGAACTCGCACATGCTGATGATATTGAGATTATCGGAAGAACACAGCGTGATGTCAATGGCTAGGGAATATTGCAACTCTGGTCGCGAAATGAGGACAAGACCTATAATATGCTGTACACCCCACACCGACGTTTCTGACATAGCGTCACGATGGACAGCTATGTATAGCTTTGAGGTAGTCAACCCACTTTGTCCACCCAGAAACCGTTCTTAGTTCAATTCAGACACAAGCACTGAAACCAAACGAAGAATAACTCTTGCCGAACACTGCGTCTATGGGTTAAGAATGCAATTGGTCAACAAACCCCTCTCTCGGGCAACCAAAGTAAGTCTGTACAAGATGTTCTTCGCCCCAGTACTGCTATATGACGGAGCACGGAGCACGGACTTTGTCAAAAGCGGACGCTGCTTTGAGGCAGACATTTTTCGTTTGATTTTCGGTCCTGCAAAGGTGGTGAGTGGAGGGAAAGTATAAAAACGAACTGTACGAGCTATTTGGCAACATCGACTTAGCCTGAATAGTACACAGCGAACGACTAAGATGGCTAGGTCATATAGTGTGGATGGGAACCTTTGCTCCGGCCTGAAAAGTCTTCGAATCCACCACTCGAGGGACGTAGCTGTAGCTGTAGCAGCTGTGTGTGAAACTGGAGGCAGCTAGTTAAAGATCAAGACGATTGTTGGTTAAGATCCAGGTTCACACCGGACTGTAGGACCACCTTAAGTAAGTGAAAGAAGCATAGACATCCAAAAAAAATTTTAAAGAATTGTCAAATTTTTGATTTAATCACATTTTTACCGCAATAAATATGTGATAACAAACATTGCAAATAATTTCACTCAAGGCAAACATTGGGTTTCTTTATCGCACCTACGGCTCTGCAGAATGATCAAAAAATTGTTGTGTAACCCACACCCGTCAAGGACTCGAACACTCAACTTGTCGTGCCGTAAATTAATAAGTTTATCTCAATTATTCAGTCGTCGTCGGCCAGATAAGATAATTGCTGAAGTACAAATAAATTAGCACATTCTGCTTCTTCCGCTAAGTATCTTTTTAGCACATGCGACTGAAGCTCGACTCATCGGTGCGACATTGGTTCTGCAGTTTCAGTGACTTTATCAGATGTACGCTACGGTATCATGTACTTGAAATCGCATTTGTGGCACACGTGGAGAAGTGAATGTGGAGCAAAACAAAGCTCTTGGATATGCGTGTAGACTTACGAGCAACACACCAGCCATGCAATGATGTAAACAAGATTATTTTTGTAACAGCATGAATCACTGTTCACAGAACGCATATCAGTGCAATTGAAGTGGCGGACGCGTGTTTCGTAACATTTGATGGCGAAATTATCGAATCATTCATGGCCACCGCCAGTGGGAGTTGACCGAAGGAAATACAAATTTCAATGGAGGAGCTTCCTCATCTCATAACTGCACAACAACGGGATGTGTCCGGAATTTAAATTCATGTGTAGTAGTCGCTATGGTTCAATGATAACGGTGAGAGCACAGCGTTTGTCATTGCCGCAGTGAGTTCATGTTTACAATTTGATTCTAAATAACGCGTATAGCTTGCTCATGTGGCTGACCTGATAATGGCGTTGATAGCCCTGGAATGTACAAAACTGGCGGTTACTCATTCCCACTTCGATAGAGCGAGCAAAGTTTGCACAAAGCAATTAAGAATGCTCTAAAAATGTGCTGTTGTTTGTTCTGTTGATGCTTCCCAGGCTTTGTAGGGCATTCCCAAGTTACTTTATTCTGTAAATTGATGTAATTAATATTCTGCGTAAGCAATCTGGAACAAGTGCACACACATTTGTGTGTAAATACGTCATCGAGGCTATGTTTGTTGGATGCAGTCAACAATGTCCGATAGCGTCATTTCAATATTCAATCAATTCAGTCAGTGCACTGGGAATTGTGATTCATTGCAGCGCCCAAATAAAGCTGAGGAGAAAACAAAAATGATATTTTGCTCGTTGTCAATGGAGGCACTGATGAATCATTTGAGCGGTGATTCAGTAGGAAATAAACATTGGCTTCGGCATCCAAGACTTGAAACTGCGATCTGAGGTAGGTAACTGGTTGGCTGGTCTGAAGCTGACCTCAACCGCTGAATAAAAATACGGGCATTTACAACGGCAAACATACGAAGTAAAACTACTCAAAAATCAGTGAGTTTGATACAAAAAAGTCAAGTCTATTGAAAGGGTGTTCATCAATCGCTTTCAATAAATTATAAATTTGGGATCACTTCTTCTAATTTAACGTTAAACAAAAAGAAACAAAATCACAATCAAGACTGCATAATGATACAAATCAACATAAACAAACGAGTACTCACCAGTCGAACACAGACTGTGTCGCACAACGTTATCCACCGTTCATTAGCAGTGGGCACCAGCAGTTATACATACAAACCCATCATCACACCGCACTTAACACAAACAAACGCACACAAATCAGTAGTAGGTATACCAAACAAAATTAATTCAACTAATTCACTCACACACCGCGGTGGAAACACCTTCAAATATAATGAAATTCTAAAATTCTATTATCGTCATCGGAAGTTATTGAACTAATCCCACGCCCCGACAACAAATTGGTTTCCACTTACAGTCGGATACGGACTCGCCTGGCTCTCAATTTATCTCAGAAGGGAAATGGAAAATTGCTATTTCACCAGATTAGCATAGACGAGGATGTTTGTTTAGCTAGCAAGAAAGCCAATAAAGCATATTCCAAGATCAGGCCATACAGATAACCACTGCCGCCAACCGTTTGCGTTTTCGTTTGCGTTTGCATACCCAGCAAGTGGCACAGACAATTCTAATACAGAGGCAGAGGCGCAGGCACTCTCTCACAACAGACAGACGACGACGAATACGTTTGTAGTACACGTTGTCTTCACTGAAATTAGGAAGTAAAGGAAAGTTTTTTTTTGTTCTTCTTTTTCGTTTCGTTTTATTCTGTATCACGAAAACGAACGTCCATACTAATGCCGAGAATGACGGCATTAGCCAGCCGCTAATGGCCAGTGGTCACTGGCTTGCAAGCGTGATCCGCAACAACCGCGATAGATATACATCAGTCGCGCTCGTGTGTGCGACGGTGTTATGTGGAAATTAAGAAAATTCATCTCAAGGTAAAATCAATTGAATTCAATTGAATACTAAGATTGCTGTAATACGCTGACGATTGTGTCGACGGGTACGAGAGAGGATGTCAATTGGTTGGACGTCCGTATAATGAAGTGCACTCGATAGAGGCGCGTCACAAGGATTTGAATAGACAATTACTTCCATGTAATTGCTTTCTAATCGCAGCCATCTGAACTGTTCATTTGTCATGCAAAAAGTTTAGTTTAAAGCAACTCCTCCTCCCACAGATGTAATTATATAACAAGTTCATATAACTCACGAACCACACCATAATCCTTACCGGATCAATGTCCCACAATCATCCTAACGAGCGTAAAAATATTTACATCCCACCGGCGCTCCACATCACTTCAGAACAGAACACACACACAAAGCCACACAGGTTTCACTTACCCCAATGCTGCTTACAGAGGACACATGATGTGCAATGCGATTCAGTAACTTTCGAAAAGATGATCGCCTGAAAACCCGATGCTGCTGAGAGTTATTTTCGCTTTTGTTTTGATTCGTGTCTCCAGTGACGGCGGTTCCTCCACCTCCTCCAGGCTCACCGCTTGCAATGCAATCCAGCGTCTTGCTCTTCTCCTTAATGACGGATATATTCCGGGATACCGAATCACGTCCTATCCTCACCCCTTTGTTACCGGTCTCATTGGTACTGCTCCCACCATCACTACATGAACCAATACTATTCCGGCCACTCGCGGTTGTTGTGTTGTTGGTCTTGAATTTTCGCGACCATCGAAACGGATTACGAGGCATTGAGAATGCACGACGAATTTTTTTACCCGCAGTGGTTAAAGTTAATGGCTGTTTGCCATTCTGTTGTGGCGGCTGTAACTGCGGCAGAGACGGTGATACATTTTGGTGTTTATCATGTTGGTGGTGGTGGTTGCTTTGGCACACTTCTACTTCTTGAACATTTTCCGTGATCGCTTCAACATTGATTTTACGATTTTCCGATTTACTACACAAGTCAGGACCGCCGGTTGAATTGTCGGTATTGACTGGGGTGGTGGTACTCGTAGTATTTGAGGTGGTGACGGTGGTCGGCGATGCGCGGCTGTTGTTGGCCAAAACTTTTATTGGCTCTTCAGTGCCCATTTTCACAGCGCAATCACGAAAAAATACACACAACGAACGTTTCACCGAATTAAACAATTTTATTGATAATTTTTCAAACAAACAAATACCGTGCAAATCGGTTGAAATTAATAGCTTTCAGGATTTTTTCTCGCACAAGCAGCCAGCGAATTTATCAAACGTACGCCATGTTCAGCCTTCAATTCGTACTTGCTTTTGCTATTTGACTTCTCTGCGGACGAAGTTAGATCTAATTGGAGAATGCTACGCAAAATTGTCAGTTTTTGACACTGGAATAATGTGGTAAGGTAGTGAATGGAATCATTGTAATTGACGATAAGGTAGTTCCTCCCTTTTCTTATTTCTCTTTCGATTGGTATAAAATTACTTAAAATTCAAAATTAAATAAGTTAAAATAAAAATAATGATTGTTTGTTCTTAAATCAAATACTGTGAACGAACATGCAATGGAATCTAATATGTAACTGTTCATTACTGTTTTCGTGGTAGACGATAACGAGTCGGTATGATTTATGAAACACAAAACATACATGATGTGAGAACACTTTCCATTATGAAAACAAAGTTTGCTGTACAATTTTGGTGACGTATTACGAGATGAGTGGATAATAGTTTCAATGAAATGAGGACCATTTGCAAGAAAAATTGCCAATACAAAAAGAAGTAGGCCTAATCATCTTAAGACTAATATGAATGAATAAATCTTCCTTTCCGCAATTTGTATGTAAATAAATAGCAACTTCAACCCATCTGATCTCGATTTACGTCATATATGTCAATAAAGGAGTAATGCTGTATAAATCAACATGACAGGTGACAATAATACCTATAAGTGTAATAGCTCGCTTTTGAATTTTATTTACTAAGAGTACTTTTACACGAGCTAATTTCGACAGCAAGCATTTCCCTCTTGTTGGCAAGAGAGGTGAGACATAGGAAAAGCTTCACCTCTCTTGCCTAAAAGATGGAAAAGCTTACTGTCCGGTTAAGCTCGTGTAAAAGTACTCTAAGTGCAGGGTGGTTTTAGTGGCGGGCTCCGAGACCAGAAGTAAGCGTTCTTATAAAGCTTAGGGCCGATGCAAGCTTCTTAAACTTTAAAATCCAAATGAGAGGGTGAAATATTTCTTGCATCGATTAAGGAAACCTAGACATTTCGCAGCAACGGAACAACTATATTAAGGATACCCACGAGGCCGATGGAGAGCCTTATTTGCTAAGACCGAGGTCACCACCGGACTGTAGCGCCATTAGAAAACGAATGAACCATTAGTACAGACCTCGAACTAAGTGTTCTGTTGATACACACACCAAGGACGTAAAGTGTCGAAGACAGAACAGAGCCTTGGTGGACAACAGCATTTATTTTATAGATATCAGACTTGAACCCATCCAAAACAACTTGCATTGAACGGTTCGAAAGGTTCCAAAGGAAATGTTTTATCATTGGACCATAAGCCAAAATGAAAGAAGTACTCATCGCCGGTATACTTAACTTCCTCCCTACACGATATCCCGACACAATATCACAGCAACAAGGGATATGTATAGACAGATGAGATGAGGCTCCTAAGCATGTAGAAGACCTAAATTATCTCGCTTTGTATCGTTAACAGTTTTCCAATCCCAAAATGTTTTCACATAACAACAGTGCTTTAAAAATCTCAGCCACTTTTGTAGTTTCATGATGAAATAATGCAACATCCTCAATCCAGAATACAATTTAATAAAACGCCTTATCTTGTACTTGGCAAACTAAATCCCCCTTAAGACAAATGAATGTGAATACCCACACGCGCAGCATCATAATCTGCCACAACAAAACAAAAATCACCCTGAAAGAGACTGATAAGAAAGCTTTATAATTTATAAACCAACATCATTTTGAGGTTGTAGAACTTTTAGTAAATATCGGCTCTCTTCCGCATGTTTAAGTCAGCAAAGATGTGTACATGGGAAAGATACAAAATGAGCATGATTGCATTGTGGCAATTTACACTCAGCAAAGGTGGGTGACAGTTAGGTCGCTTTTGGTGATCATTAGACATTTATAATGTGTCAGAGTCGGATTTCTTTTTTATCCATTATATAAGAAGCACACAGAACACACTAAGTTGTAACTGTCAACCACTAAGTGGTAACTGTCAGTAATAATTATAATAATAAATAATAAATTATTCTGTTTATTTTCAATAGAAGAAACATTACCTTTAAAACAAAATTAACAATACAAATATCATCTGTTGGAAAGATTTTGGCAGATATACATACATCGTATTCAAATACATTTTTCATGCGTTTGCTACAAAAAAAAATTCAGCCGTTTTACATCGAAATATCCGTTGAGTAGCTTAATGATTTCGAGTTCCTCTAAAAATGTACCTCCAAAAATTCAGCACGTGTGGATGTTAAGATCGGACCTTAAATCGTATATTAAAATTGGACAACATCCCAACAAAGTGAAAGATGGTTTCTTATTCATTTAAATTGTAAGGTGTGCAGTTCTTATTATCCTCTTGAAAGCGGTTCGGATTAAGACCTATCAATCCTGCAGGCATGTTTAATGTCCACATTATTAGGTTAGACTAGGAAATTGGGCTGCCAGCGAAATTGGTACCACACATAGACTATTGTGCCGTTAATTTGATCCTAACGACAAATGATTACTGGAACCAGATAAAAGCATAATAACTTTTGCTTTCACTAGAATTCGATCTTGGGACCCATATAACCATGGGCAGGCACTCAACCAACTGCACCATCCAGTCGCCTTGTTCTCGTTATTAATCTTCCGAATGGGGTGGCTAAGCATTCTTTATACCCCATGTTAGCTATTCTGCGTCTCCTAAAGGTTCCTTTTCTTTGACAGGCATGTTCACCCTTAGGAAGGTCAACAACAATCGACTTTCTTATAAAGGATTAATTTAGTAGGACTTATTCTTTATGAACTCCATGTGTAGTTTAAGTGTCAGAAAAACTTGATTCTAGGTTTATTATATAATTATATATTACATTATATGCTCCGGACAAACATTCCTTTTATAAAGCACCTTTGAAACCCCCATACTTGATATACGTACTGCATAGTGCACAGCTGACCATTGCTCTAAGCACAGCACAAAACAGTCTCACATTGCAGCAGATGTATTTGTGTAAAGACTTTTCACATACTTCAAAAACTTAGTCGAAGCCCCCATACTACTTAACTTGAAAAATGGCGCCCTTCGATTGATTCCGTCAAAATCAGCCTTGAATTAAAAAAAAAAGCTATACACCTTCTTCTCACTATTTTTAATTTTGATTATACCTACTTGTTACACTGCTTGCTGTGGGATTATTTAATTAGATTGACGTTAGAAGCAGAGATCATCGACACGTATTCCCTTTAATCTATACATTGCAAGGCTTGTCTAACGTTCAGATCAGTTACAGCATATGTAACATGCAGCTCAAGGGTCATATACTGCGATTTGCGCATCGTCTAGCGCAATATTTCACAGCAAATATAGAGATGATTACAATTAATTGCATCTAGTAAATGGAGACAACGTAAACACACACATTTCATTGATTACAAATAACGAATGATAAATCCTCATTAACTTTGAAATTAGAGCATCAACCAATCGTCCTGTGCCTACCACACCAAGAACTTGATGTTCTCCCTCGAGCATACGCAACAAAATCAAAACAAAATAATCTTTACGAGCACAGATTGTAGACGTAGACGGTAGACTGTGCGCAGACTCTCGATCGCCAGATCTTGCAACGAGAGAGAGAACATCTCCCGGTGTTTGCTATTTTAATAAAATCCGATGAATTCATGCACAGCATTTCAGAGGCACATAGCACAGTGCTTGTAAGACACCGCAACTGATGGATGTGCCTATCTACTCTATCTATCTATTTGAGTGACAAAGTGAAGTGAAATGATTGTGCACGCATCGTGCAACGCAACAATTTATTTAAAAAAGTGAATCATATAAAAATAATTTGTTTACATTTTGGTTGATCACACTCTCAAAATAAAAATAAACTGCAAGTTTAACGACGGGTGAACGTGCTATTTACTTACCCCGCAGACAATTGTGCGTGCGTACGAAGATTTTTCAGCGATTTGGTAAGTTTTTCTTTGTGTCTTCTTTCACTTAACTAAGATGAGTTGTACGCCCGTATGCAGATCTTATTTGTTTACAGATTAAATAGAATTGCTCAAACAATGATTCTGTGATAGTAGACTGATGGACATGTAGACTGTAGAGGCATCAAACTGCGGTGTTTGCATGATTTTATGATAATGGTAAAGATATTAGCTTTTGTGTCAGAGTGCCACATGTATTTTTAGTGATGTAAATGCGCCGATACGTCCGACGTTTATTACGTTGTGTTCCCTCAGAGTTTAATTTTCAGGACATTAAATCTTAAGTTGACACTTTATGATGATCTATCTGGTTGTGTGATACGACGAATTAGTTGATGATTTTGGTATCATTGTTATGATGGTCGGAATTCTCAATTGATTTAAATTGCTTTACTAAGATCGACGTGTTGACATTGATTTGTCCTTCCATCTCTGCCAGGACTGTGGCAGCTGTGCAAGAGTGCATATACACATTATTGCAGACAGGAATAGTCCGATTAAAGAATGTATATTGTCTGTCTGTAATCACGTCACGTGGTTTCCATGTCTAGATTTTCTAGCCAGATTGTGGACTTGTTGACTTGTTGAGTTTGCGGTGGAATAAGCGATTTTCACATTGTACACATTATACTTAATGTACTTCACGTACTAACGCCTTGGATAGACCAATTTGCACTAGGCCTTATCTGTGTGAACAATCTGTACTACGGTCGTAAAAGCGGTCGTTTGGAACTTTTTCCCTAGGTCATTCGACAAAGTAGTACAATGTGAACACTAGTGATACGACCGTAATATGAGTTTTCATTTAACGCTTTTGTTTTCAACAAATATGTACATATCAGTGCGGATGAATGAGTTTAGAGTATAGAGTTTATATCAGGACGTCATCATCACTGAAAGGAATTAAGTCTGTCAACCGCTGAACTGAAACGCATTTCTTCGACTTCGACTTAGTTCGACTGAATTGAACTATAGAATAATGTGAACGTCGTTATGGGATGGGAATTAACCACGGTGGTGCCAAGTAGCGCCCTCTAATATAGGTTCCCTTGAATGTTTACAATCCTGTGAAATGTTTACAGTTAAAGGCCTCAGAGACCGCCTTTAACAAAGGTCCACGGCATTCCATTCCAGGTATTAAGGAACTATTGAAATTATTTGAACCACACTGGGTGACTAGCTTTAATTGTCAAAAACTCGAAAAATAGCGTGTCTAGGTTACAATGTATTCGTAGTTAGAAATCGAAATACTTTCGAGGCATGAGAGAACACTACCACGCACAACATGAGTGGTTGTTCTTCTCCTGCTGTGGACCTGGGTGTTTTTCAGTCTGTGGCCTTGGAGCAACCAACACAATTTTTCGTGTGGCCTACAATTACGCACGCCATGCTGACCAAGGTCCTCCTCCACGTGTGTGCGCTATCGGTTTTGTGAACGTTCTCATTTGCATTTTACGGCGTCAAAGACTCTCCGGGCTGGAGCATCGTCCCTGTGCTCTACATAGCCTACCCATCTTAGGCGCCCTAGCATCATTGATGCAAGTCACCACGGAATGTTGCCACCAATCTAAATCAAAGTCTAGCCATATTATGCACACTTAGCAATTCAAAGTCAAAGATGATAGCCATTTGAAACATATGCCAAACTCATATGAGAAATCTTGCTTTGTTTGGAAATCATCTTATTTTGTTGACCTCACTCGCCCCTTAGCCAGTTCAGTCTTAACCTAATTCCAGACAAACAAGTCTCGGAAAACCGCTTTTAACCGGCACCCCAATATATAATTATAGACTGTTCATAGCACCATCATCATCACCATCGTCGAAGCACAGATTATTGCTGAACAGGCCTCTATCTCCAGTCCGTGTGTTGTGCTGCATAAAGTACTGGCGACGGCTGTATTCCAGTACCTTATCAATGAATAAGGTCAATTTTACAGTCTTTGTGAAATACAGAGTTTAAATTAATTATTGAGAGTCCAACTAGAATCCGGTAATAGCTGGCTACGTGACCGGTTTCCATTTCTTATCAGCGACTGACTCGGTGTTTTTCATAAAAATAACAAATAAAAATGAAGTATTATTTGTGTTTTTTTTTTTTTTCATTTCCCCGCACCATATTGGATGACAAATTATTTTGGGAGGAACCTTGATAATCTGTCTTAGAAACCGGAATGGGCTAAAGCACAGAAATCGGTTCGCCTGTTGTTTATTTGGACTTATGACTTTTGGTTTTTTAACACTGGTTTTAAAAAAGGCTCCAAAATGTTGTAGATTCTGAGGGGGCGTGGTGAAATAGGTTTTTGGTTTGAATGGTCATTTCATTAAACACACTCGTTTCATTCCATTTTGTCCCAATTTTTTTAAAACATTTTCCTCATTTACTGTTGTTCGTGTAGCCAATAACACCTTGCTTTGTCATGCACTGACTTACTACCTTAGAGCACTTTTACGCTAACTAATTTCGACAGCAAGCTTTTTCATCAAGAGAGGTGAGACATAGGAAAAGCTTCGACTCCCTTGCCCACAAGACGGAAAAGCTTGCTGTAGAAATTAGTTAGCGTAAAAGTGCTCTTAGCGGCCCTACGACACATGGACCGTCCGATACTGAAATATCTACTGAGAAAGGCAGCTTCCATTCATCCAGACCAAGCTGTTTTGCGTCCGCGGTGACTTGGTCTTTGTACCGGACCTTCGGTCTTCCTCTCCTTTTCGAACCAGTAGGCTCGGATTCGAAGATCTTCTTAGCTTGAGCGTTGTTATACATGCGGTCAATATGGCCGAACTACTATAATCGACGGATTTTCCGCTGCCGGACTACATCCACATCCTGGTACAGCTCTTAGGGTTCGCGGTTATGTCTTATCATGCATTCGTCATCCTCGTAGATAAGACGATATATCGAGGTAGAAGTTTTTTTTTGAACACACCAAGAATCAGGTCTGCAGTTTAGCGTCCAGCCAATTGATGCGCACACAGCCATGTAATCAGCATCAAAGAAAGTTGAACTTGTCTGTAATAATTCGGTGTGACCAAGCAAGCATTTCTGTACCTGAACTCTAGAATGACATGAGTTGACAGCCTAGGTTAGGTTAGGTTAGGTTAGATTAGACCCATTCTGACACATATTTGAGGGAATGGACCCCTTTTGTACCCAGTATTCCAGCCCCATGTGTTGGTGAAGTTCTATGATGTTTTAATGTCAAGTCTGGTAGTAGTACTATGTCAGCAGTGGCTGAGACATTTGCAAAGATAATAAGGAATATCCCCTCTTTCTTCCTCGTCGCCACAGGGCCCAACCCCCGTAATCTACAGCCCGGCTGTGTATTCACGGCATGCGTTTGCAGCTTCCGTCTGTATGAATTCAAAACTTTTTGAATTTTGTTTTGCCTGCAGCGACCTATCTGTATCATGTATAGTGAATTTGGCCAAGACCAGCGAGGAAATTCATATCGTAAACATGAATAGACAATTTTGGTCTTTTAACAATTAGGTTATACCAAGTTTATCAATTTTTTGTACCGCCCTCTTGGTCCAAATAATTTATTTTAATTTTTCGTTGATCTTTGACAAGCAATGTTTGTCATTTTTTTTGACTCAATCAGGACGAAACGATACAGACACTGCACAGTGTGGAGTGATTTTTAGACAGACTTATTTTTACCAACGACGTGCCTGTGCCTGTGTGGGCCCTATTAGAAACTTTCGAGTGTCTCATTTTTGTCATTTGGTATAAATTCGTATCATTTATCTGGTAATACTGGCGAGATACTCCATTTTAGACAACTACCTTCGATTGATTCTTAGATCCGTCAATTGATGTCGCCACGGTTATTGTTTTCAGTGAAATTGCTTGACACCTAATTTATTTACATCAACACCTGCCATATCACAACAATTGATTGCATCTTTCCTGTTTGAATTCGACCATAATTTGATACGTGCGTAGCATAGCTTTTGAATTGAAATTTTAACATTGAATTCTGTCTGGTACCTGAATTACATCGTACATACGTACATGCTTAAAATTGCCAAAGCATGTAGAAGAATAACTATTGTACATGATCAAGTAAGTGTTTATGAACTGATATAAAAAGTACGTGGACTAGTCTAAACAAAATATGGGTATGAAATGTTGTGTTAAACAACAACTAATTAGTGAAAGCTGATTTTTAGATAATTAATTAGCCCCTGATTAAATTTAGTTACTAGTCGATCATATCTCAATTGCGACACGCCTGAAAGCGTTGTACAATTTGTGTGGCTCAATCAAAAGCAAGGAAGGTTTCATTGGGTACAGCGTATCAGTCGATTTACAAATATTTGAAACCAAGCAATATTTAAATGTGTAAAATTAAGAGTAGTAATGATTTTGGCTACGAGAATTTAAATGACTACCCTAATGCATAGTAGACGCCAAGAATTTCACAATCTAAATACGTAAGTAAGGCGTACTTTATATTTATAGCTGATAAGGTCTTTATTTAACTAACTCAACACGATATCAGATTATGTGATGAGATTTTATAGCATACCCTTTGTGACCAGGTAACTAACAACAATTAATTTCTTTTCATTGCAGAACTTGCTTTAAAAATACAAAAAAATGGATAATCAAATAAAGACTAATGTTCCTAATGGAGGATGGGGGTGGATGGTTGTCGCAGCTGTTGCTTTCATAAACGTATGTCCCTTCTACACTCTCATAGACACCTATGTTTACCAATCTGTACCGCATTTTAGATGACAAACCAATCCATTGCCTCGGTGTTTGGGCTTCTCTTCGGAGGACAGTTACTGGCAATGAATAAAGACACATCAACTGCTGCTCTGATCACTAATCTCAACTGTCTAGCGCTCAATCTTTCCGGCTTGTTCATTGGACCAGTTATAAAGTCCTTTTCACCGCGGAAGGTTGCTGCAGCTGGGTGTATATTTACCACATCCGGTCTTGTCTTGTGTGCGTATTCTTCGGAAGTTTGGCACTTCATTATTGGATATAGTTTAATTGTAAGCTCTTTATTAACCCTAGCTAAACTCTTTGATGTGACGTAAAGCTCTTTTGTTTCAGTGCGGTATTGGACAAGGTTTAATCGCTCCATCAACATTTATGGCTATAAATTCCTATTTCACAACGAAGAGAGGCCGTGCTGTGGGTATTTCCTTGGCGGGATCTGGTCTCGGCCAAATGCTTGTACCACACATTGTGAGGGTGTTCCTCGATAATTATGGTTTTCGTGGAGCTGTTCTGTCAATGGCTGGATTTGCTCTAAATGGGGTAAGTTTTTCGATTCTCAACTTCTCGAAATATCAATGTTAATGAATTGGTTTTTTTATAGCTAATCGGCGTTTACATGTTCAGGCCTCTTAAACAAACTGCAGAGCCCAGACGGAATAACCAACGAGACCGCAACTTACTCATGCAGTCCGACAAGGATGGAAAGCAAATTTCTGAAATAAAAATAATCCCCGCTGACGCTGTTGCTGTTGACACAACCCATCAGTCGAAAACAAAGAAACTATGTAATAAAATCTTCCACCGACTAGTACAAGCTATGGACTTAGAGCTGTTAAGGGACCCGGTGTTTTGGAGCATTTTCATCGGCCTTGCACTAGTGTACACATCAACTACAAACTTCACAATGCTGTTTCCATACTTCCTTCAAAGTCATGTTGGCCTTTCTCGTCCCGATACAGCGCTTTGCATGTCTGTGGTGGCCGGGGCCGACATTTGCTCCCGACTCCTTCTACCTTTCATCACCGATAAACTTAAGGTTCCCTACAGAGTTGTGTTCCTCTTTGGCACTGTTGGACTGCTGATAAGTCGTTCTGGTATGTTCACTATTCTCCCCTAACTTATACACATTCTAATTTGAATGTTTATTTACAGCTCTAGCTGAGTCGTCAACACTGATGAACATCATCGTTATGTCAGCCTTCACGGGAATGTCGAAATCAGCAACTGTTGTTAACAATAACCTGTCCGTGTCAAGTTATTGCCGACCAGAGAAACTTCCCGGTGCCCTTGGCTTGAATATGATAGCCAAGGCCATCCTTGTGGTTTCACTTGGACAGATTTTGGGCTTGATTCGGGATGTAACTGGAAGTTATGTGATTGGCTTGCATTCTCAAAACATATTGCTCGTAGTTGTGATACTCTTTTGGACACCAGAAATTCTGTATAGGTATTGCAAAAACCGTGATAAGTGCAAGAGCAGCTCCAGCACGGAGGGAAATGAAGAGGAGCATACAAAAATGAACGAACAGAATGCCTGTTAAGACTGCACTGCGTCTCAGTATTTATAATCGAGCCGAAATGTGTTTATTTTATCAAATGTGATATTACTTAATGTATGTGTGTATATAAGACTTTAACTTGCATAGATTGTAGGGATAACGGTTTATGTAAGATTTTTTATGTGTAATGTTTACATAAATATAATGAATTTAAGAATTTACAAATCACTTTCTAAATAAATTAGAAAATATATCAATCATGTATTTTTATTAAAGAAAATAATGGGGATCATGTGGATGTTGTGCTTACAGTAGTGGCATGTGGTTAACTGTTGCGCTGTACCAATTGAAGCACACTAGCCATCAAAACACGGAATAGTAGTGTGTTATATGCATAGAAAGCTCCTTGGAGCTACCAGAAGTTCAATAACCATCTCTGAGTGTATTTTAAACTAACATTTTTTTCCTCTACTCTCGCTGCCACGCCGATTCCACCAATTGTTAGACTCGTCAGGTAAGGTGAGGTTATCTTCAAATAGCGTACTTCTCCGCTTGTGTGTGGCATTATTTCTTTGGGCCTGTTCTGTTGTATTGTACCATTAGGCTGTAGTCGTGTGTTTGTGCTGGAACAATGCTGTCTCTGGTCTATATGTAACATGACCTAGTCGTGTTTGGTATTTTGCATTTTGCAGTCACCTGGCTATACTAATATCGGTGTACAGTCCATATAGTTACTGAAAGTGAGAAGATTTTAATCGATTCTGATTCAGAAAAAATAAAATCGCACACATACATCTCTTGCACATTAAAGTGCGGCCGATACTGTAAAGCTGACAAATTCAGTGTGAGCGAACCTCAAGCTGTCAACGTTCACTGACATCTGCTTAACCTCAAAAATATCAAACATAAATAATGTTGGTTTATATAGATGTTTTGAACTCGAATCATGGCTAACGTTGCGATAAGTGATGCTGAGAAAACATTTATATTACACGGAGTTGAAGTAAGAATTTCTCAATGTCGATATCCAATTACTATCCATTCGATCACCTTTGTATTTCTAGGAAGACTTCCGATGTGATGGCCGTTCCAGTCGAGATTACCGCCCTATGGAATTAGAAACTGGAGTGGTTAGCAATGCCGGAGGTTCGGCTAGATTGAGGCTGGCAAATACGGATATATTAGTGGGGGTGAAAACTGAAATAGATGTCCCATCAATTCGAACGCCTGACAAGGGAAAAATTGAATTCTTTGTCGACTTGTACGCTATTTGAATGTAACTTTAAAGAATCATGCTTGAAGATGGAATTTCAATTTCAGTTCTGCAAATGCAACGCCGGAGTTCGAAGGACGAGGAGGAGACGTCTTGGCGATGGAATTAGCACATACATTGGCAAATGCATATGAATCCCCATTGGCATTTGACCTGAAATCACTTTGCATATTGCGGGGACAGCAATGCTGGAAGCTTTATGTTGATATTTTGGTAGGCACTTCAGAAATCCTTATTTTTTCATTATCTTAAATGCATTTATCTTTAGATCCTAGAATGTGGTGGAAATCTTTTCGATACAGTCTCACTCGCGGCAAAAGCAGCCTTGTACAATGCCAAGATCCCACGTGTCACAGCCGCGCTTATGGACGCTGGTGCTGCCGATCTTATTCTATCTGATGATCCATACGACTGCACCCGCATAAATACAGAATCCATTCCAATCTTGGTAACTGTTTGCAGAATTGGTGAATGCTGCATTGTCGACCCCTCACCCGAGGAGGAAGAATGCAGTCTCGCAAGTATTGTAGTAGGCGTCTCGAGGCGTAATGGGAAAAGTAAGTGTACCATTTGCTTTTGCAAAGAGACTAGGTTTGAAATAGTATCTTTCAGGCTACATGTCGAATATTCATAATGTTGGAAGAGGCTCCTTACATGGAGACACCTTATCTAAGTGTATTGAAATGGGAATATCTGCCGCCGAGTGTTTGAACAATAAGCTTATGAAGGCGCTTAAATTAGAGGAGGAACGGTGTGGTACTGGTAGAAAACAGGCTGTTGGGTTTTTAAATTGAATAAATGGGTTTTGTATTCAAATGTAATCCAAGTATTTATCTTATGCCTGTTCTTTTCAATGTATATAAATGGAATCTATTGATTGTAAAATGTACAGGATTGCGGTGAGAAGAACCAACATTTCGATTAGTACTTCTTGCTACAATTGAGGAATACTAAAAGAAGTTGAAAAGTTGCTAAAGGAAACAACAGAACCTGGTGGGAAACCGAATGATCACCTCAATCTGCTTAATGGATTGTCCTCCAGTTAGTAGTGAACCTCTTCAGTGTTATTTACTAACTGGGAAAAGTTCTGGAAAAAAAGGAATAAAGAAAGAAATTACTGCTCAGACTAAAGATCAAAAAGTTTAATGAGAAATATGCAAAATACATTTTTAAGAGTCATCCATTAAAGTTTACAATGGGCTTGAAGAGGACGGAAGCGAATTCAGATGAAGTTTAGTTTTAGAAATGGAATCGGAACACGAAGCACAACTCGATTTCAATATGCTAAGCCAAAGAAATCTAGATGGGCATTGCAATGGTGCTCCGAAGAAAAATTTGATTCCACGAGAAACATTCCAAACAAACATACCATATTCAGCCCTTTCACAGAATCCATTTGTACAATTCGAAGTTACGATACGAATTACACAAAATACAATCACCAAATGCGAACAGAATTACGAACTCCGACGTAAATAACTTGTAACTTGTATTCCACATTTTCCATTATGATTCTGAATACGAATGAATTCTGTGATCGTAGGACTTTTTCGATTACGACGGAATTCGTGATAGAGGTGATTATCCTTGGGGTGACTAAATACTCAATCAAAGAATTCTAAAATTGTTGACGTGTATTGGTTTTGTGTCGTTATGCATTTCACTTCATTCATTTTTTTGAATTAGCGTAGATGCTGATGCTAAATGCATCCAACATGTTGTCAACGGGCATTGTTTCGTGACATAGTAAAGTGTTGAAGGAAAAATCTATCTCTAAATCCAGATTGTGCTAAGCGACTATGATCCTGTCTTGTCGTGTTGTTTTCGTTGTATTTAACAATTTCGTATGGAGCCGTACTTTGGTAGAATGTACTAAGACGACTTCGAGACATACTTCTCGAATGACATTGTGTGCCCTTAGACGACCAGTTGCTGGGAGTTGTTGGATCCATTTTGTTCTATCATTGGCCAAATAGTATTTCTCGGAGAATTGTCCTTCTAGCGCTTTGTTTTCACTTGGCATCCTCCTCATCATCAATCTTTTAATTCCGGTAGTCCCTCTACTACCAAGTTTGGCTCTGCATCAGATGCATCTCATGGGGAAAATATGTAATCCTCAATATTGTATCACTATTCACTCAATTAATGAGTTTGGCAATAAATGAAATCTTAATACAATCCCCCTATTCTAGTCGTGTCACCCAAAAATACATGCCCTGTGACAATTTTGTATTCAAATTACAGGCTACTTTGTCGCAGTGACACACATTTTTGGGTGATCCGCCTAATATAACAGGGTTGAATATGAAGCAAGGTCTAGCCAGACCTATTCTATTGATAATAGAGGTTTTTGTAGAATTTTTTGTTGTTTCTTTTATCATCTACAGCATTGAACACATATACGGTGACAAAGTCAGAAAATTTGTTGAATATTGCTTTACAATTATTAAGAAAAAATGGTTTCGAAAATGGAAAAGGTGTGAGAGCAGAGTCCAGACCTAATCAATCGACCACACAAGGAAAGATCGAAGGACGAAGAAGTGTAGGAACACAGGCTCCAGTATAACGTTTAATATAGTGTGCAGGTACATTCGTTATAAGGAGTGTCGAATCTACTTACGTTAGAGACACTAATGTATTTAAATAGTGTCAGTGACATAGAACATTCGTTATACTGGACCGCCACTGCACTTCTTTGGATCACGAGTCTCTTGAAGTCTTTGAAACTTATGCAAGAGCGAATATGGAATACTCTTCCCAGATATCTAAGACCAATGCTCACATGTGCTTCCTCTCCCTCTCTCCTTCTATACAATCGGCCGTGCTATGTCTTGACCACGGACAATTAAGTCTATTAATAACCCCCTGGGACGCACATGTTATAAAAAACAGAATGTATGATCAGCTTAAAACATATCAAAAGGCTCATTTCAAAATACTTTGTTTATTTATTTCCAATAATTTATTTATAAAAAAAAGGAACGAAGATCGATTATCATTCGTGTTGTGCGTATTTTATATATGTACATACACATGTCCACTTACAAACGTACAAACATTTAGGAGAGATAGATAGTGTAGTTTCATATTTCTGCTTCATCTTAACCTCTAACAATAAAAGATTATTTGTATATAATTTTACATGTCGCACATGTATTTTTATATCTTTCATTCATACAAAAAAAAACTTTGTCCGAAAGTCCTTTGTGATTCTTAATTTTATAACTACAACAATATCAAAGAATAAGAACTGTTTAAAGCTTCGGACGTTTGATTAAAATAAAAAAATACTGTATCAACATTTACGTATAGGCCACATTGTTGGTTCGTTTGGATTTCACTGCTTCTGGAGCTGGCACACCTCTATGGACTGTGTTGCTTTCTAGATGGATTGCAGTGAAATTATTTATATATGATTTAAAAAATAGCTGAATGTGTGACACTTACTTATTGGTAGTTTGAGGCGTAGGTTGGATTGTATGGCGATTGTTTTTCGTATGCAGGATTGCTGGCGTTTACATTTGCTCCTGTTCCAACCGCACTGTCATATGAGGGAGGATTCATTCCTGGACCAGCCGTTGGGTATGGAGGCATCATATGTTGTGTCATACTGCAAGAATAGTGTTTGAATTAATGCGTGTTTTATTTTGTGTTATGTGAGAGCTCATGCTTACCCTGCTGGTGGTGGATTCATTTGCTGTGACTGCATCGGCATAGGCATGGGCATTCCTCTGAAAATATAAGACAAATTAAGTCATTTGAATACATTTTAAGCAATGAGCGCTTAGGACAAATGTATAATTGCACTAGTAACTAATTTAGCAGTACATTTACACCGCCTTCTACCGCAACTTGTAGGCATAACCAATTCGCCTATAACTCAATAATTTCACATGGAAAGGATTGCATGCTTCATCCTAGACGAGTTAAAGTGGTTAAACAGGCAAGCAAGTGTTCCATAAGGGAAAATATATTATAGCCCCACAAAAGGTTAATTTTTCTATTCTTTTCAGTCACCGAAAAAACAAAACCAAACAAATTTATTCATGCTTCTTAAAAAATGTATGTTTGAACAAACTCTATTATTTAAACAAAGGCTTACCCATGATAAAAACCGTACGCTCTTATAGCAAACATAGGCGAAAGAAGATTACGTTTATATAATTCTTATAGTACAGATACAAATGCGTATGTGCATTATATACATACCCACTAACTGGATACGGAGCCTGTTGTGGATAAACTCCCTGTTGGTAGTTTGTGGCTGATGTAGGATAGACCGATACAGCTTGAACTCCAGTTGGATACACTCCGGGTGCTGTGTGTGTGGCCGACGTCACCACGACGGGCGCTGTAAAAAACGAACAAAAAGTGGTTTTAATGAGATAACAAATCAAATATATTCCCGGCATGTACCAGGGATTGATTTAACTCGTTTAGTCTTGCAATAAACAATGTAAAGCCAACAAGTCACAAAACCAAACGCCATTATTGCTATAAAAGCTCCAACAAATACCAGCCAAAAAATAAGGACACTCATTTAAAAAAACAGCTGAAATATCAAAGTTTGAGAGATTAAGATAGTACTTGAAAACTGTGTCGAATTTGCACACCCAGACGTGAATGGTATTGAAGAGACAATATTACTTATTTATCGCCGTCATATACTACACTTGTTGAAGCGTAATGTTATTGATTTTATACTTGAAATGCAATCCGAAATCGTCATACACAATGATAAGATTTGGCGAAGTTGAAAGGCCTTTTACAAAATCAGTTATATTAGCTAAGAGAGGCGACCGAACTTACAAACAGTTGTCTTCCTTTTCGTGCAACAGGTTTTCATGCAAATTGCAACAAAAGCACTGACCAGCAACATGATTGAGAATTTAACGACAATTTCAATGTACCAATAATAGTATAAGTGTTCTTTTTCCATTTGGTCTGAAGACATTTTACAACCGGCGACGCAAAATACTATGTCAGAGAATCTGCATTTAGGACTGCCCTCCGCATAAGTAGGACGGTATGAAAGCAATTAGATGAAGAAGTCGTAATCAAATAAATACCTAGATGCTTTTAACGGATTGAATTCGGCTAATGAAAAAAGCTCAATACATTAGATACCCTCCTCGATTGGATTGAATTTGGGGCTGAATCATCGTTTTTAGACGATAAATTGTCCGCACTTATCCTTTCATCGATATCATGCATGAGTAACCGCAAACAAATTGCATATGCAGAGATACAAGATATACCCATTTCAACAATAAAAATAATTCCTTTATCATTTTTGAGTATCAAAAAGCTGAAAATAAATTATGGGCACAAAAAAACGAGAGCTAAACTTTGATAAGTCTTATCACATCCTCCTCGAACACGGCAATCGTATATCAGAACGGGGTTTTACCACAAAGTATTTTCTTCAGACGGATGATTCACATCACACATGCAGCAGTCACAGGTTTTAGGCTTATCAAAAATAAAACAAATTAAGAGCGCTTTAGAAACAGAGTGAATTGGTGTTTTGCCAATCTCTTGCATCAAATATGAATAACCATCTAAAGGTGAACCACGGCGTCGTTGGTTCGATCCCTAATCTGAGAGACAATAAAATAATCATTTTTAGCGGTTTCCAGTCACTGACAATGGTCAAAGGGTATTCGGATTTGGCATAAAACTTTAAGTCCCTTCCATTCGTGAAAGAACAACATCACGCACAACACGAGTGGTTGCTGAAAAGCTGGGTCCTGGGCCTCTACGGACTGCAACGCCACCCCTATTATTATTATTATATCCAAAGGAGATAACTTGTGGTTCTTCACAGCATCTCGGCGAAATCATTGCGGTGGAAAACAATTTTACAAAAAACTCGATGATTATTTGGATTGAAGGCGATCTCGTACACTGCATTTCACTTTTAGTAGACGTCCTTAATGAACTGTGTCCAAACTGCAACATAGTGTCAACCAAATAAAAGCAACACAACAAATTCTGAAAGAATACCGCGTGACTGATCTTCAAAATGTGAAAAGGATTAGTTTCAAAATATATATCGTCATACTAACAATTTGGAAGAGTCACCACACGTCTGCGAGACATTCGAACCATTAAACAAATTACTATCGATGATATGATAATGAAAAAAACTAAACTAAAAACAACCGCACAAATAACGGCAACATCAGACCCACTCATTTTTGTTGAATTACAGAGACCACTTCAGAACTTGATTAACGATTTCCAAATGTTGTCGTAAATACTATGTACGATGATCTTTATTTGAGTTGACTGTGCAAGTTAATCTCTACGATTGATTTTTTATCGATTCGAATAAGGAAAATATTTCCTCAAATACGCACTGTGACTAAGAGATGCCAAAAGTTAGTTGCCATGATTAGATTGGTATATTTTCACAAAGCATAGCCTGGGAGAATTTTGTAACTACAAGGAACATACACCCCCTCCACTATTCGTCATTGAAATAAATACGTCAATGATATGATCGATATCTTTTGCACAGATAAGATAGTAGAAATTAAATGTCAGCGATGGACTTTCACATAACCAAACAGTAACCGAAACACAACACCGTGAACCCTCATATCAACCGAATTTATTGCGAACGAACCTTTCGAAACATTTGCAGGCCGATTTCGTCGAGCCTTTTTACGGCAGCAAATTATTAAAAATACGCCGATAATTAAAATTGCAAAAATCACTATCACACAGATAATGACTGTTCCATCACACTCTTCCTCAGAATGATCCGAATCGTAATCATGATCATGATCGTGACCCATTTTATCGAATATCTAAGTAACAACTAAGAACAGCTAAACAGTGTTCCGAATATTAAGTGAATTCGTACGAAAAAAAAGTGAACAAACATGATAACAAACCAAATAAATCTGTTAAATTGAGAAGATAAGATTGAAGAGATTAGACAAGCACCATACACATTAACTTTACGTGAAATTTGAATAAAGTACGGGTCCTACATTGACTAACCATTCGGATACATCACATTGTGCCGCCGGCGATTTTTTACTGCACAACCAACGATAAAAATAAAGAAGACAAAAAACAATGACGTGAACACAACCGGAATGACGACCTCCGCACTCATTTTGGAGCGGCAATTTTTTGCGTTGGAATTTGCCGAATATTTGAAACAACAACCGATAGGAAGTCTTTTGTAGACAGAAGTTAAACATTCACTAAGCACATTAACAGACCTATCAAATTTATAGACCCCTCACTCTTCTGCCCCTCTGCCCCTTAAATGATAAGATTAATATTTATATCCTGATCAAGAGTGTTTCTTTGTTATCTTCTATTCGCATTAGTCATCATAAAGGATATGACTCATCATTCATTTGTTTAAGTTTATGTGCATTGATTTATCAGTAGGAGAATGAATATAAACAGTCACAAACATTTGTTTGTATTAAAACAATTAGACTGTTTTCCAAGTACCTTGAAAGACACGGCCTTGTCTACGTTTTGCTTTCACATGTCGCACAAGGAACACAGTTATTGTAACAACAACAAATATGCTACACGCACAAGATATTGCAATCACCATTTCATCCGCCATTTTTGAGACTAAAATTGTAATGAAATCGAGTGTACAACGGTTTAGAACAAACTGAGTTATCAGCCAGAAGAGTTCATACCACGCAACTCTATCGAACTCTGCAATTTGATAACACTACGGCGAATATTATCTTGAAAAGATTGACTGATATTTTTTTGTTAGAAGGAACAGACTGTGGCGTTGGTTTATTTACTCAATCAGTTGGAATTGTATAAGTAGCTCAACTACATCAGTGCAATGCCAAAATTTGGAATCGGAACAAGATATAAATAAAATTGTTATGTGATTGTTTTCTTTTTTTTTAAACAGCACCAGTGTTTTGGGTTTATTGATATTTGCAATACTTTATTAATCTTGAAGTATTTTTTTTGAAAAAACGTTTGTTGATTGATATTTGGTTACAAATATGATTGAAAACATGGATAGCGATTCGGTATGCAAATTTATGAAGCTAGCTTTACGAAAAAAAAAAGAACAACCAGCTGCAACTGTTAAAATTTCTCTCATATAAAAACAGGATTTAATAATCAAATGTAAGATCTCTAAGGATATACAGTTTCATTCCTAAAAGCAAGCGCGGTTCCGGATGGGACAGTCTGAGAGAAAAATGGGGATTTATAAACCAAAAAAAACCCCCAGTTTAAAGTCACACAGTAAATGGAAAATGGATTAAATTCATATGCAGTACGAACTCGGTAATGGCAACTAATAAGAATCAGGGTTGTTGCATCTTCTGAAGTCGTTGCACCTACGGAGAAAACATTATACAGGTGGCAAAAAATAAGTAGAGCACATTCTGCGACACTTAGGTTATTGGGCTGCCAGCAGCAATTGCCAGCACACTTAGAAAACTGTTAATTTATTGTGACACCCATAGTTAGACTACTACAACTAATCGACAACTCTAGTGATTGTGCCGTCATTTTGATTCCAAAGACATTTGATGACTGGACTTTTTTTTAAAGCCAGATAAAAGCGTTTTAACTTTGCTTTCACAGGGGTTCGAACTGCGGACTCTTCTAACCAGTTGGCAGATACTCAACCAACTGCGTCATTGAGCCGTTTCTGGTGAGACTTGAAACAGAACGCAACTATTTTCTTGACTCATACGTTTATTTCAGCTATTTCAATAAGCCCTTTCATTAATTGAAAAAATGTATATATTCTGTTGAATCAAAATAAAGTATATAAAGTAACGGTTTTAAAATAATTGTTTGCGAATTCCTCATAAAGCTTTGTGAAGAGAAAAGAGTGAAAAAAACAAAGAGTCCAAAACAAACAAATCAACCTGCACTATGTGTAATGGGTCTAATTACTTACTAGCATCATAGGAAGTAGCTAATAGTTATTGAGGTCATTTTTATTTGATTAGTTACACTTATACAGGTTACAATGCTTCGTTGCAAAGATCAAGGAGATGCGTGTATCAAGGTTATGTAATCGACTACTATTTTTGTACATGTTCAGGAGGTCGTAAAGGAATGTGTTCTGCATGACTTATAACTATTAAGTGAATTGAATACAGTTGCTGTGGATAAGTGGTTGAGACGGTATGAATGCCTGTCCGGATTATCGAGATCACTACATTAGTTACGGTTCGAATTGAAAGATCTCCACTGTGACTGAATTGTTTCATCGGGAAACACATAGAAACGATGGCAGCATTGAAGAAATCAGATTATTAAGGGTTTTACTAGAAAAAATATGATGATGCATTCCTCATGTCACACAGCTGAATGTTCTAACGAAAAGAAAAACAGTGACGCTGTCATTACGCTTATATGTAAATGTCAGGCTAAGGGCAAAGGGAAGTACACAATTGTCTTAGGGAATAGATGGACAAATCGGATAGGGGCTAAACCAACCATAAACCAGACGTTAAAATCCTCAAAACCATTACTTTTCCAAAAGGTACATTCTGAAATCACTACGTATCAACAATAAAACCATCATGAACAGAAAACTATACACGCAAAACATAACTGCCATATACTGCTCTCTGTCATTGGAAATGATATGTAAAAAGCATTTTCAGACACCGCACAGTAACCAAATTAATTAAAATCATCACAATGGGTCCAACAGGACCTAAGAGAAACGTGGACCGACCGCGTTTACCCACAGACCTAACCAAATCACCAAGAGCTTAAAATAGAAGAAGTTGTTAAATTCCATATTCATTCATTTGTTTTCATCGCAAGATGTATTGGCAGCCTTATTAATGACATGGTTGTCTAGGTTATGGATCATGATGGCACATCCCTATTCTAGGTGTGATAAACTACACAATGAGCAATTTTCATAATTCACGGTAACAGCTTTTCACTGCCCTTCGGAGTTGGTAAATACGGAAAATTAATGGGTTTCTCTAAAATGTACATCCAGATCTTTAGGATTAGTGAATTGTGGTAGACAGTAACAGTTATATCAGGACAGAATATATCTTTGAGCACAGTGATTGTGTTCGGAATAATTTACAAATTTTTCATATGAACAAAAATGGTTTCTCTTACTTAAGCCTTCCAAAGCTTTCTCTTCGCGAACTTCACGAATATAACTTCTCAATACGCACATGAGCAGAATAAAAAACGATAGACCCGTAATCAGTAAGAATCCACTATCGAAATCCATTTAAAAAAAGTAATATAATCTCATTGATACACTTTCGAAAACGATATCGAACTGAACTTTCAGCAAATACTAATCGAATGCTCGTAATAAACCCAGTTTTGTTTACATTTCAGAGGCTGTAAAAGTAATTTAAATAACCATACTAACCAGTTATTGTCTGCTGTTCCTCATATTTTTCTCTGCGCCTTCGTCGGCGTCGTAATCGAAAAATTAGAAACATCACAAGTAATTGAACGTTATGCCAAAAGAGTAGTAGAAAGGTGTTGCTAGATCAAGTGATGAGTACAAATTGGAAAAAAAAAGCCTGTCCATACAGCGCCTGGCTAAAATTTATCGCACATACCGTGTTCTGATAAGAAATGTCTTTTATTGATGCCCTTATTAAGCTTGGGTTGACAATATGATGCATCGCTTAGAAAAGGCCCAATATGACTGTACTCTATTCTTAGGTTATCAAAAAAGTTTACATATTCCCGCTCCTTTATCTAAATCTAAGTAAACAAGGTATGGAACAAGTAGTACTGAGTGGTAATGCCTAAGGATATTGAAGAAGAAGAAACTTGATTCTGGGAATGTACATATACATTTTTTAGTTAGCAAGTACAAACGTACAACAAAGCACACCTAATAAATGGTAATGCACGCATTTTCAATTTAGGATCGTTTATGTACCCTCCACTGTTGGCCTGATAGTTCCGGTGGCCAAAGTATTTGCATGAATGCTTGTGTGTATATTAATTGTTAGTCATGACGCCATATCAAGTGAATAACAAAGCTTTTCATAGTAAAGATAAAAAACGATTGAGAGTGTTGGAGTAACCTTGAACATGAGTATTTTCCTTTTTATTATTTCGAAGATGATTTAGCGTACAGACTTTGTATTCATTAAGGTCTACCATGATCATACGTACATATGTATATATCACATTCTCGACACATGAACATTTCTTGAGATTCCACATGAATGCCAATGGGTGACAATTTAACAGATCTTCTGCGTCATTTCTTATTTTATAACAAATATCTTTATAGCCCGCTCACGACACACACTGTTATTTCCAAATTTGTCATTTATGCTAATAAACCATAAACAAAGCCTCATTAGTCAGCTAGATTGTACTCACTCGGGTAGTTCGGACTCTTCTCTCCCTTATTGCGACACTTGCAGACACTTACACAAATAGCTATGATCAAGAATATCAGACCGAGGGGAATACTTGAAACTAAAAATGTTTCACTTTTTAATTGACATTGAAAAGTATCACATAAAATGCAACCTTACTATACTCTGTCATACTACGTAATTTGATGTCACAGATTCCAGTACCGATTACAAAATTGTCACTGAATATACATATTCAAAGCAGTCTTGAAAAACAAACTTAATCGACAGCGAACTAGACAAGGGTATTTTAAGAACAAATATCACTTAACGTAACGTAACGCGTGGATCAAGAACTTTTCGGATACAGCATTCCATTGCTTACGTAGCAAAATAAACAATTTTGTTCGTGGGTGAATACTTGTTTTGATGTGGTGGAAGGTGGTTTTGAATTTGATGGAATGTATGTTGTGCAGCTTCACAAGGAAAGTTTTCATGTTCAAAGCATATTATTCATTATTTACAAATGAATTTTGGTTTCCTGTAGTTGTGTGAGAATGAAATTGTTTTTGAAACTATACCTATAGAGAATATTACGATTTATGATGGAATGGAAACGTTTAGGGAAAGGGACGTGGAGGTTATTGTTAGGCAGATTTACGTTAAACTTCAGGGGGCAGCAGTTACACGTAGGTAAGTGGAGTCACGCTGTCACGCGGTTCTAGACAATCATCTAAACTTGTTGGTGTTTTGAACAAAGCAATCATAATAAATCAATCTCCCTGATATATGTAGCGTCTTCCAAGCAGAGATCCTGGCAATAGAGAAAGCAGCCGATATCCCATGATATTCTATATCACCATCTTTGTTGGCAGCCAGGCTGCACTGAAGTTAATATAATCCCGTACAACGAAATCAAAGGCTATCATAAAATGACAAAATCCAAGTTCGAACTCTGGTGGGTCCATGGCCACAGTTCAACTCAAGGGAATACAGTTCAATTGAGCGAACGAATTAGACAGACACGGATGTGGAATGGGCATAAGCAAAGTGGGACGTCACTACAACCACAGATTAGTGCATTACACCGGATCGTATATGACGACTCTAAAAGAACCAAATTATGTTGGCTTGCAAGAATTGACTGTCAGACGACAAGATCAACGCGGCCTGAGTTTAATATTGGCTCCTGACGTTAGACCCAACCTCGATCCGTCGGAGTGCTCACATGACACTGCCCGATCAAAACAATCCTCCAGCAGCTTGGCTGCGACTCCGGCAAAGAAACTGAGACGATCCAACATCTGCTTTGTCACTGCCCAGCTCTCCAGAATTGGAGCCTATGTTCGCATGGTCACAGATTCTTCAAATAAACTGCGGACATAGTGAATGCAGATATGTTGGATCGCGGTGTAGTCAGGTTATTGAAGAAATGTGACCCTTGGTGACTTTTCCCTCGGATGCACAAGGCGCCTTGCCTCCTCTTGTATGTTAGCTCAAAATATATATGTACATTTTTTGAGGTAGATACTCTTCTTTCTGTTGATGCACCACACTATTATTTTTTATATTAAATACGTACATACAACAGCATTCCTTCTACTTCGAATTAATCGCCTCCTTCGAATACTAAGAAGAATTAATATAATGATGACAATGCTCACGACAACTATTACTGAAGAAGTAACAAGATCAACGACCACATAGTACATTATTCAAACTTAATGGTAAAACCAAAAAACTATAATAAATTAAAGAAAAAACCAATAAAAAACAAGAAGCAGGTTTATTGGGCCGCCACAAGAAAGATACTAATTAAGGAAGCATCAAAACGTTTTTGACAAGTTAAGAAAGCAAACCGCGATAAGATATATTATGTGAGGTGGTTTTTGTTTTTATCTAGGATACTTATGAATACGGGAAATCAAACCGTTGTTAGCAAGCAAAGAAAATTCCTTTCTGAAGTACTTACACTTCACACGATCAATTGCATGTATTTCTCTACATCTTAGCGTACTCCATTTTTTGAATATGCTATAAGAAAGATTTTTTTTGTAATTTATCAAGCAATGACAAATCATTTATGAAAATTGTATGCACATGCCCAGGGGGATATCCATATTCAAACGACATATGATTATGAATATGAATGAGTATAGTAGTACTTAATGTACTCCATATCTGGCCCCTGTATTAAAAGCTTATATCTCAATGAAAAACCTATTAAAGTGATGAAGCAGTCATTTACACAGTTGTGTACTCTTATCGCGTAATTCCACGTGATCGTTGCGATTGGACACTGGTGAAATATTCCCTTTTTATACAAACATATAAATATGTACAGACAACAGTCAAAACAATAACACTGAAGTAGTGGTCATATAGTGGTTCTGCTAATCGGGTAGTGGTTGCCAACCGAAACTATCTTGTATCACTAAAACGTACATTAGGAGCAACTTTTTGCAACCATGCATTTTTTCTCGGTTTTCAAAATAAAGCAGTGCATCTTTTCTCTTGATTCGGTTGCATTTTCTTTGTTTTTAATTTACGAGTTCAAATAATATATCTCAGCCATAATAAAAGCGATCGTGGTCGAATATAATTCTGTGTTAAAACAATGTGAGTCACTTGCTCTCTTAACTACTTTCCTTAACTGTTATTACCAAAGACGCAACTACGACATTTTTAAATGACGCAGCATCAAAGCATACTAGTAATAAAAACCACATGGTTTAAAAACAACCACAAATCTCGAATGCGGACGGAATTTGTATGGTAAATCGATGAAAACCGTTTTCCGTTGTTTTTAAAGGCCGATTCCATTGCACGTCGACCTGACTTAACATTGAATGCCCAAAGAAGGCGTACCTCATGTTCATGTTTGACGTCATTTCTGTCTTTGGTTTTTGTCTGAAAATATAATTTGACAGAGTGCTCGTTTTTTGTGTTTGAGTTTTGAATTTCATTTATTGAAATAATTTCTTGTCTTCCAGAGCGGTTGCATTGGAAAACCTATTGGTACATTGATTCGTCGATCCATCCACAACTCATACAGTTGACGGACGTCTTAACATAATTTATCCAGTCCCCCTAACACAAATGGCTTGTTTTAGATGTCAGCCTTAAATTTGCGACACAAAAAATCCCGTGCAGTCGCCTGTAATAGACACGCAGCTTTTTATGTCTAATTCCTCTTCCTCTTCTGACCAGATCGATGTCGCTGTACATTTCGTCGTTGAGTCTCCTCCTTCAAACACCATCAGTACACACGGGACCAGAGATAACACGAATGACTTTATTCTCGAAGCGACCAAGAATCTCTTTTTGTTCTAGGCAAAATAGTCCAAGCGTGGATTACACAAACGAACGCCTATTGTTATGAGGCCTGATCATGAACAACCGTCAGTACTCTGGACGGTTCTTTTCCAAGGAGCCAACAGATACTGGAAATAGTTCATTGTAGTAGCGGGCTTAAGTCAAAAGGGTCCAATCGGACTGCTAGGATCTTTGCCGATAATCTCCCAATCGAATTAGATTATACCTTCAATCTACTTCGATTGGCTGAGTATCGGCCAGAGATCAAAGGGGGGAAATGATATTGCATAAGACAGTATGCAAGAAGCACAAAAACCGTGGAGATTATGTTATTTTGAGAACAAAAAATGGTGCAGACAATTTGAAAGAAAAGGAAAGGCCGTTATACCTAACTATTATCAATTGCATAAAATTGTTGCCAACTGGTACTCAAAAGATAAACTATAGACCGGAAAAGTACAAAAAACCCACTGGTAAACCACTGCATTATTACTCACAGATCTTATTTCGATCGCTGGTTTTGTTGCGTTCTTTAAGATGGTTGTTTTCTAACCAGCAAATTGAAAAGAAAAATGACTTCGTTTTTGTCGATTGTATTAAACGTCTCCGTATCTTTTCAACAGGCACAGCAGTTGTAAACAAAATAAACATTTTGCCGGATGTTATACATGTACATGTACATGTATATAACGACTGAATAACGTTTGGCAATTTGTTTCTGAAGAACTTTTATGATTTATTGAAGAGATTATACGTCTTCTTCTTTGTTTTGTGAATACCTTAATCTCAAGCGACATTCAATAAGCAGCGGCAATTTCACAATTGGATGCATTGTCAAAATATTATTTCAATTCAAGTTTCTGTATTAGGTACAGAATACAGACACACATATGAACGTATTCTTCGGAGTTAAAATGTGAATAAACTTACTTGAGAAGACAGTGCCTCTGCGCTTAGATCTACAGCAAAATCCGCATAAACTAAACAGCAGGAAGAGTATGACAAATAACACCACAGCTGATACGAAATCCATACCTAAAACGATTCAGTAGATAAAACATGCGAAACTTATCTCAACAAAACAAAACGATAAAATCTTAACTTACTGGTGTTGTGTATTTAACTTCAGGTTTAATGTGTAGCGCTTTTATGCACTTGAAAAAGTTTTAGAAACCCAAAACCTGATTAAGTAATTTCGATCACTGCGGAGATGTTACAGTAGAATGTTTAATTGTATCCTTATCAATTTTAATAACTTCTCAAACAAAAAAACAACACTCCCGTGCTAACTTCTCATGATTACAATTGCGAATAATACACTCTCGGAAAGCTCGGGTAACAAGCGTCTTGCAAATTTGACATTTGATGTTTGATAACGTAACGTAACGTTAATTGGTCGAAACCGGAATGTGTTCGTAAGTCAAATAAGTTTCGGTTTCAAATAAGTTCTCGAAACTTACATTCGGATGAATTCGAAATCGATTAATTTATGTTTACATATTTTAGATTACTTAGAGACAAATTTTAAACAATAAAGAAAACTATTTGAATGTTTTTTTTTTGTTCTTTTACCTCTCCTCTTAGGAGTGGGCTTTCACTCACAAAAAACAAAACTATTTGAATGTTTTTTTTTTCGTTCTTTTACCACTCCTCTTGGGAGCATAGGGCTTTGACTTGGCATCTCCAACTCACTCGGTTGGGTGCAAGCCGTCTTTAAGCTATTCCAAGTACCAGGAGTATCGATCCTATCCAATTGTGCATGGGATGGCCTCTGGATCTTGAGGGTTTCATTCTTAAGCCATTCTTGTAATGCTGTCGCCTTTTTTCCATATGCGTCACTTAATCTGTATCACAATTGGTTCCTATCTTGTCATTTCCAAGAGATCCACGTTCCTGACGATGTTTGGCAAGAATATTGGATATGGTACGGAGACATTTGTTGATTAATGCCTGTAATTTCTATAATATTCTATTACGGGTTTACAAATTGCTCGTTACTGTCACTTGTAAAACCAATTCAACATCTATCCCCGGAACTTCCATTTTATTCATGATCAGATTCGGGATAGCTTTATTCCAAGTCCCATAGAGGATTACAATTAGTGCACACTGTGTATTAACCACCCTGATTTTTCAGCCACCTCCAGTTCATATAGAATATTAGCAGTTTAACTATTGCTTTTGATAGGCCATAGATAACGGGTGCTGAGCAACGTCTATGAGGATTGACTAAGAACTTCAGGCCTAAATAAAACTCGTTTATCCCCTTTTTCTTTACATTTATATTGTGAAAATAGTACAACTCAAAAAATAAACCAACTACCAGATAATTCAGTTTGCTGCTGGAGTAGCGGTCCCATCATCAGTATTGAAGAAGACTTTACGCTCAATGCCATTCTCAGTGATTATTCCAATACGGCACACGCCACCGGAGCTTCCGTCATGGTAGATTGCGTGCATAACAGCTAAAATTATTCATTAATGATTCAGTTAAGAGAAACATAAACTATCGAATAGATTCTAACCTTTCTTGACGAACTCAACACACTCGTTCTTTGCCATTCCTGCCCTGTAGAATTCCCTGACAAATCCATAAATGTAGCTGCTGCCAGATCCGCCAATTGTGACACCCTGACGTACCAACATACCGCCAAGAGGAATTGAGTACACCTGACCACCTAATTTCTTGTCCCAACCAGCGACGATAATTCCAGCAACTAATGAATCTCTGTAGTTATAGCAGTAGTTACGGAACTCTGAGGCTGCTTCTGACACAAGTGCATCTTCGCCAGTTTGATTCCTGAATGAAGCTTGTCTTAGGAAAAGAGGGCATGCAATGAAGTTTTCACTTACTCATGATAGTTCAGTGAAAATGATACAATATCGGCAATAGCTTGAGTATCAGCAGCGGATCCACTGCGACAGCAGTAGATATTATCTGTTATCTTGGTCAATTTGTCGGTAACCCTATTGGCCACATAGACGCCGGAACTTGTGCGGGAATCAGCACCAATCACTACACCACCGTCAAATTCTACGGCCATGATTGTTGTCTAAATAGATGTTTTACAGAAAATTGTCTGGAAGCAGTCTAAGGTATTAACTTACTCCGGTGCTGTGGTGGGCATCCATCCAATTATTACCGAAAACCATATTTGCAAACCTTTTTTGATAATTTACTTGCTCTAACAAAGAATTCAAAACCGGGTAAAATATGTATGTGCAAATTAGCTTAGCTGAAATGACTCGATGCTTTTGAAATGTCAAAATTTATGTCATTTATCAGTGGAGCCAACATGATGTTAAAGTATTTGTCAAGTTTGCTGAGTGTTCAGAATTGGTTACGTTACGTGGTTGTATCTTAAGGGTCAGTGTGTATTGAGTCAGATAAAATTATAAGGTGGAATAATACTAAGTACGCATTGACTGTCGGAGCAAACCATAAATTCAACAATTTCATAGTGTTTACGAGGAAAGTCGATGTAAAAACTGACTATTGAATGTTGCTCTAAACGAGCTAGTGACTATACTGCGAATAAATCAAAGCTAATTCAAATGAAAATAATTATTTTTAAAACAAAATCTTTTATTTAAGTTGACTGTTTAAAGAGACTTACAAACAATACTTGCGTACATACTTTTCTAAATAATTTTCAATTGTCCAATCAAATAAGTCCACGCTTACATTTTCGAAATACATAAACAAAAAAAAAAAAACCTAACTTAGGTGCGATGTTTAATTCCGTTTCTTGGCTTGTTTTGATGTGCTGGCCTTTTTATCCTTCTCAGCCTGCTTCGAGCCTCCATTTAGGAATGATGTTATCACCTCACTTATTTCAGGCATATCACTTGATATCTTTGGGAAGTTCATGTTCTCCATTTCCTTCTTTGCCTCAGGATCACTCATCATTTTGGGCAAAATAAGCATAAGCAAAAGAGGAAGCAGCATCATTATTACCATTGGACTGAATAGGAAATCTGTGATCTACAAAGAGAAGATAATTCGTTATTGTATGGGGAATGATACAATTAATTAGTGCCAGCATACCTTCCATTGCTCCCTGGTTTGGAAATACTTAAAACGTGTAAGTGCCTTCAGCTTTAGTGGATAAGGCACCTGAATAACCTGTGATGGCTGAACATAGTTAACTTTTCTCGCTCGGAATTTGCCTTTGGGGTTAATTTCAACGCGGACCTAAAATATTGAATGAATTATTTATGCTGTTTGCTTGTTCAGATGTTGTATGTATGTATACTCACAGGTTCATAGAAATAGTCAGGATTATGTATTTCCAGCACATAACTGCCGGACGGAACATTACTTATAACAAATGCACCATCTTCACGAAGGAAACCTTTGTATTCTCCACTATTAATTGAAAGTGTCGTTTCACGTTGCCAATTTGACTCTGGAGCGTATAATTCTGGTGGATAGACTCTTCCTTCAATAGTGTATAAACCGCTCACTTCGTCTTCCTCACTACCAATCAGTACTTCACTTGTACAAATTGTTACGAAGAAAAGTGTAATCAACGCAATTATTTGCGTTGCCTTTGTCTTATGCATTTTTATTGATAATGAACCCGAAAATCTGAATAAAATTTCATTAATTTTCCTTTCCTTCTAAATCGTGATCTGGTTGAAAATGGGTGATTATTTTTTCTTCCGTCAGTCGCGAATGTCAATTTAGTTTCCTCAACTACAATGTTGGCAAGTGGTTAGGGATTTTTGATTGGTAACACTTTGCAAAAACTGCAAATTATAAATTTTTGGCGACATTATTTGATCAGATTGCATTAGATGAACAAAAATGATATGTTGTCTTAAATATTTCAGCAAATTATTATTTATTTGATGCAAAGTAATTTACTTAGTTAAATTGTTTTAATTTTTTTGTTCCGTCACGGAATTGGCATCACTGTAATTTGAAGTTACATGGGTTGAGCACATGTCATTTGAGTGAAGTTAGTTGTTTTGTTGACATTCCCTTGTAAATTATATTTTCTTTTACATTTCTCCAAATCTCTTTTAAATTACACACAAAAGGCATAGAACAAGTCTAATTTAAGGAATAAGTGAATAACACTTAGCATAAATATTTTATTGAGCAGATAAAATGAGCGATGACGATAGGGATATTGATATAGAGAGTGACGTAAGGATGATTTTTACAAGTTTCCTGGAATGAAATAAACTTTTACATACATATTTTAGGATGATAATGACTCGGATAGTGGGCGAATGCAACAAAGGCATCCGGGAGGCCAGAACTTCACTCAAGTATGTATAGTGTAAAACATTATAATTTGGCTGAGCGAAAGGTGAATTAATTATCTTGCAGGCCGAAAAGCGAGCGCATCATAATGCTCTGGAGAGAAAGAGGCGAGATCACATTAAAGATAGTTTTACTTCCCTGCGTGAGGCTGTGCCATCATTACAAGGCGAAAAAGTAGTCAGACATCAACAAAATTTGCACCCCACACGGAACAGAAACTAAAATGTGTACTTTTCTTTGTATTACTCTGGCAGGCAAGTCGAGCACAAATTCTCAAGAAAACTGCTGAGTGTATCCAGATGATGCGCAGGAAGATACAATCGCATCAAAAGGACGTCGATGATATCAAAAAGCAAAATGCAACATTAGAAGCTCAAAGTAAGTAAAGCTAATCTCCACCTGAGCTTTAAGTGCATGTTTTCTCTGTTTCTTTTAGTTCGCATATTGGAGAACGCAAGTAATGGAGGATTCTCGTCAAATGGATCGAAGACCCAAATCAAAGAAGAGCAGTGCTCAGATAGCTCCGATGGCGAGGAACACGATTTCAGGCGGCGAAATAAAAAGCTTAAAACCTCCTATCAGGCATAAGCTATGTACGACAACGACTTATTTTTATCTGCTGACAATGGACGTATCGATTATCCAATAGTGTAAACATTTATTTTGTATAAATAGATTTAAAGGGATATAAGGGTAAAGAAAAGCCTCAACAAACATACATTTTGTTCTATCATTATTTAACGACATCACGTCCAGAAGATTTAACATGATTTTAGTGCGATTTGGGGAAGGTAGCATTTTATTTTGACATCAATTACTGCCTTCCACAAAATTTGCCAATGCATTAACTGTATTTATGGGATAGATTTTAAGCGTATCTTGGCGAACCCTGACGATTTAAAATTGCAGTAAACACATATTTTGAAGTGAATTCCCGGAATAATCGACGCCGGATATAGGTCGGAGAGTAAATTTCCGGTTGATTGCTTGTATATAGCCTTACCGGGATATGAATGCATATTTTAAACATATTTTTTGCACACAATTCTCATATATATCAGAATTCATCCGACGTCTTACAATGTTTAATTTTGTTTCTCGAGCCAACCTTGTCGTTATTACTACATAAGATCCAAGAAAATTATGAATTATTCTACCTCCCTAATCCTTAAAACACATTATTGTGTTTCCACCTTAAGTATGAACACTCGTTCTTTGTTTTGAAAATTGACAGATGTGACACCAGCGAATTGCAAATCACCTGTCACTAACGCGTGTTGAGTTGAGGTGTGTATCCAATATTTACGCCGAATGTTTTGGTAAAATTAAGTGTAATGCTAAAAGTGAAGAATATACAAATATTATCTTTATTTCTCATGGGACAGACGAACAAATCTTCACCACTAACAAGGGTATATAAGTTCATATTGCAAACTATTTTAATTATTTCATATATATACTTGTGATTGACTATTACTCCAAAATAGAAATGACCAAAATAAAAAAGCAAGCCAAGAAATTGAGGAAAAAAGTAGCACAACGGAAACTATCGGAGAAAATAAACAAAAAATCACGTATAAGAAAGAAAACCAAAGTTGTCAAAAAGAAAAAACTCAAAAAGAAGTTAAGAAAAATGAGTAAGATCAACAGCTTAACAAAAGAGGTACTTTTATCATATATACACAGTCTTGTATAATATTTGAATAGTCTTATGTTTACGTTGTCATATTCGAACTGACAAAGTTCGGTCATGTGCAATAGGAACGCGTTTAACCACTCTTCCTCCATTCGGTTGAAAATGGGGGTTGTTCGAGGGTTTGGTTTTGACACATCATCTCCAGTGAAAAGTACAAATCAATTGAACCATCAAAAGTTTTGTGGTTCTTTTTAGTATCGCTGGGAGTAAGATTACTCTCGTTTTTCGTTCTAGAATCTATGGTTCGTCCTTTTTTCACTAGTAAAAGTTCAAATCTCAGTTAAGTTAAGATGGAAGAAATTTGGATGAATGCGTGCAGAAGTTTGGAAATATCCGATGATATTGCACGCCCCTGGTATGAGAGAATTCGGAAAAAAATGGTTCAAGGTTCGGGTAGATTCTATCATAATTGGGATGAACTTTTATTACGAAAAGAGGACCACCTTCGCGAAGTAAGTTCAAATGTTTTATTTGCCGTGTTTTTCCAATACTATGAGTTTGATGGGAAACGAAATTGCGTTGAAAAAAATTGCGAAGCATTCGATGAGTTTTGCTCCGATGCTGGACTTAAAGATGTGAGTATAAAATCGGATATCAATGCTTGGGAACATTTGTTTTACATACTTTACTTTCTAGGCTGCCATGGCGAAGATTGTAAGAAAACTGCTGGGCGATGAAAGTATCGAACCTATTCCAGGAACAGAAGAAGAAGTAAATCTTCTCCAAGACTTAGATCTCTTGGTGTTAGGGTAAATGAAGAAAAAAAAATCGTCGCAAGCCTCGTTAGTTTTAGAATAATCCAAAATGTCAAATTACAGTTCACCACTGGAGGAGTACAAGAAATATACAGAACTCCTGCGAAAGGAATATTCACACTTGGATGACGAGAGCTATAAACACATGCGTTTAAAGGTTGCCCACCAGCGCCAACTTGGATTACAATGTTTGTTAACCCAATTTATTTTATTCGAAGGTGCTGCAGACATTTCTTATGATTCCAACTATATTCGCCACAGATGAGTTCAAGTCGAAGTTTGAGGAGACTGCTCGTTCTAATATTGAAAGAGAAATTCAAGAGCTAAAAAATTAGTCATCAAATTATGTGTATCGTGTTACGATTTTATTTCTTTCCCCCCAGTAAAACTACTCATGCCAGTGGTTACTTCCATGGACGTCTTGCTGGGTTGCTTAACCGCACATACATACCTATGGATGTTTTGTATTTAATTCAATCGATATGGTTTTGCTTTAATTTAAGTGGTATCAAACCTCATGCTTATATTATTGTGAAACGATGATAAAAATAAAGTGTATACAAACATTTAAACGAATTGGCTTTTTATTCGAAACAGTAAACCTACCTATTAAACTGACAGCGATGCAAAATCAAGACATGTTTAATTGTATCAAAAACAGAGCTCTGTAATAATAACACCATAGTACATGTTCTCTGTAATTGGCTGAGTCATAGTCAAAAATGTCGTTAACATTTCCTCAGTAGTATATCCTTCCCTAATCACCCTCCACTTCCTAATGTTCATACTCATCATTGTTAAGTTTCACTAAATTTAAAAAAAAGCTCTTTTGTTATGCGTATACCGTTAAACAATAAAAGAAAACATGTCTTGATTGAATCAGGTAAGTACAAAAAACCAACCAGCATTTTAATATTTAACTAACTCCCTCTGTTTCTTTGTTTTCTACTGTCTAAATATCATTTGACATGTTATTTTGTTTAAAATGAAGGTACCTGATCCCTCTCCATCTACTAGTCGTGCAGCTAGAAAGGAATCTCCAAAGACATCACCGAAGAAGTTCACCAAATTTAAGGATGATAAAGTCAGAGCTCGAACAAAGGTTTGTTTGTTTAAAGAAAAAAATCAAAAATAATTTACGTTAATTTAGAAATCTATCAATCCGTCCAAGGCAAAACAAATGTATTTTGGCTGCAGTCCAAGTCAACAGATTTCAAGGAAAATTCTTCGCACGATAAAGCGCAAAATAAACTTGAATAGTTCAAAAAATCACATCGTTATAAGAAATAACTGCACAAACAGATACAGTGTTTGTGATTTAACCGTTAAAGAAGATGCACAAACGGCGACAAAATCGAGTGTAACGGGAGACAATGAAGATGACGATGATGATTGTGTATTAATTGATACCACACCACCGGAGATAATTCTCATAGATGACGAAAGTGTGGCAAATTCGGCTGCTGGAAATATTGAAAACACGTCGGACTTAAATATATCAAATATTTCGGGTGTGGGCAGCAATCGTAATCTGGTCTTGAAAACCTATCAACCAATCGGTAGTGCGTCTAACTATCGGAACCAAATAAACTTCGGCGAAACTCTGCATTCGACTCCCAAACACATTTTAAATGACAGCTCAATATGTCCCGAAGCACCGCGTTACGTAAAGACTATGTCCATGATACTTGAGGAAGGAACGAAAAGTGGCTCGGAAAAATCGGTTAATCGCATAACTCCTCGTCGGAAAAGGAGAAATCCTTCCGAAGATGATTCCGTGATATTTGTGAGTGAAGGGAAGCAGATACCGCCTGTGTTAGCAGCAGACTTTATTCCACTAACCACTTCAACAGAAAAGGTAATTTTGTTTCATCCTGTTGCAGGAATTTCATCATTCAACTTCTATGTGGTATAATTTACAGAGGTTGCTTTGTAATATGTATGATCTATATACTCATGAATTATTTTCTGTTTACATTAGTATCCCATAAGCCCATTGACACGAGCGGCCAGACCAAAACGTGTACGCAATGAACTCTTCAACTCGTTGGAACAAAAAGAACTGCGTCAATACAATGATAATGCCTACAATCCGGATAAGGACACGCCAACAACTGCCACACCTAAGCGCATGGTGATTGTTGACGGTAGCAATGTGGCCTACCAGTAAGAAGAATCAAGTGATTTTTTTGTTTTCATTAAATCAATTCGATTTCAATTTATAGACATGCTCTCAACAAGACGTTTTCAGTTAAAGGATTGAAAATATGCCTTGATTACTTTGAAAAATTGGGCCACGAAGTAAAGGCTGTTGTACCTCAATTTCGTTTGCAGAAACTTAAATCGACTGATCCAACAGCACTGGAGAAGCTCCACGAAGAGGGTAAAATTGTCTTCACCCCATGCAAAAATCTACCGGGAAAGTCGTCTACTTCTTACGATGATAGGTAAATTCAATTCACACACTTTGTCTGGATTGCGGATAATGAACTAATAACTTTCTTTTTGTCCAGATTCATACTTCAACTCGCATCAGAGCTTGATGCGGCTATTGTATCAAATGACAATTACCGCGATCTGATACATGAGAATCCTGCATTCAAAAAAATTATTGAAAACCGTGTAGTCGGATTCTCATGGTGCAACGATTTGTTCATTCTGCCCAAAGACCCCTACGGCAAGTGGGGACCATCACTTGCCACGATTTTGAATCGATCGTAAAAATATTTTTTTTCAATAATGCAAAACCAAGGTTAATAATAATTTAATGCGGTACATATTTAATTTTCCATCGATGTAAAAAACTGAAGTCTTTCTTTTAGTTTCTTAATGTTTAATTTGTTACTATTCTTATAAATAACATATATTTTCATAATACCTAAAATAATCTTTTAATTGCTTAATTTACTTGAGTAAATTAAATTCAAAAGACGAGATACGATTTTAACAGGAAGCCTAGATACAGATTGCATTAATTCTTCCTCAGTTCGTGTGCTTAGTTCCATGCTGCATCCGTTGAATTTAAATGTTGCTATATAGTGGAGGCGGCGGTTCGTTTATATCGATGTGGCTTGTGTTTTCTGCGGGGATGTCGACAGTGACATTGCCATTGTCGCCGAATACAGTAGCAGTGGCTGCCTTTGCTTCCAGATAAGGTTTCATCACTTCGTCATAAGTAGGTGGCAGATCAACTTTTACATGCGCACAAACCTGACTTGTGCTGGGTGGGTCGGAGATGGTTGTACTGGTGGCATCCACTGTGGCGCTGACACTTGATACTGGAACTTGACGAGCTGGAAGAAAGTAAATATTCAAGAAGTAATTTGAAATAAACAATCTTAAGTGACATCAAATAAAGTGAAATAAAAGTGAAAATGAAATGCCAATTAAAAAGCTTTTACTTTGTACACGTTCCAAGTATGATCATTATTTTCAAGAAATTATTGACAAGAACACAAGGGAAATATTTGTTTTGATGCAGGGGATGTTTGATTGCGTAAACAAGAAGTGTTTTAACTGAATGTGTTTCAAAAATGTGAACACAGTGGAGAGGGCGGAGCTGTCCATTGCCTTTATGAGAACAGCGTTAATGTACACTGGAAGTCTAGTATAGACAGTTATAATGTTCAGACAATTCGTAATATCAACACCCGTTTTTAAATTTGTTTGATGAGTCTACGTGTAAAAACCTACTCTCTTCGACGAAACAATGGGATTCTCAAAAGAGACTAGCACTTGGCGAAAAACTTAACTGAAATTCTCAGATTAAAAGAACTATTGACAAAGCCAGGACAGCCTTATGAATCAGCAACAAACTTATTGGTAAAAACTGGGCTGTTAAGCCCAAAATATCTCACTGGCTATACACAGCTATTACCGAACCAATACTCACTTATGCTTCACCAGTCAGGTGGTATAAAACAAAACAGGCCATCTACAGGCAAAGCTCAACAAACTATAAAGCCTAGATTGTGTCAACATCATAGGGGCAATGAGAACAACCTCTATAGCAGCACTTGACGTCTTTACAAACACTCCTCTCCTTTATCAACAAATAAAGCAGGAGGCTATTGTTGACGCTTACAAGCTCATCAAAGAGGATAACTCTAACTACAGGATAATCCACCCTGACATTTTTAACGAACTGAATGGACATGAGTTGGAGTAGTAGAAATCTATCTCAAGAGCGGATGAAGACGCACTTGGTCTCTTCTAAAGAAAAGTTCTGCGTTCAATCTTTGGTCCTGTATGCGTTGAAGGTTCTTGGAGAAGAAGATTCAACCACGAATTGTACGGGCTGTACAGCGACATGAGAATATAAACAGAGCTACATACATATTACCAACAAATATATCTATATTCCTTCTGAGAGCTAGTTGGTCTTCTAGCCCTCAAGACCTACGAAGTCACATCTAAACTAGTATGAGACTGCACAGAGTCAACCTCATTTGAGTAACAGATCACAGTTGTCAAACTGCAGATCTATTGACCAGAAAAGAAACCGCATGACCATTCATGATGCCACGACCATTCTGAGACATACCTATCACCACCGCTAAGAGCTATATAATTGGCTCAGGGACTGACCAACCATTACTGGACGCACAAGGAAGGAAACAAGCAAGCTAAAATTTTACTACCAACTATTTACGTTAATAGAACAAAAGAACTCATCAGGAGTTAGATTCGTGCAGCCACACGCTTCCTACTGGACACTGCCCAGTAAAGAAACGTCTCAAAACCTACAAAATCTGTAACGAAGACGAAGAAACTTCAGAACACAAACTGTGTCACTTTAACGGCCTAGTCAGGGCATTCCATCAACGCCAAGGCGGATAACATCATGAAACAGTTCACTCGAAACTATACTAAGTTTCATCAGACTTCCTGCGTGAACTCTAAATGGGGGAAATCACAATAATCTCATCAAATGCCGCAGTTATCAAACGATTCATTCCCACCCTCTTCCAACATTCTAATTCTAATTCTAGTGTTTCGCCATTTGAACTTGCTCATCAATACCTCAGTCTTCATCTTCCTCTTCGCTGATGTTGATGACTGTAGTTTTTCCTTATAGTTGAACAGCACTCCTTATGTTTGATACTGTTTAGACTGTAGAACGGAACGTAATAAAAAATTAAAAACTATTTGCACGCATTTTGGAATATTTATGTTGGGCAAAATGTTTGTTCAAATAGTGCGTGCCCACAATGGACCAGTGGGCATTTAAGGACTAAGTCGCATTCCCCTCAATTTTTTTAAACAACAAAGAAAACACATCTCCTAGCTCGAACTAACTTTGATCTGCCTTGAAAATTCGACTTAGGGGACTCCACTGTACGGATGTTATTTTTAAGAAATTATTTACAAGAACAAATTAAAAATACTTGTGAAATATTTTGTAAAGTGAATGAAATCTGGTACATACCAGTAAAGGTTTGATTGGGTAGTTAGAATATTCATACTTTATTTTTAGAAACATGATTGGTACTTGTGGCACATGACCATGGCCTGCAGTTTTGAAACCGTTTCGTAAAAATGATTTTTGGATGATTTTCGATTATTTGAATGATAACTACGTACATATACAAAATAAAACTCTTTTTTAATGGGAGGAAATTGAGTATCAACACTAGAAAATGCATTAACAAAAAAAACAAACGATTTCGAACAAGGAAATGTTTTCGTGTAGATAAATGTGCTCCCTAATGACATGTTGGTTGATGTCTTTTATCTTAACTGAGGAAAGATAAAATTAATCACTAGTGAATAATTTGATTGATTGACTTTGATATCACCCAATTGTGCGACTGTTTTGCAGTTTTAATCCTTTGATTTACGAAAAAAACCCACGAAATCGGGTTTTAAATCAACATAAAATATTTAACAAAGTCACTTGACTAGGGTTTTTTTTCTTACTTTGTACCGTTCTTGCTTGTCTGCGGGGCTGCCGTCTAGCATCCTTTTGTCGGCGTCTCACAACAGCCTAGTTAGCAAATGCTCAGTTAAATGAAACAATGTTTACATATTTCGTACAGTACCTTTGTTATGCTTAAAAATGTTATAAGCACGAAGACTACAACGACGTAGGCATAAACATCATAAGTGTAATTATCGACTGGTGGCTCTGTCGGATAGATCACTACCGGATTATCCGGGACCACTATGGGATATGGGATAAAAGTATAATTTGCCATAACCAACAAGTGGCGAAAAAGACTGCGAGTTAATTGAGTTTCACTGTAACACTGAATGGGGTAGGTGACCAAAAAAAGTGATAAGGTTAAGGTTTTTTGTTATAAGTTAAATCGGTGAATGGTAATCACCTCGTATCAAGTTATGATAAAAAAGAGAAAAGCTTTGAATGATAGCCGATAGGTGTGTAAACCAGCAATACACAATGCCGGCCAAAATGACAAGATAGCGTCATATCTATTAACCTATTGTCTTATTGATATTTGGGGCATTCCTTTGCTGTTCGATAAATTATTAGACGACATATTTTGAACTTTGGTTACCTTGCAAAGTGTGGCACACATGCAGGGCTACTGGAGAATGGAGTTAATCGTATTCAGCTCATATCCACGAGCTCATTTAACAGGAGGCACACGCCCATGGATGAACACCTAGAGCTCATTACTTTGATTCATTTCCTATTAATCAGTTTCCGGTTAGACTGCTATTTGAAACGGAAGTCAGTATAAAAAAGCTACTAACTACACTTTCTCGGAATGCAAACTAGAAGTCTGATATGTATCACTAAATAGTTTGATGCAATGGTGGTTAAAGGTTGCATTACAAAGCCGTCTGAAGGATGGTTACTGTTTAAAACGCAGCAGGGTGCAGATTTGAAAGAAACCAAGTCAACAGTTTAACGAATATGTATGACATTTCCATGTTCGAAAATGAGCTTAAAAAGCTCTCCAGAATTCATCCAATTCACAAGGGATATAGCACAAAATCAAAGTCTACCGTGAAAATATCAAGCGATGGACATACCTGTATTATTTGCTGTGTTTTTCATTTTCCTTGAGAGCCATATACTCTTGCATATCAAAAGAAGTACCTATGAAAGGACATATTAGATTGAAACACATACAAGCCAGTACATTACTTACTCTTAAGAGAAATAAAATAAAAGGTAGGATAACTAGAATAAGCAACCAAATACTGATTAAATCCATTCTTTAGATCCCAACTCATGAAGTGTCTAATTTACTTTCAGGCACAAAGCAACACTTCATTGACTTCGCTTACAAAATATTTCATTTAAAAAAAACACAACCGTAATAGAATCGAAAACTTTAAATTTAAATAAAAGGTGATTTCTTTCAATAAAGCTGAACATTGATAATGATTTTTGACTTCTTTTTAAACACCCAAAGTAATACTATGGTGATAAGATTACACTATATGAGGTGTGTGCTCGTTTTTGCCACCCACAACCCCCGGTTATTCTTTCAACAGCTTAATACCGTGTGATGGATCACTACCCACCGTTGATTAAAGCTTTTCTAAGGAGAGGCATATGCCGCCATGATAGCAATGTTGAGTTCAGTGTATACAATTTTTTGTTTCATACACTGGATACGATTAAACTTTCGCCCGACAAACCTCAAAGATAATTGCTGTCTAGAAAAAGCTTCTCAAACTGGGCCGTTCGGAGTCGACAATGTGATACCTAATTGTGTATAAATAAGAATTTAGTTTTACACAGTTTTACCCCATAACAATAATGTGCTACATGTAGAGTTACTTAAATGCTACCTCACCCTAGCGAACCGCGCTGTACAGCGGATGTTTCCTACCAAATGTGATACATCATTTCAGATAAGAAACGTCAAACATTTTACATCAAATAATTATACATTTACGGAGTTCGAAGGTGGTCGTTGAAAAATGAGTGAAATCAAGGTAGACATTTATAATTCTATCAGTAAATTCGAATTAAATAAAATCTCCATTCTCCACTTTACATAGATAGAGTTTGCAGTACAGATGTCAGGTGAAAAATGTGCCGACAAAGTGCGGAAATCTCTGGAAGGGGTCGGCGATGTATCAATCGATGTCAAAGAAGGCCGAGTTGTTGTAACCACAAAGCATCCATGGTCAGAAATACACGATCGCATCGAGAGAACCGGAAGGAAAGCAGTTCTAAATGGATTCGGTGGTAGGCTAAACAGAATTTGATCTCATTTGCTCTCTTACTATACAAATACTTCACCCCTATAATCAAAGGTCAATCGGCGGTTGCGATGATAAACAATTCTAAGCCAAGTGCAAAAGTCCAAGGCGTAGTAAGATTTTCTGCCATTACCAAAAACGAAGCGGGCTGTGTTGTGGATGGTGTAATAGACGGACTAACGCCCGGCTTACATGGAATGCATATTCATGAGTGTGGGGATTTGTCAGAGGGCTGTGATACAATTGGTGGTCATTACAATCCACGAGGATCTCCACATGGCTCTCCAGAAAATGGCCCAGATGCGAGACATGCTGGGGACTTAGGAAATATCCGAGCAGATGAGGAAGGAAGAGCGACGTTCCGTTTTATCGATCCAGTAATTGAAGTGTGGGATGTTATCGGGCGGTCAATTGTTGTTACGCAAAACCCTGACGACTTAGGTTTGGGAGGCAATGCGAAAAGTCTGACTGACGGTAACAGTGGAGAGAGGTAAGCAGCTGAGTCATAACATATTGATAGTGATTGAATATGTTGTATTTTTAGAATTGCCTGCGGTATTATCGCTCGATCGGCGGGAATATATCAAAACTACAAACAAATCTGTGCCTGCGATGGTGTTACGCTGTGGGACGAACGAAACAAACCACTTGCGGGGGGAAACCGCAGTACGAACGGAAAATTATAAGATTAGCTTTGTCTACTTGTGTGTGTGTGTGGGGGGGATAAAAGTCTGAACAGGCATTTTAGGTAATCGGTGAATCTTTGGTTTAAATATATTTATTAAAACATCCAAACACACATTTTGTACTTCAAACGCCGCTAGGGAAAAGATCTTCATCAAGTTCTATAATTTCGCTATTCTCCATGATGTCTGCGATGCGTGTTCGGCACAACAATTTGTAGTCTCGGCAAATTTGACCACACATTACTGGCGGGGATATAGCTGTCCTCACGTGAACCTGAAAAGCACATTCAGTTATGAGCGTTGGTGGTGGGAAATGTGTACAACCTCTAAGTACTCCTGTTCGGCTTCATATGGCACAAGACTGGTCAGAACAGTCATCATTGTTTTGAATTCACTTGCGTTAAACACGAATTTCATATCCCCAATATTTTGTTTGTACCATTTGGCATAGTTTTCCGCTGGATCATTTTGAGACAAACAAACTGCACGTATGGACAATAAGACGTGGGCCATCATCTCTGTGGATGCATTCTCAACAACTGTCTTCAAACGATTCTTAAGCCATTCTACGTATAAAAAAGGACAGTTGAAGACGCAAAGTCAGAGAGGGTCATAGTTACTTTTGATATACGCACAATGTTGTGGCGATTGTTTAGTTATTGATGCCAAAAGGTACAAATAATGCTTCCATCCTTTGAATTGAGCATCGGCTGATATGTTGAGGATCGTCTTCACGATATTTGTGTCATCCGTCGATACTACCTGCAATAAATGCACACATGTTGACAATCCAATGTGTATGAATATAATCTCACCTGTTTGTAGAAATTCGAACACAGTTCATTCTTGTCTGAGTTGTGCACTAGCCAGTTTGAGAAGTTTGCAAAAGCATTTTGTATAGAGTTCGGGTGCATCGATAAAATAACTTTGAGATGGTTGTGTACGAACTTTGTATGCAGTTCTCCTAAAATACAAATGTTATGGTTCGTTGGATTACATATATGATTAACCCACTTGGTAGACTATGTTTTAGAGCGGCTAAGTATTCAAATTTGTTTAATTTGGGATCATTTGCGAGGTCAGTGAACAAACGTCGAATACTCTCATCAATGTATTCTGTAATTTTTGAACCTGCCATAAGATCTGAAAACAATAATGTTATTTCGACTGTTTGATTTGAATCTAAACCTTACCATAGTGCCCGCAAATTACCAGATTCGCTATCAACTCAAACTCCGTTTCAAGAAAATCATTCAAAACTAATTGAATGTGTTCATCATCAGTCTGACTGTAAATTGATGCATATAATAAATGTGCACTCCCTTAAGAATATCCCACCTTAGTATGTATTCTGTAGCAGTTAGAATCCGCAAACGGTGAAGACATCCGAGGACTCTTACACTGGATATATTCCACAAAAGCTTACAGAAATAGTCTGCAACGATTGACTTCATTTGTGTATTAGTCAAATGTACAAATGGAGCTGAGGTTTGATTACCTTTTCATTACAATCCAATGTTTGCATTAGCTGCACGAATTGGTTGTTCAATGCATGTGATTGAGTGTTTTTGCACATTTTATCAATTGCCTGTTTAAATTTGAAATCAAAAATGCGGAACAACTTACATTCATGAATTGTTGCATACCTCAAGTACCACTCGTAGGCTGTGTGGAACCAAAAGGGAAATTGTGTCGTTGACTTCATCTACACAGTTTGTCGCATCTATCATTTTTTAAGATGCGATACGATAACTTATTCTATGTGAAAACGTTAAATGAAGACAAAATTATAAGCAACACTCAAAACATCCAACACACTTGTTGCAGCCCGCCACATGATGCCAAACACTGTCAAGTGACAGGAGGAGAAATGTTGTCGTTCAGGCGTGTAGTTAGACAGAGAGTACATTGCATCTGGTGAACAACAAATAGGATATATTTTATGCTACTTAAGGGAAGGTTACATTTTTTTTTTGAATGTAATCTCTAAGGGATACTACGATTCTCGGATTTGAGAGCGCCATTTTGTAGATCATGAAGAAATAACGTAAAATATAATGACCAAAAAATGTATTGATCGCTTAGTTTAGGATATATCGAGGTATAAATATTTTTTCATCTTTGAAAATCCCAGTGAAATTAGGTCCAGGCGCCTGCCAGAGTGATGTTCCTTCGCAGAGCCACCCACACCATACTAAAACCAGACTTCCATCAAATATTCCACGTGCCCAGAGAAGTATGCAACACATGGAAACAAAAAATGTTCTATATGAAAGGGATTTTCATAGAAAAAATTAATATTTAAGCCTCGAGAAGGACCTCAACCAACTTGGCATGCAAAATTGGCTAAGGATCATGCCAGCTGTAGGAGCTTGTTGGCTAAGGGCCGGAATCCACCATTGGAAGCAGAAGAAAATATACGAAAATAATAAGACAAAGCAGTTTTAGGATTAAGACCCGTATTTACCCGTACAATTGGTAAACAAAGTCCTCTCTCGAACAACCAAGGTAACGCTTTACAAGACCTTATTCGTCCCAGCCTTGCTATATGGCGCGGAGGCATGGACTTTGTCAAAAGCGGATGAAGCTGCTCTTGGTTGATTCGAGGGTAAAATTCTTCATGTGATTTTCGGTCCCGTTTGCATAGATGGTGAGTGGAAAAGGAGATATAACGACGAACTAAACGAGCACGAGCTGTTCAGCGACATCGACTTAGCCAGAAGAGTGAAGATCCAACGATTGAGATGGCTAGGTCATGTGGAAAGCAATGCTCCGGCCCGAAAAGTCTTCGTATCAAGCCCCGAGGGATGGCGTACTAGAGGAAGACCACGGCTCAGGTGGCGCACGCAAGTGGAAACGGACCTCAACTAACTATGCGAGCGAAACTGGCGACAGCTAGCTAAAGATCGAGCTGGCTGGAGACGCTTGTTGGTTGAGGCCCAGGTTCACCCCGGAATGTAGCCCCACCTTAAGTAAGTAAGTATGGTAGATCAAGTTCTATCAACACCATCAGCTTCTTACTCAAATTATCCACTAAAGGGGACGCGGGGTAAAGCTAGCACTAGAGGTATCCAGGTCATTCCATCTCATTCATCAGGATTTAAGGCTAGGAGCAACTAAGCGAGTTTTTGGACTTGGTCCAACCACCTCTGCCAAAGGGTCGTCTTCCTGAAGAAGACGTCTATAAGGCACGCCTCGCAGACGTGATGCTGTTGATATTTGTGCAATGTGTCCAAACTATCGAAGCCTAGCTTTTTCCTTTCGGAGAAGTTGCTACTCGACAATGAGTTCTTGGCATACTGACAGGTTTCCCATACTATCCCGTCGAGTTACTCCCATAACAACTCGACAAAATCTCATCATCCTCATCAAATTCTATAAAAATACTGAAGAGATGTGCGTATGAAGCAAACTGTCTTAATCAGTTTCACACTACCTTCACTCGGAGCGGAAATCACTGCCACAATTATTTGAGTCAAATTTGTTTAGAAGATCGATTGTATTTTTCAAAACTCTCTATTTATACAAAAATAATTATCACTAAATTATACCATTCTTTTCATACAGTATGATTCCTATTGCCAACATAATGCATGGTGAGCGCAACGGACAGAAGTGTATACAATAAACAAAACACATAAACTTAACTTTCCTCTATGTAGCATCAGTTCATACCGATCGAACGCCACTTGACACTTCTGGAGAAACAATAATACGTAATGATATTTCGTACAGTGTGCTTGCATTGGATCACATTATAGTACAGTCTCATGTCCTCAAGATTTGCCTTAGCTTACCTACGCATCATTATTTTAATGGTTAATAGACCTTATCATTTAACGTCATTCCATCTATAGCCTTCAAAGAAGTTCCATCTAATGGAGCTTTAGAAAACCCCACAATGAGGTTTGCAGTAATTATTTTACGATAACGGTGTGTCAGAACTCTTATCAATTTATTGCTGATTCACTTTAAAGAGCAGTACACAATACAAACCTTTTTCCCTGGCATATCATGTCCAGTTCATTTCAATTCAAGTCTTTTACCAGTGATAACCTGTGATTATTATTTTAGGCATTAAATATGGTATTTTACATAATATACCTTAGTATATTGATTATTCTGTTTGTTGGAGTAAGATCAACGAAGATGCATACGTACGTACATGAACTGAATAATTGTATTTGAATTTTCTGTGTTTAGTGGTGTGTGCGAAAACATTTCCAACATCGGAAAGCAGTTGCAACCGCGGCGGTACAATCAAGGCGGCCTGTTGGGAATTCTACTAATGGTTAGTTTACATTTTGGTCAAAAAAACAGTAGATGTGGTTGAAGGATTTTTATTCACGGGATTCGTTAAGGCATCCGTATTGTACACGTCTATTATCATGTGATTACTCGGCAGTAATTTTGATATCTCGATATAAATGCGAGAGGTATTGGGACGTCTAATCAACAATTTAATCAAACAAGTCCTCGTGCTATGATAATCTGTAAAAAACAAAATTAGGCCATCAGTATTAATGATCGTGTTGTGGCATTTAAAAGGACTGTTATAATTTTACACCTGCACGCCAAATCGTCTGGCCAGTTGATTCGTGAGCCTTCCAGCCAATAGATTCTTGCGGATAAGGGACACGTGCAGCTGATTTATGGGTACATGTGCGGTGACACCTACACTTTTTGTCTAGGTTCAAGATATTGTTAGGTAGGTAAAGTGACTGCGTGATTATGAGGAAATCATGCCCACCTAAACTATTCAGTCCACTGTGCTGTGACGGACGGCTTTCAAATATCGTAACCCAACTTCATTGGAATGTTGTTCCCTTCTTGGGATAGGTTGGTCGTATGAGCATTCTTCCGAATATTTTCGTAGTCATATCCAAAAGGCTTTGAGGAATTGCAGAATGTCCTTTTAGATCTTTGTTATTCAGATCTTATAGGTAGTTGAAATAATACTTGCCTAGCAGTTTATTTCTGCTTTCTGCAAATGCAGGACCTATCCCGAGGTAATGCTGTATTGTTTCCTCTTGTTCTTCATCCCTGTAGTTTCTGCAGAAGTCATTATATGGTGTCACAAACCTTCTGGGATAGGTATTCTGCCAGTTAGCACCTTCTTTGGTTTAGATCAGTCCAATTTTGCACTTTTACTATTTGTGTCTTTTATTGCAATCGTCGTCAATCACGATTTTATTGCTTTCTGTGGGGGTTCATGCTTTTTTTTTATTCTAGTTCATCAGTTCTTTCACTGTCCGGAATAGCCTTGTGCCCGGGGATCCAGCGTAGGCTAAGATTGCATTTGACGGCTTTCTCCCTTAGAGGTAGCCCACGAAGTTTCACCATCTTTGAATTGATCGATATGGTGCGTTCAGAGCTTTTATGGGCTCCTGAAGTCTATATAAAACAATATCTCCATCTATTGGGCTTGTTGATAGTCAGATGCCTGCCCCAGTGTTTCGGTAGCCGATTTGCCATATAGATCTCCGGCGAGTTGGTATATATATGACCGCCGTGGCTTAGTCTGATTTGGATCCTTCAGTGTTTTTTCACTTCGATCCAGTGGGACAAAGCAATAGACGACTAGAACTTCGCGTGCGAAATTGGAGGCAGCCAAGGTTTTCCAAGCAAGAAAAGAGGGATGTCAACCAACTTGAGGCCGAAATTGGAGGCAGGTGGCTAAGGATAGTGTGGATATGCTGGCTGAGGTGCAGGTTGATCGCGGACTGTATCGCCATTAGAAGAGGAAGAAGAGTAGGTTTCCAACGCAGACCTTTCGCATTACAGACCCTATCTTTATCCGATTGTTCTCTTGTGGGAATTAAAATCTTGTATTAAATTTGTATGTCCATGAAACGTGTTACATACTCTGTCTCCTTAGGGATGTTCGAATTGATTAACATTACAGATTGGCTTTTGACGTCGATTTTGATAAATCGGTTGCCTTCCCTTAGTCTTATCCCTGCGTGCGTGGCCAAAAGTCTGCCATAGGCGTCCATGTGAAAAAAAAATGTAGTGGCATTTCTAAAGCGGATGTTGGCTTATCGTAGGAAGATTTTGACTAAGACTCATTAGCTTCGCAGTGGTTATTCTAGCAATTATATACCTTCTTGTGAACAGTACTAGATCAGTTTTGGATGGATTCACATCCGACATTGTCTGTCCAAGTCATTGACATCATATATGCGTTTTTTTTGTTTTTTGTGAACTCAGTAATGATTCTCAACCACTCTTTACACAGTTCAATTTTATTCCTTCAAAAGTTGGTACGCGTTACGTTCATGGCATTAGATCTGTGCAGAAGCAGTAATCTCAACAAAAACCAAGTAAATAGTAAGAAATCACATACAAGTGTCAAATGATCGATGGATACCAACCAGCTCTGGGGCTACCTATGATTGAGCATTCTTCAACGCGATCTAGTTAATAATTGATTGCCGAATTGAACTGATTTTTTTTTACTTTTGTTTTTACTCACAGTAGAGGAGATAGAATACCCCTTTGGAGTGTGTTTCTAAAGACGTACAGTGGCTTCCTAATGAGGACTCCATGCTTCTGTAGTTTAGGACGTTGTGTATCCAGTCTTTGATACAGATGTCAATTGTCAACGTCTAATTTACTTGTGGCGTAGAATTGCATATTATTGAATGCTCCCTCTCTGTCGAGGATCGCTTTCACCGTATTCTCTTTGCATTGTTCGAGGCATACACAGAAAATGTCCTGCATAGAAAAGGCTTCTTCAAATTCGTTGCAGCCGAGAAGAACAATCGAGGCACATGATTACTATGACCTGTTGGTCACCTGGTCAATGAAAAGAGACAGTTTGATTGACCTAAGTACCTAACATGTGAATTTGTTGTGCTGACATTGCGTTCCTACCTCTCTGACTTATGCGTCTTTATTATACACTATTAAACACAAACAACAATGAGATCACTAAAAATACACTTCGTTCGAGTTAGCGAATTCGCTTAACTACCCAGATAGTGTTAATCACTTTAATTTTCTGATTATCAGTGAGCACGTGACGGTGATACACGACACATAGGTAATATGTAATACCAATGTTGCGAACAAGGGGAATACTACCCCTTCATCGTATTCAAGTGAATGATTTATACAATTCTTTCGTAATATTTTTATAACACAAAAGAAAAACAATGTTTAGAATCGGTCATAAAATATACCCGACCAAAGAGTCAGAATCAACAAAGTCAAGCAGCTATGACAGTAATTAATACCTTGCTTGTTTATTTCCGTAGATGATATTTCATTGTTATGACGGAAGAGCAAGGAATTTTCCCTCAATCTGCAACCATTTCACAGGGTCTGATGTGAAATCACTTAATTTATTCCAAAGCAATTGACCATGATTCAGAGGAGCGAAATGCTTCCCTTTCAACTGAACGTACCGAAAAAGAACGTCATCACCCGAATAAAGTGAGTGGTTTTTCCTACACCCATCTACAATGTAGTGCTGTTCCGCTTAGCATTGGGATCAACTTATTTCACAGAAATAATAACATAAAGCTATGCCGCCCATTTGACGAGATTACCACTAGGTTGGGCAAGCTAATTTATACACATACATACCTTAGCCGCTAGCATTTAGATACACTCGAGCATTTAATGCACAACGAAGGCCATGCATTCAGCTGTCGTAACACACATGAATTTGCTTCTTCTTGGGTGTTTGCAAACTCTGGGCTTCAATGGGATTCATGGTCAATAAATTCTGACAGTCAGGTAAGCAAAAACTAATGGCTTATGTTTTCCATTCGGAATCAGTGCCATTCAAATTCGGTGTATCTGTTATCTTAATAATGTGGGGTACAGTCATAAAACTGTTGATAACAAATCGAACTGGCTACTGAAAGTTCAGTCATTAGTTTTTGGGAGCGGACTAGATTAATCGGTCGCCCGGTGGGAAATCGAATACGGAAGTCATTGTATTCCGCCTTTGATACATTCTTATTGCTATGTTTATGCAGAGATCTGATTTTGTTTGTTCTTGAAAAAATGTCGGTAACAAATTAATTTGATTGTTCTCACTGCGCAGAGTGTTGGCTTTGGGACGAGTTCGCAATGGAATATCTGAAGCATAACCGTCATTTGGCATAGCACGTTAATTATTTTTTTACGTTTATGCAATGTATGAGGAACCATCAGCCCACATGGGGGATTTAAAAAATTAAAAACGTTAAGTTTGTATTTGTGCAGTTGTGATGAACAGTGGCTGAAACGGACACATGAACACCGAGAAAGAAATTGTTTCATATTGATTATCTCTCGAAAATATCCTGGCTTTTAAGGATGTCAGCAGTATGAATAATGCACGCGTATTGATTTAAAAGTCACATCAGCAGCATACAAAATAGTTGTCACATGAACTTTTAAATCAATCCGAAGTAAACAATACAGTGGTGGACACCTCATTAGCGAGATTTTTTGGAGATTTAATTCAATAATTCCTGAAATTCCGGTTTTTCTGAGTGAGTTTTTAAATCTTCTCACAAAACTGTGTTAGTTTAGCGTGGAAGTAAAACAAGGATAAGCCTTGAAATTATAATACACAACACAGAATAAAACACCTCTTTCGAGTCACTGTCTAGAAAAAAGCTTCTCAAACTTAGCCGCTCATAGTCGGCATCATACTATGCGTGATATTGTTCCCACACGAGTAGAATGGACAGGCGGTGTAAGCAGAAGAGGTCTAGGGTCTAACTTCTACAGCAACTAATCGTGTCCCGACTCTGAACGATCAAGTTTGAGAAGCTTTTTAGACACTCACATATATTTTTCTCGCACCTAGAGTCGAACCTAAACATTGTAGTTTCAAGTTTGTAGATAGAGATCGAAGCACAGACGCAAAACGACAAGGTCGCTACTTGATTTCTCTTTTGTATATGTAGTTCATAAAATGAGATAACCATCAGCCGAAATATTCGTTCTAAAAATCATTTTTTTACACGTGAAAAGCTGGTTTCCCCAATTAGACAGTCAGGACTGTGCGTGTGCTTCACATCGTTTCAGTTATCATAGACGGGGGATCCGAGGTAAATATCATAGCCTTTGGACCATATGCGGTGTTAGACTTTTTCAGTCCCCTCCTCCTCTTACGTGTACGTACGTTCGCCTATTATGCAGTCAATGTGTGGGATCCATATCATTCGTGAGTCTGCACGTGATCTACATGAAGTAAGAGGTGCCCCAATGACTATGTGTTCCGAGTTATGTTGCACATTAGTTACTAGCCTTGCAAGTACGATACGCTCTCGTCGAACCCATCTCCTCTAGAGTTGAGCGGTCAGATGCAACTTTGGAGTCTATCATATATGCCTGGATGTCCGTGAAACAACTAGTTTACAGACGGAAATCACGCTTTTTTGATTCTGTAGAAGTCATTCTACAGAACTTCCACTTCACTCCACGGACTCCAAACGAAGCGAATTCTTTACCATACTTTCGATCCGTTGGTTTAGTTTTTTACCCCTAAATGTCCTTAAAAAGCATGTCATCTGTTCAAAGCCCGCCGTTTTGGGATTTGGAAAGTTATGCGCTTATTTAGAAAGTAGCTGGGGTCTGGGGTTCAATGAAAGGTTACGGCTGTTGGTTAGCTCGTAGTTGAGCTACGATTTTACTAAACCAAAAATTAAAGTTTGAACCCTGTGGGTAAGATGGTAGGATCATTGACTCCAAGACTATGCTCCATTTCTAATCACGAACTGTATACCTATATTAAAAAATATCTTCAAGGTCATTCTGGGTCCCCTTCTTCATTCCAGACTACGCAAAGTTCCACACCAACACTTGACTTGAAACATATGGCACCCTAAAACCATTTGGATTCCAAGAGCTATATCAATGTGGACAACTTAAGCACGTAAACAAATGCCAAGCCTAGCAGGTTTAAATTTATCGCATAAAATTCAATCGGTTAATACCCCGATGACATATAATTGGCCATTTGATTTACTCCCCGTTATACACATGCAGTCGTTGAATAGAATGCTATCGAGTCATCTTCTTATTGTCCCTTTGTGCAACTCCGACATTCGTTAACAACTTGACTGATTCACAACACCGCTCTTGACATTGACAGCCAATTTTCGTCTTCAAGTTTTCCTCGCGCTTTATTGGTTTGATTAAGATAAGGAAAACCCCCATTTAGCCCGTTTTACTGCGAGCAAAGATATTGCGCCATCTAATCAATACATCTGCGATTAGCTCTAATCTTATCTATGAAAACAAAGAAGCTAAAAACTTAAAAAAAATCAGCCAATACTTTGTACAGTTTCTCATAATTTGTTACCGATAATCATTCCATTCAACTGAGAAGGAACCAACCAATGTTTTCTACCGATAGATGCCGCATAGTAGTCATTTGAATCGCGACCCCGAAAGACTGGCCCTTAGACACCACAGTGAAGGAAATGTAGCTCGATAACATTTTGAATTGAAAAACAATATGGACGCCTTTAGCATTTATATTACAGTTTTCTTTTTCTTCTTCTTAATTTTTCCGACCTTATTCTTCTGCATAAAAGTGAGTTAAATGACATTCAAAATTGACAGACCGAACTGAAATTGACGTGGTTTTAATCTTTTAGCTTATTGTATGGTGTCATTCGGAATACTGCAAGAGCCCAGCAGGCAATAACGCTTCACGAAGGCGAAACGACGGTATGTTGTTATCTTTAAGACAAACAAGATAACTTCTCTCAAAGCCCTGAGTCGCGAGAAACCTTTCCCACTGACGTTTCCTTTCAGATGTATGCCAAAAGTCAGATGTGTATACGCTATCATCGCCATACATGCCAACTTATCTAATCAGAATAATAAAAAAGAACTATAGAAATCAGATAGCGAAAAATAAATTAGAAATTATTGCTGAAAAAGAACGCAGCGTACCGCGTACGTCGCGTCGATTGGAATTGATTAGGGCGTTAAGTGGCTAGGAAAAAAAAAAACAGAAACAGAATATCTAGAGTTGAGAGTGATTATAAATACTCAGGTGACATGGGTGGAAATATTTTTGTCACATATGTTCTAATCGCGATTGTATTGTTTTTAATTTACAATTTTATAAAAGTAAAAACCATTCAAAATAGTAATGATCGATAAGAAATGATTATATTATAAAATTCATTTCAGTTAACATACCGGATGCACAAAAGCTGGAAATTGAATAGAAATAGAGAACGCGGTATATTCAGTCATTTATTCATACATTTATACATGTGTTAATTTTTAATTTTGTGTTCCCTAAATGTGTGTTCGGTTAAAAGTGTCAAATTTAAGTCAAACATTGTCACTTAGCTGTCGTAGTTCAGGAAATTTAAAAAAAGGCGACTGATCGGCTGGCTAAGTGTGTGATTAACAGACAAATGGGCAATGAATTAATGCCCCAAACGTATCGGACAGTGATTGATATTTGACATGTATTGTAGTATTGAATAAACGACGTAAATTGTGCCCAATTAACCATCAATCTCTGCTGTGCATTTTTTGACATAATGCCAATTTCAATGACATAAACTTGGTCTCGTTTATGGAATTATCCATATCGAATTGCAGACCGTCTTTTAATACAGAGTGCTTCGGCTGAGATACTTTGGAAATAATAGCAATATTTTGTTTTTTTTTTGTATGAAATGTTGCGTGGAATATTTTGAACGTTTTTATGTAATCTGTGCCCGCACTGCTGCAAACCAGGAGGATATGTTGTAGCATTTTGAATCTCTATTAGTTTAAATGTATGTGTTGTTCATTTCGAAAACCCAATCTTAGTTCCGAGAGTGATTGTCTTACGGAAAGGATTTCTTACCGTTACTGACTCACGTGTAATCTGTCAGTGAAATCGTAATTTTGAACTGGCGAATTTTGTTGGCAATAAATATCAGACCCTGTCCTTGTTATTTTAGGGAGAATACAAAATAGGCAACCTAATTATACGTTCGGCATTTTTGGGCAATTTACACTTATACTGTTAACATGAGAGCTTAAGATTATAATACCATATCAAAATAATTATATTTTTACCAATAATCGAATGAATGTGTTTCCTAATCTTTATCGGGAATAATAAAAAATAATGTGCTCAAGATAGTACTCAGTGCAAATGACAACAAATGAAATATTTATTCACTCCCCAGCAAATAACCTCAATTTAACCATATTCACATTATTGACAAACATCCACATAAAACATCCAATTTCCTACTCTACTGATTGAATTATTTAAACAAATTTCCTTCTCGTTTTCCAGTGCAACGATCAACTGTGTATACAATCCAAACTGATCCCCTGGAGGATGATCCAAGAGGATTTCCAGATTTCTTTTGGAATGTTTCGCCACAAACATCAGGGTCGAGAGATGCAATCCACAAGGATGACAAGGACCTACCCAGCTATGAGGAGGTGATGCAAATGGAGTTGAGACAACAGACTGTTGGTACACCGGCAACGGTAGCAGCCTTGCCAGTAACGCCAGCGAACGAGTCAACATCTACAACGACACCAGCAAACACTGTGCCAGTAATAGCAACCGCAAGTGTTTAGAATGTCAATGACCTTTTTGTGTATTTTACAGATCTATGGAAATTAGGATTTTTTTTGTACTTAAGATAGGATTGTAACTTAAAATATTTATAACACTTTTTATATGTAAGAAGAAAATACAGACATTTTTACATGTGTATTTAAACGAGTAAATCTGTTTAACTAGTTCCTTCGATGAGATGACTTCCTTTATACTGAAATATTCTTATTTTCAAAACTTTGTAGCACATGTGTGGAATATTTCTTAGAGAGTTTGCTGATAATTTGTTTTTGGCAGCATATGCTGTAAAAAAGGCCATCAGATAGAAACAGATAATATAACTCTTCGTGGTCCACTGGCTAATTGTGTCAGTAGTACGATCTATATATACTGCTGCACAGCGTACCGTTTTGGTGGAATGCACTTGATAAGAAACCCAGCCTTAAACCGCTGGACAGAGGATGAGATGCAAATGTGGCTGCGCAGCACTAAGGCAAACCCTCTCCGTTGCTCTGAACATACTCCGCAACCTACGACCGATAGACGGCCCATCAGGTGGAGATCACTTATTCTTCTACAGTCCGCGGTGGATCTGAGCCTCAACCAACAACTCACGCCAGCCAGTATGAGTATGAGTAGCGTACACCAAGGTGGTGTCTTTCCATCTTCTTTGAGGACGTCCTCTGTGTGTGTCGATCTATACATCTTGAGTCTTTTCCAGGAACTGCCGTAGTTTGAGGATTTGGTCGATGGTGAACTTCTTCGCCCTGAAACCGACCTATTATATTATTGACACAAAACGTTAGAGAAGATCTTATAGACGATGTTAAGCAGACTGATCTTTCTTGGCTCAGTTATTTGAAAAACAAATACGGCTATTCCAAGAATCCAAACATGAAGCTATCTTTCCAATCACCTAACTACAAGAGCGCCTTAGTGGCTGACAGTATGGCAAATAAGGAAGCTCTGTCCTTTCATCCAATGCAATATTGTCATCAGTTGTGTTAGCCAAGCAGCGATCAAGTCTCTTAATTCGGTCGCCTTTAATTCTAAGACTAATTATGTTTGCTAATTATAATAGCCGCCTATATCTCAAGGAGTGAAGTATTTTCAAATCAAACTTATGTGGGTGCCGGGCACTGTGGCATCTTCGACAAACTCATTGGAGTTTTTTTCCGGATGACGATCCCACTATCCAAGTTATCAAGTAAATCGTAGACGGTCAACAGGATGTTGACTGGCCTAGCCTAGACTCAAACTATCGCTTAAGCAAATCAACTTGAGCAGGTTTAATCTTAGAACTCTCATTGGCGTCATAACAGGGTATATTTGAACTCACTCTAAACTAGGTCTGAGTAAGAAACCATTGTCCATTTGTTATGCAATTGCAGTGCTTTCTCATTCCGCAAATACATTTTTGAAATCCTACTACAGTAAAACCTGATAATCGGCACGCTATTTAATTATACCACCTTCTATTCGGTCCGCGCGTTATGCATTCCCTGCTATTTTAAATACAAATTTCTCTATATTCTCGGAACACCTGCTTATAGGACCATGAACCACTAAAAAGCCTTGCTTATTGTTACCAATATAATTGGTAATGGTTCAATGCCTAAGATGGTTAGACCAGTAAAGGGCCCATGGACAAGTTAGCTCCGGTACGAGGAATTTTCTACTCAATGGGGTGGGACAAGGATAAAAAGGATTACCGCGTTAAAGGTTGCTCAAGTTGACTAAGTTGCAGGTTGTGTGAGCAATTTAGTATGAGATCGAGCCAGCTACTGGTTTGTGTTGTGGGGTCTACCGGAAACAAGAAATAATGGATTAACGTCAAACACAGTGACAGATTAGATTAGAAATGATTACATACAAGTTTGAACTTCCGAGTTCTGACGTCTGGTTTCTAAGTTTAGACCCCTGTGATTGACTCTAGAAACACTTCACAGATCAGTTGACAGTCGACTGTGCTCAAACAACTTTGCACTCTAACATGAATTTACATGCATACATTTTTCACACTTCTTAATTCCAATGCTTCGCTCTTAACGGAGAAGTATGCATGCAAATCCTGACTAATCTAAGAGGTATATTCACCGGTAAATTGGTCTATAAGCCGATAGTTTGCGCAAAGTTGGGTCAATGGCAATTCTTGGTTATTTGGAGGTAAGACATCATGGAGAGATTCACGCGGGCGCAACGTTTACAAATTGTTCCAAATTGCTTTGAAAAATATAAGAACAAAAACTCAATCTAAATCTATGGTCGAAGTACTAGAACATCCTAAAAAAGCACCACTTGATGCACTTTGTGGGACGGCAATGTCAAGAATTCTCCATTCAACATTTGAACTTGGAAGCCAACCGTCAACTCGTTATAGCTGAAATACATCTTGATGTACCACGAAGAATACGTGAAAACTGGACACACACATTAAGTCGAGTTGTTGACAATTCCAAATGAGTGTAGGTACTTGTTGTGAAGCTTCTTAAATATTGCCATTCGGAGTCGGCATTAAACTCTAGGTCCACTCACTAGTGAGAAAAGAATAGCATGACCGACACGAGTGGTTGCTTCAGTAGATAGACCCAGGTCCCCTCAGTTCACCACTGTGCCACTGATGTTGAAAAGCTTTGACTTTTCTCTTGAAGGACACAACGTAACGTAATCCTTAAATTATTTTATTTCTTATAGTAAATTCTTGTGAATTCTGCTTACAAATTTTCTTGTTCACTTTTTGTTTATTTTTTCTCGTCCCTGATAGACTACACCATGACCTCTAACGACATTAATGACAAGATCACTCAAGATGTCTTTGATGCACACGGTGCTTAATGACAAATGACATGAGATGACGAGTGATAATTTATGTCAGTATTTATCTTCACTACCTTGAAGTGGTGGTGGAATTAGTAAGTATTTGCATCTCTCAGCGACTATGAGATGCCTTAAATGAAGTAGGCAAGTGTACCCGTAAATGATTAACCTATTTAAAAGCAGTTTATTCATCACTAGTCAGACCACTGATCTGTCTTAAACAAGTTATGACATAACACAAATGTGAAATGTCTGCCAAGAAAACTGCAGTTGCACCGGTTAAGTACATTTGCAATTGCGTGTAATTACTTCACGCAGCCAAAGCAGTAAACATAGCTGCGAGACCAATTTAAACGCAGCCCGTGCCCGTGGTTAAATAGAGTCCAATGACAAAGCTTCGACCCGTTATCAAATAATGCACATGCCTGCATTCCACGCAACAAACTGCATCCATGCGGACTGAATCGCAAGCCCAACCTATCGGACTATTTCGTAGGCCTATATGGCGTGATTACGCATTCAAAGCAGCGTCACCGCCGTGCCGTCGCGCCGCCATCGCCATCAATACTGCAGTCGTCGCAAAACCAGGTTCACTTGGACACGGATCAAAGTCTTACATCCCAACGGCTTAAGTCAATGGACTTGCGCGAATCTGTGAAGTGAAAATATGCCAACGAATTGTGATCCACCACCACACCACGCCACAGCCGTGGGCATGCGCCAGTGCTCCACAAGAAACGCTACCACTCTTACACACCATGCACCATGTTGATGAATGCGTTTCTGCTCTTTTTGTCCATTTTCTTACATTTTTTATTTCATGTATTCTGCGCTGAATTAATTTTCTACTTCATAGATAATGAAAATGAAACTAACACGGACTGAGAGAGAGAAAGAGATCTCCACCTGTCCGACACGACACGATACAAATATCTCGAGTACAGCACAGCAGAAAGCATCTCCAGCGGTCTTCGTGCGTCAATCTGTTACAAAACTCCTTTCTCAAAGAAAACCAAACGCGCAGACAAATGAACTGCATGCCTTCGTGAATAATAAACGAAGCGTACCTAAGCATAATTCAAGTCCAGCTGAGGTGAAAATGTATGTGGATACAATCGCACACCGTTGAGATAACATGAGGCTTAACCTTGCTACATAAATCCAGATATTGGAGACAATAGGCATGGACGCGTGGTTAAAACAGACAATTGCTCTTAAGTTACACAATATCTGGGACTGGGACTGTGAACTATCTGTACGCCGTGTCGTATGTAGGTGCATAACGTACGATTGCATGACTGTGTGGGTATTGTGGTCTCAGACACGGTGACTTTGCTCACGGCTGGCCCTCCCCTACCTAAGGCATAATGAATGGTATACCGACATGCTTGCTGAGTCACCGCTGTTCTGCCGAATGCATTCAGTTGCTGTGCAGCTGAATTGCAGTTATTGTGGTCGCTATTGGCTCTAATGAATCACAGACGTTTGCTGAGATACAACCCAATTTAGAACCAAGGTTCTTATGGGGTTTGTCGCTGTCGTAGGTTTCATCCGATTGTGCGGTCGTTTGATTAACAGGGTAGACTGCGTAGAGAAAATAAATTATTCACACGCTGGCTAGGTATAAATATTCGTAGGTATCTTAATCTTAAATCGAATGCAAAGTGACAAATTTATGTGGTAAGTTGACGTCAGGAACAGGAACTGAGAACATGGATAACTGTAAGCACCCAAGCCTACTTATCAGATCTAACAAACATAGGTAAAGCTGAATCAAATGACTTGTGGCTCTTATCAAATGCAGAGAAACTCTAGAAGCAACTAACAGAAGTTTTATCAAAAGCGTAGAAACGAAGAAGGAAGCCTAATGATATTCCAAGGAATTTGGAAACATTTCTTCTATTAACTGTATAACGGTGACGAAGAACAACAACCCGCTGTCAGGAAGAATGAACCAGTCAATATAGAGGAGTAGGAGATTAAAAGATGAACTATACGCAACAGGAGACAGTTTGCTAAGGAGGCTTGTTAGCTAAGTCCAAGTTGACCCCAAACTGTAGCGCCACCTAAGTAAGCTATGTAAGCCTGAGGAACTTCGATTGGGGAGAATTCAACAATATGGTAAACACAAAATTCGACTTAGTGAAAGTCAACTGTAAAAACCATCACATGAAAAATTACATCAGAAAAAGGTGGACGAAATGCACACACAATGAGTAATGTTTCATTCAGTCATCGACTCGAATTAAAAGTAACTTCGTAACCTTGAACTTTCTAAATGCCTCTGACTAATCATCAACTTCCTGCTTGCATTTCGATTTCAAGCATATTTTAGCGTTTTCCATTTATAACTGAAAAAAATAAATTGAATTCCTCACGCAACGCAATTACGTAAGACGGCGCGCGGTGGCGCACACACACTCAACTGTTAAGTAGAGCATTGCGTCTAATAGTCCAGCATTTTCACTTGTGCCCACATAACATATGATGTATAGAACCAGTCGAGCCATCGATTTAAATCTCCCCTGCTGTTTTTTTGTTACATCAAAAGCAACTAAAAAATAGATCTGAATGGAATTCGGTTTGAGACTTTCGCTTCTCAGATTAATGGAGACTTTTTCAAGTGAAAACTCCTCCTTGAATTTGAGTCAATACTCTCGATCGGCATGCAGCGTAAAGCTCAGCTTGGCTGCGCTCTCGTTTGTGGTTCATAAGTACAGATATGAGCCATGTCGGACCGATTACTGTAATAGGGTTTTGCATCACATCGGCGGGAGGTTAATGCTTATGTGATATTGGCTTTAATGATTTTTTTCTTTGTGAAGATTTGATAGGATCATCAGCACGACCTGATTAAAGAGGGAGGGATAGGCGTGGGTATGCAATAAGTACATACATCCTTATAGTTCCAATTGGGAAGTTATGCAAGCTATGTAAATTAATCTAATTGCCAAACCAAACTGGAGATGTAAATGTGTATTTGTTAAGTCAAAACAAATAGGCCATAATTGCAAATCTTCATAAAATCTCCTTCTTTAGTATGTTACTTAAGTGAAACAACTTAGAAGCTAAATTCAAACTTGTAGAGAAGATGGAAACCAATGCTCTGACCTGGAAAGTCTTCGATTCTGTGGTAGAAAAGACTAAAACTCAGGTGGCGCATGCAAATTTAAAGTGACCCCAAATAACTATGCGTGCGAAAGTGGGGGCAGCTAGCTAAAGATCGACAGCATAATGATGCATCCTGAACACATACAGCACGAGATGCCTGTCATGCCCGAAGGTTATGAATGGCACGGTAAGTTTTTTTTTCTTTTATCTTTTATTTTATAAAGAAATCTCTTGAATTATTTAACGTAGTTGTTTTAAAATGTTTAAAATGGATACGTTTTTTTGATTAGGGCCCAGTTTTATCCCGGACTGTAGCTTCACATTTAGTTAGTAAGTAAGTAAATAAGATAATACACCTAAACAAGATTCGTAGATGAATAGTGTGATTTAGCTCACTTATCACTACACTATCAAAATCGAAGACGGTATCTATACCCGTAAGACGCTCTGTATAACTGCACAGTACATATTATCCGAATATATAGAGACCTATTAGTTTTTTTTTGAGAATTACGTTTGATTCATTCTCAAGAAGGATCGCAGAGCTGTGCAGTTATTTTCTTAAATATGCATCTTTTGTGAGTACATATTGAAAAGTATCCAGAACTGCCACTAGCACGCGCACATTCTTGCGACCAAAAATCAAATTATATTAGACGACTGCACTTAGAAACTTTCCCAGAATCATTTTTTTAATCTTTGCAGATTGTTAGTGCAATCATCTTGTCTATCGAGCGAATGATATTGAGAAGCCATTTGTCGGCATGTTCTCCCTCAAGTATATCGTACAGATGAACTTGTGCTGGTGCCCAATCACATCATGCCCTTCTTCTTCTTCCAATGCATCAATCAACAAGCCTCTCCAGTACAAACGATGTTTAGCTAGCACGCCAAATTGGTTGATGTCATTCTCTACTTGTGTGCGCCATCGGTTCCGTAAGCTTCTAGCCTCTATTGTATTGCTACACTGATTCAAAGTCAAAGACTCTTCGGGTTGGAGCATTGTTCTGTATGCGTTCTACATGTCCAAGCCAGCTAGCTATCGAATCTGTAGACCCCTGTCTAGCAAGTATCTTCTTCTCAAAACTATCAACGCAAACATTACCGAAGATTGAACACAGCATCTCCCTCTCTTTCGAAATGACTAAGGGCTTCTTAATCTGCTCTTGAAATTGTTTAGCCTTCCGCGTCACAGAGGAGAGCAGAGATAATCAATGTCTTATACAATGCTATCTTGCTTTATCCTTCGAGAGAAGACTCTACAAGCCAACAGCGATTACCAAGAGTTATTCTGTGTTTAATCTCGGTACCGATGTTCTTCGTTCTGTTAACTCGGAAATATATGCAGATAACAGCATTTATGTACTTTTCTCCCTTTCACCATCCGTTCAATGTCAGCAAACGCTGCATTGAGGACTCGATGTGTTCGATGAATTAAATCAATGTCAGTGTAAACGTATGACTCTTGTGTTGCCGAGTGATTTTTGAACGACCTTCTCTTTGTCCAGCTGGGTTAAACATGTCAGAAAACTACCCGTCCATTATGTTTGACTTCAATTGTTTAATTGAAGGTATTCTCAATCAATACAGAGCACAGAACAGCAGAGATCCGAATACATCGCAGTGGCTCTAAAAGGCTGAGTGTAGTTGTTGCCATTTGCTAATTAGTTAGTTAGCTTCTTCGTCACCGTCCATAGACATTAAGCCTGGTACAAACACTTTCCTCCCTCTTTCGTTTCTAGCTCCCACGGAAAGTGGGTACTAAGTTTTTTGTTTACCTATATTTCACGACGTATGTGTTCAAAAGCAGTTGCCTGCAGGAAATGCCGAGTCAACGCTTCGAAAACCACCGAATCCTAAAAATTGTTTAACTTACTTTCGTTGTAAGAGCATCAACGGTATTAAACTGGTTCCGTTTTCTTCTGGTTTTATACCGTTTACTGAGGGCCAATTCGACTCAATACCTGTATACCTCATCATATAAATTATAAGTATTCATTTTTCTCCAATTTACCAAATGAATCTATATTTCATCGCTTTCAATGTCGCAACATAGCATTAGCACCAGAATCACACGTAAACAATACAAGAGACACATTTATTTTCTACTGCACTTTTCGCAACACGTTGATGACAATTAAACTGTACCGTATCCGGATATGCTGACAGTGACAATAAACATGAAAAGCATTGTCAACAAACGAGACTCAGGCTTAAGGTTTAAACAGTAAAAGTTATTAACTATGTAACTAATTTCGTTTAAACTTGACAATTAACACGGGGATGGCCATTTCCAGCAGTTGTTATCTAGATCCCAGCCGGTTTTGGCAGCCTTATTTGTTTCATCATTTTCCCAGAGGTTTCTCTTCCGCTATCGTTACTTTTTTATGAAATCTAAAGTTATCGCTGCACTTGGAATAAAATAAGAACTTCCTCTATTCAACAGGGTGTTTTTAGAATTGTTTTTGAATCACAATCAAGGCATGAAGAAAACCTATTGAATTTAATGGTTGAACCTGCTTAATTTATAATCCTTCTAAGCCTCACTCATTAAGTGCATCAAATGTTTGGCAGCGACAATTTGACACACTCATAGGCAGCACATTTAAATCGAGCTCTGTGTAATTACGAGAATTTGCGTCACATTCACTGAAGTGTCAAGGCGACCTCGTCTTTCGCAACCATTCTCTTTAGCCGTGCACCAATTTTTTACGATTACCAGGCACCAGGGTGGTGCACTGCCGAGTCAAATAATTGGTGGCGTGTTGGCACAAAACGTACCACGTCTCATTGGCCTAAGGAGACAAACCAGTCTCGCCGGATCTGCGACTTTGTCATATCATCCTGAATCCTAACCTTTCGTTTTGCGAACATTTCGAAGAAGTATATTTTTTCGGGGATGCATGAACGTGAATTCAATTCAGTTTTTGAACTGTTCAAACTTTCTTTTGCTATTAACTTTCGTTCCGCTTTTTAATCAGATGTTAAATAGACTCTCGGATAGTCCACAAGTGAATCAACCCATTAGTCTGACTAGACTTTACTCGTGGAGTGTGTAAGCCGTGTGCATCATGAAATGCATCTGCGATACAGTGAGGCGGAGAAAGAAGAGGAGAGCAATCAGCTCGTTTTATAACAAACATTTGCTACAATTTCATACCGATTCTAGTTGACTGGCTGGCTGGTTGGCTGTCTGCCTTGCTGTTGCGTCAAGGTAACCTCAGCGGGATGACCGCAGCAAGAAAAGAAAATCCACTCACGCCAACTCGTCGGTAAGGTTCGTTGATTAGTAATTAGTGTGGTGTTGATCTGATGCTGGCGCTGCCACCGTCGTTAACGCCGCGCCACGCCGCCACAGTTGCCGTGCGGAGAGGGGTCGAAAACTATGGAAACTACAATGCCACTGTGCTGATCTCTCTTCCTCCGTCTCGCTCTCTGTCGGTGTGTCTCAGGAAAAACCTCTTCTTTCAATGTTTTATTTCTCTCTCTCGCTCTTTCTTTCTTCTGTTCACCCACCTGGTCCGGCGCATATGTATGTACGTACCGCTTGCGAATTCCCAGGTTGTTGGTACTTGTTACCACTCACCAGAGGAACAAACATCATGCTGGTGGGGCTAGCCATACGGCCAGGCAAACAAGCACTGAGCGAATTTCTTCGCTTCCATGCACCTCCAACTTTTGCAGAGCAGCACTCGGCTAAGACCTCTGGTAACGTGGTGCCCCCGGACTGTATAAAGCATAAAAGACCCATGAAAATCCATTCATTTTAGTACTTGATTTCGCGGCAGACCGAACTGCATCCGACGTTGTGTTGTTGTTTGAAGTTGAAGTTGAAGTGGTGGATATTTTTACGTGATTCTCCATCGACAGACTGTATACGAGAATTTAAAAAGTGAATCGTTATTTGAATAATTTTTTTTTTTTGAATTTTTGTTTCGATTTGTGCTGGACGTCCTTTAAGTGAAAGTTTTTTTTTTGGATTAAAGTCACCAGCCAGTATCCCAAGAGCAAAGGTTTTGGATTTCATCTCAAGTGGATATCAATTTTCACGATGTTGTAAGTATTTTCCCTTCGCTTGTGCTGCGACGCCGCGATGAGATCGCATAAAAAAGAGTCATTGCCTTTGGTGCGCTGTTACCTTGGGTCTGTTGTCTTGTTTTAATTAAATTTGTTTTGCAATTATATAACCCAACTGGTAGGTGCACTTTGCATGAGAAATTTTCACGATAACTTCTCCAATTTACTCACCAAAAAAACCGTCTGGTTGTATTTCTTTTATGTTGTGATGCAGCAGCAGCTGCTGCATTTCGAGTCCCTTGTGATTCAACTGTGCGCGGGTTTGCATCATACAACTCCTCCACTTCGACATGGCCTAAGAGGATTTGCCTTTTGCCTGCCCCTCGACTCTTTCAATTGAAATATTGTTATAAGTGATGTACAATATGTTAGTATCGGAGTGCAAGGCACTCTTCATTGAGCATGCGCAGCGCAGCACAGTCAGTGTGCGAGCATTGAAACATGGCTCTCTATTGGCAGGCAAAGGTCTAAGCCGATATTAAAATCAAGTCGAGATGATACAAGGCGAACGTGGGAGTTTATTAGAGAGATATTCGAGACAACTTGACATGAGATGTTACGTGGTTTGGTGATTATCTTTATTTTTTTGTTTGTCATGTATGGATGGATGCACATATGCAGAAGCTGGATCAGTGGGAATGGGAATGGTGTGATTAGTACTCGAAGTGGACGCTGTTGCAAGATGAACCTACATTTAAAGAAATATAAAAAAGACACACATAAGGTTCTTAGGTTTCAATATGAATTTCAAAAACCGATCGTGAAACAATTTATTTCGCTGAATAGCGTTAAAGGCTGGGTCCTTGAAGTCCTGCAGGAATAAATGGCTGTACCTTACAGCGAAAAATTTATCAATGTAAGCGCTTGTAAATGTGGACCTATGCAGTCTATAAGGCGGCGGCCGTGGCGATGCGGGTCTGTGCCTCGACTCGTACAGAATTGAGCCTCGGTGTCTAGGTTCGACAAAAATAATTTTCACGTCCTTTCAAGGCGCCAACAATGCTTAAAGAGTATTTAACTGTCTGGGAAAAGCTTCTCAAACTTGGGCGTTCAGAGTCGGGGCAGAATTGTAGGTCCCTTCCTCTCGTGGGAGAACAATAACACGCACATCACGAGTGCTTGCTGAGAATACAGGCCCTAGCCTTCGACGGCCTGTAGTACCACCCATATACGAGGCAAATTGTTAATTGGTTTTTGATAAACTTTCAAAAAAATTGACGTGGGATATAAACCCTTAATTCACCTCCTCACCAGTGTTTAATGGATCACTACCAAGAGAGTCGAGTGACGGTAGTTTGGTGCTTTGCATCATCCACGATAGTCCACGTAAACCAATACTAAATTTAAATTAATGTCAGACCATCCTTAGAGTGAACAAACGATTTTTTGCATTTGCAAATGATCTTTGAATTCAAACAATATGACGTGTTGGTAATCAGGTGTCATATAAAACCGTTATCGGTTGAGAAAATGTACAGTTTTTTTTGTTTTCTTAACTTCCTCAACAACAAATTTGATGGAATCAGCATATGTCCTCCAACCTAATTGTAAGGCTACACCAAAGGATGGATTTAACACAAAAACTTTCAGTCAGTCAAAAATATACACATTATTCTTAAGCTCGCTTTTGACAGCTACTACGAAATTTACGAACTGAACCTGATTTTCTATAGGGTCATTCATATGATCTCACTACGAATTGCTAACTTCGTAAGCTCCCACGATTCATTCGCAGAGAACTATGGGTGATAACTGACACTTCCTTGCGATGTTCGTGAGTTTGTGGACTGAATTTGCCCTTTTGAGTATTGTGAACGCATCTTGACAGTTCGCAGAGAGGATGTTAGATTCGCAGAGAAATAATTATAAATTAACTTGTGTTGCTTTTTATCGATTAAAAGACACGATAATACAATCCGGGTCTTTTTGCATCCCTAGAAGTGAAGAATTTGGCTTACATTTGTTGGCAAAGGGTTGTTACTGAAAGTTCGCAGTTCGCAGTTCTGCAAACAGAGTTAGTTCCAACTAAGTATTTGCTCAAACTCTCACCTATGGCCAGAAATTTGGGTAATGGCCGAAAGAATAAGATCGCGAATACAAGCTGCAGAGATGAGATTTCTTTGATCTGTTGTGAGAGTTACCCGCAGGGATAGTTGAGCAGCTATTTCTCCGACCGGAGAACCATGCTTCAATATTTTGGACACGTGGCGCGAAACTTCCCATCATTATATCTTCCCAAGCGTGCGTTAAAAACGCTTTCGTCAGACAGACAAGACCCAGGACGAATTTGTTGCACCAAGTCCAAAAACTTGCTTGGTCGCTCCTGGGCATAAATCCTAAGGAGTCGATGGTCTAGTGCGTCTGTTGCTTCTATTGCGTGTCTTATCTCCTCGGACACTTTAGTGAACCATGTGGGTTAGAAGTTGCTGATGAAATCCAATTGACGGCTTTCTGCCACTTCTTTCGTATGATACACGTCGAAATTTAAATCAGATCTCCCGCTAGCTCTCTGTATTTTCACCAACCAATTTTGGAACTCAACATAGTCGTGTGAAGTAGACCTTCATTTAAATAAAATACAAAAATCCTGGAAAAACACACATCATCCCACGTCCGAATGTGACCTTTCAATTTAAAACTTTACTTTTACTCGAATGTACACGATCTCGTCCACACGAAGTAAAAGTAAAGTCGCCACACTGCTTGTCCTATAAGTAAAGCGAAGGGGGAAAGGTACGAAACAAAATAAATTATGCTCCCAATGTGTGTATAATTACTAGGTCAACCCGTGAAGGTTTCCCATTTACTTTCATTTTGTTTCAAAACTCGTTTACGATCATGTGAATGAGTCCATGTTCCCTTTTTGGTGGAAATTAAGTGATTCATCGTCTCCTGATTTTTTGTGCACCGCTTGCCTTTTTTTTCACTTTCAAGGAATTCAAGTCCGTGCGCACTTTTCTCACTTGAAGTGATCAGACTGTGACCATCGATTACGGAAGTTATCGAATACATTGCGAATCATGCAATCCTCCTTCGCCGAAAGAAACGGAAAACTAAGTCAAATTTAAGCACGTATTCGGTTTTTATGGTGGGAAATAAAGTGAAATCGTAATCGGGTTATGTACATAAAGCTATGACTTTTGCTAATGCCATCTACTGGGTAAATGCTGTGGAATATGATATTAATTGTCCTGCTGGGTCATGCTCGAAATATTTTTTTGCTACCAAATTGGAAGTGCCGGCACGGTTAAATCCACAAATGAGATTTCTTTACGATTTCGTAATACAATCGTAAAATGCCAGACATGTCGAGTTGATAATTGATTACGTTTCAAATCGGAAAACTTTTTGCAATGTACGCACGTACATTAGCTGACGTAAAAAAAACGTATGTGTTACGAGTGCATCCACCGAGACAGACTTAAACAGAAATGCTTAGCCGTTCAGGAGAGAATTGTTTGCCTGGCCAACTGCATCGCTGTCTAGTTTTCAATGTGACGACTAATTGGTTGGAATATCCAATTGAAAGCTCATAAATTATCTTAATTACTGAAAGTAAAAGCAAATGGCCAAACTGACTGGTAGATCCGCGTGTGAATAGCCACGAAATGACAGACATTAACCACGGTGAGTTATGATACGCGTTTATCCGGGCTTGTTATGTTCGTGTTATCTTGATTCTTTTGGATAAATTGACATCTGTGCAGTGGCCAGGTCGGAGTTTCTCACACTCTTTGTCGCGCATAAATTAAATGATTTGTTTAATTGCCAGAGATTAGGAACGGCTTTCGTCTGAGTCTGTGTGGGATTCTCATCTAAACGAACTGGCGTGGCGGGCACTGAGTCATTCTTGTGCACTGAGACACGATCGTGACCTGATTGCATGGTCTGCAATGTTATTGATCTTTGGTCACTGAAAAACCTGTTTGAAACTATGATTGGCTTAGGACTAACGCTGAAATCGTCATCGCAAGTAACATTGCATGGCTTAGATGAACGGTTCGGTCTATAGTTTAATTACATCTAATCTCTACACTATGAGCATCACAACGAATCTACAAAAACTTAAAATTCGTCTCTTCCGACAGTGGAACTCTTGACTCCGTTTCACGAAATAATGTGTCTTCTGTGATGATAGCCTCGCCTTGTTCTCATCTCAAGCTTCCAAGTTCATTAAGCATTAGCACATTCGAAGCAAGCAGCAGCAGCCTCTGTTTAAATGTTTATTTATTTTTTTGCTTAGAAAATTAAGCGTGTAATTTGAAATTACTGTTGGGTGCCGGTGTCTATCTGCTATTGCCTTGAATGTATTTATAATTGCCTCATGAGGTATTAACGCGGTACCTCGACCTTTCTTGTGGTATCTAGCTCTTGAAATAGAAATGCGATGACTGAAATGTGAGATGGCTGAGTGCGTAGAGATGTTTACTCGGGAAAGGTAATCGTTTATGAAGAATCGATCCGGAAGACAACAGAGATTTATTGATCGGAGATAATTCATTTCCCTATTGACGTTTTCTTTGTATCATTCCGTAATGACTTTCTATTGAGAACCTGCGCAATGTCTGATTTTATTGTTAGTCTAATCGATATTGAGGCTTTTATCGTCATCAACATTGGTTTATACCAGGTTTTACAACACCTACGTTAAAGACTATGTGTCCAGGATCTTGTGAACATATCCGGGAAATAAGTAAAGGTGCCTGAGATTACCTAGATTTATGTAATATTTCACAGCACGCTGTTTTAATGCTATTATCGTTTTGTTTCATCGTTTGTCACGATGGCTAGAAAGTGTAGCACCCGTATTCTGAGTTTATCAAATTGTATGGTCCAACTTATGGTCCGTTCCGACAGAGTTTAATTGATTTCAAGTGTCATTAGCTATTGATTTTGAAGTGCCGGCATTTGACATTTAAAAACAAAACAGCTGATGACAGGAACTTAAAATTAGAAATGTTTCCATATTTTCAAACGATAAGCCCTTCAGACTGTCACAATTGTTTGAGATTGACAAAAAATAACACCAATCTTAACTAAAACTAACGCTGTAGACTTGTTCGTTTCAGCTCGGTAGTGTCCAGTAAGAAAGCATATGGTTATATGAATCTCCTCGTGAGCCTTAGCGGCTTCGTCCTGTTAAGAGAGGTAGTTGGTAGGAACATGTTGGATTACCTGTCTCTCATCCAATTGTCTGTACAGCTCTTGGCGGTGGTGTTAGGTTGCAGAGCTTTACTGTCTGTCGAGTACGACGCCTCTGCCGTTTGTTGAATGACCGCTTGACTTGGTGTCCAAATGAAGTAAACCTTGTCTGACTAGTCAGCTGGTGTAACAGTTGAAGGCAGACACATCCTAGCTTTGAGCTGAAGCTTTTGAGTGCTGGAAGAGCAGCTTTCTCTGTGCTTGTTAGTAATAGCTCAGTCTATATTTTTTCTGAGCGGATTTCAATTGCAAATATCACTGCCTGAATGCCGTGTTGTGATGTACATATGTATTTCTTCAGGATTTGGTGAAGAATTTGGTTACTTTTTCCAACCAAGCTCAGTTTATAGAAAGAACATCTTCATTCATCCAGATTGCTGATGTAACAGTAACTAACTGTAGGATAAATATTATCCTACAGCAGTGGCGGCCTGCAAGAAATGCAAATCTTTGACATAAATGCGTTTCATTAGGCTTTCTCATTAAGGCGTCGATAAATGTGCATTCTGTACTTTCATTTAACTTCGTGTTTAAACTCTAGATTCGCATCAATCTATGCGAAAACTGCATAATTGCACCCCAAGCACGAACAAATCCGCTAAAAGTCAAGGCGTTGCCTCTGCATTGCTTGCAAGTGCCAAATATTACTTTTTCCAGCTGGAACACAAAGCTTCTACGGGTACAATTTAATCAAATGAAATACCTACCTTGGGAGTGGCTGTTGCAATTTAGCATAATGCCTTTATATTCAAGGCGTACGAATACTGCGAATAGTTTCTCCAATCTTAACGCGGGTAGGCACGTATTTTAAATAGCGTTTTGTAACCTCAGTAACCACTCTCACTTGGAACCCCGTCTCAGGTGAGTCAAGTCAATGCGGCGCGAGCCATTAGAAAGGATGATTGCATTGATTAAATTGTTTCTTCAAGGCGCACGCATACCCTTGACTTCATCAATTCGATCTGGAGTCACGTCGCGTTTCACCTTAAAGTAATTTTCTTGGAATTCACTGAATTTTCTTTAATTTGCACTAAGACCAAAAATTATCTGGGGCACCTTTGCCTAAACAAACACAACACCCTACCTTGAACTGCCGCAGGCGATACCGAGCAGAATTGTTTAATCTCACATTATTTTGTTTTGTTTTTGTGTTTTGGTCTCTCTCGATGTAAGCCGACCCAATTGTTAAGTCCACGCGACCCTGGCCCACGCAATTCGTAATCCGAAATCCAAGATTTATTACAACTTGCGGGACCAATTCGAGAAGGAAAGATTTCGCAAATTTGTTTGCAGCAATTTCCACTCGGCACTCAACGTCTGCTGTGCTCTCAATGAGAATGTACATATTTACAATTGAAAAATTGTACACTTCATCACTTGGGGGCAGACGAGGCGTGGTTGAATGCTCAACGTTGTGGATTAGCAGGAACTCATTGTGCCACTCAAGTGTCTAATCATTTATTCTGTCAGAGTTCCGCAAAGGTGGAAACCATTGAACGGCGGGGCCGCATTTAAGAAATCGAGAGTGCCGACGATGACTCGTCTAACCGCGGAATGATGTCGCACATGCGTCGACGATTGCTCGCACTTATATCACTCTGCTCGCACATCGACGCCCAATTTCGCTAGTTTAATTGAAAACATTTATTCAGCATTACACAACACAACCCGTTTGGTGGAACGTGAAAGTGAGTTAAATAGTTTTTTTTTTTTTCAACAGGAGTCTTTAGTCTTTTAGTCTTTCTCTTGGAAGGAAAAATACTGGCCACTGCTTAGGCATGTGCACTGCACCTTGGACAGTATCTGGTGCAGTGATTCCATAACAACAAGTTGGACGAGTTTTGCGTCGCGTTCAAATCCTTTGGCATTCGATTGAGACGGCAAGTGTGGTCCAGTGAGTCGTGTCCGAATCAGGAACAGTCCATTCTCGCTTTGAGTTAAAGCAAGTTTCTGCCATAATCAATTGAGATTCAAAAGAAAGTCAAGCTGTTTGTTACACTTTTACTTTCGATTGGACGCGTTTCATAACCCTGCGGTGGCCCAGAATGTCTTAGGTAATGCACATGCCCACTTGCAGCGGTCGATTAGACAATAGATTCCATCATCTTCTCCTTCGTGGTCATGTGGTTCATGTTTAAGATCGGCTCCATGGGAATGCTGGCGCACAAGTAAATGGCACAAACATCGTACACGCAACATCACTGTCAGATGGAGGCCGATCTTACGACTTTGCGGGCCACACACATAAACAAGCTGGAGGGATACATGTGAATTTTAAGTAGAAAACCGCACTGCACTGCTCGCCGTTCAATACGATCGAACTGAAATGAAGTAATAAATATGTATCTCTTTTGATAATTTTATTCGTATGACCTTTTCCCGCTGGCAAAGCTAAGGCTGGAGGGTGCTGTGCAAGTGCGCGAGTGCGCATCTTCAATGGATGGATCTTCACTGAGTCTTCAGACATTGCGGTGGAGAAGGCAATTGTAATTAGTTTTCCCCGCGGGTTGTCAAACCAGCCGGAGAGAGAGAGAGAGAGAGAGAGAGAGGCAATGGAGACCAGTGAGCTGGAGTAGAGAGGTTGTTGAGGTTCTTCTTATTTTTTTTTCCGAATGTGCACTGTGTTGAAGTTGAAAGATCAGGGGTTATGTGTAGTTAATGTGTTTTATTCCGGATGGCATGAATAGCATTAATGTCTCAGGTTGGATTATTTGGACTTTTTTGCTGTATAAGAATTTAAGCGTTCGGTAATTTATAGCAATTTCACGTTTGTGCTACTGAATGCTCGGATTATGGAGGAAATTGATTGCGGCTTAGGTGAGCAGTTAGAATTGTTTTGCAAATGCTTTCTATTTATACATGATATTGTTAAGCTCCATGCATTAGTTCCTACTATTTTACATGAGCTCCTACAATTGTAGCTTTTGGAAATAGAGGCTGGCAATATCTATACAAATGTAATCACTCAGGTCCTAACAGATTTAAACGTAGATACTGGTAGCATAAGTAAATCAACTACTCATAAATAGAGTGATTAGGAAACTTAGGAAACGCTTTCACTCGACCAGGAGAGGTTCACCACAAGGAGAAAGACTATCCATCTTGGAACGTATTAGTGAACCAATACTAGAAGAAGGGGCATGCAAATCGATTGCCTATGCGGATGATGTTGCCATTACCTTGACGGGAAAATATCTTCAAATGTTGAAAGACTTAATGCAGTGTGGTATCACTCTACTCAACTACTGGGCGATTAAAAATGGTCTAATTACAAACGTACAGAAACGCTAAATCGTGCGAAATAAGAAATAACTTGGTCTTACATTGGATAGTAGACTAAAATGGAAGCTTAATACAGTGGTAAGAGCAAAAAAAGGCGACCCATGAAGGACCGATCCTAAGCAATTGCTGCCTTCCATCGATGACAGTCCTGGGCACGCTGCTTCCAGTCATCAAAACCAAGCCATCTTACATCCGCGATGACTTGGTCTCTTTACCGGAGATTCAGTCCTCCTGTGTTTCTCAAACCAGAAGGCTTGGACTCACAGATCCTTGTGGGGGCGTTGGTGTCCATGCGATCGACGTGGCCGAGCTGTCTTACAGCTCGTAGAGTTCACGGTTGTGTCTTCTCCTTCATTCACCTTTTTAGCAGACGGAACCACAAATCCGAGTGGTGGCCCGTGGCGTTGTGGGTATGTCCGTCGACCCCAACCTCAACGTCGTAGATTCGATTCCAGCTTTGAGCAACAAAGACCCCACCTCTTTCGAGCCACTGACAATGCTCAAAGAGTATTTCCTGTCTAGAAAAAGCTTCCCAAACTTGGCCGTTCGGAGTCGGCACAAAACTGTAGGTCCCTTCCACTCGTGTGAGAACAATAGCACGCACAACACGAGTGGTTGCTGAGAAGCTAGGCCCTCTATGGGCTGTAGCGCCACCCATATTATTATATATTATTATATAACCACAAATCCGACATTGAAAAACTCGTCCCGAAATACACAAACTCGCTTAGTAATTTCAAACTGAAGCTGCCGAATGTTATGTTTTATCACCGCCCTATATGTGAACAAAGAAGCCAACGGGCATAAATGGGATCTTCAACCATATAGACAGACACACTTACTTTTCACAGCAGTGATTAGTGGCCCATACTCAACGTTGACACACCTAAACGCCTTATGGAAAAAGGCAAGTACGTATTCATCTGTATAAGTGGAGCCTGGAGAACTATTCCCACGGATCACTTGAAACTTTACTCCCGTAGACATATTTGGTGAGTAGCAGCCAACTGTGCTATACGACTTAAGGCATGATCCCAAGGGCATAATTGAACTTTTGGAAAAATGTACAAAAAGTCCTCTGCAGCTGCCCCACACTCGCCCCGAACAGGAAAGAAACATCAGCTCCTACATTTTCGAAAATCGAATCGACCTCAGCAAGGTCACAGTAAAACTAATACTGGAACCCTGATTCCCTGTTATTGACTTACGTGGAGGTACAATGGGTAAATTTTGGCCTAAGCGCACCTAGGTTAAAAACCTGTAGAACAGACGGGTAGTCTAACAGCAAGTCGGTCAACTTGGAGTCTTGATTTAAAAGATAGCAGCAACGCCCTCAAGGAATAATTGGATACAATATCCGATTTAAAAAAATGGAAAGATCCATTTAAGGAGGCGTCAGAATCATTTGCATCACCTACAATCGCTGCCTATAATATCTTCCTCTCGAGTCGCAGGAATCAACATTCATAGTAGCGACGAACCTAACGACTGAATGAGTCCCACGTGAGAACGAGTTAAGCGATTTTTCGACATCTGTGTACCGCAAGCATTAAGTTATTTCTCCACAGATAGTGTAGACTTTAATGTCCGTTGACAAATGACGTTGCCTTTGCGGTGACGTTGCTACCTGCAGTTTATTCAGGCAACATCTAGCATCTAGCCCATGTATGCAAAACGTTTTAAATTGGTTTTTTGTTAAGAGACGTGAATGATTATTCTAATCATCAATTTTCTCATCTAGTCATCTCGAAGCCACCTCTGTTCGCCATTATATCTAGACGTTCATATCTCCAATTTAATTGAAATCTTGACATTCGTGATTCAGCTAATTGTTTAGCTAATCGACAAGATCATACAATTACAATTTACCTCAATCTTACATGCGACAAACTGAAACGGGTGCCTCCCTGCAATGCATTTGCATAAATTAAGTTTCTTTATTCTCAATTTAATAACAGTCCCATAAAGTCACCAGCAACCGCAAGCTTTCCGGATGCGGTTAGATAAGTAGCTCCTAATCTGGCTGAAGAAATAATCAAGTCAAAATAAGACCGAACAGAGCAGGGAAAATGTTAATATTCATAAACAGTCTAAAGTACCTACTCCAATAGATTGGTCAATTCTCCCTAAACAGCGGTTTCCGCGTCTTTAAGCCATTTCCTGAGTGTGCAACATTTGGCCAAGCCTAACACACAGCCAAAGCCACACAAGAATCGATATAAATCATCGCATTATTTGTGTTACAAAAGATGTGCGGTAAGCGGCAGCCAAATCCAGTCATTGACCCTTAACTAGTCGCCAACCATTTATCAACAATTGTCACGCAATCAATCAAAGCTTTTCAGCAACAATAGCAAAACCGTACACAGTGCACCAGCACTCGTCGGCACCGTAATATGTTTCTTAATAATTTATTCAAATTACCCGACTCGTTATACTCGAAAACGATCATACAGCATACAATGCACTCCTAGCGAGCGCGACGCGCACAAGAAGTGAAAAGAAAATTTTATTCAAATTTCACTTTTTCTCCGCCTCTTGCTGCTTCAAAAGCCAAAAAGAAATTCATTTTTTCTGCGCCGAAGAAAGAAGCAAACGTAAAGAAAAAAAATACGTATTTGTATCTGCAATAATAGATAGTTGAGACTGAAAGTAATTGAAGCGTTGTTGGTCCACCGATCAAGCGAGCGAGCACAAAGCCGTGTGCAAATTGATTGATGTCATGAAACCCTCAGTGAAGCGGCAATCAGTAATTGCGCACCGAACAAAATTGATTCATAGACGCGAAGACACATTGTGCAAGAATTATGTTTCCACGCTCTGTGTTTTATTTCTCTTCAGGTTAAGATTCGCGCTGATGGTCGCAACAGCGACTTGCTTCGTTGGATGTGTACTCTCTGCAACCACTGCGAAGCCGCAAGGATTCTCGCCCAGGTCCTTTGATGAAGACGAGAACCTGGATCAACAGGAGCAAAGTCACTTGGCCTACAGATCGCGGGTGTATGATTATGCCAGCGAGGAGGAACAAGAGGAGCCCCCAAGGCAATTGTATCAAAACCGTAACACAAACATCAAGCAGCAGAACAACTTCCTGAAGCCCAACAAGAACGTGAAGATTGCTAGCGAAGAAGAAGAGGAAGAGGAGGAGCCCGATCGTCTATCCACGCTGTTGGAAAAGTCTCAGTTCAACTGCAACAGCAAGACTACGGGGTGAGTTGCTACAACGACCAGACACACATTTTGCTATAACACCCATTCCCTTGCAGATACTATGCCGACGAGTCGTTAGCCTGTGAAGTTTTCCACTACTGTCAGGATAACCAACGCCACTCGTGGATCTGTCCTGAGGGATTCACCTTCCACCAGATTCATCTGATCTGCATGCCTCCATCCAACGACAACATCTGCGACCAGTCCTCCAAGTACCACATTGTCAATGACTACCTCTACAAGCCCATCAACTTGCAAGAGCACCAATCAAAGCCCAACGTAACCCTCCGCTACTCTGACCGTTACTACCCCGAGAACTACTATGAAAACGAGAGGTACCAAGAGGAGGAACGTGAGACCAGGCAGCGAGTTCACCATCAGCAAAGGCAACCCGTAAGTTTATGACTTCCCTCTCTCTCATCATTTACTGATTTTCAAATATTTGCAGGTTCAAATTGGCTTCAACTCGCAACAACGTCAACAGCAACAACAGCAGGCAGCTCCTCAACCACAGCCCCAACCGCAGCCACAGCCTCAGCAGCAGTACAGAAAAACACCACCACCCGCACAGCCCGTCCAACTAGCCCAGCAGCAAACTCTTGCGCCTTCTCCAACTCCCCAAACCCAATACAGATACGTTACACAGGCGCCCGTGCAACAGTACCAACAACAAGCCTACCGCACCCCGGAGGAGATCAACATCTCGCTGCAACAGCGCCGTCCGCAACTGTTCGCTGCTACCTCAACGCCTAGATACTTCGAAGAAGACTACTTGTACGAGCGAAGGAAGTAAGGACCGGGTTTGATCAACCAGCTGGCGGTCTATATTTTAGTGAATAGCGTCGTGTATATTTTTTTGTTTTCTTAAAATGTGTTTTATTATATTTTATTATTTTTTTTTGTTCTAGACTTGTACGTTTAATTTAAGTTTTTAGTCCCAAAATAATGTGTAATGTATGTAAATTATAAAGTATTCATAAACAAAAGCGAAAAACACACAACAAATCATGTATTATTTAAAATTCCACAACGAAATACTTTGTAACGATTATTTTTCAGTCGCCATTTTCCTTATTATTATTTAATAGACATGCTGATGTAATGAATCATGATTCCAATAAATATTCAAACAAATTACTCTCAATCGTTTGATTTCTTTGCGCCGATGATGGTTAGACCCAGACAAACTTGTATTAAATTCCACCGGCGTTTAACCGTCTGCAGTATAGTGCAGTCAATTGATCAATATCAGTGCTGATCAAATAAGATCAGAGCAGGTTCAGGCTAGCTAAATCCACTATTGAACAAATATTTACATTACGGAAGATCTTGTCAAAGACTCTGGAGTTTCAAGTCGATAACACATATTCGTCGATTTTAAGGTCGCGTTTGTAGAGACGAGCTATAGAGTGCATTGCCTATTTTTGACATCCGTGCAAAACTCGTCCGTCCTTGCAGAATGAATATGGAGAATGTCCGTTGCTCCGTCAAGGTTAGTACAGATTTTGCCGAGACCGTCGACGTTAAAAAGGACTTAGACAAGGCGACGGACTATCAGCGTTTGTGAGCATCGAGAAGAAAGCAGATAAGATGGATCTTTCGGTCAATGAGGGTAAGACAAAGTATATGCTGCCTACCAACATAGACGTCTTCGACAAAACGTCACTATATACTGCTACAACTTCGAAGTAGTGAAAGACTTTGCCTACCTAGGCTTTATAGTTAACTCAAGCAATAACACTTAGCAACATCGATCCAACCCCGATGGACAGTGCGAGGAAGGAGTATCACGCCTTCGGTGGCGCACGCAGATGAAAGGGACCCCAATCAGTTGTGTTTGCATGAATGGCCGCAACTAGCACATGCCGCGTAAGATGCAATCACCCGTGGTCTAAGGTGGCGATAAGTATCACAAAAAAAGTCTATGTTAACGTTGACCGTTTTTATGAAGAGTGTGCTTCCGCTGCGATTACAAAAAATAATAAAATATTATTTTCCGTGTGATTTTATGTATTTTGGTACCTTAATTTAATAATGTAGTTTTTGTTTAAGGATTTTAGTTTGAGTCTCAGGAGGTCTTGTAAACAATGGTCTTGTGAAAAGAAATTTGCCTCTGTACTGCTTGAGGGTACGGACAGTGAGTATGGCTTGGATTTCGACAAAGAAGGCTCTCTAAATTTAACCGTACGTCAGAAAACAGGTTTATGAGTAAACTGATGGGCATTCCTAGAAGGGTATTGCGAGTGAATTTATGAAGAGGAGGTATTGCAAATACTAAGACGGTTTCATCGATACAATCGCCATTCATGGATGATGGCTGATTAATTATTAGAGGTTTCTCTTGAGTGACAGCAGCCAGCATTGAATACCACTCTATTCTTCTTACCCCAGTTAATAATGCTGTCAAAATCGAAAATCAATGTGCTCAATGAACGCTGTCGTTCCAATTCTATGACCGAGTGGCAGAGTGTTGAGTCTTGGAACGAAAAGGAGAATCTGAGGATACTGTCATCAGCAAAGGAGTGGATGGATTTGAAAGAGCAGACAGGAGACCATTTATAAAAATGAGAAAAAGTGTCAGAGACAGAACAGTCTTGAAGGCCGCCAGCATTTATTTTGTGGATATCAGAACCCATCAAAGACAAATTGAATTGAAAGGTCAAAAGGTAGTTTCTAGTTCATAGACGAAGAGATTCATCGATACCATGCGAAACTCTGTCATATACCTTTAGAAATATAAAGCGCGACTGTCTTGCTTTCGCGAGATGGGCTATCAAATCACTAGTGGGCTGTTGCTGCGGGAACTGTAATGCCAATCATTAGGATCTTAGAATGAAGGGACGTAATTGCTTTGGGTCAGTACGACGAGGGTGACAAAGATTCACTCTTTTTAGGGACGGGTTATACAAATGCTGTTTTCCATCTACTCGGAGAGAGACTTGAAGAGTAGGGTCGATGCTAAAGCTTATCCAGTGCTTAATATACTCTGCCGAAGGACTCCTCTTGGAGTCTTCTTGGTGAAACCAACCTTCTTGAGTACAGGTAGAGAGAAGTTAGAATCGGACTTTGTTGAGCTGGCTGTTACATGCAGATTAGTTTAGCCTACAGTGATGACATGTGGTATGTGCTTGCAAATTAGTTTGGGAATTGAAGACGAGGCGGAATTCTTTATGTTGTATTTTGAATCACAGACTCAACGAAATATTTAAAATTACCTGCTGTCACAGTAATCAACAGAATACCACGAGTAAAATATGCATTTCGTATGCACCCTCTTTTCTTTATGGGATTTGTGTACTCCCTTTTCGTACGAGACTCGAGTCTAAGCCTATTGCTGCCAAAAGATTGGAGTTATAATCTGTGAAGCATATTTATAGTAATTACAGTTTGGCTTCGTACATTACAGTCAAAAACAATTATCAAATTAATTTCAAAGCAAATTTTCTACTTCATTAATAAAGAACATCTGTCATCTTCTACGTTAGATAAAATCCTCCACCCAAGAAAACCAGTACCGTTGGCAACGCTGCTTGACATTTGCACCACACACACATTTTGACAGCCAAAACAATCAACGTTGACATTTCACTCTTTTCTAATAATCCATTTCACAAGTTAAAAGTCGAGTTTGTATATCTACCTCCGAACAAATAGGATTTTCGACATAAATATGGTTTGTCAGGAATTCCAAGCTATCGTTCTTGCCGCCGGCCGTGGAACACGTCTCCCCGAATTAACTGGAGACTATCCGAAATGTTTATTACCCGTGGGACCGTATCCACTTTTGTGGTATCCCTTGAATATGCTTCAGCAGCATAATTTTCAAGGTTAACAAATTGCAATGATAATTCTAATTTCATCAAAATAACACAATCAATCTCACAGATGCTATCATCGTGGTGCTGGAGCATCAAAAATCTGAAATTCAACAAGCTCTGGAAAAGACGCCTTTAAAAATGAAACTCGATTTTGTAACTATATCTGGTGACAATGATTTTGGTACTGCCGACAGTTTAAGACACATTCACGACAAGTAAGTAAGCAGTTCTCTGGGTGGGTGGATTCATGAGTAAATGTGGCACTTTTTTAGGATAAAGTCGGATCTTATCGTTGTCTCCTGCGATGTCATAACAAACGTCTGTTTGTACCCTCTCATAAACAAGTTCAGAGAACATGATGCATCCGTGGCAGCACTTCTCTTTAAAAGTGGCTTTGAAAATGATGTTACCGTCCCCGGTCCAAAGACCAAGCACAAACCTGAACGCGATTTGATTGGAATCAACCCGGACTGCAATCGATTGCTGTTTTTAGCCTCAACTAGTGATTTTGAAGATGTCATGAACATAAAGGGTCATCTGATGAGGAAGTACGGAAAAATGACCATCTTTAGCAGACTGGTTGATTCTCATATCTATGTCATGAAACGATGGGTGTTGGACTTTCTCAAAAAGGTATTTCTTCCGCCAGTCTTGTCGCCTGAGTGTCTAACATACTGATTTTAGAAAGAGAATTTCTCCACGTTGAAAGGCGAGTTTCTGCCATATATCATCAAGAAACAAATGTCCCGAACTCAGCAGGCCACTCCCAACGAACCACAATCGGAGTTTGGAGTGTACACCAAACCGGAGGATGATATTTTTCATGTAAGCTTTGTTGTCATTTTGTCTGTCTCTCAATCTGAGGCATGTCTTTTTTAGTATGTTCCCTGCACGAGCTTAGACCAGCAGATCATCAAGACATCGCTGTTCAATGACTCTAGAACAAAGGAACCGTACAACGGGGATCTGATCCGTTGCTTTGCTATTGAAGCGCCTAAGGATAGCATCGGAGTTCGCGTTAACACAACGCTCAGTTATTTCGCTGCAAATCGAAAGGTGACGCTTTAACATTGTAATTGGCTTAGCTTGATAACCAACAGTAACATCACACAGCTCCCATCAATTTGGCCTGAAATGTTTAAGGACAACAGCGTGTCACTTGTATCCCCGACGGCTGTTGTAAACTCAACTCAGACAAAGGACATAGCTGCCGGAGATAATGCGAAGTTGTCTGAGAAGACCTCGCTGAGTTCAAGTGTATTTGGTCCCAATTGCACCATACAGCCGAAGAACATCGTGACAAATTCAGTCATCATGGCGAATGTTGTCGTGGAGGAAGGGTACGTTTGATGCGACGTGGCTATCTAGAGAGTCAAGCTAAAAGTGTTTCTTCTGCAGATGCAAGATAGACGGTTCCATTATATGCAACAAGGCAGTCGTGAAGAAGGGATCTGTTATTTCGAACTGCTTGATTGGACCCAATTTCATCGTCGAAGAGGGGTCGAGTAAACAAATGGTCTATTTGACAAATGCCGATGGATTCATGGAAATTGAATAAAAGCGAACACGATTTCATTGCACGAGCTTGTTGATTTTACTCTATTGATAGCGGTTGGAGTTATGGAGGTCTTAAGGATTTTTTGGAACAATTCTGTAATCATCCCCATCGTTACGAACTCCCAAATCTATTACAGAATTCATTCGTAGTAGAATTATAGTGAAAAATCTACTACAAATATCATGAAAGTTGCTATTGCAGAATACGAATGGAACGGAAATTTGTATGTTTTTCTACGATAAGTTATTAACGTCGGAGTGATTCCGTTCGGAATGTGTGATATAATTTTTTCGTAGTTCGTATCATTACTTCAAATCGTTCTAATGGATTTTGTGAGAAGGATGAATCTCTTTAACCACCAGGCATTTCACTACGCTTTTCCTTCTCGTTCAGCTTTCTCTCTCCACAATCGAGGGGAGTTGATGAATTGTAGGTCAAGCTATGTAGACCCACAAACTACATACAATACATATCAATCACAAGTGCTTAATAGTTAGATACTCATAACCAACGTGGCTTTGTTCCAAGAATATCCACTTTCAGCAAAGCAACAAGTTGAACAAGGTTCTGCACACCAGATGAGGAATGGATGCACACTCCTCCAGTTTGACTAGCCACCACTCTTCTTCGAACTTAAAGAATCCCTTCAAAGTTTGAAATCAACTAAAAGAAACCCCTCCATTGGAATTACATAAACAGTTTATTTATCCACGAGTCTCTAGTTTATTACATGCATTTTATGTAAGAATATCATCTAGTCAAGAATCTGAATAACATTGAAACTATATCCTTCCATAGTCTCCTAAATTTCTATACCTATTCATATAAATTAAAAAAAACATTACTTAATCTTAACTATTCGCCGTGGCTGTGCTCGCCTCTTCCCCGGCATCTATTTTCACTTCACTTTGCAGCTTGTCGAAAACTGTTTTGATCTTATTACAGCACTCCTTTATGTCTTCCTCGGAGTCACCGGCGCTCAATGCGCTCAGCAGCTTGAGTATTGTGTTGGGTGCCTGCATTCGTAGCGCGTTCTCCAGCTCTTCGTCTTGTGTATTCATCACAGTCCGCGTCAGGAATTCCAGAATGGTCATGCAAATATCTTCAGAATTGACTTCCTCCTCAGCATCGTCCACGTCATCGCCCCATTTGTCACCGGTTTCTTTCGCTTCGCGATCCGTGTCAATGAGATGCCAGATTGATATCATTTGTGCAAAGCAAACGTCATGGAATGGATCGCCGAAGGCTTGGAAGAGTTCGTTTACATTCTCCACGATTCCCTGTTCGTTGGACGTGAGCGGGAGCAGATATATTGGCTGACAAAGGGGCGATAGAATTTGTGATATGCAATGAAACAGTTCGTCCAGAAACGGTTCATAGCACTTTTGGGAGATTTGTTCATAGGGCGAGAGTATTACATTGATGTCCAGAAAGAGGCTCATAATCTTCTTTGTGTTCTTCGATGGTGTGGCTGTTCCATCTTCATTGGAATTTTGCTCCAACTTGCTTGCCGGCAGGAGTGTTTTGAATGCCTCAATGATTCCCTGCACAAGACATGGCTGAACAAACACATCACTGAAGCAGAGATCCTTCACGTCGGGCTGTATTTCAATGAGTGCAAAGGTCACGCAGAGCGCTTCCAGTGTGGACAGGGAGTTCACGAGGAGACTCAAATTCGCAGAGTTGTTCAGAATAAATGCGAAGTTCTCGATGAAACCCTCACAGTTTTTAAAGTGCTGAAACCACAATATCTCGTCACCGGAATTCATTTCCGAGCTGACAACTGCGTAAAAGAATCTCATCAGCTGCACCAAGGTAAGACTATCTGTGCAGGATATGAGATTCAGCAATGTTGACATGACTCGGTTGTTGTTACAGAGCTCCTTTCGCGTTTGTTGCACACTGCACATATTCGCTATGATTCCGACTAGAATTTCAGTTAATCGCTTGTCCTCGGTTTTCTCAATGATATCGGCAAATATCTCTGGCACATTATACTTCAGCAACAGTTTAACCACATCAGGTTCAATTGTCATATTCCACACGGAACACAAATCCTTCTCGAATGGCTCATCTTCACTCAGATCTTTGTCGATCTTGGTCAGCTTAAGGAGTGTGGATAAAACAAATCTTACACTATACAAAGTGTTACCAATAGCATCACCTTTGATTTTCTCTAAATCTTCTTTTTCTATCTCATCATCTGAGACCGACGGATTAAAACTCGATGCTACGACGTCGTTCAAATCCTTCGTCAGCAAACTATCGTATTTTGAATATCCGGCATTTTCACTTGTATCAGGATTTGTTTCGGTTTCGGTCTCGGTCTCAGTCTCTTTTTTGGCAACACTAGATGAGGATGCTTCTTGTGATTCGGACATTTTAAAGCAGTTGTATTATGAACAGATATTAAGAACTTAAATAAAAATTGTGTGGCAAAAAACTTATAAAAAGTGAATCAAACTTTCAACTTTCAGTCGCGTACGTCAAAATTTAACTGACAAGCATACCGGCAGGCATAGGGCAAATTTACTTCTTGGCAATTAACCAGTACAGGGATGTTATATGAATGATATATGAGCTTGGCCTCAGAACACCAAACATTTTAAAACGTACTTCTGTAACTAAAATGTTTTAAATTGTCTGTAATTCATGAACCATTTTTTCCCGAATATAAAAGGTGACAATTTTTAAAACACTTTAGAAAGTGAACATTATTTTTGAAATGTAACGTATCTTTTGTACATTGATTTTGAATAAATGAATTTATACCAAATCCGATAATGACAGTGACAGTTCTAAACGAATTATGAATCAGCTGCTTCCATGCGTTGTCAACCGATGACAGTAGACCATACCGAAATCGATGGTTTGTTAAGGAAGCAGGCTTCCTTCGGTTTCTTTTGCACTTAAATACATTAATGAAAATGTTGTTATTACGGAACATAACATCACTAACGAGGTTAGGCAACAAATTCCACAGTATCGCCTTAAAACAACCGAATGTTATCCAGCAGCTTGTGGAGAAAGTCGACTCTTATTCAAGAATAAAAATCAACTCTCAGATAAGTGTAAAAATTCGCCCCTACAATGTTCTGGAATGCCAAGACTCTAACCTTCTTCGAGCGACCATCCGTGGAACGGCGGATGTTTCCAAGACGGCAGCTGAACTTGAAGTGAAAATCACAGATAAAAATGTGCAAATTGTGAATAAAAGCTCGGCGGATCCCAGTGAAATCTCGAAATTGGTATGTTTGCTGGAGGTCCCAATAAGAGCTGACCTCGTAATCGATTCGCAATCGGACGTCAGTATTGCTGATATGTTTTGTGATGAAATAAAAGTAAAATGCAGCGAGGCCATTCAGACGAAAAACGTGAGAAGCACTGCCGTGGATCTGTTCTCAACTAATGGCAACATTGAATGCACCGGGCTACTTCTTGGCAAAACTATCACGATCAAAACGGATAAGAAGGGGGTGAGTTATAAAAATGCTTGACTAAGTGCGCGATTTCTACCATAATCTATTATTATTCTTATTCTAGGCAATTTCATTGGATAAACTTCAAGGTGACAACATAGTTTGTACGACGTCGGACGGCGATATAAAGACGAACTCTTGCTACGTTGAAATGTCAAAGTTCACCACCGATAATGGCAAACTTGACTTGAAGAACATTCATAAGAAATCGGAAGTATGCGTCAACAAAATGGGAGACTTGTTCATGAGTGCGTTTCTTCAAATATATTACGATGCTCAGTTTGATAACCCTTTTTCTCATTCCCAGCTGGTGTCCATGGAAATATTCACATTCAATGCAACGGTGGTGGCAATGTTAACGTTCAGCTGTCTGAAATTGTTGGCAGCAACAAAATTGTAACGCAGACCAATGATGCCGTCGTAATCAATATATCTGATATAATTGAGGAGACATCCTACATTGAGGCTACATCGAAGAGATTCACACTGGATGAATCCCTGTCACATTTATCGGATTGTGTGGAGAATGAAAATCATTTCCGCATGAGCAAGGAACAGGATAACTGCAATAAATTGCTGATTCAATCGAAGGGAAACCTCACTTTGGGTAAACTTTCATGGGCTGATAGCATGAAGATTGCTATGGGCCTTAAAGAACTGTGATTTGTAAAGACGTAACAGTTAAGAATGCGTTAATGTTGATCGATGAAATGTTTAATATAAATAAAAGAAACTGAAGTGGTAAGAATAGTTTTATTTTTGTTGGCGATTAGTAATTGGCAGCGGAGAAGAATGTACACTAGACGTATTCATTCAATTCGTGTCAATTTCGGGGATATTCAATTTAATTGTTCATTTAGCAATGGTATACCTAGCTGTTATAAGACCTGAAAGGCACGCTCGGAAAATATTCTTCTCCTACGTTGTACTATTGATATTTGTCTCATTTTTTTAAATTCAATGTTTGCAGCAGTGTTGTAAGTTCCCAAATCCAGCGACTTTCTTAATTTTCGCTACTACCCCATATTTTTGATTTGAAACTGTAGTGTATTCCAAATTTGTAGATTCAAGCAAAGCTCGCTATCGAAAAGTTGCTCGATATGTTACACTAGCTTGTGCATAATACGTTGTATGCGAGAAAGTGGGAGTGGAATAATGGACCTTTTATACAAATTGCTAGTTTTGTATGCCACCTGTGTCTTGCACAAACTTTTATCGGTTGCATTTCCAAAACAACCTTACTTCTATTGTCAAAATAATCACCTGTACTTACAATGAACTTTCCGTCGATGATGGGGTATATGTCTCTTGCTATAACCAGACTTCTAATACACAATTTATAGGTCATTAGGAGCTTTCATTGGTTAATCACTGTGTTAAAAACTAGCCAGGTGCTCTACTCGTTTGCCATTTTCTTCGGGCCTTAGCCAAAAAGCCAGATATTTAGCTATTTGGTTTCAATAGTTTCAATCGGAGTAGTTGGTTTCTTCTTCACTAGGCAGGCTTAATGCGTTCTACATAGCAAAGTCTTTTCCTTATGCAATTGTAAACGCCTTTCTAGAGTCCTGCCGCTGTATAGCCCGTAGAGTTTGTCTCCTCTATGTCACCACGCATGACGCTACCGTCGATGCAGCGCTCACCCTTAGGGCCCTACAGTCCGAGGTGAAACTGGCCATCATCCAACATGCTTCTCCAGTTGCTTTCAGTTGTTTCCGGTCTCACCCAAGAACCCGGCTGAGATCTCTTTCGAATTGGGTTCTCCACCTTGTGTGTGGATGTCCTTATTGCGTAGTCTCCAAGCAGAGGGAGACCAGTTGTCCAGACACTACATGGTCTAGTCATCTTTGGCATAGGATTAGTAGACGCCTGGCTAGACTTGCTGCACAGCCCCTAGAGTTCGTTGTAGAAACTTCTTCTCCAAATACCATCAACCCAAGCAGAAACAAATACCGCGCACAGAACTTTTCTTTAAAGTCCAAGTCCTTCTATTTGCCATATGACCACTCACGAATGATGTCGATAGTTACTAATAATAACAAAAGTTAATTCCGCGCTGACATCACTCACATCGAAAGAACACATTATCATTTTTGTCCTCTCCCTAGTAGCCGCGCAACTACACCTCAGCAATATACATAGGTATATGTCAATCCTTGTCTCTGTTTTATCGCTCTTTGTTTTAACAAACAATGTTCTGGTGAGTTAGCCAATTACATCCCCCCTTTCAATAAATTCACCCGCAATACCCTTCTCATCAGGAATTCCCAACAGTTTACCCACAAGCCTGCCTTCCGACGCACAATACAATAAGGAGCCTCGTTCTACACGAATATGATATATATGAATCTTCTCCTCCAGACGCTATTAACGCAAATAAGACCAAAGATCGCACGCAGAACTTTTCTCTCAAAGCAGCCAAGAGCTTCTTCATCCGCTTTCAACAGCGTCCATGTCAGAGTGTCAACTTGGTTTTTCGAGAGATGGCTCTGTTACTCAATTGCCTCTTGATCTCAAAAAAGCAGCAATTGACAAGATTAGTTCTGCCTTTTTCAGTTATATTTTTACCTTACTACAAAAATGCAAGTCAAGAAATGTACTTGAACAAAAGAGGTTTAGAGAAGATGCTTCAGCTTTATGATCTTAATTATTTCTTTTCCAAGCTGTCTACACAAAATATAATTGTAATAAAACTCAAATTATTACGCCTTCTAACTATCGAGCTTTAACTTTATATCCATATGTACGTGTTTCAATATTAAAGGATCCAGCAAAGCGGCTACATCCAACTAGTGTAAAAAATAAACATAATCAATTGATTCGTAAAAATTATCAATATTTATTTTATATTTATTTTAAAATATTTATAATATATATTACACAAATATTTAGTACGCTGACATCTAATTACACAATTAGAAATATATAAAACAGATTTTGTTAATTTTTGTTTTTGTTTTCAATTTTAATTTGAATTTCAACTTCATTAATTTTATACTGAATTAGAATTTAATTTGAAAATCATCAATTGACAATGATAACTATAAAATTAATTAAATCAGTTTACATCCATATGATACGTCTTCAATTACCATATACATACATATTTTCATTAATTTATCATTAAACAATTGTAATTTTTTGATAACATTAGTTAGTACATTTTAATTTATTTTTGTGTGAACAAGACACTGAATGGTCCCGTGTAGGATCGATTAACAAATCAAAGAATTACCGCTAGATCTATGTATAATATATAGTTCTCTACGTTTATAAACTAAATCTTATAGTTAAGCAAGTTAGTCTCATGAACAATATGTTGGTTCCCATTTAGAAATGTATCTGTTCCTAGATAAATTGATAACTGTTGTTGCTCTCAGAGTTTGTTTGCTTAAAAACGAAACAAATACTCAAATGTGAGATGTACATGCATAAGTCATACTAAATTGTTTCTTAGGTAAAATCAAAATTCATTATTCTTTGTTCCATTGGTTACATGTTGGACTTTCTAAATGTCATAGTTTTGTCTTCATTTAAACATACGAGCAGTTAAGGCACATCAGAATAGCATTTTTCTAGTTTGTAAATTTCGTTGAGCAAGAGCAATAAATCTTAAGGGGGGTGTGGCAACTTGTAGCTGCTTCCCCCGTTGCGCGGTTCTCATTGAATGAGACCGATGGTGAGTGAGAAAAAGGTCAAGAAAATACGGATTAGTATCGTGCATTGGATATTCATAAGAAGTCTGTTGTTTCTAGGTGGTGCATGGTGCAAGGTTTGAGAATTTTCAGTGACATACGAATAGATATAGCAAGGATTAGTTAGGAGGAATTTTCAAATTGCTAAACTGATGTTTTCAAGTTAACATTTCATATATACGCAACTCTTCTTAATTCAATTAAACCTTCTGAATGGACGTTTATTTTTTGTTCAACATTTCATTGTTTAGAATCTGCTGTTGCTACTGTTTTCAAATGTCTATAAAGTATTGGCCTGATTTCCATTTGCAATGAAAATCGATTGACTTTTGTTTTTACATTTTACTTGTTTAAAGCTGGGCTTGCTGCCTTGATTTAAATTATACATTTACATACAATTTTTGTTTCTTTTTCAGTCGCATAGTTGTAAATATTTATTTTTTATGTGTTTTATCTTATATGCTTACGTAAATATACATACACTCTTGTGTGTTCTTGATAGTTAATAACTAATGTCGCTACTAGAAGTGGTCACACTTACATAATGTAGGTTGGTTTGAATAAGTGTTTAAATTTCAAGAATGTATTTACAAAAAGGAACTAATGTGTATATATATATTTATGTATATCGTTCACGTAGATGGACAGAGGGCGGTTTATATATATTCATTTTTTGTTTCAATAAAATTGACATAATCTTAATTAAAACTGATTTTCATTCTTTTTTGGTTCTTTACATTCATCTGAGGGATCATCTGCAATGCGAAACCTAATTTAATTCGATTGGAAAATGAAACCCTTTATTTGGAAAAGGTACTTCGTCAAAGTCGGGAAATGTGAGGAGTTTAATGATTTTTGTAAATTTTGTAAGATTTCTGAATCTCTTCTAATTAAATTTTATAACGCTTTCTTATGAAGAAATTTGATATATTTTTTCGTTGACATTTATGGACCTGGAACAGCGTATTTTTTATAATCTGGATTAAAATTTTAGTATAAAATTTATGGACAGCGAGGTGACTTAGGCAGCCTGAGCAGAAAAATCTGTTACGACCTTCATTCTTCGTTTAAATTCAGTGGTGGTATTCAAATTTGTTGTCAATAAATTTGAAATTCATAATAAACATAAATATTGACAGCTGTTTAAAAACTGTAAAAGCATTTAACAAGCGAGCGCCGTAGCAACACTCAGGCCAGTGTAGGCCCGTTTTGTTTCAAGGAAAAACCATAGTTAGAAATGGTGCATTTTGCTATATACAGTCGAGTCCGGATATTGCGACTCGTACTTTAGGATAATGGCGAAATTAAGTCGTACTCACCGGGCAACGCACACAACTAACTGTAGTTTTTGAATTTTTTTGAAAGTGATTAGTATGTTTCTAGTTCCAAATAGACAAAAAAACCGTCGCGTCTGCGCTAAAATGCCATCGTCACTGAATCGCATACGCAGCTTAGGCCAAACTTTTGCTGGGCTTTCGCTCACATCACGATGGACTGACATCTAGCCGACTCACCAGCAATCTTATCAGTGACTGCAAATGCTCAAAACGAATAATCCGGTTTATTTCCTAGCGAAAAAGCATGCCTTCTCCTGAACCGTGGGGCCACATACAGAAAACGTCTTATATATTTGCTTTTTGGTAAAATAGCAACCGTTGGTTCTTGTAACCGAATAATTTATAGATAAAACATGCCGTACAAACCAGAGTCGGATTAAAGGGTTTGTGTTCATAGCAATTTGTATGCAAACCGATCATCTATCGTCGTTGTTATAAGCTATACGGAATCTATTGTAAGTATATCTAATTGGAGGCAAATATCGAAAAAAAGCTGAAGTCTCTCCTGATGCTGTAAATTGATTTTTTTTCGTCGTTCTTCATCGTTTTTTTAAATATCTTCTAATTTTCTCGTAGTGGTAAACTAAGTATGTTTGTCAGTTTCTTTATTCATTTAACTGCCCTATCTTCGCTGCAAGCATGACTGAAAACAGCGATTATTTTTTTAAGGAAGTTATGAATAATAATTTCTGAAATATTCTGATTCTATAAGTCGTACTTTGGGATATATTCGGATCCGCAGTTATCGCATTTCAACTCATCAGCTTTTCTCGGAAAAAATATCAATTTCAATTCCAAGCGCCTGAATATATGTAGTTGATTCGAAATCATTGCTGCCTAGAGAGATTTTGCTATTAGCAGTATTCCTGGTAGAAACGAAATATCATAGAATCTCTTGCTCGAAGCATTAAGACCAAATAGCAATTTCGCGTTCGTTTGATTGGGCTTTAATGGGGATTTTATCAAGTTTGCCATATGGGGATTAAGTTTTAGCAAACATATATTTTTATTAGTCTGGCACTAAAATAATGGTTTCTTTCGTAAGACACAAGCGTGTCTTATTTTAGACAACTATAAAAGCATCGTTAAACACAATTCAAATGTATAAAAGTCAACATGTTATAAGTTATTGGCGTATTGAATGAAACAATTCCCGTGTATTATGCCTTACTAGTTTGGGAAGCTGGTAGAGCCCTTATTGTGACAGCCCAAGGTATACCTGTCAGCTTGTAAAGGGTGTTATTATGCTATTATTTATTCACGAACGGACTGGACCTGCAGATTAAATCCCGCTCTGATCGGCATGGTTTGAGAAGCTTTTTAGACATGAATCCAATTTCCGCATAATAAAGGTTTCGAAAAACATGGCGCCGAAAATTATAAAAGTTATTATATTCGGTGGTTTAACCTAATAGCAATCGACAAACCAATCAACCCACTACCCCCGGCGATTAACTGACAGAAGTGAATTACAGTGCGATCTCAATAAAAGCAACTCCTCAAAAAAGTTGAATCGATACAAATTATAAAAGAATCGTGAAATAATATCGTCGAGCAATGAACAATTCTCATTGTTTGACAATTTCATCACCCTAGCTATGGGAGGCACTACAATTTGAAGGACTAAACTCCACGGCTGAAGAAAATTATGCTTCAATGAGTAACATTTTAGCTTTGCAAAACATACGAGCATCAGACGTTAATGATGTTTTTTTAAAAAAAACAGCTAAAAAACGGACACGGACATTTTGTCTCATATTTTTTGACTCAGTGAAAGCAACTGAATGTGTTTCTATTAGTTGTTTTTATTGAAGTCACACAGTATAATAAATTGTTGTAAGCTCTTAGTCCCAAGCTATGTGAGCATACGTCCTTTCACATGATCACATTTCACATTCCATAAACAATGAAGCTCATCAATTCCCTATCTGACCACCTTGTGAGCCACTTACGTCTGACTGGCGATGGCGCTTATCCATCGTAACTCTTAATTGAAACCTTCTCGCGGTTAACGTTGGGAAGAATATTATTAAATGCTATTCCACTCTCAAGCTGCCGCCTATTCGTTGGCCATAAAATATCCACTCATCGCTTAAAGTTTGCCCGCCTCATGTTTGCGCATTATTTAGTCATTATTGCCTCCAGTTTAATGGGCGCACTCCGTCGTAAACTAAAACCTTAAAATCGTGTCATAAACCACAAATTCGGTCGCCATTGAATGTGTGTGTGTGTGTTTGCGGGTGCGTTTCAAACCCCAATCAACGCCATCGTCAGCCCCGCCGGCTTTGGAATTCAGCAACACATTTTTGCAACGAGCTGGAATCTGAGATCCGCGACTGTGGTGGGGGCTGGTCGGAGCATAATTGACTTATAATTATTTTAATTAAAATTTACTCGTATTCCTAATTGTTCGGTCCATCATCTGCTGCGGGCTGCAGCGTTGGTCAAATATGAAAACTAAAAATTCGCGAATATACCACAACTCAGAGACATTCATTGAGAGGAAAAAACCCTAAAAAATACGATCGTAATCCATCCACTTACGCGCGCAACCCAGTGTCGATGATTCAAAGCATTGTATTTTAAATGAACGTCTCTGATGGTAAATGTTACAAGTAGTCCTTGTCGTGCGGGGGCGACGGGCCCGACACCGACACCATCGGCAGGGCGACTATGCGCGGCTTTACGTTCCTTAAGCTTAAGTTCTTCGGGCTATGATGCGGCGAACCGCCCGGCGACGATTGACTATGGTTGGTGGACGTAGTTGAGGAGCGCTGATGGACGAGCTTTCGAGGACGTGTCACTGTCGCCGCCGTCGTCACGGACTGCTTGTACTCCTCCCCTGACTCACCGGTTGCTGAGTCGTCCAGTGATTGCTGCTTCATGACTGCTATGTCGTCCTTGAGGTGCGATGGCGGGGTCTCTATTGAGATGCTGCCCACAATCACATTAGCCGTCGTCACCGTCGCCGAATGTGATGTCATGGTGGTGCACTGAGTGGCTATCTCATGATCTGGTCCATTCTCGTTCCTCGCAGCTGGCCCGACGTCGTTAAGTTCTATCGTCTCCCCGCGGCCGGATGGATGACTGCCATCATCTGTGCACCACTGCCGGTTCTCGGTGAAGCTCTTCTGCGGATGGTGAGGAATTACAATGTTATTTTTTTTTATGACTCGACACTTAAAAGTTATCACTTGTGTTTCTGTGCAAATTTACCTTGCGTTCGTTGTCGGTGATGTTCTCGGCGCTTCGCGCCTTCCGACACAGCACACTCTGGGATCCGTGTCGCCGTAAGAATTCGATTGAGTCGAAGCCCCGACCCTCCGACGATACGAAGATGGCCGAATTAATTCTGCTCCGGGTGCAGCGCTCCGCAATGCTGGTAGACGGCTCCTCCTGCAGTAGATGGAAGTGCTGAAATGGTTTTCAAATTAAACTTCAAATTGCAAACGCCGAATCGGCATGGCAAGCATAGAGGACAGCATTCTCGGGGGAGAACAAGTGGGACATTTACAATATTCATATACAATATTACATATGTATTCTATTCTAGAGGAGTGTGAAAACGTTGTAGGCGCTCTAACATATCTACGAGTAGACTAGAACGTGTAGACAAGTTGAGGATGAAACTTACGCGATTATTAAAGTGCAGTGGTTGATATGTTAAAGCTCCACAATCGGCGCCATCGAACTGAAATGACATTGAAACGAATTGGATTCGTTTGGTTTTAATTATAATATATATTATGTACAGTGAGTGTATCTGGTATATGTGAGATAGTTGTTTGCTCTTTTGAAATTGATTATCAATATTTTTCCTTTTCTGTGAACATTCACGACATTGATTGTGTATATTTTACATTTTGTGTACTTCGCTTTTTTCTGTATTTGGTATGGACACAGCTATGATGTTTTTTTTTATTCATTTTGTGCACACAAGTGCCGCTGTATTTATGTGTGTACAATATGTAAAGCTTAGCAAGTGAGATAACCTGAAAATTAGAGGAAATAAGGAAACGAAAAATGTACTGTACCACGCGGAAACTCCCACAAATTGATTTTGTTTTTACTCGTCAACTCAATCCGCTTAGTGTAGGTGGGGTTAAACAAAAAATAATAAACAAAGACGAAAGCTTTTTGAAGGATTTTAAATTAAAAATTTAAGGGGAGTATATATTGGAGCGAATTAAGTCCCTTGACACGAAGGTTGGGCGCTTAAAAACCGGAACGAATCAGTAATAAAGGTTGGTTTCCCGTTGTTCATTTGCTGATTTTGATTAATGGAGACTCAGTGAAATTTGCATAAAATAACTCTAAGCCATTAATGGGTCCTTTATGAAGAAAAAAAAAAGAAAACAAATCCGGATGGGAATGGCCTCAACATAGTGAGTATTTGCCAAATGGTCATATTTATCACTGTGCTGCAGCAGTGCAGCAGGCTATGTCGACAGCCTCAGTTTCAAAGAATCAGAAGGACTTGACACGGCAGCATGTTTGCTGGAATACAGAGTTTCTCCAGAAACGGATGAACAAAGTCACAGTTATCGAGACTCTGTCTGTGGGACAAAGCATCAGACGATGCCAGTGCCTAAGATGGAGCACATAAATGCAGAAGAACCTAAATCAACTTGTGTGCACAATTGGTTAGCTTGTTGGTTGAGAGCCCCGTTCACCAAATTTCCAATAGACGCCTTTGATGAAGTTTGAATTCAAGTTCGAGAATATGAATTTGGCGACAGCTACAAAAGAGTTTCGTGGCAGAAATAACTATAGAAAAAGTCGATACAACTGAGCTCCTAGTCCATAGTCCATAGTCCTAGCTCCTAGTCCATAATTTTATTTGCAAGAGAATGTGTCTAATATGGACATGAGAAGTAGACATCGGATGTATGTTGCGCTATACTCCTTCTTTAATAGCTAAAGCTTCAGTTTACTGCAAGTGTTCTCTGTTATATTCCTAAAATAGGACTAGTCCATTTTAGCGATTTTGAAATGGCGTGTCCAAAAGTATTTTATGAACAGTGGCCACATATATTGGATGCAAAAGTGGGGCACATTTACAAAACTTCGCAGGAAGCGGAAATTATGTTCTTTTTTTGTAATTTTTTTTTTATTTACTAATGAAACCATTCTTACCACGTTAATGCCAGGAGAGCATAAAATATATTTCACTAGCATAAAAAAAAAATTTAAAGGAAACTACCACAGTTGAAAAATGTCTATCCTCAAATCAGCAGAAACATGTTGCTTTTTCAATTCGGTAAATTTTATATCGTCAATATGTTTATTTATATATCCAATTAATCGAAATCGTTTGGTCAGTTCTCTGCGACTCAAGTACAATTCTTTTCAGAACCCATTGTAGACCATTGGAAGTCTTTGACGAATTTGTACTGGGGGTTAATTTCTATAAGCACTACAGACAGTTTTTGTAAATCAGTCTTACATTCAAAATAAATCTCTGTGTATATTGTCCGAACTTTGTTAAATTAGAACCCCACAAAAACCCCACGACAGGTACCACAAAAAAGGGGACTGATCACTATAATTTTATAGCTAAGGCCTAAGGTCTTCTTGAAGGAATCGTAAAATGTCTATTTGGTTCTGAAACACCAGAACTGGGCCCAACAGAATCTAATCACAAAAGTTGCATAAACTTTTGTATACAAATTTTGCTATAGATCCAAAAGCAAGCGACTTATATAACGCCTTTGAGATGTTCTTGAGAATATATAACTACTGCAAAGTTTTTCAAGTAGAATTGGCCACGACAGTTGGACTTATAGCTTCCTACACTAGGTGTCAATATTAAATCCCCGATTATTTAAAAAAGTGGGATCTACAATTTCATCCCATCTTAATACAGTGTTTTCAATAAACAACCATACAGTCTAAATATTTTGACATTTAAAGACAATAGCATCAACATTATTATCCATCCATGGGCTCCATTGGTATCCGTAAATGTTATTAGCCTGACCAATAAGTTTATCATCTTTGATCACCCCTATCAAGCTCAATAGCGCTCTAGGCTGGGCTCTAGGCAATCTCAAGAGCAAATGAAAAATCGAAAAGACCCAGGTTTTGTTGAGAGACAAGTGGGGTTTTGAAGAAGAAAATGAATCCATGAACTGTACGCGCTGTACATTGGCATTATCCAAGCCAAGCGTCTACGGATATAACACCTAAGATGGTTAGGCCATGTAGAGCGCATAGATAGCACTACTCCAGCACGAAAAATCATCCATTCCGAACCAATGGGACACTGCACACTGCACCTGTTACCAACTTAGCGAGCGAAGTTGGAGACATGCCCGCTGGAGAAGCTTGTTGGTTTAAGAACAGGCCCATTCCGAACTGTAGTATGTTTTTATAGACAAGTAGTCATTAAAGCCACTGGGACATGTAAACTGAAGTTAAGAATCTCGAAATTAAGAATTTCTTCTTAATCAAACGATCGCTTTCCAGAAATGCAACGTAAAAGCGAATGTTAAAAAAATTCACAATTACAAAAAAGCTCTACCTCGGCTACGAAGAACGGAGAAATTCGATAGGTAAGTATGACCGCCAATAGTTACCGAACTAACTTTAGAGATGCAAAGACGAAGAATAAATCCATTCTCCACTTGCCTTACCATTGCCCATCTTTAATGAGAAGGAGTTTATGAGGCAAATCTCCTTTGATGAAATGTGTGAAGCACTCAATTTCCTGAGGCACTCAATATATGAATAGAGCAGTTATTTAGTTGTATCAGTTAAAATGAAATTCGAAAATTTTGTATTTAGTTGGTTATTGATGAGTTGGTTATACATGCAGCGAGAGCATGTACAGGAAGGATCTAAACTAACGAATTAAATTCAAGAACATTGTGTTGATTTAACAGGGGAATGTAGGAGTCATAAATGTCCTTGCCTATGCAGCATATTGCGAATTTTCTGCCTTAATCGCAACCCCTTACAAATATCCTTGCCAGAGAAGAACGGGTTGGGAACTAAAAAACACCATCACACTCGTACATCGACGGAAGTGGCGGTGGATTGGTCACACATTACAAAAGGGCGACAGCTGCATGCAATGAAATCATTTAACGTAGAGCGACAGCAGTTGGCATTCGAAGGAACATGACAAAAAACAGTGAAAGCTAGTGTAAAACTGAGGGACACATTGAATTTAATAATACTCGTAGTACCCAATGCGTTGGCCAATAGCACTTCTAATATATATATTTATAAAAGTAAACATACCATTTTAAACGTACATAGATTTGGAATCATTAAGGAAGCCATGAGCCATGTACAGTCTCAGGAAAGCAAGGCAAACAAAGCCATGGATTATCCACACTTAACCACATCCCCGCGTTTGACCTAGAAATGGGAAAATCGAATATTCGACGATATTAACTATTATCCGTCGAGCATCCTTGCGTCAACAGCCATCAACGTCAAAGTGGTTATTGTTTAGCTGAATAACAACATCACAGCGTGAACGTCGATATAAAATTCAACTCAATACACGTCGCACAGACTTTCAAATCCTAAACAAACACCATCCATCTCAGGTGATTCAGATTGAATGGGTCTTTAGGTGTTAAGTTAAAATACAAGTGAGTTGAAATGCCAGTGCTTGTTGATCTTTGAAGAGGAGCTTTGTGTGCCTATCAACTGAGTAAACATAATAAGGGGTGAAAATAATTAATGACTTTCTGACTGAGAGGACATTTGAATTAAGTGAGGAATTATGTGGTAATGCAATTTGTGAGAATTTACAAGAGACGCTGGCGAAAGGCGAACATGGTTTGATTTTGTGAAGAAAATAATCTCTCTGCTCGCAATATTACATATATGTATTAGCAAGTTTTATAATTTTTAAGAAGACGGCCAAAGCATGTAAAATAAATAAAATAAGTAGATGAAACGCTTTGGTGTATTGGAAGGAGTATGTATAAAAGATGTAACAATGAGAATCACTAAAACAGCAGTTTTGGAAATGCTACCAAACCTACCTCAGCTAAATGTTGCTGTTCAGGCTGAAACTGCAAGACAAGCTATAGCTCAGCAAAGAGTGTGCAATTTCAAGAAAATAGAGATTCAAATAACAAATTTGGATAACGTTAATAAACTAACTGTGGTCAGTCATCTCATGACATCAGTCTAAGATTTATGCAAGTAGTACAAAATCATTTTAGCTAAAAGACAACAATTGTCTAATCTGTGTAAATTGTGGATGAGAGAAGGTGGAGTAGGTGTTGGCAATGTAGGATCCATATGTACTACGAAGCAGAACTGAGTGGCAATGAAAACGCAGACACCGAAGCTAAGATAGGTCTGAAACATCCTATTTAATGGGCCTTACCTCCCTTTATGGATTTGGCGTTTTAGACAATTAAATACCGCATCTAATTCTGGAAGAATATGTACTTAAAAAGTTCATACAGGTTTATCCCAGAACATCAAAATAGAGCATCTTTTAGCACTAAATATAAATATAAATAAACATTAAAGTGCTATGTAACGCACTTACTTACTGACCACATCTTAAGCAACTGTCACATGCACAAAATGGATCACAGCAGCTCAAATAATTGTAGACTCTGTGGACAATCAAAACAGGGTATGGAACGCCTTCTGGTAGAATGATCAAATCTGACACTATGTTGTGTGGCTCCGTAGTGTTACATACATAAAGAAATGGGGCACACTATATCTATTGTGGTCGCTGTCTAATTGACAGTATCTATAGCTACTGCATTCTCTTTAATTCAATTTAGTTCAAATTGGAAGATTCGAAAATGTATTAGGAAACAGTGGCGTAATTAAATGCACCCATTGGAACGACGTAGCCGAAAGAAGGCGTCTATTCTCTTGAGAGCACTTTTATTGTAGTGCAGGTAGGCAGTTGATGGTGAAAAAAGAGATGGTCAATCCCGAACAGTCCACTGAGGGCGGCAGACCCATCGTCTTGAGTATGGCGGAGAATAGTTCAACGGTGGAGGAAGTCATCTTTGCGATTGAATCGATAACAGCGGGTTTGTCCTCTGGTATGGGCAAAATCGGACCACAAATGGGTAAAAAGGGAGTTTTATGGCTCTCTTGTGCTTTAAGGCGGAAAACAGAGGTGAGTGTTCTCTTTTCGAAAAGTGGACCAATGAGATTGCTCTTTAAAGTCTCCCTGGGAAAATTTTGTTATGGTGTTAGAGGCTCGCTCTAGAGCTGTGGTCGAGTCTAAGATTGGGGATGAATAGTGCGGCTTTCGTCTCGGTAGAAGCACAACCACTGCTTTTCATTCTATGATAATACTCCAGAAGGCTTGGGAGTAGTCAAAGCTGGTTTGTAGATTTGGAAAAGGCATGTGACCGAGTGCCTAGAGGTAAACTCTTTAGTGTTCTGCAGGAGTATGAGATTGATAGTCCTCTTTTAAGGCAGTGCGGGAGGAACATAATGTGGAGCAGCTACTTCTTCCAACGAAAAGGGCTATGCTTCGATGATTTGGACACGTGACACGAATGTCCGCATCATCATCTTTGCCAAAGCAAGCCATTAATACGACTCCTGGTTGGACCAAGTCCAAGAACTCGATTGGTTACGTTTGGGCATAATTCCTCATGACTTACAGTCGGTGGCGTAGGATCGAATGGCCTGGAAATTTCTAGTACTTGCTTTACCCCAGCGACCCCTTTAATGGATCATGCGGGTCAGAAGAAGATGATGATGAATTAGGGATGACCAGATAGTATTTGCTATGTTTCAGCATCTCTCAACGACACTTAGCTTTTAATATATTCAGTAAGCTTGGAAATTCCAGTTGCAAATAAGCAACGTTCAATCATTTCGTTGTAAGGTCGTCATCATGTCTTCTGTGTGCAGGCAGTTCGTCGCACAGTGAAATGTCTGAGTCACTTCTATGGACCTTAACCTACCGACAAGACAGAGTGCGATGACGATGAGGAAAACAACCACAGTAGCGAACCCAGTGAAGACCAATTCGGAAACGGAAACGTGGCAAAGCAAACAATTTGCAAAGCAAGACCAACAAAGCAAAGCAAGAAACGTCAAAGGCATACAATTGCAAAGCATACTTTCGACATTTACTAACAGATTATTTTCTGTTTTTTTGCTGGAAAATAACAAAAAGCATTTTGAATACAACTCATCAATCCCATTGGTACTCCACTTGAAAATCTACAAGAAGCAACTGATCAAACTCCAAGAGCCAGCGCCGAAGTGAGGAAATTGCAAAAAGTCTTCTTTTTCGCACATTTTGTGCTTTGAGACAGACACCACCTACAAAGTCAGCAAATGCAAAATAGCAACACGATTTTGAAGTTTGCTTGATTTTGCATATATTATAATAATATAAAAATAAATATTTGAGCTACTGCGATTTAGAATTGTTTGCTTTATCGTATTTGCATTACCGAATGATACGCTTTGCATAATTTGCACAAATTTTGCGTTTCCGGATTCGCCCATCAGTGTACTTGAAATTGTGTGACAGGCCACAATCTGGAATTCTGGTACGGCATCACCCCTAAAACGACAAATATTTAGCCAGGACCGGCTGCTTGTCCATAGATATTTGCAGTACCAACTTTTCAGTTCTTTGAACTATATTTTAATTAACTTTATTTTAAGTTTCGTGAAACGTGACGAAGTTTAATTCACATTCACGTCAATGCTTAATACAGTACATTCAACTAAGTTGAAAAAAATAATCACTTTTATTTTTAAAGATGTACCCTTTTCCAATCAATATAAAATACCATATCCTGTTCTCTAAAAAAATGGTGTTTCTGTCAACGCCCAGAGAAAGAAGATCAAATCCATACAAGTGCCAATCCCAGCTCTCCGTGTCGTCATGTCGTTTGTGTCTGTCTCATTCAAAGGAATGAGAGAACACGGTGCGGGATTTTAATTATCCACCAAAAGATTTGATGCACACGTGCTGTGGATTCCGAGTTGGAATCGTGACGATTTCATGCATGAACAGTGACTACCTCTTGTTTCCTGTCATGCACAAATCAGGTTTCATAGTCAACATTTCAAGTCGGGGAAATTTAATTAAATTCCACTTTTAATTGGTAGCACAAAAGACTTTATTTGAAATTTGAAAAACGTGCACGATTTCTTAGAACAAGACTGTAAAAACTCAGTTCAATTTCAAAGTCCACACCATGTGTCCTCCTCTTCAGTCATAGTCACCCAATTGAAGGTCGAAGACGTGAATGCAAACACATGTCGCTGTTCATTAGCGTTGCACATGCTTCTGACAGGCACGTAACTTTCGCATCCAACAAAGTTACAACTCCATCGACAAAATCTCTAAACTTATGCACATCGTGAACGTGTTTATATTCCAGTCCTGATCCACTGACTTTATGAGGTTACACATGGGAGAGCGTCGTGTTTGGTTTGCTTTTCTCCCCGGAGTCGTAAAATGGACGAGATGGTCTCTAGGAGGGTCTGAGCTCTAAAAGTGCTGAACGACGTGCTATATTACACTCCCATCGGTAGGATTCTTATATCGGCATCCTCCGATGACGGTGATTACGGGCTGCAAGCCAAGCCAAAGAATAACTTTGGCATTTCGGCAGGATCACAAAAGAAAGGATATCTACCTCCAAAGTATTCAAAGAAACACAATTCCAATTAAATTGCGTCCGAGCACCCATCAACTCAACGCCGGGCATATGTGCTCCTTCTCCGACATAAATATAAACCTAGCAAATTTCTCCAGACACAAAATGAATGGTTCATTTATGGGGAAAGTATCTGGTTGCTTTCGCCGGGCATGTTCGGCGGCAAGACTACATCATTCGGCAATTAATTATAATGACGTATGCTGCACAGGCATTGGGAAGCTTAAACAGTAATTGCCCATCAAATAAGTCTGAAGGCGCTGGTAAAGGTGATGGGAATCGGAGAGCCTACCAAATGCCTCCTTGGCTGTGATCTGAATTTCAACATCGTTCCTTCATAAATTACCGATAAAATGTGTAATGAAAGTTTCTCTATACTCCCGCGGTCCGTGCTGGGGAATGTGTGCGCGGTGGAAAATGTTGCATCGTCTGGAGTTTCATACTGCGCGACCTTTTAGACGAAATGTGTACCATTAGGGGGATAAATCATTTTTATTGGATGTGGAGCACCGCCCATGGCCCACTTCAGTTTGGATTCATTGCATCTCTGCAGCATAAAATTGGAAATTGACCATTAAATCAAGATTGGCGTACTCTCATGCTGACTTCTGTGCGTTTGTTTTCTCCAAGCTCTGCTTTGTTTCGCCATGCGGGACTATTCACGTGGAGTGCAGATAAAATGCGAGTAATCCCCTAGGGCTTACAGCCAATACGGTCAGCTTACAATCAATGAATTTAATGGAAAGGTCACTGATGAGCCTGGGTGAGAGCAATCGGAATTTGTTTTTGTTTAGATGGGAGTTCTGGGATCTGAAGTGATTTGGCAATTCGATAGGGGCAAGTGCGCACGATGTTCAATGACAAACGATTGACTATTCGTGTATTTGTGAAAGTTGACAGAGTTGTTTCGTTTTATCATTTATTGATTGCTGGTGATAATTCTAGAATTTACACTAGGAAAACAAGAATATTATGGGCCCATAATCCTTGTGACCCTAGACGCAGAGGAATTTGAATTGAATTGAAGCACATTAGATTGTGTCTAAAGAAGCACATGTACTGCCACCTTAAGATATTTAACTAGGGAAATTACATGCAACGCATCCGCAGCGAAGTTCGCAAGGGCTGGCTTGGAACCTGCACCATTCTGTAATGTCAATTAGACAGCAGCTACAACTCTGATTAACAAATATAAAAACAAACACCGTCTAAACCAATGAACTCTGACCGCCCAGTATCATTGCCAAAGTCTGGGGTGAACCTGGGCCTCAAGCAACAAGCCTTTCCAACCAGCGCGATCTCTGGCTAGGTTTTTCCAAGCGTTGGCAAGCGTCTCGCGCAGGCACAGGCGTCTGCACTTGGCCTCTGTTAATGACCTCATACTCTCACCTCCACATGGTAAAATCCGGAAGCCGAGAACCTTGGATCGAAGATGGTGTACCCAACCCCCATTGAGGGCTGCTAACGAGTGAGGAGGAGAGTGGGTGAGTCTGTACCAAGGCTCATCTCTCTTTACGGATGGCGGTGGAGGAGCTTATAATGAGAGTAACCAACGACGACATCCGGAGCTACCTGGTGCACCCGCTTTTGCATATATTCATTAGACATATTTGGAGCTAGATCTAAAAGGTTGTGTCCAAGGTCGTGTCGGGATTTTTGCCATTTCGGTTTGCCTAAATAATTTGGGTCAATACCCATGGGACCAAATTATGTACATTTTTTCAGGAGGATGATAAGTAAGATGCCAGATCTAATTCTGGGTGCTTTGGCAAGAAATATTCACGTCGGATATGTGTTTCTGCCTTCGGGGATATGTGGATTAAGATGTGAATTTGGTCCGGAAGGAACATATTTTGTCGACTACGCCTGCTTGGCTACATCGAGCGAGTGGCTCCAGGTAAAAGGGTGCGCAAATGCGAGCCTTCTGGTTCGACAAAAAGTGGGAGACCGAACCCCAAAGCCAAGAAGTCACGGATACAAGACAACTTGATTTGGGCGATTGTAAACATGTCCATCGTCAAGAAAGGACGGTAGCTTTGCATGAGATCACTGTCGATATCGTGAAAAAATATAGCAAGTAAGAACGTTGTGTGCACTCGTTATTTGTTGTAGAAATGACCGGATTCGTTGCTGAAGGTACATAAAAATATTCGAATAATCAAGTAAAGACAGTGTTCTGAGAATCGTTCAGAGGCACAGTCAATTTTAGGCTCGGTGCACACGTGCGTCGTTTTAACGTCACATTCGCTTTTAACATAACACTAGGAGTTCTCATGGATTGTGGTATGTTAGATTTGGTTAGGTATGAGTGATGAATCAAACCCACTCAGATCCTCTTTCGAACAATTGTGCTGTTACTGTCCGCTTATTGATACACTAATTCATCGTTAATCACGGAAACTAACTGACATGGTATCCACGTGGTCTCTTCGGAGATTCTTCCCTTCATCAGATTGTCTTCTGAATGAATTTTGCTATGAAGACTTAGATGCCGTGTAATTGGTACTCATGCATTTGGCATTCTTAATCGTTTCAAGTCGAATATATGCAGTAATAGCGACTCTTGCTCTTTACCTGCCACAAACAAAATCTTTTACGCACGCCTCAAATTCAACTGAAACGTATCCAATTTTGGTTACACCAAATTCATTAATACCATAAATGTACTCCTTTTGGTGCATGCATCAACATTGATTTCATAAATATAAAAAAGTTTTTATTTACGTAGCTTCCCATTTACAAATCACCGTCTTACTCATCTTCTGTGGAAATATTACTCGTTTTTAGGTTTCCTCAAAGACCTCCGACGAGTGCATCTACCTGTACGCTTATGGGAACGAATTCGTGCTATTCACAGACCAAAAGGGAGTGGCATCTATGAGATGGCATAAATTCACTGAAATGAAGAGCATTTTCCTCCACCCAGTAGGTTTTCTTTAGAAAATCCAATGGCAGTACATACTTGTAGCAGTTGTTTAATTTGCAAAAGAAAAATCGATGAATCCCGCTGACATTGTATTCCTTTTTTGTCAAATCATCCGTGTTCAATGTTCCTGGGCGTCTTTTGCATAAATTTGATAATCTACATTTTTTCCTATCGCGCCAGCTGCTCAACAGAAGTTCATGGGCTCCTGGGAACATTTGTTCGAACGTTTTTCTAGTCGAATGATGATTATGTTGCTTTCCTAACGACTTCTGTCATTCATTGAGCTACTTCTTAGTTTCAATATTTGCCTTTTCTTGTTTGTCAAATGTTGTTTGCAAATTTCAGAAACTACATATTGCTCTTGCCATGCCTTCGCTGTTACATAATTCATTTGGTACTTTTGAAAATGTCAACTTCGATAGAAGTTCTTGGAGTAGTATATTGTAATTGAAAATAATCATTTGCATAATATGCCACTCGCCTTTATCGAAGTTTAATGACCGAAGCCATCAAAAGTTCTCAGCAGTGGTCACCTAAGGTAAGTCGAAGAGATTCTGGTGGTTTGAAACTTACATGTCTTAATTGGAATGGGACGTAACGTCATAGCTCTCTCGGTGTGTATTTAGGTTTCCCACGAAATAAAGTTCTGAATTTTGAGGGTACATTCATTATGATGTTAAAATAATCCTGAAGTGGTCTGCAATCTCTCCTTCAACTAATATATTCAAAATATGATAATAGAAACCGCGAACAAAAAGTGAAGGCATTTAGGCGACCAGGAGGAGTAACACAGAATAATCTGGGTTTGAATGGATTATTTTATTATTATTTTAGAGGGTGAACTGATTGGCTCTCTATGTCAGACCACAAAGTGGATATTTCATTAAAGAACTTTTAATGGTCAGGTTGACTATAAGCCGCGGAGAGCTGGGAATTACGGCAACTCATGAATAATTCATGAGTCTTGAGTGAAATGCAACACATTTAAGATGTTTTTGCATCTTCTCGGGTCTCTATTCCGAATTAGCTTAGGGTTCAGTTGGCTAACTACAGAGTGCATATAGGCTTGCCTTCCTAGACTTGGATATTTTGATTCTGCCAAATTTATTACAATGGCTGACTAAGCGTTGTATACGTCAAATAGTACGGTCAATCAAAGTCAGTCATCAAAGAACCATTAGAGGCGATCTTGTCATTTGGGTTGGAAAATCGCAATCGCAGTTTGTGATGGTCATTTAAGCTGCGATTGTGTTGCTACTTTTTTACAGTCACAATCGCTATTTGATATTGTACATAAGTGCACCTTATTTGCCCGGTCGCCTTCTGTATTCGAGAATCGTAGTATAGGTTTGAACTTCAAACATGTGATTGAGGCAAGAAGTATTTGTTTAAGAATACGCATTGACAAAGGTGACGGAGATCGAAATGAGAGCGGTTGAAATTGCTATTTGTTTACATACAAATTGCAGAAAGGAACGTTTTTCATTCATATTAGTCTAAAGATGTTTTTGTAAAGTTAGCAAATTTTTCTCGCGAATGGCAATTATTTTCTTGAAATTGTATGGAAATGAACATCCGCTCATCTCGTGCACATCAACAAAAACATGGCGGATTTGGAATGGAATGGGTGGAAATGGATTATTGGGGCGTTGAGTACACCTTTTTTCTTTTTTAAAGGCAGTATTACTTTCTTTTTGTTTAGTTTTGTAAAATCGCAGTTATTAGCAAATCGCAAATTTAAAATCGCAATTTAGTCTAACTCTGTCAAACAGCTTTTACTTAGAACGTAGAGTGCTCCTTCTCCTTCTCTTGTCAGTTTCACTGACACGTGTCCTTCTACAAGAGAGGAATCCTAAGTGAAATGCCAACAATGATGCAATTGGCTATAATTAAGTGGATGCGAGTGCAAATGGTTGGTGTACTCATCCAGTACAGTCGAAATGATCGTTTCAAATGTAGGCCAAATATGCTTTGTAATGACGTACTTTACTGCAGATCGAACAGTCAGTGCACATTTACCCGCAATCTACACAAAATCTATTGCGCTTTGTAGAAATCATCTCTTGGTGCTCATACATCAGTGGATTAATGGATAAGCTCCTCGTATACCAAAGTGACAGGTTGAAGCATTTTTAGAGCAGGCTATTTAAAGCCATTTCCAACATCGCCATTTTGCTTGAGGCATAGAAGAAAACTGCAACAAATTCAGTAGTAAAGGGTGTCTAAGGTAGCAATGATAGTCTTTCCAATTGTTATATTTCATTACCTGTCATAGTTACCTATGACATCCAGCTGTAAAAATATTCTGTGAGGATTTGCCATCTGCTGTTATCATGGCTTCATTGTTGGACGAATCGCGGACGAGTCGAAAAAGATGGAGGCCGACTTATGGCTTAAGTTTGTGGCTATTGGAGCGGACACAATCCACAAGATGAATAAGAAATGCCAATCACAAAAAAGATTTAGTTCGGTTTATGAAATGAGGAAATCATCGCAACTTATTCGAAATGAAGAAGGAGTGACTTTTGCCTAGAATTTTTGTGACCAAAGCTCAACGACATCCCATCTGTGATTCAAAAAAGGCAGTACTACATGTCATACAACTGACGCAACGATTGAACAAGACAGTTGGTGACTGGGTATTTTCACTGATAGTATTCGCCAATTATCTGAGTCTACGCCAAGTCGTTAGTCTATGCTAAGAAGCAATCTACTTAAGAAGAGCTCGAGGCCAACATTCGAGGCGCTATTGCCCGAGTAACGCAGCTGATCAAAAATTTATTCGGGGGGATGAAGCACAACTAGCGTAGTTGAAGTCACGATTTCAGTGATGTGTTATTCCTTATATACACTGCTGTGCAAAATAAAAAGGGCCACTGGGTCAATGGGATTAAGGTCTGGGGACTGTGCTGGTTCTTTTTTTTGTTACTTTGCCAGTATGCTTAGGATCATTGATACTAGTGGAACCGGGGCAAGATGTCATCTGAAAATGGATACATCGCTGTTTCTAAGATTTTGACATATTTTTCCCTTGTCAGAACATCCTCTATCCAGTGAATGGAACCAACACCGCCTTACGAGAAGCATCCCCAGACCAAACATAAAGTAGATGCATCAGCTTACTCTTATTAACATCCATAGGGATAGAGAAAAAAATGAGAGGGATAAGGAACCATGTGGGCTTATTATTTTGCACAGCACTATACAATGGGATGAAGGCACCAAATGTCATACCTCATACCGTCGCTGTTTTAATTAAACTTATTTTCGTATTTTTTTATCTGGTCACCCTGGATCATGATGCGCTTACTGAAAACGATGTTTGTCGCTGCAGTGGAACACACGGTTTCCCACTGAATATTCCGAACGGCAGACTGACATAAGTAAATGCAGACTCCAGTTGTAAAGCACCGTCTGTAAAATATACAAAGCTGACCATGTAGAGAAGGATTATATTGACATTTGTTGTCTGAACACTTCGACAGAATAAATACCCCGAATAATATCATGGACCTTACGTAACACATGTCAATCTGTAAAACTATGTACAAAGAAAATTGAATAAAATAACAAAAGAAGGGCAAATAAATGAAGCTATCCACAAGGAACACGTTGTTTTTCTGTGAATAAAATTTACAAGTTTTTAGAAAGAATTTGGACAACACAACTTGGATCAGCCTTGTGCTATGATCACGGATAAAAGAAAAACAACAAAAAAAGGAGAAGTAAAGCAAATCTTTTGAATAAGTGGAGATTATCAACTAGTTTCACAGGACACATGACACGATACGATGACAAAATGGAGGACACAGAACACGGGTGTACGGTGAATTCAATATGTACTAACATATGTATATGTGCGATTGATGGATTTCAATGCTGATATGGATGTGTGCAGAGATAAGATGCGGCAGCGCTTAAGACTTAGACTTACACTATTCGTTTCGCTGTTCCCCTTCGATGGCGGCGCACCCTCATTAGGGATATAGTACTTTGAGTCATGACTATCACGACTGCCCTCGCTGCGTTCCACACACGAATACTGACGGCGATACATACGTCGTCGTTTGGTGGCCGCAGCACTGACCAGCGGACGGTAGTGATAGCTGTCGTAGCTGAATTGCTTTTTACGCCACTGTTCGTATTGCCTGTAATGGCTGAACAATCGTCGCCGCCTCAATATGATTTGACGCTTTGCCTCCTGATCAAGTAGATCGAATTCGCTTAATTGTTCATCTGAAGTTTTCGGTTGTGCTGATGTTTTATTATTGATTATTTTCTGGCTAAGACTACTTGGTATTGATTGTGTCTTTTGACTGTGCTGCGAGCTATTGTCCTGTTTTAGTTGTGTCTGTGATTGATGGTGATCGTGCTGCTCCTCCAATTGCTCAACGCCAACAGCCGCATCAGGTCCGCCGCTACTGGACTGCTGCACTTTTGTGCCATGTGCAGCAGTGTGCGGAGCACCACCATCACCATGAGCTGGTTGCTAGCTCTCTACATCGGCCTTGTGCAATAGGGCAAACTGACAGCCACAGTCGCGTTCCAATTCTCGCCGTGGATACTGAAAGCACCGATCAAATATGCCACAGCCCTCGCAACGTGGCAAGCACTAAATGAATACAATTTCGTGAACCAAACATGTTCTTTTTCTGTTCTTTTTTTTTTGATTTGATTTAAAGCATAAATAAAATCTTAAATCTAATTCAAATGAAAATTCGAACAAAAAATGAGAAAAAAATTTCGGTAAAAATAGGAAAGAAAGGAAATCTGATTGAACTAGGAAACTAAGCGGAAGCAAGCAGAATCAAAAATGTATCATTTATCTTCGGGTCTTGTGAAAGCCTACTTCAAAGCCAATCCATTCGTGTATCTATGTATATTGACACGGTTTCGGTTCGAGCGAGGGAAGGGCATTTTATTAAAATTTTGTTTTCAATTGTTCAACAAGGGACATCCTCCATTTAATGCAAAACGAAAAACAACAAAACTATACAAATTTATTTCGTATTCTTTTTTTGTTCGTATTTTTCGGGGTAAAAGCTTGTGAGGCCAAGTTTCAATAAACAAAAAAAATGGAGAACAAAAAAACAAAAAAAAAAAAAAATTCATTTTCAGGATTGAGGAATGAATGAAAACACTACGTGAATCGAACTGTATAACTCTATGTACCTGAATGAGCATGTCTGTGTGTATATTCTACAAAAAGAAGTACAAAGTTATAAATATTTTATTTAGCCTGGTTTCGAATATGAGAGAAGATGGATGTTGTGTACGGGGTGTGTATGAGCTTGGAATATGATGCATTTTGTAAACGTTCGCTTAGGACGCGGTTGAAAGTTTGTTCTCGATAAAATTAACTTTGAATTGAGTTCACCTAGAGACAAAAGAGAGAGGGGGACAGAGCTTCTGAGAGAGAGCGAGACTGGCGAGAATCTAGTTTTCAAACTAAAATTGCTGCTTTTGCTGACAAATTGCACTGGCAGTGTACTTCTGTGGCGTATACGTAACTTCTGTTCTATTTGTTTTTTTCCCCCACTTTAATGGCATATTTTGTGCTCGGTGCTGGGGAAAGTTCCACTGAAAGGGTGTCTGTGCATTAACTTTGAATGGAAGTTGATGGAACTACATGTAATTAAGTTTGTGGCTGTTAGTCGGATCTGGCTCGGGTGCTTTAAGTTAACGTACATATTGAGTGTCACTAGAAGGATGTGTTCAACTTGATTATTCCTTAATGAGCCTTAAGTTGGGAGATTAATATGTGCGCAGTGACTGAAATCAAGGATGTTCACAACCGGCTGATAATCTGGGAACATGTTTTGCAGACGATTTTATTTTACTGACATTGAGTCAGTTTGATTGTCAGGTGACTGGCCATGGGGGCTACTGCTCCAGCTAGGTACGGGTAGGTTATGGTGGCTGACAGCTAAAAGGGTAGTGACATTTAGGCCAAAGTAGGTCCATTGTGATACCTAGCGGCTTAATTACTTATAATTCTGCGGCTTAGCTGGCTAATGCTTACGCTATTTAGTTCACTGAGGTTGTTGAAATAGTAGGCGCCTAAGTGTGAGTACCTAAAGGAGCAAAGGAGGTGGGTTATAGTTTCTATCTCTTCTTCATCCATGCAGCTTCTGCAGAAGTCATTGTATGGCAGACACTGTATGCCGATTGCGCAGTGTCCGGTTATGACACCAATTAATGTCTTGACCGAGGATCTCCTTAGTCTGAGCAGACAAAGTGATTGTTTAAGATCTAGTTATTTCATTGTTGTGAATCACTGCTCCAGATAAGAGAGACCTCGAATCGAAGCCACCAGTGAAGCAGAAGGAGACGATCACCGAATTTGGCTATGAAAACCAAGCCATCGAGGACTAGAGACAGCTGGGTCTTGTAGCTGAAGTAGGAGCATTTGCTCAGGCTCATATCATATGTCGCAGGCTCGATGGCAACAGACGAAACATTGAATAAACTGTGATTGAGAAGCGATTTGGAATTTAAGATTTATGGATTTTTCTTCTTGTGTTGTTCCGAGGTGAATCTGGGACTTAACATTTTGTTGATAGCTGTGAATATTTACAGTGCTTTAAAACTCACCAGCACACGGCAATCAATAAAATTCAATTAATTTTGCATAAGTATTTATAAATCTCATTTTAACTGTCCAATATACACATGTATGGGGCGTATCATGACGCGCACAATTCTAAAAGTCAGTGTTTGTAAGCGTACTATAAAACATAGCAGTTACAATCAAGGACGAATTATTTCTCACCACACCATAGTCTGAGTTACTCTGTTGTCAGAGTGTGGCATACACTAAACAGCGCTGTTGAGCGATTAATTTCGAATGGAACAGCATCATGCATCACACTTCTTGGAAGACCGCCTGACCTCTATACTCTGAAGATGAACTATTTGAAGTGTACTAAAAATCCGCTGAACTCTGATGTGCCTCCAAATTGCATTTTTTTCAACGAAATTGTCAGAACATGAAAGGAAAAGAAGTCTCAATATGGGAGAACACGTCTGTGTGCAATAATCTGGTCCTGTTTGCTTTGCCGATTGCGGGAGAATATGCTTCTACCTGTTATTTCGGAATTTACTTTATGCATGTGCATGCTTTGCACCTAAAACTTATTTCTACTTCGTTTAACTTAATTCCATTTAGATGCATTATATATGTGTGTATATCCTCGCTAGTATCAGTCACATTCCCTTTTCTATAGTCAAGGTGAAACAGGCTCATTTGTTCCGTAGCCCGTCTATGGCCCGATAATTAATGCATGCAGTAGTAGGGAGGAGTTTTTGACTATTTGGCGGTCGGGTGAAGACACCTACGGTAGTAGAGGCAGAATTGTTAAAAAAATATATTGTTTTTGTACAAGAGAGTTTCTTCAACCCATCAGAGAACGCTCCCAGTTAATTAACAATATAGACTTTTGATTGAATTCCGCAATCGATTCAGAAGGAAATTTGAAGAAGAAGCCTTATTAAGTTTCCATCATTTGTTGCAACTTCTCCTTCTTCTTGCTTGTGTGGCGCCATAGTTTGGGAAGGACGTGGGCATCAATAAACAAGCATCTCCAATTGGAGGAAATTCTGAGTAGTTGTCTCGAAATACACACCTAATTAATTGGTTGGGGCACTTCTCCACTCTTGTGCCTCAATTTGATCGTGAGTGTCGCCTGTTGCGTTGTTCGATAGCTCGGCGTCGATAGCTCTTCGAAATGGAAAAAAATCGTTCATGTGTTCTACATGGCCATGTCGCTGAGGATTTCCTTAAGATCGTTATTGAATCATATCCTCTAACACCGTATCAAAGCAATTACAAGTTTTCTGCAGGCCAGGACTCGGATTAAGGTCATAAGCTTAGTTCCTGTGCATACGCTTGCTTTTTGTGTTCAAAGACAAAATTGGCAACAATTAGTGAGATGTATTCATCGACAAGATCAATGGTATTGATGTGGTTTTTTACTATTTACTAGGTAGTTGAAGTCTCATACTAAGGCTGTGGTACCGGTGCCATCGATTGTAAATGAATATCGACCGAATTCGCAGATCTCGCGTAAATAATTAAAAAGTACGCATTTCAATGTCTTAGTTTCAGTGAACAAACAGTCACGAGAACGCGAAATCTACAAGTGAGTAAAATGTTCGATAGTTTCATTTCGCAAATTCGCGAATTCAAGATGTGTTGTTTTACATTTCTATTGTGGGCCAATTTTCGATGTGGAAAACTGAGGTGGCAGGGCTCTGAAGAATAGTTCTTAAATTCGAAAGCAACTCGTTTAGCAACGCTGGCCAAAGCAGTCTTACTGCTTAAGACCCGACTATAAAGCGCATTATCGAGCATGAGCTAGTGTCAAACGCGCATGAGAGAATGAGCGAATACACCAACCACCATGAAAATATAATTTCGTGCATGAAGGATTGCGAACATTTCGTTAAGCATGTGCGATGATTAAATGTTCGTTAAACATGAGCTAGTGCGAATTCAATAGCACCGCGAGTTTGACAGGTGACACACATTATTACGACCACTCCTGACAATTTGCTGAACTAAGAATTACTGTACACAAATGCTCAACTAAGAATTACTGTACACAAATCATTTGAAACAGACTTACTCATATTCTGCTGTTGTGTGGTATTTTTCGGCAGAATGGAATAATACGAAGGAAAAAAATGTCTGACATGCGGATATGCGCGCAGATGCATTTTGTTGAAATTTGACACTAGTTGATGTACGCTCATGCGCATAATAGTTGAGCCTTTAGCTTTAGCGTTCTGATGTGTGAGCAAAATGTACTCAGTTCATTTAGAAACCGAGCACCGTATCGAAAATGAGTAAGAAATACATTTGCAAAAATGCGAAACTGGTATGATCCAAGTAAGTGCAGTAGCCTCTGCCTAAGTTGAACCAAGTTGAATCCCATGGGGATTCAACCTAAGAAGAGTCCACTGCCCCAACTTTTACTAGTTTTTTTTAATGTATTCAGTAGATTGGGAAATACTTCGCATTGCGTCTTGAATGAAATGAAAGCGTGGTGGGGCGAATTCAGCGAAACCGCAGTTCAAATCAATGTTGTAGCTTCGCATACACTTCGTTTCAAAGGACATATTTACCAAAATATGTCTCGTCGACGATTCCCTGTGTGCTAAAAGTTGGAGTCCTGCTGTTGGGCAATGATTTTTTAATAATCTTCTCATCATCAATGATGTTCACAATTTCGCATGACAGCTAGTTACCTCCCTAAAAGCTTTCTTGACACCGAGAATTCCCAAAAATCATCCCGGAGAGACTGACGAGCTTGGCAAAAACGTCAAAGCTAAAAATGGAATTTCACATCCTACGTACGCGGCCGTGACATCGACATTGTAGGTGTTTTGCCGCAACTATTGTGGGCACAAATAATTTATCGTGGATCCCACTCATGCGTCGGCATTAGCCAAGATTATGATACCTAGGCGACAAATCTGCTATCTCTCAGGGACGACGATGATAAGTTCTTCGAAATGAAGCAACCACACACACATCGGCTAAAGGACACGGAAAATTGAAATTCCTTTGCGAGAGTTAAAGATACCGAGAACCATTTGCAGCCAATTAGGTTAATGTCAAATAAGTCAATTCACGAGAAAGCGGCTTCAACCCAACCGCCTGTACCTTTGCTCTTGCTGTCGTCATCTCCGGGACGTTCATTTCCAACCAAAGTATGAACGCCTGAGGCACTTCCAAGAAAATTTCTCTCGTTTGCTTCTGATAAAAATCTCTTCAGTCACCTCCTAGTTACACGTGGCCGACCCTCGTCTCGAGAATATTCAAATGTCTCATATTCCATGGTTACTTCAGTTGGGTCCGTCGTTCGAAAGGAAAACCCAGTTGAACATCAACCCTCATTTGCCTTTAAAGTAAATTACCTCAAGAGCATCGATCTTTAAACTGACGATAAAAAAGATTCACTTGCCACCACGGCTGGGTAGGTGAACGAAAACATCGGCAGGGCCTGGGTAATTCGCTTATCATTTTCGTTTTCAATTGAATCCCATCGATTGCTTACTTAACCGCGGTAAATCGAATTAACTGAGTCAGCCGAGTGGATTAACCCCGACCCCGCCCAACTGGATTGCGATTTAATTTGGTAAACTAAAAAGCATTTACCAGTCCCCTCTCAGTGGGAACGTGTTCTTTGCGTGAAATCACGTACGAACGAACGATAAGGTGGAAGACGCCATCAAAGGAGACCCGAAGGACTTTGCTTTGTACGGATGTCTGTGGCGGAAATTATAAAGGGTGTCGTCCTGTGGGCATCTGCTACCGCGTTTGCTTCTTTTAATGGTTTGCTGATTTTAATGAACTGAATTGAGACGGTTTGGGGGTTGCTTTTTTAAAGTTTATTAGATGTTTTATTTGGTTGGTTCGGATAAAATTTTGGATCCATTTAAATGAATTTTAGTGGGACTGCACTATACTTGCTTTTTTACTGTATAAACGTGCTCGTTTCGTTTCGAGTCACTGACAATGCTCAGAGAGTATAACTTGCTAGAAAACGCTTCGACATAAAACGATAGTTTCACTCGTAAGAGAACAGTAGCGTGCACAACACGATTGGTTGCTGAGAAGTTAGACCCTGACCTTCTACGAGCTGTAACGCCACCCATATGTCCTGGAAATGAACAGCGAGATTCAAATCGATTCTCAAACGAAACAACTAGACTCTTAACTCGAAGGACCCAAATCATGCTCTTCAAATCTCATATACTTGGTGGCTTCGAAAGAAAAATGCTACGTCTGACATATTATCCTGTCAGTGACTAAGGCGAATGGAGGGGAAGACACAACCGAGATCCACAATGTGTGCCAGGATGTGGATGTAGTCCGGAAGGCAAACGTCCGTTGAATAGACTGGCTCGGCCACATCGGAAGCATCCAGCTAAGATAGCCATTGAGTCTGAGACCTTCTGGTTCGAGAAGGAGAAGAAGCACAAACCTCTGGTATTAGGACCAAGTAATTGTGGATGCAAGACAGCTTGGCCTTGATGACAGTCATCGTCAGTATACTTGCTCTTTTAAATACAAAAACAATAATTCAGCGCCAAAAGTATCCTTCTACGGAGGAGACGAAGAAAAGATCTCCAGGCTTGAAGTTTCGGACACGGGAGGGCTATAGAGAGCCATATTAACCGACTTATTTTTTACTGAAATTGAAGACATGAGCATGGTTCCATGCTACACACATCGCCGCCACGGAAATACGATTTGACCACTTCTGTTGTGAGGAGACGTGAGGGGCCGATGTTATGCCAAAAATCCGAAAATGATTCAAGGACTTAAGGTCAATATCCAATCCGTGATCTACAGGAGAACATTATTAAGGAATTTTTTGGGTGACAGAAGGTAGTCGAAGCAGCCAAGTGATCGGCGTTATATTTCATAATTAAAGGGAATTTAATGAAGCCATAGGTTAAGTTAATTTGAGTGGCTGACTGCTGTACGAGAAGACAGCATTTAGACGTCGGCCCATTGTGTTACCACGCGGTTCTGTGCATATTTCGCATTCCAGTTTGTGCTTTTGATGAAGCGGAGAAGATGACCTACGAGAACAGTACAGTTGTATAACAATGGTTCAATGGTTTCTTCCTCATCCTCGTCTCTGAAGCTTCTGCGGAGGTCGTTGGATATGTTATAACGCCATAAGGGTTCTACGCCGGCGACTCATAGAGGGTCTAGCATACGCCAGAGGCATCCTGTGCAACGCTTAAGCAATCGTCTCCAGCTTCAGTAGACGTAATAAAGTCATAATACATGGACAAACTTCAAGTTTGTTAATTTTGTTGCATTTTTTAAGGGAAACTTGCATTTGTCCCACCCTGAAGTACCAAACTTGTCGAAAGTAGAACAGACTGTGTACCTTGCATTTGAAATAAAAACGTGTAAAGTGTCCCTTCTCGTCGAACTTTGAAGTGCGTGTGCATCCCCTTGATAAGGAACTTGACAGGAAATCATCGTCAATCGTTTGAGAGATGTTGATTCGAGAGGACGAATTATAAATAGAAATAAAGGGCGGATGTTGTTGCTTCATTTATTGTATATTGTCCGTAAGAAATGTAAGAAAAAGAAGTTACAAACTTCACGTGAGGCAGTTGTCATTTTCACGACCATGCACTACACATGAGTTCCCTAAACTACAATAAGTTTGAAGATATTTAAAACAAAGTCCTGTGTGAATATTTTTGTGTGCATTTGAAACTGCCTACATCCGCCAAGTTCGGGACACCAATGGTGTTTGGCAGCACTTGGACAAAAGACTATGACATTCCCACTACGCAGTACCTCATCCAATGATGAGTTTGGCGTCTGGGACATAAATAAGTCCCGTAGCGCTAATGAGACCGGCCACGGCAAGCTAGTTTTTGTCTATTTCAGTCCACTAATGGGAAGTAGCACTACACCTGCTCTGCACTGGACAAAAGTTCATACAGTAAGTATGACATAAGTGAAAATGAGTTAAAAATCTGTACGACGTCGAAGGGACTGGTGAGGCCTAGTGGCTCGGCGCGCTCCAATCACGACTGCCCCGTCCCTATTTCTTCTAACAGAGGATACATGAAAAATGCATCAAGAGTCAACAAACTAAATCGTTTCCACTCCCCCTCTCTCTCTCTCTCTGCGTGTCGCGCTCTCTCTCTCTTTCGTATTCGAAGGAAATAGGAAACATGTGAAAGCATTCTGTACGCTTTCCTATTTCCGTCTTCTGTTCGTATCCTTACCGCATGCAGCAAGCCTTCGTGTTGGTTAATGTAATTTCATATCTAATTTCAAAGGCAAAGAATAGAAAACTTCGTGCGGTGAGTGCACACATGTCATCATCACGACCGTCACAAGATGACTTGCTGCATGCCAAGTAGTAGGCAAACTGATGTCTCTGTATATTTTTTTATTTTTTTGCTGAACTGGATGAAAGTATGTACACATATTTACCTGATGTGAATGCTGGCCTGTGCAAACACCACCCGAGCACACTCCAGTGCCGGGCACCTTGAGCTGCTCGTGCTTGTAGTCCGGCTGGTAGGGGAGAAGCATCCGGATTTTGCCCCAACGATTGAAGAACAGCGCTATGGCTCCCGCCCACACCATCAGCACAATGAGCACGATGCCGATTTCAACGCCACGTATCTTCAAGTGATTCGTAAATTATTCATCATTCGGCAAATTAGCACGAAATCTATACGCTGGTATGCATTTTATGTTTGCCCAAGCTACTTACCGGTGGCAGTTCCCTCTGCTGTGTGGAATTGGACAGATTACTGGCCGATGTTGACATAATGTCGTCCAAGTAGACGCCCGGATTTAGTGCCTTATTTGGTGGCATGGCTCCGTTGAAGTCCTGCTGCTGGGATGGCTTCGGGGAATCTGTTTCGTGCACAAAAAAAAGAAATCATTTATTGTGATTCGATCTGATGCGAGGATATTCAATTTGCAAATCAATTTACCTAGTGTTCTAAATATAATTTGTCTACTGCGGTATTTTTTTCCAAGCCTAATAGCCGTTACTGCTATGGAATACTGCGTGCTAGGCGATAAACGATCTAAAATGATAGCCTCACTATTACCCGCGACATCCTGGACAACCCTGTAACTTGAATTCGTTCAATTACCATTCATTGCTACATAGCTACAGACATGTGACATGTAAATTAATATTTTTTTCTCTCTACGGGAAAAGCATTAAAATAATTATAACGATAAGCCATTCCATTCCAGAAGCTGGCACTATAAAATATGAAATTGGATGGAGGGCAATGGTCACACAGGGTGGGAGGCACATGCACAATTCAGGAAAAAAAAAAAACAACATAAACTTCATTTCAATTCAAACGCACTTTCTTTTGTCTTTTCAGTTTCATAAAAAAAAGTGGTGTGTTGTGTGTTTATCTTGACCGCCTTTTGTGATGGATTGCGCCTCTGCTCTTTAATTGATTGTCAGGCCCAGCTGTGGCGTGGAGAACGAAACGAAATCAATTAAAACCGACTCAGGGACGAACGCGAACACGAGTGCCTGGCCGAAAGGGATGTCAGTTGACTGACTGTTTGACCGGGCCGAACTGCAAATGCACCGGCGGCGTGTTGTGCTCCAGTGCGGTCCTCTCGTGTATTGATTGATTAGCCCACTGGCGGTAATGTATAGCGCGCATTTGTCGACTTCACTTGGCCTGGCCTACATTGAAAACAGAAACAGCCCCGTTGGCGCGATACACAACGTAGTAGCAGCTTGTGAGTAATCCCCCAAATACTTTGGTCACGTCACTAATTCAAATATTAAACCTCCAGTACGACATCGCCTACATATTCACCGTTCCCCTTTCGGTTTGTCACTTACGACTTTCCCTCACCGACTGGCGGAGCGGCTGTAACATCGAAAAGGAGGACATGCCAGGCATTAAAACTTTGTCCCACAGCCAGTCGAGCGAATTAATCATTCATTAGTTCGAAAACAATCGATATACGAAAATAATATCAAATGCTTACACAGCGTGCTGCACAGTGGTGCCGCGCACCGATGCCCGAGGTACGAGACGCGCGACTTTCTCAATTGCAGTTCATTGATCTGAAATCGTGTTTGTCTGACAGGCTAATGATTGAAACAACTTTAGCAGACGTCCTCTTTTTCTGGGTCTTTTAGTTTTCTGTAAACTGCTGTAAATCGTCTGCTGTTGGCGGGTCAGTAATGATGTTTTAAAGTGTCATCGATTTTTTTTTTTGTTTTTTTGCGACGCAGTTTTATGACAGCGACTGAAAGTGCACGCGATGTGAAAAGGCCAACTGGCTTCTCTTTTATTTCCATGAAGCGTGCTTTATTGTCCCTGACACAACAACTGTACAGCGACTTGTGGTGGATATTTGACTGATGGATTGTAAAATAAAAATAATTTGATGTGCCCTCTAGAATCGGTTGAGTGCTTTAAAGTGGAGTCCAACGGATTCATTCGTACTTCCAGGAACTTGAGTGTCGCATGTCGTAAAAGGTCTGTGTGTGGACAGCTTTTTGTCAGCTTTTATCTGTTGTCATAAGAATAGGCGGACATACTGTTCGTCTTACATTACTGAACGATTGCGATTTGGAAAAGCTTCTAATGTATTTTACGATATCATGAACGAATTTTCTCTACTTAAAGTATCCACTAAACACCCACGTTCTCAGCAAATTTACTGAAAGCAGCCAGTTAGCGGTTAGTGAAGGCTAAATGCTCATTACTGTGTCCATTCTAGATGTGCACCCTTGTCTTGATTCAGCGAATTAGGAGTAGTTACTGGCTATATTTTACACCGATGTGGGAGGGGAGAAAATAGTGAAAGAAGTTCTGATCTAGTTTTTGAAGAACAGCCCACAGTTTTAGCGATTTAATTCTTCTCATGCTACGGAAATAGAGCGAACATCCAGCGAGGACGAGAAAATTGGTCGGATCGTTTTGCAATGACCTCCGAATAGATTGAGTCACTTCCACTATTGAGGATAGCTATTTGCAAGGCTAGGTCAGGTTCGTTGGTAGACCTTTTTGGCCAACATTTCACTTAGGTCCTATTCTGCCCATTATGATGCCCAAGAGTGGTGGGATTATATAACTATCTGAGCTGACATAAGGGGCATCATTTCCACGCCATTGATGGAAACTCAACATTCAATTGTCTACAAGTAAGACCTAAGAAGTTATTCAGTATGGATCATCGTTGTTTTTTGTTTAAATACGCGTGCTCAAAGAATCAAGACATAGGAGACACTGAAGGTATAGTTTGTCACAGTAAATACGCTGGGGTATAAAACCTGGGACGGAGACTGTGCGAGGACGTAATCCAGATCACATCGCAGAATTATTGCTTAATAAAGTCATTGAACTCAAATAAAAATTCTGCTTTAAGTTTCGTTGTTCTCAGTCGTCACGGGAAAACATTTTCTACGACTTTAAGACAACAGCAAGTATGCAACTGAGGGTGTAACCTGAGTGATTGAGTGAATTTGACGTTCCGCGACATAGCACTAGGCTCGTTTTATAACTCAGCGATTTTTTGAATTTTACACACAGTTTAATGTAACACTACACTTGTCACGGTTTGAGAAAGCTGCGTCATTTAGTTTATGTCTGGCGCCCATTGAAACCAGAGAAATTCGTAAACTTGAATAAAAACGTTCTTGTACTTAATTAGACATTTTTGTTTCGGTAAAGAAACATCACAGGAAACATGATAAATACATTGGGGACTCGTTATATAAAGTTGAGTGGTTAAAGAGTGACTTACTGCGTCTCCTTGTGACTGGTACAACGAGGTATGAGTATTAAGTCCAATTTCCACCACGAGCAAGCCAACGACCGTAACCTTTCACGATCCAAAGATGAATCCCATGTCATGTCTGCTCTGACTTACCCGATCGTTGGCTACTCTTTCTTTTGGTCAAGAGGGTAGCTTCTTTTCCATTCGATTTTGTTGAGGAAAAGGAAAATTTTCATTTCACGTGCAATACCGCGCAACGTAAGTGATACGGAACGTTTATCCCACAATATAAGATCTTTGGTGTTAAATGAACGGACATGCATCTCCACTGAACAAGTACATCATATTTGGACATCAAAAATCTATTCAAGCGATGGGTGCCACGATAAGTCACACTTAGCCGATGAGTGTAACAATGTGACAAGAATCCATTAATTGGACTTCGAATTCCTTATTTAGGTTAGGTTGGGTTATTGATGCCAACGAAATTGCTAGCGCACTTAGACCCTTGCTAGTCCACTGCGATACACGGCGCCATTAATTTGATGCCAACGACAAATGGTGACTAGACCAGATTTGAAAACCAGATAAAAGCATATTAACTCTTGCTTTCTCTGGGATTCGAATCGGAGATCCCTATAACCAATTGCAGTCACTCAACTCAACAGTCGTTTTTTGCTTACTTACGGAACGAAACATTGTAAATTCTTGACTTAACTGACTCAAACGACCTACGCAAGTAATAACCAAACATCTTGGCAGGAGTAGTTACATAGACGTTGGCTGAAAGCCAGAAATCGTTTTTTTTTTGCGAGTTTGGCAGTTCTCGTTGTAGATCCATTTTAGGTTTAAGCTTCAGATCAATGATTTGTTCGGTTTCACAGTTTCATTTAAACATTGAATTGAGTTGAAATTTGTAGTTTAAATTAATCGATAGTTTACTGTTTAAGCCTCAGTTCTACACATCAGCGATTTTATATGAAATCTGATGTTCGGCAATGGGATCTCTTCTTTGTAATGATCACTTGCAATAAATTTCTCTACTACTATTCCTTCCTTGGATAAAAGACGCGCTGCAAAGGTTTATAAAGGGTGCACCAAGAACATTTTAAAGGGGCTCCTACATGCATATATAGCAAAAGCCCAGGTTCAGCTGAATATATAAGTAATTCCATGACTCAACTGTCAAGAAATGGTTTACATTTTTTGGTCGACAGGAGGACAATATTTGAATTCTGGTAGGATTAAAAGTGTTTTGGAGGCAATCGAGGGGGAGTCTAATAAGTCAGCATAAGAAACTTAAAGCTGCTTCGATGTGTTCTCAAAAAAAACGTTCCGAGTTATTTTCAGTTGCACGTAACTAATTTTTTTGATTGTGATTATTAACGATGGTGAGTGCTCGCGAAGTCAATACTATGAAACCGGACAACATTTATTTTCAGCAAGAAAATGCAATGCAATGTCTCTCAACTGGAAACTAAAGTTTCTCAGTGCCATGACAATCTTCCTAAATGTGGTACTCAGACTTCAGTAATTAGAAAGTTCCCATTAGTTGCAAGGACAATACGCAAGTTCTCGTGACCACAGCTTTTACAAAACTCATTGTAGAGGAGACTTGTAATAGAGACATGCGTCCACATTCATACTTTTAAGAAGCCGATGATGGTACTGATTGATGGCCCAATTAATCCAAGGAGACAAAGTGAACGTTTAGCCTCCAGTCTTGGCCATGGTCTGAAGCCAAGCTGTTATTGGCGAAATGCCATTGTAGCTTCGCATTGTTCATACAAAGATTGTGCTTTATGGTTGATTTTATATGATCCCTTATCTTGGATGATACTTTCACACGACTGACGGTATTGCCAATGCTGACAGGTTTCAAAAGAAATATGATTTAAGACTTTGCGACAATAAGAACCGCACAATAAAAATTTCTTAAAAATTATTCCTGTGCCCGCAAAGGTTAGGATGAAAAAAACATATTTTATGGTAGCTCATAAACCGTTCTACTGACAGGACATAAAACTCACACACTACTCCCGGCACCTAACGCCCGACTTAATTATATCTGAAGGAAAGGTGTGAACACGAACCACGTGTAACGATCAAAGAGTAACCCGCATTGTGGGCCGCCTCGTTTCGACTCCACTGAACCGAATAAAAGGATGTAGTGTGCCAGTGTACAGAATAGATTTGACGGTGGAGAGAAGAGCACTGCAGGATTTCGAGTGCTTCAGTGCTTCCATTGTGTGCGAGAGGCTATTCCCGAGGTTTGTGAATGGCATTTGGAATTAAAATCCTTTTTTTTCCAGCTTTTTTTTTTCGTTGGCTTCCCCCACCTGAGTAGTAAGGGACCTGAATATTTTATGATATAAAGTTTGTATATGTTCGGGCACATATGTGGCCTGCCATAATCTGTTATTTTGGGTTTTTTTTCGTCAACGGAAAGCGGATTCATGAACTCTTTGGAAATACCTGATAGTGGGAGAGGAAAATATCCCAGTGATGTGTGTGGCCGGAGGCAATGAATACGATTTGTGATGCAATGTTAATGGCATGGAAGATTTTCATTACACACGTTGCCACACATATTTCGGGAATGAACTTTCGATCATAAAGCTTAATTGATATTATTTTTTGTTTTTTATCTTCGGTCCCATGATTTGGTTGGAGTCGGCGTTTGTTCGATCATCATGTCGTAAAGGGAATGCGGTTAATGTCTTGATGGGAGGGGAGGGGTTGGTGTTTTCAGAGAGATTTTGATTTCTTTTTTTCGAATTGTTTGCAATTTTGATTGCGAGCGCTTGGGAAGAATCATAACATTTAACATATCACATGGGTGTGATTTCATAAACGTCGCAGTTGACAAGATTCTGCATTCCCAAGCAAAAGATGAATCGATAAGGAATGGCTCGTTTGAATATTTCCAAGACTCCACCCGTTGCGCAGATGATTTTTTTCCCATATTAAGGTTTGAAGACAGTTGCGTGCAGACTTGAGTTCAAGTATTCAGACAGATGGCGTAATGCTATGTTGCCCAAATTTTCGACCGTTTTCTCTATTGACAACAAAATAATGTTTAATATGTCTATTGTCTTTTTTTTCACATTTAGTCCCACCTTCTGTTCAAAAATTCAGTTACAAACCAAGTAATTATGGTTGCAGTAACAGACGCGTCATTGAAAAGAAAACAGATAAAATAGACAGTGATATGTTGAACTTATTACATGTATAACAGTCATCAGGAAGGACTTAGCAGCATTTTTTTCCGAATTATTGCCTCTGCACCAATCAGTGCAAAGACCAAATGATACAAGCTACAAACGAAAGCTAGAAAAAGTAAGAAGAACTAATCTAAAAAATTTAAGCATGCATTTGATCATGACATCGTTAAAAAAAACACATTTCGAGAGTATTTTTTGGCCCGGTTTGAGCCTGAACGAAGACCACGACACACACCATCGTCGCCTTGGCCACAGCGTGTCTATAGGAAGATGTACTTTGAGAGTAGTTAGGCACTTCTTTTAACTATGGTCCTGGTAACTCTTACCAATCGAATCGACCAATCTGACTTTATATAACCCTTTGATAAAAATTGTTCTTATTTGTGGCAAGGTTGCATGTCCGGTCTCGTGACTGGATATAGAAGGAAACTGCGTTCAGTCGTTAGACTTTTTTCCATCTATGACAACAACGAACTGTAAGCACTCTACAGCGGCATGAGTCTTGACTGGCCAGGCCATATAGACCCAATGATAACACTGGAACAAACCGAAGATTCTTTCAGCTCCACGAAAACGATGACGCACGCAACTGAAGAGGAGGAAAAAGCCAGTTTGGAATATAATAGGAATCACCTGGATTAAGATCGGACTAGTTGCAGAGGCTAATTGGTTGAGGTTCACGTCCACGGTCCACCAACGAATTGAAGCGTCAGCAGAAAAAGAATGACATCTAGTCTGTGGCCGAGATTTGACAATACTGACGGCGAACTAGGTTCTAAGAAACTGGCTATTTTTGCAGTCGTGTGCGATCCATCACCATTCCAATGGTATGGAGAGATAATAAGGCAGTCGATAGTGAAACTGTTGCAGAAGATGTAAATCGATGCGATATGAATTTCTTTTGCATTGGGATTTCCATCAATGGCCTCGGCAAATGGCGTCAGTTGACCACTGAATGCTATTTTCTAACCCAAAACCATTGAGTCCACAAAAAACCTCAGTTTGGTAAATGAAATGATAAAATCTGTCTTGTGGAGTTACTGATCTACATACACTTCTTCGAGATTTGAGAAGATGTAAACCGCGGCCACCGATTTTCATGTGGAAGCTATGACGTATCAACAGGACTGGGACAGATTTCATTGGTTTGGGTTTATTATAAGAAAGCGTCTGTTAACTATCTAATCGATCTTTCAACGCTGAAAGACAGACCGAGGGTAAGAGAGAGAGAGAGAGAGAGAGATTAATTGTAAGTGTGTGTAACGACACATAATATTTTTAGTCGCAAAATTATTATTTTCTCGGGCCTGGGAATGGGTCTCTGCATCCATTGCTCTCAACTTGGCGAGATGACAGCAACGATGTGAATACACAAGTTGACATACAGTCTCTTCGTGGTGCCCTCTGGATAGCCTCTACTGTAACCGCTTAGAAATGAACCAATGTATACAGCGGCCCCTTGTCCAGGGGCTTAAACCAGGACCCTGTTCTCTAGGTTCGGAGGTTTCGCGTGGCTAACTTCCCCACCGTGTAAAACATACTCTAGTTGAAAGAAGGCAACAAGCCTCGGATAAGGATGACCCTACTGCTGAAGACCATGGACACAAAAAAAAAAGGAAAACGATTTTCGTTTCTGCACGTGAAATGTGAGGTTTTTTAACAGACCAAGTGCAGCCGGTGAACTTGCAGAGGCTCTAGAATGCTATACGGCTGACATCACCGCCATCCAGGAGATGCGATGGGACGGGCCGGTCAAAAATAGGATGAAATACTGTGATATTACCTACGGCGATTGCTATAAAGAGCGAAGGCAGCTCTTTTTGGATGCGGTTTTGTTGCTCGAGGCATATTTAGGCAAGAAATCTTAAGCTTAAGATAAATAAGCGAGCGCCTCACAACAATCCCCATCAAGTCAACATTCGGCAACATCAGCCTAATTTGCGCCCCAACGGAAGATTAAGACGACGATGGCAATGACGACTTCTATGATCTCCAATAAAGAACATACGATCAATGCCCCAGCTACGACACCAAGATCGTGCTAGGAGATTTTAATGTAAAGCTGGGCAAGGAAGACGTCTTTGCTAGTGTCGTTGGAAAACACAGCCTACGTTCCGTCCGACAATGGACTCATGCTGTTGGACTTCGTGACGGGGCGAAACCTTCCTGTGCCCAGTATGCGGTTCCCTCATCTTAACATTCACAAGGGGTCTTGGCGGTCCCCTGATTAATCAACCGTCAACCAGATTGATCACTTTGTGGTCGACGTCAGACACTCCTCCATTGTCCTCGATGTCCGAACGTTCTGAGGTGCTAACATCGACTCAGATCATTACGTTGTTGTAGCCAAGGTCAGAACTCGGATATCGATTGTGAAACGGAGTAGAGCAAGACCAAATCAGTTTGACGTCGGAAAGCTACAATTGCAATCGACCGCTGGGAACTTTTCCGATCGAGTCTTCCTGAAGCTCTCAGAGAGTCCAACACTGCCAGGTAAAACAATCGATGAACAATGGAACCGTTGTAAAAACGCCATCAGAGAAGCTGCCTCTGATGTGTTGAGTTATAAAACGCCACAAAGAAATAGAACTCATGTTTTGACAACAAGTGCCGGTGGACGCATTCAGCGAAACTAGCAGCATATAAGGCTACGTTGGATAGAGCAGTTCGTGAGCTCTACAGACGTAAAAGAAGGGAAGAGTACTGGCTTTTTAAAAAGAAAAAGGAAGAGCATTCTGCGCCTGATATCGGCATTGATGTACTGTTTACTCCGGAGCTGAGATAGACGAAGCCCTTAACTACAGTGATGCTTTGTCTAACCCGTACATATTCTTGAGTACGGCATATATGTACATACGTTTAGCTCTAATTCAACGTCAAGCTCATTTTAGCCACTTCCTCATCTATTCTAGCAAATGAATTCTGTAAGACAGAACATTAATGCAGCTTGTGGCAGAAAACAAAAGACCATTCTCAAGCAATATCATAAGAAGTCTCGCTGTTGACAGAAGCTATTTAAATGAACACAACTGTTTCTTGCTTTGATGACTCTCATTACAGTTAATCAAGAGCGAGTCTCCTTACCAACAGCTGTTCTTAACTACGAAACCATAACTGAAGGAGTTATTGCCTCCCCGGGATGCAAGATCCTTGAGCTCACTATCCAAATTTATTCAATTTAACTCCGTCAAATAATTTAACCCAAAGCCCATAACAATCCGAAATGCTTTTCGACCGTTTTAGCATCACATTCTATTCAGCATACATTTAAAATTCAAAGTCAATCCAGACAGCGCCTTCGCACCCTCTCCTGTCACCGAATTGATGAAAGTTTCGGTCCCTATCCTCGTGTGCGCCCTGATACGAGTATTTTTCGCCCCCCCTATTGAAGCGAAAGACAGTCGTCACATGAGTGAATCAATACTTGCGCGTCGTTCGCCGCTGCTAAGGGGCGGTTTTGAAACCGTCAAGAGTTATGATAACTCTGACATCTGTTTATGTTTACATATCAATGCGAGCAACGTAAAATATTCCAAGGCTACGGCATTCCATGGGCCAGTCAAATAGGCCCTGCACGACCATTTTCACTGAATAACTTGAAATTTCTTCATTTCTCGTCGTGTTACTGTTATGGTTCAACGTAACAAATTTAAATGGCATTCACGCCGTAAAAGTCTGTTTAAGTAGGACAACTGAATTGTGTGTGTGTGGGACGGGGGCGGGACAGTTGAATGCAGAGCCAGTCGGTATTTTGGAATAGACTCCCCTGTACACGGACTGAAGCACGCAACAATGATAGCGGTCGCAACGCCACAAGAATTTGTTTTTCGGTGCCCTTTTTTTCTCTGTTGAATATAAAATACATCGATTTACCCTGTGACCTTTCTCGATGTGCCTTCACTTCATTCCCCAGAGTAAATACCCCAAAAAAGAAAAAATAAAGTGTATGTACACAGCGCACCACAGTACAGAGTACAGAGTGTGTAGCTACTAATTGTGCTAAGTAGTCCGTTGTTGGGAGAACTATACGAACGCACCCCATCGTTGTCTTCGGGCGACAGCAGAGCAGCACACGTACACGTACAAGTGAGGTTCCCACAAGCTTGCCACCTACGAGGGAACATGTATACATTTTGGTAAATATTGTTCAACCGAAATGACTTGTTCTGGTCGAGATGTGAGTAATGAGATGATGTCCTGTCAATATGCAAATTAAGGAGCGTAATGCCGGCGGCCGAAAACCGGCGATATCGAGCTGCGCGGCTGGCGAAACGATTGCCGCAGGCTGTTTGAGTGAAGAACTCTGAAGAAATTTGCGTTTCTATTTCAAGACTGAAGGGCAATTGTATGCAAATGAATGCTTTGAAGGTTGTGCAAAATTCCTCGGGCAAGGATTCGACGTTGCAGAGCTTATTAAGTGGATAATTGCTGCACTTCATGCAGGTGAAGTTAGGTATTCCCCGTGGCGTGTATTAAGCGATATGACGTTGTACCACTGCAGACGGTGGCAGTAATTGCTGCAAAAATGTTTTCGTAAAACCACGCCTGCCGGTGGCTTGGGAGCGGGTTACCGCCTTCATTAGCATATTTTTCGAATTTAAAAAGGGATTTATAGTGCAAAAAGAAGCCCTCTTAGGGGCACTGTCTTCAGAACTCATCGGTGAGATGTGTACGTTTGAAGCGTGTGCACGTTTTTGATGGATTTGGCTTTCAAAATGCCAACTTTCAGACGCGATAATCACGCAATTATCTTGAGATTTCCATAAAAGATATCCTTTTGAGCAGAGTTGGAAGCTTCATCACAATTCATTCCCATCAAGTTGTCAGAAGACCGCTAATCAGAACGGTTACCGGCAATTACCCAATTTCTTAGACCTTCATTTGAGAGGGTATTACTTAGGCAATGAAAAAATACTGCCCCAATCAACTTCAATATTTTTTTTCATATCCCTCTACAGAATGTCGCCCTTCCTGCAGAGGACGGAAAAAAAGGACCTGTGCCCAATTATACCTGAGGAATGAGGGAATTTCTGAAAAGGTCACTCCTGTCAAATTTATTTCGGCTCCGTTGGTACCAAGCTGTAAGTGTTGTGCTTAAGTAATTTTAATAATAAGGTGCCCGATGTAACTGCTGTGGCGTTAATTATGCCCGAAAATTACAAGCTTTTCTAATTGTTTGTGAGAAAACTCAAGCTGACGCGTATTTGGGAAAACAACACAAAAATATACGAATTTTGAGTCATTAACTAGACCTTGTGAGGGCAACGAGGTTGTCCACTTTGAATTGAACTCCGACACAGACAACAAAGCTAAATGACATCTGAAGCACACCCAAATAGACAAGCAAACAACACAGGACAAATGTCAAAGCTTGAGGTAAAACCTCTAATGTCACCTCAAGGCAAATGAGAAGTGGAGTGTTTGCCTCCGGCACATACCAACCTGTGGGGTTAGATTCACCACCTGTGGTGTTCTCCATTTGATTAGAGAACTACACAAGAACTACTCTTTGATGTCAAACGCTGTCAAAACCACAGTCGAAGTGAATAAATAGCCTTGAACCATGTACGCATGTTTGGCACTGATTTGCTATTCTCTTTGACTTCTCCGAAATTCAACCGTGATCTCGTCAATTTTTAAGAATGCTCCAAGGACTGTCATGGTTAAGGATGTGTCTTGTGTGGTGTGGTAGACTTAAAAGAGTGTGTGGGTAACCCGCGTGGATTATATGACCAAATATTTGCCACTTACTCTGCTTTTGGCGGCCAAACATTGCAATTAGAGGACAGGCAGTACAAGTTCGAGTTTTAAATTTGTGTTTGAGTGAAGTAATGGAGTTGTCGCAATTTGTAAAATCTCTTGGATTGGTTGCATTGATTAGAGAAGTAACTCCTCAACCCAATCTTCAATGTCAAAAACCAATAAAAGGCGCAATTCTTAGGAAGAGGAGTGCAAAGCTCTTTCTCTAAAACTTGAGGCACAATCTAAAAAAAGATCATAAGCATTGACATGACTAAGAGAATGAGGGGAAAACGAGAAAGGATATATAATACCGACGTTTTAAACAGAGCGGCAGGATGGGCATCTGTAACTTCCACAGAGTGGATGACGAGTCATCAGTGTCGTGTCGATAACTTCAAACTCACGATGCATTGAAGGCTCCACAGTAGTTCAATCAGTAGTTTAATTTTCTTGTTCTTCAATAATGTGGCCTTTGTTTATGAATGTAATTCATAGCACGCTTTATTCTTTGATGTCCAGATATATCTTATGATATCATTGTCGAAGCAACTTAGCGAGGCCGTCAGCCACTACAACCTAGAAAGCCAGACGGAGATTCTGGATAGAATGCGGATTTGTATATTTCTACTGGAAACTGGAGTCAGAAACATTCTCCAAGTGGGAGACGAACATTATTTTCTTTTAACAACTTTTCCTAACCGTAGACGGCAGCAAAAGCAAACAATTGAGTTGTCCACCTAACCTGCTGGCAAGACGGTCCACATTGAGCGTAAGACAGTCTAACTAGACTCGAGTTCAATTGCATCTCTAAAAGAGGCACCTCCCTAGAGGCCAGACAGCTCCATCAATTGTCCGTGCGTCCAAGAAGTCAGAAGACATTCTTAAATCCACAACATTCTTTTTCTAGAGCTCAGTCAACGAAATAAATTTGTTCCCTACAGCATTCCACATCCTTTGGAAATTCCTCACATTCAGCACTACTTAAATGTGTGAATTACCCGAGCAACGCGTACAAATTTTTCAGATTTCTTTTGAGCAAAAAAGGAATTGAAGAGATACTTAAACTGATGTCATTGTTTCCGTTACATCTCTGTTCGCTTTATCGGACGTTGTAAACGTTGGCGGTGGCCCGTGGCATTGTGGGTATGTGCGTCGACCCTAACCTCGACGTCGTAGTTTCGAATCCTGCTCTGTGCGACGAACACAATTTTCACGATCCCAGCTCGTTCGAGTCACTGACAATGCTCAAAGAGTATTTCTTGTCTAGAAAAAGCTTCTCAAACAAAGCCGGTCGGATTTGGCATAAATCTGTAGGTTCCTTCCACTCGTGAGAGAATAATAGTACGCACAACACGAGTGGTTTAAGTTGGGCCCTGGCCCCCTACGGGCTGTCCACCCATATTATTGTATAAGCGTTGAACAATATGTCTTAAAAATAATGATGGGACAAACATTAGCGCAAATGGTGTGAGGTGTAGAAGGAAGATAACTCAAATACGTGCCAGTCGCGACAAATTTTCACTACTTCACTGACATCCCCTCACTTTCACGATGGAGATTATTCCCTCCGCAACCACTCTGCCGTATTCTATAATCGGCATGTATTTTTCCTGGAAATTCAAATCATTTTTCTGTGCTTTATTTCAATTTAAGATTACCGCTTGTTTACAGGAGAAAACTCTTATTTCAGGATGAGATGGAATAGCAAGCATTCTGGTCATACGGATGATAAGTAGATTCATGACTACGCTGTCAAGCAGAGCCACAAAATCTAATTGTATTCCTATCGGACTCCGTTTTGGTCAGACGGACCCAACCACCTCAATCGTTCATATCTGCCAAAAAAAAATTCACTTGTCCCATAGCGTGTATCGTATAAAGTTCAATAGCATCTTCAAAAAAGGATCATAAATCAGTCACATATCCATTCGTTGTCCTAGTCCCATTTCTCAGCTGTGTCTGAGGCAATTTGGACGTTGTCCCTAACCTCGTGCCGGTCAGTCACCCACACACAGTCGTATTGGTAAATTGAAAATTGGACTTTGCCATTATGTATGGATTTGGATTAAATTGAAGAGGTTTCATTTTTCATTTCAAATATCCCCCAAGGGGATTGATTGAACCGCAGAAGGGCAGAGTGCCCTCCCCTGAGGTGGTTGGCAAATTCCAAAGGATCAGACGGTTGGCAAACTTCAAAGATTGTGACCGCTAACAAATCGAGTCTCATTGTTATCCGCCAATAATAATGGTTCACCACGAACACAGCTTGACAAGTGACTTTTGTTGACTGACTGGACGTCCACCAGTCTTCCACTACCACTTAACCCATCAGAAGTTAACAAAAAAAAAGCAAGTCTTCAGGCAAAGTACAGTCAATTCACTTCAGACGACGGACTTGTGTCACGTCGCGAGTCCAAATTCCCTCCTGTCAAGCACTTTCCTTGTCAGCTGTCATTACGATCTGTTTATTTTGAATAAGCGCGTGAAATCTTCCAGGAATTTCTGCGAAATGCTCTCCATTGGTTCCGCAAGAAGTGGTTAGCGTTCGAGTGCTTGGGGAACTCTCACTCGCATAAAAATGAACGTGTTTTCGGTGTTTTTTTTGCCGGAACGTCGTTTATCGCAGGCATACACACTTGATAGAACCAATTGCTGCGCCCTCAACCACAGGGGACTCATCTGAAGGAACCACCGTTTCAACGAGTATCGCATCAGCGGGGAAGTGTTGTTATACGCATCGTGATACTCGTTCGTGCGGTCCATTAGACTCGTTGGCAGGTGACTGTGGGTGTGTTGAATTTTGAAGCTTAACGCTTCGCCATGGCGTCCGTTGTAAAATTGCACACCAGGCAAAGTGCGTGGGCACTCTGCTCTTTTCTAAACTGGAGTGCGAGACGAAAGGCTATTTGGACGGACTAAAGGTGGAATAGGGAGCTTCTCATGTTCGGAGGAAAACATTTTGAAAAGCACTTTTTGAATATTGAAGTGCGGGTGGATTAGCTCTTGGAATGTTTCCACTGAATGACTGCGGGGCTTGAGTGGTCACGATTCAATGGGTTTTGATTGTGGACTCATGAAACTGTTTAGTCTTTCCATCCAGAAGAGATAAACTGTATTCGACGTAGCAGAACATCGGGTTTCCTTTATGGTGGTCGTTCTATTCGTAGGTGGATGAAATGTATGTGTGCTGCGATAGATTTGTTGTGGAGCGTATTGAACCACAGGAGCTTCACTCCACTGGGTTGCGGAAAAATCAATAAGGAGTGAGTAATGGGTTCTTTATTGACTACAAATTGGTGGATTGCATCTGTTCTCATAAGGCTGGCGTTGGTTTTTTAAATCGATATTGTGGGAAACTCATTCCTTAGTGATCCCGATTCACCTGGACGGGATGTAGGTCATTCTTCTTCGGGTTTGAAAGTTGGCAATCGTTGGCAGAAAATCGTGGGTTCTGGTTGAACCAAACGACGAACGAAAGTAGAAGGGCGTTGAATCGTATCTCAGTGCCCTAGTTTATTTTTTATGGCTATTGCACTATATTTGACGCAACCTCGAAAACCTTGAAAAGTGGAAATAAATATTTTCAGTGCGTAAGCGATGATGAAGTTTCAGACATCAATCGGACCGAAGAGTATAAGTCCATCGCAACAAAAGTGAAAACATCAATACAAAGTACACTTTGAAAACGGCTATGCGCGGTAAAGGTTATATTATGTTTTTTTTTTTTGCGTGGTGTTGCGCTTATTATTTAAATATCTTGCAGAATGGATATAAATATGATTATATGTATTTTGCAATCACATATGCGCCATTCGCCTTCCAAAAGCTGATCTTAAGCTGAAGGTTTGTCCATGACTATGAAACGAAGGATTCTGCTAAGTGAGAACAGCAGTGTGTTCAAGACACACTTTTTTAAGCCAGACTGCTAAAATTCCGGAACTAAATTCAATCGAGAATCTATGGAACGATGTGGACTTAATTCAAAAAAATAATAAAACAAATTAGACAAGAAGACATTTAGAGAAAACCAATACAAGAAGCATTGTATTCCAGCATGTTGGCCAGCATGCTCTGAGCAGTAGTTAAGTTTGCGAAAACAATATAAAAACGCTGTCAAAAAATTTTAGGCGACAAGATAGGTGGAAGTCAGCATTATCCATGCAACATCATTTCTGCTTTTAGGCAATTTAGCTAGTTGACATCAACACACTGGAAGTGTGAAACTTTAAATACGACAATGTCTTCGCTGCACTGGATGAATCCAACTCGAAGAACTCCGAGCTTGAATCTGGCCCTGAAGCCGGGTCCACCATTTCCACTGGAATCTCTCTTGAAAATGAGCTGTTTATATGACCGTGAGCATCATGCTTCACGATAAAGATCCAATTTTGAAATCAACAAAAAAAAACCTTTGATCAGTCTACCTTCGTAACGCTCCAAAAGACACCCAATTTCGAAACTCAACTTTTGCTCCTCTTACTTAAAATTTTAATATCGATATTCAAGCATAAGAAACAAAGAATACACGTCAGAAGGAAGCAGAACTATAGTATATAGAACGACATATTCCAAGTAAATTCTGCCATCCCCCAACTGGTCGTAAATGTTCAAGAAAGTTTATTAAAACTTTTTCAATGTCCTTGAAACACATTCCGCCATCTCCCTCTTATCTCTTCCATAAGATTGCACGCTTTTCTCCTCAATGAATACAAACGTGTTTCCACTCCTCCACTCCACTCCTCCGAAGACAGTTCGATAAACGTGCATCATTGTCAATGCCATCAAAGCTGACTCAGGGTAATATAAACATGATTATCATTATTTTCCTAGCTGCAGTCCGTTCACATAATCAGCTCTCTGCACACATCCCGTACCCACAGAAGGCGCTCAATAGATGGGGACAGCTTGAAGGACAAACGTCACATTCTTCTGCGACAAGTGCTTGGTTGGTTTTGTGGAGGGTATTAGCTAAATTGAGACATTTTGTTCTCAGTTTGTGATCCTGGTCATTGGATGACCAAAAATCCTGCTTAGTAGTGCGGGCGACCCAATGATGACTATTTGATGACACACTCGTAATTGCCTCTGTTTTATGATGTTTGATGATAGGTTTGATAACCCGGGTGCTATAGCTTCCAGGAAAGACCACATTAACGCGCTGCAACTGCTTGTTGCCATCTGTTCGTCGGATGTCAGTAATTTATTCAATTCAACCATCCACTCAGCATTGTGCTTAGCTTCAGCATTCGCTGTGTACATTTCAAACAATTGCAAGTTTAACAGATAATTGCATTTATTATTTGTTGACAGAGTCCTTTAAAATTCTATTTTGCAATCGACTGCAAGCATTTCGCTTTCGATTAAAGAGTGAGACGATAAATTATTCCCGACTTCTGTAAAGCCACCAACATTCGCGCTCATTTGTACACTTTTTCATTGAATCCCATGTTTATTCTCAATTCCTTTACGCCGCGTAACGTAATAATTCCCCAATCGAATCCTGCCAATATTTCGTGACGTTCAATTATTCACACCCTCAGTTTGTCGTACTTTATTCACTCGCTTTAAAAGCGGCCTTAAATAAATTATACACTTTAATTAAAAAAAATTAAAACGAAACGCAGTTTTTGAAACAAAAAAAAAAGGATTCCACCGTGTAATCCTGCGATTCCAATTAATGGCCAGAAAAAGGACACAAATTACAAATGTGTGCGTCCCCATTTCGTTGCTGTGTTCAGTGGCAGTGTGAAGACACAAATTTATGAACACAGACACACACATCGTAAATAAGGATCAAATTTGGTAACACCACCAGCTGGCAGCGGACCGCCCGCCACGAAGTGGGGCAATGTGATTTGTGATTTACATTTTTTATTCGGTTTTAGGAAAGTTGTCGTAAACCCCAAACTTCCGCGGTCGGGGTCGGGTTATTTTTTCTGAACATTTATTTGTTTCTTCGTACATCTGATTTCTATATTCGCTTGAATTGTGCGGTTTTATTTTAAATATTTTCGGGGGTCGTGAGGGACTGTGGTTCTGGTTCTGGTTCAAGGTTCACCGAATGAATTGTTTTCACGGCAGACGTGATGTGTTTTTTGGGGGTTGATTCGATTCGATTGCTGCTGGGAGGTTGTGTTGAAAGGTTACGGCAAACTAGTCTCATTTGACGTTTGTATGCAAATTGAATTGACTTCGCTTCGGTTCGGATGCCCAATGGTGTTCGGGATGAAAGCGTTCTCTGATGACAGTTGAAAGGGTTTCTGTGCCATTCAGTTTGCAGGAAAGAGTTTTACAAGGACTCTGTTTCCACATTTCCACATTTTTCGTAGTCCTCCTGTTTATTGTGATTGAAATACAATGGCCATGCTGTCAAAATAGTTTTTGTTGTGTTATGTTGGAGGGCATTTTAAGACAAAAGCACACGTTGTTTAAGCCAGAAAACAAGAACTTCTTTCAAAATACTCGTACTGCGAAAACGTTTGGAATAACAGTTCCGAGAATCTCTTTGTAAGCGTCGGCCCACGCTTCAATTATTCCAACAGGCAACAAAATCCAAAGGTTCCGTACAGTACATATTTTTGAAAGACACGATTCTGAGTATTGTGCAGCGAGTTAAATGAATTTACTACTAAGTGCAATGTGCGCTGGTTGTATGCTACAGCCACAGTTGAAGCGTAAATTTAGTAGTCCTTTGATTTCTGACAGTTGACACAGAAAAATCCTCAATTTTAAAGCAGCTAGGAACCAAAAAGGAAGTATTATAGAGATAGCCGACTTCTACGTCTCTTTCCCCTAAACATATTTTGACAGTGTTTTTTATAACATTTTCCCCAGGTTTTCACCGACACGGCGGACGAGACTACGTGTGAGCTCTTCGAACAGCTGATAGCCCTCGCTTGCAAGCTACCGAGGTGGAATATTTAACGGTCGTCACGGCAACCACAATATCATGGCTAAAATAATACAACTCAATGCTCAATGTCGTAAAAATGTTTGTATTTGCTTGGGGTGTAATACATCGACATATAGTACTTGATTTCTCCTGGGAACGTTTGTGGAAAGTGTCAGCTGAAAGCAGCTCTAGCACAAATCATTGCCCCTGTCGAAACATTTGCGCTAGCGGATGAGTTCATGCGTTACTTTCATTTCTCTAATCTTTTAATAACGGTAGTGAACGATGCAGTTTTTCAGGCATCGATTGTGTTAGAATATGAAGATAGCATAAAGGCCCAAGCCCACAGAATGCGGTGTGTGCGTTTAAAATGAAATCGACAAGAATTGTGTCATAGGGATTGCAAAAAGGTGCCCATAGAAATACGCGCGTTGCGTCCGAAATATATATAAATACAGTCCCACACGACACATGAATGTAAAATGATACACATCCATACCTAACTGATACACACATGTGACAATAAACTGTAAAACGGCATACAAGTTTAAAGTTCACCAACTTCATACAATCTGATGTATTCCACATATCGCCCACATTCGTTGTCTCGCACCATCTTATTAGATTTAACGAATTGTCAATTTTTGACAAGACCCAACGTACGCAACGGATTTTATGGGCTTGGGCCCTAAAGGTTCTGTTTAGCTGACTGAAGAGCTCATGGTTGTTGGTCTAGACATTTTTTTAGATATGTAATGTGTCATAATTTTACGGAAACTGGACGAGAAAGTAGGCTGGTTTCACTTATTTGAAAAAAAAAGTGTCAAAAACATAAACTACAGACTAGTCTTTTAGCCAGACTAGTCTTTTAGCCTAGTCTGTCTGGTCCAGCCACTATTTGCCGTTGGGATCAAATCAACTGCACTATCACTGTAGTTTGTGCTGCCTTTTAGCATAATGCTCTCAGTTCTGAAAAATGAATGCTCCAGTAATTTGCTAGAAAACCTTCGAAAGACAAAACAAACACAATGCTTTTTTGACATCTGTTTAGATTAGGCGATATATTTTTACACTACAGCTCTTATTAGGGGTCAGGGGACTACTAGCTCTTCGGTATTAGAAATTGCGGCCTTGTCAAGAGATTTGAGGGTATTCGCAGCCGCGCCAAAAAAATTGTGGTTCCAAGGCTTAGTTTGATGGGTTTACCAAACGTTTCTCATTGACGTATTCCTTGCTGAGACTTGGGCTATAACCTCGATGATAAAATAACCTAGGCCACGATTGGTGAAGAAAAAACGATTGCAACAGAACGTCTGACTGCACACGTTTTGTGTACATTTCCGAACCGACATCGCACTTTAACTTAGAGTCCCCTGTGCATATGAAACATATTCCACACCAATCGATTTAAATACTGTTTAGAAGTCTAACCAAACTGTCAAAGCTGGTCAGGCTGTGAGCCTTTAAATACTGTGTGATTTTAAGGGTAGTAGTTGGGTGACAATCACACCCATTATTCCTATCGAGTCTACGTCTTGTAGAGCTTCTCTATAAGAATAATAAGATCTTCTAAACGTCCAAATTTCATTCCTCAACTTCCGCTTGGCCAGCTAATTGACGACATTTTCACAATTTGAACAAGCTCCGATTAAGACCAATTTTCCATTTAAAAACCACGCCATCAACCAGTAGACGCGGTTGTGATGAACTCAATAATATATGTGTGATAAGCTGTCAAAAGCACATTGTGGTTTCTCCCTTTTTTCTGTGGTCAGAGGATACGAAATTCTATATTATTACAACGGACTAACCACAACGCAACGACATCCCAAGTCAACGCAGGCAGAGAGGTTACGGCAGCTTCACTAGTACGTGGTGCTGTTTTAAGACATTGCGCGATGTGACCGATCATTTTATTTAGCAATAATAAAACATAAAAAAAAAACACCAAACTGATATTCTAATTGACAAGTATTTAGTTGAAAATATTGGCAATGACTTCGTTTACCTCGGCTCTGGAGTAAATAGGGACAGTTACACCAGTACCGAGATCAAGCGCAGAATTACTCTTGCCGGTCGCTGCTTCTTTGGGCTCAAGAGGCAATTGAGTAACAGAGCCATCTCTCGAAACACCAAATTGACTTTATATAAAACTCTGATAATACCTGTCCTGCTCTATGGCGCAGAGCCATGGACGCTATTGAAAGCGGATGAAGAAGCTCTTGGTTTTTTGAGAGAAAAGTTCCGCGTGCGATCTTTGATAACGTCTGGAGGAGAAGAGTCGTCCACGAAGTGTACGAGCTGTACAGCGGCATGCACCTAGTTAAGCGTCTTCGGATCCAACGCTAGGTCATGGAGAGCGGATGGACACCACAGCTCCGGCCCGAAAAGAGTCTTTTATACCGAGCCATTGGGACAGCGCAACAGAGGACGCCTTCGCACGAGATGGCGCACACAAGTGGAAAAGTACCTCAACCAACTTGGTGTGCGCAGCTGGAGGCAGCTTTCGAAAGATCGTGCTGGCTGGAGAGGCATGTTGGTTGAGGCCTAAGTCCACCCTCAACCAACTTGGTGTGCGCAGCTGGAGGCAGCTTTCGAAAGATCGTGCTGGCTGGAGAGGCATGTTGGTTGAGGCCTAAGTCCACCCCGGACTGTAGCGCTCTTCAAAGAAGAAGAAGAAGTTGAATACTGTACGTCAGTTGGGCCAATATTGTTGTGCCAATGTGCCATGCTTCTAAATAGTATCTATACGGTTATTATCATCCCGCCCCACAAGGCTACATGTACGAGTGGATCAAATAAATCTCACACAGTGCAACACGAATACAGCATTTAGTCCTGTAAAAATTGCTAAGTGAAAATGACGAAGTCGATTTCTTTTTTCTTTGAAAGACAGCTTCAACATCGAAAATATGGTTCTGTTTATGATGAAGGCGAATACAGAAGACGACCTGGTCATCAATTACAAACCTGCATAATCTTGGCGCATCAATATGTCTTTGCAGAATACATTTGCCACAAGTCCTGCATATGTGCCAGACATCTGAACATCAAGTTCTCATCTAAATATAACCTGCCAACAGAAAGTTCAAGAAACTCTCTTAAAACCAAATCAACATCGACACCTTTCCATAACATTTTGCTTAACAAATTATAACAAACAGTACCCTAATCCCAGTCATTGATCAATATTTAACTGCCAGACAAGATATCTTCAAGACAAAATATTCAGGGCAAAGTTATTACATGTCATCTTTAAGAAGGAATTGAGGGACAAGAGAAGCACAACCGAGGGGCCCAAGGCACGTGACCATTGTATCGCAAACTAATTCGAACAAAAGCACACATCTCCTCTCGAGGGATGGTAAAACAAACTTTTTCTCCGTGATAGAGGGGCAGACCGGCCACCATTTCCGCAACAGAGGCAATATCCCTCCCTAAAGATATTTTTCGTCTGATTAAAGCAAGAAAAGAAACCAAGTTCATGGACGCTACACACGTTTGTCTGAGAGAGATGGAGAAGAGGGAATCAATCAATTAATTACAATGAATCGCTTCAAGCAGAAACCAACCGATTCTTGGGTCGGAATCCCGGCAACTGACCGCACTCAGGAGGGATGGACTGTGATGGACTGTAGGGCAAGTGAATATATTCTCGGCAAGATAAGGACTCTGGGAACTTTCTTCCAAATTCGAGATTAAATCGCAGACAAACATATTTTGAGTGAGTTTCGAATCCTCATGGTTGCATGGAAAACACGTGCGGTCTTTGTAAAAGGCCCGTGTCTTTCTTTCGTTTTTGTTTTTATCTCGATAAGCCCTCGTTCAAAGGAACAAACAAAACTTGCACGTGCCCTTCGTTTTGCCAAGTCCTAAAATTCAATTTTAATCCCAAATCAATCCGGCGACGATAACTGGCCTCGTTTGCCTCGTTTTCATAGACACAAAGAAACCCCGTCAGACTGTCAAGCCGCCAGTCCCATCAGTACATTCTCGAAGTGCTTAAGAGATCTTACTCTCAAGAACTAAATCAATAAAGCAACCACTTAACAGAAAATATCATCAAAACTTTAGCCGACGATTGGAATCTCAACAATCTGCACTAAGGGTTGAGAAACTTTCATCGCCAAGAGGTATTGTCGGCTGCCTCTTCTTCAGCGAGCTACAACATGGATTACAATGACGTGGAGGACAAGTAGGAGCACTGGCTCAAGGCGCATGGAGTCATTCTCGAATGTAATGTCGTTAGGCACCGTGAATAAAAAACTTAAGAACACAACACATGCAAGCCATTAAAATTCATGTTAAGTACACTGAGAGAAAAAAAAACGAAGAAATTGAAAATCAAATAAAAATAGAAAAAAAAATCGAGTTACATGTCAAGACTATGCGGCGGGCGAAAAGCTGGTCTCGAGCACGCATACATTCAAAACGTGACAGCAAGGTATACACTTTTTTTATCTATCCTATGACACAATCACACTGACACAGGATCGAAGGGCGGGGAAGGACAATGGATGGGAGGCGAGAAATAAAAGAGAACAGGATACACATCAAAATGGAGAGCGTTTAACTTACCTATCATCTGTCGGCTTGTATGTAACGATATACTTGTCAACGGACTCTGAATGCAGATTAGTTTGCCAGGATACGCGCACGGTAGTTGGTGTCAGAAATGTCACTGTGATGTTCTCCGGTGTCGCTGGGATCGTGCCTGTCAAAGAGAAACAAAAAACAAAACAAACAAAAATGTATTGACATTCATTTAGTTTTATAAATATCTTAGCAATAACAGGGTCGAGCTTTGGGGTGGTGTACACACTGAAATGTCAGCATTTTTGCCTTTCATGTGCCGTCTATACCGTTATTTTTTTGGTATTTATTTTGAGGAGAAACCGCCAACATCAACGGTTTATGGGTGTAAATGTGAAAGGTTGTCACTGGTGACAGCAGTGAGCAAGTTATGAATTTCTGTCAGTCGTTGTACCTGACCCAATTTGTGTGTGCTTCCAGAGCGACAGACCGAGAGAGTCGTTAACATTGGAAAACAATAAAAATGTGGATGTTGTCCTGAAATAGACGCTCCAGCGAACCCTCAACAACCTTTCCCACAGAGGTGGCAAAGAGATTCATTGGGTTTCCTTGTGGAATTTTAATTAATCATATACTTTGTTGGAAAAAAAAAATAACTTGGGTGCCGAGGAGTGATTCTATTTCCGAGCTGACCTCTTTTTCTTCACGGTAATTGGGTGATAATAATTACGCTTTTCACTTAAGGTCATGCTATGGTTTCGTTTTTATGATTTCCTCCCTTTTCGTTGTGCTTTTTCCGTTCTGAACATAAATTTTCACCCAATTGTTGTAATCCGGGAACGGAGGCCAATGGGAAGGTTTAATTGATTGTCGAACAAAGTACTCAAGGGTGTTTGACGGAAATGGGAATGTACGCGTTCAATTATTCATGTGTATGCCTCCAGAGGATGGCCTTCACATATGTCACGCATTTCATGATAAGAAAACAGTGCTACGCACACAAATGCGCTGCATGACATGCTCCTGTCAGAAGGATTTTCAAAAACAAAACTCCGAAGAGAATTAAATTACATATTTGTTCGTGGTTTGACGAAGGAGGCGGGTTCCCACGTCGCACGTTTTATCGCGTGGCTCCGTTGTCGGAAAGTGTCTCGAAAGCACACAACTCGCTGCGGAAAACCCTCAATTTCGTCTCGAAAAACAGACGGTAACACTTGATTGTCAATTAAGAAACGTCATTCGCATCTGTCAGTAAATAAAATTAGATTGTCTCTGTTTGCTGACAGTTTCCTAATTTGAAACTGGGTGTTCGCACTTGTCAGGATTGCGACAGTAATTGTTCTGGAGGCCCTCCAAGTGTAGGAATCCCCCTTTGTTTTGTCAGCTGTCTCGATTGACATCTTTACCGGTGGATAAAGCATATTCTTCAGTCACTCCTACGACAAATCAAAAAGTACTCAAACAATTTTGTACGCAATGTGGGACCCTTGGCAACGCATTATTTACGACGCACAAAACGAGAGCAAGTGCTCCTATTATCCAGTGTTACGCCCCGATAAAGCCCATCAATTACGAAATAAAATGCGGATAGATAGGGATGATGATGGGCGGCATGTTCGCTTTCGGTGGGAGCGAGTCACATCTGGGAAAAGAAGCAGTCGTTACATGAAAAAAAGATTTTCGGATTAATTGCAGATTACACTGTTGTGTGGATAGGTAAAGACAATGACTCTCGGATGAATGTTTTCGAGTTAATCAGAAGAACATTTATGTTCGGTTAAGCGGTTTGGGAAGATTGAGTTTTACTGAGGGGGATAAAAAGCGTAAGCCCGTTTTTACAGTCTTAAGACTGATTGCTCTCGAAATCTGGCATGCGATTGTAATTCGGATTTAATAGGCGTAGAGGTGTGAGATGGCATTAAAAATGGGAAAATGGTTCCACTGGATCAGAGTAGGACTCATCAAATTAATCTGAAAAGAGATGTACCCCTTTTGGGGAAAGACTTTTTAAATACGCTGTGGAACTGAGTTGTGGGCGCCTCTGGCTCTGACAAGAACCCATTTGCTTTTTGTCTACAACGTATATATGCTTTAAACAAGAGGTCTCATTTTGAGCTCCACGCCATTGTTGAATTGCTGGCTGTGAAAAAATGTTGGCGATGAATTATCGAGAATTAGAACCAAGTAAATGAGAATTGCTTTCGTTGGAAGCTTCGATATCACGTCTGTTTACGTAAGCTACAGAGTTTCAAATGATAGGCTTTGAAAACTCATTTGTCTTTATTTCTGTATAGTTTTATAGTCTGGTCTGAACCGGTTTCGGTAATTTATTTTTCACGCAATTTTCCACGCCCGTAGACGTGGAGAATCAGTATCAAGTACGCAAGAACCACGAAAAAGAGGAAAAAACAGGTTTTGTAAGGTTCGAACACCTTCGCGTGGTTGCACACTTTGACGCGGTGCGAAGGCTTAGTAAAGGTCAATGACTCAAGGGAATTTATTCTCTGTGAGGAGACCCGAAACTAAGAAATCTGGCCACCACGGTCACACAATCTACTTAGACTCAGTAAGCACTCATTAAGGACTCTCATAGGAGTCATAACCGGGCACTGTGCAATTAGCACTCATGCTCGCATGTAATGGGTGGCCCATATAATGATTTCTGCAGAAGCTGCATAGATGAAGAGGAGAAAGAAAACACACATCACCTACTTTGCTCCTGTAGTGCTCTGGCTATTCGTAGGTTCCTACACCTAGGGGCCCGCTACATCAGCGGCCTCAATGAGCCAAGCACCGCCAGCATAGGCCAGCTTAATCGCTTCACTAGAAGCACCAACTGTTTCCAGTGTTAGGAGAAGTCAATGGGTCTACTCTGGCCTAAGTGTGACTGCTCTTAGCAATCAGCCACTATAACCTAACCTAATCTAGGTTCGAGCAGCAGTCACACTTAGTCCCCCTGTGTTACTGGATTGAAGTGAAGATAAATTACACTAATTGCAACCCAGGTTGCTGAAGTAGTATACTTCTACTTAGTACCATCTCTCTGTAGAAGAGGACTAATCTTAACGCGTGAGACGTGTGTTCCTACTTTGAAAATTCCTCAACATTAAACTGACTTTGTACAGGGCATCGATGCCAGTTCTGCTCCACAGCGCGGTATAGATAATTTCAGAAGCGGCTCAAGACGTTTGTATTCATTGCGTAAGAAAATGTACACTTACGATCCTTGATCAGGTTGTTGTGCGTAAATAGAGGCAGCTATTTGGAGATCACAATGGCTTAAGCTACGTACTGCTTGAGGACCATGTCTTGACTGTTGCAATCATAACATAGATAGTAATTGTCTAAGGTGGACATGGGCTCAGCTTATACAGAAACCACGTGTGTTGCGCGTGCTATTGTTCTGTTACTCTTAAATAGGGCCGTTGTAGACATCTCTTTGAGCACTGACAGTGTCATCATGTTGTGCACTGTCAAGACAATCCTCCGATTAATAAGAAGTGGCCTTTGTTTCAACTCGCACTTGACTTTTGGTGACCACATTATACCATGGATATGACATCCAACACACGAACACCAGCAATTATGATGCGATGTACTTTAAAAAACTGTCTCTGTCCAAAATTTGAGACAAGAAGACTGTGAAATGAAAAGTTCGGCACTGTTGCCTTCGTGGAGGGCGACAAGATTAGGTGCGTGTTTTCCAAGCGTAGTTGTCCGCTGCGATGTTAATGGCAATGAAATATATTGTGAACAGTTGGAAAGGGCGGAATACTTATGTCTGTAGTGACCATCGAGCAGTGTTTAAGACCTTGCTCGGCCCCTTAACCACTTCAGAATAGTTCAGAAATGCAAATCATCTCTGGATTTGATCAGTAGTCTAAGTTCGTTAAGACTTGCCTGTGACCCGCGCCACCATGTCCGATGAAGGTTTAAAGGAGGTACTCTTAGGACCCGAACCTGCGTTCGGCCTACCTGCATCCTTGATGCATGCTTTTCATCGCCTGTAAGAAATCCAAGTAAAATACAACACCACCAAACACCTAAGTGTGCTAGGGCTAAGCGATGAAACCCTCGCGACACTTGCGAAAAGGACGACGACGCTGCAGAGCACTACCTCCGCCACTATCCAGCCTGAGACTCGAAAGATATGAAACCGCGAAGGTATCTAAGTTCGGGAATACAACCGGGCAAAGCCTAGCGCGCTAAGCACCAACCCACTGAAGACGAATCGAAGAAAAAATTATGTAATTTGAATACAATTTTGTATGAAATAATGTATGCATAGTTGATGAGGATCGGAGGATTCTACTTCAACGATTCTACTCAAAATGAATAAGACAATATTTGATATAAAATTCAGCACTTTTCCAAATTGAAAATGTGAATACCCTGCACAAGTACTTCCTATGTTTGTATCCAAAACATACTCTCGTTAAAAACGTTGACTTTCACGAAAGGCATCCACTTTTAATTAGGGTTGTACACATTTCCATTAACCCTTGTAAGCACATATGTCTCCTATAAATATAATATTTTTCAAGTTTCCTACGCAAGTCCTTAGAAAGGATAGGAAAAGTCCAATTATACTTCTGCACACAGTAACCGAGCATATAATTAGACCTTTCACAAATCGACTTCCCAGGCCAATTCTAAATCCAGCTCAAAAGAATTAAATAAATTGTGTACTCTCTGATATCTCCAGGACATTGTTGACGGATATTTCAGCTCAAGAATTATGACTTCCTTCGGGAGCTATGCCCAGGTAGTTTCCTCTTTAAAAGGCATATCCCGTTGACAAATGCTCTCAGCAACGTACACGTTTCCAGCAAAATATGCAAAATGAATTTCCATCTATTTCGCATAATAAATACATAATCTACTTATCCCTCCTCTTAAGAGGTATCCCTTCCATCTGCATATCGGTTATGCTTGGGTCGTCTCTACCCCTTGACCACGAGGCACGGGTCCTTGTGCAAGTTCACAAACAAGTGCTTTAAGCGTACAAATGTACCTCGCCTTGTGTGAAAAGAAAAGGATATTTAATATATTCAGGAACCCGACGTGACCTTGTTTGTTCTTTAACACAACAAAAATTGATATCTGATTTGTTAAATCCAAACTTAGCACTTGTAGTATGGTTGAAAGTACTTCTGGTGTAGCTTGTTGATTTGAATTTGTGAAAATACAATGCACCTCGGTGTGGGCGATTCAATTATTGATTTGTGGTGTGTTTTATGCATTAATTGTATGTAATTTGAGGAAGGTTGTCTTTCGGAAAGTGGTAGCATTTCTTGAGAGAACATACGACACACTATCACACATGATCTGCATGGAGTGAGCCTAGACTCTGAAACATATTCAATGTGTCACAAAAATATTAACAAAATATTACGTATACGCCATCACATCCAAAGTGTGTTACCTTCAAGTCACATGGCTAGCAACTCCGCATCCTACTGACATTAACGTTAAAACGTTCGGTAATTCAATTTCATTATGAACGAACTAATTTGTCAAACGCACCATCATCTCTCCTTGATAGCATGATTTCGTGGCTCCTGATGCAATCAAATTTTCAATAAAGCTCTGCGAGCTGTAAGCACAAGGTACCCCGTGTGTCATCAACAAAATTAACGCACTCACTCTGCTTGACCAGATTGAAGAGACCAGTAATTAGGACCTTAATTGCATTGGCAACGGATTGAATCTCGCTGCTGATGACTTTCGCAGCAGTTGCGCTTGATGGAAAGGACGACCGGATGTGCAGTAAAAAACGATTTTGCTTGGTAGAAGTAAATTCATAGTCTGCAGTGCTTTTTCCCGGCGTGTGCTTGGAGCAAGTGTGTATTCAGTTCAGTGTTTAAGAAACTTTTTGTTTATCCTATTTAAGTTCGAGAGGATGAAATGCAAAAACTTAAGGAATGGATGGGATTTTTGACGTACAGTCGTCCTTCGAATGCTCAGAGGTGAATAACTATGAGTTGGGAGTAAATCAATCGATTTGATTTGTCCTTTGAAACTTGATCACAAAACATATGGATTTTAATTTTAATTGGAGGTTCGATGAGAACCCAGTAAACAGCATGTGGCTTCCATCACTAGCGATGGATTCACTTAGACCCCAAGGATCCATAACGTTGCTCAGGGTTTTACTGCCTTTTGTACGTCCATTTATGGCCATACTTGGTATGTGTTGAAGTTATTTCATGTTTCTAGGGCACTGCTGACGCTGTCTTGGTTCGAAACATACAGGAAAGTCTTACCCATTTCGATCTTAAATGTCTAGAAAATACTACAGTAGTCTGGAGGTCTAAAAGACCAGCTGATCTTGAGACATCCGTAGTAAATACCCGCTACCACTCCGCGTTGTTATTGTTCAGTACCGATTTCGGCTCCCATACTAGTCTACTTGGTATTTTCATTTTCTGTTTTTAATAAGATGATATGAATTAATAGGAAGTCTAAGATCGGGAAGCATCTGTATGTCTGTAGTTTGTAGGCAAGAGTGCATTCTGTCACAAGTTTTGCCGCTAACGTGCACAGCATTGAGGTGTAATATCGTCTCTAGGGTTTCAGTTGGTGCTCTACTCATTGTGCTTGTGATTGATATGCACACCATCCTTTGAACACTGTTTATAATTTTAGTGTAACTAGCTTTATCCAGCGCCGTCTACAATACCACGACGCCTACTAGTAATACGGATCTTATAACGACTGTGTCATTTCATTACCTTGGAATTGATTCCCCCATTCCTTCCTAAGGCCCTTTAGAACGCGTACGGTGGTTAGCTTCCTTATTCTTTCGAGAATGGATAGGTCGGTAGGTACGAATGTGTTTTCCCATTCAGCTGTCTTATTTCAGTTGCGACAGTGAATATTATATAAGATACCTAGTTTCACGGTCTATCGGCAGAATAGCAAAATAGCTCCATACAGAACGCCACCAATCTAGGTATGTCAAGACGACTTTCGCCGTGTAAGTCTGGCCCACTAAAGGTTTGCTTTCTCAGTGAAATGCGTCCTTCTAATGACGCGACGCTAGCTCAGATTTGCATTCCTTTACTAGTTTCGAATAGTGAAGGGGAAAGAAAGGTGATGGAAATGTGGCACTAGCTTCGGTGGCTACGAATGCATCAATACTATTGCAATCTATTTTTCTGGATTGTAGTTCCGGCTAAGGCACACTGAAACGGTTCGGCATTCTGTAGGCTTTGAAGGTTCACATTGTATTTGTATTTAATCTTAAGTCTTCGCTGGAAATACCTTCAAAAGCTCATGCTGTATCCTTTACCATTGTCTCAGTGATGGAAGGGAATTACTGCTCCAGGATGAAATCAAATGGGCAAGTGAGTACTTTTCGAGGCTGAGATGGAGCTGTGGTAAAAAACGTGAAACGTAAACCATATACCTTCACACTGTAGCAATGTGTACACTCTGCCAGCGATGAGTGTAAACTGTATGACATTTTCCTAACCAGAATTAATTTCAGGAAAAAACAAAGCACTGAACATATTTGCCAGCTGTCTCTGTACTGGAAACCAAAACCACTGAAACGAACGTTTTCTTCTGCTCAAATAGGTGAAAAAATCAATGAAATCAAAGGACACGATGCTCAAAGCCCTAAATTGAACTCATAAGTGGTCAATGTACGCGTGTATTCTGCTTGTTTCAACATCTGTTACCTTGTGCAAGGACTTATGCGCGTGCGAACATTTAAACCATTCCATCGATGTTTAGGGAAACTTGAAAAAAGGAACAAACCGGTTTTTCTTTCTTCGAAAATCCTATTTAATGCGTTCCTTTTTACAGAAAACTCAAACAGAGAACATAATGTTCCCGACTTTGTGCTTCTGGGCAGACATGCACCTTGTGTAAAACGCGACTTAACGCTTATCAAAAAGGCAAAAAAAGGCTCTGCACCTGCAACATTTTTAGAGACAACTCGGGTGAATATTCGCTGAAGCCAAACACTTTTCCACACAAAGCCCATCATTTCAAATATAAGATCTCATAAACCCCTCATTGCTCAGCGGGAGTCCGCCGTGGAGCATACAAATTCGCTGTGGTGTTTGTTGAGAACTCGTGATAAGGGATAATAATAATCGAATGAGTTTGCATATCTCTCGAGCACAGGATGTGATGGAATCTCGTGATAAAATCCCCTTTCACGGAAAAAAATATTGTATAAAGTTGATATCCTTTCCGCTCTTTGCAAACGTCTGTCGGTCTGAGTGGAAGGATTGAGGAGTGAATCACATTATATGCTGTGCCTTCCTTCAGGGGTGAACCATCCCTTTGTTCAGGATTTCGTTTTTGGGTCGTAAATATTGTTGGCTTTGCTGTTTAAGGTGGAAATGTGTTGAAGAGGGGAACAAATTCGAGGGAAATTGTGTTGCTTTGGGAAAAAATATGCAATAAATTGTATGTGATTCAGTTCGATAAGCCATGGGAAACCAAGTTCGAAATCTCGTAGTCGTTCGCAGATTTTATTTACAATGGTGACAAAAATGTGCTGAATATCTTGCTTTGATGCTCAAAGAGGGCATAACGTCGTACAAGAGACGAAGACGACGTTCCGAAAGTCTGTTCGCACTCATTCACTTGGGGTAGTCAGTCTATGAGAATGAGAGGACATTCCGTCGAATTAAGGAAATCAGCATCATTCGTTCTGAGTCTAATTAATGCTGCATGTATGATGGGTGAGAAGCAACAGCTCTTCATGGTCCACGTCCATCTAAGCTCCACTCGTAATTATTCCCATTAGCCTGACTCTCTGAGACTGAGAGTTAATTGCTTGCTGTGGCTGCAGCTGGGTTATTTAAGGTTCCTTTCATTGATGGTGGGTAAAGGATGTGACTTTCGCCGATAGGCAGTAAGTAAGCCAGTTTATTACGATTAATAAGTTAAGTGGTCGAGTATGTTGCAATTTACATAGATGAATAGTGTGCGGAGTTCTTATGGAACACTGTACCACGTATGTTTCGCGACTGAACATATAGCACAACAACATGCCGCGTAGAAAGGAATAAAATAACAACCCCACGTGGATGAAGGATGTAGCCCAAAAATTGAACACAGAGGGTTCGAAACTCTAACTCTGGAAGCAAGGTGCCGTCTACACACTGCTCTTTGCAATAGTTCAAGCAATAAATGAAGTGGCACATAGTATTAGAAAGCCCAAAAACCAAAATAAGTCGTTTTACGGTAAAACAACGTTGGGAAATATTGAAAACGTGTTTCCAAAATGAGTGCTGTGTGTTCCGTCAAACAGCGGGGTTTTTGAAAACGTTTTGACCGAAATGGAGCACTTATTGCGACTGTATGCTAACGGACAAAACTCATCGCCGTCGTACGATGTTCACAAATGAGATGGTGCGGATTGTGGAGGGTGGCATCACTGAACTACTTTTCTTCGAAAATGAGTATAAGAATAAGTTTAGTTATGGTCGTTATGGTCAACCGTGGGCGTTAGACACGACATTTTTTGTTGGCACGGATTTGGATGATAGCACGCCATGTCACAAATTCCAAATTGAAAAATCATGTTAACAGCCGTCTTAGCGATGTCAACTCGGACCTGCGATTGACAATTCTGCACATTTTTGGGGAACCAAAAAGTCATTAACAATGTCTTTGAAAAATTGGACTAACGGAATGCGGTAGCCAAAGACAGCCGAGGCAGCCACTGTAACGACGTTCTATTTCATAATTAATGGGAATGTTTGTTCTTACTACTAAAGGCATAATACAGTGGACGTTTCCTTGGTCCTTTCTCTCTAACTCGAATTTTTTGCTTGCAATATTTTAGCATCATCACGTCTTCTGAGGCATGTCTTAAATGCGACTCCATCAGAAAGGCAGAACGAGGACGAGGTGGTTGGACAAGGTCCAAAAACTCGCTTAGTTGAGCCTATGGGAACAAATACTGATGAGTTGGAGTGGAAGATCGAGTGACGTGGATATCACTAGTACGTTCTTTACCACCGCCACCGGATCATGGAGCACATACAACTCTAAGGCTGTCTGGGAATGTCATAAAATCCTAAATGCGCTATCAGAAAACAACAGATCTGGTTGCCGCAACAGATAACCATGAAGGTAATGAAAAGGTTAATATACAAAGCGAGGCTGATACCGAAATACCCTTCATTGGCCCCATTATGCATTTATCAAAACGGCCATTAACCTTCATTTACACAAATGGGTCACATCAAATAAATTAAATAGTTTTTGAACAGAAAATAGGGTACTAATGTTCGTGGAATAAAATACAATCTCAAACTAACATTAAGGGTGCTACGAGGAGTGATAACAGTTCACAAACCATGCAATTACCACCTTCATAAAATGGGTCCTACTAGTAAAGAAACCGGAAGACACTGGCTAGCCGACAGAAATGAGCAGTACTAATGGACTGCCACGACTAGCCAGGGTAAACTTCCAAGAACTTTTATCTATAAGAGTAAAATTTCTGAAGGTAGGACTTAGGTTCCAGACGAAAAGAAGGAGGTACAATATACCTTTATTGCGACAGTACTAGTGTTTGCTATGACGCACCCAAAGTTTTCAATTTAAAAAAAAAAAACCAATCGGTCGAAAACTCTCCAATAAGTGTCAACGTCGGGCATGCACATTCAAGGCGGAAATTTGACTCCTGCACAAAGATAGCAGTCGCACTTTCCGCAGAGACACCACATGGAATGCACAACTCCTACTCCTAATCCTTGCTATTGCCTTGTTAAGAAGCGACACAGGGACTCCCTCAGAATTTCGATCAAATTGCAAATTTCCCCCGGGTGGCAAGGTCAGCACACAAGCAGAATGTTGACACCAGCCAAGAATCATAATGAGACTCGAATAGCTGACTGGCATAAACCAGCGTTCCTTCGCTCAAAGATGATGTAATGATGTCGCAAAATAGAACAACTGCTACAACACAATGATGTCGCCGCCATATTGTTAAGACTGACATTGACTTCAGCGACACTCAAAACCACCTTCATCGTGAGCGCCGATGCACACCAGTAGAGCTATTCAACGAAAGACACAATCATTTTCAAATTGGCTGTCGAGGCAGTAGCCAGGATCACAAAGAACCAGAATCCAATTACTTGCTCAAAGCCAACGCCGAAAGTCACGTGGCAAGCGCACACAATGGGAACCCCGTTCCTTTTGACAGGTGGTGGTGGCGCGCCTGTCATGTAATTGATTGTTGCCGCTGGCAACTATTACCGCTTAGAGGCGGAAATTAATGAATACAACTGCAATTAAAAATTAATTAATCACATCATCTCGGGCTAATTTGCAGTCAAATCCTAAATGAATGAAGACGAGATACGCTCCTCATTAATTGAATCACAGTCATAGGACGACCGTGCCCGCATGAGCTATGATACAAGGCCGGTGGTTTCAAGGAGAAACCATTCTGCAACATCCTTGTGTTCATAATTGGGAAGCATATCCCCCGAGGCTAGGAAGTGTCTGATGTATCAGGGATTGCGATCACGTCATAAATTGCAGACATTTGCTAAGATAACTAACAGGGATTGAAGTTACCCGTCGGTGGTAACGTGTTTAACCTACCCTCAACCTTCACAGTGCATGCATATTCATCAGGAATCCGGAGGGATGGTCATAATTCATTTTCATTTTTAAACGTTTGTACCCACCGCACGGACGTTTACGGAAGATGAACCCAGAATAAATTGCCACAGACAAAGCGTATCTCGGTGAAGACGGTGTGCCCTGAAGGAGAAAGAGAATGACTTACAAGGGATCGTTTTGGGGGTGGAGCGACGGTATTGATGGGGCGCCAGCGGCAGCACGTGTCCTTTCATATCAAACACACCTGCACACGAAGCGAACTAGACTAGATAAATGATTGCAATGTCACATGAACACCGGCAATCCTTTTCTCGTTCGTCAATTTACGACCGTCGAACACAGGGTATCCGCTTTCGTTTGAACACACACCACGTAGCCGGAGAATCTAAATCAGAAAATCCGCCATTCCATTAGGCGTGTAGTGAACCTACACTACATTTTACATTTTAAAGTTGCTACAGATCTGAAAGCTTTCAGCGTTCCGTCTGTGAATTATTGAGTTGCTCCCGTCGCCTCCATCTGCTCCCGTCACCTCCATCACCGTGACAGGTATGGAAAGTACGGCCATAAGTTAGACTGTAACATTGACAGCACCAGATCTCGGATAGTCATGAAAAATTAATTTGCTTCCTTCCACGGAGCAGGGGGCCACAACGCCCGCGCCAAGTGCATTAGAGTGACAGGAAAACCGGCGTTAATCCCGCCTCATGACGGGTAACTCAACCAAATTGCAACAGCAATGCCACTAGAGTAAGCCACTTTGACATTAAGGACGCTATCGGACACGACCGCGGTGTGTGCAGCCTGCATTCCTTTCCCCAAGGGATACCGACATTCCAACAAATTGTACATTTTCATGCTCACTTTGAAGTCAAACCCAAACCCAGACACTGCGAAGGAGAATGAGGAGAAGCGACGAGGAAGAAAAACCAGAAGCAAAAGGAGGGATGTCTGCGAATTAAATTGAAATAAGCTCTTCGTGTCTTTAATGGGCGCTAGCAGCATTCGTGATTATCTTCCTTCCAGGTCTTTATTCACTGCCTGTGTGCAAGATTATAAAATGTGGTCTTATCCATAGGAGTTCACGTGTAGGTCGAACACGGAATACACAACACGGGAGTAATTAGCTTTGCTTTGGTTAACAAAACAAACAGAGTTAAAGTCAGAAAGTTGGGAAATGATTAAATGAAACGACAATCATCATCACCGATGTAACCTTGACCTTAAGGGCACGTTTCTTATGTGTACACATTTCCTCCGGGATCAGCGTTACCTTATGCAGGTCTGAGTTTGTAGATATTTTAATTAACGAAATGTTAGTAGACGGCCCGAGGGACGAGCCGGCGACCAAATCAACAAATGTAATGTATGAAATAGACCTACATAAATACACGACGCCATTGACATCTGCGTCATCCGCAGCAGACGAAAAAAGAGTACACGTTTTATTTGTTTTCCAAAGCAAGGAACAAACAAATTTGTTTATTTGAAGAATTCGACGTGCTGTCATGGCACACAAACAGACTTGAAGCACACTGGAGCTGTCATCGTCAACTGACAGTAGTTGAGGTTGGGTTCACATGCAACACATGCCTGTGGATTTGACATTTAAATACCGATACCACTTTCCACTCCACTCGGTGGAAATTAATTTTCTATTTCGAACTCTCCAACTCGTTCCTCATAAGCACACACCTCCTCCAGAGAGGATCCCAATCTGTATGTCAGCAATGACTCAGTCACGATGACTGAATCCAGCTGTCCGTACTCAAGTGTGTGCAACACCTTGTCGTAAGTGATTGGCTTCCATTTCTTTTCGAAGGGATGTTCTTAATAATTATAATTGGCTGTTGCAATTGATGAAAGACACTCGGTGCAGTTTTCGACTGGGACGAGATCTCTTCCGTCTGTCGCTGTGCTCCAGGGTATAATTGAGTGTGAGGTTGCACTTACCTAATGAACTAAAGAGTTTCTTTTTTTTGTTGAGGGAACCAGATTTTGATTGTGTTTCTGGCACAAGGACGCTATAAAAACATTTCTGAGACTCTGGCATTTCGTGATGAACGAAAGTGAAGACCGTGCAGTTCAGTGTGTCACGGTCGCGAAGGTGTTTTCTTTTATGTTTTGTTTTCAATTCATCTTTGTTTGCAAATTTTTCTGGCTTCTGTGTATATTGACATTACTGTTCCAGTGGGAAATTTTATAGCCGCCTGCGGACTAAAGTTGAAATTAATTAAATTCAAGCAGCAGTTCTTCGTAAAGAAGTTTAAAACGTCTGTTCTTCCATGTTATTGCATTTCGAATTCCAATTCGAATTCGAATTCAGTAAGTTCGAAGACTGAAATGTCATAAATAGGATGGTGTGTTGGAGTGATGTCCAGAGAGGGCACATAGGAATGTTCCTAAAATACTGTGATATATCGTACGAGATAGGAGCAGTAAAGGCACATCTTTGAGTTAAATGTGACGCATATGTGTCTTGTGATTTCTTGAATTTGGTACTGGAGAAGATAGTCTGGCGGGCGGCTGTGAACACGGAAGGCACTATCTCCCACAAGACAGCCAGCTGTTGGGGTATGCAGATGACATCGTCGCACGGTCCCAACGCGCCGTAATGGACGCTTTCACGGCAGTTGAGGAACAGGCGGAATGAGCTGGTCATAAGGTCAATAAGGATAAGACAATATATATGCTGTCGAGCAAGAAACGATTCGCCGCAAAACCATCTAGGCCAACAGATTATAATCGATATCTATCTTTCGAGGTAATAGGAGTTTTTCTACCTGGGGCCAAACGTGAACTCCACGAATGACATCCGAGGTAGAACCCCTTGGCAACCCAAGCTATTTCGGTTTGTCAAAACAACTGGGCTCGAAAATACTAACTGAAAGGACATGCTTTACACAACTCTTATTTTGCCAGTCCTGCTTCTAGATGCTAAGCAAAACTGCAGACCTGATTCTTGATGCCTTCGAAAGAAAAATTCTGAGTCGGATTTATGGTCCCTTCTTCGATGAAGTCGAATTGAGGGGACAACACAACAGCGAACTCTACGAGCTGTGTGCACTTGAATGCCAACTACACTGGCTCGGCCACACTGAGTACATGGACAACAACATGCGCGATGCGAACCACTTCAGAGGCTGCTTTGCAATCCAAGTAACTAGATTACATGTCCTTTGGCTATATCTCGATTGCATTCCACGAAACCCACGAACTTCTCTTTTCCAAGAAATCAAGAGCCTTTCCTTTGCATTGTTTTACAACTTTAGTGAGTGGTTCTCTGTCAAATGCCACAGCCACATTCACAATACAAAGGTAACTGATTGGAATTTAAATAATGAAGTGCATTTGCAGTCAAAAACATGTAGTTACACCAAATTGAGCACACTCCTGTTCATTGTTGAAATTCCAATTCACAACCAGGAATTCGGGCGAAATTCTGACCACGGATTTTCGCTTTCACAATCAGAGGGCAATAAAAGTTTGTGTAGGCATATCAATGGGAAACGACGTGAAGGTTGATTTTTGAAACTGTACCTATTAATAGTAAGGCTGGAATTGACAGGTGATTTTTAATTTTTCTTATGATGTAAATAGCGGTATAGACTCTGGCTGTAAACGCAAGTCTGTCCGACTTGAAGGGAAATTAATTTCGGAAATATGATTAAAATCATGTCACACTCAAGCAATATGGTTTCAATATTTTTTTTAGAATTGTGAAGTTAACGAATCAGAGTAGTCTTCAGTCCTGTCTGCATTGATGGCGTAAGATTCGATACGGGCTGTACAGTGAGACGAGTCTAGGTCAGGTATCTACGGATTCAACGCTTAAGAAAACCAGTCTATAAGGAGCAAATTTACAACACTGATCCAGTAAATTGAACATTGGACTTCGCACCAGTGGGAAAATATATCGAAACCGATGACGCATTAAGTGGACGACGACGTCAAACAACTTGGCGTGAGAAAGTGGCGGTATTTAGCTTGAGATCGTTCCGGTTGAAGAGCCTTATTGACGGAGTCCTAACTCCACCCCGGACTTAGAGCCAATAAAAGAGGAAAATGACGTGGCCATTATCTGACACATCTGACCATACAAACAATTCCCCCAATGGGAGCTTATAGAAAATGACTATACAAAAGTTCGAAGGTCTACAGGGGCATTCCTAAAAGATGATTTTATTCCCTAAATTTACCAATTCGAACTTTCTTGTGGCCACGAAACTAATCAGTATGTCAAACGGTTTTTATTAGGTCAATCAGAGAGAATCACAGACGGGCTTGTCACTCCTTCAGTGCAGTGCAAAAATGCTGGAGTGGTGTTGCAAAGACTGAGTAATTTTTACTGTCAATTAGTAACAACTGGAAGACTCATATCGATTTGGTACGAACACCATTATTTTATTTGTCGTAGAAGAAGCATAAGATCTGATCGAATTTAATTTTGCTTAGATATGTCAGGAGTGCAGAAATTCAAATGTTTTATCCTCTACCAGCCTATCCAGATTACATTAGGTTACACAGATGACATCGACTTAGAAACACGCTGTCGCATGTTTTTAACGTTCAGTGGTATAAGTTTTCACGGGCGACAGTGAAATGAGCTGCGATTAGGTTTCATGAGATTAATGAGGGAAACCAAATAAATCAGCCAACTGAGCAAACTGAAGGCGACAGTCGAGGATGCCAGCAATTCAGGTATGTGCATATGTAGATCCTTGATCGTCCAGTCCACTTCATCTAGAACCACTGAAGCCGTCCGACCGAAGACAAGAACAAAATTGTAAACGCTATTACTTCTCATATTTAATAATAGATCTTAAAGTTCGATGGATAAACTGTTACAATTTCGGGATATGTAGCAAAGAAGCTTTGTAATTAGTTAATATTATGTAATTTGTGTCAGAGAATACTTGAATAATAGTTTTGAGTCATTTTATATTATTTATTAACAAAGTCAACAACTTTTTTTTTCTACCTATTTACTGTCGTTTTTATCAGAAAATTGCGTATGAATCCAGCACAATTGGTTAACCTACGTTTGATGTCAAAAGATTTAGTCCCCATTTAGCAATGAGCTTATTCTCTATTTTCATTGATTGATAATAATATTTGATGTAACATGGGTGGAGTTACAACTCGAAGAGAACCATTACTTAGATTCAACAACAGTCAGTCATCTTGTGTTTGTTATTGCTCTCTTATGAGTGTGGGATACCTACAGTTTCATGCTAAGTCCGAATGGCATTTTATATGGGGTTGTATCCTCTTATCTCATCAGCAAAATCTTCCAAAATACTTGATATGCTTTGTAGTTTTAAAATTTTGTTGACACTTCCAACACCCAGAGCAATCGTTGACAGAGGCTGTTAATCATATCAACTACAGCCACGCTGGACAATTGCACCAAAGCATGTCCTGTTATTTGTGATGCGTGGGGTGGACTTCAGATTTAGGGCTGTTCCCAAGGCGAACTAACTTCTCTCTTCTGACAACCAGCGTGGCGAAGGTATAGTGTTAAAATGTTAATCAAAGTAAACCTGAACATTTACAATATAATATTTATGTGTTTAATTAAATCACAAAGCAAAAGGAAGAACATTTAAGTATAATTGAATGGAAAGGGTGGTTACATTTTAAGGGCCGATGTTGAATGTGAACCACACCTAAACGTCAAGTTTTTTTCTGCATTTCATTTGACATTTCTCAATTTCAGACTAACTCAATTTGAACCATGGAAAGATACACAATCGAGCAACCCTTTAAAGTTATTCCGGCAGGAAAACACCAGTGTATGCTCGTACAGCTCGTACTGAAGAAAATATTGCTGCTGTTCGCGATAGTCTGGCTGAAAATCCGTTCACCTCTATTCTTCGTCGTGCCCAACAATTGCACCTCTCACCCTCGTCGTTTATGAACATTATGCATAAAGACTTGCATTTACACGCTTACAAGGTACAATTGACTCAAGAACTAAAGCCTCTTGACCATTTAAGGTATCGTCAATGGTCAGAATGGTGGCAAGAAATGGCAACAGTGAATGATCAATTTTCGAAGAAAATCAATCATTTTAATCACAGTGGATTCGTCAATAAGCAGAATTGCCGCATTTGGACGAACGTTAATCCAAGAGTGATTGTCGAAAAACCAATGCACCCACAAAGAGTGACTGTTTGGGGCTGGCGGCATCATCGGGCCGTATTTTTTCCAAAAGGAGGTCGGTCAGGCAGTTACTGTGAATGGTGTTCGCTATCGTGAAATGATAACGAACTTTTTATGGACCGAATTGGATGATATGAATGTGCACGATATGTGGTTTCAACAGAACGGTGCCAGTTGCCACACAGCTAACGAAACAATGGCTCTTTTGTGCTACAAAATCAATGTCCGTGTTATCTCACGTTTTGCCGAGGTCAATTGGCTGCAAAGATTATGTGATTTGACACCGTTGGATTTTCTTCTTTGGGGTTATTTGAAAGAAAAGGTGTACGTCGATAAGCCAGCAACAATTCAAGAGCTAAATGATGTCAATTATGCTTTAGCGTCATCGAAAAGTGAGGTCATCGGATGGAGGTGTGCCTTTAGATCGAACTACTGATACAATTAGCCACTGGACCTCGCAACTTTCGTAGCGCGTCTTTCAACCATAAGAGCGGAACAGGAATTCATTGCAAATGATTTTCAATTAAGGAATGGATCTCATTACGGATTATCAGATAGTGAAGAAGAGCGAACCAAAATGACTGAGATGCAGAACAAAACTTTATTGTCGTTCAATTTAATCAACAGTTCAAAGCTTAAAAGAAACTATGACACCGCCTAATCTTTGAACTGAAGGTTAAATCAAAAGTGGAGCTTAAAGAACCTCTGTGAAACTTGGCAAAAGGCTATACATTTAATGTTTTTCAAATGCAATTTAAAAAAAGTTGTGCCATTTATCCTGATTAAAACACTCATCATCACTAGTTTTGAGTGAAACAACAAACCGTCCTTTTGCGTTTTCATTTAACACCAGAGGCGCATATTACAGCACAGCACTCATTATGCTTCGGAACATCTGTGCTGAGATATTGATTTCTCCTTCGACTTAACGACAATTTTATTGGCAATAAGCGCCGTATCCCAGTGCCAACAAAAGTCACTCAATCCCACCCCAGTGTGAAATCGAAGATTTTCTAAATATGATTGCCGAGGCTTTCTGACAAATTATGTTCATAATGACCCCAATGACGGTGCAGTGAAGAGAGCCATTTGCCAGATGCTTGTCAATGTCCGCTATAATCTATACAATGATTAATTACACTTCCATTATCAGGAGCCCACACCTCCGCGCAAGCAGACTTATCTATCAAATGACATGTAGGCTATGATAATCGATATCGATACTTTTCCGTGTGTGTGCACAGTGAATGGGGGGAGAGGTATATGAGTACTTACCTGCGATACAAGCGTGGATAATGAGAATCGCCACAAATATCAACATCTTTGCTGGTTCAAATCTACTGTCTGCCATTTGCGGAAACCGTCTCGTCGAAATTCTCCCTTCCGTCGCCAGCCGAAGCGTGTATCCAAAATCGATCGAACGAAGAAGAAGAAAATAAATCAGTCTTGATGGTGCTGTGTTCTGTGGTAATTGATCCCCGAAGTCCTTGAAGTGCGTCACGATGTGTTTGTTATCCACTACGTACGTTCGAACGTTCGATTTCAGCCGAATTTTTCGGTTACTAACTGAAGTCTGAGTATCTCAACAGAGTACTGAGACGCAATCATCATCACTGTCGCGGCCGTAACATGCTCGATTGCATTTAACATCATACACTCCGAATCACTGCACAAATCAATGAGAGTACCTGTTCGTCCTTTAGCCCATTGCTACGGACACAACTCATTCCAGTCTAACTGACCCGAGTGATGGGAGGGAGGGTGAGAATTTCTTTGTGCTCTGCCTGCGTTCAACTGAAATTTTCAATTTCAAAGATAAACAGAAACATATTATTGATTACACATCGCAGGCACCTGTGGAAGTGAGAAAAGTGAAAAAGAAAAACCAAACAAAAAACTACGACCGACGGGAAGATTATTGGGCAAACATTTTAATTGGATCCAGCCAGCTACCTCTGTCGAGCGCACAGATTTGACCTACTTGCGAGTGATTTTTAAACGAACTTAATTGGAAAATTCGCCCTCGCTACCCCGCACTGGCATGTGTGTGGAGCTGGCGTTCTGCTTTTTCATTCTTCAAGTCTTCGAAAAGTGCAAAGGTATGCTCCTGTCAATCGTTGATAAGCCTAATGATTCATAGCTTACGTAATAAAAATTGCATTTTCGTTAAGTTAATAGGTTGCGGAGGTGACGGAAGTGCATTCATTAATTAAAGCGTCGGGTTGATTTATTGTACGAGTATGGAGTGCCGTGCCGAAGGAAGGCATTCGAACGATGGCGGACGTGGCAAGCATGTCCCTGCGACGACTGGTGCGGGAAGATGTATGGGATAAGGTTGAACGTTGGTTGAACAATGGATTTATTTGCAAAGCATTCGGTCCATTAGCTGTGATGCTTGAACGTCAGTGAAGTGTGCTCAGAAGGTTATGTGCAAATTGCAGTCAGAGCGGGGCATTTGTATTGGCTTGATGTTTTCAAGTAGTTAACCGCGCGAGGACGGAGTTGACGTACTTGATTCAGGATTGAATAAATTGCGTGAAAAACATGGGTGAAGTGAAGTATTCGACTGCGACTAATGAGGAGTTGTGTGTGTTGTGGGAGATGACAAGTAAATTGGTGTCGGCATGTGAGAGGGAAATCAATACTAACGTTTGATGGTGGATTTTGGAAATTATTTCTGCCTTAAGCATGTACTTTAACATCTTATCTTAAACGTCTTGACAACGCAGACTATTTTTGCCTACTGTCGCATTGGGTAATGGACTGTAACTACTGACTCATAATCTGTGCGGCTCAAAATTACTCCAGGTAATACCAAAGCCCTTAGCATTTCTAACAATAGCGCACAACTAAACATTTCCCGACAAGAAATCCAGAAAGTTAGCAGCTTTCTCGTCTCGGTCGCGGCTAACCGTGGTGTCTCCGAACTTGAAGTGTGCAGTAGAATCGGGAAGGTTAAGGCTACATTCGGAGTGCTATGAGGACAAAACTGCGACAGTTCCGCTCCAACGCAGTACCTGGAAAGTTACCACACGAAAACTGCAATCCCTAGTGGACAGATGTTTAAGAAACATCCTCGAAACTTTTTGCCCGAACCGTATCTCCAATAAGTAACTACTCTTGATAATGGGACAAGAACCTACACACATCACAGTAGGAAGGAGAAAGTGGCAGTGGACTGAAAACACCCCACGGTCGAAGTACGCATTGCAGTGGAATCCATTTACACAAGAAAGCCGAGCACTGGGACGGCCTAGGCAAACGTGGCGCATAACAGTTGAAGAGGAATCAAGTTTTTTTGCAATGAGTTGAAGAGAGCTCAAGCGCGTTGCATATGTTCGAATCACGTGGTTTACGCTGTATGCCCCCGAGGAATTAAAGGACGTAAGTTTAAGTATTTCTGCCTGAAATCGGTCGTGGCTTAATCTTCAAGAGTCTTACTAGACTTGAAAGTATATCAATTACCACTTCGTTAAGTTTCGTTCATTTTTTCTAACGTAAATTCTAACTATGAACAAAATGTTGAGTAATAATAATAAAAATATGGGAGCCACTATAGCCCGTAGAGGGCCACGGCCGAGGCCTAGCTTCTCAGCATCCACTCGTGTTGTGCGTGTTATTGTTCTCTCACAAGTAGAAGGACCTGCAGTTTTACGCCGAATCCGAAGGGCCAAGTTAGAGAAGCTAGACAGAAAATACTCGATTGACAATTGTCAGTGACTCGAAAGAGGTGAGACCCTTCAGATCAGTGGTCGATCCTACAAAGTCTAGGTTCAACTACGTTGGGGTCGACGCACATACCCACAATGCCACTGGCCACCTCGAATTGTTGAGTATGCTTGCGTTAAAATCAAATCTAAAATAATTAGAAGCATGGCCAATTTCCAAAGTTCCTGCAATTCCTTCTGTGAATCAAAGCAAATGTCCAATATCAACTGACATCTACGTCACGTACTTATAATCGACTAAAAAAGCTCTCATAAAATTTGAACGAACCTAACGAAAGTGATTCAATATGCCATTACAGTCACTGTATTATTTCTATGTAATCGCTGAGTTACTTAAGCTCAAGACTATTTTCACTGTTTTCGCAAAACATTTTTCTTGGAAGATTGGTTCAACATTTTTTGTCGAGAAATTGTGTTTGGCGAAGAGACTAGTTGTAGTTCAACAACAGACACTGAAGTTGGAAGTCATTTCTCTAAGCACCTTCATAAGACAAACATCCATTACAAAAAAAGTCCAGAACCCTGTTGTGGTAGATAAGGTGCAGATCATTGCGATTCGCAAAGCATTGTCCTTGATATTATCTTCACGCATAGCCTCTATCAAATATTACTGGAATAAAACTGTAATCAACCTTTGAAAGAGACGTCTTGGCAGACCCCCATTAGTATGGGCTGGGTGCAAGGCTACATACACTTTTCAGGCAACAGTCTGATCTAACAAGGCAGGCAGAAACTATGCCTCCGCGTATCGCTCAACTTAAGCTAATGTAGATGCAATCTCTGCCCCTCAAGCTCGTGCAAGTACACTGAACGAACTAATTGACAAGAGATGCCTGGCAAGCATTAAACATGGCGCCTCGAAATTGATCTGGTCTAGACTATATTATGTGCTCTAAACAGTTAGTTTTCTAAACAGATTACGTGCAACTTATGTGGTTGGAGACATTACATGGAACTGCCTTTTGGGAGAACCCGCCATAAGACTGCGTGTCATCATATGTGATTTCAATTGCAAAAAGATAAATTTTACGTGAACCTAGCCTTGGGTCTACGAATCCAAAGCCAAAGGTAGCTGGGCCATTTACAGCGTATGGACAAATTTGGCTTTGGCCCGAAGAGTCTTCGAATCTGAAACTGATGGAGAACGCAGAAGAGGACGTCCGCGTCTAACGGGGCGCACCCAAATGTAGATAGACCTCAAATAACTTGGCGTGCAAAACTGAATACATCTATCCCGAGATATCACTAATTGGATAGGCTTACTGGTTGAGACCCTGGTCCACCCCGGGTTGTAGCGCCAAACAAAGAAGAAAGAGAAGTGCTTTTCAGTAGGCATTTCGATCATGCTCAGAGCCAATGTCATGTGAAAAATGGTCGACACTTTAATCCCACAGAAGACATCCATCATATCCAACCAGTTTGGGCATGTGTACACACATTTGTCTGAAAATCAATTGCAATGTATTGCTTGTCTTTATTGGACAGAAGGAAATCGTATTTGATGAAATTTGTTTCAACATCAAATTGAGTACCTTTGAAAATCAAGTTCTTAGGCTGAGCTACGAGATGAGCGGATATTCATTTCCATACAATTTCAAGAAAATGAGGGCATCTTGCAAAAAAGTGCGAGGCGTAATCATCTTTAGACTAATATGAATGAATGAATATTCCTTTTCGCAATTTTTATGTAACAAATAGCAATTTCAACCGCCCTCATCTCGATCTACGTCACATATGTCGATAAAGGCGTAATCTTGTATACACCATTCGCCGTTTGATAATTATCAAACGAAAATACGTAGATGAACGTTTAACTTCAAATAGAATTTGTTCGTAATATGTGAATTATGGAGCAACGCAAGAAGACCACTCCTAGCAGAGATCTGGACAGAACACAGTGCACAGTGCACCAAAAGCCGTTCTTCCGACATCTAGGTGCGAATGATTTAACTTATTTTTTTCTTCGAGAACAAAACTCCAACCCAACATCTCTCTCAAAGACAAGGTGAATATGAACAAAGCTATTGAAATGAAAGTTCTCCACTTTACAAAACGAAAATAAAAATATTCAACTCTGTGCAACAACAAAGAGAACCTCTTCACAATTTTTGCACACAAATCTGATCCACAGTTCCAGAGTGTTATTTTTGGCATTTTTCATGAGCACCCAACCAAGAATGCTTCTGGCGCCACTACAGATTAAAGCAATGCATTTCACAAGGTTACATACAAAAGTCCTGACCATGGTTGTATATATTTGAGTACTTTACCAGAGCTCCGTGTCCACTTCGAACACAAAGAACAAGTGCTATAAACTATAACCGAATCCGTCCTCGCAGAGCTGACCCAAAGTTATGATAGAAAATATTTACGACAGATAATTCCACCCAGAATACGATCAATGCCACAGCCAGGTACGTTTTTATTTCATCTGCCAGCAGTTTGTTACGATTTTCCACAAGATATCATAAAACAGTGAATTTGACGTGCAATTTTCCGGCAGTCAATCTGTATTAGAAATTGCAAAAAAAACAATAACATTGACATCTTAAGTTCCCCTAAAAAGAGGGAAAATGAAACACTCATCGTGAACGGCGCCACTCGACTAAATGACAAATGTCAAAAATGCCATGATGAACATTGACATCCCCTATTCCTGTGACATTAAACTTGTTACCCGCCGAGCCCCCACACGTCGGGGAGGACACAACTTCGGCTCAAGGTGATTGATGCATAAATTATTTCCACATGATACGTTCCATTTCCGGAAGTCATAAGATGAACCTCATTCCATCATCGCCATATTTTTTTACCGTCATTGTCGGGCGAACAAATGGAACGCCATTCATCTGCCGAGTGAAAATAACCCCTCAACTTTATGAATACTAACTTTGTTCATTTTCATATTATTTTCTTTTTCGGATTTTTAATGAAACCGATTCCCTTCGTCGGGCATTCTTACGGCACGGCTTAAGTTGGCTCGTTGTCAGAGGCGAAGAACTCAATTTAAATTTGATGTCTTTTGACGTCTTTTGTACGCACTTTCAATAAAGTTTCTTTTTGACAGGGATTTACCATTATTGACTCGGATTGACCCTGTCTTTCTGGTGCCACTTGTGTGTCAGGATGCCACCTCATAGCGGTGTGAACTCCCGCAAGCCCTCAGTTTATGAACCGAAAGCGATGAGCCTTGTACGTGTGCAAGAGGACAGATACAAAAACACGAATTTTTTTCTTGATTTCAAACTTTTCAGAGCCCGCGAGGGTTTCTCCTGAGACGGTGGCATCCCCGCGCAGAGGTGGATTAATTCAAATTTATTGTGGACGCTGTTTTTCGTTTGAGGGAGAAAAGGATTTTTCCAAAGTCCCGCCCACACGCAGGTGAGGATGCGTTCACTTGGTATATTGCTTCTGACAAGGTTGCGTTGATGTGTTGTCAAAGTGAAGGCATTAAGTGTGCGCCTGGGGCGCTGTTTGTTTGCTTGACTGACAGGTGCTTCATGTAATTGCTTCTGCCGGGTGCAAATGACTCTTAATCAACTCACTGACACTCGTATCGTTTCTCAATTTAATGGAATTAAGGGAAACGAAAATCGCCTTAAATGAAATTGAATTGAATTTTGCTGACACTTTGACGGTGTCTTTGATGGTTTGATGTGTCTTTTTTTGAAGTAGGGTTCATGTGGGTGACTATAAAGAGCAGTCACCCTTAGGCTGGAATAAGCGCGGTCAGGGGTTTCCTACTCTGACTCTGTTTGTGATGTTGGCAAGGCCGTTGCCATTCCTTAGCTGTCTTAGGTTGATGCTAAGTGACTTCATTCAAATGGTTGATGGCGCGACATTAGCAGAGGAGTTGTGAAATTGTTTCATTCTCGCCTCTTAAATTTTTGTATACATAAGTCATTTCAAGGGCGAGCAGATTACATGTGCGATAGTAGTCGGTATCACGTCATAACGTCAACAAGAAAAGCTAATAAGCTTATTAAGCTAAGCGAGCACCAAGAGTTCTGATGACTGTGACTGGCTGAGGCATTGATGGTGGTTAAGTCGGTTAGGTTATTGGGGTGAAAAGTGAATTGCAACTTAGTCAATTGTTGGTTGTGATACCCAGTGCCGTTAGTTTTATCCCAACGGGAAATGGTGACTAGACCAGATTTGGAAATCAGATAAAAACAGTAACATTCGCTTTCACTGGGATTTGAACCGAAAACCCAATGGACATACACTTAACCAACTGCCCCATCTACCCGTTTGCACCTAGGCCAAAAGTAGGCTCGTTGTAAGTGATTATGACAGCCAGTCAAATTTTACCAGTGTGTTGACTGGTCTGTTTCTGAGATCGCTTAGACTATCATAGAAGTATGAGCCTATAGTGGCTTTCCCTGTTGAGGCCAGAGCAAGACAGTCCCAGGGGGATATATTGGGTGCTATCCCCTCATCCTCGTTCAGCCAGCTTTTACAAAAGTCATTAGGAAGCCTAGTCTTTTTGCATGGACGCCTAGTAGACAGTGTCCGATGATTACACCCATGGCATTGCTAATTTTGTTTGTCTTTAGGAAGACTTGACATTTTAAGATGAGGCCAGATTTGATTTGATATTCAACCATGCGGAATTTATTCGCTGAACGCAGAGGCTATTGAGCTGGAACTTGAAGTTTTCTACAGGGTTAAGTATGTTGCCAGAGATTTCATCAACCAGCAGTCTAAGGGCGTGTTTAGCTAGTCAATTGCTTTTCGGATGGTCCCAAAGGCGAATTTTGAACACGTCGGATAGCTCTTTAAGGGATGACAGACGATTGCTGTTTTTGAATTTATAGACAACGATGCCAGAAATTCAACTGGTGCCTGGTTATCCGTAAGGATACAGATATCCCGGGTGCATATCAAGTTCCACCTTAGCCAGGACATTGCTTTGCTATTACTTCAGCTTGGAAGACGGATAGCTCGGATAGACGAAAAGATTTGTGTTTAGACATTCCGAGGAAACGCCACTTCCTACTCCTCTTCCATCTTAGTTCCATCTGTACAAACGTGTGTGGCTTTACGAAAGGGAATGGTGCCGCTGCACTACAGGTCTCATTTGGCATTGATGGTAGGACATCACTTGAACTTTTCCCATGTCCGACCAGTGTCTTAGTCTCGTAATTTTCTGGAATGTCACAGTGTCATGCAGCACCTACATGAGGTGAGTGCCAAAATACTTCAACTTCTTTTAAGGAGATATGCGCCAGTTTTGGAAAGTGTTTGAGTGGGAAAAGACGCGTCATAAGTGGATTACTAATGAAACAAAAGAATGCACAACCGAATTGGTTCAAGGATCTTTCTTTCTGCTTCTTCGCGATCGCGCGAGGTCGATCGTGATATACTGTGCCTGAAATTCTGTGACGCGAGTTTTTACACCCGCGTTCATCTAACGTTGCACGAATAGCATTAAATGTCTGGCGTCAAGACACAGCATGGGCCCAACTTATAGAGGTAGAGAGATAAAGACCTGTACGCATTGGGAAATATTGGGCTGCGATAAGCATTCCATTTCGTGTAGTGAGGCGTAAAAACCAGTCTCTTAATTTAACCGAGAGCACGCTTAAAGTTAAACTGATGAGCATTCCTGGCGAATCCTGTTCTGCGGGTGACTTCATGGATAGAAGGAATACAATTGGCTAGCTGCCTTGATCATCTTTTGATAAAATAGCGATAAAACATTGACAAAGAAGACACGGTATGTCGGTGTTCAAGCGAGTTCAATCTTTTTGCGATATTTTTGTCTCCTATAAGTCTTATCGTCCGCTTTTAGATTCTGTTTAGTAGGAGCAAATTTATTTTGGGGGACCGGACCGGAAAAGAAGAAGGCTAATCACATGGGGCGATATATTTCTTGGATCGGTTAAGGAGAACTAAGCATTTTGCAGCATTTGTGGTCGATGCAAGCACCATTCATGAATAATAGCTGATTATTAGGGGTTCCTTGCAGCACACATGTATCTAGCTGGAGGATAATAAGAACTATGTTTAGTGCAGCGGATGGTGTTCACCCCAGTATCGATAATACTTATTGCAAGTCAATCAAGCAAACAATGAAAGAGGCTGTCGAACTTTATCGTTGTAACCACATTGCAGTTACGTACATGACTAGGCCAGGCTGCCGATATGGATAACCGGCGTAGAATGGAGGCCTATTCACCGCATATGCACCGACCAGTCTTCTCGTGAAGGTTATCACTGGCAGTCAGTGTCAGTTGTGTGACACAATATGAGGGAGGGTGTTTTATGTTTTCTAGTGAAGAGCACTAGCACTGGGTTCACAGACAGGCGCTTGTGGTGGGTAAATGCATCGACTCCTGAGTTCAGTGGTTATAATTCCCGACACTGACAATTTACATTATTCACTGCTAAGCTCGCTCCACCTCTCGTAGGACCGTGGTTACTACAGAAATCCTGCCCTCAGCCATGGTACTAAGAGAAATGCGCCGTATTCCGCTCAATGCACTTGAAACCACCGTGCATGCCATTCAATAATTTCCTAATAAGCAATGAAGGGCAATATCTGCTTACTTACTTCCCCTCATTTTATGCGTGTTCAGACTGTGATGAGGAACAAAATTCAAGTACAAACTTTAAATAAATGCACAAACCAGAACATAACTCTATTACAATGTCACCCCCTCAAATGACACCCTCCACTGATTAAGCAATTGTCCTCTCAAACGCTTTCAAAATAAAACCCTCTGATGTAACAAATTCATATTCAGCAAACTCAATCGAACTCCAGCTGATGTACATGATGTACATCTCTTTGCGGGATGCTTGCGAACTTCTCCTTGGAATTTATTGAAGCAAATTGTTTAAGCTCTGAAATGGAAAAAAGGGAATTCTCGTTCACAGGGGTGCTTCTCTATGTGGGAGTGACCTCCACACATGATGACACTGGTTTTGTCACGAGTGGGAAAATTGAATAAGGTCGTTTACAGAATTATAGCTTAGATATATTTCACTTGTGTGACTGCATTTAAAATATGAAACGCAAAACAAAATTTTATGATGTCGGAGGTACAGACGTGTTTTATGAGATCGTGCTCTTCAAGTAATAGCACAGCTTTATTTTTCCAATTGCATAATTGCTTTTTGCTCGCGTTTCTCATATCAATCCATTTAGAAATTGCATGGTATTCGTGTGTTAAGTGGTGAAGTACTCATTGTGCTGCGATAAAAGTCTGTTCGAGATTTAACGGTCCATAAAGGTATTTTCGGTAATGTCTTATTAACCGTAAGGAGACGTATGTCCACGTATGTAATCGAGTGAATAATCAGAAATGATCCACTGTGACAGAAATATGCTCTTCGTTCAGTTTCGTTGAGTTTCGCTCACTTTGATGAGTGGAAGCCATGAGTGGACCTCTGCACGCGTAAGTGAAAGCAATTGTTGGAATTTTGTTTTCAAGTATAATTTTGGGTAATTTCCTTCGGTGCTGACAACAAATTTACTTGTTCCAATCAGCTTAGTCTCTTGAGGCTTATTTAGGCATTGATACGCAGCACAACCCCTTTAGACTCATGCGCTTTGGAGTCAAGTCATCATCCCACTTGCTCCTGATCTTAAGTCAGGAAAGAAACAAGTGGCTACTGTTTTCTGTTTGTATTAACAAACATATTCATCGGTCGTTCAAAGTGAACTTTGAAAATGTTCAATGTGAATGCGCAGCTCGAGGAAACATGAAGTCAGTTTGCGTACTTCTTGTTGACATAGAATGTGGTCTCTATGTTGCATCTTGCCTTAATTCGACTTGTAGGTTTTCACAAGAGCTTCATTGAAGAACTCCACGTGATATTGGTTTCCTTAAACGTCAAATTTTTACTCTCGACACGTATGCGAAGGCTAACAAAGCGTTTGGAGTCAACGCATAACACGGTTCGAGATAGGATGAGGAATTCAGAGTAGATACCTTGCTGCTAAATGTCCTCTGGAATTTAGTAATGGACTAGCAAGAGCATTCCATATTCATGGGGTACTGTTGAAATCGGGAATTTAAAGTTAACAATACGTCCGAAAGCTTGATAAGCATTGTTGACGAGAAAAGTATAACCATTACTAGTGAATTAATCAAGAATGCGACTGACTAGCTCACTTGAACGTCGGTCGGTATTCAAGGGACGTCATTCTAATCATTCGATCTCCTATTTCCATCATCATTGACAGCGCGACAGCCGGGATGCGGTCCTGGTCTCAATCAGGAACTCCCTGCCGATCCATCGCAAGGCTTCGGTCGTTCTAGTCTACCACCTTGTCGTCTACCATTAAAAGGACTACCAACTACTTCCGGAGATAGTTTCTCTTCGCAAATGGCTAGAAGGCACCGCCTGGCTTAAAACAAAAGAAATCTGGTCATCACTTAACCTAAAACGTTCACTGAGTCTTCTTAGACTCAGCAAGCACTCATTAAGGACTCTCATAGGAGTCATAACCAGGCACTATGCAATTGGCACTCATGCTCGCATATAATGGGTAGCCCATATATTGAAGAAGCTGCATGGATGAAGAGGAGGAAGGAAACATTCATCACCTACTCTGCTCCTGACATGCTCTGTTTAGTCGTAGGTTCCTACACCTAGGGGCCTGCTAACCTTCTCTTCGTTCATGTGAGTTAGGTGTCCTGCCCACTGGAGCCTATCGAGGTTAATTTTTGTCGCTACATTAGCTTAGGTAGATCGTATACAGTTCTTCCTCACATACAGGGCCAACAATTCTCCTTCAAACATTTCTTTCTCGAACGCAGATGAGATATCGGAACCTCTTTTACTAAGCACCCAAGTTTTGGATCCATGCATGAGCGATTTGTAGGACCAGAGTGCAGTACAGTAGCAGCTAAGATTGGCTATGGTTATATCTGCATTTGAAAGGCATTGACAGACGCTAATTCAAACTCTGTTGGTTTTGAGCAGCCGCCCGCGTATTTCTTCTTAAAATTACTATCAGCAGCTATTACTGACACAAGGTTTCGTTTGACCGGCTTTTCTTCTTCTCGCAGACGATGCCACTATGTACTTTGCCTTTCCTTCACCAATGTGCAGTCTCAGATTTTGTGCCATCTGCTCGATCTGGGGCTAAAGACTCGTGTACAGTTTGTTCATTTTATCTTCTCTTGTGCCCTACTTTGCCGGAGTATGCAAATTAAGGGAGCAACACTCGAAGCATCCGACTAGCTTTGCCAACTCGTTGTTGTCGAACACCGCTCACCGAATCTTTACCAAAGCACAGCCGCGAGCTGTGAATGACACTAATAAATCTATGTACCATTCGCATTTCGTAATTCATTCTTTCCTGATGAGGACAAAAACCCTGAAAGAATTGATCTCAAACTGAGGCAGATTTTCAGCCTGATCCATGTTCATTTCCTGGTTTATTGTGGGGATTTAGTCTTTATTTTCAATTCGAACCAAACGCCTTCACTGTCTTGAGCGTATTATTGCTTATGAGTGTCAGAATTTCGTTTCAAAAAGCTGAAGTTTCTAGCCACTAGTAGAACAAGTGCATGCGAGGCGCATAGACTTATGTCTTAAAGGTTTCACGATGAATTTTGACATTTTCCCCTTAGTCTTCATCAAATTCTTATGCTATAGCAAGCTGGTCCAAAGAGTCGGAAGCCCATGGAACTATAAGCCGATTTCAACCTGACCCAGCTTTTAGCCTCCTTGTGAGAACGGCATGATGTCTGCTGTTACAGTGTTGGATTGGCCTTGTAATCTACCAAGGGAGAGAGATTATCCCCCACAAGCACAAGACGCTAATTCAGTGTTTTTGCACTCTGAATGTAAGGGCCACCATCACACAGCAAGATATCACGATAGTTCATATACACCCACCCTACTTGGAATCATGTCTCATCAGAGTCTGCCCCCACTACTGCCCGCATTGAAAACCATCGACCATGACAGACGGGAACCCACGAAGCACAAAATGTAATCCAACAAACAACGACGCCATCTAATCATCATAAAATCAGCAAAACGAAAAATGGAAGTAAATTCCCATTTAAGTGCTTCTCGTTGACACTAATTCAAGTGAATACAGATCAAGAGGCAGTCAGCGAGATGAAAAGATATAAACTTTAAATTCGGCAAAGGTGACGATGCGCAATAGATTCTCATCTCTCGCCGAATAAATGTTGTCTGGGTGAATCTTCAAGTGAAATCCTAAAGACGCCCAGCACAATTGAACAGACACACGGCCGAGATGAAAGCATCAATCACTTTGGTGGGGTGTTAAGCGAAAACCCATTTCGTTTTAAATAAACCGATTAGCCCGTTCAGTCGGGTCGGTCCGTCTGCCCAACCGATCAGTCCATGCACTTGTCATTGGAGACGGCCAATTGGTGAATGGATGTTGCGGGCAAACATCTTTGATGGACTTCTAAAATTAAACCGATATGCAGTCCAATTGCTTTCTAGCGGTAATTTGAAGGTGATTGACAGAATGATTCTGCGATCGATTTGTGAGCTGCCATTTCCGTCTGACAGATGATCCACGATTTCGTATGAAATGTGGACCAGGAACCCGTCAATGTCATGTGGATTGAGGAACACATGATTTCTAAATACCCACCGACGCGCTTTTTAGACAAATAAACGGACTGACGATTCAATCTCTTTTCTGGCGCCAATGAAGTGATTGAATCGCGAAAACTGTTCAGTCTCATAAATCAGAAGCTAGTAAGCGGTTAAATATCTCTTCCAACACGTCAACCACGGAGTGTCATCACCCTCGGGACATTTTTTCCAAAACCTTGTAATGCTCACACATTCCTTTTCTATTTCCGTACCTCACGACCACGAGATTGTGCCAAAACTATGTTAATGGTGTGGAACGAGCTTGTAAGAATGCCTACTCCAGCAGGCGAAGAAAACCCTTTATGTCACGCAACCCACACCAGCCCACAAGTATACGCAATTTGCGATGACAGTTGGGCTTCGATGTGGTTATACGTTCATTTTCGTCTTTTCCTATTTTTTGGTTCTCCCATTTCTTGAATCGACATTTCTCTCGACGGAACTGTTGCGTGACACAAAGCGGGGGAACAAAATGACAGTTATATCGATAATAACATCTACACACATACAGCAGCTAATGTGTTTGCCTGACGATTCGTTGGAACCTGGTCAGCCAGCCATCGGCGCATTAGAATTCGATTTCGATAATTTTGATGGGACTTCTGTGGCCACTGGCAGGACCCAGGTACAGACGTCGCGGGCAGTGCGTTTGATTGGGGGACACCGAAACAAGGAAGAAAGCATTAGACAGAATGAGAAGAAATGCTTCGTGATAAATAACCGATTCCCTTGGGTGAATAAACATTATATCCTGTTGCCCAATTTATCCTCATTACGCGAGTCATTTATCTTCCGGTATTCGATATTGAAAAACTGACTAATGATGGCTCAATTGGACGCGAGTCGTTAATGGGGGAAAGGAGACTGCTGGGAGTGTGAAGTTAGAGTGCTGCGACACTCTGATTCGGTGAAGGAAGGAGTTTGAGAAAGGGGCTTGTTGTGAATTTAAAAAATTACTCGCTTGTTGGTTCGTAAGGATCCTAATTTTTTCCTTTGAATTTCTCGACCGTGACAGGGGACGACATTATTTATGAATAGCAGGCTGGGTTGGAAGAATTAATGCTATCCAAGGTTTCAATAAAAGAATTGATGTTTACAGGTGGAGAGGGAGATTAAATAAATGCACTGCTATTGTGACAGCTTATACAAGCCATGTTTCTTGAAGGCTTAAACAAGTGAGAAATATTGGATAATTGACATAGTTCATGTCCTTTGCTGAGCATATTACAGAAATCTAATTAACCAAAAAAGACACCAAAATCATTTTCACAGAATTCGGAACAAAGTTGTCAAAGGCGTAAGTGATCTAGCTCTTACCACAATAACTCTTACTAACAATACTATTAGTTTTCTTTAAATTTCGTTCGCCTCTAAATACATAAAAGAAAATGGGTGTTGGGATTAGGCGTAAGTATCACACTTTAGAATGCTTCTGGATACTTCTACTTCGATCGTCATAGCTCATGATGTCTTAAGTCAATTCTGGTTGAGCATTGAATTCCTTAAATGGTCAATGTTTTAAATAACCAACAAGCCTCCCTAATCGGTATCAAATGTAATCAATTTAATTATTTTCAATTCCGTAGCAGACTGAGGCAAATGTGATTAACCTAGCAGCCTTATTCTCGAGGCCGAGCTGCAGACTGCCGTGTCTTTATTGAACATGTTAAGAAAAGGATATCTATTGGAGAATGACCAGATCAATGCACGTAGTTCCCTTTTATCCATGTCAAACTAATATGTGCCACAGCAACTTTGCTTAGTTTCAAAAGCAAAATGTATTGCCTTTTTTAGAGAATGGCCCGTGACTTTGTTGCTATGTGCGCCGATCCCTACGCACTTAAACCTCGACGTCTAGTTTCGATCCCTGGTCTTGTACGGCAAAAATAAAATATTCACGGCCCACCTCTTTCGAGTCACTGACAATCCTTAAAGAGTACTTCTGTCTAGAAAAAGCTTCTCAAACTTGGTCATTCGGAGTCGGCATAAAACTGTAAGTCCCGTCCATTCGTGGCAGAAAAATAGCACGCACAAACACGAGTGGTTGCTAAGAAGCTGGGCCATGGTCCTCTAGTGGATATAGCGCCACCAATATTATTATATTCAGAGAATTTTGAGTAAGTTTGCAGAACCGATTATAAAATCAGTTCTGACATGCGGCTAAGTCATACTACACGCTCTCAGGGTGTTATATGGTTATGTCTCACTTAGACTTTTAAGTTCCAGTCTGCTGTTATTGTATCGGCACTCAGTTGACCTACTCGAATTGTTCTTGTTTACCTCTAAAACATATATGTTTTTGATACCTATTAACAATTTGTGCCTTTGAAGAATTGAATAATGTCTTTGATGTTTAAGCTCGTTAGATCTTTAAGGTTTTGAAGAAGTAGCAAAGCATAAGTTTTCTACTTTTCTCTGCAAGGCCAGGTAGGTTTCGAGGATTGTAGCATACTTTGCTCCTCCTCCTCCTCGTCAGCTTCTACAGAAGTCATTGTACAGGCTCCAAGTTCTCTGGCTGGATTGCCAATAAGCCGTGGCTAGTAATTATGCCAATCTAGTTCTGGGAGAGCTTTATCTCTAGTGTAGGCCTCATCCCTGTCTACTCCAAAAATTTACGCTTGGTTTTGCTGGCTTAGGAGCAATGTTTTCAAAGCTGATGCTAAGTAAACTGGGCTCTTAAGTAAGATAATCTCGAAAAAAAACCAAAGGTACTCAGAACATCATCATGCCTTCCAAGGCGTGCCTTTAATGCGACTCCATCAGAAAGGTGATCCCGTGGCAGACCGAGGACGATTTGGTTGGACTAATATCCAATAACTCGCCTGGTTGCGCCTAGGCATAAAACCTGATGAATTAGAGTGGAGGATTTAGTGGCTAGGAGACCACTAGTGCGTGCTTTACCTTCGCGTACTCTTTATGGACTATCATGTGGGTGAGACGATGATGATGGTGATAATGTACATAGAAGTGATTGGAGTTATAATTTAAGGCATTTTCAGCACTATATAAAGGTGTAAGCTGTCACGTCGAACAACATGAAATAGTCTTGAATTAATCGTCTGTTCGTGACAGATTTGAATGAACTGTCAGGTTTCAGTAAGAAACTCAAAAATGTAAGGACTTGGAATTCGCAGCACCAGAAACTTGAGAGAGTAGCATTTTGCTTGCTCTGCAACTGGATTCTTGAACATTCATGATCATTCCAATAGCTAGGGACTGCTGTTTGAAAATGGACACATGCTCGTCGTTTGACAGTCGGCAGAGCTTTAGAAGTTCTAGTGAGGGAACAACTTAGTTTCATTGAAACCAAAACGGAAGAAAACACACTCTGGCTCAATTTCTAATCTGTATTCTCAAGTCTCCCTCAAAATATACTGATATACGCTAGAATCTTAATGGACTCTAATTCAACAAATCAGTATTCTTTTCCAATGTGTTTTCATATGTCTCAAACGATCTTCTTCTCTCCTCTGAACATGTACGTAGCCCGCTACGGGTATTATTCAAATCTTAAACACATACCTCCCTCGAATAACTCACAATTCCACTTCACTTGTGTGTGCCAAGAATGTTCTTCAACACATTTGGAACAGGTTAATGATGTTGTTAACTAACACATTGTGTTGAGATGAGGAGAATAATTGCCAAGCATCTGAAAGCAATTTCGTTAAATTACTTCCAGAATGCGTAGGACTCTTATTTTGTTTCTACTCAAAGACTTTTTCAAAAAAAAGAACATGTGGCCAGGAATTAATTTCTTCCATACAGCAGGTAAGACGAACTCGTTAAAGCCTAAACAACACCTCCTTGCATGTATGCTAATTACACATCAACTTGAAATGTATGTCCATTTCGACAGAGATTCAATAAATATTTGTTGATGTTTTCTTTTTTTTCTGCTTTTACGAAATATATACCAAATTAGAAAACAGTATCACTTCCCAATCGAGCCGAAATGTTTATTTACACATGTACGTCCGGCACTGTTTTCGGCCATCAAGTCTTGGGCACGTACAACATTCGTTAATTGCATTACAACTGTTTAATTGAAAAAACATCTGCGATACAGAGCAACTCTCATGACGTGGACGCTGCGATTGAACATTCTAGTTCAACGAACCAATCGCATTTTGATTGTAAACATTTGAGAGGCACTTTCGATTTGTTGCAATTCGAATTTAGTGCCGACTTCCTGCAGCGAGGTAGATTCTACATGCACACCGGAGTAAACATTTGACATTTACCCAATGACTGATGATTGCTAGCACTCAGTTGTATTGACAGATAATGAATAAATAAATGCACCCCAAAATGAAAATAAACTTGTCAGCTGAGCAAGTCATCGTGAATGATGTACATAGGGAGTTTCGTTTGAATTACGCACCATATAAAAATGAATACATTCAATTTGGGCTAATGTGGGAAATGTCAAAAATTGCGCTGAGAAATTGGAGTCAGAACCTTCTGGGAGGGGTTCTTTTGCCGCCTGAGGGCGTAGGTCACTAATCATTATTGACATTGACAGCGTCATTCATCACTGTCACCATTGAGCGGAAAACTAATTCACGATAGTGTTTTTCAAAGCATAATGCATGGACTGAGGTGTTCTTCGATGTGGCGCTGCAGTCGTGTGGCAGAGTTTCTCCTGCAAGCCACTTGTGGCGTGTCTCTTAAGTGGAAAGGATCTAGGCGAAGTTTACGAGGATTTTTCTTGATATTTATTCGAAGGAAAGGGTGTCCTGTTGATATAAATGTTGGTCTGTCCGGGATCGAATTATGAACACTCCGCAGAGGAGGCGCATGTTTTTTCAGCGACCATCGTCCGCGATGATGGCGACCATTGTCGGTGATGAAGGCGTAGTTCTTCGAGACACATTTTAAGCGGCGTACTGTGAGTTTTTAAATATGTACCTAGCGCCTAGCAGCTGCAAAGAGAAACTGCGGACGGAATTTCTCAGCAACCCAGAGCATTCCACTCGCATTCTGTCACATGTCTACTGCGGCGACTGCAAATGCGGTCATCTACCGTCAAACATTCACAGAATGTTTGAAACTCGAATCAGCTAAACATGTCACTTCCGTGTCCACTAGCAGATGTACGTGATGTTGCTCACCTTTCGAAGCAGCCACCAGACACCCGCAGGCAGCTAGACAGAAAGTTTATTTATTGTCTCATTCAGTTTGGCAATTGTCGAGTTTATAAAACCATTAATCAGCCTGTGCCCGGTTCCAAACAGCCTCTATTTATACATCTCGTTCCAAATAAAACACCGTCGACCCAAGGCGCCTAAGAATAGAACCGTCATTCGAGGAAGAAATCATTTCACATCGCGTCGGCTTGTCCGTCCGTCGCCGCCGAGTCATTTGCAATCAGAGTGTCCCTTTTTTCAGTTTCGATTTAATTCTCTATTTTCTACGGCCTCGATTTTGTGTTGATATTTTCGAGCGCCTCACGCAGCAGGGCGCGTGTTGATTGAATGAAAACCACCAGCGACTGGGTTGAGAAAATTCCAAGATAATTTATTAACGCTGAAGGAGTACACATCACGTCAACCTAACGACCATTCAGACAATCCGTGGGATATGCCGGATGAATTTTCCCGGCTCATCGTAAACTATACGAGGCGCCTCAGTGCCAGCGCCACGGATTAAAATTTATGAATTGTAATCAAGAGACTTTAACGGCTGAATGGGAATTCCTTGGCATCCTTCTCAGATCCCCCTAAAAGGGTCTCAACCCAGCGCCGCGCCACCCACAGGAAGGGACAATGGAATGCGCGCCATCGATTGCTACGTGTGGGCATGCATAAGTCATAGGATTTTAAAAATTTAATTAAACTTCAGCCAGCCTCATTGGGCGAAGGGGCGACACCGACAAAAGGGACAGAATTTCAATTTGAAGAGAGAGAAAAAAAAGCGAACGTCTTTCAGTCCATTCAGGCGCTTTACTCGACAGCCAACCTAATTGCCTCTCCTCACGCAACACAGCGACACTTAATGAACATAATTTTAATTGCAGCTGTTTGGAAAATACGCCAGGAAGAAAGTCAACAATGGCACATGACGTACGTCCCCTCACATGGCTGAGTGTGTGGGAGTTGAAAAGTTTTGTATGCATTCCAAGAGATTTTGCGATCCTAGGGAGAACTGCGAAACAACGGCAGGAATTGTGCGAGAGGATGAATGGAAATTTTTCCACCTCTCAAGGAGCTCGTTTGGCGGTATAATCTGTTTTGCTGGCGGCCTCAGTTGCGGCAATTATCTTTTTTTTCTTTCTGAATTTCAAGTGAGTTAATGGGAAAATACGAGAAAAGTGTCACTAAAGAAACGACTTGAAAGAAGGGCTTGTAATTGCATTTATGCATTTATTCGCATTATATGTGAGAGAGGGTTGGACGGGAGTGTATGCAGAAGTTTGTGCGCCAAAGGGGAGCAGCCGAACTCAAGGATTGATTGATTAAAAATTGGGAGCAATTGTCTGTGACTCTTAAGTGTTGTGCATGCGAGTTGCGAACGGCGAACATGAAGTAATTAATTTTCAACAAATGTAAACAGAAAAATTCACTTTTTGTGGAGTTTCTTTTTGAGAAAAATCGCCTTGATATTACAGAGTTTAAACTCTTATCTAGAAAATATGGTGTGCTGGACAGTTCTATTGGCGCCCTGCATGATGTCATCGAGGGAGTTTTTGTCATCGAAAACTTAAAGGCAGAAACAAATAAGCATTTTGACATGATTCAAAACAAAACGGATGTCTTTCAACCTCTTTTTTTTTCTTGTTCCTACCTTTAAGTGACCATTATACATTATCCCAAATAATAAATTAAGTAAATCCTTCCGTTTTACACCAATTTCCAATTCAATTCCTGTTTTTCATTCTTCATTTTTAGATATACGAAATTCAATTGTGATGCAAGCTTAAGCGAACATCTGACCGTTGACAAAAATTGGCACTGAGTGACGTCTCAAATCAAAAAGATGGCCGTTTTGATAAGCTGTCCAGTACACCTTATAGTCTTTACCCCATGCTCCTTCAGCAACTTGTCAGCTGAAGCGATCCACAAAGTCGGGACAACAAAGTTCGCAGATTGTAGCCGTAGGTTGAAAAAGATTTGCGTAGCATATCCCGTATCCTCAGTGTTTGCATTGGCTCTCTATTCCCAGTTTGCAAGACGTGGCTGATTTGTACTGGAGTTTACAGAACTTATTCGAATAGGTATGGTGCGCAGTTCCGAGTGTCGACAGAACCACCTTCAGGCCACCAATTCTTCTAAGCCACTGACAGCTGAGCATTGGCAAGATGAGCAGCCAAAACAAATCTTTTCAAGCATCTCCATTCAATAAAAATATACAAGTCTCTTCGTTTCGTCAATGAATGAGACACTAGAGGTTGCCATCGAAGCAGAGGTCAAGTCTATTTCAAACCAATGTAGTGTCACTCAACATTTACATGCCCACATATTCGAACCAGATTTCCTTCGAATCAATTGATTCTTCTTGAAAGCACTTCAAAAGTACCTCCGTTCGTATAAGCAAATGACATTCCTTATCCTCCCAACATCTACTCAACAACAAATCAATTTCCACACTCATTTACCTTCAAAATCAAATCAAAAATCTCAGTGACTTACAAATTCAAGCAGACGGAGCCCATTACCGGAGTTTGTCTGAAACGACAAATCACACCCGTCGTCTACTTGTAGCTTTCCTCCTTTTGGGCACCAAACAAAATCTCACAAGAAACTTCATCAATTTCCAAACGAACAGAGAAAGCGAAACAACTTCAAAAGACAATATATCATTAGGGTAATGCATTGTGTTGTCAGGATGAGTGAAATTAATGAGTCGATGAACGAATTGCTTCCGAACTCACCGAGCTGACTTTGCGTTTTTTCTTACATTCATCTTATGCAGAAGTTATGTAACTTTTGACAGAACGAGTGTGTAAGGGCGGTATTAGACATTTATTAGTTGGTAATTTGATTGTACTTTTTGACTTGGTGTCAGCTGAGCAGTGGACGAAAAATGTTCCAATTTCCTTCATTCTATCTTTTACAGTGGCTAATAAAAAAAACTCTGGTAACAGACTGGGAATTAGAAAGAATCGCGCAAAGGATCTGCCTTAGATGTGTTCGTAAAATTAAATTCAAGTCAAACGGGACGACCGCCAGCTTTAATACTTCGTTCGTAAGCATTGTAAATTTGAGGTCAATCCATATTCGTGGCATAGATTCTACAGAAGAATAAAAGTGGTACCAAGAAAGCTGACTTTTTAAGTTTGAGTGCAGAAAGAAGATGTGCTTGATCAGTAGACAGACATGAGTTCAAACTTTGGCATGCGATTGCGCTTACGGCATTACTAATTCAATAATCAGTCAGAATTCTCCTTTCATTCTGAACGATGATAGACGTCAACTTCGCTCCTGTGAATTAGACAAGATCAAGGTTGGAGCTGGTGTGTGCCTGTTACGTGTCTGTCCATTTGATTCAATACACCAGTTAGACGTGATCCAGTTGACCAAAGTCATTTGTAAGATACATCATTTGTCAGCTAAACCGTTTTTATACTCAATAAACTAAATATTTAGTTCCAGTATTAGGACTAATTAATGCCCGTGGTATCACAATGGACCTACACCAAAGTATAGCTGCTCTCTTAGCAGCCAGACACCATAACATACATCATACACACACTGTTTGCCCGAAATGGTCTTTGGCTTCAGACTACAAAAAATCCTGGTGAATACTCAAGAGTACATAACCACAAACACCCCTTTAAGGGCGCTATTTTTTGCTATAATCTGCAAAATACGCCAAGGATACAGCTCGTTCCTGTGCCCGTTCCCGTGCTCTTGCTCACACTTCAAGGCCTCATTTTGTAATAACCGGAAAGAAGTCAACAAAGAGCGTTCGACCCCGACAACGCAATAGAGGACACCAACGGTTAAGGTGACGCACCCAAGTGAAGAAAAATCTCAACCAACTTGGAGTGGGAAATTTAATACAGCGCTGGTTGGAGATGCTTGTTGGTTGAGGCAAACTGTAGCGTCATACATGAAATCTGGTTGTACACAAGCATACAAAATCATAATCACCTGTACAAATGGGGGCTGACTCAAGAGAATGGAGTTACATAATAGAAGAACAGATTTTCTCGATATTTTCAGGTAGTTTATATGCAACCTGCTGATTTGAAGGCAAGCCAAAAGCAAGTAAGCTAAAATGCACCCCTAATGGAAATTACGAGCGGAGTTATATTTTCGTTGCGTATACGCCACCACGGCCCCTAAGTTTAATGTGTTGCATGTTAAAAACTGACATTTCAGATAAGCGCTTGGAGCTGTAATTAATTTTCCTAGATTTTATTTTAAAAGCGCATTTATTTAAATACCGTGAATTATTGTGCAAGATTAGATTAGTTACGGGGTTTTAGAAAAAAGATTAAAGGCAACCTCATTCTTGAAGTCGGCAGCGGGAAATGTAAAGCTGGAGGAGTTCCTCCATCTCGGGTGATACATATATGTATGTATTGGGTCTATAGCCTAATTATTCAAAATTTGAATGCTTATTTAAGAAAGGCATGTAAAATAGTATTATTCGAATTATCGTTCATCCGAAGCTATGAATTTTTCAAAGACAATTTTTTTACAATGACAGTAGCTTTCCAACGTATGTTCCAATGGAATAATACAAGTTACGCCATCTCTTAGCAAATCGCACGAATAATAAGTTATAGACCTAATACATAATAGAATACTTCAGATATAGAAACAGATATTCTGATTGGAGATAAACGAAGGCAGAGGCAGAGCTTGACGACAGAGACAATTGTTGACACTTTTTAAGAAAAAAATAATGAGTGCGATTTTGGTCCTGCCCGTGAGGATAAGAATGAGTGGAGGACAAGATATTGGCCGTTCCGTAAATGTGAAACTGCTGTTCATAAAGGTTAATAAATTGGGCTCTCATCGCGTGAGACGACATTTGTCTGGACGACGTGGTTCTTTACGATTCACTAATGCTTCGTATCTCATTGAACAATATTGTCGTTCATAAACTTAAATAAAGTGCATTGGCTGTACAAGAATGTAGTCAGCAACTGCGTGTATAAAGGCAAAGTGACAGTCAAACTGCGATCAAGTTGGCAGTGATTTTTATTTTGTTGCATGATTGCAGGGAAACCGAAAGGTGGAATTCTTCATGCGAAAATGGTATCTATAAACATAATTTTCTGTTGTTTAGGAACAAGACTTGATTTTGAGAACTCTTTTCATTTGAAAGTAAAATTTAAAATAGTAATTTCCTGCTGTTGTTTGTTTCCTTAATATCTTCAAAAGTTGCTCCGTTTATTCTATCAAAAGTTAAACAGAGTGTTGCAATATTTTGGGACGCAACATTTTGTTAGCAATGTCATCAAACGTCCCTAAAACACCTTTTGTTGCGTCTACTAATGTTGGATTTCTGAATACTTTTCTGACAATACCGACCTGGTACAGGCTTACTAAAGTTTTTAGGTTCATAAAGGCATCGATAAAATATTCTGTGCTGAGTAGGGACAACAATTTTGCAATTATGAACTCAATCAACCATGAATTTATTATCGACGAGAAGGAAAAATATCTGTTGATTAAAGTGCTTCCTCTGCCACATATATCATAAGCAATCCAGCAAATAAATTGATCAAAACCGAGTGTCCTGGCTTGTGAGGAAGAAGAAACCAAGTGGGTGGCTTGGAAAAACGGAGAGGGAAATCGAACACAACTGTAGAGAGACCAAGTAATCTTCACTTCCAGTCTTCATGACTGAAAGTAGCGTGACCATGGCTGGCTCAGTTCATGGGTCGCTGAAGTAGGAAAGGAACGCCAAAACAACCCTGATCTGAGCTGTGTACTTAATAATTCTTTTAAAAAAATGCGCAATGACACATGCCACGATGTTTTTTGCAAAAAACCATTAATTTTTGTAATTTTTGATTTTGATTAAGTATACGCCCCCATATCCGAGAGTAACAAATTGAGAGGAATGCGTTGCTCTTAAAGACAGGTACCTTCTTCTCCGAGGATACACCACGACGTCCCTCTTCTCGTTCTACCATTCACCGCATTGAACTTGAATGTCTCTCCCTCTCACCACCTCGAAGTAACGTCATTACGCACTTCATCAAGGCAACCACGATGACGTACATGGCCACAAATCTTAGTTTACGACTCTAACCAAAAACAGAGAATTCGTTCGAGTGGATATATTACCCAAACAAAGTCCGCCACTGTCTCTGCCACACGCCAGGCAAAACGACGCACATGCAATCAAGTCATTTGTAAGTTTTAAGAGCATAAAGGCTTCCCACCAATCAACCGAGCGAGTCACCGAACCAGAAATTCGCTTCATACAAACGAACCGAAATACTGCATCGAACGAAGGATTTAGTCCTTTCGTGCGCATCAACCATCCTGAGAGTTTTTGCGACAACATTTTTATGGACCCCCATTCAATCCTTTGTCGACAAGGAACGTCATCCATCCCTCGGCCAGTGCACCCACAGCCAGACAACGACAATGCATTCTCTGTGACGATAGAAAACGAAAAACTTTTATCCAACCACCACACCCAGCCCATGCAACCCTTGCTTTTGTCCACATCCCCGTGGGTTCAATGATATTTTATCTAAAAGTGTACACTAAGGACCAGTGCATGCAAGTTTTCCTCAATTGAGATTCGCAGATAAACTGCAGCAAAGTCACGCAGCGACTGGGAATGCCTGTTCTCCGTGTATCTAGCGAAAATGCAATTTGAAACTTTACAACCACCCGGTCCCGCACCACATTAGCGCGGCACGGCGTCTGTCTCCATTCCGAGGGTATATGCGGAATGTCCACGTTCGGGCGCATAACTAAGCGCACTTTACGAACCATAACACGAAGTAAGCATGCAATATCTGCAACACTTTACATACTCGTACAACTCGTCATCTTTCTATTGCCGTCGACTTTTGTTGGAAATTTTATCTTTTTTGACGGTGAAAGGGGGAGGTGTAAATAAAAGCTTTTATGGCACATTGATATTTTCCGGAGTATTTAAGTTAAGTGGATTATTATTCATGAGAAGGAATTAATATTGATTTAACTCATCGCACTTTATTTCACGACGCCACCGACGTGTGGCGGGACCACACGGCACGGCGAATAAACACAAAACAATCCGGCAATGAGGTGAACGAGCGGTTGTCGGTCGTCGGTCGGCGGTCGACGTATGTGCGGTGAAAATTCCTTTGCGAATCTCCCGAAAGACCGTTCACTCCGGCACGGCACGCAGAATGTGTGCTAACATCAGAAGGGAACAGCGTGCGACAACGATGATATCTTCTTCAGTCCACCGCCACCGTCACCGACAACGGCACAGACAACAAGACGTTTCTAAAGATACGATATCCTAAAAATAAAACGCCAACAAACTGTGTACTCCGCACGTTTCTTTTTCCCAGCCGTGGCGGGATGTGCGGGCAACGCTGGATTCATGGCCGGGATACAAAGCGCCGAGTAGAGAACACCAGAAGGAACCGATGAACCGAAAAACTGAGAAACCGACAAATCAAAGAAATAAACCCTCTGCGCTATTATTCTATTTTGCCCGTAAACAAACACCACAAGATACATTTTTATTGCTATCGCGCACTAATACGTATCCAGGCACTCACACGCACGCATTGGGCGCCACACAGGCAATGCTATCTCACCTACGGCGCGCCGAGTCGCTGTATGACCGATAGTAGGACAACGAGTTTCTTGTTAATTTCGAAATACGAGTTCAGGCAGATTGGGCAAATCGAAAAATCGAAAAAAAAACTCCAACGTTCACCTGTTTGCCCGCAGAGGAAACAAAAAAATATCTAACAGTAAATATGTAAATGCACACAAACACACACACACCGAATGAGGAGAGAATCGCTGACTGGGATCCACGGATAAGTGCCACACAGCACGACGCGAACGTACCGCCGAATTGGCTGCCGGAAAGATGACTGAGAAAATTTGTGTACTTTCCGGAACTCACTTGCGCTCAGTGCATTATCCTATATTGTTGTGAACGGGAGATTTCTTCATTACACATCTCCACCAGAGCCACACCACCACGACCAGTACTCGGTGCTCATTCGGTGAGTGAGTGAAAGCTCCTTTCCGAAGCGAACTCTCATCTCTGTGAACGCACAGAGCTTCGCCGAAAGTGTATCTCATGCACTGTGTTGAGTGCAATCTCTTCGCACTTGACTCTCTTTTGTTACACATTGAGGGAGGTCCTGTAAGGATTGGCAGTGAGCAGTTTTGTGTTTTCGCTGCGGTTACAGTGAAATCCTATGAGACTCAGGCTGTGGGTTATTTATGGCGCTTGTGTGGGATTAGGGAGTGACTTTGTATTTTTGGAGCCGCAAAGGTCCACTATGTCACACGATCAGATGTCATTTGTCAACGCACACAGACACCGAAGTTTATTACCTCATTCTCAGACTTGAGTGTGTTTGGTTGTCAGTGCGGGAGTGTGCGTTCAGTTTGCAGAGGGATGCATTTGTGACCAGGTTACTGCGCTGCGGCAGTGCAACAGAATCAATTTTAGGTCTGAAACCTGATGCAGCTGGTTCCTAAAATAAATCACGCTTCATTGATATTCACATTTTGATTAAAAATAAGTCTGGTAACATGGGAGCTTGTTGACTGAATATGGGACCAGTCAGTCAAATGAAAAAATAACTCATTCATGGGAATGAAAGGGCGATCATGGAAATCCAACGTATAGCGGTGTATCGTTTATTTGTGAGTTTATACAGTCAGCTCTGAAAAGGAATGGATAGCACAACATACGTAATTGTGAACCAGTTGCAAAAACGCTAAGGAAATTATTTCGCATTGCTTTTAGAGTAAGATGGGTGCAGGGACTTCGATTAAAACACTTGCATTGCCAGGAAATTCATATCAACATGAACCAAGTTGTTCAGAAATGTCTGGCTGATTGATTGATTTTGGCATCGTCTCTAATTTGCTTTAAAAAAAAAACTCCACGATGCATAGTCTATTGACACTAATTGTGTGCCAGATCTAATAAGTTCTCTTCCTCACGCAACGGCTACGACTTGATCGTGTACAGATCAGGCAAAAAATCGAGGACATCACTACGCTTGCGCAGGATGACTTCGAGTCATTCATGTTAGATTGCGATGAGTGGACGTTGAATATCAACTTTCAGAAGTCGGAAACCATTCGGTTTAGCACGTCGTTGTATAAGGTATGAGTTCTCAAATGTGGGACTACACGGGTAACTGGTGCAAAGGAGTGTTGTCAGATACCTTGGGATCTGGCTAGATCAGTATATATATTTTAACAAGCATGTAGATGCTGCTCTGGCCAGAGCCTGAGGCGATCTCGCTCATACAAAGAGACTGTTTTACAACATCCAACTCGATGCGAGGATGAAGGTAATCTGCTACATGGCCCTCATACGCGCAAATCCTCACCTATGGCTGTCCCGTATGGTTCAACGTGAGTGCAAGCTTGATGGAAAAGATTCGAGTGTTTGAGGGGGCTTGTCTTTACAGAACACCAGAGTTTTAGTACATACCATAAAATTCTACCCCAATGATGTCTTATACAAGAGGGCGAACCTGATAGGAGCGGACAATTTCCTGGTGAAGTTGATTCGAGGCCATACTGCGAGAGCGATGAACTCAGTTAATAACTTGATCTCTAGAGCTTACTACCCCAAACCACAGTACCACGAAAGGGTACGTCACAGTGGCTTAGTCTTGCCAGAAGCAATTCTCCACTTTGATAAGCACGGTCTGATACAAGACAAGAATGCGGCACCGTTCCTTTTTCATATCGCCCGTTCAACTGTGGAACGGGTAAGATTAAGTTTAGCCCGTCAGGGGCCAGTAGGTTCGAAATAGTAAAATGTAGGTAAAACTAGTTTAAATCGTTTTTGTCTAGTACTTTAGTTTATTATTAATAATAAATGTTTTGTGCCAGCACCTCGGCGATGAGTAGATTACACCAGATAGCCTCTTTGTGGTAACCCTGCATGCATTGAATCAATTAATGTTTTATTTTGTAATGTCCTGCTACATCTTGACGAGCGAACTAAGGAGCAAGGAGGAAGGTTGCATGCGATAACAAGTATTTTCAGAACTGAAACTTCTGCTAATGACGCCCATCGATGTAACACTCATCACTGTGCTAAAAACTTCGCAAAGGCTTCTGATGTCAAAAACGAATTGCAACAAATCGTTCTTTTTATCGATTTTAATTCATAGTAAGGAGTTATTCGAAGCGATGGCCGGATTCGGGATCTTGGGACAAAATGATCCGTTTGTGTCGCTGTAGTGTGATTTCTTCAATTTGGTATTGCAGAAGATAGTGCGGCGGGCGGCTGTTAACACGGAATGCACTATCTTCGACAAGTCAGTCCAGCTGTTGGGACTCGCTGATGACATCTACATTATCGCGCGATCCCAGTACGCCGTAGTTGAAGCTTTCACGGCTTCAACTACGGCGGCCTCCTCAATTCTCAATTGAGGAACAGGCGAAACGAGCTGGTCTAAGGGTCAACAAGGACTAAACTAAATATATGCTGTCGAGCAAGAAACGATCCGCCGCACATCATCTATACCAAAAATTGCAATCGGCAGCTACAATTTCGAGGTAGTAAACGAGTTTGTCTACCTCGGGGCAAACGTTAACTCCACGAATGACATCGTAGTGGAGATCCGACGTAGAATCGCCCTTGGCAACCGATGCTACTTCGGTTTGTCAAAACAACTGAGCTCGAAACTCCCGACTCGAATGACCGAAAAAAAACTCTTATTCTGCCAGTCCTGCTTTATGGGTTGGTGCCTTCGAAATTCGGATGTATGGTCATGCCTGCGAGGAAAGCGAATGAGAACAGACAAAACCGCGAACTCTACGAGTTGCACAAGGATGTCCATTAGTCCATAAGGCAAAAATACGTCGACTAGACCTGGTCGGCCATATGGAAAACAACGCTTCAGCAAAGAGGGTCGTCGAATCCGAGTCTCTTGGTTCGAGAAGGAGAGGAAGACCAAACCTTCGACATAGAGACCAAGTCATCGCGGATGTAAGACAGCTTGGCCTTGACGACTGGAAGCACCGCGCCCAGTACCGTCACCGATGGAAGTCAGCAATTGCTCAGGCTCGAACCCCGAATGAGTCGTCGGTCTGATAAGTAAGTAAGTAGGTAAGTAGATAATTGTTGTAGCAAACAGAATACATGTACTGAAAGCCTGTTTATATAGAATATCCATTGGAGTACACAGTCGAAACCATAAGTAGACAGACTGATTTAAATCAGTGACGACTGCGATAAGTGAATCAAAAGGAAATTGGATAATTTTCTTTTCAATTTCGTCTGTCTGGAGTTCTTCCTTTTTTAGGGCGCTACAATCCGATGTGAACCTGGCCCTCATACAACATGTCTCTCCAGTCAGCTGTCTCCAGCCGGCTGAGACCACCCTCGACTTGTGTGGCCTTCGATTTCGTGGGTGTCCCTTAATTCGTTGTGCCACTGTTTCGGAGTTGAAGACTTCTTAATCTGGAGCAGTGTTATTCATGCCGCTTAGCCATCATAGGCGTTGTGTATGTAAACGCCTGACTAGACTAATCCTAAATTGGATCTCCTACATTTCCTCGTGGTGCAAGGAATACAAGGTGTCTTGGACAGCTGCCAGAAATGGTTTCTTAATTGACAACATTCATCACAATGGGGTATACACTGTACAAGCAATAATATTCTTCAACCAAGGCACCCAGACAGTCTGCATCAATGCCGGGAGCAATTCTTCGTTTAATAGAAAATACTTAACGACCAGTTCATCAAAGAAAACAAATTCTTAAGCCAGAGAAAGTGTTCACAATTAACTTTGAGCTGCAATTCAATAAAACAAAATGTCGCATTGATTTTCCAATTCACCAAGAGGTATTTCTTCGAAATTCATTAACTCCCTCCAGTGGCGGGAATAGTTTTCTCAACTAACAGCTTGCTTCAATGGCTCTCTGCTGCGAATAACTTTTTGAAACTCCTAGACGAAGGACGTTCAGCTGGCACAAGGGCACAAGGGAGTCTTTCGGCACAAACTACACACGATCCCCTAGTTCGAGCAATACCCCATCGGAGTGGTGTACGGCATGAACTTTGTAACCACTTGGGCTACATTAAGCTTCTACTGCAAAACCAATGGCTTCACTGCAGATTCAACGTCTTCAACACTCCGCACACGCTCCGTCATTAAAAATGAATCCCCTGCCCTGGCGTAAGACCTTGATCCTCCACCCCACTACGGCGGCATCCCCAATTGAGGCACATACTGATGACTTTTGATTTGTAGGATGCCCCGACTGGATTAAGTGGAATAATTTATGCCGTTTCCAAGCGAACATTTCTCAATTGGCGAACATTCGGCGCTGGGACGATGGTGTTTAATTTTCGCTTATGCGGTCGATGTGCGAAGTGAAAGATTTATGAAATCAATTTCAATCGAAAGCCCACGAAGACATAACGCAACAATTCCGCTTTACATTCCATTCTTGCCTGGAATGAGGTAAACAAATATTCGGGGAGGGAGCGATGCAAACAAATAATCTGCTGGTAGCTGCCGAGTCAGGTAAACATCTGAAATGCCTTGAGGTATTTATCCAACTGGCTGGAACATTGCGTTGCTCAGACGTTCTCGGAGAATGTCTGCGCCTTTAGTCACGCCAGGTGTGTGATAAGTGGTGCAGTTTGCAGTTATTTGCGTCGCGGGTGAAGTAGGTGAGAGCTTAGCACGGATCTGGATTCCTCGGGGAGTTGAAATGAATTGTATGGCCCGCGGTCCTAGGGGAATCATTGGTAACGGTAAGCCCTACCATTTTGGTGGGATAGGAGAAACGAAGGCAACGCTTGTCTGAGGCATTATTTTGTCATTAATCTGCTGGCGTCATGAGTGCCGGAATGAGGTCGTTTGGGAGTGCAAATGTACATTCCGCAGAGGTTACTGAACTTTAGTGTTTAATAAGTAACGACACTGTAACAAGAATAATTTTCTGGTTGCCTTCAGAGAGCGATTACAGCACACTGTCGGTATTCCCTTGAGGACAGGGGTGTGTCATGCATAGACCCATTATGACATGGTGATTTTGGGCTTTGTTCTTGCCAGTCAGTGTACAGAATAAAAACAAATGTCGCTGTTTTTTTTTTTGAGCTATAAGGTATGAGGCTATCCTACCAGAGGTGACGTTCGTAATCAATAGAAAGTGGTAACAATTTGACGAATAATTACTAAGTTTTCTTTATTTTAAATATGAAATGTGACATTAAGTTGTCATCATTTGATGTGTCACACTTTGTATTCCTTTCTGATAGAAAAGGTGTAAAAACATGAGTTCTACTCCAGAAAAAAAAAAAACCAAAACTGACTTGGCTAAAAAGTTTCTAATCAATAGAATCCTCTCTTGCGTTGTAACACTGTTTTGGAGTCGAAGACTCTTCAGGCTGGAGCAGTGTTGTCCATACGCTCTACATGATGCAGCCATCTTAGGTGTTGAATTCGTAGATGCCTGGCCAGGCTCATATCGCTCTAGAGGCCGTAAAGTTCATGGTTGAATCTTCTTCTCCAGAAAATGTCAACGCAAACAGGACAGAAGAAGATGGACAGAACAGGACGCAGAACTTTTCTTTCGAAAAGACTCAGCTCTTGAGATAGTCCAAGCTTCCGCGCCCATAGAGCAGGAGAGTTTGTAAACGTCTATGTCGATGATGACAATACTAACTGTGCATGTTTGACTTTCGGTCGGTCGGTCATGAGCTGTGAAAACAAAATACTGAAATTTTAGCAGTGGGCGCCGGTGCGAAGTATGTAGGTGCATCAAATTCTTTGCTCAGGGTTCGGGCCATAATAAAATCAATCCCTCCACCTTTCTGAGTCACTGACTGACTGATGTTCTGAGTATTCCATTCTAGAAAATGGTTCTTAAACTGCAGCGCTCGGAGTTGACATTAACCCTTCTGTCAATAAGTAGGTTTCGTCACACATATTCGATTGACTTTAGGTTGTTGTAGAAAAATACTCAAGAGATGCAGATCGACACCCACCATCTATTTGTCGATTTCAAGGCCGCATATGACAGCGTGCATAGAGACGAGCTATACAGCGCCATGACTAGGTTTGACATTTCTGCCAAATTCGTCAGGTTATGCAGGACGACGATGGAGAACTCTCGCTGCTCCATCAAGGTCCAAAAGTTTCAGGCAAGGCGACACGTTGTCATGTGGCTTTTCTAATATCATACTTGCAAAGATCGTGCGAAACTCAAACGTAAACACCTGAGGCACGATCTTCCAAAAATCCGTTCAACTGCTTGTTTAAGCGGCTAAAATGGGTCTAGCCGTAAACAAGGGCAAAACAAAGTACATGCTGTCATCACGAAAGGGCGAACAACATCGACGTCTCGGACAGACCGTCATAATGGGCAGCAGAAACTTTGAGGTAGTCAAGGACTTCGTGTACCTCAGCTCTGGAGTAAATAGGAACAATAACACCAGTACCGAGATCGAACGCAGAATTACCCTTGCCAATCGCTGCTTCTTTGAGCAATTAAGTAACAGAGCTATCTCTCGAAACACCAAGTTCGACACTTTATTTATACAAAAAACTCTGATCATCCCAGTTCTACTCTATGACGCAGAGACATGGACGCTATTAAAAGCTGATGAAAAAGCTCTTGATTGTTTTCTACGTGCAATCGTTGGTCCTGTTTGCGTCGATAGCGTCTCGAGGAGAAGATTCAACCACGAACTGTACGGGTTGTACAGCTGCATGCAGCTAGTTGAGCGTCTTCTGATCCAACGCTTACGATGGCTCGGTCATATAGAGCGGCCCGAAGAGTCTTCGATACGGAGCCATTGGGACAACGCAACAGAGGACGTCCTCGCACTAGATGGCGCACACAAGTGGATAAGGACTTCAACCAACTTGGTGTGCACAGCTGGAGGCAGCTGGCGAAAGATCGTGCTGGCTGGAGAGGCATGTTGGTTGAGGCCCAGGTCCACCCCGGACTGTAGCGCCAATCAAAGACAGAAAGAAGAACAACTTTTTATTTATGATCCACTGAGACACTAAACCAACCAGAAGCTAGGCTCTGTTACACGTCGAATTCTCGCCGAGGTCTGTCACACCCAGTATTGGAAATCAGGTGTCATCCTATAGTACGCGTGCCGGGTACACCCAGTCTCTATGAATAATAAGCAATGTTTGTTTGTTTGTTTATCGCTACAACCCTTAGAGGGCCAGGGGCTAGCTTCACACCAACCACTCATGTTGTGCGTCCTACTGTTCTATAACGAGTAGAAGGGACCTACAGTTGTATGCCGACTCCGAACGCCCAAGTTTAAGAAGCTTTTTCTATGCAGAAATACACACTTTGAGCATTGTCAGTGACTCGAAAGAGCTGGGGCCGCAGACGTTATTTTTCTCGTACAGACCAGGGATGGAACCGAGACGGCGAGGATCAAGTGCATTGGAGTCGTGGCACATACCTACAACGACACGGGCCACCAGTCGCTCTCCAGGTTCAGCGAGTTATTCCTACAAAGAAAATAATGCACAAGTAAATGAGATTCTGTCCTTGAGATCCTAGGGTAACTGATTCGCGTAGTAGCACAACGGGTTTATAACTGATCTTTCTTGTCCATCACCTTAATCCAACCCTCTCTGAGAAGTAGACATTACTCTCATTAAAAAGAACAAAAAAGAACAACAGGAAGCCTGACCAACACGCGTAAGCATAACGTACGAATCGACATAAAAAGGATGAAAGAATGGCACGATCCGTCCCCTTGATTCGAATGTGTCTGCCTAATCTAGCTCAATCGAATCATAAGCAGTCATACCACCACCATCAATATTCTTAAAATTGTAACTTTTCAATCAAAAACTAAAAAAATCCAAACTGACGCAGGGCATGTCAAAAAGAAAGCACAACCGGATCCGTTAGGGCTACAATTCCTTCACACCCTCAGCCGATTGAATGTAATTAATTCACTAAAACGTAAACACCCCGCAATAAGCAAACGCCGCACTAACAAAATTTCACCACAGCCTGGTACACCCTAACGACTCCGCCGGAAGAGGGGGCCCATAAACATTTCGACATTTCCTCCTCAGCCTCAGTGGCGGTCTCAGCAGCAAACAATTTATGATTGAGTTACACAAGACCCAACAACAATTCGCTTTCCTCTAATTGAGCGGGCACTGCCAAATGCGAGTGAGAGTACAGCCCTTCGGAAAAAGCTCGCAAGTCGGCAACTCACTTGGGCTTGCACGCCGCACTTGTGACACCAATCATCTCAAGTTGCACTCATTCATACACTCTCTCTCCCCCTAATTGGGGAGCTTACTGAGAGCAGGACCGTAATTCACAACACTGCTGCGCCCTGGTGCGCAACGCAACAAAAGCTTATGTTCCTGTGCTTCTCTTAAGAACGTTTCGCCGGCGGTTGGTGGTGGCAGCTTGCAGCACTCCAACCGCCCCGATGTCATGACGATAATGCGGCCACTAGGGGGATGTTTGATCAATTCACACTGTAGCTAGCGTTTTGATAAACTTCAAGTAGTTCGGGAAAATTAAAAGAAATAGAAACCGTCTGTGCATAATTTTATTAACAAATCCGAGATGGAACGAACTGCGGCTGTTGTGCCGGTTAGTCTCGTGCCAAAGTGCGTTTATGGACTGCGAGGCGATGTTACGGGGCACATTCAGTTTAACTTCAATCAAGAGGTCATATATCCCGTCGAGACAGTGCTGGTATTTCATGATTTTGCGAACGAGAAACAGCGCTTCTTGAGGTGAGAGTAATTGTTTTTGTTGTCTTTTGTGAGTGCTTGGAGGGCTGCAGACAGCAGCGAGCAGTATGTTTCGCTAGGGACTGGTTTTTTTTCACGTTGTGTTGACGTGCTGGAGAAGTGGTTCATCGACTTTACATATAAAGATGTCAGCGTCGCAATTTGTAGAATTGTTACCGTTCTATTCTGATCAGCGGCATGAAGAAAATCTTTCTTGTCTGTTGGGACGCTTAGACGGGTTCATTTCAAAAGAAAACGTTCACCCGCGATGACTGGGAGACAGTTCCACTCTGGTAAATGTACAACTTGTCAGTGACCTAAGTTCGGTCACAATACTTGGCATAAATGATTAGAGATTTGTTCAAGTACAAACCCGGCTGAGTGTTATGGCACTGCTATTTATTTTACTCTCGCAAGTGGAAGCGCCAGTTCTTCTCCGACTAGGAAAGGCCAAATTTAGGTCTCGAACTTTTAGAAGCTTTCTTTCTAGATAGTTGTATTCTTTGAGAATTGTCAGTGACTCGAAAGAGGTGGGACCGTGAACATTACTTTTGCCGAATCGAACCTAGACACTGTTGGTTCGAATGAGAGACGCAAATGTCCACAACGCCAAGAGCCACAACCATTGTTATGACTTGTACATTTCTGTATTCTTCATAGTTGCAACGCCAGGGGAGGACCATGCCTTAGCACATGTGCATCTGTGACCACAACCCCGTGCTACGCATTTTCACTTAAAGTTCGGCTGAGATCCTGCGAAATTCGTTTGAACCGAAATAAGCTGGATCGTCTTCGACAACCTTCTAACAAATGCTAGCAAAGGTTTCTTCTATATGGTATACAACAGCACGTTGTCTGACAGACACTTGCTCAGTAACTCATGTCATTTCGTATATGTAGTTCTTGGTTACATCTTCTCTTCCACACATGATCATTTCTGTGTCTGAAGCTATATAGATTCAGAGTATGATTGGAAACGCTACAGTCAAGAGCCTTTACAACGGAGTTTAGGTTTTAAAACGATTTAAATGCGAGATTTGTATGGCATTTACCTCAATCACAATTATTTTTTTGAAATTTCGCTACTATGAGTTTTTAGTTGATCAGATTGCTGGCGCAGGCGGCAAAAAATACCGTCAAAGTAAACAAATTTAGAATAAGTAAATTAACCGGATTTATAAATGTAGTCTTTCACATCATTTTTCTTATATTCTGTATTTAATTTAACTCCTTATTTGATTGAACCCAATGTTTTAATAAAATGGGTCCTAACACTGTTGTTAGCATTTTTGACTGATAAATTTTCATCGAGAATGCTTCTTCTTTGATCGGCGCTACAGTCCGGGTGGACATGGGCCTCAACAACATGCTACTCCAGCCAGCACGATCTTTCGCCAGCTGCCTCCTGCGCACACCAAGTTGGTTGAGGTCCTTTTCCACTTGTGTGCGCCATCTCGTGCGAGGACGTGCGAGGACGTCCTCTGTTGCGTTGTCACAATGGCTCGATATCGAAGACTCTTCGGGTATGCCGAGTATTTATTCAATGACAATTTTATTGCCATTGCTGCCAATCGTATCCGCATGACCTTGTGTGGTAACCTGTTTATACTCCTGCGGAATTTCCATGCTCCGCGACAATATAAGACTTAAAATTGCAGAATAAATCGTAGATGTGATGTTACAACGTCTGCCTTTGGCTGATTTGGATCTGCTGTCTTCCAGATTTTCCAAGTGATTCCGATTGTCTGTCCATCATGTTCGTTCCTACCACAAAGTCAAACAAACGTGCTTACGAAAGTCCGATCTCATACATTCCATGAACTGGTCCATGCAGGTATGCTTTCTACTGTGTGTGAAACAGTAATGGCCTACATAGTGACGAATGCTGTATAACTTTGGTGAGTTCCATTTGCTTGACAAAGTTTTAAGTTCTGCAATAATCAAGTCAAGCTACATTTTGTTCTACCGAAAGGCTCTTTGCCAATTGGACTGTGTTTTCAGGGGCTCCTTAGAAACTTTCTCATTGTTTCATTGACTTACTTAAGGTGAATCAATACCAAACCATTTTTCGCAATTTGTTTTTTGCGTTGTTTGCCACAGGCCACCACCAGCAAACTCTGTCCATGGTCAGATGGTGGTGGTGGTGGTGGCCTGTGACGTTGTGGGTATGTGCGTCAAACCCAACGCACTTCAAAGACGACGTCGTAGATTCGATTCCACTGACAATGCTCAAATAGTATTTTCTGTCTCGAAAAAGCTTCTCAAACTTGGCCTTTCGGATTCGGCATAGAACTGTAGGGTCCTTTCAGTCGTGAAAGAATAATAGGTACGTTCACATTATATATCCCTGTTGAACGACATGTCGAACAGCAAAAAAAATGCTTTGCGTTCACATTGTACTGCGCGGTTCGCGGACTTCATCCATGAGAGTAGATTCGTGGCATCAGCATCATAAACAACAACATATAATGAACAAACCCTAAACTCTACCCAGAAACCACATCATTTTCATTCATTCGTTGATGCTCAGTCGTTGAAATCCAAAACAAAATAAAAATTTGTACTTCGGTCGGATGAAGGTCTCTGACGATGCTAAACACAGCTGTTCGGCACAGAGTCCGTTTCATATTCGATGCAGGCCGCTACAGTAGGTATGTTTTCCTTATTTCGCACTAATTTCTGTACAATTGAAAATAATGTACTCACGCTCAAATTTGTCTACGTTGAGACGATTTCTCTTGCACACATGTTTACAACTGACTTCTCGGCGAACTGAGCTACAATTTCGATAGCATTTTTTATTAATTTTCGCACAACACCAAGCGATTGCGTGTTTTAAATGTCAGTCCCAGAAGGTAGGTACAATGCTAACTTGTAATCCCCTAAAACTGCGTCTACTCCTTTGACTTCTGTATCGTTTCTTTCGGTTCGCTTGAGTCTTTCGATAAAGAGCCGGCATAATTCCATGGCCCAACAAAAACTCAACTCAATTCCAACTTACAATTCGAAACAGATTTCCCGAGAACACCGTCCCGACGATCATAGCCATCAACACAACCAGACGTCTCATCGGAGTCGTTGAAGTGACCACCACGGACTCTGAAAGGTGAGTACCACTCCATCAAGTGCAAGCCCTCTCAGTCCCCTCTGTTCACAGTATCAGCAAAATCAACATTTACGACACGGGAACACTTAAGTTGCGACGAAGCTTCCAACTTCCAGAGAATGCCCGCGATAAAGTCATCAAGCAGTTGGCCTTCGTGCCCGACTCCAGGGCCGTGGTGATCCTCACCGCAGCGCCACTGGAGAAGATGTACATGTTCTTCTTCGACAAGACCGGGTCCGTGCTAGAGTCTCAGATCGGAATCCCGGGCTCAAGGACCACTGCCACCTGTCTAGCTGCCAATCCCCACGATCCCGGACTGGTGGCGGTTTGCGGAGAAGGCGTGGCGAAAATGATGTCCAAGGCGGAGACTGGATTTACACTTGCCAACACCTTACGGGCGCAGGTGTCGGTTAGGTGCCTGGCCTGGCTTGCCATGGAAGCCCTCATGCTGGGACTAAAACGCAACAAACTGGCACTGATTGAGAACGGAGAAGTTAAGCTGACATTTGTTGCCTCCGAGGTGGATGTCATTGACATCTCGAAGGACGCCGACGCAGACGCTCCTGCCGAGCAGCAAGAAGCGCCTGCAACAACCACAGCAACCACTGAAGCTGTCTCATGCATGGTCGCGATGTCGAAAGTGCTGGCATACTCCATCGGCACGTCCGTGTATGTTTTTGAAAAGACGTCCAAGTTCAAGTATCAGCGACTGGCCATTTTAAAGCTGATGCCAGATATTTACGCAGAGGATTCATATCCCATCACGCACCTGGCGGTGAATCTGCAACAGGACACAGTCATCGTCACGCCCAAGCATCCGCAGATCTACTCGGCCAGTCTAAGAGGTCTGGTGGTCGGCGAGAATGCCCCAACTGTTAGGTTCGCCCCGCTAGGCATGATGAATCACATTGACGGGATTGTGGACTTGTCCGTGTGCTCCTGGAGACCCGTCATCATGACGGCTTGTAAGTACCTGCAGACGGCGCGGTAAGCAAGCGCATTGTGATGAGCATTTTTTTGCAGCCAAGGACCAGACCATTCGCCTGTGGAACTACGAGAACCAGACCCTGGAGCTCGTCAAGAAGTATCAGGTGGACATCACGGTCGTGACTCTGAATACGACGGGTGAGTTCGCCGCCGTGGGCTTCTCGGATCAACTGCGGATCATGCAGATCTTCATGGACGATTTGAACGTATGTATGGAGTGAGCTTGCCGACCCGACCCACTCATCATCCATCTTGATTGCAGATCATTAAAACGTACAACTTCCCGCGGTGCGCGCAAGTCAAGTACTCGTACATGGGCCACCTTATGGCGTCGGCGTACTCGAACTGTGTCTCCATCACGTCGGTCTTCAATCTGGACGTACTGCTCACCCTTAAGGTGAGTTATTGTTCCCGGCGTTGATCCAGTCTCACCCATTGTACCTTCTCCAGGGCCACAATGGCAACGTCCTCAGTCTGGCGTGGTCACAAGACGACAAATACCTGATCTCTGGCGGCGCTGAAGGTGCCATCTATCAATGGGACGTTGAGACCGGAGCCCGCGTTCAGGAGTTCGTGCAGAAGGGCACCGAATACCGAGCCCTCCACTGCACCAGCAACCCACTGTCCGTCTACTGCGCCACCGGTTCGGGAATGTTCCGCGAAATCGCCAACTCGGAGATGACGCGCGAGCTCAGCACGCCTCTCAAGACTCCCTGCTGCTACCTGACCCTCTCGCGATCGGAACAAGTGCTGTTCATCTCCACGAGCGGCGGACACTTGTACAATGTCCAACTGCCGTTCCTGGAGGCAGGGGGCGGCACGTTCACGGACTACCGCTTCTTCGACTCCGCCGTCACAAGGGTGCAGACCACGTACGACGACCTGCTGCTGGTAGCCGCCTCAGCCCGAGGGACCCTGGCCATATTCTACCTGCAGAACATCAAGGGAAAGACGTGTCAAATGGATCAGGACCTGCTGCGCGGACAGGAAGTGCTAATTCCGCGGTCGACGCTAAAGGAGAAGATCGAGCAAATCGCCAACCTCGAGCTGCGCCTCCAGCAACAGGCGGCCGAATTCCAATACCAGGAGAGTCAAAACGAGATCTTCGACAGCCAGCAGCTGGCAGACCTGCACAAGGGCTACTGCACCGCCCTGGAGCACCTGAAAAACCAGAACAATGAAATGGAACAGAAGCACATCGACGCCCTGAACGAGATCACGTTCAAAATCAACGACCTCAAGGCGGAGCAGGCCAAGCAGATGGAGAACCTCTCGGACCAGTTCACCGAGCGCATGATCATGGAGTACCAGAAGTTCATCAGCTTCACTCGGAGCAGCAACTCGATCCGGGAGAACTACGAGGAGCAGCTGAGGCAGTCGGCCGGCTTACTCCAAGACACAGTGGAGGCCCTGGAGGTGGACTTCAAGAAGAAGCTTGAAGACCGCGAGGTTCTCATCCGCGAGCTGACGGAAGCGATACAAGACGAAAAGCACGAGTTCTATCACTACTGCCGCCAGGTGGCTGCCGAGAATGAGGCGAACATGATGGACGCCGTCATCCGCTACGAGAACATCATCAAGGCCGCGCAGGACGAGGAGGTGCAGTGGCGTGGAAAGGCGGGCGTTCTGAAAAAGAAAACCGCCACCTTGGCGCAGGAGGCTGACCGACTTGTTGAAGAAGTCGAACTGTTGCACGAGCAGCACGTGAAGGAGCAGAAGCTCATCGCGAAGTTGCAGCGGGAAATAGAGGACTTGCGCAAGGACGTGACCGACCGCGAGTTCGCAATAAGCCTCAAGGAGAAGCGCATCCAAGAGATTCTGCACAAGAACCAAGAGCTGGAGAAGTACAAGCAGGTCTTGTCGCACCGCATCACCGACCTGAAGATGCAAATAGAGCCGCGCGAGTGCCAAATAAACGAGAAACGCAAGCAAATCTCCGAGCTGGAGGCCAGCCTCGACAACCTCAACAAATCCAACATGCAGCTTGAGGGTCAGTTGAAGAGCCTCGAGGCGAAGCACGTGCAAGACACAGCGCAACTCCTAGCGCAACGACAAGACTGCATATCCTCTCGCGCGATGATCTCCACAATTTTCGATGAAATCTACCTGCTCTCCAGCAAAATCACCGAAGCTGATGTGCTCCAGGTCGGCGTTCGCGAGATGTTCCAGAAGTACGCGTCCCGGGAGCAGCTGAGGAAGCACATCGCCTCTGAGGAACTGGTCAAGGCGGAGTTCGACCGCCAGCGCGGGCACATGGAGGGCACCATCAAGAGCATCAAGCAGACGATTCGGGACAGGATTGCCTCGGAGAAGTCGGAGACGCTCCTCAAGGAGAACATCGGTCTCCTGTCGCAGATCGACGCCTTGCATAAGGAGAATGCGGCTGTGCAGAAGGAACTCCTAAGTCTAGGCATGCAGCTCAAGATTTCCTCCAAGCGGAGTACCAAGACTCAGGATAAACTCAATAGGACCATGAAGGTGCGTGGTAAGTGAACTTTGACTGCACTGATTGATACGTCTTCTTGTAGGACATCGAGATACACCGGAGCAACAACAGCCAGCGTATAGGGACTTTGGAAGCAGAGCTTGAGACTCTAAAAGTCCAAAACCGTAAGCTCCGGGACGAGTTGAGTGGCCTGCAGGACGGTTTGAAGTCGAACAAGGCGTGAAGACGCTGTGGATGGCGAACATTTGGCGGAGAATCTCGATTGAAATGCTGATTGAAATGCTTGCGAATGTTTGACGTTTATTAAATAGAGTTTTGATTAGACTTATGAGCACATTTGCTTGACAACATTTAGTTCATCGCATGTATAGACGACATCCGATATCTTTATCGTTGGATCTTTACTCTTCTGATGTTATATCTCCTCCTCCACTCACCATCTATGCAGAGAGAACCGAAAATCAGACGAAGAATTTTCCTCTCGAAGCAACCAAGAGCAGCTTCATCCGCTTTTGACAAAGTTCATGCCTCCGCGCCATATAGCAGGACTGGGACGATTAAGGTCTTGTAAAGCGTTACCTTTCTTGTTCGAGAGAGGGCTTTGTTTACCAATTGCTTTCTTAGCCCAAATAAGCTGCGACTGGCAAGAGTTATTCTTCGTTTGATTTCAGCGCTGGTCTCATTGCCTGAATTGATAGCGGTGCCTAGGTAGACTAAGTTTTTGACTACCTCAAAGTTATGTCTGTCTGCTGTGACGTTCTGACCGAGACGTCGGTGTTGGGTGTCCTTTCTCGTTGACAGCATATACTGGTCTTACCCTCGTTTACCGCTAAACCCATCCTTGCGAGCTCCGTTGCAATACCCACAAAAGCGCCATTGACATCACGCTGCGTTCTCCCGATAACGTCAATATCGTCGGCATATGCGAGTAGTTGGACGGGCTTCTGAAAGATTGTTCCTCTGGTGTTGGCGTTCGAATTTTGAATAATTCTTCCAAGAACGATGTTGAAAAAGTCGCATGACAGCGCGACGCCTTGTCTGAATCATTTCTTGACATCAAAGGCCTCGGTTAGGTCTTTACCGACCTTGATGGAGCAGCGTGCATTCTCCATCGTCAGCCTACCCAAACGGACGGTATAGCTCGTCTCTATAGATGCTATCATTCGCGGCTTTAAAATCGATGAAAAGGCGGTGGGTATCGATTTGTTGCTCCTCGGATTCCTCCAAAATCCTTGTAAAAAGTCGCTTAGATCCGAGGAAAAGTAAAAAATGGTAAGTCACCATGCGTCTAGGAATCACCAGCAGCAGGTATCAAATGAAGTACTTAGGGTCGATTCTCAAATCGATCGTGACTTCGAATAGTACGTTGTTGGCGCTCAGTTTCATCGTCTTGACCTGAAAACCGCTAGCACTGAACACTTTTATGTTCTTCAAGGGATCTTGCGTGTTTATAATCCGTCGACGATGGAAATGCATTGAGTCCACTTAGAACGGCACCACAGAGCTCAACGCGCAGAGGGGATAATAGGCAGAGATGTGGAAGTGGTGGTTTCTTTTTAACGCCACAGCTCTGAAAAAGACAGGAACTTCTTCTTCCTTGATTGGCACTACAGACAGGGGTCGACCTGGGCTTCAACCAACATGTCTCTCCAGCCAGCACGATCTCTCGCCAGCTGCTTCCAGCTGCCCACACCAAGTTGGTTGAGGTCCCTTTCCACTTGTGTGTGCCATCTCGTGCCAGGACGTCCTCTGGCCGGAGTTGTGGCTACCATCCGCTCTACATGACCCACCCATCTTACGCGTTGGATTCGAACACGCTTAACTAGGTGCATGCCGCTGTACAGCTCGTACAGTTCGTGGTTGGACCTTCTCCTCCAAACGCCATCAACGCAAACAGGACCAAAGATCGTACGCAGAACTTTTCTCTCAAAACAACTAAGAGTTTCTTCATTCGCATTCAATAGCGTCCATGTCTCTGCGCCATAGAGCAGGACTGGGATGATCAGGGTTTTATATAAAGCCAACTTGGTGTTTCGAGAGATGGCTCTGTTACTCAATTGCCTCTTGAGCCCAAAGAAGCAGCGATTGGCAAGAGTAATTCTGCGCTTGATCTCGGTTCTGGTGTTATTGTCCCTATTTACTCCCATTTGACGGTCTGCCCGAGACGTCGATGTTGCGCGTCCTTTCGTGATGACATCATGCACTTTGTTTTGCCCTGGTTTATCGCTAGACCCAATTTAGCCGCTTCCGCTTTAATGCCAGCAAACTCCTCATTGGCATGACAGTTGGAGCGATTTTTGGAAGATTGGTCTCGGTGAGTTCGTTACCGACCTTGATGGAGCAGCGAGAGTTCTCCATAGTCATTCTGTTCAACCTGACGGGCTTGGCAGGAATATCAAAACTAGACATGGCGCTGTATAGCTCGTCTCAATACACGCTGTTATATGCGGCCTTAAAATCGACAAATAGGTCTGCATCTCTTGAATCTTTTCCAGGATCTGCCGAAGTGTGATTATTTGGTCAATGGTGGACTTCCCAGGCCTGAAACCGCACTGATAAGGTCCTATCAGGTTGTTGTCAAACGTCACACAAATCGGCAGAGAGTATCTTGTACGCGATGTTAAGGAGACTTATCCCCCGATACTTGGCGCAGTCAAAGGCGTCTCCTTTCTTGTGGATCGGACAAACGATACTAAGATTCCACTCGTCGGGCATGCTTTCCTCCGACCATATCCTACAGATGAGCTGGTGCATGCACCCAACCAGATCATCTCCAGCTGCTTTAAACAGTTCCGCGGACAATCCGTCCGCTCCATCAGCTTTGTTCGACTTCAGTCTCGATATCGCTATCTTGACTTTGTCTAGATCGGGGGGACGGAATTCTCATCTATCGTCGTCCATTGCGTGGAGTGGAACATTCTGCCTGACAGCGATATTGGTATCCTCTTTGCCGTTGAACAGTCTGCAGAAGTGATCCTTCCAGATTCTCGGTATCGACTGCGACTCTACTACGAGTTGTCCCTTTTCATTCCGACAGGCTTCTGTCCGATGTTTGTACCCTTTGGATAGTTGTTTCACCCGCTGGTAAAACTTTCGGACATTATTTCTGCCATACCACCTCTCCATTTCCTAGATCGCGCGCTTCTCATGCTCCATTTTTTTTTTTTTTGAGAAGCCGGTGCTTCTTTTAAGTTCGTAGAACTCACGAATATATTCACTTAGATCACATTTTGTAGGGAACTTAGCCAGAAGATAATCCCTTCTTCTTTTTCTAATGTGCCACGGTCCAGGGTGGACATGGGCCTCTTCCAATAAGCCTCTGTAGCTCGCTTAGTAAATATGTATGTTTGTTAATTGTCGGCAGGCTGGCTGGAGAATGTCTATTTTCTAGCTTTTACTTCTCAAATCCCATCGACAATTCAATAATAGGATGAAATTATGTTCAGATGTCCCTCTCCGCATTCCTCTTTAGTAATTGCGTTCTTCTGTAATAGTTGACATAAACTAAACATAATTATGTTGACACGAAAATACCACTCGTACAATCCAATTAGATGCCGAGACATCAAACCTTGTAATCTGTGTTCAGATTCCCAAACATCCTCATTAATTCTCGCATTCATCACTTTTGACACAAAAATCCAAATTAAGTATCAATCAGCATCCTTCGTGGATGCCCACAAATCTGACACATTGACAGCTTCCCCTTCTCACAAGGTCACTGGGTTGTTTTTTTTTTCCTTGACAGACAACCTTCAAACCACTGCATGCATTATTCCGCCTAATCAATTAACTGACAGAATATCCCAAACGTGTCGCATCTTTTCTCTGGAAAATGTAGCACCTCCCAGACAATTTAGCCAGCTAATGGATTGGATCACCCCATCACGGATGGATGCAGGGTTCCGCATCAATTAGCTAATGTGTAAGGAGGCCGCATAGGAGTCGTGTTATAAATTGACACCTGTTGACGGCCGCCGTTGCAGAGCTAATTGTCAAGGGAACGCACGTTAAGTCATCACAGCGCACACCGTATCACGTAAGGGCAATGAAAAATTTACCACATCCGACTGAGTGTGCCGGTTGGCTTGACAATAACGGATACCGGCTGTTGCGCAACTGAATCCTTTTACAAGTCTGCGTGTGATTATTTTCGCTCATTGGGAGCACGGCTACAGATTACGCCGTCGTAGGTGTGGTGCTGATGAAGAATTCAGGAGATGATGTGCGGAAGGACCTATAACTGACCTCAGACTGAATGCCGCTGACAGAGAAGTCGAAAATATCACCTCGCATGTCGTTGGGGGAAGTGTGCGGACAAATGAGTTCATAACTCACGTCTGAGCAGGGAACAATCGTCAGCGGATAGCCTGAATTGAATCCCTGCTAATGCGAGGAGTACCGTGTTATCCTTGAGGAGAGCGTGTGTTTCACGCTCTGGGAATTCATTTTCCAGGGAATTTGTCTTAAGGTTAAAGTGGAGCGCACGTAGCCACGTACAGTCATACAAATGGAGAGACTTTGTTTTCCTTCTGGAAATCTATTTGCAAACACACTCTTGCTCCATGGAAACAAGCGCTCACTGTCTCCTGTGTCATGACGATACCTCGTAGACAGCTGTTGGATCAATGTGAAATTGAAACTTCATTTATTTCGTAAGCACATTTGTCTGTCAGTAAATTTGATAATTGTTTTAACTTGAAGGACGATGGAGGACAGTGCACTTAGTGCAACACCAGTGAGTCTTGAACCCCGCAATGTGTACGGCATCAGAGCCGAGGTTGACGGCAACATCCACTTCAATCTCAGTCAGGAGGTTATTTATCCTGTTGAAGGTGTCATAGTGTTCCACGACTATGTGAAGAAGAAACAAAGATTCTTGAAGTGAGTATTTTCTTAAATGAAATGGCAGGTGTGGTGTGTGGTGATTTGTTACTAGAAAAAATTATTTGGAAAAGCTTGCCCATTTAAGTTGTTCACAGTAGAGTTCTGCATGAATAAATTCACTAACTGTTCAGAAACGATTATGGTACTTCTGACCTTCACTGCTTCTAATTGAGTCATAATCTTAAAAACCAACATAGAGTCAAAAAGAAAAACAGAACGAAAATTATCCAGATGCATCGTTGAATACAAAATTGCTCAGCTGCTTCTGGGAACTTGAACAATATTCCAATACCATCTGACGTTCTCTTAAAACGTGGCCAGCATTTCATTCCAGATGAATAAGAACAAGTGCAAAAACACAACGAAAAAGTGGTCACAGTGTACAATTCACATTTATTCATTCGGTTGCCGGTTGCGGTTTCTGTTTAAAAATGAAATAAAAAGAACAAACATTCCCATTAATCTTAAAATACAATGTCGTTCAAGTGGCTGCGTCGGCTGGCTTCGCAGTAGCGCATTCTGTAACTTCAATTTTCCAAGACCTTGTTACCTTAATTTTGGGTGATAATGGCTTTAAGTACTTTAGACGCTATCATGTTAGCAAAACATCAGTCCTTCTTCTTCTTCTTCTTCTTGTAGCGCTACAGTCCGGGTGAACCTGGTTCTCGATCAACAATCCTCTCCAGCTGGCAAGATCCTTAGCCATCTATCAGCGATCCATCTGTCCGGTTCCCCAAAAAAGGCAAAGCGACTAATTGACATTACCAAGGCGGTTGATAACACGAGTTGAGAATTTGATTCGCAAAAAGTTGTATTGTGGTATGGGCCGTGTGGGATTGCACGACAAGAATGTCATCCAAATCCATGTCTCCAATTTCAATAAAAAAAATCAGTCGATTAAGCTGTCTTTATTACGCCCATTGTTAACCACTGTAGCGATCTCACCTGGGTGCACAGTAAGACGACGGTCACCATGAATTTTGTTCACTAGAATACCACTCTCATGAAATTTAACGTAACAGCGTAAAGTATATTTCACAACGTTGGTATGATACTGACATTCTATCAAGATTTAGAGTGGGAAGCAGATGCCAGTGTCAAAATGACCTGTTGTACGCATCACCGTTCTTAAATGCAACATCCAAAGAGCTAGTTTTTAAAATACGAACATTTTACCGTCCAATTTAAACGCGCTAAGCTAAATTAAAATTTTGTTTTTCTTGGATTTGATTCCTGTTTGACGAGGACCGTTTTCTTCTTCTTCGAATGACACTGCAGGCCCTGGTGCACAGGAGACTACGTTTTCTTGTAACCACTTGTATTGTGTACTAGTGACTTGAGCTCGAAATACAAAAAGTATGTCCCCGGTGGCGAATACGTAACATTTTATTTCATATTTTTGTAGACTCAAGAATTAATCATTTTGCAACTGATGGTTATACAGACTGTTAATGGGGACTACAACCCCGTACGATCCAGTACATCAATACTGCAGTGTTCATCGATAATAGCATCATACGCTTTCTTTTTCTTTTTTTTTTGCTTGAAGATTTACTCACGTAATGTTATCAAATCATGCAAAAATGTTTACCTATTTTTGGGAAGCTCAATTCAATTCCTAATCTAGGTAAACCTTTTACCAATGTCTTTCAAAGAGTTCTGAAGCTTTTTTCAGAATCCTCACTATTTCCCAGTAATGTGGAATTAAAACAGGAGTAATTTAGTTGGAAGGCACGTTACTTTGTTATTGGATATCCATCTTCTGTAAGTTCTTGCAGCGATTCCATCACAATGACTTTTCTCTGAAAATCTGAGTACTCGTATATTTTGCTGTTAACCTCGTTTGACAGAGCAAGAGAATACTTGGTATTTACTTCCTTGCATTTGCTTCCTTACTAAACTCAATTTCCCGGCCATAGTTGAGCAGACCTCATAAGCCAATATATGCCTTCATACGCGTAATCTGTGAGCGGTACCAAGCTCATTTTTTTTAAATTCTGTTGTGGTAAAAAATGAATACAAAATATTGTTCGTGTCCATCGGGTGCCTATGGTGCCGGACAATGCAACATTCCGAAGAATTGCCGTGCGGACTCTAAAAAGAGTACGGAGCATACTCTTTCCGTATGGCGATCTACTAACTTTGCCCAACTGTACTCCAAAACATCTACTAAGCCTAGACACACTTGCTGAAGTAAGCCGTATACGGTCAACTGGCACAGTACGTCTCATAACCAAACAACTGTGGCCTACACCACAGCCTAAGCGATCCCTTTGTCTGATCAATATGAGCAGGTCTAATCTGGCATTGCGTTGAAACTCAGGCCTCTAGGCTAGGCTGCCCTAGACTTCTGGAAGCCTACTTAGACTTCTGGAAGCCTCCTTGACTAATTAAGGTAAGAGACTAATTAAGGTAAGAGTCAACCATCACCTTCGCTTTATTAAAACCACGATTTGGTTGCGGACACTCATTGATCCGGGTGGCAGCACAATTGGCCTGTAGTTAAATGTGGATCCTGATTTTCTTTATAGCAGCAGCCAATTCTGCCTAACCTAAGCTCTATAGATTGTTTACATATAAAGCAACAGGATTAATTTTCCCTCTTCAACAGGCTGCCGCCTTATACCGCACCGACCGTGATGTGCCAGAATGCAAATAGAACGCTCTTGGGTGTCGTTGAACAGACCACCAAGGAGGATCAAGATCCGTAATCCATGTCATTTGAATTCATCATCAGAACCAATTCTTACATCCGATTTCCCTTGCAGAGAATACAACATAGTCGTTTACGACCTGAACACTTCTAAAAAGCAGCACTCCTTCCAGCCCCCAGCGAGTGCCAGTAAAAAAACAATAAAGAAGATCTCCTTCACGTGCGACTCAAACTCAATCGTAGTCCTCACCGAGTATCCAGAGGAAGTTCTGATCATGTTCCAGTTCGACAGACTCGGCTCGGTATACGAAGGCCGAGCGGGCAACACCAATCTTCGCGGCACTGCCGCCCACATGGCCTGCCATCCAACCAACGAAGACATTGTCGCCGTTTGTGGCGAGGGCTTGCTGAAGCTCTTGTTGCGGACCGAGAAAGGATTCACCGTCACGCACGACATCAAACCCGAGCTGACGGGGACGTCCATTGCGTGGATATCCCCGGAACTCCTCGTTTTGGGCACGATCAATGCCAGCCTGATTCTTTATCAGAATGGTGTCAAACTAAAGACATTCGAAGCAAAGGAAGTTGAGCTGATGGATCTCTTCAACGGCGAGGCGGCCGAAGGTCAAGAACAGCAGCCGCAGGTTCTCACCAAAAGTGATGCTGTCGTTTGTATGACAACATTCCCCAAGGGCGTGGCGTACGCTATCTTCAACCAGGTGTACGTGTTTGAGAAAGACTCCAGGACGCGGTACGAGCGGAAGACCATCCTTGACATCCCGACGACTCTGTACCCAGAATCGCTGTACCAGATCGCCAATATAGCCATCAACCCCAAGCAGGACACGATCATTGTGACCCCGCTGCACAGCCAAATCTATGTGGGCCTCCTCATCGTTCCGGAGTCCCTGAAGACCAAGAGACTTCAGTTCAAGACCCTTGGCGAGCGCATACACATCGACGGGATTCTGCAAGTTTGCGTCTGCGCCTGGCGACCGATCATCATGACAATTTGTAGGTATCCTTTCGACATCACTGACAAAGTTTGCTGCTAAGAGATCGCATCATTCTAGCGAGGGATACGACGCTCCGTGTGTGGAACTACGAGAGCGGAAGGGTGGAGATCGTCAAGCGCTTTGGCATGGACATAAACGTGATCGCGCTGTACCACACTGGACAGAACGTGGTCGTGGGATTCAAGGACGTCGTCAAGGTGATGCAGATCTACATGCATGATTTCCATGTAAGCTCCAATACACTCCCGTAAGCTCCTTTACACAACCGTACTTGCTTACAGACCGTCAAGCAGTGGGAGTACAGGAACACAAAGGACATCAAGGTCTCGAACTTTGGGCACCTTCTGGCGATTGGCTACGAGAAGGTGGTTGTTGTCGTGTCGGCCTTCTCCGCGGAAACCTTCATGAAGAGCTTCACGGTTTGGATGACATTCCCCCGCGCAGCTAAGTGAAACTGATTTTTCTCATCTCTCAACAGACGGACGGTATTGTTCTCGCACTGGCCTGGGCCCGAGACGACAAGTCAATCTTCGCCGCTGACGATAGCGGTGCAGTAGTTGAGTTCAATGTTCAGACTGGGGCTCGTCTCCAGAAGGTCTCCGATCCAACAACCAAGCACTTGGCGATCTCGGCCACATCTGTGCCAAGATCTTTCTACACGACCACCGCAACGGGAAGCGTTCGTTTTTACGAAGACTCCCAAATGGTTGGCGACGTCAAATTGCCGGTGAACTCGCCCTTGTCCGCCATGTCCGTTTCCAAGTCCGATCTGATCATGTTCGTCGCATCCCAACGGGGCCAGCTGTACAACATTCACCTGCCGCTCCATGGAGATCGCGGCGGAGCCGTAACTGCGACGAACTTCTTCGACACAGCCATCAATCAGATCTGCTTTTCCTATGACGGTTCGCTTTTGATGAGCTGCTCCGACAGCGGCACCCTAGTCATATGGACCATCAAGAACACTGAAGGCCGGTTGGTGCCCATCGACCCGGATCTGTTGCGATCCAATGAAGTCCTCATTCCGCGGAAGGACCTGCAGGATATGCTCAATCAGATAAGCAACCTAGAAATGCGACTAAAGCAGCAAGCGGCCGAGTTCTACAAGAAGCAGAGCCAAAACGAGGAGAACGATCAGCAGCAAATGGCCGACATTCACAAGGGCTATTGCGCGGCTCTGGCAGAGATGCAGGCCAAGAGCAACGAGATCGAGGTGCGGCATGCCGCCGAACTGACGCAGATAACCTCGCAAATTGATGAACTCCATGAGAAGCACGCCGAGGATATGTCAACAGTGGCCACTGGCTACTCTGAGCGCATGCAGATGGAGTATCAGAAATTCGCAAATCTACGAGAGGAGATGCTCCACATACGAGACAGCTACGACGAGAAACTCCGGCAAAGCAAAGCCTGCCTGCACGACACCGTCGAAGCGCTCGAGAAAGACTTCACCGCGCAGCTGACCGAGCGCCAGGAGCTGATCAAGCAATTGATGAAGGAACTGGACGACAAGAAGCAGGAGTTCATCAACTACTGCCACGACACAGAAATCGAGAACGATCGCAAGATGATCAACTGCCAGATTGAGTACGAGAAGAAGGTCAAGTTCGAACGTGACCAGGTGGACACGTGGAAGACGAAGGCAGACGGTCATCAGCGCAAGTACGACAGCATCGTGATCGAAACAGAGAGCCTCTTGGGAGAGGTGAACAGCCTGAAGGAGAAGCACTTCCAAAACAAAGCCCAAATAGCTCAGCTGCGCAACGACATAAGCGACCTCCACCGGGACATTGCCGATCGCGAACAGGCGATCAGCGTGAAGGAGAAACGCATCGACGAGATCCAAACCAAGAACCACGAGTTGGAGAAGTACAAGCACGTTCTCAATCACAAGATCAGCGAACTGAAAGCGCAGATTGAGCCACGCGAGCTGCAGATCGTCGAGAAGCGCAAGCAGATCGCAGAAATGGAGCACGAACTGAGCGGGTTGATTAAGAACAACCAGCAATTGGACCTGAAACTGAAAGAGCTGCGTGACAAAGTGCTCAGTGTGAATGTGGAGCTGAAGCAGGAGAAGTCCAAGGGAAAGTCGGCTCACTTGTGCATCACAGACATCAGCACGGACATCTACAGGCTGGCAGGCGTTCTTCACAGCCCCGACAAGCTGAAAAGAGGACTAAAGCACCTCTTCCTCAAGTATTCAGACGACGACGCTCTGAAGAAATTCGTGACAATAGACACTCAGGTGCAGGCCAAGCTAAACCGCCAGCGGGCTCACATCGAGAAGATAATGGACGGGTGCAGAGACAAGATCCAGGCGAAGTCCAGCCTGGGAAAGTCCAAGAAACTCATTACCGATCGAAAGCTGCTGCAGGAGGAGGTCGAAGCTATAAAGCAGCAGAACAGCAACCTTCAGAACGAGATCGTGAACATGAATATTCTAGTGAAGATCTTTGCCAGCACGAAATCCATGCCGGACCCTAGGCTCCAAGATTGTTTTGTGGTAAGAGCTGTTCTTTGATTGTTCTTATTTTTCGTTCACTCTTTTTTTCACACAGGAAGTCGAAAAGATTGAAAATTACTTTGAGGACGTGGTGAATGACATGCAAGACGAGATTACCGTTATAATTGAGGAGAACGATAAACTCAGTGAACAGGTGGCAATTAGGAGAAAGCTGTTACATATTTCGGACATGTGAAGTTGACATCTGTTACTTCGAGGAGATGTGTTTTTCTTTTGGAAAATATATTGTCAGACTGGACGTATGTTTGTGAGGAGAGTTTTAATTTTGCTTGAGTTGACTGGTCAAGGTTAGATTAGGTTGGGTACCATAGTACCATCTACAGCACACTTAAGCCAGAGTAGGTCCGCAGTGTTACCACAGGACTATCCGCAAACTAGTTGGAGCTTTTAATAAAGCGATGTAGGATGCTGACATTCTTCAGCTCCGTCAAGTTGTTAAACTAAGTGGTTAAATCTGCGACAGGAAAGGACATTGCAGTTACAGAGAAGGTGTTCCATGGTCTCCTTCTCCTCTTCATCTCTGCAGCTTCTGCAGAAGTCATTGTGAGGAAGCTCTTATCTGGAGGCGTATGTCCCAATGGCGCAGTGCCCGGCTAACACGCCAATTAGGAATCAGACATTCGGCCTGCTCACGCTTATAAAGTTGCGTGAGCATTTTGAATTGAGGGTAGGCCATGAATGTTTGGTAATGAAGCATGCAGCGGCAGTGGACCCTCGGCAATTAAGGAATGTCTTGGAGTTGAATGTGAGAGCACTCAGAGATTTGAATGAGAATATATGAATTCTGCCTATTGTACATTGTTTGTTTAGCCAGGACGAAGCTTCCTTAATCTCGTTAATTATTTGGTAGTCGGAATGACAGTTTGGAAATTCAGATCTTAGGGTAGACTCCAGCACCCTTTCATTCGCCCTACCTTCAAATTTTCACAGATGGACGGTCTAGTGTCAATTGTGCAAACTTCTAGTAAGTTCTGGTGAGCATGCTGATTAAGAACTTCTTCTCGAAGACAAGCATAGGTATTATATCGTTGTAGAATGGCAAGAATCCGAAATGGTGGCCAGACTCCTTCCATGTATGATGCCATTCAAAACGAATGGCCGTGCTGGTAGACGCGTGTCTGCGAAGAGATCGGAAGGCAGGTGCTCCGGCATCGCCAATTTTTCGCCAAATAAAAGCTGTGCGAATCTAATGAATTCATCCAATCCCAAGAGCAGCAAAGGATTAGCTTTGCCGGCGGTGAAAGCATGACGGCATCGTGTTTCTGTCCATTTCCTCTGCTAACGCCATTGGCCAAGAACTGCAGTGCCAAGGACGAGGTTTATGCTGCCTAAAACATACACTCCTCCGTTTTATGGAGGATCACGTTGGCCAACCGCTGGATTTTCGCACTCGGTAAGCCACTGAGGAATAAAGCCATCTCTCGAAGAACCAAGATATCGCTATATAACACCCTGATAGTCCCAGTCCTGCTGTATGGCCCAGAAGCATGAACTCTAACTAAAGCGGACGAGGATATTCTTGGGCGCTTCGAGAGAAAAGTCCTCCGAATTATCTTCGGTCCCGTATGTACGGACGGTGTTTGGAGGAGGAGACTGAACGACGATGTACAGCGACATCGACCTGGTCAAACGAGTTCGAATCTCTCGTCTCAGATAGCTAGGTCACGTCAAGCGAATGGACACCAATGCTCCGGCCCGGAAAGTCTTCTTCTTCGACTCCAACCCTGAGGGACAACGCGGTAAAGGAAGACCACGCCTACGGTGGCGCACGCAGCTAGAAGGGGACCTAAAAAAGTTGAACGTGCGTGGCTGGAAGCAACTACCACAAGACCGAGCTAGATGGAGAGGAATGTTGGTTGAGTCCAGGTCCATCCCGGACTGTAGCGTCAACCAAAGAAGAAGAACCATACATTCCAAGAAAGTTCTTGGTGTATTCGCGCATCACCTTGCCTGATATCGTCGTACTCACCAGTTTGTTGTCTTTGTACCAGGATTTGTTTGAGCCCTCCCTCCATGCTCCTTACGGAAACCTGACCGACCATCAATCAGCCACAAGCCAAAGCGTTCGTTAAAGGTTACATAGTCTACGAGAAGACCATAGGATCTTAAGAAATATACCGAATTCTTGGGTATGTCCGGTGAAGGTGCGGCAGCAGAAGCAGGTGCAGTCAGGACTGACAAGACAAAGAAAGAGAACTAGCTTCAGGAAAATAAGGTAGAACCTGAACCAGAATTGGATGTGACCAAAGAGGGAATCGATGCCGAACCCAATCTAAAGGATCCTTTCGGTGGCAAGCTCTCTTGCAAGCTCAACATGGTTTCAAGATTTTCTACTCCAACGAGGAAGAGGGCAAGTCCTTTCCTTAGAAGCAGTTGGATGCATCTTCCGAGGAAACGAAGAAATTGAAAACACATTACTTTTCCGGGACCGGTGAGGACAAGGACGGTCGCAAGTTCAACTATGAATCTCTAAAATCTGCAGATAAGTGCCCACCCGCAAGCCAGACAAATCAACATGATTAATTTCTAATATATTTTGTTGTTTCATTTATCAGGGTAGTTTTGTGGCATCAACAATTGCCCAGCGGTCAGCGATTTTTGAGCTGCAGTTTTCGCGATTTTTAACATTTCCGTCGATTGAAACTTCGATGTTTACCGATTGTTTCTTCCACACACATGCCTCATCTCTTTCTCACACATATACAGAATACTTCTAGTACCCATCACTGGTAGACAAATAATGAAGCAATTCGAAAAATAAAGGAATGGTGATAAAAGAAAACGAATACGGTGACATCCAACTTTTTTCAAGCTCACGCAATTTGGTCTACCCGTCTCACGTTTCACTTTCCTTTCCAACAAGAATGAAAAGCTTGCTGTCGGATTTAGCGTGAGTAAAAGTAGCACAAGGAACCCGCCGAATTGTGGAAGCATAACTCTGAAATCACCCACTCCACTGATCTCTCTACTTAAAAGACTGATACCCACAACAGGATGGGCGAATCGTGTTATGATATTCGATTTGGTATCCCAACGACACGAGTTGTAGGTAACATTTCTCGTTGCTTGCAATACTTTTTGTTGCGAAAATAGCAATAATCAATTAACTAGATATTCCAGAAGAAATGACATTTCTTGTATTTCTGTCTGTCTCGTATTTGAAAATATGTTTGTATTTCTTTTAAACGCTAAATCATGAATAGGTATTCTTGTCGCTTCCACTAAGTTTAATAGATTTTCAAGCGAAACCATCTGTATTCACCTCATACTTGTTCTGGATAATTTTATCCAGTGACACTGCTGATTTCCTTGAAAGCACAGTCGAACATACCTTTTTCATAATTCCACTTTCTTCACATGTCAGTCAATACGAGAAATGTCAAAACTCCCCCGATTTTATTTTTAAACTTCATCAACTAGGCCATCATATATCTCATCTTTCCCTTTAGATTTAAATAGAATTATAAGACAAAAGAAATCATAGACAAAAAAAATTGTAAAAATGTGCAGCGGGTACGTATTCATTTGTTCATAACTTCGTATACATCTACATCATCTCAACAATCAACAGGACGGACCTCTCAAAAATCAAAGCCAGTCTTCAGAACATCAACAAAAGTCTGAGCAAATTGATAGAGGACCAATTCCTCGAGTCTGATGAGCTGTCCGAGTTGAAAACCGACATAAGAACCATCCGGAATGCCTGCTCACATGGTGATGCAATTCAGAACTATGTCATTGAGCAGCCGGAGACTGTTGAGTTCTTTAAACATCTCACAAATAAGAAGTTCTCCGAGAGTGGGACAGTCGAGCTATCGTGGCAGCTCCTTGCAAATCTCTCAGTTCAGAACACAAAGGCACAGAAATTCATATGGGATAATCTCGGCGAGGAACTACTTCGAGACATTCGCACATCAACCATAGACAATAACACCGACAAGAAAATTATGTTGATCTACAATATGCGCTTAGGTGGTCTGGCCGATTGTACGGATAAATTGTGCCTGGCACTGTGTGCCGATCTGTGGAACAAGATCAACGAAGACGAAAGCAACGATGAGCTGGCTTTTGTGGACTTGTTCTTTGAATATTTCTTGGTTAACAATCAGTGGACTCTGAGGGCGTACGCCTGCCTGAGTGCGCAGAATAGAATCGATGTGCTCAACTACCTGAACGCGTACATTCGAAACGACAGTCCCAATGGTGCTGTCAGGAAGATCTTCATGGAGTACATTTCGAAGGAGTTCAAAAAGAAGTGCGACTGTATATTGAAGAGCACTGAGGATATGGAAAACGTCCTCCATCCACAGGAAGTGTATCGCCTGCTGCATGTCCTAGCTTGTGCCACTGGTTGCGATACGTATCAGGATCTGTACAGTCATGACGTTTCGCTGTTCCTGAGTGTTGGTGCGCTTCTGAAGAGCATAGTTGCGCTGGGAAAGAAGAACGACAATAAATTCACGCCAATGACCAAGTTGGAGGAGGTTGCTCCCATCTCGAGTATCAATACGGACTTTGAATCGGAAGTTTCTTTTCAACTGAAGACACTTCTTGTTCGGACAATCGGAAATTTGCTGTACACAAACCCCGGGAACCAGCGACACTGCATTGACATCAATCTGATGCCGGCGCTCTTGGAGAGTACTACTATGGATGCGAGGAATCCACGTGAGTATGCCAAGGAATTTGGTTTCCATTTTCGGTTTTCGAAAGTGTTTGACAGTTGACATGTGAATCGTGTGGCTATTGTGGAGCTGCGAGCATCTCCCTCGTGTCACGGACGACGCTTAGCGAGGGCAACTGATTAGAAAATGATTCTCAATCGGCGTCTTCCGTGACTGGTGGTCCACTAAGAGAGGGAGAAGTTGTTTTTGTCATGGCAAGGGATGACTTGTCCGTCTATGCGTATGCGACATGAACAGGTACTCGCAGCAAGCATTGAGGTGAAGTAAATAACAACCCTTGCCGGTCTTTTGTGCCATCACGTCACACTGTATGTGCAGAAGCATATTCTGTGACGAAAATTACTTACCACATTTCCATTCAGTCCATCCCTTCGGACACTTTTTGCTTCGCATGCTTCCAGATCATCCCCTCCCTCACAGTCGTCCAGCACATCACTTGATGTCCTCGAAGCGCACACAAAACCAGTCGATAACAGGGTGTGGCCACCGACCATGCCACAGCCCAAGCTCAGCTCTCCCTGCTGTCAACAACTGGCACAAAAATAAAACACTTCCCACTTTTTTTCTTGTTAACAAAACATAACAAATTCGTTTATTTTTTACTTAAACGTTTTTCATTTCAGTCATGAGAGAATGGAGTATACTGGCCATACGGAACGCGTGTAGAAACTGCCCAGAGGTTCAGCAGATAATTGCGAATCTGACTCAAAAGGGCGTTGCCCCGAATGAACTACTAAATGAACTTAACATTGATTTGGGTTCTCTCCGAATACAGCCAAAGGAATAAATAAAGACTTTATAATCGAAAAAAAAATACAATTTGTTTATCTTACAAAATTTTCTCAACCTCAGTAGCGTATCGTTGCCACACGAGAATCTGGGGCAGTTTGGCACAGTTCTTGTCCACAAAGTCGACCAAAATCTCGTCGGTTGAGTCTAAAACTTGTACGGAAACTAATTGATCGAGTATCATGCCGCCGATGATCTTCAGAGCGTTGTCCTCATCGATTTTGTTGGTCGTGGCATTAGCGATGCCCGCGATGCGACATCTGATCGCCTGAAATGCATATGTTGAGAGATTCTTATTCCAGGCAGCCAGAGCCAGCAGCGAGACAACGTCCTCGTTGCCGTAGTCAACGTAGAACACTCGGAATGTGTTGTCCTCGTAGCAGTCCATCACCTGTGCCCGATACCAGTTGCCGTCACTGAACTGCGCCAGCACCATGTCGAATGGCAGTGGTGGTCTCTTCAGTTTCGTCTTCTCGGGAATGTCTCTGGAGCTCCAGAAGAGCGGGTTCTGATTCCGTTCGCTGAACTCCAATTGCGCGTAGAACGAGACCACGTCGACGATATGGGTGGGAATCACTCGAACAATGGAACCGTTTTCGGGGAACACCATCGGGACGCAAACGTCGATCATGGTCGCCTCCTCGTCCTTCGTCCAGCCGTCTTTTAGGATCTCAGTGTGTAGCATCCGGCAGTTGGTGCCCTTGAAGCAGCTCTTCGTGACAGGATTGTAGAACTTGCATATGCGGGCGTCGTCTTTTGGGTCGTAGCCCATGACAGCTTTCATGGCGTTCGTTGTTTGCACTGGTTCGTCGTAGAGCTCCCTCAACTCATCTGCCGTCAGCCCGTTTTGATCAATCACCTTCTCCTCGTCGTCGGGCACGGAATACTTGAAGGGATTTGTTTCTGGCACTGATTTCTCCTTCTGCTCCTCCTCCTCATCAGTCTCCACCAGATTCATGAAGAGCGTTGAGGTGCCCTTCCAGACTAGACTAAATTTCGCCTTAATACACTCGTACCTAAGGAGGGCGCCTCGCAAGTCACACTGGGTATCCCCGTTGACAGACACCAGCTCGCACTGCACTGCTTGCGCCGGAATGTCTCTGTACCTCTGCGGCAGGTGGAACATTTCGCTCTTCTTGTTGACCTCCGTAATTTCTCCGAACTCCAGCAAATACGCAAGATACGTTTCTCGCACCTCAGTGGTGTTCTGTCTCACAGCCCTGAACAACTGGTTGTCAATAATAAGTCCGAACACGTCCGAAGGCCCTGGCATTCCCTCGAATTGCTCGCAATTTCCATTCAGCGATTGCTGCAGGTTTATCAACGACGATATAAGCGGATTCTGAATCTCACAAATGGAGAACTTTAACGAGGTTCGATCCACATAAGTGACACAAGCATCGATGTACGAATTCAATTCGAAGTGCTCAATGCTGGGTTTCTGGAACAAAAATAACGGTTGCTCTTCAGACGACATGCCGCACACACTCATCGCATTCATGCGACTGCAGACGAGGTCCATGTCCTTCTTTTTTTGCTGCAGCTCTTGGAAGTACAGGTGCAGATTGAATTTCCTCGTCATATCGGTGAGAGTCGATAATTTCGTTGAATAATCGTCATACGCAATGAGTGCCATCATATCGTCGTTCTTCACATCTGCCTCCAGTTGAGCACAGATTACCTTGTAGATTTTCGAACTATCGTCCAGAAATGATGTTATACTCGACCGCAGCTGTATCATTTCCTTGCAGCAGACTTTGTAGATCAGCTCCAGGTGCTGGATGCGTTCGCGAGTGCTCATTGTTCAAGCAGTTAGTTGTGGAATTAACTTTGTCAATATGAATCTAACTAAAAAATGCAATAAGATCTAGAAGAATTTGGAACTCGAATCGAAATGCAAGAACTGCGACGGCGACTACCACTGATTTCGATTGCAATGCATTGGATATTTCACTTCGGACAAAAACATCCGTTCACTGCAGGGACTGTTCGACTTGAGATAATTATTGATGCACTTTTTTTGACATAATGCCGAACAGGGTGATGGAAGTGGTGGTGCATGAAATTCTCCCTTCGAAGGGGAAAAGCTTTTTCATCGGCTGGGCAATTTGTGTTCAACGATGTTGTGAAGGGACTTAATATAAGAGATGAGACGTGAATGGCAATGCCACCTGCAAAAATGCAATTTTTAAAACTTCAAATCGAACCTGTTGAATTAATGATGCAACTTGGCAGCATTGCACTCCTTTGTTTTCTTTCCAAGAACCCCGATCTGTCAGTTGACAGCTGTTTGGAGCGAGATAGCAGTAATTTTTTCGCAAATCCCGCATGCAGTTATAAACTTATTTTCAAAGCGTTCGTTATTAACTTAAATTTCGCCCCGAGCAGGTTATTCAGTGAAAAAGACAACATCGAAAAAACCGTGAACACAATGGCTACGCCTACAATCAAAGTACCCATTGTTCCGCAATGGAATCTGGTTGCCGGCTGTGTGCCGACCCCGGATGAAGGATTCCTGTATGTCGGATCAAAGACCATCAATTACATCTCGCAAATCAAAAACAACGCCATTCCACCAACAATGAAAATTTTCCACACTCGCCAGACCATCAAAAGCCTGGACTGTGACCCGGATTGGTCGCGAACAAAGTACTTTGCAATTCTCGCCCAGGACAACTCGGTGCAGATTTGGGATTTCGAGCAGGGCAAGGCCATTTACGGCCACAAGGCACACTTTACAAAGCCGCACACCGAGGGTGATGGCCCGTCAGCAACCGATGGCGTTCACATGGGCTACATGTGCAATCGAAACATTCTCTCTATATGCACCAACGATTTGGTTGTGTACTGCGTGGCGTCGAATACATACTGCCGGCGACAGAGGATTATCCCGAAGAAGTACAACATTGCGATTTTAAAGTGTTCCCCGTACAGTGAGAACATTTTTGCGGCCGGAACCCAAAAGGGATTGGTGATCATCGCCGACCTCAGATCTGAACAAATACTGTACACGTTAAAGGGTCACGATGCGTGCATCACATCGCTCGCTTGGAACTGCACTAAACTTCAACACAATGAGCAGTCGGAGGTGAAGGCTGTAGCACCGATGCCAGAAAAACAAAAACACGTACCAGATCCCAGGGCAGCAAGTGGCAACGATGACATCTTCGACATCTATGACTACGATTACCTCGAGAACGAGTTTGGAGTCATAACAGACACGAAGCAGTCGCTCGAGCAATTTGAGGGCATTGAGAAGCTTCAGGATGACGCCAACGACTCAAACTTCAACTACATCGAGGCATGCGAGAGTGTCAAGGAGGACATAGCAGCGTTGAACAACAAGTCAAGCTGCTCTTCGAACGATCAGCAAGTCACTCTGGAGGACTGCCAAAATGCCGAGAGCCGCGCCGATGTCTCAAGCTCGTGTGACTCAAATCACAGCGTTGAACTGGTTGAGAGGAGTTCCACTGACGACAGCACAAACAAGGAGAAACACGTGCTCCAGCACCAAGCAGAGGTGCACAGGCAAGAGGATTTAAAGGAAACCCCACCCAAGGAACGTGCGGCAACGCCACCGAGTCCAGGCAAGGTGACCTTAATCGTGTCCGCGGCAGCAGACGGGTCGGTCTGGGTTTGGAATGCGAAAACTGGGGCAGCTATGGATCAGTTTAGGGGACGGAACGCACCACACGGAAAAAGTACACACAAATTCATGCGTCTTTGCACATTTGACTCATGTCCACTCTTTTTGCAGGCAATCACATCGAAGCCATTTGGTTGAACGGGACCAGTTTGCTGGTAACTTCTCGTTCCGGCACCATCACATCGTTTTCACTCGACAAAACTAAAGTTGGCAAATTCAAAGAGGACAAGAAAGAGTTCCCCCAACATGCCGTGATGTCATTGTGCCGCTCTCGCACGGCCCCACTGCTTTGGACGATATCCTCATACCGGGAAATAACATGCGAAAATCTGGAAACATCCCAAATAGTTGCCAAATACAGCTGCGCCTCGACGAACATAGTCGCAATGCGGGAACGACCAGACGACATGAACAAGTAAGTTTTATGTTTGCTGATCCTTGCAGTGTGTACATAGAGAGCATGAGTGTGTTTTATCGTGTCTGCCACGTTACTGAGAACTCGTTTTAGGTGATAAATGTTAAGTAGATTTAAACACTTTATTGATATGTACTCGCAATATAGAAACATTAAAGTCCAGTGGAGAATTTTTTTCCTCAACTGTTGATTGTTCGAAATGATTCGTCGTTTCTTTTTCTCTGCATGCGATTTGGATTGTTTTTCAAAAATGTTCGTGCTACTTTGGAAGAGGGATTACTTGTTGATTTAGTCAGCACTTCGAACTGATCTCATGCCTTCTGTCTGTTTGTTTGACTTTTTTAATTGTATTTTGTCGTTTGCTCTGTCAATCGCACCCGACTTTTGTTGGCCCTTTGATGTCTGGCTACTGGGCTGTGTTGTGTTCATATTTTGCGATGCATCGTTTTAATCGTTGCACTCAAATCATTAATTTTTTTGAAAATGTGGAAAAATGCTGCGGCATCCAACATGTTGTAGAAAAAAGGAAATACTTGACACATTACGTCGCACAATTTGTTTTTCTTATCACACCTAGCGGTGTGTCCTATCACAGAATCCACTCGTACAATTTGAAAAAATACTATCCCAAAATCCGAATGGAATTACCAACTCCGACGAACATGCAAAAGTAACAAAATCTTATTTTTACAAACGCTGAGATGAACGCGGCTGTAACAGGCGGCAACATTGATCCGATTCGACATTTTTGAATTTTGCTCGAAGCAATATTCAGTTAATATGAAATAGATGCAGACAAGTTCCCAGAGTATGCCAGTGAAACAAAAAACGTATATCTAGCATATTACGCATGGTAGCAAGTGTACATAAACTTCTGATACATTCAAACGATGTCATTCGAGATTGCATACTGCCACTTGTTAAATTGGCCGATGAAGCCCAAAAATGAAAGAGCATTTTCGAAGGAAATCAGGGATGGTTTAAACAGTTTTTTCAGGTCTTTAGTGCTGCTCCCATCAGATCATCACCAGCTGGCTATGTATATGTTATCACTGGTAGTCTCTCTCATCTCTTCGCATCTTCAGTGTCCCCCATGATCCACTATAGTGGTCGCGTGTCAAAGCCCACACGAGGGATGTCTAGTCCGCTTGATCCTCCGCCATTGATTATAACTCATCAGGAGTTATGCCAAGCGCAACCATGGTCCACTTAGTCACGAATTAGATAAGCAGTCGCTTATTTGATGGAATCGCATTCAACGCACGCCTCGGAAGTCACCGAAGCATAGCACTGTTCGATCCAAGAAGACGCAAATGATTTAAACTCAAACCAAAAGAGCAATAAATTTGATCCACAACCAGGACTATATGCGGTACCACAAAAAAGATGTCTGCGTAGCTCGACCTTCCTTTCTCCGCTATTAGTCGGAACTGCTTAACCAATGTAAAATAGGAAATTTAAAAACTTCTGTCCATACATCTTCAACATCGCGCAGCCACTTCTTAATTCATGCGTGTTGATCATCTTCCTAACCCACAAGTACGACCTAAGACCGAATTTAAACAATTTTGCTTACGCTTCTTAGCTCCTGAAGAGGCGGAGGTAAGAAAAGCTCCTTTTGCACCTACAAACACCGGGTAGAGCTACCAAACGAAAGATCCAGCACGGATTATCAGAACCACGGATCCGCCGAGCTCTCGAAGGCTATTGGTTTGGTTGAGTAAAAATCCACAGCATGCTACGCTATGCTATGCGCTTATTTTGGATCCAAAAAATGGGCCACCAAGTTGGTAAAAGAAATGCCAGAGAAAGTGCCAATCCAAGTCGAAGCGAGGTAGTTCTATGGTTGCGACGCGATCACCCTAATGATCCCAAGAGACCCAAGCCGACCGGAAGTGCCGTCCCGGGGAATCACCTACCAGTAGCACTACTACATCTGCTACTAACTCTGCTCGAATTTTTACCATAGAAAAAGGAACCCTCTACCTCAAGAAAGAATTGCCCTGTTAAAAGCTCTAAAGAAACACGTAGTAGCAGCTCCAATAAAGACGATCGCGTTTTGATATTTTATTAATTACATTTCGATGGCTTTATTGATCTACTAACTAAACAAAGACACATTGGTGAATATTTGAGAAAACGGTTCAGTGGTCTCTTAGTTGAAGCACTGACCACATATGCTTAAACGTTTTAAAAACTCCATAGAATTACTTTTAGTCTATTACCAATATAATTATGAGGCATTGTGTAGCCACTGACTTTTCGAATGGTATTGTGCACTCTTGGGCGACCTGTTGGCTGTTTCATCACTGGCCAAATAATATTTCATGGAGAATTACCCATCTAGCGCTCGGCGAACTCGGTCGTTTTCTGCTTGTACCCTTTCCACCATCTCGCCATCTTCAGTGTCTTTCAATTCCGATAATCCATCTAAAATCAATCTTGGTATCAGATTTATCTCCATCGCGAACATAGTCCTCATCGTCGTTGCCACTAAAATTCTACTCCAGAGCCACTCGTACGTTAACCTATTGCTCCCTTTCTTCCTCGCTCATGGTCCGCCAGTTGAAAGCGTTCAATTTCGTCAGCCGTAATAATCTATGTATGCTGTTCGCCATTTCAACACGTTGCAAGGTCTGGCCAGGCCTCTTCCACTGATGCTGGAGGTTGATGTAGAAAAACCTTGTTTTACTCACCCACTTAAATTTTGAATTTATGTTAAATACAATAAACATTAAATATATGTACACTGACACAATCAATTGGGCACACCTAATAGTGGACAGAAGGGGAAAACAGCGAATATCTCTCCTTTTTGCAGCAAATGTGTTAGCTCAAGATGCCAAGACATAATAGCATAAAATTTGTTTGACTGCATCCTGACAGTCCATGAGTAAAGTTTGTTCTTCAAGTTTGTCCTGCACTTTTTCTTAAGAGCGGCCCATAATTAACAATCAAACAACGACTCCCTTCAAATGTTCTTTTATGACGGTTCACATCCCCTATACTTTAGTCACAAGCAGCTCATATATTTTTTTCCCTTTTCAGAATTGCAGTTGCATTCTCCGATCGTCGCATTGGTATTATTGACATATCAAAAATCACCCCCACTAACATTACAATTGAGAATTTCACAAGTAAAATCGACTCGCAGGTATTCGCTCTGGTCTGGGGACCTGGCAAGACATCTCTAGCATTCGGCACAAACGAAGGAAGAGTAAGCCATCACAAATTTCAATCGATTTATTTATGTCACATAATTCACTTCACAGGTGGGCATTATTCAAACGGACAATTCAAAGGCGGCACCTTATCTCTTCCATCCGGTGTGCGGCAAACCGATTTACTCAATTGACTGGATGAACAACTACCTCTATGTGTGCTGCAATGAGAAGGTAGCATTGTATCACGACAATATGCAGAGCAAAGGTAAGATTATCTCCCCCTTACCTAGATCGTAAGTCGTAAGTCTGAATCTGGGCATCTTTGGAGCTGTATGTGATGTCAGTTTGTGCGGAGTGTGTCTGACATTTCTTCAGGTTGGCCAGTTGAATTGCACGTCTGCGGTAGTCCCAACAATTCCATGAGTACGTAGTCCTTTGTTCCGCGGTGCTGGGCGGGACGCAGTGCTCTGTTTGATTTCCGACGCTTGACATCTTGTCCACCTGTCGCTGCTGTTTACCCTTTACCTCCTTGCCTTTGACAAAAAAGGGAACTGCAATCTTGAACAGCAAGCAGATTTCCGGATGTTCCCGGGCGGTTTTTATGAAGACATTGCCAATTGTTGTGTAATGCGTTTGGGCGAACTGGGCGTAACTGTTTTGCCTGAACGCTATAAATTGATCTTGCACTGGGAGCAAACCCAACGACGATTCGGAATGTGTTAAAATGCCACCGGTCACCGCTATGGTAAGGCCACAGAATTTCGTTATAAAACCAGGCTGAAATTGAAATGTGAAAATTAATGTGGGAAAATATGGTAGATAGGCTATAACATGCAACAACTGTAGGCTCAGACTGATTAGACAATCAGTACAATCATGTGTATCATAGCCCTCAGTATGGGACTCCCATACAGACATACAATAAATTCTGTAGAAGCATTGATGACGGCGAGAGGGAGGTCACACATAGCCTCTTCTACTTGCTTCCCACTTACTTTATTCTCAGGCCGACGGCCCAGGGAGGGTCCGAATCCCCATTACAAAAACCAAGCTGCCTTACACCAGCGATGACATGGACTTGCTACCATAGGTTCGGTTTTTCTCTCCTCCTTCTCTAACTTCGCGACTCGCGTTGCGTCTTTTGCTCCATTCACCTTACTCACACGAAATTATACGCATATTCAAAGTAAGCACCAAGAATTAGCTTTGCAGTTTTGCTCAACGTCTAACTGCTCTTCTGCTAATATAGCAGGACTTTTAAAATAAGTGTCTTTTTTGAGCAGATCCATCGAGTCTGACTTTTTGACACCAGTTGTTTCGACGGACCGGAGTAGCACCGGTTGCCAATGGCGATCTTAGGACCGTTCTCCAGTAATGCCCAGTTTCACAGTGGTTGAAAAGGAATGCAACATAAGTTTTAAAACTACAAGCATAGTAAATATATCGAAAGCCACAAAGTCGCGTGTATTTACATAAAGATTTATCAAATACACAAACCGATTGTAAGTGTTTCCAGTTTATTGTCGATAGCTTTACATAAACGATAGCTGCACGTCCCACTTTTGATTGTCACATTTGACTAACAACAGCAGTTCTAGGCCAAATTGGTTGTCGCCTAAAATGTTTTGCCTTGAGTTGTCCGTTGGTTCGTGTTCGATGAAAAATGAGAAAAAAATGTATAATAACTAGTCTCGTTCGTCGCCGAAACTTTACGATTCTTTATGTATATAGAACCACATGCACAAGAAGGATTCGACTATAATTTTATCCCTACCATCATTCCTTTTATTGGGTCTATAACTTAATTCATGCTGTTTTTTTAATATTTGAACGGAATTTAAGAAAAACATGTACAATAGTATTAGCTATGACTCTTTCGATTACTTTTTACAATTACAGTAGTATTCCAACGCATGTTTCAATGGAATAATAACGATCGATTAATACAAGTTACGCCATCTCTTAGCAACCCGCACGAATTAAGTTATGGACCTAATATTTACCATCCTGTTGACTTTCAAAGGCGAGCGGACTTGAATTTTGTTTTGTTAGTAAGCTACGTAAAATTGTACATATGTTGTAAAATAACCAAATATTGTATATGTGTTTGCCAGGTTCTGCTCAACCGCTCAAACAGTGTACATCTACGCGACATTAGCTTTCGAATGGTGTAAGTATCATACAATTCGGTTGCGTAGAACGGTGTAGATAGTGTACGATAAATATGGGCAGCACGTATTTATATATATGCTAGATTAGGTGTTGTCGCATAACATTGTTTACTTCGTATATTTGTATATATGAAAACGATACCTATTTAGGTGTCGCATGAAATCTGACACAAGATTGCTACTCTTTAATTGGCAATCACATTTTACGCAGAGCAAAATGTACGAAGGCACAATCAAGCGATTTCACCCTAAAGACCAGATTTGGTTGTGGAATCGGGCGAGATCAATCAAAGATCCGAACTCTAGTCACATGAAAATTAGGTTATACCTTCACTGCGAAACTGGGCGTAAAATGTCATTCGTGGAGTTCATTTAAACTTTACATTTATGAGAGTGAGAGTACAATCCTTTCACTAATTGTGTGAGAAGGGTAAAGAATACAGTCGAACCTCCAAAATTCAAATGGCCATGGGAAGCAATATTTTCAGAAATTTGGTTTGACTTATAGAAAATTCAATTTACGGATGTTCCAAGTCCAGAGACTGTTAATGTTCTTATTTTGATGGGTATAGTTTCTCATTGGAGCAAAAGCTTTGCTCTGATTTTTTACACTGACGCCAACATATGAATAAATCGAGAAATACATATATTTCTACAATGGCATATTAGCACCCGGCATTCTCTTGGTTGTAGGAGGTACTGAGAATAAATTTTAGAATTCGATTTCATTCGATTATTATTCGATTGTTTTCTAATGAGACCGAATAAATAGTCAATCGAATTCAAGTTTTAACAATTGTCAATTTATTCGATTGAGATATTCACTCGCAATCGCCCATCGCTAACTCTTTTACTATCTCAAAGTCGTCGCTGTCGATTGTTCTACTTCTCCCCAGATGGTTTGTGGCGGAAAGGTTCTTGGTCAACAGCATATATTTTGTCTGACCTTATGACCAGCCTCAGCCTAACTCAAGAGCTGAACTGACTGACTTACAGCAGATAGTGCTTTCTGTGTTTACAGCTGGCAGTAGCTTTAAAACTACGTTCTCCAGTACCGGATTGGAGAAATCACACGATAGCCCTGCCGAAGCGGATGATTGGAATTGTGGTTATCACCCATAAAAGTTGCGTAATGCCACTCAACTGGAGTACTTTTGCCCGGGATCCCCGATTCAGCAATCGCGTCGAATAACTCAAAAGGTGGTGCGCATAGATTGGAAACTCGCTGGTCTTCTCAAGGATTTGATTTAACGTCCATTTGCAATGTGGCATCGTAGCAATAACTGTGGTGCAAAGCACCTTTAGACCTAGAGCTCTATCCTGGTTGCAAGAGTTAGGTTCGCCTCTTTCGTGAATTAGGCATATAGGAATACAACAACAATATGTTGGACTGAATATGACCGTCCTCTGGGGTTAGCTACTAGAACGCAGCTAAACTACATCGCCTAGAATGCCCATTTCTGCTACATCTAATGACAGAACAATTAAATGAGCCCAAACGATCGGGAAATTCAAGTACGCACAAATTTCAACGCTGTCAAATAAGCAACTTTTTTCAGCGGTGCAAGCTGTCAGTATGGCAAGACTCCACCGTATTCAAGCGATCCCACGATGACCAACACAAAAAACAACAAATTATGACTTTCCACTTACACAGATCGATCCCTCCTTTGTCAGCGGTATATGAGAGCGTTCTTTCGAAACAATATCGATTGGCATTTCGACAGTTTTCAATTTCCTGGCTGCAGACAATTTCGCACCCATCGCCTCAAATGGATAGTCGATTGAGACTATGTCCATCATGTCATCGTTGATCCTGTTTATCTCGACTAGGTAGTAGAGTTGCATGAGTATTTTGTACCAAGTATCGAACAGCTTAATAAAATGTGGCTACAGAAAAAAAAAAACACCATCAACAAGAGTAATCATCACCCTCACGGGGAAACGACTTACAAACACCAGTTCCGTTGGTATAGCGAGTCTAAATTTGATAACTTCATTCAGACTGAAGAACGTCTCCTTCATTTCATTCGAATACCGCGCTATGGTGTCGTTCAGTTTGTTCATTGGCTCGAGCAGTCTTTGCAAATAGCGCTCGTACTGCATGTGCAGATAGTTGAATCTATTGAACTCTTTCAACTCGTCAACAGTCATATCCTCGGGAATGCGATAAACCTGTTTGAACGTCTTGAAGTTCAGCGTTACACTGTGAGACACGGCGGCCAGGCCCAGCATCACGTTCTTCTTGCATTTGGCCAGTTGGATCTGCACCGATGTGAGTGTGTTCTTGTAGCCCAGCGTGATGTCACTTAAAACTGAGTTAGGGATTCAGAATGGTTTCAAATTCCCCTTGCCTTATCTTACCTTCCCGGATGCCTTCTCCACCCATTCCAGCTTGCTTGTTGTACAGGAGGATACCACACATGATTTTGCCCATACGCTCCAAGTAGCTCAGCCGGTAGTGCTTCTTTCGCGAGACAAAGTCCAGTAGGTCTTCGGGTGAGAGAATGCTGTGAAGAGCACACTTTGCCTCGTTCATCATCTGGGGAGGAAGTCATGAAGGGACGCATCAGACTGAGTGGTGGCCTTACCTGAGCGTTTTTCGTACTGAACAGCTTGTTTGCTGCCACGAGGTATATGACTATCTTCTTGAAGAGGTCCTCTTGGTCTTTCTTAGTTTTGCTGTTCACAGAACAAATCGTTTCCAGGAGTGGAACCAGCTTGTCCTTCGTTGTTTTCTCGTATTTTGCCTGAATCTTGTCGAATTGGCTGATGGACGTTTTGAAGTAATGACGAAGGCGAAGCATCTGCATAACTGGGCTACGCTCTGGCAACAAACACACGGATAAGCTCTCACAAAGCAATTGGCAATTGAATGCTGTGACTTACCCAAAACTCGAGCAAAGATCCACTCATAAATCTCATCTCTCTTGTCCGTGTCCTTTTCGGTATGAATTAGGTCCACACTGCGGGCCATGTACATCCACTGGATCAGGTACTTCATCAGTGTTCTGGAAACGTGAATGCTTCTGGACTCACAGCGTTTAACCGCTTCCCTTGTCAAGCAGTCGATTTCGTATTCAGCCTCCATTTTACCAACGTGCCTTCTGATTTTGTGGACGACGTGCAATTGTCGTGAAATTATTGATCAAACATTTGTTTCCTGGAGGCTATGTCAGTGAACAACGCGCAAGTGTTTCTAGGGATACTGAACGTGCTTGTGTACACCTTCAATTAAACTCCCATCGCATCGCTTCTTCCAGATCCGATTGTCTTGGAGTACATAACCGGAGCCTCATCGATATCAGTTCGCAACAAATATCTCTTCGTTGGCACCCAGAGCGGACACGTTGAAATATTCAAGGAGAAGAACAGCCCCAAGATCTCGTACGACCTGATTCGAAGCCTTGAAATCGGTCCACGGTACATCACCGACATCGCCTGGAGTCCGATAAATCCGACTCGCGTTGCCGTGGCATCTATGTCGCGGAAAATCCGCGTATTCAATTTCAATGAAAACGAAGGGACCGCATCTCTGGCTCGCGACATTGTCATAAACAGCAACATGGCAGCGAACTCATGTGTGAAATGGAGCAACCGCCGAGAGAACATGCTCTTGGCCAGCGGATTTGACGGCGCCGTGCGAGTGTGGGATCTCAACTCACAGCGCGATGACGAGTTCTTCCTCAAACAATTCCAGTGTCCCATGACGTGCGGTCTGTTTTTGCCATCGGATGAGAATGTGATTATGTGCGCTGGACGGACAACATCGATTGAGATGTTCAATATGCTCTTGGAGAACACTCAAAAGTACTCGAACGTTAAGTGGAAGAAGCAGACAATGAAGACTCTAGACGCGGTGCAGTGGGGCACAAAGATCACAAACACTGATGCGAAGACAACGGCTGAGAAACGTCGCAAGAGACGAAACAAAGGTAACGAGGGAAATGTGGACGACGGTAAGGAGGTTGGAGAAGATGTCTCTGGGATGATGCATAAGCTGCAACTGGACGAGAACGAGAAGGAGTCTTCAAAGGGCGGGCCGTGTAAGGAGTGCAAGGAATTGTCATTCTTGAAGGTAAACATTTAGTCTTTTCCTACTTCCCTCACTTTATGTAATTCCCCCTTAGAACCCAGCAACAATTCTATACTTGACAACAAAGGAAATCAACAAGGACTGCTTGGAGAAGCTTAAACAAATGTTGGGCGCACACACAGAAAAGGACCGTTTGCTGGGCCCTAAACTGTTCGGAACTCAAGCCGATGCAAAACGATTGCTCGAGGAAGAAAGTAAGGTTACATGAGACTTGCATCAATTTTATTTATTCCATGTGTACCCTTTAAAGTGCGCAATCAACAGTCGTCTGAACCAAAATCAATCTCCAGTATTTTGACTTGCCAAGTCACATCGAATCTCCAGCAGGAAGTGGTGAAGCGCATTGAGACGAAGACACTCACAGAATGGCATGTTTCTCTTGCCCCTTCGATTTCGTACATGTAAGTTAAGAAGTATTGCTAAACATTTTAGAGTCCTAATGTGTATGCCCGCAGGTTCTGGAAGAAATGCTGCCAAGCTTACATTAATCAGCTCCTCGAGCAAGGCCACGTCTTGCAAGCAGCAACATACATGATCGCACTCCATGACACAAAGCAGGCAATCAATGTTCTGTTGGAGAAGCAGTACTTTAAGGAGGCACTGATCATCGCCAAGGTTCACTGTCAGCCCGACGACAAGATTACAAAGGAAATCACAGAGAAGTGGATAAGCTACTTTGAGTTGGTTGGAAACCTCTCCTCCGCCAGTTACATGTAAGATATCTCTCTAAGTCGACTAGGTTTTCATGATTCATTCTCCTCTCACAGTGCGGCTGCATCGGGACAACTGCAGAAGGCTCACAACATCTTGTGCAAGACCAGAAACATTACTCCGGAGATACAGGAGGTCCTCGAGAAGATTCGCGAGAAGACCACAAAGATTTAAGTATTTAAACATTATAACCACTCTGAATTAAAGAGGTTTCATATATTCAACATTCGCAAACTGAACTGAACTGAACTGTATTTTATCTCTTAATTAACTGAAATAAACTGAAGTTATTTGTTGTTATGGATGAAATGTCTTTGAAATGAAACCGAGCGTGAAAAGTCTATTGTCATCCATCAGGCAGTGAGGCAGCACTTAGGGACTTAAGGTCCATCCCATTGGACTGCAAATACTGCCTCGACGCAGTGAAAATTGATCGGATCCCCGGACACAGGGGGCAACGCATGCATCGAATCCGCAGACCTGCTTGTGAGGGCCTTTGAAAACACCACTAAAAAGGATAAACAGCGGTCTCTCCCAAAGTTCACTTGTCACCAGGTATCAAAGTGTGCTCGAGTTCGAGGGAGTTCGACTTATAGTGGTTTTTTGTACGGGAAATTGAGGAGAATGCAAGAATTTGGTTAGCCAAAAAATTCGCTTTAGGGCAATTTCGACTTAAGAAGAGCCGACTGTACTATCTTTCATAACGTTCTCGACGTACACAAATTTGCTGACCCGAAAGGTACTCCCCTAATACTTCTGAAAATGTGTTTTTCTTCGCTGGTAAAACGACTACATAAGCTTCTCTAACTATCCTACTCTTCAGGTCTCTTTCTGAGTAGATGAAAAGCAGCATTTGACCTCACTGTCTCCAAAAAGGGCGAATCTTCAACGCCTTCCGCTTACCGACGCATGGCACGTCCCTTTTTTCATGAAATCGCGGATAAATCGTGAGCTTCTTAATGACCGGTGTCCGCAGCAACATGTTCACTTTCGATTTGATAGCTTATCTCACCGAAAAGTGGAACCTAACTGCTCGATAGAGGCACAACCAAGATAGTTGCGTTTGATATTTCTAAAGCATTTGACAGAGTTTGGCGTCAATCTCTTTTGTTAAAAATGCGTGCATATGGTCTTAACGAATCTCTTCTTCTGTGGATTAGAAACTACCCTTCTAACTTTTCAATTCAAGTTGTTTTGGACGGGTTCAAGTCCGATATTCTCAAGACACTCACTCTTTCTCAGTTTTACAATAAATCTGCCGTCTGCTACTTTCTTCCGAGATCGGAAAGTCGTTACTGGCCTTCATTCATCAGCTACTCACCAACAGGGTAACAGACAGGCAGCACCACACTCTCCGATAGGAGACGCAAAGATGCACAGAGGAGTTAATAGGGGGCACCCCACAAGGAGGTGTTCTCTCACCCCTTCTTTGGAACGTAGCGGTAACTGAACTGCTATTAATAGGAATGCTGGAAGAGGAAGGATGCAAGGTTATTTCCTATGCGGACCATATTGCCATAGCGGCATCTGGCAAATTCGTCTCTACTCTAAGAGACATAATGCAGAATGCCTTCGACAAGCTGGAAGTATAGACAAAAACATGCGAACTCGGCGTTAATCCACAAAAAAAATGAAATTGTTCTCTTCACCAGAAGATACAAAATCTCCCAGTTGTATCCCAGCTGTGTGGCACAATTATACAGCTAACTAACATTGCGACATTTTTGGATCTCATGATTGATAGCAAGCTAAACTGGAAGCTCAATATCCAGGAATGGCTCAAGAAAGCCCTTTCTGCCCTTTTTAGCAGCAAAAAATCATTGGATGCAAGTGAGGCTTACCACCACGCATCGCTCACTGGATTTTCACCTCTATTGTCAGACCGACACTTCTGTATGGAGTCTCATTTTGGTGGATAGCACTAAACAAGGCTATCAGCTGCAAGGCGCTTAATCGAGTACAAAGACTGGCCTACCTGTGCATTAGCGGAGCACTGAGAAGTACTCCGTCAGACGTACTGAATATTCTCCTCCATCTTCCACCACTGGAAATATTCGGAAAACAAGCAGCAGCCAGCACAGCCTTGAGACTCAACACACTCCGACTGTAGTCCGAACTCAACATTGGCCACTCAACCATTCTCAGGGAATTCAACTTCCTTCCTAGCGACACTGACTGCTTAATACTCCAGGCTATCTTCGAGACGAAATTATCGATCAGCATTCCCTCCAGATCGGACTGAGTGCCTGATAAGCAGACGTTGGATGATCCTCTGTGTATTTTCACAGACGGATCGAAGACTAACGAAGGTGTGGGTGCGGGTGTCAATTCCCAAGATCTCAACATTGCTATCTCTTTGAAGCTCCCTGATCACTGTAGCGTTTTTCAGGCAGAAACCATAGCGATTCGTTGTCGTGGCTCAAAAGCATATGATATCAAAAAGGGATATCACCATCTGTTCGGACAGGCCGCTATAAAATTCCTGGACAATGTCATGTTTTACTCAAAAACATCCCTTAATTGTAGGCTGTCTCTTAACGAGATGGCTGAGCTTTTTAAAATGCACCTCATGTGGGTGCCGGGACACTGTGACATACCAGGAAACTGCAAAGCCGATGAACTCGCCAGGTGTAACACAACCTCATCCCTATCAATAGCAGGGGTACCACCTTCCATGCTGATCGCTACAGCCTGCCAGCTTTTAAAGATTCACACAATCAAAACCACCAATGACAAAAGGCTAGAAGACACAACCTGCGTAAAACAAAAGAAATCTGGCCATTACTAAGCTTAAAACGGTCACTCAATCTACTTAGACTCAGCAAGCACTCATTAAGGACTCTCATAGGAGTCATAACCGGGCACTGTGCAATTGGCACTCATGCTCGCAGGACGGGTGCCCCAAATAATGATTTCTGCAGAAGCTGCATGGATGAAGAGAGGAAGAAAACACTCATCACCTACTCTGCTCTTGTAGTGCTCTGGCTGTCGGAAGGTTCCTACACCTAGGGGCCTACTACTTCTACGGCCTCAATGAACTAAACTGCGCCAGCATAGGCCAGCTAAATCGCTTCACTAGACGCACCAACTGGTTCCAGTGTTAAGAAAAGTCATTCCTCGTGATACCTACTCTGGCCTAAGTGTGACTGCCCTTAGCCACTATAACCTAACCTCCCCTTAGGCAGTTGCAAACCAAAGAATTCTGAACACATCAAAAAGGAAGCAAGGACCAAAGGTAGACACTAGAACCCACAATTTCATGTGCTTAGGTGATTTACGTGAAATTAAGATGTGCGTTCACAATACGGGCACGTACATGTACTGTGATAGAATCTCACGTGAATGAATGATCTACACATATGCCACGTGCCTATTTCCAGCATAATATATTAAACAGAGAGGTACGTGATCACGTGCTTCGAGGTCGGACGTACAATTGGTTCTTCTTCGATTGGCGCTACAGTCCGGGGTGGACCTGGGCCTCAACCAACATGCCTCTCCAGCCAGCACGATCTTTCGCCAGCTGCCTCCAGTTGCGCACACCAAGTTGGTTGAGGTCCTTTTCCACTTGTGTGCGCCATCTAGTGCGAGGACGTCCTCTGTTGCGCTGTCCCAATGGCTCGGTGTCGAAGACTCTTCGGGCCGGAGCTGTGGTGTCCATCCGCTCTACATGACCTAGCCATCTTAAGCGTTGGATCCGAAGACGCTTAACTAGGTGCATGCCGCTGTACAGCCCGTATAGTTCGTGGTTGAACCTTCTCCTCCAAACGCCATCAACGCAAACAGGACCAAAGATCGTACGCAGAACTTTTCTCTCAAAACAACCAAGAGCTTCTTCATCCGCTTTCAATAGCGTCCATGTCTCTGCGCCATAGAGCAGGACTGGGATGATCAGGGTTTTATACAAGCTCAATTTGGTGTTTCGAGAGATGGCTCTGTTACTCAATTGCCTCTTGAGCCCAAAGAAACAGCGATTGGCAAGAGTAATTCTGCGCTTGATCTCGGTACTGGTGTTGTTGTCCCTATTTACTCCGGAGCCTAGGTAGACGAAGTCCTTGACTACCTCAAAGTTTCTGCTGCCCAATATGACGCTCTGTGCGAGACGTCGGTGTTGTGCGTCCTTTCGTGATGACAGCATGTACTTTGTTTTGCCCTGGTTTACCGCTAGACCCATTTTAGCCGCTTCCGCTTCAATGCCAGCAAACGCCTCATTGACGGCTCGCTGTGTTCGTCCAATCACGTCAATGTCGTCCGCGTATGCAAGCAGTTGAACGGACTTTTGGAAGATCGTGCCTCGGGTGTTGACGTTAGAGTTTCGCACGATCTTCTCAAGTATGATGTTAAAGAAGTCACATGACAGCGTGTCGCCTTGCCTAAAACCTTTTTTGACATTGAAGGTCTCGGTGAGTTCGTTACCGACCTTGATGGAGCAGCGAGAGTTCTCCATCGTCATCCTGCACAGCCTGACGAGTTTGGCAGGAATGTCAAAACTAGACATGGCGCTGTATAGCTCGTCTCTATGCACGCTGTCATATGCGGCCTTGAAATCGACAAATAGGTGGTGGGTGTCGATCTGCATCTCTTGAGTCTTTTCCAGGATCTGCCGGAGTGTAAATATTTGGTCTATTGTGGACTTTCCTGGCCTGAAACCGCACTGATAAGGACCTATCAGGTTGTTGACAAAGGGTTTCAGGCGTTCACACAGAACGGCAGAGAGTATTTTATAAGCGATGTTAAGGAGGCTGATCCCTCTATAGTTGGCGCAGTCAAAGGGGTCTCCTTTCTTGTGGACCGGACAAACGACGCTGAGATTCCACTCATCGGGCATGCTTTCCTCCGACCATATCTTACAGATGAGCTGGTGCATGCGCCCAACCAGGTCATCTCCAGCTGCCTTAAACAATTCCGCGGACAATCCGTCCGCTCCAGCAGCTTTGTTCGACTTCAGTCTAGATATCGCTATCTTAACTTCGTCTAAGTCGGGGGGACGGAATTCGTGTTCATCATCGTCCAAATTGAGTGAAACATTCTGCCTGACAGCGGAATTTGTGTCGTCATCGCCGTTTAACAGTCTACAGAAATGATTTTTCCAAATTCTCAGCATCGACTGCGATTCTACTACTAGTTGTCCATTTTCGTCCCTGCAGGCTTCGGTCCGAGGTCTATATCTTCCTGATACTTGTTTTACCTTTTGGTAAAACTTTCGGACCTCCTTCCTGTCGTAACACCTCTCCATCTCCACGACCGCGCGCTTCTCATGCTCTTTCTTTTTCTTTCTGAGAAGCCGGTGCTCTTCCCTTCTCTTCTGTTCATAGAGCTCACGAACAGCTCTCGTTGTTCGATGCAGCGTTGCCTTGTAGGCCTCCTGCTTGGCTGCATGTACCTGCCTGCACTCGTCGTCAAACCATGGGTTCCTTCTGGGTGGTGTCGTGAAACCCAGCACATCAGTGGCAGCTTCTTTGATGGCTTTTTGACAACGTTTCCATTCTTCTTCTATTGAATGTGCAGGCAGCGTCGAACTTTCAGAGAGTTTCAGGGAGACTCGGTCGGCAAAGTTCCTAGCGGTCGATTGCGATTGTAGCTTTCCGACGTCAAACCGTAGTGTTCTTTCTCGACTCCGTACTTCTCTCGATATCCTCATCCTTACCTTGGCTACAACAAGGAAATGGTCCGAGTCGATGTTGGCTCCTCGGAACGTTCGGACATCGAGAATATTGGAGGAGTGTCTGACGTCGATCGCAACGTGATCAATCTGGTTGACGGTTGATTGATCAGGAGACCGCCAGGTCCCCTTATGGATGTTGAGGTGTGGGAACCGCGTGCTCATCACAGAGAGGTTACGCCCCGAGGCGAAGTCTACCAGCCTGAGTCCGTTTCCGGATGTGTTGTCGTGCAGGCTGTGTTTTCCGATGACTCTAGCAAAGATTTCTTCCTTGCCCAGCTGTGCGTTGAAATCTCCTAGAACGATCTTGGTGTCATAGCTGGGGCATCGATCGTATGTTCTTTCTAGGAGATCATAGAAGTCATCCTTGCTATCGTCATCCTTCTCCTCCGTCGGGGCGTGTGCGCAAATCAGGCTGATGTTCCCGAATTTAGCCTTGATGCGGATTGTTATGAGGCGCTCGCTGATATAATCAAAGCTTAAGACTTTTTGCCTAAGTCTGCCTCGAACAACGAATCCGCATCCAAATAAGCGCTGCCTTCCCTCTTTGTAGCAATCACCGTAGTAGATGTCGCAGTTTCTCATCTTCCTTTTGCCCGGCCCATCCCATCGCATCTCCTGGATGGCGGTGACATCTGCTTTGTAGCAGTCTAGGGCCTCCGCGAGTTCATCGGCTGCACGTGGTCTGTTCAGGGACCTCACATTCCACGTGCAGAACCGAAAATCATTGTCCTTTGATCGTTTGCTGGGGTCGTCAACTTTGAATCCGTCCATATCCGAGGCCTGTTGTCGGTTCGTAACCGTTGGTTTTTTGTGTGGTGAGGGAGTCAACCTCACGCACAACCTACAACTGGTAGGCCAGGCCCATTATTTGACCCTCGGGCAGAGGGGGATCGCTGCATACATTAGTTCACCACACAACGGTTGTTGTGATGGCTATCCAGGGGCGCCACGAGGAGGCTGTATGTCAACTTGACTTATGCACAAACAGGGATCGCGCTGGCATCCTACCAGGTTGGGTGCAGTCAGCAACTTTGCCCTGTGTACATAAGCCCATGCCCCCACAATTGGTTCAGTGAAGCAGTGAAGCATTTATTTACCTCCGAACCATGTGATACCAGTAATTGGATGCGACAAGTGATAGTTTTCTGGGAGAATGAGCTTAATCTTTTCTGTTCGAGGAGTTCACTCGTGATATGTGAATAGTAAACGAAAATAGAAACCTACTTTGCCGACATCGACATTGCGTTCAAACAATAAACATGAACTGCATTATTTCACTCACTTATGCAAACTCTTACCGGCGTAACCGAGTGGCGTTAATGAAAGCAACGATTGTATACCGCTATGCAGTAGTATTGCGTGTCACCTATCACTCATCACATCTCAGGTTCAATGTTCGGAAAGATGAACAACCGCCAGCAGTCAGGAGTGACGTAAAACTCTAGTTTGCATTTTGCATGCTAGCTTGCCTAAGATGCAATAAAGTGACTCTCAAAATTCAATATCAAATCCATGTCGTGGTCGAGATGACACAAATACTCTCAAACGTGTCTTTGGCAAAACAATGGATCGCTTTGATGTGCTGAAGTGCACGTCGTTTAAACGCTTCACAGGCATGATTATGTGATTATGAAAGCACACATGCGTACCAACTTTAAAGCAGCATCGTTTGCTTCCAATCTAATAAATATCAAATTTATTACGGATTACCTGAGAGATTTTATAAGACAATGCCCCCCGATTGGGCTGCGACTTTGCGTTGGAATTAAAACTTTCTCTTCCATCCGCGAGATTGATGTGTTTTTGTGCAGCGAATGAAACTGTAATCTACATATGTAAGAACCATGAAACGACTCTTATGACTGAAAGGATACGTGATTTCATGGGAACCCTTCACGGGGAATAGTTGGTTGGGACGCAAAATAAATTTGTTGACCAGGGAAGGAATTGACTTTATTAGAAATGCAAATCGTTTTGATTTTATTTGCTTATTAGGTTATGCACGATGAGAAGGCCCATGTCTGTCAAAGGATATCTTCGCATTCGAAGGTCCGGGTGCATGTCTGTGACTCGTAGATTCATACTTTCCACAAGCCGACAGTCAACTTAGCAAGTCGTGTTGAGACGCAAAGACCTAGTATTTTATGCAGTAAACCGCCGCACATCTTCAAAAAGGGTTGACGAAATTAAACAAAAGAACCAATCAGGGAATATTCAGACAGGCTTTGATGTACATCAACTTAAACAAAATCAGTCAATAACTTGATACGCAACTTGATACGTATAGACAAACAGAGAGAAAATGAGTATTTTTCGGAGCAGTCAGAGTTAAGAACTTACACAAACGGAAAATTAATGATCTTCTGGAGGAATACCAGCATACATCATCAGCTCTCATCAGCACCAAATAACTGCCATCTGATCCAAGTAAAGGCGGGGCAGTGGCAGAGGAAGAGGTGTGTGCAGTGCACACGTCTTCTCCACATGCGCCGCAGAGGGTTTCATCGCTTAGACCTGCTCCTTTTGTGGCACTGATACCATTTCGCCAAATGAATTCTCATAATAAGCTGCAACTAGCCGGCCTTGGGCCTCATGCGTAGATAAGAATCATCTACCATGCTCCACTAAAATGGTAGAAATCTTCAGGCTTCTCGGTCGATTCTAACTCATCAGAATCTATGCCCGGGCACCACCGTACGAGTTTTTGGAGTTCGTCTAACCACTTAGTTCTGGGTCGGCAGGGCGTCTCCATCTGCTTCAATCAGACCCCACTTAGATCACATTGAACAGCCGTTCTACAAATTATTTTTTTTTTGCAGTCCCCTTTGACAAAGCCTTCTTCAGTTATACAGATTAAGCGAGCTGCATTATCTGTGAGGTAGTCTCCAAGGGTAATGCTTGGAAGTATCCATGTGTCTTGATTGCTTGACCAACGTAAACTCCATCCACCGCCCTTACAATCTGTAGTTCAGTCCAATCTGAAGCTTTTCAATCTAAACCTGAATGTCACTCCCGGCCTTTGCGCATTCATGAATGTCATTGGATGGCATTGCGTGTCAGAAGAAATATACAAAAAAAACCATCACGCCTCCAACTAGACTACACTTCACTTCGACACTTCCCAAAAAGCAGCTTCGGAAGAAAAAGATCTGTGGTACGGCGGCACCATACCACCAATTTCTACACAGATGGACTCAACACGGTAGATTGCGTGGGAAGCGGAGTTTTCTCGGAGTGCCTAAACCTGAACAAATCTGTTGATCTCCCCGATCACTGCAGCGTCTTCCGTAATGGCGATTAGCGAAGCCCTATCCTGGTTAAGGTGGAGATATCTGTATCTTTACATAACTGCCATCTGCAACAATTAAATCCCTGGCATCGTTCTCTTTAAACTCCAGACTGCCGTGCACCTTGTAACGAGATATCCGAGTAGTTCAAAATTCGCCTTTACTGGGTGCCACGCCATAGAGATATCCCACTAAACTGTAAAGCTGACGAACTCACTAAAAAACCAGACCGATTGATGAAATCGCTTGTTACTACCTTCAAGTTAGAGTTCAATAACCGCTTCCACTAAAAACAATTGCCAGATGGACAAGCAGGTGCTGCAATGACGAAACAAATCTGAGAGCGCTATGCTAGAGAGCCAGGGCCTATCTTCTCACCAAGGTTTCTCCCTAAAGCTATCAAAACTTAACACTGCAGTGGGAATAATCACCGGACACTGCCTTCACGCAAAATGATTAGGTCTCTTTACCAATGACTTCTGTACAAGCTGCCGAGACCAGGATGAGGAGGAAAGTATCCAGCACTTACTCTGCAGGACAGTCGACAGTCTCTCCTCAACTAGGAAAGTCACTTCAGGCTAACAAGTTTATGACAGCCTAAATGACCACAGCAATCCACCAGTCAATTGGTAAAATTTGTCGACAAAACTGGATGGCTATAATAACCGCCCGTCAAAATTGAAATTACCCACGTGTCTGTACAATTGGCCTACTCTGGTGTAAGTGCAAGAATGCCACTAACTTCCTAACTACCTGCCTAAGCATCACGCCGGGCGTGGCGTTCACGATTGATCGTGGCTTGAGCAGGACCAAAGATAATGCTAAAATATTTACGTAGAAGCGAGCAAGTACTTCTTCATTTATCTCTGTCACGGTGTTTGATCAGAACCTCATTTAGTCGAACTTATATGGTATATCCCTTTCGTACAAAGTTGATAATTTTCGACTACATTCCTGAAAGCTATGCGCCATTTCTTGATACTGTATAGTACAAACACTTACATTTTCCGGAAGCTGCTTAATGTGATCTGTTAAGCGCTGAAAATCATCTGCAAGCACCCATATCAATTACCCCAACCGCAGTTAACCAACTCGAACGATCCCAAATAATCGTCTCAGCATATTCAACACGTCATTTCCTCGCTATCAACGAACATCTCTAACCAACCTAGAATCCCCTGCCAGAACATCAGCCTCAGCTGAGTATTCGAACTTTGTTCACCTGACGCTTGTGCGCCAAGAATTGAATTCGTCACGCACTACGCATAAATCAAAGGACCACAAGACATTACGCCTGTTTAACAGACCATGAAACCAATTTCAAGCAGGCCTTTGCGAGGTGTAATAATTCAATCTTTTTTACCACCGAAAGCGAGGGAAAATGACTCGTTTTCCCCCCGGTTCTTCTTTCGAATCAGCGCACACGTCATCACGTCAAAAATGGAATGCGTCCCAGATTGCTGAGCGAACCCGACAGCTTCTTTCGCTGTAAGCTGAGAATTGCAATTGATGCAGGATTGATTTGAAACATATTTCATCGCTGTGACCTTCTTACCGCTAACCCACATTGCGCACAACCGCCGATTCGTTGACCTTAACAGTGAGAAACTTCCTCTTCTGCACACGAAAAGATCGATGCCATTAGACCATAGCATCGTTGTATTTTTCTGACCACCAGCTGAGGATAAATCGCCACCTAAAAATAACTTTTACGACAAATTCAAAGTGTTGCTCGCAAACAAAACTAGAGCTCAACATAACACCAATAAATAAGTGATCAGACCACAGTAACATGTCGTAACGAGCAACCGTAAATGCAGACATGCAAATCCGCTGGCTATCATAAAACGTTGACTGCCTTAACATTCCCCCATCTGTATGATAATGGAATCGCAACGATCGCCTTGAACAAACCTAACCATGGCGCTCGGTCGTAAGCTCAGCAAACTGGTGTACATACAGCACAGATTTTGTCAAGCGCACACACACCTCACCTGTCGACCGAGGGAATAGACGAATGCTTTCACTTCCAAATTTCCTAATCTCTGGCAATTAATTAAGACCCGTTTCGGATCCAGAAGCTTTTCTCGTGTTTTCCCTTGGAGAGCCCAGAATTCCGCACACCCATTCCACAGGCACGGCGGCTCTTCGCATAAATTTGTTCTGCTGATCCACTGTGATTCATATGCAGTCGACAATTTGCTGGTCATTCACAATGGAACGAATGGAACACAGGTGGGAACTGAGAGACCGTCAGCACGAGCACGAGCACCACCACGAATCCGATGTGCTACAGTTAGTTGTCTTTCAGACCCGCAACAGGTAGGAACTGCTTTGCGTTCGTGCTCCCCTCCTTCAAGTGAAGTTCGTCGTTCAACTCTTTCGTCGTTTTCACTTTTCTTCTCGTTTCTCGTGTGTCACGGTGAACAGACAGTTAAATGCTGGATACCCTTCTGGGATTCATATCAAAATGTGCTTTTTTTTTGTTCAGATAATCTTATGAAAATGAATGTGACCTCTAGAAGTTAAGAGAAATCAGCGTACCAAAATAAAGACAACATTTTTTGAATCCAAATCGAAACTAATGGCGACAGCGTGCGACGGTGGCCCTTGTGCCTTGTGTGTCGGGTTTTCCGAACAAAAGTGAAAGGTTTGCTGAATTTCCCGAAACCGAAACGATCCCCTGGTGGCAAGCGGTGGTGGAGCAAGTCTCACTCTTTGCCACATGCCTTCCACCAACCGCGGACGGTTGCAGCCTGGAGCGAGTTCTTTACTCTTCCGTAGCCTCTTTTCTTTTGTTTATGAGTTTTTCTTTTCTATTTTTCTTCTTTTTTTTCACCCGTGCGTGTGTGTTTGTTTTTTTTTTCTTCTCTAATTATCCTCCGGGTAATTACAAACGTACTGTTATGCTGTGCAGGGGGGATTGTGTGAAATGAATTACGTAGCGTTGAAAAAATGCCTGCTATGCTAATTGAGAGATTGCGTCAGTGATCTGTGTCATATCGCACCTTGATTGAATGCCTTTGAGATTGTTGTTGTTTCATACGTTTTTTTCTTGACCTCTGCTTCCTTCTCTCTTTCGCTCTCTCAGTCTCCCTTCTTCTTCTTTTTTTCATTTCTAATTTTCTGCGTTAAAATATTCAATCCATCTTCGAACAAAACAAAAAAAAAACAACAGAAGAAGAAGAAAAAAACGCGCCTAACTGTTATTTCTAACGAACGCTTGTGGACACAGGCAATGGAGGCTATAATAACGATGATGTACACAGTAAAACGGTCTGTTTATGGTTAACTACGATTGGCAAACCAACACTGATTGCCAACAATGCTTAGGCTCGTCTCATTTAGGCTTGAGACTGTGTAAATGTTTAGACAGTCGTTGTTTTTTTTGCATTTTTGGTAAGCACTAGAGGAAGTCAATCGGACAACGGGATGTCCGGTGCTGAATGACAACTAGCGACACCATATTAAAAAAAAAAAAAAAAACAAAACACGGAAGAGTTGAACGACGAGACGAACCATCTGAAGTGCACTCCTCCCCATTCACCTCCTTTAGGCGCCCTAATTTTTTCCCTCCTCCGTCTGTGTTCTGCGACCATTTATCATTCAAAAAGAAATACTCGGCCACACATAGCCACAGCCAAAACGTATACACACTCGTAGTGGACCGTATTTAATAATCCGTGTCGTTCACAGTTTATGTAGGTGCCGTGCGGCGCAAAAGAGTATATTGAACTTTTTCGGGGCCACAAAAAAAAAAAAAAAAGAATAACAACAAACGACAGCAACGACGACGATCATCACGACAACAGCACGACAATGATGGCCTTGCAAATTCTTCTCGGGCATTAGAGGAGATTTAAAGCCGATTTATTTATGGGATTAGACGACTTAGGCAGCAGCAGCAGTAGGGGCCTTACAAACAAAAGAAAAACACAAAAACAAACAGAACTATGAGTTTGATAAATGGTGCAAAAATGATGGAGGCTGGCGGCTGCAAGACTATTGGTATTGACGGTGCTGCACCTTCACCGCCAACAACAATTCTAGGCCAATTGCATGAGTTTTGGAATGAACGCATTATGGAGCGGTTCATCAAGGCTAACTTGTTCCTCATATGCTGTGTTGCAGCTGCACTCCTTTTGGTGAGTATATCGAAATGGGAAAAAAAATGTCACACTTCCTCACTCCAATTCATTCGTCGTCGCCGCTCCAGTTTGATTTCTCAATTTCTTGATCTTGATTCTGTGCCCCATTGAGAGTGGTAAGTGATGATGATTTTTCTGCTGTTTTCGAGATCTAGTTGTGAAAGTTGTCGTACCTCTATTGTGTGATGTAACACAATGGCCCTGGCCATTATGGTCTTGTCGATTGTTGCCCCGATACCATAAGTGATCGCGCGGCTATCAGTGTGAGCATCTTCGGTGTCGGTTTTCACCCAAAACAAGCGGCAGACATCGATGCGAACAAAGCGACAATCGCATGGGCAGCCGCATGCATCTACTACGGTTCGATGTTCGAAAATCTAGAAAGTTATTGTTTCGTTTGTGACGATGGTGTGCACAACACTTTTGCGGCGAAGATGAAATTGGGTGAAACTGAAATTGAATTGAAAACCGATTAATTTCCTTTCCAACACGAATTTATCTTTTCTTTTCTCTTGCAGATTGCGTACTTGGCTGCATTCTCTTGTGAAGTGTCGTGGATCCTTGAAGCGAGAGGAGAGCTGCCAGCCTCGGCGTACGTGCTGTGCACACAGTACTTCATTGTTTTCGTAGCTACAACTATTTTAATTCACGGCCTAGTAACGGGTCTCTCGTGGGGCCTGTTCGCATGGTCGGTAATTATTGGAGTTCTATCGATACCGGAGCTGTTTTTCGTCATGGTCATGACAACGCAACATTGGGTAAGTCATTAATCAATGAGATGTGCTGATATCTGGCCACTAATCAGATAGCGGCTTAAATGAGGTGAAAAGATTGCCATTTGTGGAGCAGTAATTAAGACAGGTGCCGGAAGGCAACAACATCTTCTTTGGCGCGAATGGTTTCTTTTTCCTCTTCAGACACCGCCGATTGTACTCGAGCAATAGGTCAAACGAAATTAGCATTCCCGCTGTCCTCAGCGTTGACTTGGCCGCAGACTATTACCATTCGCGATTCTTTGACGATAATGGGCAGCGACGACTTCTGACACCATGGACGTTGATTATATTCCGTGCGCACAAAATTGTGTCCACAACCTAATTACAATGGTTGTTCGGTGCGGCGAGTCGTGTTTGTTAACTGTCTCCGGTAGATTTGCCATGAAGATATATTTCGTTCGGTACATGTCCCGGCGGATCTTCAGACGAAGCGTGACATGTTCTCTGGAGAATTTGTACAATTCGACATCGCTTTGCGTAGATCCATAAAACGAAACGAACACTTCTCTCTTACAAGCATAAACATTCAGCCTAAGGTTGATTTGTCGAAAGAATTACCCGATAAATAAGTGCCGCCAATGAATACTAATGCGCTGTGTCAAGTTCAAGAAACTCTTGTACAAGACAACAAAAGATGTTTTATGAACTTCTACGCAAAATTTATTCAACCGATGTTCTGTTGCAATGAATATTCAATTAATGGGCGATCTATTAGGGTGGAAATACACCAGCTAATGTTTTATCCAGCAAACGTTCGATCTTTGGAGCACAATGACTTTAGAAAATGCTATGTCTTCTCCTTCATTGAGATCACTTGGCTTGTTCGAATTTTCTATTTGCTTTGTATCACAGCGGGGTATGTGTGGAAAAGCGATTCCATGAGAGAGGTGCACATTTGCATGCTGGCAGATGACAATGTCGACTGCAGACTGTAGCGCCACTTGACTTCTGCAGGAGAAAGTGTAGCTCGATCGAACATTTCACATTCATTTTAATTGTATGTAAGAATTCATTCAACACACTACAAAATGTGCGCATGCGGGGAGCAAATCAATTATGTATATTGGCTTGCAACAGTGCTTCGTGACACTGTACACTGCAGCGTCATTGAGTCTAGCTCTTTGGGAGCAACAATGAAACGGTGTTGGAGTTCGTTAAGCAAACTAGTCCTGGTCGTTTGTCTGAGGTTACTTTGCGCATGTACCAACAGACATGACATGAAAGGATTGACTTGTTCACGGTTTCTAGGATGTTGGGTTTGCGTGCGAAATTGCCAGCATACTTCGACCGTTGACACATTGGTCCATTGTGATTTTAAACACGGTTCTAAAGACACCATGTTTACATAGAATACAAAAACTGACTAGATAGAAGAACAAATGGATTGCCTTTCCTGGCGTGTTTGTCATGTTCTCCCTTTCCAAGAAGCCTGACCAGCTTTGATCTCTGGCTCACAGTGTTCAGTTCAGTGTGGGCCTGGGCTTCAGTCAGCACTCTTCTCCAACTAACGCGATCTTGTGCTAGGCGTTTCCAGTTTCGTACACCAAGCTGATTAAGCTCTCTTTCCAGCTGGTTACGCCATCGGAAGCGAGGTCTGCCTTTACCGCGTTGTCGCACAGGTTTGGCCTCAAAGACTTTCCGGGCCATAGCTGTCATGGTCTCTCTACATGACCTATCCATCTGAGTCGAGTCGAATCGGATCCGTTGCACAACTCGTAGAGTTCGTCATTTAGTCTTCTCCTGCAAACTCCTTCTTCGCAAACAGGAGCGAATATGATTCTTCTTCGTCCTCATTTGTCATATTTCATACTTCTGGGCAGGACTGGGACAATCAAATATAGAGCCAGCTTGGTTTTTCGACACAGGGCTTTACTGTTCAATTGCCTCCTAAGTCCAAAGACCGGGCCAGGGTTATTATTCGAGTTTATTGCAGAGCCTAGATAGACACAGTCTGTATCTGTCTATTGTGACACTTTGTCCAAGATGTCGGTGTTGACAGACCTTTTTTGTAGACAGCAGTTGCACAGACTTGTGGAAGATCGCGTCTCTGGTGTTGGCGTCTGAGTTCCGCACGATTTTCTCGAGAATTCCTTAACTGCAATGACGGCGCAAAGGTGGTTCTCCATCGTTGTCCTTCACAGACGGATGAATTTTGCAGGGATGCCAAAACTTGACAGTGCATTGTGTAGCTCGTCTCTATAAATAGTCACATACGCGGCCGATGAAGGTTGTGAATAAGAGCTTAGTGGTGTTTTTTGATGAGAAACCGGTAGTAGAATACAGATTCCTGTATCTGTTTGCAATTTAAAATATAAATATGGTTTATGGATATGTGTTAAATGTAATTCTTTGACCACCAAACGAAAGTTCAATATTAAACTTATTAAGTCCAAAGGTTCCCAAGTTTCCATCCGACTCCAAAAGATCTAAACTGGTCATGTGACTTCCAAAGGCTAGCCTCGTAGTTCTTGCCGTAGTATTTGCCTTGTGCTAATAAAAAACCGCCTTCAGTCTAACGTACTCTATATCATTTCCATCAAGAGAAACTTGACTGAGTAGTTGGCTCCGCTCATGTACACCCACCTTCAAATCTGCCAAGTGGAAGGAATCAAAACGGCACGCCTCAAGCCCCCAGCCTTTGGAACATGCTGTATGAATTCCCGAAGCGATTGGACAAATTCCCCGCCATATTTAATCTAGACAACCAACTAAGAAGTATATGTAATCAGTAAGACCGCTAGTTCTGTGTCGTAGGCCATTCGGGCCGGAGTCCAAGTTTCTGTGCGCTAGGCCAGCCACTTTAATAAATAACTGGCCAGACTCTTGCCCTTGTACCGTATAGCTCGTGGTTAATTCTTGTTCTCAAGATGCCGCAAAACGAAAAACTCGTTTCCTGAAGAAACCAACAACTCCTTAAATTGTTTTTTTGTCAACGTCTCTAAATGATACAGGCGGTCCCCGTCAGTTGTTTTGCCGTATTGTTTTAAGTCATTCCCGTCTTACCGCTGGTAAACGCCACAAACGAGACTTTTTCAATAGACAAACCACGTCAGTCTTGTCTGAATACGTTGGATTGAATTAAAGAACTTTTCATGCAGTCCCTATTACCGCGTCCATAAAGATCGAATGTTGTGTCTCCTTCTTTTGCTCTAGGATTCAAGGGCTGCCTTCAGGAATTTGACAACTTTCCTAGATGGTATTTCTTAAAGGTATCTTTCTGTTACGGATGTTCTATTTATTCTTTTGCTTATTTCTTGGTGTAGACTTGGAAAGTCGATTGTCGGTATCACCTGGCCATAGTGCCTTCAGATTTATATACTGGTAATACCCATTTTATGGAGGTCGTAGGTACATGCTCTGTGCTCAACAAAGAGTCCTTGGATCAGCATATTTGGGAGCGTAGTTTTGTTCCATGAGCTTGTTTAAGTATTTGGTTGTGCCAAAGGTCATCTGTTTCGTGCTACATTAGCGTAGGATTTGGTATGTTTATTTGGTACGACTCTTAGAAGTCTGGAGACCTAATGCTGGCCAGCGAGCACTCTCCGTTATCATACCACACAGATTGATGAGTCTGGGAGGAATGTCAACGTGATTGACGAATCTGTGGTAAGTATTAACCATGGTTCCTTTCTAGGATGCACACAGATTGTGTGTACTATTCCTACCTACATAAGTTGAGTGTTAATCTGCCTCGGGAAACAAAACAGATTCCAAACAAGCGCTGCCTTCGTTCTTTGTGGCAATCGTTGTAATAGATGTCGCAGGCTTTTGTCCTGCTTTTGCCGCCCCATCCCATCGCACAACCTGAATGGCGGTGATGTTCCTATTACCTCCACAAGTTCATCGACTTTACGTGATCTCTTAAGAGACCTCACATTCCACGTGCAGAGCCGAAAATCGTTGTCAATGGTCGTATCATTGTGGTTATCTGTATCCGAGGCTTGTTGTCGTATCTGAACGGTGGGGAAGCGACGGCGGAGAAGCCACTTGCGTCCACTCAAACAAAAAGCATTTTTGAAGTAGCATGGTCTTTGGCTAACTTTCTCCAGTTTGGTGGAACAAGTTGGTTGTAGACCATTTTCAAGTGTATACAACCTCCGTTTAATAGAGGAAATAGTTAACAAAAAGTCTTTAGATTCACTAGCATCGCTATTTATTCCGCACTATGTTTATTCATTTATCAGCCTTGCGACCCGTGGTAGATCGAAACGTGGGCTATAGCTGCCTTCCATCGTTGACGGGTACCCTGCTTTCAGCTATCAAAATCAATTCGAGAGAGTCAGTCCCCTCGAAGCAATAGACTCGGATTCTAAAAACCAAGTTAATTCGACCACGTTTTCCTCTTCCACAATACATCCACAACTTCAACTCGTGCAGCTGTTAGAGCTTGTTGTTATGCTACTAAACTGTAGCTGTCGATAATGATGTTCCGCTCCAGCGACTCTCGTGCAAGCACTTATTTTGCAACATCGTCAGCAGAAACTTATTTATTCTGTCACTTGATTATGAGTCGTCGTCGCCATTTCAGTAATGTGTTAGAATACACATTTCAAAATAAACACTTCGTGAGCATGCAACTTATAGACAAGCCCACCTTCAGTTTAACACACAACAAGTTCTTTCATTAGCATCGATTCGGGGTTTTATTTCTTGTTTATGTAAATAATTCGCGGGTTTTTTGGCTTATTGCCTTTTTGGCTGTGACTCATCAAATACAGACGAAGTCCGCCTTATTCAAGTTCAATCATCTTAGCGAAGATTAGCAGACACGCGGTCATGAGATTATGCAAATAGGCACCCGTCGATCTTGAAGAATTCGGCCAACTGACGTCTTAAATGTCACCCCAGTCATTCGATTTTATATGTTTCTCTCTTCCTCTCTCCAGGGACTACAATCCGTTCATGGTCTCACCGAACTAATAGCCTACCTCATCCGCCTGGTTATCAACTGCTTCTCACTGATCTGTGTCATCCCCACCGGACTGAAGTACGATCGCCTTCGAGCACACCTAATGCACGTTCAATCAAAACTATATTTGTCATTTTAGGTGGCGGCGAGAAACACAGGTGCTGTCACAACTCCAAAATCTAGCGACTCGCCTGCAACTGCAAACCCCACCGCCCAGTGCTCCGATGACGAAGGGTGACTCACGACGCGGCAGCAAACGTCACAGCAACTGCAATATAAATTCCTTCGACAATGCCGGCTACGTTATCAACGAGACCAAACAGAAATACGGTCTCGCGCAGCAGCAGTTTTTCAACAATGGTTCCTTGTACGGTTCGCAGAATGAGTTCAATGCGAGCGTGTTCGCGATGCCAACTACACAGTTCACCGGTGCTACTCGAGGTAAGTACACAGATTCTCAAGCGACGCTCTCAAGTGGCGCCTAATTCAATTTCGAAAAAAAAACAAAAGTGAATCGACATCTTGTGGGAATATCAAAGAGGGAAATCAATCTTTCGAATTTATTCCGCTCTCATTTCGCGGAGTTATTTTTGCACATTCACCGGGAAAGAAATCGAGAGTAATTGATCGCTTCTCGACGTCGCCAGAAGAACGATCGGAAAAGGTTTCGCCGTCGATTTAGTGAAGAATAGATGTACAATATTTGGTAACCAAATGATTGAAGAGCCCTCGTCGTAATTGAGTCTCTCTAAACCGTATTTCGCTTGCTCTGCTCAGCACACAAAAGACTCGAGTTGTATTGTGTTTGGTCGCGTTGCGGTTGAACGCATGTGTACGGAAATTGAATCACAAGTGCCGTCCACAATTATTTGCTTATATGGAAAGCTGAAGAATTTTGACCTACCCATCTTCATAGTTGCTCTTCGCAAAAAAAACAAATCGCCCACGACTTCTTGTTTTTCTTTTGTTCGAATTTCTGCTGCTGTCTCAATTTAAAGCACTCCAACGTGCTTATTGAATTTCTTCTTTGGTTCATCCCACTTCGTGGCACTCATCAAGCTGAAGACCCAATTACTTACGACTGCAATTTACATTCAAGTAGTCTTGCTGACTTTGCCTTTCACTCAATTGTGCGATGGTCTCAAAGGAATGGTTTTAGGGGGAGATTCATAATCCTTAGATATTAATGCACGCAAACTTGTACATGCTTCAGAAGGTAACGACTGTACACAGTTCCTTGCCTTGATCTTGAACGATCACTTAGGTGCCAGTTCGCAACCAGAGAGGAGGAGTGGAAAACCAGCGAAACCATCAATAGTACGCCCATTCAGGTTTATACTCGTGGATCGAAGATGTAAAAAGGCACAGTCACGTGTATTTTCTCATTTTCTCCGTGAAACATTGTGCACGGAACACTTAATCAGAATCACCGACAATTGCAGTGCTTATCAGGAGGAGTTCCTGTCAGTCAATGAAGCGTCCAGAATCAGGTTTGGAAACAGCATCAGCTGAGGTTGCCATTCACTATCAACTTGCCAAGAAAGGTGCTGATGTCGATCCTGGGCAATTCAATGTATGAAGGAATATTGGTCGCCAAACGGAAAACTGTCATTTAACCACTTGTGAGATCGTTAGGCTCTGCTAATCTTATAGCCCGCTAAGGACTCCAGTCTAAGTCTAAGGAAATAAGTGGCCAGAGCCTAATCGCGTAACTATCGCGACGACTATTATTCACTCGATTCCCTTCAGTGATATTGTCCATGATTTGCTTTCATGTAAGAACATCATAATTGTCTTGTCTATCGTTCGTTTTTTATATAGTTTGGGCACTCTGAGAACTATATCTCTGTCACGTAAAAATTACATCTGTCATCTAATCCTCTCAAATTTCATTATCAATACATTCTACATCCAAAACTAATAAATATCATTCCCGTGATACGCAGAATAATAATAATAAGCAACCACTCGTGTTGTGCGTGCTATTGTTCTCACACGAGTGAAGTAGCTTTCGTTGGAAATCAGTCGTCGAGACAAAAGTAACGACATTTTACACCTTACGTGACGCAGGCAGAACGATGTCTTTTAGACGCTTATGTTTTTTCATGGTTACATGAAGCTAAACTATCGTCGGAACGCTAGCGAGAGACGATTGTCGCATTACGCGATTAGGTCCCGAGGCGGCTTTCGGTGTTCATTCGACAACTCCCGTGATGTACTCACTCGTAGTACACTCAGATCTTTGGATTCCACGCATCCTGCTGAGATTTTCTTTGGTTTGTGTTTGCAGTGTCTGAAGTGGCCTCTGGCGCTGTGTCTGTATGTATGTCGACTCGCACGCACTTTAACCTGCTTGTCTAGGTTCGATTCCTGGTACGACGAAAATAATTTTCACGGCATTTTTTCAAGTCACTGACAGTGCTCAAAGAGTTCAACTGTCTAGAAAGAGCTTCTCAAACTTGGCAGTTCACAGTCTGGACACACAACACGAACGATTGCTGCAGAAGCTAGGCTCTGGTTCTCTACGGTCTGCTGCGCCACACATATTATTATACAGTGGACTACCCCGAATCGAATTTTCACGGGATATCATAAATATGTATCTAGTCCGACATAGAAGATAGGTTTTTGTATGGAAATTTGAGAGCAAACCAAAAATTCGAGTTAGAGAGAAATTCGACTTAGGAGACTTAGATGTGCATAGAGTTCACTGTATTATGTTTGCAGTGTAGATCCTATTTATCATTCAACCCGTTGAAATCAACATTTAGAGATACCATCCGTCCGAATGTTCCGAATGCTCAGTTTCATGTTTATTTTACTTTCAACACTCAAGTAGTGGGGGCAGTCCATACTTACCATATTAGCCAGAACTGGCGGGTCTGAGCGTGTGCATTAGCTGCCTTCCATCGCTGACGTCTTGTCTTGCAGTCTTGGGTCTTGGCTACTTCCAGTCATCAATATCAACCTGTCTTGCATCGTTGATTGCTTGGTCTTCCTCTTTTTCTCAAACCAAGGGAATGAAAGAGTCTTCGACTCCGAACCAGTGGGAAAACGCAATAGAGGACGACCACGAACCCGATGGCGCACTCAAGTGGAGAAGGACCTCAACCAACTGGGAGTGCGAAATTGGAGGCAGCTGGCTAAAGATCGTGCCAGCTGGAGAGGATTGTTGACCGAGGCCCAGGTTCACCCCGGACTGTAGCGCCACAAAAAGAAGAAGAAGAAGTTGATGGAATTCATGGACCCTCTTGGATTGAGCACTATTTTCCATACACTCGATGTGGCCAAATAGTGCAGTCGATGGATTTTTGATTTCAGAATATATATTTTTTTACTTTAGCTCTACAGCTCGTAGAGGTCGCTCCATTCACCATCCCCATAGAAAATACCATATATCCGCCGTAGAATTTTTTTCATTTGAAAGCATATAGAATAAGCTCACCGAGCAGGACTTGCAAATTGAGAGTTTTGTGGAGCATTGGAGTGTTCCATAATGGGTGATCATTTTCCATTACCCTTTTTAGCTAGAGGCATTAACAAAGCGTATCTCACCTTATATGTACAGGGTGTCTATATTCACTACCCTGCACATCTTGTACACTCTCAAATTCTGTCTGACAAAGTTTCCCCCGCAGTGAAAGCCAGTGTGATGGATGACACATAACTATGATTTGGAAGATTGTTGGTACAAATATATCCGAACAATTTATGTTTTTTCTGCATTAACTGAACTCCTTACCTACTTTAACGTTCTAAAATGCTAACCTCGTTCTTGACTGACATTTCTGCTTCTGTTGCAGATCATTATCTGCCAGCTAATGGCTCATAATGAAAATAATTATTAAGAGCTAAGCATCGAATTCAATTCAATTCTTCCAAAGTAATCGCCGGCTAATTCGCCTTGACGGCCTTGTTAGATCTATTAGTCATCAATTAAGCCCCAATTGACTGTGATTCTAACTATGTGCAAGTTGCATAATTGAGCGTATATGGACCTACGTTCTCAATTTGTTGCTAATTGCTTCTATTAATTATCACCGCTGTGTTCTCCGGCTCGGTACAATTAAAGCGATTCACACGAAAGGAAAATGCTTCAGCCAACAAAATCGGTGTTGGGGTGATAAAAACGAAAACTGCTTTAATATAATCACATACTGGATTTTGATTGATAAACTTATGATTGACAATTGAAGTGAGTTGATGATAAAGTGGTTCATCCAATACCTTGACCGAACTGGTTGCCTCAAGCTCGTCGAACACACAAATGTTTCTTATTGTTAGAGCTAACACTGTCTACTTAATTGAGTTCATCATCAGCAATGTCTGAGGTTAGATTTTGGTTACATCCTGACATAAAGGATCTGTATATGTACCACCAAATTGAAACAGAAAACATTGAAAACTCCAGCCAACGTTCGCTTACACAACGTTTATGACTCCTCTATCACTAGGTTAGGTTAGGTTTTGGAAATGGGATGGTTGACCATCACTTCCAATCGGAGGCTGAAGGGCTCATTATAAATCCCTTCATTTGTCGAGTACACAATTCTTCTAACCTGTCACGTCGCGTGGTGATTGAAACCTCTCCGTGCTCGAATTTTAAAAGGTTCGTTATAAGTTCAAGGTCTCTATGAAGGATCTGTGACCTAGCAAAGTTAGGTGGCGATTCTGGAGAGCTAGGCAGTAGCAAAGCCGTTTTTGGATCTTCCCCTTTTTTTCTCGTCGCCACAGCTCTTGCAGAGATCGCTCGATTCCTGGTTCCATTTCCGAAGCATTCTTCCGATCGGACAGTGTCCTTTGATCAGTCCGACAAGCATACTGATCGAGTTTCGGTCCAACGACAGAATCTTCTTTGATTTGCCGTTATTAAGCTCTGGTCACGCTAATCTTGTCGTCGACAGTCGTTCAGTTGCAAACAAACATTGTGTCACATATGATCCAGTATAATGTACTGATCGGTGATTGCAGTGGCGTCCATTTCAGGTCCTTGTCTGTCCAATTCATTTGCTCTTTCATTCCCTTTGAGCTGTGCCCTGGGACCAGACGGAGTTTGACCTTATGACGCATGATGGACCTCAATGAGTCGCCACTTTTCATGACATCCTCTGACTTTGCTACGCAGAATCCTATTTACTTCAGTGTTGCCTGGCTGTCTAGAAAGATGGTGACATCCGATAGTGGGATATCGGTTTCTTATAAGCGTTCAGCTGGTTTCTCCATTGTCAGGATCTCTGCTTGGAAGGCGGATATCAGGAAGACTAAATGATTTCTGTTTATGCAGAGTGTCCGAGTAGAATCTGTCCTCAGCACATGTGTCCATATTCGATCCGTCGGAGAAGAGGGCTGTCTCGTGGTTATGGATAAGGGCGTTTGCTGACCACTTGTCACTTCTCAATCATTAACTGCTTCATCTTCAGAATGAGATCGTCCGTCTGATAGGAAAAGTATCGATGTAAACCCCTATAAAGATTTCCATCGGGGCGAAAACGAAAATGGGCTACGAACTCCGAAAAATCGACCTTAGAATTCATTCGCCTGCAACAACTTTCGGAAAGGTTGGCTAAATTTGTATGCTTTTTTACGACAAGTTATTTACGTCGGCGTTCGTAATTCCGTTCAAATTGTGTGATAGCATTTGTTCGTTGTTCGTATCGTTCGTAGATTTGCTACGAATGGATTTTCCCATGCATTCGTCTCATCATCAACTTCACTGACCCCAGCATCCAAGATGCCATCATTTAATTTATATCTCAGAAGTTTGTCAAACACATCTGTTTCTTTCACAGGCAATCGAGCACAATCCTTGATGGATCTACGCTGTACACTTCCTGGAATGTACAATCCTCGCTACGTTCTGGACACCGAGGACAACAACGCAAAATATTTCAACATCACTGTGGACGATCTAAAGAACACCATCAACAATGCCGAAATGAAAATGCCGAACAACACCGAAGAACAGCACTCAGTGATCGGTTCTGTGACAGCAGATCCCATCTACTGTACCATCGATGCAGCGAAACCACAAAAACTTTCCAGAAATTGCATTTCCCTCGAAAACCTCGATGGCATTGCCAAAGTACAACGTGACCTCAGCTACGGCAACAATTTACTACAAAACTACGAGCAGCAGTACTACTTGGCAATGCTTGGTCATCCGGTAAACTACAACCCACATCAGCACCAGGCCTTGTTGGAGCACTTGCATCAGCATCATCATCATCCGGCGCATTCGAGGCACTCCCATCAGCAGTTCCGGCCGATGATGAACGCCGGCATGCCGATGGGTTGCGGTGGCATTGGCTACGGTGGCTTCACGAATCCGTACGTGTACAATGCAGCAGGCAATAGCAAATTATCACTTGGGAATGAGTCCGATGACTACCGAAAGTATCGGGACGTGGCTCTCTAGATTTATCGTCGTAAATCTCAACCAAAGAAATTAGGAATCAGCTGAAAGCGAATGTCGGTGGACAAGAAAAACTGTGCACGAGAAACCTCATAAGATTAAGAATCTCTTCGAATCGATGTAATTACCTGACTTCTATGGATACAAACATATGTGTATGTGACTGTAATCTAAACGGTGGCTAACTGTGCAATGTAATACTCTCAAGTAATTGACAAACTAATAGTTAAGCGATACCAAATGTATGAACTGTACTAGACAACGAAAGGTAACGATATTTTGTTTTATACATAAGTGTGTAGATTTATTAGTATTTATTTATGTATTGCGTAGGCGTACTGTATAAACGATAGGAAATATGTTTACTTTAAAAATATACAAATGTACTATGAGTTGTAAGGATGCTTCGTTTTATTTATTTCGTGTTAGTTGTCCAGTAGATCTGACAGTGGATTGTAGCTCGTAGTGCTTGATTGTTGCTTCTGTGATGGGGCAGCTTCCTTCGTGGGTGCTTGTGTTGAAGGCTTTGCTTTTGACTTGTCAACTGTAAGAGAACGAAATGTTGAGTTAATTCAAATGGAACCGACAGCAAAAGGACAGGCTGTAGCCTGACTGCGATGACAGAAGAGGAAAACGAACAGCTTCATGAATGATACCGTTGTTGCTGATCCAATAAGTGGATTTAGTGTGAGACTGACAAGTAAAAAATGTGCCAAACTGCGTGCGAATAGTTTTATTACGTTCTGCTATACAAGCTAAACATGGATCGATCAAACGTTGGGGAGACCAAACGACTACATCGCGAACAGTCCTTCAAATGGAATTCTCAAGATTGACAGACCAACAATCCACAATATTGTACGGAGCAGCAACACAGCGTAAAACCAGGCCAGAGCTGAAATATCTGGCCACGGATCGGTGATGGGAGAAGTTTGTTACCCCCATATGCCCCCATATGCCCCCATTCGGGTTGAAGGACTTATAGCTGTACAATATGTACCGGTTGACGCTTGAATCCAATGGATTTTAAAGCTTGGAATGCTTCGGTATGTTATTTAGAATGCCGATTAAAGAGAAAAGAAAGATCGAATTATTGGCCACACCATGGTTTTCGATAACTAACACGTTGCTTCGTCTTACAGCATCAACTAATGGACTGATGCTTGGTCGACGTCGTACAGCCTTTTCCACCACAGTAAGATAAAGGCATCGACAACGCTTGGATGTTATATTGAGGTCTCTTCGGTTGGACAGTACAAAACACGAAGCAACTAAAATTGTACGAATTTATCACATAAGTGGTCACTTGTTTTACAAAATCTGGTGTACCGTTGGCATGAAAGTCTGAACTTGGAATCGCAGTCAAACGGGCTTGATTCAATGTTGCTCATCTACCACCGATGGACATACGGCTAGAGCACGTTATAACCCATCATCGTTGCCAACAAACCTGACTACGAGCCAGGAACTCACTTAGTTAGAAAGGAATGTCAAGTTTATCAGTGAAAAAACTGTTTCATGGTAATTTTTAATCTCAGTTCCTTCCATACAAATAAACCTCACGATTTTTTTGGCAGAGTTAAAGGCTTAATGTCGGTTTCACAGAGAAATAACGCCTTTTCTGACAACGAGAATGGGCGGGGACATGTTTCGAAGATGAAACCATACAAGGCAAAACTGCTTCGAACTAAGCGAGGTGTTTGTGAGCTCTACAAAGAAAAGAGACTCAGCTTCTAACGATAGAAAAGAGATGAGGAGGTGGTACGATAGAAGTGTCAAACACGGTAAAGATGGACTGGTAACAGAGGTGAGAATTCGATGGAATCCTTTGTGCAAACGAATGTTTAGCGCCGATCCACTTTCCGGAATCTAAGCCACTACAGATCTTGAACCCACGTTGGGCGCCAATTTTTGATATCGCCACTTTACGACTCGATTACTAGTGCAGACTGAAGGCAATGTTATTTATAGCTGTCAATTCTCAATTAGACGAGTTTCCATCAACGATTCTTGTAAATGCGCTGTCATGTCAACACACAGCCTCAGTTTTGGCGCCCTCTGGGTAGTCTATACGGCAACTGCGTAGAGATGAACTAATATATACTATGTATGTCTCCTCTGCCCAGGTTTTTAAATGAACACAGCGCTCGCCAAGGAGTCTTCTTTGGTATTACAGTTCCGTGTGAACCTTGGGCTTAGTCAATGTGCGTCTCAAACTAGCACGGTCTTAGGCTAGGCGCTTCCAGTTTCGTACATTCAGCTGATAAAGGTCCCTTTCCGACTGGTAACGCCATCGGAAGCGATCTCTCCGGTGTTCGAAAACTTTCGAAAACTTTCCGAGCCGGAGCATTGGCATCAATTTTCTACATAACACAGTCATCTGAGTCGGGACAAACGAATGGTTTTGACTAGGCCAATGTCTTTATACAGCTCGTAGAGTTCGACGTTCAATGTTAAAGTAATGATTGTTCAACCTGCTGACGAAGGCCATTGACAACGAAATAAAGACGATTATGGATTCTACAGGTGGAATGTGAGATTAACTGACTATGTTTAACTGAAGAACATACGAATGCCCTGGAAGCATTTGGCAGACATTACCACAACCCGGGTGACACGATGGGATGCACGGCGCAAAAATGTACGACCTTTACGATTGCTACAGAAAACGAAGCGGATGTTTGGATGTTTGTTTGAACATGGAAAACATAAGCGAGCGTCATGTAACACGTAACAATCAGCATCAAGGCTACATTTGGTAACCTCAGTCTGATCTACACCCAAGCACCTGACAGACTTCTATCAACGAATTCAAAGGCAGTTTTTTAAACCCTTTATTTGACAGCGAGTGCAGACAGGCACCTTCAGCAAAGTAAGCGACGCTGCATAGGAGACACCTACTAACATACAATTACGCCAAGGGCAGTGGATTGCCCACGTACTGCTACTGGACATCTCTACGTAGCTAAAGCAACTGTTGAATGGTTAAGGAGGACCAGGAAAGCCTCTTTATTATCAATAGCTCTGGAGAGAAACGACCGTGGCTTATGAAAGTTTTTGTTAGCGAGCTGATATTAGCTGAGCACATTTAAACCCTTTAGTTGTCTTAACAATTTCCAAACAAAATTTACCTGAACTTGTTTTTTTCTTTGACGTCCCAAAGAGATCATCCTCATCGTCATCGGAGAGATCTGCAAAAAGACTCGACGAAGGCTTAGCTTTCGTAGGTTCAATTTTCTTTGAAGGCACTTTTAATTTGGATTTGCCGAAGATATCATCGGATTCACTCTCCTCATCGCTGGAGAATAGCGATGATGACGCTTTAACGGGCTTCGCAACAAGCTCCTTTTTGGGTTTACTCTCAGCCGGTTTCTCTGGCGTGGGTTTCTTCGTGGTTGTTGGCTCTTTGAAGAGATCATCGGACCCGTCGTCTGAATCTTCGAACAATGACGGACCTTTGTTTGATTTCGTTTTGCTTGCAGTTGGGGGTGAAGGTTGTCTCTGGCTCGGTGGAAGCTCTTCACGGAGAGGAGGAGGGTCCGAGTCATCGAAGAGAGAAACTGTCCGAGTGGGTTCAGTTGGGGGGACAGGCCGAACGGGTGTTGTTTTTGGTGTTCCAAATGGATTTACAACCGCTTCATTGTCATGGAATAGAGGATCAGTGGAGACCTCCGGTTGGGACTTATCGTGGCTTGCGCTCGAGGTCCCGAACAAGTGGCCACCACCAAAGTCACCGAAGTCCTCGAACAAGGATGTGGATCGCCTGGATGTTGGTGGTGCTTCGCTTGGAGGGTCATTCCTCCGTTGCCTTTCTTCTTCTTGGATGAATGGTGGGATCTTACTCAGAAATGACCTTGTAGCGAACACCTCTTCCTGCTGAGCAGGTTGCCCGGCGTTCAGTGCCACTTTCTTCACGCCGGGATCCCCACTCTGGCCATCACTGTAATCATCTGAAGGCACTGCCGCTTCCGTCTCGATCAGCGACTTTCTATAGCTCTCCTGTCTGCCCTTCCGAGTGGATGGTCTTCGCTTCACCCCCAACTTGACTCGATCCTTGTTCAGGTTCGGGAGAATATTCTCGGGCAAGTCCCGATTCTCTCGGGTTTCCTTCGACATCACCGGAGGCTGTGGCACAGTGGTGGTCGCCGTCGACGGAGGTGAGTCGACGCGTTGCGGAACTGCTTCGGGTTTTTTGAACGAGGGAATTTTCGCTGTCGGCAGGAGGGCGCCTACGTTGATTTGCAAATCGAATTTCTTCAGTTTTGACACCTTCACCTTCTCCTTCTTTTCTTCAACAGCCTTTGGCTGTGAATTGGCGTCGCTCGCCGGCAAATCATCGTCTGGCGGTGGTTCGTCGTTGAAAATGTAGTTCGATGGAGCTCGCATTTCTCGGGTGGCTTCGATGGTCTCGTTGAAGTCGTCGTAGAAAATGCTGTGAATGCGCTTTGTTTCAGTTGGTGGGGCTACTTGGAAATCATCGTCCGGAGGCACGTCAGCAAAGAGATTTATGCTGCTGAATGTACCGACGTCCTTTTCTGCCGTTGTCGGTGCAGGAGGCACGTCGTCGTCAGAAGGCGGTTCGTCGGGGAAGAGGTTCGAGAAACTTGGGACTGCTGGTGATGGTTTTGATTTCGGGTTGATGGTTGGTTCTTCGTTGTTGACAGCGGGATTCGAAATCGTAAGGTTTTCTTTGGAATGACTTTTTTTATCTTGGGATTCAGTGGTGCGCTGAGTCTCAACAAATTGATTGTAGTCTGCTATTTTTTGTTCATCTGTCGAGGGCTGGAACTGTTCCTTATCAGGCTTAGATGCTGGAGTTGGTTTCTCGGCATCCCTCGGCCTGGGATTTGGTTTCTCGTCAACTCTGGGTCTGGGATTTGGTGGGATCATCTCAGGAGGAGTACTCGGTGCGTTCGGCTTCGGCTGCTCAGATTCTTCCTCAAAATCATCCTCAAAGAGTTTAGCTATTTTGGGGGCTTTAGGCACAGGCGGAGGTAGAAGTGCATCTGCCGGACTGTCGCCTTGAAACAGATCACTAAAGTCCACTTTACTCGCCACAGAAGGTTTCTCAATTTTGGCAATGATTTCCTTAGGCTCCTTTGGGAGGAACTCTTCAAAATCATCCGTAAAATCGTCGGCAAAAATATCCGCGACCTTAGTTTTCCGTGTGGTTGGCTTGGGGAGGAATATATCCTCTGGCGGCTCATCTTGAAAGAGATCAGCGAAATCTGGTTTCGTCTTAGAAGTTTCCGGTGGCTTACCTGATGCACTCGCATTTGGTTCTTTGGGAGCTTCCACAGCAGAGACTGAAGCTGTCTCGACCTTTTCACCATCACTGAACAGACTACTTCGCTCAGTTGATGGCTTCTTGATTGAAGGCGCTGGCTTTTCGATTGGGAATATATCATCGTCCTCATCATCGAAGAGTCCCTTCTTCATGAACGGAATTTCCTTGACTGCAGCTGTCTTGGTTGAGGCTACGTTGACGGGTGCAGTTACGGCATCATTCTCGACATCCGAGTCGTTTTCGAACAAGTTAGTGGTCTTTTTCAAGAATGCGTTGGACCCACTTTGTTTTGCTGCAAACATCTTTTCGAAGTCATCATCGTCATCGTCGTCGTCTTCGAAAAGGTTTCGGATCTTGGTTCTTGCTGTTGCCTTTGGCGGAGAACTCGGCACAGTTGTCTTCTCCTCCACCCTCGGCTGAACTACCTTTCTCGGTTCAGTGAAAGCTTCCTTGCTATCCCCTCCAAAGAGATCATCGTGATCTTCGAAGAGGTTGGGCACGACTTTTTTGACAGGTTCCCGCACCTCTTCTGTTGGTGTCGGAGCACTTTTCACAGTCTTAGCGGTTTCGACAATTTGGTTCATGAATGAACTGAACTCGTCGTCGTCGAACAGGTTTAGTGTTTTCTTCGCTCCCGTCCGCTTGTTCGAATCGCTCTCTATCGCCGGCTCATCTGGTGGCGGTTCACTTGGAATCAAAGTCTGTTGGTATACCTTCTCCTGCTGCACAGGCGGAGGAGCGGCTGCAACGTGTTGTGGTGTTGACTGCACTGACTCATCGAAAATATCATCGAATACACTCTCGGGTTTCCTCGGCACGTGCTGATAGTATCGTTGATCTTGCACCGGCTGAGCGATCGGTACTCTAGCCCTTCTTTGCTCCGTTGGGGTAGACACTTCCGACTGGGAATATGACTCCCCATCGTTGGAGGGGAGACGGAATTGTTTCGGCTCCATTGAGGGGTTCGCATTCAGACCCCATGCTGTGGAATCCCACTCGGACATGGTTTGTGCTGTACTCTCGTATGAATGGTCCGACTCGGATGAAGACGCCGAGAACTGCTCGGAGTTTTCGTCACCAGAGAAGTCAGTGTCGGAGTCACAAAGACCTATGTGCCACTTCTCCTTCCACAGTTTAGTTCCGTATATGTGAGGCAGGGGCCGAGCTTCATATGGATTTTTGGAACGATAAACCACACTAGAGAAAAAAACAAACACATTAGATAGTCCGCTTGGATTTGGGTTTGCCATCTATTCACTCACTTTGTTGCTGGCTCATCTTCATCTGAATCGTCATAACTGAACGCATACGCTTCATGACAGGAATTCATCATTTCCAGGTTCTTCTTCAAGAACGAATGCATGCTGGTGTCGGCGGCACTTTTGTCCACAACCTAAAACACAAACAAAACCGCACTACAATCCATCGGCACTTGACTAAATGCACAACTTGACTCACGTCCGACGGGGGGTTTGGCACCTCTTCGACATTCGCCAATGTCTCATCGTCGTCGTGAACACGATTTTCAACGAACTGTGTGTATTGCAGCGCTGCAAGGCTATTCGTTGCATTACTGAGGGCAATCGATGTTCTCTCCAATTTTGTGGATAGTTCGTTCAGATCCGATGTGGTTTTGGTTGCTCTTTCCTCGAGGTTCTGCAATCCATTGTGCTAATTGGTAATTGTCATCAGCTAACGATATGTGACTTACTTTAGAGATTTGCTCCATCCACCTTAGCAGGGTGCAATCACCCTCAAGTGTCCATTGTTTGGATTTATTGACTATTTCGTCCGCTGTTATTTCGGGGGTTTTATTTTCCTGAAAAAAAAGTTGTGAGAAGGACTTTTAATGTGAATTTTAATATTTACCATTTATTAACAGAATTTGGGTAGTTTGTTGTCCTTTAATCAGCTGGTGTTCTGACAAGTGTTTGATGACGTTTAAGGGATACGCCACATTTTGCATGTCTCATGCAACAGTGGCGTTACAATTTTTGTTGAGGGAAAAAGATTTCTTATAGCTTGGGTTAATTGTTATGATGGTTAGGGGATATTACGACTTCTGTGGCTATATGTGTTGAAAATTGCCAAGGAAAAAACCTTTTTAAACGTCACTATCTCCTAAACTAAGCAATTCATCAATTTGTTGGTCGTTATAATTTGTGCTTATTTCGCGTTTGGGTATGTGAAAAAATGAAGAGAGGCGCCACCGCGGCATTGTGAAACAGGCATAAATGTGTGAAAGATAAGTTAAACAAAAGAACATATCCCGCAGTCGACCCGAACAGATTTCTTCACCAAATAAAGCAGCATGCTTGAACGCTGCCTGGCAGTTTGACAGCCGACATCATCTACACGTGCGGCGTTGACATTTCGTTCAAAATTGTATATTTCGCACTTGATATGCCATGCTGAGCATCGAGTTCTAGATAAAGTTCGAGTTTTTTCCACAATTGCCGCCGTAATTTAAAGAATTTATAAATTTGCACAATCAATCAATAAATTGTCTAGCAATCATGGCAATGTTAGCAGGCCCCAGGCAAAGAAAGCGCTACAATCTAGTGCCCAAAGGAAAGGCACTCTTCGAAGGTACGTGTCTCATCACACACTTCACAAAACATTTTCAGTACATAGACTTTTTCCCAATGTAGATTCTGACCGCTTTGGCACAAAAATGCTGGAGAAAATGGGCTGGTCAAAAGGTAAAGGCCTGGGCAGCAAGGAGAATGGTCAGCAGGAGTTCATTCGCATTCGCTACAAGAACGACGCAAACGGGCTTGGTTACGAAGATCGCGACGACCAGTGGACAGAGCATGAAAAGCATTTCAATGGACTCTTAGAGACCCTACATGCTGGCGAATCGAACAGCAACACAGCTTCAGGAGACGATGCAGATGACGGCGCGCCAAGAGTAGGATTTGGTTTCGAGAAGAGTAAGACAAACAAGGATAAGTTAAAAGATAAATTCAGCGGGCAGTCGTTGGAGGAGAGGTCGAAGAATAGTAAGGCTAGGGTGCATTACAAGAAATTCACAAAGGGCAAGGACATGACGCAGTATAGCGAAAAGGATTTGGCCAACATTTTCGGCAAGAAGGCGACTGCGGAGGAGAATGATTTTTACAGTCAACTGCCTTCGTTTAACGCGGGCAATGAGGCGGCAGATGATGGAGAGAAGAAAGAAGAATTTGAACTTGGAACGCACACAATAAACACCGGGTTGTCGGTGAGTGACTACTTCAAAATGAAAATGGAAGCGCTGAAGAACAAGAGAGCCACTGTGGAGAAAAAGGAGGAGACAGAGTTAAGTGGCGATGGACAGGAGGAGGTTGTGGAAGTGGATGTTGCCAGTGAGAATGGTGAAAGTGATCGAAAGAAAAAGAAAAAGAGCAATAAAGAAAAGCTCGAGGATGTGCTTGAGAAAGAAAATGGTCTCGAGGTGGATGCCGAACACGCAGATCTGAATGGCCAACAAGCGGATGTCTGTGAGAACGGTGGAGATGAGCCAGTTGTCTTGAAGTCTAAGAAGAAGAAAAGCAAAAAGGCGGCCCCTCTGTGTGACAGTGAATCAAATGCCGTGGAGGTAATTATCTTGGATGATGACACAAGTGAAGAGCAACGTCCCAAAAAGAAAAAGAAGAAGAAGTCCTCCGACGAATCTGTCACAGAGCTGGTTACAGAACAAAATGGCGCTCTAGGGGAGACGGAAAATTCACAAGCCGAGGAAGCAAACGAATCTATCGCCACCATTCCGTCCAAAAAGAAGAAGAGTAAGAAGAATGCAACAGAAACTGCGGACAAGGCCGAACCGGAAGTTGCCCCTGAAAAAGTGTGCACAGAGTCGGTTGTCGAAGAAGTCCCGCAAAAAAGAAAGAAAAATAAGAAGAGAAAAGCGGAGGAACCCATAGACACCTTGGCCTCCGTTGCGGATGATCCAGTCGATAATCCCTCCAAGAAGAAGAAAACCAAGGACTCTCCCGAAGATGAACCACTTACCAATATCCCCCCGCCAGAGACAACTGAGAAAAAGAAGAATAAACAGCCAACATTGGAATCAATTGAAACAACCCCCATCGACAGCAGCAGCTCCAAGAAATCAAAGAAAAAGATCAAAAACACAACCGACACCAACGACGATGCAGCTAAAGTAAGTCCGCAAAATGAAATATCCTGTCTCGATACTTACACAATTTCTACATTCTGTGCAGAGAAATTCCGCAACGTAGATCTCGCATCGTTTCATGGTTCAAACATATCCGAACAGGTTGGCTATGGCCTCAGTGAGAATCTTAAATTGAATATCGTGTACATGTCTCAGGATCAGCAAAGGATAACGGAACTGTGGAGCGGAAAAGTAAATAAATATAAGCTGGCCGTGCCGAAGGGAAAAATCTATGAAAAATACATGAAGAAGGTGAAGCGGGCGAGAAAGGAGCGGAAGAAGTTGCCCAAAATGAAAGTGAAACCGTTACATCGTCTAAGTGCCTTCGAAGTGTTGTAGAATAATTAGATTTTTTGTTTTTAGGTTAGATATGAGTTGTTAATAAAATGTAACTTATGTGAAATGGAATGGGTTTTCTTTGATGCATGTTGTTGGTAGTTGGGGTCTCACACCTCGACGTTCTGAGACTGAGGGGATAGCTAAGCAGAAGTTGGGAGGACTGGTTGAAAGAGTTTTTGAGAAGAGACAAACAGTCACAGCTAATCTGTACACACATCACGAGTCAAGGCCTTCTCAAAATTTAATATATGAGCGAGGAGTGACCATACTGGCTGAAGGCTCCTGTGCTGAGGGACGTTGTGGATAGCTAGATGGGTGAGCTTGCGGGATTACTATTATGCACACAGCACAAGAAAGGAGACCCCTTCAACTGCGTCAACTATCGAGGGATAAGTCTCCTAAACACCACCTACAAGAACTTCTCTGCCGTTTTGTGTGAGCGTCTGAAACCATTCGTCAACAACCAGATAGATCCTTATCAGTGCGGTTTCAGGCCGGGGAATCCCGCCATCGATCAAATCTTCACACTACGGCAGATTCTCGAATAAACCCAAGAGATGCAGATCGACACCCACCACCTATTTGTCGACTTTAAGGTAGCATATGACAGCGTGCATAGAGAGAGAATAACTCTTGCTAACCGCTGCTTCTTTGGTGAAGTTTGAAAACTTCAGGAGGTTTGTTAACTCTTCACCGCACTAATCATTCAAACCTGCAAAGCAGTTTTTACCTTTATTTGCTTTAACTGGGGTTTCGCAAAGCAGTTGGATAGTTTCTTCCTCATGTCTGAAGCTCCTGCGAAAGTCGTTGTGTGGTATGCACTGTTACGATGCATGCCAGGCTCAGTCTACGTGTACAGTTTCCCATGAGGACCCCCATAAGCGTTCACAGCTCATTGCGACTAAAACTGATCAGAGATTTTAATCTCTTTATACAGCGTCGGCTACAGGGTCGTTCTCCAATTTCCAGACTGAGCCATCGAATTTTTAATCTTCGTCTTCCAGTTTTCTTCTTAGAGAACAAAGCGGGGTGAGCGCGTAAAGGATTGCTAGGGATTCTCCAAGTTCGTGAGACTGTCGATATTGTTAAACTTGCCTTTATTATGAGTTACAGCGACAATGAGAGAGATTGATCTGTAGACTGATCACATTGCGATCGTTTCTCGTTCATCTCTCTCCAGCCAGCGAGATCTTTCGCCTCCAAGTGAGTTCAGGTCTTTCTCCACTTGTGTGTGCCATCTCGTTCGTGGAGGTCCTTTGTTGCGTTGTCCCTATGTTTCGGATTCGAAGACTCTTCTGTCCATACGGTCTACATGATCTAAGCGTTAGATCTGATGACGCATAACTAGGTGCATGCCGCTGTACAGCACGTAGTTCGTGGTTGAATCTACTCTTCCAGACTCTATCAACGCGAACATGGTTAATAAAATGATCCACGTTATCTGTGATGCAAACATATCAAATGAATCGGGCTATGCATAGCAAACTCTTTCCCCAACAAGAAGTATAACACCCTTACACCATAGTTCACGCTGGGTGTGAGTATTTGTTCTGTGTCTGCGATCCACAGTGATCAGAACTAAGGATGCTAATGATTAGGACAAATCCCCTCAGGGATAAATTATTTATAAATCAATCTGAGTTGCTGGACTCGGATGGAAGATGTGAATTTGTTACAGCAGCTCGATGGTGACTGCAGCTAGGTTTATTATCTTTGTTAGCGGTCTCATGATTTTCCCACGTTGTTTTCACATCCAGTTCGCATTTTAGTTCCCGGCTATGGACGTTATGAGTCGACTCCTATATTTGTTATGTATCCAAATAAAGGTGTTGTATGAAAGTTCTCTGGTTGCCTAAGTGTGGGGTGTTGCCACTTTGCTCAAATGTGCCTGCAAGTTAATCTCTCTCCTCTGATTCTAGTACAACACTGCACCGACTATACGGTCCATATACTTAAATTATCAAACAACTTTAAGACACTAATCCAAGAAAGAACGGAATGGCAGGGAGGGAGAAGGAGTGGAGAAGTGGAGAAGGACCTAAACCAACTTGGGGTGCGAAATTGGAAGCAGCTGACTAAAGATCGTGCCAGCTGGAGAGGATTGTTGACCGAGGCCCAGGATCACCCCGGACTGTAGCGCCACAAGAAGAAGAAGAAGAAGAATCGGGTCGAAAATGGGCGCAGAGTCTACGAGGATGTTCCCAGAATTCGGGAACATCTCCAAAGCCTCAGAGTGGCAAATATTTCCAGCATTTGCCGAGCCTTTTACTCGCCGGGATACACCCACATATCCAGCCAAGACAAAAAGTGGCTCGATAGCCAAGCTGCCATCAAAGTCCCAAAGTTTTACCGAAACACGGGTCCGAGGTAGCATCATTAAAAGGCCAACTTAATATATCCCTCTTCTGGGTACCTGTTCATATGGGCATCCCAGGAAATGAGAACATGGACTGGCTGCAATTCAGGTCGCTTGCAGAGGAAATATTTGTACCTCTACAAGCAGTCAAGGCAAATATTTCCAAGCACTTCCTTCAAATTGCTGACAAATTAACAACGAATATCAGGACAAAATCCTGATCTGATCTTAGGCTAAGCCATCTTTTCAAACTGAAGGATATTAATTTATTGCTTTATCGATACGAATCCAATCTTCATTTTTTAATTCGAAGCAAAAGCCTCTACATCTGATCAGTGATATAGCAGTGGAAGCTACATGGTTTCAATTAGCTGACATTTTTAATCAGAACAAGAATAAGTGCATGCGAGATGCACAGATTTTTTGTTAAGGATTTCACAATATATTTTGATTATTTGCCTCCATCAAATTGAACATTCAATAATTCTTAGCTTAAGCTACAGCCAGGCCCAATAGGTCATGAGCTGCTGGAACTACAAGCCCGTTTTACCGTGAACCAATGTTTAGCCCCCTTGTAGGAGCGACGTAATGTCTCCTATTATAGTTTTACAGTGGGCTTGTAATCTACCAAGAGGGAGAGATTATCCCCATCAAGCCTCTTCTTTTTCTTCTTAGAGTGGCGCTACAGTTCGGTCAGATCCACATCTGGGCCTGAGTCAGCATTTAACTCCAACTAGCACGATCTTGGGACAGGCGTCCACTCCAGTTTCGTACACCCGGCTGATTAAGATCTCTTTCCAGCTGGTTACGCCATCGCAGCCGAGGTTTTCCTCTAAGAGTTTGTTCCTCAGGGTTGGCCTTGAAGACTTATTGAGCAGAAGCGTTTACATGATCTCTCTACATCACCTGACCCTCTTAGTCGAGACCATCGAATTGGTTTGACTTGGGCAATGTCGTACAGCTCGTAGAGTTCGTCGTTCAGTCGTTTCCTGCAAATCCTTCTTCGCAAACGGGAGCGAATAGAGGATTTTCCTCTCGAAGCTACCAAGCATCTCTTCGTCCTCATTTTGGATTTTTCATGCTTCTGCGCCATATAGCAGGACTGGGACTGTCAAGGTCTTCTATAGACACAGCTTGGTTTTCGGAGGCAGAGGTTTGTTTTTCAATTGCCGCCTAAGTCCAAAGACAATCCCTCAAGCTAATTCAATGTTTTCTTGACTATGAATGTAAAGACCATGTGGATTTAAACAACAAACAGCATGAAACTTCACTTACTGGAATTTTGCACTTCTTTAAATCCTCGATGGATCTTGTCTTGTTGAATTCGATAAGTGTCAATACACACTTCATGCGACACAATGGGCTTAATGAACTCTATCAATTCTAGAATGTCATTCTAGAGGCCATCTTCATGCAGTAACTAGAGAGTGAATCATGTTCGTATGTCGTGCTTCTAATTCATATCGCATCTATTTTGGTCTTCCATAAATCCGAGTGTCATTCGAACTCTAGTTCACCTCATACCAGCCGCACGCAGTGACACCAAGCAAAAAATGAAAACACTCAAAATCTATAAAACTTAGTCACATATATTTTCTTTAATCTCTCGTAGATTATAGTGTTAAAAACTTAAGGGGAGCATTTCTGTTTTTTTTTTTTTTTTGTATGTACATTTGATAGAATAAAATAAAATGTCCGATGTGCTGTAACGTATTCGCATTGAGACCCAAAAAGAACTTATCAACAAAAGAGGAAGAAGAAAAAACCAAAAGCAAAACAATGATTTAAACCTCCTATCTACCACATGAAGTTTGTCTGAAAATAGAAACAAATCGTAAGGTGAGATTATTTTCTGCACGAAAATAGAACGCTCCGGCTGCGGTCGTTATCATCGCTTACATCATCTTCATCTTCTTCATCGTCCTCGTCGTATTCACCGTTCTGCGTTGCTATTCTACGTGACCGTCGTAGTTGACCTCCACTGTATCTGAGACTCTCCGAGCGATTGCGGCTTAAGACGTTTGCTTTAAAGGTATTCAAATTCACATGTGTGTCCCACTGAAAACGAATGACGATGCATGAATGAGACGCTAACAAGACGCCAATTGAATGACTTACAGAACTCGATACGATTTCTGATCGTACAGGGTGCCACATTAAATCTCGAACAATATCCTTGTGGCCGTCGATGGCCTCTTTGATTTGACCCGTCAGAACGTCGTAGACTGAGTGAGAAAGAATCACAACATTTCACACATCACACTCAAGAGGTGAGCACGGTGGTGACTTACTTATGATACGTCCAGTTCCGCAGCCAGAGTATATGTATCGCTGCCCCGTCTGCGCAGCTGGTGAGAACCTTGCGCGTATTAAGCTCTTAGTCACTCTGTGACCTCTGTACGTCATCACACTCGAATCTACGCCTAAAATGTTCGTCGGATTATAATCTGCAATGAATGAGGTGATAAGTTAGCGAGTGTTTCATTGGTTGAGGGTAATCTTTTGTTTACAATCCCGTGGAACATCATCCCATCGATAGTCCCAGTCCAGGGCTGGCAGCCGTCTCTGAGTGTACACCTTTTCAAGGGCGGTGGGTTTTCGCAGGTCCCAAATCTTTATGCTCTGATCTTTCGAATTCGACAGAATGTAGTGGCCGTCGTTTCGTGGATCAATGTAGGTGATGCCATCGTAGTGTCCCAGGAATGATGAGACCGGTGTGGCGACTGCGTCGCCTGTGCCGAGACAACGTTTGTCCCATAGTTTTATCACGCCGCGGTTGCAACCGGTTACAAATATATCCGAATCCATGTCGCTTACGTAGCTAACCGCATTGATGTCGACATAGCTCTCATCATCAGTCTGAAACGCGACAACAAGTGGTTGATAAAGCCGCTAGCGAAGGAAATATGACATGCTCACCTTTATAGCCTTCACGACTCCACGTTCTCTGTTGCACATGTACACACAGGAGTCGTTGCAACCTCCTATCAAGGTCTTGCCGCATGGGGAAAACCGCACTGAGAAGATTCCAGAGCGGTTGACCTCTGTGTTCAACCGCAACCACTGGAATTCATCAGTTGAACCATCCAACGGCACGATAAAGACTGAAACGAAACCGTGTCGAATGAGTGGCGCATTCTCTGATTGTCCCGGATGCCAGGCATACTTACAAAAATCCGACCACGTCGAGTATGTGAAGAACTCCCCACACGGACTGAAGTCAATGTCCAGAATCCCCCAGCCAACGTCCTGTGCTTTGATACGATTGATCCGGTGATAGGTACCCTTCGATGAGTCAAATACTCTAATTATAGCGTCTACATCGATTGAATGAGAAAATTATATCAATTTGCTTGTGATTTAACGAGGTTTACCTTGACTAGCGGTAATCAGACGGCTGCCATCCTTGTTGAATTTACTAATGAACACCTTCGATTCGAACGACATGAGACGTTCGTCTTTGTGACTTGCTATGAAGAGATTTGCTATCCGGCGCTGTTGGCTCGGTGTGAAATATCCCGATGTTTTCGAAGCCAGACCATTTTCACGCTTCATTATGGCCCTTTGCAGAGAGAACTTATCGTTGGGCCGACGATTGGTTGGCGGTAGACCGCATAACATTTTGATTTCCTTATACAGGTGCGTATGCTGGAGAAAACAAAACATTCACACCATTTAAATACAACCGAGGGACAACAACAAGAATCATGAAGAAAACACAGCGAAACACTTGTTAAAGAGAGTAAGACAGGTACATTATTCGAGCAAATTCAGTGCAGCTTTCAGACACTCAACTACAAGTGGCTAATGACAAAAAAACATACTCACTCTAAAAGTTTTCAAATCCGGCCTTTTGCGTATTACTGGCATTTCCGATGATGAAGACCTTGGCAGTGTACCTACAATGCTTTGGGAATATATCAAAAAGATCCATTATCATTACAGGTCTGCGCTTAAGAGGTCGAGAAAAATACAAAGACAACACATAATGAACACCAACTTACTGGTTAACCATTCGCCCCAGAGCGTGTGATATGTGATCCCTGTAGTCAAGATTTCGGACCAACGATTCAAAAGCATCATCGCCGGAATCGTTATCTTCCATTTCATATGTGATATTATTGCCCATTAATGCTGCAATAGAAATTGTGTTCCTTTGTTATGTTTTGGCATTGGTGCATTGTGCATTTCTTTTAATGGACGAAAATACAATGATTCGCATTGGTATGTAGCATTCAATTAATGTCAAAGTTTTTTTTTGATTTTGCTTACCTATTAGAATGAAAAATGCTTCTGTCTTCTGAATTTGTTGAGATTGATAAATTTATGAATGCAATAACGAATACTGCATGTATTCGTCGTTTTTTTTCTCCGTTCCCTTTTTTTGATGATAAATCTACAGAAGCAGAAGGAGAATGCAGAAGAAAAACACTGATAGAATAGTTGCCTGACAGCTGTTGCTAAAAACGTCAGATGGACTGTTTCCGAATGATTCCGAACATATTGAAGCGATAGATGACGTTTTTCGGTATTAGTCTCGTTTGAATTGAAAACTTTTAAATATCTTATTTTGATCCGAGGTTTTGTTTCTGTTAAGAATTTATATAACGGACTTTTAGAATTATTGTTAGGCATTTTAAATGAATTCTAATTAGAATTAGATTAATAAAGGGTGTTGGGTAAGATTTTTTTTAAGAGAAAGAACTATCCAATGATTATAGCAGAATTCTGAAACCCATTTTGGATATGATCGAAAGATAAATAGGCATAACTGGGAATACCGTTATAGCATCGACGAAAAGTACAATTGTTACGAGCAAATACTATGACAGTTCGTAGAACAAGGCGCCTTTTCCTAGGTACGAAAGGAAACAACGCCCTCCTTAAAGTCAATAGGAATGATACTAGCAGATCGAGTAGTAAGTTTACCGTTTTCCGGTTACTGCATGGTAGGTGATTCCCCGGGACGGCATCTCCAGTATCATGGGGTGATTGATCCATAGAACTGCCTCGCACTTATTCTGCCTTTAGCGTCCATTTTTTAATCAATCAGGTGGCCCATTTTAAAGATCCGTAATAAGCGAGGCAGAGCGGACAGTCCCTTGAGCATGCTGTGATTTTTTGCTCAAGCCAATAGCCGTCGAGAGCTCGGCGGTTCTATGGTTCTAAAACCTCGTGTTGGATCTTTTGTTTGGTAGCAACACGCGATATTTGGAGCTGCAAAATGCGGCGCTAGCAACTATCCCTAAATTGCCAATCTCAGACCGTACTTGTGGGGGGAAGATAATTCCACAGATGAGCAGCATAAAGCTGCTTACGACAGCTTGCATTGAGCCGAGCTGTATAAAGCCATGCCTAGTTTTAACATTCCTGTCAAACTCCTCATGTAGTTTAGGGTGATGATGACGAACTCTCGCTGCTCCATCAAGGTTACCAACTCACCGAGACCTTCAATGTCAAAAAAGGTTTTCGGCAAGGCGACGCGCTGTCCTGAGACTTTTTCAACATTGTGATTGAGAAGGTCGTGCAAAACTCGCACGCCAATGCTAGAGGTACGATATTCCAAACATCGGTGCAATTGCTAGCATACGCGGACGACATTGACTTGATTGGCCGAACTCAGTGAGCCGTCAATGAAGCGTTTGCTTGTATTGAAACGAAGGCAGCAAAATGGGTTTAGCGGTGAATGCGGGCAAAACAAAGTATATACTGTCTTCAAGAAAGGACACACAACATCGACGACTCGGTCAGAACGTCACCATAGGCAGCTACAACTTCGATGTAGTAAAGCACTTCATCTACCTTGGCTCCCAAGTTAATAGTACGAACAACATCAGTACCGAGATTAAACGCAGAATAACTCTTTCCAACCGCTGTTTCTTTGGGCTCAAGAGGCAATTGAGTAGCAGAACCCTCTCCCGAAAGACCAAGCTCACATAATATAAGACCTTGATCATCCCTGTCCTGCTGTATGGCGCGGAACCTTGGACTATCTCAAGGGCGGATGAAGACGCACTTGGTCGCTTCGAGCGAAAAGTTTTGCGTTGAAGGTTCCTGGAGAAGAAGATTCAACCACGAATTGTGCGGGCTGTACAGCGACATGAGTCTAGTCAGGCGTCTACGGATTCAACGACCACCCACTCCCACCCTACAATTGTATGCAGACTCCGAACGGCCAGTTTTGAGAAGCTTTTTAAATTAAATTAAAAAAGGCCTGCGTGATGTAAAAAATGTATGGACAGAAGGATTCTACTTTTCATTATTATTTTGGTTTAGCATGAGTTCCCACGAGTAAGAAAGAAAGAAGTCAGTCTGCGCAGAGATCCACTATACACGCAGCCAAGGCTGATCAGCCCGGAGATTCGCCAGCACACCGGCACAGTGCTCGCGGCTGTGCCTAACTGGTCGTAACGCACATAGTCCAGACTAAATAGTAGCTTTCAATTAATTACGGTTTGACTTCGTCTCATTTGCACCTTATTGAATCGTAAGGGGCTACGATTCGATTGTTTGGTCACGTCGTGCATGACTTCCGAAGCACGTCTTGAATTCGATTATATCAGGTAGGAACTCGCCTGATTGCTTTTGGGCATAACTCCTGATGAGTTGCAGTTGATGCCGGAGGATAGAGCGGACTAGACATCCCTCTTGTGTGCCTTGTAACGCGACCACTTTAGTGAATCATGGGGGACACTGAAGATGAGGTGAGGTGAGAGACCATTTGCGCCAGCATGCTGGTGGCAATTGGAGATTTGTGGTTTCAGGCCAAAGAAGTCCACACGAGACCAGATCTTCACACTGCGGCAGATCTTGGAAACCCAAGCAAATCGACACACACCATCTTTTCATTGATTTCAAGGTCGCTTATAACAGATGCGAGCTATAACTCGTCAGGTTGTGAAGGATAACAATTGAGAATTCTCGCTGCCACGTCAATGTCGGTAGCTAATGCACCGATACCTTCAATGTCAAAAAAGGTTTCAGATAAGGTAACGCGCTGTCATGTGATTTCTTCAACATCGTCCTGGAGAAGAACGTGCAAAACTCACACGCGACGTATATAACAGCACTCACATCAATCAAGCATTTGCTAGCATTGCGACGGAAGCGGGTAAAATGGGCCCGGAAGTAAATGACAAGAAAAAGGAAAAGTATATGCTGTCCTTAAGGAAGCACATACAACATCGAGGTACTTCTAGGCGGGAATTACATCATTACCGACATCAAAAGCAGAATAACTTTTACGAACCGCGGTTTCTATGGAGTCAATTGATTATTAGAGCCCACTCTCAAAGGACCAAGTTGACTCTATAGGCATGGACAATCTAAAAAGCGGATTAAGAAATCCTTAGTCCCTTCGAGAGAAAAGTTCTACGTGCGGTCTTTGACCCTGTTTGCATTGACCTACGGAAGAAGATTCAACAACGAAGTGTTCGGGGTGTACATCGTCATGAGCCTAGCCAGGCGATTACGGATCCAACGCCTAAAGTGGCTGTGCCATGTAGAGCGTGTGGAGAACTCAGCTCTGGCCTGGACAGTCTTCGAGTCCGAACTTGTGGGCAACGCAACAGAGAACGCCCGCGTCTAACCAGGCGCATACAAGTGGATAAGGACATCAACCACCTTGGCGTACGAAACTGGAGACAGCTAGCCAGAGATCGAGCTAGTTGGAGAGGCTTGATGGTTGACGCCCAAGTCCCTTACGAACTGTTGCCACTGATGGAAAGAAGACGATTAGGTACCTAGTACAATCGAAGTCTTTCCTTGATTATTGCTTATTTTGGCCTTCATGTCAGTTTTTTTTTTCGGCAACCACCGTATGATTGGTACAATTGCTCACAACAAACAACAATAATATTTCACGGCTCCTTTGCACTCAACCTAACTAAGGAGGATACTTGTAATATGTACACATGTAGGTCCCATCTAGCGAGACAACAATACCACGATCCAGATCGAACTTTTCAACTCATCCAAGCTCCTCTAAAGAAACGTAAAAAAAAGTTAACTCAACTGTGTTAAACTCTTCCCACGTGCTACCCCCAATCACACAGTTGTCCAACAACAACCCTCACCAACTCCATCCGACCGTAGAGCCAAACAAAAAATAAACACCCCATCTTAAAGAATCCATGCACTCTTCCATTCAGACACACGTCGCACTGCGTCCTGTCCACCAGCTTCGACGAATGCAAAATAAGAAAAAGAAAAGACAGAAACCAGAAATCATCCACCTACCGTTGCATGCACATTACTTTGAACATTTTATTTTCACTTTTAAGTGACTAAGTGACAGATCATAAATTCTAATATATTTTACCCACTTAAGATATTATTTTTGTGCATGTGCGTGAAAAGGCATTGACGTGAAATTAGCCATCAAAGCGCAATTAAATTTTGCGCTACACTTCCACCGAGCGTACGAGCGACGAACGCATCTTTCTTGTTATGGCAACTAACCGAGATTCCGTGTCCGTTGCACATGTGTGATTTGTGAACAGTGCCCAACGTTCATTGTTTTCTTTTCGTTTTTTTCCGTGTGTCGTTTTGAATACTGTGCACTATTGCAAATTACAGGGTGGTGACGATAAATAAGATATTTATATGATTAGTGTTAGTGTTGATTTCATAGATTGGAAGAAAGAACTATATCTCAAAAGCTAAAATTAGAAAGCAACTCCATTCTTATTACCTATTCTTAAACGTTAAGTTTCATGCCCTCGTCCTCAATTCATTGGCCTGAATTCGTTTCAGTTGATCTAATATTTGAGAAGTGGGTTGGACTGAAAAAATGGGTCAATCGCTGGTGGGTGAAGCCCTGTATTCTGGCTAAATGTAGCCGGATTCGTTATACGTAGTTGGAGTAAATTTAAATAATGTAAATGCAGTGCTTACGACATCTCTGGTTGTTACAATGGGTAGGCACATAAGTATAACTTCCAGATGAGGTAAAAGAGTTGTTCTGCAAGCAGTACTGCTCCTGCCTCAATAAATGTCTGCTTTACAGAAGTGGCGCAATATGTACAATGTACATTATTGAAAGCGTATACGGTTGTCCTAAATCGTTTCGAGAAGAAGAGATATGTATGCAATGCGGGAACCAGTTTCTGTTGACGACGTTAGTAAGAGGGGTATAGAACCAAAGGTTTTAGATAAGGTGACGCGCTGTGAGTGACCTGATTAATCACATTCTTCTGAAGATCCTGCAAAACTCACTAGCCAACACAAGAGGCACTATCTTTCAAAAGCCCGAACGATTTCTAGCATACGCGGACGAACACAGCCACTTTGTTGACATTGAAATGGAAGCGGTTAAAGTGGAATACACAATTACACAATTTCGGCGACTCGGCCACAATGTCACTACAGCCAGCTATAACTTCGAGGTACTTCTAGATAAAGGACTATACCTATCACGGCGCAGCGGTAAACAGCAGGTTTACCCCAGTGCCGAGATTAAACGCGAAATAACACTTGGCAATGGCTGTTTCTTTGCTCAGAGAGCTATTGAGTAACAGAGTACTCCCTCGGAAGCCAACCAGCTTGACTCCTTGTATGACCTTAGGGTTAGATTAGGTCATTGGGTTCCCAGCGAAATTGCTAGTCAGCACACTTAGACCCTTGTTAGTCCATTGTGGTATCCAGGCAGACACTCAACCTACTGCCAGCCATCAATATGACCTTGATTATCCCCTTGGCCTTTTCGAAAAAAAACATTTCTGCGCCTAATGTTTGGTCTCGTTTACGTTAGTGACATTTGGCACAAGGTCCAACCACGAACTGTATCGCCTGATACAATGCCTAAGATGTCTAGGCTATGTAGAACGTATGGACAACTTCCGGGTTGAAAAATCTTCCACACTGCACGTGTAGGACAACGCAACAAAAGACTAGTCCACGTACTAAGTGGCACAGACAGCTGCTGTCGGTGTTCGAAACTGGAGACTGCTAGCGAGAAATCGTGCTTGCTGCAGATGCCCAGATTCACTTCGAGTTATATAGTTAGCAAATAAATAAACAAACAAAGTGATTTTTTGCCATTAAATCCAAATATTACTCTCGGACTGTTGCGCCCTAAGAAGAAGAAGAAGAATAGTCTACATCTATGTACGTATTTACTGGATGTTCATGTGTGTACAGAGTGAGGTGTTATTGCAGGACTTTAGCCAAGGCTCGTTGCAACTGTCAGCGGTTAACGTTAAAATACATTACATGTGAACGGAGTTCTGCTTCGGACAGGACCACTATTCTCGATAAATATAACATGCCTCCTCCTCTGTCCATTAATTCCTTCTAGATTGTACTTCATTGGGTGAAACGTCCTCAGACATATCATCATGACCATTCCTATATAGTCAAGTACCTTGCACCTTGGCTTGAATGATCTGATCTGTTTCCGAAAGGCCTAGCTTAGTCAAGGCTAAGTCAACTCAATATTTACTCCAACTATTTAATACAGTGGTGGCCCGTGGCGTGGCGTTGTGGGTATGTGCGTCGACACCAACCTCGATGTCGTAGGTTCGATTCCAGCTCTGAGCGACAGAAATAATTTTCACGACCCCACCTATTTCGAGTCACTGACAATGCTCAAAGAGTATTTCCTGTCTAGAAAAAGCTTCTCAAACTTGGCCGTTCGGAGTCGGCATAAAACTGTAGGTCCCTTCCACTCGTGTGAGAACAATAGCACGCACAACACGAGTGGTTGCTGAGAAGCTAGGCCCTGGCCCCCTACGGGCTGTAGCGCCACTCATATTATTATATTTAATACAGTCATGAAATTTGTGTTAGGACCGAGAGAATAAGATCGCCAATACGAGCTGAAGAGATGAAATTTCTTCGTGCTGCTGTGGGAATAGGGTAAGAAAAACGACCGAACTCGAGAAACTCAGTGTTGAGCACCTTCTTCGTCCGTCGAAAGTCCCAATAAGCACGACTTTCTAGGCGTGCCTTAAATGCGATTCCAGCAGTAAGGCAGACCCAAGGCAAGGTTGAACTACTCGCCTAGTTGAGCCTGTACATAACTCCTGGTAAGTTAGAGTCGATGGCGTAAGATCGAGTGGCCAGGGACAATGCATTTCAGAAGATGATGATAAACCTCACAAATCGTAGATGATTAGAAAGCACCGTATGCCAGATAAAAACGGCTACATTTTCAACTCTTCAGATGAAAAAGATCACCATTTGCATTTGTTGTTAATAGCACACTCTGGTTTTCAGAATAGAAGTTACCTAAACCGCGTTGTAGCTCAACAAACCTGTACTAGCCTAAGTGTGAATACCAGGGAGTCAATCTCTAAGTTTGTTAAGTCATGTAGGACGCTCGTAGCACAACAAATAAGGGATGACTTGTGAATTGCTGGACTGGCTAAAAATGGTCATCTCACTTGTGCTTTGTTTTATTATTAAATTCCAAACTCAAATCCTTGAACACTGGGTAAGACATCACCCCATAGTCGAACAGCAGGTCTCCCAGAGTCTTAGAAGAGTCACAAAAATGACCATTCATTCTGAGCTCCTCACCGGGCGGTGGCACTTACTGCATTTTTATCTAGATTCCATCTCATGACGAACTAGTTCCTAGTAAATTATGCAAAACTAGTCCCATCGTTGTTCCCGTATTTCAAAATTGATCGTGCGGTTGATGAAAGTGCCTTCAAACGAACGCGGAGCGAGTCCCTTGAGAACAAACAAAATAAATTAAAAGTCAAATTAACAAAACTCATCGATGCATTTCATGTTCAGAAATAAATCAGAATGTTGTTGACGTTAAGGGTGTCTCGAAGCTATGTCATCCATGTCTACACCATGCCGCCGCCGCCGACCGACACCCCACCTCGTCATAGAGCCGCTTTAAATATCTCACCCCGAGCGCACATCTCGGTATTTGAGCATCCAACACCAGCGCTGACTGGCCCAAGCGGCGTGCAGAGCAAGTCCATTAAAAAGCGACAAAAACGCCACCGAGCTGACAAATTGTCCGAAATACTTTGAATAACTCCGTCCTCGTCGGCATCTCTCGGCCCCGGCGACAATCCGCGCATATGTGTGCGCAAAAGACATACATTCCGACAGATTCCAACCAAAGAGAGCGCTGTGTTGAATAACTCTGAATCGCTGCGGCATCAGCATCGACATGGCATGAGCATGGGAAGACATCCCCAGCAGCAGACGGCGGCCCAGCAAGTGGGATAGATCTAATTTGCCAACGATTGGTGTAATTTATTGCCAAATTAATTTTTCAATTAAAAATTAATTATTACATCGGGGCAGTGGGCCCCGTCAAGTCATGGGAACGAGCATGTGCAGAACATGCCACTGAAACGCATCCATCGTTACGTGGCTACCCTCTCGTGCACGCTGCACGGCGGATATCCAACCGCAATGTTTAACCAACAAGGAGCCACTCCCACCGAGTCCACCGGGACCACGGTGCGACAGCAACAACAACTGCGACAGCCAAACAACCACGACAAAGGACTCATAGACTAAATGGTTTTTAATTTCGAACTAATTAGTGGGTTGGTGGCAAATTATTGTTTATCGAACGGTTACGTAGACAAACTACTATTGACGAGGTAAAAAGGGTTAATTTGGACGTCAAACGAAGGACAAGTAATCGATTTGGGAGCCGTTGAGCGACCACAGGAGAGCACTGGATAGATGGCAGCAACCGCAGGATACTCGTGTTTCAATGAATGCCAACGATGTGATAGTTGAGTTGAGTCGCAACTGCCCTCTTTTTGTTCGTTCGCCTTTTTTGTTTTAATTGATAATTACCGTTGTTGAAGGATGCAAACACGAACGTACATGGTTGTCCTAATTGGCGAGTCGAATTTTAAACGTGTCATTAGACACATAACAAGTTTCGATTGGGCACAGAGACACTGTATTCATGGATTCTGAAAATTAATCGAATTACGGGGAAATTTAAATTTTATTTTGGATACAAGTTTACATGTCCAGACTTTGAGTGATCATTTCAAGTACATTTAGCAGTAGTCTAGGAAGGAATACGTCCGAGATACTGGTTCTGTCACCTCACGTTGGGGCCGGAACGTACTTGATGGCCGATGTAAGCCCTCTCCTGTCACACTCAGACAAAAACAAACTTACGGCTTTCTTCTCCTGAGGTTCTAGAAGTGGAAGTTGTTTAATCCACAGTGGATCTATATTGGCTTAAGTTTTAGTCTATGCTAAATCTAATAAAAAAAACCCAAGCTAACCTATTAATGGTAGGTAGGCAAGTAGTTTGATTTATGCATTTGAGCCAAATTAGGCTCATCGCCACGTGGGTAATTCAAAAAAATGTTACCAGTGTGTTCACCCCTTTAACTGCGTTAACTATCGAGAGATCAGCCTCCATAACATCGTTTACAAGATCCTGTCTGCAGTTTTGTGTGAACGACTGAAACCATTTGTCAACAACCTGATAGGTCCTTGTCAATGCGGTTTCAGAAAGTTCGCCATCAACCAAATATTCACACCTCGTCAGATCGTGGAAAAGACTGAAAAGATGCAGATCGACACCCACCAATATTTAGGCAATGCGGCACGCTGTCATGTGACTTCCTTAATATCATACTTGAGAAGATGAACATTAGATGCGCCATCTACGAAAAGTCTGTTCAACTGCTTGCCTACGCGGACGACATTGACGTGATTGGACGAACACAGCGAGCCGTCAATAAGGCGTTTGTTGGCATTGAATCGAAAGCGGGTAAAATGGGTCTAGCGGTAAACTGGAGAAAAAGCAAAGGACATGCTGTGATCACGGAGGGGACGCACAATATCGACATCTCAAACAGAGCGCCATAATGGGCAGCAGAAACTTTGAGGTAGTTAAGGTCTTCGTCTACCTCGGCCCTGGAGTAGACACAACAATAACACCAGTACCGAGAACAGGCGCAGAATTGCTCTTGCCAATCGCTGCTTCTTTGAACCCAAGAGGCAATTGAGTAACAGAGGTATCTCTCCGAAACACCAAGACACTCTGATCATCTTTGTCCTGCTCTATGGTGCAGGGACATGGACGCTGTTGAATTCGAATAAAGAAGCTCTTAGTTGTTTTAAGAGAAAAGTTCTGCATGGGATCTTTGGCCCTGTTAGCGTTGATGGCGTCTGGAGGAGAAGATTCAACCACGAACTGTACGGGCTGTACAGCGGCATGCACCTAGTTAATCGTCTTCGGATCCAACGCTTAAGATGGCTAGATCATGTAGAGCGGATGGGCACCACAGCTTCGGCCCGAAGAGTCTTCGATACCGTGTCATTGGGACATCGCAACAGAGGACGTCCTCGCACAAGATGCCGCACACAAATGCGCCGCTGGAGGCAGCTGGCGAAAGATCGTGTTCACTGGAGAGCGATGTTGGTTGAGGCCCAGGTCCACCTCGGTGGATTGGTTTTCCTAATTCTTATAGTACACACATTCGCTGAGAAGAGTCTGGGTGCTTTCCTCCTTGTCCTCGTCGTTGGCAGTTTCTACAGAATCGTTGGAGAAAAGGCCTAGTCTTTCTGCAGCTTGATTCCAGTCCGGTGATTATTCCCACTGCATGGCTAATTTTTTAACTCTTTAAGAATATCACCCTACGTGATTTTTTAGGATCAAGTTGAAGCCAGATTTGATTTGATATTCGAGAGGTGTTGCTTATCAACCATCTGTCATTTATTTTCTGATAGCAGCGGTTTCTACTTTTCTTCGAGGATTCCTAGAGTATCCTGGAATGTCCTAATGGCGTGGCACCCAGAACTGTTCGAATATCTCATTAAGCGATATACGGCAGTCGATTACTCCTTTTGAGTTTATAGAGAAGAATGCCAAGGATTTTGTTGCTGTATAAGTATCCGGGAAGATAGATTCGTAGATATATCGTGCGGATATCGCGTTCCACCTTACCCCAGTCAGGCTTTGCTAATTGTTATTACTTCCGCTTGAAAGACGCCGCAGTCATCGGTGGATCGGTTCAGATTTCGACACTCTGAGAAAACTCCTCTTTTTACGCTATATTCGGTCTTGGATCCATCTGTGTAGAAGTGTCTGGCTGTACCAAAGACTGGGTATCTGACTCTCTGTCCTAATTCGAAACTGCTTTCTGGGAAGTGAATCTAGGCATATCTCAAAGATCTCTCTTGACTGCGGTTCTATTAGTCGAATGGCTTTTTGTCGGTTTGATCGCTTTTAGGACTCTGTTGGTTCTTGAAGGGTTTCCAAAAGTATCAACATTCAGCACAGTAGTACGTCCATTAATACGTACCCAGCTTCGAATGGTTCTTCAGTATAGTTAATAAAAATCGCACCACAACTAGTAACATCACGAGGTAGGCTTGCACAATTACATGAGTAGTAATGACTTCCAAAATTCTGGATCGTAACTGACATCAGGTTGGATGCGATTTATTCGTTTCTGCACTGCTCGTAAGCTAAATTAGTATCGGTTCTCCGAGCGAATATATAAGCCACGAACTTTATTATGAAGGAAAGTAGGAAGGGACGGAGTATTTGTGTCTATAGGCCTTCTTTAACGCCTTAACCACTTTCATGACAGTTAAGGAAGTCTTCTCTGAATTAAACCGACATGACAGTCTAAAGCCGCTAAGACTTGTCTAGGTCCCAATTCACCACGGGCTCACGGGAAATGAGATTGACAATGACCTTGCTACAGAAGGGACAGAGAAGGTACTGTTAAGAGCCGAACCTGCCTCCTTGGCTAGGTCTTCCATCGATGGTTGGAGCGCAACTACAAGGGGAATGACAGTGCCATTTACACCAAGTCCTAACATCTGTAAGAAATCCGGGGCATTCTTGTTATCTCTTGATAGTGTATAGAGCTAAAAGGCAGTGTCGGAGATCAGGCTATATGATCTTTTAAGACCAAAGTTTGGCCGGTTTTTCATCTGGTATTGACTTTTTGTTTGCTTAAACGATTGAGCTGTAACTTGATGCTAGCTAAGAGAGTACATAAGCCACAATAGATTTCTGCTTGTGAGTAGTCGCTTATTTTGCTATCAGTCCCGCTTCTACGTTTAACTCTTTCACTGCATGTGTGATTGCATGTGGTTGGATCTTGTTGAAGGTGCTGTTTATGTTGAGAAAAGCGAACCATGTATGAAGACTACATTGATTTCCTTCCATCTGGTATGGATGTCACACAAAGGTAGGCAGTCTTTAAAAACGCTAACACTCTGGGTTGGATATGAGCACCCCAAGGCCTACAACAGGATTTCATTGCACAGCCAGTAGAACTTGTGGTTTAGTCTTCTCATGGACTTTCTCATTCTCTTCCGTTTCCGGAGTTGTTTAAGTAGGTCTATGGTTTAAGGTCAACCGCAGTCAAACGCCGTGCCAATGGTGCCTTCGGTAAAATCCCATCAAAATCAACATAATTCTCGAGATTTCTGCTATTTTACTAAGACTCTTGACCACTCAAAGCCGTCTCACTCATGCCACTCTCTTCCCTCAACCGGATATTGGAAGTCTAATTCTACCCCAATCCACGCAATGGATTTTCCCCTTTATCTTGTCAAAACGCCGACAATCGACGATCGACGCCCGTGCAGAGAGCAATAACAATCCATCAATAATCCTTTTGTTTTCCCTCGATTTATGTTAAACAAGGACCACCACAAGATTACATTAAAGTACTCACGACGATAAGTTTATCAATCGTGTACACACGCAAGAATGTATGTATCTTCAGTAAACACGGTGCACATCGAAGGGAGCTTGCATTAATTTGCATTTGTAATTAATCGCAAGCTGGCACCACTCGCGCAGCTCATCACGTTAAGGATAATCAGAGTCCTCACACACGGGCCTTCAGTTGCGAATACATTTCATGCCGAAAAGGAAAAAAATGTGGGTTTTCGTTGGTGCCCACAGAAAATGTGGTTCTTAACATTCCGCGGCGCTACGCTTTGGACATTTTAAGTGACATCGGCTTATCTGATCTTCTGATCTTGGCGCGAACAATCTTCGAATTTTTTGAGAGACCTTCGTTGGTTGAGTTGGTGATGTTGGCTGTTGATGTTTTGCCAATCGACTTAAGGTGAAGGATGTTCCAAAATGGGTGTACAGGTAAGTAGAGGTTATGAACATGTATTCCTATCAGAATATGATTCGCTTAGATCTGTAGGGTTTAATGCGCTTTACGGCTCCCCCTGAATCCTCCTTGACTCTCCCCATCGGGAGCTGGATAAATCTAGATTTACGTTGGCACACTAAGAGGTTAAAGGGCTTTCACTAGCAGCCCAATACGTCCACCGATCAACTGATCAATCAACCGTCATCTCCTCTAGTATTCTTGATGTCCGAACCTTCTGAGTGGTCAACATGAGCTTGCACCATGTCCTTGTTGCAAGGTAACCCGATCGAGGAAAGCGTGTTGTGATAGAACACCAAGGCCTTATGTCGTAAAGCTAAAATTGCAACGCACTGCTATAAGGATATTGTCTCCTAGAAACTGTCTGTAAGTTCGGCTCCGTGAAGCCTGCACAAAAAACATCCGATATATTATAACCAATTTTCCTTTTTCCTGTAGGTGTCCGTCCGATATCCTTTGCCCATCTACAATTGGTTTTGTTTATGGTGTTTATCAGTAGCAAGGGTGGTGAATTAGGTATGGTTACATGTTATTTGGCTGCTCTAATTTATTAGAATAAAAATAGACACGACTGTTTGTTAATTGAACACTGAAACGGCAATTTCTTTCATTTTAGGTTAAGTTTTATTTTGGACATTCATAATAAACTTACATACTAGACAAAAATGCTTAAAACTAGTTGGACTACGGTTTTTATTACTTCTTACTTTGTCTCCTTCTAATGGGGCTACAGTCCGGGGTGAACCTAGGCCTCCGCCAAAAAGCCTCTCCAGTTGACACGTTCCTTAGCCAGCTGCCTCTCCCTGCCAGTCCTTCTCGACTTGTGTGCGCCATCGGTTTCGTGGTCGTTGTCTATTGCGTTGTTCCACTGGTTAATATTCGAAGACTCTTGGGGATGAAGCAGTATTGTCCATGCCCTACATGCCTGAGCCATCTTAAGCGTTCAATCCATAGACGCCTGGTAAGACTCATGTCGCTGTACAGCCCGTACATTTCGTGGCTGAATCTTCTTCTCCAGAAACCTTCAACGCAAACAGGACCAAAGATTGAACGCAGAACTTTTCTCTTGAAAAGACCAAACACGTCTTCCTCCGCTTTTGAGATAGTGCAGGCTTCCGCGATATAGAGCAGGACAGGGATGATCAGGGTTCTCCGGGAGGGGACTCTACTACTCAATTGCCTCTTGAGCCTAAAGAAACAGCGTTTGGCAAGAGTTGTTCTGCGTTTAATCTCGGTACTGATGTTCGTACTATCAATTTGCGAGCCAAGGTAGATGAAGTCATTTACCACCTCGAAGTTGTAGCTGCGTTCTGACCGAGTCGTCGATGTTGAGTGTCCTGTCCTAAAAACAGAGAAACAGTATACGGTTTTGAAGAATTCATTTCTTGTAGCATTGCGCGGCCTCCAGACCTTACTAATTGGAAATACAAAAAGTTCACATGTGTACTCATAGTAGAAGAAAACTATAAATCTCCAAGAAGTATGAACCATTTTCTAGGTTTGTGGGTTTTTTGGTGTTTAATTGTTAGTAGTAACGTAACTTCTAACAATATTGTTAATTTTAGTTTACCAAAGAGTGTCCTTTTTCAGTAGAAAGAGGCACAGTCATTGTTTTTCCTTTTAATGCGCGAGTTAAACGCGAACGTAAAAGAAACTGTATTAATTTTTGAAAACAATTTTACTACAGTGATTACAGATTTCGCAGGTTTCACTGTCGTTTATATTTTTATTTGTGGGATGTTCGATTGGATATGATACATAACCTTTCTTATCCCTAATATCTTAACAAGGGTGAATGTGAATGGAGGAGAATGCACAATCGCGAACTGCATGTAGTCCGGAACAGAGATAAGATATTATAGAGATACCATACTTCCTCATATCTCGTCCGTTGATTTTGTTTGACAGCGTTTTTTTGTAACATTTCACAGACAGTCACACAGGCCTAATATTACCTATAAGAAATTGGTATGGGCCCAAGCCTTGTAACATTGTGCCTGAAAATAAAGTAGTATGAGTGAGTTGAGGTCCATAATAAGCTATTTTTATGGTGGGATAGGGGTTTGCCTGCCTGGAAAGGCGAATATCCCTTATCTCTGGTCCGAAACGCAAATATTCGTCGACTGCACTGGCTGCACCACACATCGAGCGCATGGATGAAAAAAAAAAAACGCTCGAGCAAGGTTGCGGAGTCTTTGAATCGGAGCCTCCTTGTCCGAAAAGGAGAGGAAGACCGAACCTCCGGTATGAAGAGCAAGTTATCGGAGCTTAACCTTGATGACAAGAAGGAGCGTATACAGAACCATAAGAATAAGGAGGACAGCTATTGTTTAGACTCTCCATGGATCGTCGGTGGTAAGTACGCAATAGATAGCGCTACCGTAAATTGTGACTTTTCTAAATCAGATTAAAAAGTGGATCGAAAACAGAGAATTTCAGAAATTCAGAATTCAGACGAATGGGATTTTGACTATGTTATAAAGATTTTTTAGGGACGTGTAATTTTAAATGGTCTTAATGGCTGTTTGTGTTTTCTATTTCAACCGTTCTTAGCTGTTTTGTGGTGGCCCGTGCCGTTGTGGGAATGTGCGTCGACACCAATCTCGAGCCTGAGCGATAAAAATAATTTTCACGGCCCCATCTGGCAATGCTCAATTAGAATTTCCTGTCTAGAAAAAGTTTCTCAAACTTAGCCGTTCGGATTCGGAATATAACTGTTGGTCCCTTTCACTCGTGAGAGAACAACTGCACTCACAGCACGAGTGGTTGCTGAGAAGCTTAGAGCTCAACGCCCTTGCCCTCAGCGGGCTGTTGCGTCACTAATATTATTATTATTACATTTATGCAATACATAGTTGTTTTGTGGTCAGTTTGCTTTGACACAACTTATAGCAACGATTATAAATTGCTTAGATAAACTCAAGCCCAAGCCATTGTAGACTATTACATCCACACAAAGTCTGCGCTTGGTGCACTGAAAAAGGCCGATGGAATCATTGACCTATATGTGTCTAAAAATGGTGATATCCAACGGTGAGCGGTAAAGAGACATGAGTAGGAAAACATTCGAAGCGATGCTGTCGAAATGCAGTCTGATGTACTGCAAAGACTATGGGGAAAAAAACGTACAGACAATGCCACGTGGCCCCTAATCAATCATTTCCAAAGGAATACAGAAAATTATCCGTCACAGAGGTAGGTACGGAAATTCATCTTCATGGGTTCTCCAACTCTAAGAAAGTACACCCTTTATAAATCAACAATTTTTAAAAACATTAATTAATTTCCTATACATTGGTTACTACTCCATTGGTTCGGCAAATCTTTCCAAAGCAGTTTGTGTTAAAGACTTCGGAGTAATATTGAACTCATCATATTCATCACGTTCACATATAAGTTATATATTATCTAAGGCCAGCATAGTAATGTTGAACCCAAGCTAACTCAGTAATTGGTTTCATCAAGCGCAGTACCAAATGAGTCACTGATCTATACGCCTTATTATCCCTGTACGCATCCATGGTTTGGCACTTTCTTTAATATGCTGTAGTCAGTCTCATAGCACAGAATGAGGAAGAAATGAACCTCTATATACTCTCCTCTATAATAAGCCTAAACTACAAAGGTAATCAGAATATTCACACAATCTGGACTTATCGAGGAGTAGACTGAATTTTAACAATGAATTTTTAAGCCTATGGTATATTCTTAATATTGCACTCAATGTAAAAATGTTCAAAATCTGTTAGTACGTAAGTATCTTGCAGATAAATATATAGGTATTGACAACAATAACGATGGGATTCTGATATATTCAGCCGCGTGACTTGGTTGGTATCCATCAGACGGAGTAATATGCCAATCCTGTCAAAACATTATTACAAGAATAGCCACAAAAAAACCTCTACAAAAAAATAGCGATTGCTTACATTCGACGGAACAATTATTGCATGTTCTGCAAATTAAATCCGACTCAAATGTTTATTAATTTCAATATGTGCACAGTTGAGAGTTTCCACAAACATCTTTGGTATTAAACTTTAAGCGTGTCACTTCTTAATTGAATCAAAATAAGCTAAGGCAATCTACATAATAATAAGCACATTGAACCCTCCAAAGAATGAAAACTCCTAGAGACTTGATTCATATTCATCCCATTTTTTGTTTGCCCACTTAAAAGTCATCAACTCTGACACCATTATCTGGTGATTTGCATCAATTATGGAACGCCATCAAAATGGGCTAATCTACACCGTTAGCTACACATTTCAATCTACATTCATCGGAGGAGACAAAAGCGATTCCATCGCGTCTCTGTGAAAACTTTCCAGACACTTGGTGGAGTTCACCGTCGAATCATACCCTTGTCGCAACAAACTAACCAGGGAGTAGTTTTAATTGCTCTCATCCGGATGCCGGATCAATAAAAGATCCTCCAATACACCCACTTGGGCAGACGTGTGTATGCTTGCCGACCGCAGATCCTAGGTGCCCACAAAATTGCTCGGTAATCTATTTGAAATTCATTTTAATGAAGAGGCGTGACTGTTGTGGTTGCCTCTGCTCAATGAGAATCATCCGCTTGCTGTTGCTGCGTCTATAATTGGTGCCCATGCGAAGCAGAGGGAGTGAGAGAGAAATACAATTTTCACACACAGCCACCGCGCATAGCCCGTACGAGTGCTGAACAAACAGAAAACAACGGCGACACTTTACAGAGGGGGGCGCGTTCACACAGTCCGTCCGATACGCTCATTGGCATGCGTTGAAATATTGCAGCCATGTTGATTTGCCCAAAGGGGCGTTCACTGGCGCACGCAGTGAGAACTGGTTTCGATGTTGGAGGGGATAATAGATGCCAAAGCCAATGCCGTCACCAAAGACCGCGTGATAGTTGTTCGCTGTGCCGATGACAGTTCTGCTTCGTACGTAGTTCGTGTATGTTGTGTTGGTGTGTTCTTCCGCTTTCGCATGAGAATAAATATTTCTAAAAAAAGTTTCCTTGACGTTTTGTTGTTTCTGAAAAAAGTAGTTGCGTCAGTGACAACGTTATGCTAAAGAGCTGAATTGGAGATGGAGAATCCGACACGTTCGCTTGAAGTGGAGAATACAAAGTTGTCAAAGATCTCCAGCCCATTCTCGATAGAATCTTTAATCGCTAATCGCAATGCACCGAAATCGGCGGCGACACCTCGCCAGGTGAAAGTTCCTACAGCGGAGTCCGCTGAACTACCATTTGCTCCGCACGCCCTAGCGATGGGATTTTCGCCGAACTTTCCCTTCTACAACCCTTGGATACACGGATACTTTGGCCAGAACCAGGATCGACTTAGTCAGCTCCTGACGAATGGATCGTATTACCTAGCCAACCAGCATGGCTCAGCTGCCGTCGCTGCAACAGCGGCCGCTGGCGCTAACCCCAACAGTCAAGTGCACCCAGCCGGCGATGTGGATAAGAAACTTCAGGCCTTGGATACCCGTTCCCTGTCGCTGCTGAGCAACGGCGATCAAAATTACTGTGAAAAACTTGTGAACTTTGTGGCGAATAACGTGAGCAACGGTAGCTTTGACCCAGCCCGTGAGAAACTGGCTGAGTTGCTAATAAACGCGAATACGCGCGGCGAATACTGCGCTGACAGATTGCAGTGCTTCAATCGAACCATAAGTGAAAGTGATTCAAGGAACTTAGAGTCGAGTGACAGACAAAATTGTGGTGCAATAAGTGTAGATCGTGTGCCGACTTCAAAAATGGAAACGACCGAATTTGAGCGGCCGGACGATGAGTTCGAGCACAGTGGCGACTCGTGCAGTGATATAAGTCTGACAATGTCACCGGAAGATGCGGATAAAAATCAAGGTAATGAGTTGGTGGCACAAGGAGACACCGAGGGTGTTCTCTACAAATCTTGTGGATAAATGAAATAGAGGTCAAATGTTACTCAGAAATAATCAGAACGATTTGCGAATTTGGTTGGGAGTCAGAGTCTGTGCTGTTAAGAGATTTGTAAGCTCCAAAATCTCATGTGTCGAAAGCGTCGAAATCATCTGTTTGCTTTTCTTATCGACCGGAAGTGTTCAGATTGTGCTGCTCATTCACCAAAGGCTTCATTTTCGACCGAATCCCCTGTTCATAAATTCATAAAACTATTTTATTACTGGAAATATCACAGACTGACAAGAGTGTTTGTATTACGATATGTTTTATTACAAGCATCTTTGCTTCTATTTTTCCTGATCCCAAACTATGAGCTAATATTTGATGGTAAATTAGACAAGCTGGATAGCTAACATATTTTAAAGTTAACCAATATCAATTGACAAGATAACGTTGGTATAATACGACAACGGATCTAGAGATAGCTCTATAGACCTGATATTATGCAGCATATTGTTTGGAAGCCATAAATGCATTGACCATTGCAGAAAATCTAACAGCTCCTTCAATATAAATAAAATGCACTTTTAACCCCCTTTTCGTACAAAAGTCCTGTCTTGTAAAGCAGCTGCCAGTTGGGGTACGAAGCGATCAGCGAACTAAGTAATTTTTAGTTTTTCCCTCGTTGGATTTGTTTCGGACCACCTGACACAGAGTTGCTAATTGAATCTTTTCCAAGTCTGTATCATTCCTAGACAGTCTTCTGCTTCATCAGACGCCCCTATTTGTAGCCCGGTGGTCCTCCTGGACTCTCCATCACCGCGATCAATTGTTTGGTTTTCTTGCGTTCGTATTTTGGAATGTGATTGTGTTTCAAATCCATCTCAAATTGTTCTTGTCGCATGCAACTGCATTAGATTCGAATTCTCTCCGAGCTGAAGGAATGGTGTCCATTCTGTCTACATCTACAATACTATAAGCCTGCGGCATATTGCACACGGCTTGTGGCTCTTATTTCTGTCGCTTTCACCTCGAACATAGTTGTCAGTAGAAAAAAATCAAAATGCCATTCTGATCGATCGGTGGTGGCCCGTGGCGTTGTGGGTATGTGCGTCGACCCCAACCTCGACGTCGTAGGTTCGATTCCAGCTTTGAGCGACAAAAAAAATTTTCACGACCCCACCTCTTTCGAGTCACTGACAATGCTCAAAGAGTATTTTCTGTCTAGAAAAAGCTTCTCAAACTTGGCCGTTCGGAGTCGGCATTAAACTGTAGGTCCTTTCCACTCGTGAGAGAACAATAGCACGCACAACACGAGTGGTTGCTGAGAAAATAGGCCCTGGCCCTCTACGGGCTGTAGCGCCACCCATATTATATATATTATATTCTGATCGATACTGCGCAGCCGAGAGTTTCTAGTCAGTTTTTTTTTTGAAATCACCATAAACATATGTAAAATGAAATACATATAGACTTAATATAAATAGCTAAACTTGAATAAGAGCGAAGCAACGTCCAACATGTATCTGATTTACATATCGTTGCACAGCTTCTTTTCAAAGAGTCTTCGAACTGATGGCTAAAACGCAGTGAAGCTTAAAAGTCAAGCCCTCAGCTTACAGCAAAACAAATTAAATCTAGATGGAGGCTATTATACTTTGGGGCTAAAAACCTGACGCCTTAACTAAGTCGTTGAAGTCTGGTAAAGAGGATAACGATCACGAGTGGATTGACAATTAGTAACCACGTACGCGGGTAGGTACGTCGATCCCCACATTGAAACTATTTCGCAACTATTTCAACCTGGTAAATAGCTAGCCCGAGAAAAGATGTTCGATTTCTTGAACATCTAACACCTACTATCGCAATTAATTCAAAAGGTGACATTCAGTCAGATTTGACTAGTTTCATACAAAAAGGTCTACAACGCAAAACTTCCGCTCTGGAATTTAGCGAGTATGCACTGCCCATTGTGTTAGGAAATCGCAGCTTGATTTTGCTTTGTCGAGACTCGAAATCAAGTACTATACATTATTTAAGTTCAGAACACACAATTGCAGGAACTCATCGACTGTTAACAAGTTGGCTTCCGGTGATCACATCGAAAACCTTTCTCCAAGTGCCAGTGGATCACGGTTCCACACTGACATCTGGGGACTGACTTCTGTTATGATCAACACTAATGAACTTAATGCTTATCAATTTTTGAGAGTTAATCATGTACATAAATGCAATTTTCAAATTGGTCCAAGAAATGCAGGCTGTTTTGTTTTTGATAAGATCGTAACGACAAAAATTAAAGAAGAACGTATAATAACAATAAAACAAATCTATTGTGCTGGTTTATTTTGTTTATTTACTTGAATGCTTTTCAATTAATACGTTGTCCACTCTCCTCCATTATCAATAATTGGTGCTTGGAGCCCTCGAGGCTTGTTTTCTACTAATCTTATAGCATACTCTTAAGGCAAATATCTCCAAAAAACTCGAAGTTTTCGTGATAATTGTTTTACTGTCAAGATCTTCTTTCCTTGGCGCTTTAGCTTCATGAATGCCCAAACATTTTCAATGGGATTTGCATCCGGCGACTGTGATGGCCAATCTAAAAAATCGACGTAATTTTCTTGTTTCCGTGCACTGCACAAACGAATGCGATGTTTCGGGTCATTACCTTTTTGCAGTAACCAATTCTCAATTCTTCATTAAAACCACCTTTGGACAGATGGTAATAAAGCCTTCTTATACATTTTGACCATCTTGGGTGCTTTTAAGTTATTTGTAAACATGAACAAATTCCCAAATCCTTGTTTTGAGAAGCGTTCCTAAAGGTGCACCTTTGCCGGGTGTTTGACGGCCCGCTGGATTAATTTATTTGATTGTGTACACCAGGTATGAGTTATAGGAGACCATGACTAAAAAGAAGCTTCATCCGAAAAAAATAACCTTGTTCCAATCTCTGTCCAAATTCGAGTCGTTTTTAAATAAAATAAATTTAAAAATACTTCCGTCTCTGACAAAAATTGAACACTCTGTAATTTGTTATGAGATGCTTTGATCTCAGCAGACGTATTTTTTTCATCTGTTAATGCAAATGTCACTTCCAACCCGGTTTTCATAAACGAGTCTTGCCGTATACGATATTATCAAATGGACTGCACATATTTATATAAAATGCTATTTCATAATTGTATAAAGTCTGCGAAAGTTTGGTACCTTTTTTCTGGAAAACTTAATTTCTGGTCGATATCATGTGTATTGTCACTTTGAAAATTTCGATGTCAAAAATGGATCTATGCTCAGAACGGCATTTCCTTACTTTCAACATTTTTCAATCTGCAACTCAAAATTAAATTATAACAGTTTATGAAATATTTTCGTTGCATTTTAAGTATTTCTTTCTGAAATTGCTCCTTATCTCCTAAACGGACAAAAATGTCAGAATTTATCCACTTAAGGAAAATTTTCGCTTAAATTATCTGTTTGAAATTGGAGGTCCCCCCACACACCTACAAAAGGCTAGAAATATTGTGTTAACCGTATGTATCCAACTGGACTATGCAGAATGCAGGATAATTGCGAAACAAACAGAACTGACAATGGTCAGTCGTGGTAATAGCTTAACAAATGTATACTTCTTACTCACAATCATGATCATTTTCTGACATGAAGCGCCAAAGAGGTCGCGGGGTTATACCACGCACTAGAGATCTCTAGACCACTCGGTCCTTCGCCATCGACTCTTACTCATAAGGTGTTATGTACAGGCGCAACCAAGTGATTTTTTTGACTTGGTTCCTCGTCCTGGGTCTGCCAAGGAGATGTCTTCCTGCTGCAGTCACATTTAAGCTACGCCTCGGAAGACCTGATGATGGGGACATTCGTGCTACAAGTCCAAACCGTCGAAACATAGGTCTTTCCGTTCGGAGAAGATGCTTTTCAACATGGAGTTTCGCGAGTAGATACTGCCGTGTTTCTCGCATCTAGCGAGTAACTCTCTCAAGACCACGAAGAAGTTTCGGCAACTTGTTTTCCCGATCTTATTCTTTCTGTCATTGCCCGAATTTTATCACCATAGGTTAGAGTTGGTATAAATGCTGAGTTGAAAAACGCTAGCTTGGCTTTGACACAAAGCTCGGCCATTCTAAATACAGCTTGGCCAATCCTACAGGGATCTTCTTAGTAAGACAAAATCATATCATCAACATAACATCTTCCAAATTTACTCGCCACTTCGTCTAACCCCTACGTACCACAAAGACTGAACAACAAAGCATTTAACATAATTTATTTCTGAGTCAATGATCATCCATTACAGCGCCTAATTATCCCATCAAAGATATAACCATGTACATGAAACTATTCTCCCGCAAAAGTTCAGTTGTCCTTCGCAGTTATTGCGCAAAACGTTGACTGACACCCCGCAACAGCCGCGATTGCCGAGAAATGAACTCACTCAGCTAATCACGAGTGGAAACACAAAAATTCATACCGTACCGTTGTTCAACGTCAATCAAACAAATCGCCCCGCCACATCCTCCGCCGAGGTCCTTTCATTCGTCCTGACATCTTGACATCCATAACTTAATGTTAATTCCCATCAGCATCATCGTCGCCACCCAAACCATCCGTCCGAGGGCCAAGTCAAGGGAAAAACAACTTCACTCCGAAGATGAATACATTAACGCGTTGCATTTGAAAAGCGTAATGGAAGCAGAAATCGTTTGCTAAACTTCCACTCGTCTCCTGACCCTCGTTCGCCCTCTCCCTTTCAGGAAGCACTCAAGCGGTCAAATTAATCGGATCGCAAAAGAAAAAACGGAACAACAATCCGTCTGCCGAGCCACACAAATTATACCCAAACAAGCATATCTGCGAGACGACAACGACAACACGTCACCGAGGACGATGCTTCAACGCTTTTTGTGTATCGTTTTCGAAAATCACTAAAACAACTTACCCACCCCCGGTGCAAATTACTCGAGGAATATAAATTTCATCGTTCCTTTCTCCCTCTCGCGCACTCCCCGGGTGCATCCCGTTTAGCAACTGTGGCGTTCCGAGTCCATGGGTTCCGGTAATTCGACCATAAAAGTGTTACGAAAACGATGAGATGTGATTTAATTTGCGGGTGGGTTGACAACGGAGACGGAGAGCGCTTTTCATCCCCCATTTGTCAGGGATTAAGTGTGGATGATGATGAAATTATAATGTCACCGCCACCGCAACTGAAGCAGCCGCATGCCGCCGCCGCCGCCGACACCGTCACCGTCACCGTCAGTGCCACTGCTACCAACAAGCCGTGCCGCGCCGCCCTGTTCTTTTCATGCCGCACCCCATTAAGCCTGCCATGAATATTTCATTGTTGTCATTGTTGCCGATTGTATTCAATTGACTTTTAAGGGATAACACTACGAATTAGATATACATATGATTATGAGTGTAACACACCCCCACCCGACCCACTCCGCAGGGGGTTGCTCGTCCTGAGCGATAATGGATTGTGTTTGGAGGTCTGTTCACTTAAGAATTTTGTAAATTTAAATTTTCCAAGCCATTTGCAGCGGCACTCTGGCTTTCATGGCAGAGTGGAAATCGATAAACTCGAAAACGATTATCTCGTCTGGTTTTCCTTAGGCGGGACAAGTGCGTAATTAAATAAGAGGCTGGTGGGCTTGATTTAATTTGCATAGAACCTTTGACAGATGGTGCAACTTCGAATGGCTGACAGTTCGTTGGGGCATCTGATGCATTGGTGTGTTGCTGTCATTTTTGAAAGTGTCTGTAATTTTAAGTGCTTCTGTGCGTTCCCTTGTGTAAAGTTGAGATTTATTAGGGTTCGCCAAAAATAAAAAATAGATAGACATCCTTAGACTAATCAAGACTTTCTCCGCATTTGGTCAAGTTCAGATTACAATTACCATAGGGGCCTGCTGAATTTTTGTCCCAGGGCCAAGGGGCCAAGTGTCCTACCTTGTCCCTTTCTGCGGGCGCCCATGACAATTGCACATCGCATCGCATCGTGGATAGCTCTAAAAAAAAGCTGTCACCTTTATCTCAATCACCGTCTATGAGGAGATGTAATATAGCAGAACTTGTATTCAAAACCACTTGATGTGTCACATTGAACCCACCCTGTATGGGCAAATACAAGATTACGAATACAGATTTTTTTTTCTATTTACAAAATGCTACTCCATCAGGAAGGTGATCGCTTTGCAGACCCGGACGAGGTAGTTGGACGAAGTACAAAAACTCGCTTGGTTGCGCTTGGTCATACATCCTGACGAGTTAGAGTCGATGGCATCGAGTAGCATGGATGGGTCTGAAAATACACAATGACGGTGAAGGTTATTGAAGCTTTCTAAGTAAGAACAGACATTTCCATTAATTATAATACGCAACATCGTTCAAGTGGCGTCCTCGGCTGGCCTCGCAGTAGGTCATTCTGTTAGCCCAATTTTTCATGGTTTCGGACTGTAGCTCACGGTTTTCTTGGATGATCGATCGATTCCGGATTGTGGGCATAACATCGATCCTTCACGGTTCCTCACAAAAAAAGTCCAAATGTGTTAAATAGAAGCTTCGAGGAGGCCAATTTACATTGCGCTTCATTTCGCCTAAAACTTCTGATCAAAAAATGCATTTTTTGGGCTACACAGAGCTCACACCGAAAAAAGTACCAAACCATAATTTCTTCTTCTTGTTTGTTTTTCGCTACAATTCGGTTTAGCCTGGCCCTCACCGAACAAGCCTCTCCAGCCAGCACGTTCTTATGCCAGCTTCCTTCAACTGGACCACCACCAAGTTGGTTGAGGTCCTTTTCCACTTGTGTGCGCCATATCGTCTTCAGTTGCGATGTCCCATTGGCTCCGTATCGAAGACCTTTCGGGCCGGAGCTGTTCCTCCTCCGCACTTCTTGACCTACCTATCTTAAGCTTTGGATCCGAAGACGCTTAACTAGGTGCATTCCGCTATACACGAAAGTGGTAAAGTCTGTGGTTGAATCTTCTCCTCCAGATGCCATCAACGCAAACAGGACCAAAGATTGCAGGCAGAACATTTCTCTCAACACGCCCAGAGCTTCTTCATTCTTCATCCACTTTTCTACAGCGTCCATATCTCTGCGTTATAGAGCAAGACAGGGATGATCAGAGTGTTATATAAAGTGAACTTGGTGTTTCGAGAGATGCCTCTGTTACTCAATTGCCAGTCAGTCATTGATCTGCGCCTCTCCATCTAGCACGGTTTTGTGCTAATTCCGTCCAGCCACGTATGTTCAACTGATTGAGGTCCATTCTAGAACCGTGGCCCACCGGTTGCGCGCTCTTCTTTTACCTAGTTGTTCCTCACTGTTGAAGTCGAAGATTTTCCGTGCCGGAGCATTGGTGTCCATTCGCTCTACGTGACGTAGCTATCCATCATCCTTTGACCGGATCGATGTCACTGTACAGCCCGTAAGGTTCGTCGGTCAGTCTCCTCTTCCAATCATCATCAGCACATACGGGAGCAAAGATAATACGAAGAACTTTCCTCTCGAAACGACCAGGAATCTCCATTTCTGCTTCGTTAGTGTTCATGCTCATGCACCATAGAGCAGGACTGGGCCTATTAAGCTCTTATGTAGGTGTATATCTTTGTTCTTCGAGTGAGCGCTTTAATCCTCCAGTCCAAAAACACAACGATTGGAAAACGTTATACCACATTTTTTTCCGCAGTCGTGTCATTGCATGATATAACTTCGGAGTCTAGGTAGACATAAACTTTCAGTATTTCGAAGTGTAAGCTGTCTGCAGTGACGTTTTGTCGAAGAAGTCATTCTCACTTTGACACAAGCATTTTTTTTAACTGTAGTGCTACTGCATCAAAACCTGCTCCCTTCAACGGTCAGATTTTGAAGTCAAACCTGATGAAAAGATCGAAACTTCATCAAACCCTTTTTGAGTCAGTTTAGGCAAGGGTGTTAATCGACCTTGGCAGAGAGGGGAAAAACATCCATTCTCTAAGGCATAAAGGGAGATTGCTGGATGACAACGATGATAGGCGTATTAAATCGTTGGATGACAGGCAATTAATTAACATTAACACTGATGGCATAACTTTAAAAGCAGGGGCACTCACTGAAAAATCTCTGATACCAACGAGAGCTATTGCGTTTTTAACGAAAACATTAAACGAATCAGAATTATCTATAAAGAAACTTACCTATCTAGACTAAATGCAGTTACTACTCGTGCCGTACGTACTACTGTGCCGATTGGAACAGTAGGCACAAGATGAATCTGCGTTGGGTACCGAAGTGTAAAAATATCGGATTAAATGAAGGAACAGAAAGATTACCCAGTCGATTCGGTTGAATGGTTTAATGGCACTGGCCTTGATACATAAAAGTTGTCAAATTAAAAAGTTTGCCAGATCTGCTGCTGTATGGGATTTTATCTCGAATCAAGACTCAACACCGACAGTCTTCTCTATTTTGTCGATCAGGCCTCCATACTCATTATCCATCGCCAAACCTTTCCACAATCTGACACCTGAGTCTATCATTGGCTGTTCTTTGCGTCAGCAGTTCTGTCATAGGCAGGAATGTGCAAGAACTGTAGCCCTTTTCCTTTTCATTTCATCTACCATTTGCTCTTATTGTTTTCTTTTTTTTTAGATTTCATCCACACAGACTCAGAAGACTGCTCCGATGACGATGCGGTCTCAGGACCGAACGCCTCTAGCGGAAGCGGATCCGTAAAGGGTCAACAAAATGGCAACAGCAGCAGCAATTCAAAATCCCGACGAAGGAGAACCGCCTTCACCTCTGAGCAACTGCTCGAACTCGAACGAGAGTTCCATGCGAAGAAATATCTCAGCCTCACCGAACGCAGTCAAATAGCAACTAGTCTCAAGCTCAGTGAAGTCCAGGTAAGCGACAGCGACCTCCTTTTCCCAAATCCCATTGCAGCACTAACAAATTGATTTCTCTCAAAATGAAAAGGTGAAGATCTGGTTTCAAAATCGTCGGGCCAAATGGAAACGAGTCAAAGCCGGCCTCACCACACACGGCCTGGGTCGGGGCAGCACTGGCAGCGGCACAAAAATCGTCGTCCCCATTCCGGTGCACGTGAATCGGTTCGCAGTCCGCTCCCAACACCAGCAAATGGAAAAGATGGGACTGAGTGGGCCCAAGCCGGATCTGCGAAAGAAAATCTCCCTCGAACTGAGCGGATTCGAGTGTTTCAATAGCAATGGCAGCGCTCTGACGGCGGCGAGTCCGAACACTGCAGGCATACCAACAGCAGCGCGAAACATCTACTGATTCATGTCAAGTCTGTCGAAGTGTTTTATTTTATTTTTCTGTATATTGAGAAATATTAAACAAAAACAAAAAAATGAATATTTATTAATTTTTAAGTAAGAGTAGATATTTGTAAGTACTTATATACCGTTAAACTACTAGATAAGCTCGTTTTAAGTGAAGAGGAAAAACAGTCGAAGCATGTGAAGAGCAATTATTGTAAAAAGCCAGATCAATAAAAATTGAAATATTTTGAGTTTTGAAGATTTTGGTTTTTTATTTAAACACTTATGCAGGTTTTTGCTGTCACCCTTGGCGTTGGTTCAGTTCGAGGCATCAAATATTCTTCAATTTAAATAAAAGGAAAGCAATGAGCATTTTCAAGGCCTAAAGACTGCCGGGAAACTTCAGTGTAGTTCAGGCGAAACTATTTGCAATCCTGGAAGCAAGTCAATCCTCAAGTCAAAATACACCCAAATGGCATATGTGTTGGAAGCCAAACAGTCTACAAAACTGTTGCCGGCTTTGCTTCATATTGAAAGTTGATTCAGGTATGCTGAACTGAGTTATCACCATTGGACTTACTTATTTGTCAAGCCGGCGATTCATTAAGGGTCCGAGCCTGAACATTTGCTGCCTTCCATCGCTGACGGTCTTGGCATTAAGCTGTCTTATATACGTCATGAATTGATCTCTATACCGGAGGTTCGGTCTTCCTCTCCTTCTTCATGCGCTCGACGTACAGCTCGTAGAGTTCGCGGTTGTGCCTTGTCCTCCATTCGCTTTCCTCGCAGACGGAACGATGTATCCGACGTATAATTTTCTTTCGAGGGCATCAACAATTAGCTCTGCAGTTCTGCTTAGCGTCCAGCTTTCGGCTCCATAAAGCAGGACTGACAAGCTAAGAGTTTTGTAGAGCATGATTTTGGTCCCTCGAATCAGCAGTTGATCTCAGTTGTTTTGACAGACCGAAGTTACATCAGTTGCCAATGCTGGTTCAACGTCGGATCTCCATTGTGATGTCGTTTGTGGAGTTAACGTTCGCCCCGAGGTAGACAAACTCCTTTCCTATCTCAAAACTGTCCTCATTAGAATGCCAGCTCAAAACTTCACTTTTCGCGGGTTTTAGGTCATATCCTAGGAACTGAGAAAGCTATTAAACTAAGTAGGCACTAGGCATGGACCTGCCCTTCAGTGTTCGCTTGCAGAAGAAGTCAATATTCTACTACAAGCAGCCAGAGTTCTTATCTCAATGCATGTCCTGGAAATACCAAACCTCATACGGGCCAAATTGACGAGCTGTGCAACAACAAGAAATATATGGCCTGACTAGAACCGATTTTTTAAAAAGCAATACATCTCTTTCGAATATGTAACTCTCTGGATTAGTGGCGGTCTGTATGGTGCACCGGCCGGTAGGAGATTATGACATTAAACTGAGTGCCTATCCTACACAGCGCACATTGTCCCAATTGCAACAACACAGCTGAGTTCCTCTCAGGCCTTAGTACATTTCTTTTGTGTGTTCCTTACCGGCTATTGCCAGAGCCAGGCAGCGAGTTTTGGACTCCTATTCAACTGAGTTAATGAGATATCTGTGAATGATATTTAGGATAACACTCGTGCTCCCTAATGGACAAACGCTGTATAAATATAACATGGGTGGCGCTACAGCCCACAGACGGCCTAGCTTCTCAGCAACCACTCGTGTTGTGCGTGCTATTGTTCTGTCACAAGTGGGAGGGACCAACAAGTTTTATGCCGACTCCGAACAGCCAAGTTTGAGGAGTTTTTCTATACAGGAAATACTCTTTGAGCATTGTCAGTGACTTGAAAGAGGTAGGGCCGTGAACATTTTTGTTGTCGCATAGACCAGGAATCGAACCTACCACTATTATAATTCCTAACCGATACTTTTTTTTGGGATCGAGCGACAATTGGGTAATAGAGCAAGTCCTTGAAGGACTAAGCTATTGATTATAGCAGCCCTGTGACATCTTGTAAAGATTCAACTACGAACTGTACGAGGTCGAGAGCGATATGTGCATAGCAATGTTGAATTAAGTGAAACTACTTCCAAGCAGTGAGTCCATTTTGAAATCTATCTACAGATGTATTATCAATTGCAGAGACGCTCGTTTATTACTTCGTTTATTGAGGAAACGAAGATAGCGAAGATCGCATGTGCGTACTATTATAGCATTTTATTACTCATGCTACTTTTATGACAGGATACTGTAGTGCCAAGCGCCTATGGATTCAATGCCTAAGATGATTATACCATGAAGGGTCCAGGGACAACTCAGCTCCGGCCCGAGGAGTCTTCAACTCCATGCAGTGGGGCAAGGAAATAAAGGATGACCGCGTTTCAGGTGCCGCATGTGGCGCATGTTGACCAATTTGTATGCTGTGTGAGCAAGTTAGCATCAGAGCGCGAGAGCTATTGAGGCTTGTTGGCTGGGGTCTAGGTGGATTATATTTATTGCGTTTTATCTGAAATCGATTTAGATAAATGACGGATTTCTTTAAATTTTGTTTGACGCTACAGTCCGTGATGGAACTGGATCTCAATTAGCAAGTCTCTCCAGCCAACACAATATTTCGCAAGCTATGTACCTCCACCTACGTACACAAAGTTGGTTGAGTTCCTTCTCCACTTGTGCGCGCCATCTGGTTCGAGGACGTCCTCTGTTGCGCTGTCCCAATGGATCGGAATCGAAGACTCTTCGGGCCGGAGCTGTGGTGTCTATCCATCATCTTCTTAAGCGTTTGATTCGAAGACCCTTTACTGGGTGCATGCCGCTGTACAGCCCGTACAGTTCGTGGTTGAATCTTCTCCTCCAGACGCCATCAACGCAAACAGACCACGA